>OX383968.1:28723116-30177783 GCA_947532105.1 Athrips mouffetella | reverse complement strand
TGGGACTCTTCATCGCCTGGCAAAAATTGGGAATTTTTGCGCTACCCCTTTAGAAGATATCCAAGAAGGAAGAAATTTCGAAAACCACGAGACTGATTCCCGGAAAATTTCTTGTACCGGGATCCAAAGGACTTTCCAAAAGAAGACCAAAACCGTTTACAGAACTGAAATAAGACATCCCCTTCGGAAGATACAGCATTTTGAAGTTGACGGTTTGGAAGAATTTTTATATAATCATCCCTCATTTCCGAAAGAGATCGACAACCCCTATATTTTTTGGCATTTTAAAATTACTTATTGTATCATCTTTACGGGGATATAATTAGGTGTTAAAATTTATGGACAATTCCTGGAATAAAAAATTATTAAAAATTGACCTAGAAACCCCGCCCCCTCAACGGGGGTAGCTACCCCAAAACTACTGACGGTGTTTGGAGGCCATAGAGGAAGGGAAGCAACAAAATTTTTTCTGGAATTTTCCGGGGCTCTCTAAGTGGAAAACAAGTCTATTTGCGGTTGAGGTACACTCACCCCAAAACTTAGAGCCACCCTGTAAATCCCTGCAATCCTTTATCTGTTTTTGAAGACCAACTAGCGGAAGAAGACTTCACTAGCGCCCGATCCACGGTGAAAAATTCAAAAAATTTTAGATATAAGTCTTTTGACGAATTTTTTGGTAAAAATTGGCATCAGCGGCCATTACCAATTAAGTTTGTTCATCCCCTAGCGCCTCAGGGGATGGTTTTATCGCAAAAATAACCGAAAATCAGTTCACTTAAGCTGAAACACTCTTAGGGGCAACCTTTCTATAGGCCACCCAAAAACCACCCCTACTCAAAATTTTTTCAGAAACCCCAAAATATTTTCAGTTTCCTGAATTTTCAAAAAACTAATTTTAGGCTTTCTAGTAAATTTGGAACATCCCCAACCTAACCAAACTTTTTTGGGATTTTTATTCCAACCCTAACACCCGAAACAAACCTCATAAAGCTGACGAAAAACCACCCCCTGAGTTTACGCGGGGCTGAAAAATCACCCTGTTGGTGAAAACCTGTATAATTATTTTTCCCGTGTTCTGTGTCTTTCAGGCTTGTAGCCGTTTTTTATTCTGTGAATCTGCGACTCCCCGTCCAGGAGATATAGGGTTTACAAAAGTGCAAGGAAGAAACTACCTAAAGGCAAATTACAAGATTGTCAAGATAAAGGAATCCCGGGAAATCCCGAATATCTCGGAAACGGGGCGTCGTAGCCCAAAAATAACAAAAATTTTACCCCCCCTCCCCTAACCCCACCCCCGCTTTCCACCCAAGCCCTCCACAAATAAGACCACCCCGAACCTACCCCTAGAGTCCCAACCCCCTACCCCTAAGTAACTATCCCCCCGGTTACCCATCCGGTCACCCATCCGGTCACCCATCCTCATTTTGGAACACACCCTTGTGACGTATTTTCGGAATCAGGGGACCAAATACAGTCTCCTGGTTCCGAAACTACCCCCAACCCTTAACTCTCCACCCCCACCCCCCTAAATTAGACTATAAACAAAGGTACCCTTGTGGGGTATTTTCGTAATCAGAGGAACAATTGTGGTCTTCTGGTTGCAAAAACTACCCCCTACCCCTAATCCCAACCCCCACCCTTAAAAAATTTACAATACCCTTGTGAGGTATTTTTGGAATCAGGAGAGCGAGTACGATCTCCTGATCCCAAAAACTACCCCCTACCCCTTATCCCAACCCCTACCCTCAAAATTTTGAACGCACCCTTGTGGCATATTTTTGGAATCAGGAGAACGAGTACGGTCTCCTGGTCCCAAAAACCACCCCATATCCTCAACCCTTAACCCCCACCCCCTCATTTTGAGAAAACCTTAATTTGGTATTTTTGGAGTCAGGAGAACGAGTACGGTCTCCTGACACCAAAAAACTACCCCCTACCCCCAACCCTTAATCCCGACCCCTAACTTTTGTACATATTGTGTGAGGTGTCCTTGGAATCAGGACGCCGTGTATGACGCCTGGAAGACACAGCGGATACGCGACTTAAATTGTAGTTATTTTTAGAAACTTTTATATGTAAGTAACGACACAGATTTCAAAACTTTGAATATTTATTTATAATTGACTTACTTTATTCCTCTTAAAGTGTCGTTGTATATTTCTTAATTGTTTATTCTGCGTATATTTTACAACTTTTACAAACCTTTCTAATTTTATTGATTTTTGACGCATACCTCCAACATGTTTGGACTTAGGACACCAGTCAAACAGCCTAATATTGACAAGAAATCACCCGATGGAACAAAAAATAAAGTACGACGTAGCATTGAGAATTTTGAGACGGCCAGCTTAGACTCCATGACTACCTCAGATACGGTGACATCGCAGGCCGGTCCTGCGAAAGCTAAAGCTTTGACCTTGTCGTTTGACATAACAGGAATGACACAGCGGACTCAACCAGAGCCAGTACCTACCCCACACGAAGCATCGAACGGCGAATCCAGTAACCCACCGTTAAATGACGTATATACGCGTACTGAGGAGGCGAAGTACTGCCTGAATAAGGCTAAGCTAAATCTTAGCAACTCTCAAAATATTAGCAGGATAATCAAAGGCAACGTAATTGAGATGCTAGACCGCCTGTACGAACTGGTTAAGGAGGCAGAAAGCGAAAGGAAAACAAGAAAGGGAGGAAAGTCTAAGAAGATGGAAAGAGAAGCAGAAGAACAGCAGTCTACAGGATTGTTGTCCGATATGACTTTCTCTGTACCTCGCGAACCAGACTTAGCAGCACAAATAGAGGCACACTCGAAGCTGTTGCAAGAAAACACGAGAAAGATGGAAGAGCTGAAGGAGAGTATCGAGAAACAGAGAGAGACCCTAGAGAATACACCCCCAACGTACGCAAGTGCAGTTATAGGGAACAGCGGTAAAACCGAAGCCAAACGCGGTACACTACACTCTGTCGTAATCACTTCCAAGGACGAAACCGAGACGGGTGAGGAAGTACTCGACAGAGTGAGGAAGGTGGTAGACGCTAAGGAGGGCTGGATCACTGTGGAAAGAGTGAGGAAAGCTAAAGATCGGAAAGTGATCATGGGGCTCAACTCAAAAGAAGACAGAGATAGGGTAAAGGAAAGGTTAGAACAAGACGGAGTTCATCTCATCGTGGAGGCAGTAAGAAACAAAGACCCTCTTCTGATCCTCAGGGACGTTCTGGCAGTAAACACTGATGAGGACGTCCTTAAGGCACTAAGGAATCAGAACCGCGAACTGTTTCACGGCCTCCGCGAAGAGGAGAACCGAGTTGAAGTTAAATACAGAAGAAAAGCAAGGAACTCACTCACTTGCCACATTATTGCTAGCGTATCACCCACCATCTGGAAACGAGCCACAAACAATGGCTACGTGCATATTGACCTCCAACGTGTGCGTGTTGAGGATCAGTCTCCCTTGGTCCAATGCACCCGTTGCCTAGGATACGGGCACGGAAAGAGATTCTGTAAGGAGCCAGCGGACCTGTGCAGCCATTGCGGCGGACCCCACATGAGGACAGAATGTACTGAGTGGGTTGCAGGAGCTGCTCCCTCATGTCGCAACTGCATAAAAGCAAAGCTGGACTACGCTGAACACAATGCTTTCAGCCACGAGTGCCCAGTACGACGTAGATGGGACGAAAGGGTGCGGCTGTCAGTAGCGTACTGCTAAGGGCGCCCAGGGCGAACAAATTCCTTACAGATTCCTACAATCTAACCTGCAACGGAAGCGGCTAGCCACCAATGAACTCCTCATAGAAGCGCAAAAACGAAGTGTAGCTGCAGCACTCTTACAAGAGCCATACGTAGGCGGAGCCAAATCAATGCGAGGCCACAGAGGAATACGCATCTTCCAGAGCACTGAGCTGGGTGACGGGACTGTGAAAGCAGCAATAGCTGTTTTCGACCACGAAATAAAAGTTACACAATATCCTAAACTTACCACAAATAATATAACGGTGATCGGCATCCAGACCAGTGCCTGGGAAATTGTATTGGTTTCTCTTTACTTCGAGCCTGGCCAACCTATTGAGCAATATCTCGACCATCTGAGAACTATTAAAAATACGATAGGCGATAAAAAATGGGTTATTGGGGGCGACGTCAACGCGAAGAGTTCATGGTGGGGAAGCGCAGAAATTGACCACAGGGGAGACGAGACCGCCGGAACCCTAGACGAACTGGAACTACATATTTTAAATATGGGCAGCATTCCAACCTTCGATACAGTAAGGGGAGGTCAACACTTAACCAGCTACGTAGACATAACCGCGTGTTCAACGAATCTGCTGGACATGGTAGAGGACTGGCGGGTTGTTCCGGGACTAACAAGTTCGGACCACAATGGCATCAGCTTCAATATCCGGCTACAAAAATCAAAAGGCATAAAAATAGAAAGGACAACCAGAATATTTAACACCAAAAAAGCGAATTGGCTTGAGTTCAATGAAAAATTTATACAACTAACAGCAGAGAAAAATCTTACAAAATTAGAAATCACAAACATTGCTACAATAGAACAATTAGACCAAGCAACAAGCAATGTAACAGGAGTAATTAAAGAGGTTTGTGTACAAACTATACCCAAGAAAACAACGAAAGAAGTCCTGAAACTGCCATGGTGGTCCGAAAGCCTCGCAAAAATGAAGCGTGACGTGGCTACATATAAATGCAGAATCAGATGCGCTGCACCTGTCCGTAGACCAAAGGTAGTTGACGAATACCTAAGACAAAAAGAGAATTATGAACTAGAAGCTGCCAGAGCCCAGGTTAGTAGCTGGAAAGAATTTTGTAGCAAGCAGGACAAGGAAGGTGTCTGGGATAGTATATATAGAGTTATCGGAAGAACAGCAATTAGAGAAGAAGACCAACTACTAATAAAAGATGGGAAGGTTCAAGACGCAAAGGAATCAGTCCAATTGCTAGCTGATACATTCTATCAGGAGGATTCAACGGAAAACGATAACAACAAGCATCGCCAAGTTAGAGAGATGGCTGAGCTAATGAACGTTGCAAACGAAAATGCACCCTGCGATCCACCAATCACTATGATGGAACTTCAGCTAGCAGCAAACTCCTTCAATCCTAAAAAGGCTCCTGGTTCGGACGGATTTACTGCAGATATATGCCGCCACGCTATCTATAGCAATCCCGAACTGTTTTTAGAACTTTTCAACAAGTGTCTGGCTCTCCATCACTTTCCTACTATTTGGAAAGAAGCAACGGTTGTTATTCTGAGGAAGCCTGGGAAAAGCAGCTATACAACTCCCAAGGCATACCGACCAATAGGACTGCTGCCGATGCTAGGAAAAATTTTCGAGAAAATTATAGTCGCACGCCTCAAGTTTCACCTTCTGCCAAAACTCAGCAACCGCCAGTACGGATTTACGCCACAGAGGAGCACCGAAGACTCCCTCTATAACCTTATGCAGCACATCCGCAGCAAACTTGACGAGAAAAAGATAATCACAATAGTCTCGTTGGATATAGAGGGAGCCTTCGACAGTGCATGGTGGCCAGCGATAAGAGTTCGTCTGGCGGAGGAGGAATGTCCAATTAACTTGCGAAAACTCATTGGCAGCTATCTTAGCGACAGGAGGGTCACTGTAAGATATGCCGGGGAGGAGTACAGCAAGAAGACAAATAAAGGCTGCGTCCAAGGATCAATAGGAGGCCCCATCTTGTGGAACCTGTTGCTGGACCCGTTACTCAAAAGCCTTGAGAGGATGGGTGAATTCTGTCAAGCGTTTGCAGATGACGTCATCTTGGTCTTTGAAGGCGTGACAGCAGAAGAAATCCAGAGGCGCGCCAATTTCGCTCTCCAACATGTTTGGGAGTGGGGTGTCGATAACAAGCTAAAGTTTGCTCCACAGAAAACGAACGCAATGACCATCACGCGTAAGCTTAAATACGACACACCACGCCTTAGCATGGGGGGGATCGACGTTGGCGCGACAAAAGAAATCAAAATACTGGGTGTCACGATCGACGAAAAGCTTACCTTCAATACACACGTTTCAAACATCTGCAAAAAGGCGATTGGAATTCACAAACAACTAACAAGGGCGGCAAAGGTGAGCTGGGGCCTCCACCCAGAGGTTGTCCGTATAATATACGTTGCAACCGTTGAGCCAGTAATACTTTATGCTGCAAGCGTCTGGGCACCGGCTGCTTCAAAACTTGGCGTTATAAAGCAACTCAGCGCGGTACAAAGGGGAATAGCGCAGAAAATATGTAGAGCTTACCGAACGGTCTCACTAAACTCGGCACTGCTATTGTCAGGAATACTTCCCCTTGATCTTCGGGTACGCGAGGCTGCATCGTTATACGAAGCCAAGAAGGGAGTGCCCCAACCCGGTTTGTGTGATAGAGAGATCGAGCGTAAGGCACCCATAACACAGCTTCAGCACCCGGCAGAAATGCTTGAATTGAAGATTGAGCCCCTAGAAGACCAACAACAGCTAGATGCTCATAGCCACTTCGACACACGCATTTATACAGACGGCAGCAAGATCGGTGGGAAGGTTGGGGCAGCACTATCTTGGTGGGATGGTGATGTCGAAACCTACACCATCAAACTTGCTCTGCCTACTTACTGCACAGTTTATCAGGCCGAGCTATTGTGATTATTTTGTGTTATTGTTTTTTGTAAGTGTTATTGTGGTTATTGTCATGCTACCACGTAACTATTGTAAAAATAATTGTATTTTGAAATGTCGATTCCAAAAATTGCAGTGCCCTTCCAGGGTCCATATTGTGTTCTGTATAATTGTTATTTTCCATCTATGTACCATATGGAAGCAATAAATAATTGAATTGAATTGAATTGAATTGAATTGAGCTCTTAGCTATTTGCAGGGCAACTAAAGAAATACTCAAGCATGGGGCATCCTCATATGGTATTTATAGCGACTCGATGTCGTCCCTCCAAGCGGTCATAAATCCTTGTTGCCTTCACCCCTTAGCCGTAGAAACAAGAGATAACATTAGATCCATATCTCTCCAAAACAAGATGCTATCCTTGTTTTGGATCAAAGCTCACGCAGGGTTGGAGGGCAACGAGAGAGCTGATTGCTTGGCTAAAGAGGCTGCTACAAATTTGAAACGGAAGCCGGATTATGACAAGTGCCCCATATCATATGTAAAGAATACAATTCGTATAGATACATTGGAAAAATGGGACCGAAGGTATCAGGCAGGTGAAACCGCATCTGTCACAAAATTGTTTTTCCCGTGTGCTACAACGGCGTACAAAGTCATCAGGAAATTCGAACCCACAAGCCTAAAAACCCAAATGATGACGGGACACGGTGGGTTCTCCGAATACTTGAACCGTTTCAAGCGCAAGGAGAACCCATCGTGTATTTGCGACCCGGATACGAAGGAGACAGTTCCACACATCCTGTTCGAGTGCCCCACACATGCCATTGAACGCTTTGATCTTGAACAACTGCTAAATACAAAAATAACGCCTGACAACATAAAAGAGGTTATGATGAGTAACGACAGAGACATTTTAATAAATCACTGCATAAAAATAATAGAAAGGGTTGTAAAACGAAATAAAAGTAGTTAAGAAAATATGCTTACATAATATTATGTCTAATATTACGATAAGCATAACAATGTATAAGTAAGAATAAAATTAGTATGTAAGCTCTGGAAAATTAATGTATAGAAGAAGTATAAATAAAAAATTGTTGTAACCTTATTTTCCCGGAAAAAGTAGATTAAAAATAAAAGTCATAAGAATATAAGGAATAGTTAGAATAATTAGAACAGATTTAGTTAGATGGGAATCCCACCCATAAAGTTAGAAAGATGACGAAAGCTAGAAAGATCTTGTATGAAGCATAAAAGTGCGAGAGGCATACTTGCGAGAACTGGTATGAAAACGGTACAAGCTAAAATAGGCTCCGATTATGTTGGAGGTAGAAGTATTAATAAAAAAAAAAAAAAAAAATAAAAAAAAAAAAAAATAAAAAAATAAAAAAAAAAAAAAAAAAAACCTAACCTAACCTAACCTAACCTAACCTAACCTAACCTAACCTAACCTAACCTAACCTAACCTAACCTAACCTAACCTAACCTAACCTAACCTAACCTAACCTAACCTAACCTAACCTAACCTAACCTAACCTAACCTAACCTAACCTAACCTAACCTAACCTAACCTTTTTTTTTTTTTTTTTTTTTTTTTTTTTTTTTTTTTTTACGTGGGGAAATGCTCATAGCATACCTCACCAATTCGGGGGAACCGGTGAGGTTATGTCAGACTCTTACTGACTAAAACCCCACGGTGGCCATCCTCCGTGCTATTCGGAAGGCTCTGGGATCTCCAACGGAACACAACCAGTGCCTCCCTAGCACAGCGCCCGAAGGCTCCTCCCAGGTCAGGCTATTCGTAGCCTGCCTTTGCACCATCCTGGTGCGCAGTGACACCGTGACCACTCTGTGCCACCACCCTCCCCGGGGTTGCTGTCTGGACGCTGCAGCCCCCGCTGCAGACGCCCACAACCCCGATGACCCCCTTTAGTCGCCTCTTACGACAGGCGGGAGAGACCGTAACCCTATTCGTCACCGGGGCTACACGGTTGGCGAGCCGAGACTAGTCCCGGCTGCGACGTACGAGAGTGACTCTGCTATTATTCAGAGCCCTCCGTCGTCGCCGTCTTGCAGGATCCGCCCGCTCACGGTCCCGCTCCGCAGTTTCCTTCTGGACCATTACGGTCTCACAGAAGGAAACTACGGCATCCCAAGCTCTCTTGCGATCCAACATCCCAGCGACCACTGCTGGCAGGGAAAGATCTGGCCCAATTTCTTGGACCAGGATCTGACGCTCGGAGTGCCAAGCGGGGCACTCTTCGAGCGTGTGTTGAGCCGAATCCTGGTTAAACCCACAGTGGTGACACTGAGGTGTTGGCTCCCGTCCAATTCGGTGGAGATACTCACCGAAGCAGCCATGTCCGGTGAGCATCTGTGTCAGGTGGTACGTGACACGTCCTTCTAGGCCTTTCCTATTGAGCCAGGCCTCAAAGCTGGGCAGAATGGCTGCTACTACCCTTTGTCGAGCATGTTGCGGCTTATTTAGATAAACCCACCAGCGGTGCAATGCCTGTTTATGGGCTCTCTCCCGTATCAAATTCGCGTCCACACCGGCATCGTCTCCCACCCCTTGGCGGAGGGCGTGATAGACTTTTGCGTCCATATCCGCCAGGATGTCGAAGGGTGGAAAACGAGCCAGTAGTGTTGCCGCTTCGAAGGAGATGGTTCGGTAACCTCTTGCCACTCTGATGGTTATGCGCCGCTGCACAGCATTTAGTTTTGCCGCACGTCGTCGAACAGACAATAGTCTGTCTGACCACGCGGGCGCACCATAGAGTGCAATCGACCGCACGACGCCAGCATAGAGACGGCGAATTTCCTCTCTGGGACCCCCGAGATTAGGTAGCAATCTGTGCATAGCACCCGCTACTTTTTCTATTCGGGGAATCAGCCGTTCCAGATGCTCCTCGAAGGACCATCGACCATCCAAGTACAGACCCAGGTACTTTAGGTTTTGTCCTATAGATACCTGAGCATCTCCTACTCTCACTGTTGTTACAGGAGGAGCCTCGCTACGAGGGAGTCCGTGGAACCATAGCGCCTCGGTTTTATTGGGCGCGATCGCAAGACCGAGTCCACGGATCCTTCCAGCTATGCAGGCCACCCCGAGCTCCGAAAGCCTCAGAGTCCTTTCAAAGGTTTCTCCTTCGGCCAGAACCAGAGTGTCGTCTGCGTAGCATATGACATTTAAGCCGTGTGGGAGATCCGTCCGCAGCACCACGTCGTAGGCAAGGTTCCACAGAAGAGGGCCTAGAACCGAACCCTGTGGAACCCCGCATACGACCTCTCTCTTTACGATGCGTCCATCCGGGCCCTGATAGTTGATGCTCCTATTGCTGAGGTAGTTTGTTATCACCTGTTGGAGATATGGAGGAAGCCGATGATAGGTGAGCGCTTCGTGTATCGCTTTCCAAGGGAGAGAGTTGAAAGCGTTTACTATGTCTAGGCTAACAGCCAGAACAACTCTCCCTTGGGATACTGCTTCCTCGCATAATTCCCGAACGCGAAGAATAGCGTCCACAGTCGAACGACATCGACGAAAGCCAAACTGGTTATCTGACAGGTCTGGACCATTGCGAGCCAGATGCTTGCTGACTCGGAGGGCAATGATACGCTCGAAGAGCTTTCCCATTTCGTCCAACAAGCAAATTGGTCGGTAGGCCGAGGGTGCATCTGCAGGCCTTCCTTCCTTCCTCAGAAGAACCAGCCTGGCTTCCTTCCATATCTCAGGGAACCTTCCGTGACGAAGGCAGCTGTTGAAAAGACGTTTCATCCTGTCTCCCAAAACGTTTAAAGCTATCACCAGAGCCCGGCCCGGCACACTGTCAGGGCCAGGTGCTGTGTTTCTGGCAGACAGGCGCTTGATAGCATACATCAGCTCCCCATCACTTACCTCTAGCTCGTTTGTCCATATTACTTCAGCCTGGGCAGGAGCATTAGACGTGACTAGCGGAAAGAGGGTTTCCACAACCCTGAGCGTGAATTCCGCCTCGAGCGTTTCCGTCAGAGGAGGGACCCAAGGACGCAGTTTCCCTAAGACCATTTTATATGGACGGCCCCAAGGGTCCCTGTCTAGGCCATCTAGCAGCTCTTCAAACGACCGGCATCTTGCGTCTGCTATTGCTGTCTGTAGAGCAACAGTTGCAGCCCGGTAGTTAGCATAAGCGCTTGCCTTCTCCTCTTCTGAGGCTCGTCTTCTTCTTCTTGTTCTGGTGAACAGACGCCGAGAAGAAAGGCAAGTTGCACGCAGCCGGGAGATGTGTTCCGACCACCAGTAAACCGGAAGCCTTACATATGGTTTGCGTCGAGGCATTGCAGCATCACAAATATTTGTCATCTTCTCCCGAAACCAAAGTGACTCGCTCTCGGGGAAAGAAGGATTGTCCCAGTCAGGGTGAGGAACCCAATCGGCCGCGTGTGCTGCAGCTAACAACATGTCTTTGTTGAGGCGTTTCAAGACCCAGCCTGGAGAGGCGCTGACCTGACGTCGACTAAATCCATTTATGTTGCGATGGGCCACTGTGAAGATAATGTGGAGGTGATCAGACAGCGTAACCACATCCTCCGCTACCCTCCAGTCTGAGACCATTCTTTCAGCTGCTTGACTCGCCCAAGACAGGTCAACGATGGACTCTCCTTGCCATCGGATACAAGTGCTTACTGAGCCTCGATTTAGTAGCCGCAGATCTAGCCCAGCTGCCCATTCGAGTAGCGTCTCTCCTTTGACGTTGTCTAACACGTCTCCCCAGACTCTGGAGCGGGCATTGAAGTCTCCCAGGACGAGTACTGGGCGAGGGAGATACTTACGAAGATATCTCTCCAGCTTGTTCAAATAGTCCTCATAGCAACTCAGGCTAGCGTTGGGAGAGATGTAACATCCAACCACTATGAGGGAACCCCACTCTACAATGACGATCCCCGAGTCAGAATCAACTTTCCGACACGGAGGGTCTCCGCGTGCTCCTCCCCAGTAAATGGCTGCTAGCCCAGCGTCATCTCCGAACCAGCGGGGATGGTGTGGGACATTGTACGGCTCTGAGATTACACCCAGGGCAACCGACCACTCCACAAGTGTCTGAAGGAACAAGTCTTGAGACCTACGGGAGTGGTTCAGGTTGCCCTGGAGAACTTTAGGAGGTTGCCGATTGAATGTTAAGTCTCCATTACCTCCGGTGACGGGTTAAGACCCGCTTTGGTCCTCGCACTTTCAGGTGCAGCTCCACCTTCCCTTTGATATGATTTTGAGCTGGGCCCAACAGCAGTCTTTCTACCTTTACCCGTTTTAGGGGGTTTGCACCTTTTACTGCCAACTCGATGGTCAGCAGGTTGGCCGAGGTCCGAACACAGTGGGCATTTTGGTGCTGCCGCATCACACAAATTTGCCTTATGACCGGGCGTTCCGCACTTATAGCACAGTGTGGAACGATCAACAGTACTAGTGCATTGGTGTCGAGCATGACCTTGCTCCAGACACCTGAAACATTGCAACGGTCTTGCTGCCAACACCTGCACTCTTGCCGAGACCCATCCCACACGCACATGCTTTGCGGCTGTCAATTTATGAACGGCGGTCAGTGGACATCGAACCCATGCTGATCCCAGGGACCCAGCGCGGATTCCGCGTATTTCCCCCACCTGGATGTCTGCTATAGAGCAGCCGCTAGCTTCTGCAACAGCTGTTGCGACCTCCTGGGGTGTGATGGACTCATCCAGGTCCATAACCCTCATTTCTGCCTTTTTCATGGGCCGCGTGATGCGTACGCCCATGTTGCCAAGGACTTCATTCATCTTCTGGGCTAGCATATCCGCTTTTGGGGCTCCATTTTCGTCCAAAATTTCCAAAAGGATTCCGCCGTTTAAGGCCCGTTTTTGCCGGATTTCAGTGACCCCGAAATCTGTTGGCTTCACGTTCTCCTTAGCAGCTGCCATTACCTGGGCGTAAGTAAGATCCGAGCCCTCTGGGATGGAAACTGCGACTGCCACAGTCTTGGGCTGTTTGGGCAGCTTCACTTTACTGGTCTTCTTTTGGGGACCGGATCCCCTATCTGCTTTCCGACCTTTCGGAGATGTTGTACTGCCCTTTTTCTTTTTCTTGACAACAGTTGTCCATGCCAGTTCTGGGTTTGATTCAGGCTGACCGGACTTCTGTTGTTCCTTCCTTTGAGGCGGTGGCGCAGATACCGCCGCCTTCTTGTTCTTTGATCTCTTCGCTTTTTTTGTGGAGCTTTGTTTTGCCTGTTCCGAGACTGGTTTTGCAGGTTCCGACACTGGTTTTTTACCGAGAGGCGGACGCACTATATCTTGTGGGGAAAGCTTTGACTCAAGGTACGCCAGTTTTCCATCGATCATTGTCCTAATTTGTTCTAGTAGCATGTCATCAGGGCTACGTGATGGCCCGCTCCTGTTTTTTTCCACCTCGGTTTGCTTCTTTCCGGATTCCCGGAGTTGGGTTACTTCTCTTGCGAGCACCGAAACCTTCCCATTGAGCGCTTCAATTTCGGAGCGCAGCAAAGCGTTTTCGCGCTCCAAGTGTTCAGTGGAGCATCTCTGATATAATTCAGTAACCGCCGCCTGAATATCTCGTGCTGACATTCGCAGAGCCCGCACCATACCACCCTGTAAGTTCTTGGACTTGCTGGCTACCATTTCCACCTTCTCAATATTTTCAAAGATTCTGCTAGTAAGTTCTGCAGAAGGCTGCTCTCGCATTTCTGCAGCAAGATCTTCGATACTCGGTAAGGAGCGAATTGACTTTGTCTTCTTCTGGGCGGAAGGAGGCGCCAAGAAAAGATCATCGTCTTCCTCCGCATTAATCCCTCTCTTTCTTGACTGCGAGTTTGTCGAATATGTAGACACAAATGACACAATTGAGCTGTCAGATTCGTTCCCGTCATCACGACTACCTCCAATGAGACAGGGTGAGGATGTACGTGAGTGTCCAGCACTTATGGCCCCTCGGGCTCGTCTCATTGGTCTTTTAGCGATTTCATCTTTTTCCAATCGTTTGGTATCTATGTCCATTGTAGTGTTTGCCAGGTCGTTAGTTTTGGTTTGATTGCCTTTAGCAAGCAAAAGCGAAAAGGTGCCCTCTCCAGAATACGCGGGGCTTGCCCTGCCCGAAGCCGAAGCTATCGGGGAGGGGAGGGATTTTCCAGCCGAAGCTGACACACCCTCCTGGAGTAGTTCCAAAGAATCTTTACTGTTCGCCATGGTTGCCATCTCCCTACGTCCAGTTTGCAGTACGCCCGCCGGAAAGCATTCACTTCCCGCCGGCCGCTGTCCGGTACTGAACCCTTTTGGCGTTAAGCCTAATCGGCCCCAGCCCGGTACTGAGAGTGCTGCTCACATACCACTCTCAGTTTGTTGGTTTTGGTCCGCGCCGGGTTTCCCCGGTACCCCTCATATCTGAGGGGCTTTCCCCTATCCGCCACCTGGGGGACGCGCCCGATTGAAGGTCCAACAACTCCACACGGGAACCTAACCTAACCTAACCTAACCTAACCTAACCTAACCTAACCTAA
Source organism: Athrips mouffetella (assembly GCA_947532105.1). Taxonomy (NCBI): domain Eukaryota; kingdom Metazoa; phylum Arthropoda; class Insecta; order Lepidoptera; family Gelechiidae; genus Athrips; species Athrips mouffetella. Next base: position 30,163,623 of record OX383968.1, on the reverse strand, counting down.
CCTAACCTAACCTAACCTAACCTAACCTAACCTAACCTAACCTAACCTAACCTAACCTAACCTAACCTAACCTAACCTAACCTAACCTAACCTATATTCTGACCTTTACAATTGAGTAATTGTACAAAGTTGACAGAGTCTGCGACTCAAATTAGGTGTACTTTTAGTTTATACTTTATACTTTGCATATATTTTTTTTTTTCTTGACCCTTTACTCAACTTTTTATATTTCATATATATTTCTATACTTACCATCGTTTCGGACGCACAGAGGCAATCCGTCAATATGTTAGGGATCAGGACTCCAATAAAAAAAAAGGATGAAGCACCATCCCAAGCCGAAATGACTGCCACTAATGTCAGACGCAGCATAAATGAGTGGGAGACAACAAACGCTGAACCGCTTCCCACCACAAGCATGACGACGCAGGCTGGCCCTGTAGAACAATATGGGCCTATATTACCGCAAGATAGCGGTGTAACATCTGTGCATACTGAGACAAAGCAAAACCCAAAACAACAAAATTATATTGACCGAATATCCGAAGCTCATGCCTGCCTTACCAAAGGTAAAATGAACCTTAATAATTCGGGCAACATAAGCAAAGTGATAAAACACACTTTGTTTGATGTACTAGAGCGACTTTATCAGCTAGTCAAAGAAGCGGAAACGGACGCAAAAAATAGTAGAAAGACAAAAGAGAAATCAAAGGCCAAAACGACAGAACCAGAAATAAGCCTTACCGACTCTACCTTCTTGGTCAACCCCGACCCAAATCCAATCCTTATGCAACTTGAAGAGCACACAAAACTGTTGCTCGAAAACCTTGAAGAGGTAAAGAACGTCAAAAAAAGATTATAGAACTTGATATAACTTCTAGAAAAGCCACATACGCTGAAATAGCCGCCGCCTCTACTGCCGCCATAGCCAGAAATCCTCCAAAGATAGTACAGCCTGAAGGAAAAAAAATAGACAATGTGCAGATATCTGGCATGCATTCCCTAGTAATTTCATCGGAAGATACTCGAGACACAAGTGAGGATGTAATCAATAAAATCCGAGGTGCAGTGAATGCCAGAGAGAACGGCATAAAGGTAGATCGACTTAGGAAGGCTAGGGATCAGAAAGTCATTGTCAGTTGCCAAACCAAGGAGGAGATGAAGAAAGTAGCAAATAAATTGAGACAAAAAGAAGATTTGATTGTAGAGGAAAAAGAAAACCGGGATCCACTCATCATTTTGAGAAATGTGCTCACATACAACTCTGATTCAGAAATATTGGAAGCTCTCAAAGTTCAAAATGCTCACTTGGTACAAGGTATAGAAGATAATGAGTTCAGAGCGGCAATCAAATACAGAAAAAAAGCCAGGAACCCACACGAGAATCATGTTGTTATGCAAGTTTCCCCGAAAATATGGCAAACTCTCATCACAGCAGGTAAAATACATGTTGATCTGCAGAGGGTTTCGGTGTTCGACCAATCACCGGTAATACAATGCTCTAGGTGTCTTGCATTTGGTCATGGTAGGAAAATTTGTACTGAGACGATTGATTTATGCAGCCACTGTGCAGGTCCCCACCTAAGAGCTCAGTGTCCTAGTGTTAAAGAAGGTCAACCCCCAACTTGTAAAAACTGTCAGCATGCAAAATTAGACAACTGTGAGCATAATGCATTTGATGAGATTTGCCCTACTAGAGCTAAATGGGACAGATTGGCGAGAACAAAAGTCGCTTATTGCTGAAGTTGAACAAGATGAAACACGTAATAGCATAAATAGAGAACAAACTAATGAGGTTCAGACCGAAAAGTGGAAAATCATCCAAACCAACCTTCAAAAGAAAAAACTTGCTATGAAAGAACTACTGCAAGAATGCCAGAAAAGACAAGTAAGTTTTGCGCTGGTCCAAGAGCCTTACGTAGGTGCTCAAGGAGAGATACAAAATATGGCAGGTTATCGTGTAGTACAAAGTGTAGGAAGTCGTGAAAAACCGATTAAAGCAGCAATTATTGTTTTCAACGACGATATTGATATCGTACGGCAAACTCTCACTACTGAAAACATAGCTGTGGCGACACTTAAATCCAACACTTGGAAAGTCACTGTAGTATCTATGTACTTAGAAGGTAGCAAGCCCATAGAGCCATACTTGGATCATTTAGTAAAGATAAAAAAGGAAACTGGTAGCAGTAGTTTACTCATGGGAGGTGACGTGAATTCTTGGAGCACTTGGTGGGGAAGTGCGACAGAGGATCACAGAGGAAGGGCTATGATGAGTACACTTGAGGAAACTGAAATGCATCTGTTAAACGAGGGAAGCACACCGACATTTTTCACGGTTAGGAATGGAGTAGAGTTCAAAAGCATTGTTGATATCACGGTATGTAGTCAAGACCTGATTGGGAAAATTCATGATTGGAAGGTAGATATAGGACTGACAAGTTCTGACCATAACGCAATAACTTTTAGAATTGAAAAGGAAATTATGAATAAAGGTAAAAGAAACGATAAAAGCACGAGGAAATATAACACAAAGAAAGCAAATTGGAAAGAGTTTAGGCGAATATTAAAAGATAAGTTAGCAGAGAAGCAGATAACAAAAGAGGAAATCGAAAAAATTAATACTAGAGAAGAACTAGAAAATACAATATTGACATACATTACTTGCATTAAAGAAGCTTGCCATGCCACCATACCATTGATAGGGAAAAGAAAGAAGGACTACATACCATGGTGGACAGAAGAATTAGAATCCTTGAAAAAGGCAGTCACCACGATGAAGCGAAGAGTGTCGTGTGCAGCACCTCGACGACACCAATTCGTTGTTGACGAGTACATTAAAGCGAAAACCGAATATGAAACTAAAGCCGAACAAGCTTATACTGAGAGCTGGAGGAGTTACTGCACAAAACAGGACGGAGAGAGTATGTGGGATGGAATATACCGGGTCTTGAGAGGAACAGCAAAGCGTTATGAAGACCAACTGCTGGCAGCTGGGGAAAAATCACTTAGCCCTAAGGAATCAGTCCAGCTATTGTCTGAGACTTTCTTCCCACTCGATGAAGAATCAGACGATCTTGAGTGCCATAAAAAGATTAGGGAAGAAGTAGAAAAGAACGAAGGACTTGGAGGAAGGGAGGTGATGGATCCTCCTTTTACTGTGACAGAACTCAATAGGTCTATTAACAGCTTCAATCCAAAGAAGGCACCAGGATTAGACGGATTAACCGCGGACATATGTCAGCAAGCCATTTCTGTAGACCCAGGGGTTTATTTGCAAATAGCAAATAAATGCTTGGAGTTGGCATGCTTTCCAAAACCGTGGAAGGAAGCTGCAATAGTAGTACTTAGGAAACCCGGACGAAGCGATTATAGTCAACCTAAATCTTATAGACCTATAGGCCTTCTGTCGGTGCTCGGGAAAGTACTAGAAAAGATGATGATAAAACGAATTAGATGGTACTTACTACCCAAAGCAAGCAGTCGGCAATACGGGTTCGTTCCTCAGCGCGGTACCGAAGACGCCCTCTATGATCTAATTAAACATTTGAGAGAAAACTTAGTCAGAAAAAAGACAAATGTTGTAGTATCCCTAGACATAGAGGGCGCCTTTGATAACGCATGGTGGCCAGCGATCAAGTCACAGTTGGTAAAAAGGGAGTGTCCATTAAACCTTAGGAAACTTGTTGATGACTATCTTAATGGGAGATCAGTTCAGGTTACTTACGCTGGAGAAAACTGTAAGAGAGAGACCAACAAGGGATGTGTTCAAGGGTCGATTGGAGGGCCAACATTTTGGAACCTGCTGCTGGATCCACTGCTACAGGAATTGTCCTCGCAAGACGTGTACTTGCAGGCGTTTGCTGATGATGTGGTCTTGGTATTCTCCGGCTATGATTCACAAGCAATAGAAATCAAAGCTAATGGAGTTCTTGCGCATGTACATGACTGGGGGAGCAGAAACAAACTTAAATTTGCAGCTCATAAAACTCACGCCATGGTGGTTACCAAAAAACTTAAGTGTGAAAACCCAGCCATGTACATGAATGGAACTCGAATCGAATTCGTTGATCAAATTAAAATTTTGGGCCTCATTATTGATAAAAAATTAACGTTTAATAGTCACGTTAGTAATGTTTGTTGCAAGGCAGCAAACATTACAAAACAACTTTCAAGAGCGGCTAAATTAAAATGGGGCTTGAACCCGGAGATTATCAGGACCATATATAAAGCGGTTGTTGAGCCGGTCATCATGTACGCAGCCAGCGCATGGGCTCCAGCGGCAGGAAAATTAAGTATCCAAGATCAGTTGAACACCATCCAAAGAAGCATCGCTCAGAGAATCGTCAAAGCATATAGAACCGTCTCTCTAAACGCTGCGATGGCTCTTGCCGGAATAATCCCGCTGGATCTCAGAATACGGGAGGCAGCGGAATTATTCGAGGCAAAGCGAGGAAAGCCACTGCAGGAGATGGGTGATAGGGAAGTGGAAAGAAAGAGCAGTTTTTTGCAGATTCCGCATCCTGCAAAAGACATTGAAATTGGGTTTGTATGCCTTGACGATGAAACTGAGGAGACTGTGGCAAAACACCAAATACCCGACATAAAAATTTATACCGACGGCAGTAAAATGGAAGAGGGGGTGGGGGCTGCCTACACTTGTCGAAGAAATGGGAGGGAAGTAAGAACCAAGAAGCTCAAACTAGACAGCAGCTGTACTGTGTATCAAGCGGAGCTATATGCACTTCTTCAAGCCACTGAACTCATCCAAAACCACTTACGGGACGGTGCAATTGCCGTCTTGAGTGACTCTAGGTCAGGACTTGAATCTGTGGTCAACCCTGAAACTTCCCAACCATTGGCGAGACAAATACGCAGTAATATTTCTGCCATCCAAGCGCAAGGTCGAACAATCCAATTATATTGGATTAAAGCGCATGTAGGAGTGGAAGGCAACGAGCGAGCGGACGAACTCGCAAAACAAGTGGCAAAAAACAATAAGATGGCACCCCACTACAACAAAAGCCCCATATCATATGTCAAACGACTCATAAGGCAAGAAAGCGTAGTAACCTGGAACGAACGATATGTAAAGGGGGAAACAGCAGGCGTAACAAAAAAGTTTTTACCAAATGTAACATTAGCACACAAATATTCTAAGACTGCTACACCTACCCAAATACTAACACAAGCTTTGACGGGCCACGGAGGCTTTTCTGCTTACTTACATCGTTTTAAATGTAAAGATGATCCATCATGCGTTTGCGGAGCTGAATCTGAAACAATAGAGCACCTTATTATAGATTGTCCTAAGTACAGTATCGCTAGGTATGACCTGGAATGTAAAGTAAACATGAGTATTACAGAACACAATTTACATGAATTGTTGTTCCAAAAACAATCCAGATCGTACATAACGGAATACATTAGTAATATAGTTATTGAAGCCAATAATAGAAATAAGAATTAGATGTAATAAAAAATTAAGTAAGAAACGTATGTAATATTCATATCGTTGTATATAAATAGTTACATACAAATAAGTATAATGCAAAAAAAAAAAAATGTATATATGCTGAAAAAAAAAAAAGCTGAAAAAAAAACAGCTTAAAAAAAATAGATGTACCTTGTACTTTATTTCTGCAATATCCCCAGCTCCACATTATCGTCTTGTGACAAGTTTTGGTAGAACTCCCGTATGAAAATCCGGAGTTCTGCAACCCCTATCCAAATTATGGACAGAAAAAAAAAAAAAAAGTAGTCAAGTCCGTGTTTAGCTGAATAAAGTCTCTGACCCATGTCAGAGGATAAACGGCGGCATACAATTAAAAAAAAAAAAAAAAAAAAACCTAACCTAACCTAACCTTTTTTTTTTTTTTTTTTTTTTTTTTTTTTTTACGTGGGGAAATGCTCATAGCATACCTCGCCAATTCGGGGGAACCGGCGAGGTTATGTCAGACTCTTACTGACTAAAACCCCACGGTGGCCATCCTCGGCGCTTGTCGAGCGACTCTGGGATCTCCATTGGAACGCACCAGTGCCGCTCTCGCGCATCGCCCTTACGGGCCCACCCCTGGGCTCAGTGCCTTGCCGCCCCATGCTGGGCTCAGCACGGCAGCATGTGACCACAACACGCTACCGCCTTCCTAGGATCGTATCATACTCCGGACAATCTCAGCCCCCGCTTCAATTGTCTACGACCCCAGGGCCCCCTTTTAGTCGCCTCTTACGACAGGCAGGGGATATCGTCGCTCTATTCTAAAGCCCGAGACGACAGGGCTGGGTGGCCACTAACGTGGACGCCGCCTTCTTCGAGCGGGATCAGAATGCTCTCGTTCTCGCTCTGTTGCCTCCTTCTGGGCCATAACGACCTCACAGAAGGTGACAACTGCGTCCCAGGCGGAGTCTCTGTCCAACATTGCCGCGATCACGGCTGTTGGAGAGAGATCCCGCCCAATCTCCTGTACTAGGATCCGCCGCTCGGACTGCCACGCTGGGCAATCTTCGAGCGTGTGCTGCGCAGAATCCAAGTTGGCACTACAGTGGTGACACTGGGCCGTTTCTTCCTTGCCAATTCTATGCAGGTACTCACCGAAGCAGCCATGACCGGTGAGCACCTGCGTCAGCCTATAGGTAACGCGTTTTCGTCCCTCCAGCCACCGCGTGAAATGTGGCAATATTGCAGCGACCACCCGCTGCCGTGCACATCTAGGCTCCCGCAGACGCTCGCGCCATCTACGGATTGCCTGCCTGTGGGCCCTCAGCCGAAGCACCTCGGTTTCCACTCCTGGGGTGCTCCCGTCTCCTTCACGCAAAACGCGGTACACCAGTGCGTCCATTTCCGCCAGGATGTCCAGAGGTGGAAATCGAGCCAACAGGAAAGCTGCCTCATAGGAGATTGTGCGGTATCCGCGGGCCACCCTTATGGCCATCCGACGCTGCACTGCGAGAATTTTCGCTTTGCAGCGCCGGGCGACCGCTAGTCTATTTGCCCACGCTGGGGCGCCGTAGAGCGCGATGGACCTCAAGACTCCCGCATAGAGACGCCGCACTCCTTCCTCCGGTCCCCCGAGATTGGGTAGCAGTCTGTGCATCGCACCTGCTACCTTTTCGATCCGGGGTACCAGCCGATCGAAATGTTCTTCGAAGGTCCAGCGGCCGTCCAGAATAAGGCCCAGGTATTTCATGAAGCGACCTACCTGGACTTCCGTATCCCCCACGCGCACCGAGGTCACTGGAGGCTCCTGACCTCGTGGCAGGCCGTGCAACCACAGCGCCTCAGTCTTGTGAGGCGCTATCGCAAGTCCGAGGCTGCGGATTTTCCTGGCTATCACTGCCACACCCACTTCCGCGAGTCTGGTGGTCCTCTCGAAGTCTTCCCCTTCAGCCAAGATTAAGGTGTCATCTGCGTAGCAGACAACACTTACGCCGTTGGGGAGTTCTTCCCGAAGAACTGCGTCGTATGCAAGATTCCACAGGAGAGGGCCTAGCACAGACCCCTGCGGAACCCCGCAAACCACTTCCCTCTGAATGGCAGCACCATGCCGACCAGCGTAGCGGATACTTCTGTCGGACAGGTATGCTCCGATCACGGCCTGCAGGTAAAAAGGCATTTGGTGGTAAGCCATTGCGTCTCGTATTGCCTTCCAGGGCAGAGAGTTGAAGGCGTTAACGATATCTAAGCTTATGGCCAAAATAACTCCACCCCGGGACACAGCCTGCTCCGACAGCGCGCGGACGCGAAGGATCGCATCCACTGTTGATCTGCCCTGCCTGAAGCCAAATTGACCATCAGACAGATTCGGACCCTCGCTAGCTAGATGCCTGCTGATTCTGAGGGAGATGATTCGCTCAAAGAGCTTACCGACCTCGTCCAACAGGCAGATGGGCCGATACGCAGATGGCGAGTCTGCTGGTCGACCTTCTTTCCGTAAAAGGACCAATTTGGCCTCTTTCCAGCTCGCAGGAAAGCAGCCAGAACGAAGGCAGCTGGTGAAGAGGCCTGCAAGCCTTTGCCCCAGCACTTCGAGCGCTATGACCCATGCTCGGCCCGGAATTCCATCAGGTCCTGGTGCCGTGTTTCGAGCGGCAAGACGTCTAACGGCTATTTTCAATTCGGCTTCAGTCACCTCGAACTCGTCCGACCACATCTCCGGCCGCGGCTGAGCATTAACCGGGGTATTGCTATCGGCAACTCGCGGAAAGAGCGTGTCGACCACTTGCATTGTAAAATTGGGATCCAGGGTCTCCGTCAGTGGAGGAGTCCAAGGACGCAACTTTCCCAGCACCATCTTGTATGGTCGACCCCAGGGATCCCTGTTGAGGTCTTGCAGCAGTTCGAACCATGACCGGGATTTAGCATCTGCGATTGCCTTTTGCAAATTCACAGTTGCCTCACGGTACGCTGTGTAAGCCGCTGTCCGCTCCTCTGGTGTAGCTCGTCGTCTTCTTCTGGTTCTCGTGAACCGGCGTCGTGCTACGAGGCAAGTTGCCCGCAGCTGCGAGATCAGCTCCGACCACCAAAAAACGGGCCTCCTTGAGGGCGTTCTGACTCTGGGCATCGCACAGTCGCAGATCCCGGTCATTGTATCCTGGAACCAGATTGCCCCTGTTTCTGGTGAGGACCACTCGTCCTGGTTCGGCCCCCAGTCAGCCACGTGAGCCGCGGCGATCAATTTGTCTCGATCGAGACGCTTAAGCGCCCAGCCCACGCGATCTGAGCGGCGTATGCCAACCATTGGAGTCACAGCCATGTCGAAGATAATGTGACGGTGGTCTGACAGGGTCACTACCTCTTCCGCCACTCGCCAGCCAGACACCAGTCGGACTGCTTCAGGTGTTGCCCATGAGAGATCTACGATCGACTCCCCCTGCCACCGAACGCAGGTGCTGACTGAGCCCTGGTTCAAAAGACAGAGATTTAGTCCTGCTGCCCACTCCGATACGGCCTCTCCCTTGGCAGTGTCGTGGCCATTACCCCAGCTCGTGGAATGAGCGTTGAAGTCGCCCAAGACGAGCAGTAGGCGCGGTAGGTATCGGCGGACACAGCCTTCTACACGGTCCAGGAAGGACTCATATTCTCTGAGGCTGCAGTTGGGAGAGATATAGCAGCCTACCACCACTATTGAGCCCCACTCAACCACCACAATCCCATCCTTAGCCAAAAGCTTGGAACATGGAGGGTCACCTCGGCCACCTCCCCAATATATGGCGACGGAATTCGCGTCGTCACCGAACCAGCGAGGATGATTCGGGATGCTATATGGTTCCGCTATAACTGCCAGAGCAATCGACCACTCCACCAGAGTTTGCAAAAACAAGTCTTGCGCCCGGCGGCAGTGGTTAAGATTGCTCTGTAGAATTTTCTGCCGGGGATTGAATATTAGGTCTCCATTCGGACCGTTCCCGAGCAATTGCCCACTTGGGGTGCCGCAGCCCTCGCTGCCGCGGCACCCGTAGATTTGTCTGCGCTGTTTGCCTGCTTATTAGCAGCAGGAATTTTATTCTTACTCGTCTTCTTGGAAGACGAGCATACCCTGCTCCCGATTTTATGTTCGGAAGGCCGGCCTGCCTCCGAGCACAGTGAGCACTTGGGTGCTGGTGAATTGCAGTTCTTGACTACGTGTCCCGGCTGATCGCACCTATAACAGTGGGAGCTCCGATCCACATTACTGGTGCATTGAAACCGGGAGTGTCCCAGCTCCAAACAGCGGTAACACTGCAAAGGGCGCGCCTCCAGCATTTCTACCCTTGCAGATATCCAGCCGACCCTCACCCGTTTTTCCGCAGCAAGTTTGCGTACGGCGGAGAGTGGGCACCGAACCCAGACAGTCCCCAAAGCTGAAAGACCCCCACGACGGATATCTCCCACTTTGATGTCGGATATGGGACATCCACCTGCCTTAGCTACAGCCTCTGCGATCTCTGCCGGAGTGACGGAGTCATCGAGATCCATCACTCTGACTTCGCCCTGCTTTGCTGGACGTCTTATGTGGACCGCCATGTCGCTGAGGGCCTTTTGCATCTCCTCGGCCAGGATATCTGCCTTTGCAGCACTGTCAGCTCCAGGCACCTCCAACAGTAGCCCGCCGTTCAGGGCGCGCCTCTGCTGGAGGCCAGGAATGCCAAGGTCTGCCAGGTTGAGCCGTTCCTTGGCAGTCTTCATTACCTGTGCGTAGCTAACGTCGGCCCCCTCCGGTATAGTTACCGTTACTGCCGCATGGCGAGGCAGTTTTGGCGGCTTAGCTCTCCCTTTCGCCTTTTGCGTCAAAGCTGGTGGTGCCACTGATTTATTGGCCTGGGCTTTGGTTAGTGCTTTCGCCTGCACGTTTGCCTGAGCCTTGGCCTTCCTCCTGGATTTTGCTTTTGCCTTTCTCCCGACCACTTTGGACCAAGCCTCGGCCGGCTGCTGCCCCGGTTCCTGAGGAGTTAGTGCCTGACCTGAAGGCATTGATGCCACCAAAGATGGTGGATGGCCAGAAGGAGGACCCTTCCTAACCTTAGTTTTGGCCACTTTTTGTGCTTTTTCATCAAGTGGCTTTGTGTTCGGTACCGACGATTTCTGTCCCAAAGGGGGTCTGACAATACCCTCTGGGAAAATCTGATCCTTGAAGTGAGCCAACTTGCCGTCTACCATTATTTTCATCTGCTCTAAGAGCTGGTCCGAATCAAAAGAAACCGTTCTTGCAGGTGCTTGCTGGTGGTTGTCCTGCATACCACTTCGACGCAGCTCCGCCAGCTCAGTGGAAAGAGCCTCCACCTTTTTATTGAGGACATCGAGATGAGATCTTAATGCCTCGTTTTCCCTCTGCAGGCGGTCGGAAGCCGCCCTCTGTGCCACCTCAGTAGTCGCTGCCCGAACCACTCGAGCCGACATACGTAAGGCGCGGACAAAGTCACCCTTCAGATGTTTTGATCTGTCCGCAACCCTTTCCACAGTCTGCAAGTGCTCGAGTGCTCGGGCAACAACATCCGCTGTGGGCTGCTCTCGCATCTCTTCGGCGAGCTCCTCTGGCCTAGGCAGAGATGCCTTCCCTTTGGTCTGGGGTTTGTCTGGGTACGGATCAAAATCCAAGTCCAAGTCCTCCAGACTGGACACTTCCCCAACCTTCTTTGGCGTCGGTGCATTTGGGAGCCCCACGGTCGCGGGACGTTTCCTACTCTGGGACCTCTGGGACCTCTTGGACGTTGTCGATGTTGACGACAACACCGACGCAAATGATACGTCCGATTCATCCCCGATTGACGACCGGGTGGATCTTCTTCCTCGGGGCAGGGGCTGCCGGAATAAAATGGAGTCCTCCCCATCCAATATCGTCGTATCCTTCCGCAAGCAATCATCGTTATCCTTGTTCAGAGCCAGGTCGTAATTAAGATTTGAAAAGTGCATATCAGGCAAAGAGTTGCCCCCCCCAGAATACGAGGGGCAGGATTTTTCGGTTACAGCCACCGAGGTGGCCTTGGCCGAAAAACCGGGGGATTCTCCTGAAAAGGTACCCCCCTGGGGTAGTTCATTTTTACTATCTGCCATCATTGCAAAACCCCTTACGGGCGGGGACGCCCGTTGACACTCTCTCTCGGGCTGATTTTCCCCTCAGCCATACGTCCCTTCGCCGAGCGTCCAGGCTTCCAGGACAAAGGGGGTTCCCCCCGGGTCTCATCCACTGTGCCCTCTTCTTCAGAGGGACACGTGGAGAGCTGCCTTCCCTGTCGGATCATTCGCCATCGGCCAGGAAAATAATTCTCAACCGATGCCCAGGACGCACCGGCCCAGCCTGCTCTTCCCCTCGGACGTATCCATAAGGGAACCGCAAAACCGGGCTCACGAGGAGGTTATCCGACCTAGCGTCCCAACCTAACCTAACCTAACCTAACCTTTTTTTTTTTTTTTTTTTTTGTCGCTGGGAAAAAATGCTTTATGCATCCCCTCCCATCGGGGGATGGAAGGGGTATGTGGGAGTCCCCGGAGATCCGGTATACCCACTAAAACAACCCAGCGGCACTCCCGCATCGCCCGAGTGGTGGGGGACTGGGAAACCGGCAGAGCCTTTACGTCCAGTCCCACACCGGCGACCGCCCGCCTTTGTGGCAGGCCCTTCACGCCCCTCCGCACTGGGAGGGGCCCGGGAATGACCGTGAGTGCTCGGCCATTCCCTCTCGGCGTAGGTGGTGAGCGGTACAATGCGGGCGGAAGCGCCCCCGCGCTTATCGCCCGCTGCTCACCACCTAAGGCGGGGGAAGACGGTTGTACGCCCGTCTTCTCCTACCCCTTCTCCGCCTGCGGAGCGCGGCCGCGAGAGGATCCTCCTCCCGCGCACGCTCCGCCGCCTCCTTCTCCGAGAGCACATGTTCGCAGAAGGAGGCGACCGCCGCCCATGCGTTCTCACCCCCCAACATGGCATTGACCACGCTGGGGAGAGAGAGGTCCGGCCCGATCGTCGCGACCAAGGTGCGGCGCGGCTCGTCCCATGATGGGCACACCTCAAGGGTGTGCTGTGCCGTATCCGTCGAGCAACCGCAGTCATGGCACGACGGGGTTTCCTCTCTTCCGATCCGGTGCAGATACTTTCCGAAGCAGCCGTGCCCGGACAAAACCTGCACCAGGCGAAACGAGAGGAAACCGTGAGGCCGCTCGACCCAGTCCTGCAGGACAGGCCCGATCGCGTCCAGGGTCCTACGGCCGAAGGTTGCGGCGGCAAGATCCTCCGTCCAGTGTTGGACGATTGCCGCCCTCGCTTCCTGCCGGACCGCCTCCCGTTCTTTTAGGGCAGGGCGCTCTCCAAGCGCCCTCCGCCGTACCGTCCACTCGTACACCCTGGCGAGCACCCACGCCTCAAGCTCCCACGGAGGGGTGCCGGCCAGGGCGCATGCCGCCGCAGCGCTCACCGTGCGGTAGGCCCTCGCCACCCGCTGTGCTATGGCCCTTTGGGGTCGACGAAGGGCGGCAGCGTTCTCCCTCCTATGGAGGGAGTCCGCCCACAACGGGGCCCCGTAAAGGGCCATACTTTTCAAGATGCCGGCATACAAGCGCCGGCATCGATCGCTGGGCCCCCCCATATTTGGAAGGAGCCACGAGAGGGCATCCGCAGCCTTCAGTAGGCGTGACGACAGCTCACTAAAATGTGGGCCGAAGTGCCATCTGCTATCTAAAATCAGGCCCAGATATTTCATCTGGGCCTTCACCTCAATCCTGACGCCCTCAACGAAGATGTGGGCGTCAGGTGGGGAGCGTTGCCGAGGCCCGTGGAAGAACACGGCCTCAGTCTTGTGCAGCGCTACCTTCAGCCCTATGCGGCGGATCCTCTCCGCGACCATGGATCCGCCCGCCGAGGCCAGACTGGCCGCCTCTCCGAAATTCCCTCCCCGGGCAGTAAGAAGGGTGTCATCTGCATAGCAGATGACAGTCGTGCCACGCAGGAGAGTACCCCGCAGGAGCCAATCGAATCCGATGTTCCAAAGGAGTGGTCCTAGGACCGACCCCTGTGGGACACCGGACTCGACGTCGTACCGCCGGAGTTGGCCAGTTTTATCAGCGAGGAGGACTGCCCGGTCCTCCAAGTAACTGGCCAGGAGGTCCCGCAAGTACTGAGGCACTCTGTGGAACTGGAGTGCCTCTAGGATGGTGGAGTGGGGGACGGAGTTGAAGGCATTGGCTATGTCAAATGACACAGCCAACAAACCTTCCCCCATTTCCACGGCCTCTTTCACCTGACCCTTGAGCCGCGCCAGGGCGTCCACTGTTGAACGCTCAGCCCGAAAGCCATACTGAGCGTCTGACAGATCCGGCCCAATCACCCGCAAGTGGTTGTTCAGGCGGGCGGCGATTATCCCCTCGAACATCTTACCGACCTCATCGAGCAGAACGATAGGCCGGTATGCCGAGGGGGAGTCCGCCGGGCGCCCTTCCTTTCGAAGGAGGCACAACTGGCCTTCCTTCCATGGTTTCGGGAACCTCCCAGACGTTAAACACGCGCTGAAGAGGTCCCGAAACCTTTCCCCCATCTCGATGGCGGCGATGGCCACCACTCTTGCGGGGACGCCGTCTGGGCCCGGGGCCGTCTTTTTGGCGCGGAAGCAGAGAGCCGCCGCCTTCACTTCTGCCTCAGTAACCGGAGGGACCTCCTCCGCCTGCAGAGCCTCCCCTCGCGGAGGGTTCATTGCCGGTGGGGTGAAGCCATCCCTGCGTGGAAACAAGGAACGGACCACCCCATCCAGCAAAGTCGGCTCGAGGGTCTCGGCCACTGGGGGACCAAAAGGGCGCAGCTTGTTGCGTGCCGCCTTGTATGGTCTCCCATACGGGTCTTCGTCGAGACCCTCCAGCATCTCGGCCCTCGCCGAGTCTCGGGCAGCGCCCATAGCCGACTTGAGGACCCTCTTGGCCTCCACGTATAAATCGTAGAGGCGGTCCTCATTGGCCTGATCGCGGGGGCGTCGCCGCCGGCTTCTGGTAAATTCCCGCCTGGTCGCCACACAAACAGACCGGAATCCCGCTAACTCCTCCGACCACCAGTAGACGGCGCGTCGGGGAGGCGGACGGCGCGACCGAGGCATGCTCGAGTTGCACACTTCGGTCAGGGACCCTCGCATTTGAACCGCCGCAGTGTCTACGTCCAGGACGTCGACAGGAGGTGACAGCCAGTCCTGAACAAATGCCGCCTCCCCGGCCGCCTCTCGGTCTAGGCGGGTAAGAGCCCACCGAGGGAATGGGGATTGGCCCGTGCGGGTCATCCCCTGGGAGCCCTGGGTAGAGATGTCGAACCGCACGTATCGGTGGTCCGATAGACTCTCCACCAACTCCACCCGCCAGTCCACGACACGGCTCGCTAACGCGGGGGTGGCGAAAGTGAGGTCCACTATGGATCCCCCTTCACGTCGTACACATGTATGGACTGACCCTCTGTTTAAGAGGGACAGACCACACGACGCTGCCCAGGTTTCGACTTCACGACCTTGAGCATTGGTGGTTGGGTTGCCCCAGGCCACCGATTTGGCGTTGAAGTCTCCCAGGACTAGGACCCGACGCGGCGCCGCTCTACTGGCCACCAAGGCGAGGACTTCGAGATAGTTCTCGAAGTCCGAAAGAGGGCGGTTTGGGGAGAAATAGACCCCGACCAGGGCTATGTCTCCCCACGCGGCGGCCACGTATCCCGGTCCCCTCTCTAAGAGCGAGAGGGGAGGGGAGTCTGTGGAAGACCGCGCCGCTAGGGCCACAGAACCTTCCCCATTCCCCAGCCAGTGGCCAGGTACAAAGTAAGGTTCGGCGACTACCGCCACGTCCACCAACCACTCGGCCATGACCTGGACCAGCAGGTCCTGGGCCGCTTTGCAGTGGTTGATGTTCGCCTGGAGAATGTGATGTCGGACTACCATTATTCGGTGTTCATCGCATTCTCCTCATCGGCCGGCGCTGGAGATTCAACGGCGGCGGCGGCAGGTCGGATCGGCGCCTGCGATTTGCCCTTCTTTGGGGGAGGGTTGCATTTCCTCCCGCTCATTACATGGTCCACTGGGCGACCACTGGCGGCACACACTGCGCAGTGAGGCGTGGCGGCCATGCAGGAAGCGGCCTTGTGCCCCTCGTTCCCGCAGCGGTAGCAGGTGTTTGCCCTATCCACACTGGATGGACAAAGAGCCCGGGTATGGCCGGTGCCGAAGCACTTGAAGCAGCGCAGAGGCTCGTCTTCAAGCACCCGGACCCCACCCGAGCTAAACCCAACTAGGAGCCGTCCCCTGGCCAGGATGGCTTTGGCTGCTGCGACCGGGCAATCTAGGCGGATGGTGCCCATACCGCCGCGGCCGGGCCTTATGGCCCGGCCCTGAACCGCTGCGACGTCGCAGCCTCCTACCGCTGCCACTGCCACCACCACCTCCTCTTTAGTGACCGAGTCATCAAGATCGGTCACCTCCAAGGCCACGGACTTGACAGGCCTTACGACCTTTGCCGCGTCCGCGATGACTTCGCGCAACTTCGTAGCGAAGAGATCCGCTTTAGTGCCACCCTGGGCCCCTGGGAACTCAAAGATTCGAGCCCCGGTTTGGGTGCGACGGCACTTGACTGCACCGATAGCCAGTTGACTGGTATCGGTGTTGGTACGAGCCCGCTTCAACACGGACTCGTAAGTCTCGCCCCGTTCCGCAGCCTCCGGGGTGAGCGTCACCACGACGGCCGCAGTTTTTGGAGGAATTAGCTTTCTCCCTCCGGCGGGAGCCCTTTTGGCTGCGGGAGCAACGGTGGAGGGCTTGGGGGCCGACTTTTTCCCCTTTCCCTTTCCATTGCCAGTCGCTTTGGACTGGCCGGAAGGGTTGATGGTCGGGGGGATGACGGCCGGTGGCGTCTTCTTAGACGTTTTCTTCCCCCTCCTGACCACATCCGTCCATGGCTGATTAGACGGAGTGGTAGAAGGAAGAAGGGCGTCTACTGCCTCTAGGTCCTGAGGGGCTGCTTGAATGGCAGCCGGCTCAGCCTCCTTTTCCGGGCCCATGTTTAAGGCCGTTTTTTTCCCCTTGCCCTTGCCCTTGGAGGGCTTCGGGGCCTGGGGCTGTTCCCTCGCGGGTGAGGCCGTCGGCGTTCCCGGCGCACTAAGCGTCTTGTCCGCCGCAAGCGGTGGTCGGATTTACATTAGTTTCACTCCACTTATTCTTTACACTTTGGAATCAAACCCTGAATGTTAGCGTCTTGAAATTATACGCAAATAAACCTTCCTATACTATATCCTACACGGAGCAATGCCTATCTATGTCTCAATTGAAGGGATCCGAAATCAAGGATCTCGGTCTCCTCCAAAGATTCATCACATCAGCTATTTGATAGCTTCCTCCACGAGCTACAAAAATATATATAAATGACTTACTGATGTCTGGAATTAAACCTTCCTTTTTTTTTTACCAAGACTATAAGATGGTCCTAAGATTCTTCCAAAAATTTACACAGCAGCAGAACAATTCGTTTCACGATTTTGCTTGTTAGGTTTTTGCCCAGCAGTGGACCTTTGTCTTTCGGGATTTCCTGAAACTGATTTAAACACGTAAAAATTCTATTTTCAGCTCCATTGCCCTCACTATTCAACAAAACCTGATTCTTAGTTTTCTTCTGTTGCTTTCGTTTATCAAAATTTTAGCAACTATTCATTTTTATCAGCAAAAATAGCTTTTTTTCTTCATTTTCCCTTTTCGACTCTTTCCCGACCCTGTCACGACTGTCACTCCTTGTCATATTTTTCTACTCCCCGTTTATCGTTACACTTCTTGACACTTCCTCTAAATAGTATTTTATGCATTTAAAAATTTTTTAGGGTTCCGCAAGTGCACACTACCCTCTCCTCCAGTTCTTGCTGGAGTTGCGTCCGTCTCGCCAGGTTAAGTTGGCGATCGGCGCCCTCCAGGCCGATACTGTTGGAGTCGGCCACCGTTGCCTTTTTGGCCCTCGATTTTTTAGACTTCGACTTTTTCGAAGCCTTAGAGGCCTTACTTACTACCGAGTCCGAGGAGCCCCCGGACCCCTGCTTAAGGTAGGGCCTCTTCCGCAATTTGCACCCGTCCTCGAGCAAAATCGAAACTGAGTCTGACGCACTCAGTATAGACTCATTATCGGAAAAGTCCGAGAACTCGTCTGTCCTTCCAAACAAGCTAGCCGCAGATGGTGCGCGGCTAGCATCCGACGCCTCAGCGTCATCGGGTTGGCCCTGAGAAGGGCCGTTTTCAGGTTGGCCCTGAGAAGGGCCTTTCTTGAAACGCCCTAAGGCGCCCCGCAAAAGTTTCGACATATTGTCTATCGCTCAAAGTCGTAGGTACCGCAAGGAAAAAGCTACGACGCACAGTGTTCGTTAGCCGCCGGCCTGCCACTCCGTTACGGTGGTCAGGCGCGACGTTGCCCGGGGATCGCTGCGAGGAAGCCAACACTGTGGGGGGACCCCCAACCTAACCTAACCTAACCTAACCTAACCTAACCTAACCTAACCTAACCTAACCTAACCTAACCTAACCTAACCTAACCTAACCTAACCTAACCTAACCGAGTTGCGCTCGGTGTGCCGCCAGTTACGCATCATTTTTATAGTCGCTCCGCGCTTAAAAATTCAGAAAAGTGGTATTAAGTGGTCCGATTTCAACGAGTGAAGTGTCATTAGAATCGGAAACCCAAGTGCTACATACCTGTGTACTCAAATTTACCCGGATTACAGTGCAAAGTGAAGTTTTATCCGAAAAACTTCAAAATTTTGAGGTTATATTTCAAAATCAAAGTTATTAACGCATGCGCTGCAAGATTCAGATCGATACCCCCCATTTTTTATTTCGGAAAAGGGTGGGCACTACTGTGTTTCAACTTCCCGATTTAGAAGAAAAATTTTTCATCCATGCGTTTGGAAGAAAATTTGGAAAAACCGAAAACCACGTGTTCCTGAAAGTACTGAAGGAGTGACGTCAGGTTGCTGAAACTTGGCAGCGACAGAAAGGACACCAAAATAAGTACATTAAAGCAAGTAACCCTTTCTTATCTTGACTGGTTTTATTTTACGAACCTTTTTAATTTTCAATATTTGATTCTATATAACGCTGAAACCAAACAAAATTTCAAAGAATTTCAACTGCAGTCCTCGGCGCGCTTCACAGAAGAAACTTAGTTTTGAAAATTTTGTCTTTAGAACAAGAATCTTCTTTGCTATTTAAAATTTTCTATATAAAACTTTATTTTAATGATATTTCATGAAACTGTTTAATTTCTGAAAATTGTAAACTGACCTAAATTGAGTGATATTTTATACTAATTATCATATTTTTTTCACATTTTTGTCTCTGCTGGTTCTCAAGATATTGATTTTTATGTGTTTTTTGCAATTTATTTGATATTTAATAGATATATAAATATTTTTATGACGGAAATAGCTTTTTTGCACCTTTTGCAACATAACCAAGTCCAAACTCGGGCCATATACCTTTTCTATTGACTAAAACACCAAAAATCCGACATTTTGGTTTTTTGGTTCTAAAATTAAATTGGATTTATCTTTGGAACCAGCTGTCGTAGAACTCTAGGATTAAGAGCATTAGTGAAGGGTTTACTAGGGCTTTGATATTTTTTCAGTTTCAGCCTTTTTCAGGACTTTTTTATTTTAAGGCCTGAAATCACTTTCAAAAGATGGTTTAGGTGGTGCCCAGCATCTTATCCAAAACCTGGTGTTTCTACGACAATCGGTTGCGGAGATACGGGCCTTTTTATTTGACTTTTGACAGTTCGGCGGCCATCTTGCCAAACTTTGAACGCCCATATCTCTGAGACGGAGAGGGCTGCGACTCCGGTTTTTTCTGTATATCGTTGGAGAGACTCTAAACTATCTTCGACCCTACTTTTAAGAAGCTGGGAGCAAGTAATTTTCTGGTTCCTGAAAGTGGTTTCAGTACATAGAACAGGTCGAGCTGATTTAAATAAGCCCAAACGCGAGTGGTCTGCGACACCCGGAAGGCTAGATATCACCCATCAAAGATTGACTTTGACATTTCGGCGGCCATTTTGTTTTATTTCGATCACCTTTATCTCCCGTTCTGGTTGTCGTAGAGAGCCCGCGTTTCTTGAGAATACATAAGCGGATTACGCTCTATTGAAAAATTGACCTTTCAGGAATTTTCAGGAGCCTGAAATTTTTCGCCCTGAAACTAACACTAACGTGTAGGTCTTACCAAGCCCAGTACAGCAAACCCAAACACGAGTGAAATCGGCCCGGTAGTTCCGGAGAAATCAAGGTGGAACCAAATTTGGCCGCCATCTTGATTTTTAAACCGGAATTTCAATCTTAGTTTTCTCGGGAACCCTTAGAGGTAAGGGGACCAAGTTTGGAGTCGTTGGAGAGGGCTTGGAGAGAGCTATTTGTTTACGCCATCAAATTGACTCTACATAGAGTTACCAGTGACTTTTCACATAAAACGCCACACAGAGCTCCTGGAAACGCGTTTCTTTTTCATGGATATTAGTTAGACCTAGTTCTTCTAGTCTTAGCACTTAATGAGCCAGCGACTCTACATAGAGTTCAGGAATTTAAATACTAGTATAAAACATCTCTTATAGAGCTTTTTTGTTTTTATTTTGTTCAGTTTTCCATAAATTTATTTTGACTATCATTGTTTAACTTTAAATTTTTGCTATTTAACTACTCTAACATCAGATTGACTCAACATAGAGCCTTTCTTCTTATACCTTGATTCCATTTACATTTTTATATGTTTTGTACTGATTTGAATATAACATTGTCAAATTGTTTAAATTTTATTTCTTTTACTCCTCATTGTTAAGACCTACCGACGTATTCTCCTTATAGCAGCTCTATTTAGTGCAGTATTTATTTTGATTTTATATTTTATACGTATTTTGTTTCTTTTATAACTTCTACAAACTTTTAAATTTTCCATCGATCCTTTTACTTTTGACGCACACTTGAATAATGTTTGGAATGAGGACTCCAGCGAAACAGGCCAACACCAACAGGTCACCACCGAAACCCGAGACGACAGCAAGCAGCGTTCGACGTAGTATTGACAACTGGGAGTCCGCCAACTCTGACCACACTACTTCATCTAAAGTAGAGACTTCACAGGCTGGCCCTGAGAAAAACAAACCTCTGACTCTGTCTTTTGACTTCAACGAAATGACACAGCAGGCATCAGCAGAACCAGTTAAATTTACCTCACCTGAAGCGTCAGAGATTGAGGCGAGGAAAGCCCCCAAGCCATCTAAGAAATACATATATACTGAGCGTACAGCGGAAGCAAAGAAATGTCTCACAACAGCCAAATTAAATCTCGGCAACTCTCATAATATAAGCAAAATCATCAAGGCCAACGTTATTGAAATTTTGGACCGTTTGTATCAGCTAGTGAAAGATGCAGAGTCTGAAAAGAATGAAGGGCAGAAAGAGAAACAGAAAGAGACAAACGAACAACAGCTGACTGAAAACTCGTTTGATTTAACTTTCTCAGTATCTTCTGAATTAAACCTAGCATCACAACTAGTTCAACACTCAAAGCTATTAGAGGAGACTAACACAAGAATGGAAGAGCTGAGGGACTCCATCGAGAGACAAAAAGAGACTTTAGAGAAGACGACAACGACTTATGCAAGTGTAGCAGCAAGTACCACGATAGGTACTCAGTTATACAAAAATGACGAAACCACTTACACAAGTACAGCAGCAAAAAAAGTAGCACCCAAAATCTCCTCAGTGCATTCCATCATAATAACATCCGAAAATGAAGAGGACACCAACACCGATGTCCTCAACAAAGTACGAACAGCTGTTGATGCAAAATCTACCGGCATCCGCGTTGACAAGGTTCGGAAAGCAAAAGATCAAAAGGTGATAATAGGGTGTTACGCCAAGCCGACTTGGCAAAAGTGGCTGAGAGGATATCAGCTTCGCATTCCCAATTAAAGATTGAGGAAACGGTGAACAAAGACCCGTTGATTATTGCCTTGGATGTCCTTTCATATAACACGGACGAAGACATAGTGAAGGCTATAAAAAATCAAAACAGCCACTTGCTGGGTGATGTTGAGGGTGAGGACTTCCGCGTCGCGGTAAAATATAGAAAAAAGGCCCGCAATCCACACGAACAACATGTGGTCTTGCAGGTCTCACCTCTAGTGTGGCAGCGTCTCACGAACGCAGGCCGCATGCATGTAGACCTGCAGAGGGTGAGAGTTCTTGACCAGTCACCGCTGGTCCAGTGCTCACGTTGTCTTAGATTCGGGCATGGACGCAGGCAGTGCACGGAACAAGTTGACCTGTGTTCGCATTGCGGGGGTACTCACTTACGCGCAAACTGCTCTTCCTGGACCCTTTACGAAAAACCGCAATGTAAGAATTGCTTCGCGGCGAAAATGGACAAGACAGACCATAACGCATTTGACAGTGAGTGTCCTATACGCAAGCGATGGGACTCATTGGCACGTTCTTCAGTAGCGTACTGCTAAAGGCCTAGCAGTGGTAAATGACTCAGTCGGGCAGAACACAGAGTTGGTTAACCAGGGCCCTTCCAAAAGCTATGGGGTGATTCAAGCCAATCTTCAACGAAAACGGCTCGCAACACAAGAACTGCTTATTGAAGCCGGTAAACGTAAGACCTCATTTGCGTTAGTCCAGGAACCTTACATCGGAGCTTCAGGCGTGCTCAAACAGCAGGCTGGTACCAGAGTTGTACAGCGCTTCCATAATAGGCAAAAACCTATAAAGGCTGCTATTATAGTATTTGACCCCGATTTACAAGTTATCGAACACCCACTAATGACGACAGAAAATCTAGCTATAGCTACATTGAAGACCAGCAGGTGGGCAATTGGAGTCATCTCGGTCTATCTTGAGGAAGACCACCCAATTGAACCAGACCTAGAAAAGATCAAAGATGTTTGCGAAAAGCTGGATCTTAAGAAGATTCTTATCGGGGGAGACTCAAATGCCTGGAGTACCTGGTGGGGAAGTGCCAAGGATAATCACAGAGGTGAGGCTCTTGTGGGGGCACTGGAGGAGCTTGGTATGGAAATACTGAACGAGGGACGCGAACCAACCTTTTACACCTTTAGGGGGGAAAAATTATATCAAAGCCATGTTGATATTACAGCATGCAAAACGGACTTGCTTGGGGCGATACAAAATTGGCGAGTAGATAAAGGCATTACGAGCTCAGACCACAACGCGATTACCTTTTCAATCAATATGGAAAAACCTACGGATATCAGAAGGAAAAAGTCAACCAGGAAGTATAACACAAAAAAGGCAAATTGGATAGAATTTAGGAAAGTAATTACTAAAAATCTGGAAGACTGCGAGTTAAACAAAGAAAAGATTAATGCAATTAATACGGTATCAGAACTGGAAGAGTATATTGATAAATACCTAGCTAGTGTGAAGGATGCGTGTGAGAAGACAATTCCTTTAATGAAGATCGTCTCCATCATTAAGCTGCCGTGGTGGTCCAAAAAGCTCGAAAAGTTAAAGAACACGATGGTAACAAAAAACAGGAGAATATCCTATGCAGCGCCTCGACGCCGTCCACATGTTGTTAGATGTTACCTAATGGCTAAGGAAGAGTTCGAAGTGGAAGCTAAAGACGCCATCACAAAAAGTTGGAAACACTTCTGTGAGAAGCAGGATCGTGAGAGTCTTTGGGATGGAGTATACAGAGTCATCCGAAACACCTCCAAACGGCACGAAGACCAACCGCTAATAAGGAATGGAATCGTCATAAGCATGGAGGACTCTGTCGAACACCTTGCCAAGACCTTCTTCCCAGACGATCAACCTTTAGATGACAACGAAGAGCATACAGTTACTCGCCAAAAAGCGAATACCTCACATTTACATATGCCGGGAGATACACTAGACCCACCTTTCACGGCAGAGGAATTAGACTTTGTAATCAAAAGTTTCAACCCAAAAAAAGCGCCAGGGCCAGATGGGTTCACGGCCGACATTTGCGCTGAGGCAATAAATGCAGGTCGTGACACGTTTTTGGCACTTACAAACAAATGCCTAGAACTGTCGTATTTTCCTAAGCCGTGGAAGGTGGCGTCAGTGGTTGTACTTCGGAAACCTGGGAGAGACGATTACACGCAGGCAAAATCGTATCGGCCAATAGGATTACTTTCTATAATGGGAAAGGTTCTGGAAAGCTAATGATAAAACGGATAAGATGGCACTTGTTGCCACAGTTAAACCCAAAACAATATGGTTTTGTACCCCAGCGCTGCACAGAGGACTCCCTTTATGATCTACTGCACCACATACGTGAAAACCTGAAAAAGAAATTGATCAGCGTCGTGGTGTCGTTAGATATTGAGGGAGCCTTTGACAGCGCTTGGTGGCCAGCTATACAGTGTCGCTTAATGGAGAAGAAATGCCCCCAAAACCTGCGTAAACTATTAGCCAACTACCTCACAGACCGGAAGGTTAGCGTACATTACGGTGGACATGAATTCCACAAGGAAACAACCAAAGGATGTGTACAGGGTTCGATCGGGGGACCAACTCTTTGGAATGTTCTGCTTAACCCACTGTTAGATCAACTCGAAGGGAAAGGAGTGTACTGCCAGGCTTTTGCCGACGACATCGTCTTGATTTTTTCTGGTAACTCGATACCCGAAATCGAAATAGAAGGAGATCGGATACTTGCCTATGTGGAGGCATGGGGTAAAAAGAACAAACTAAAGTTCGCTGCACATAAAACCCATGCCATGGTTATAACAAACAGAATAAAATTCTCAAAGCCATGCATCCGTATGGGTGAGACCGAAATCCAACTAAAAAGTGACATAAAACTACTAGGGTTGATTATAGATGACAAATTGAATTTCAAAAAACACGTTGATTATGTCTGTGCAAAGGCTATTAACATCTATAAACAACTCTGTAGAGCGGCTAAGATCTCATGGGGTTTGAGTCCAGAGATAATCAGGACGATGTATGTGGCAGTAATAGAACCGATTATTTTGTACGCTGCCAGCACTTGGGCTCCGGAGTCCGAAAAAATAGGGATTCAAAAGATACTGAATTCAGTGCAAAGGGGCTTTGCGCAAAAGATTATAAAATCTCACAGAACTGTCTCACTAAACGCGGCATTGGCTATCTCCGGCCTCCTGCCATTGGATATGCGGGTGCGTGAAGTGGCTAAGCTCTACGAAGCCAAACGCGGGAAACCGCAAGAAATTATAGGCGGCAGAGAGGTTGAAATGAGAGTGAGCTATTTAGAAGCGTCACACCCAGCCGATGAAACGAGGATGGAGTTTGTATGCTTGGAGGACATGCAGCCCCAAACTATAAGCGAAAACCAAATAAAGGGCTCGTATATCTTCACAGATGGGAGCAAAATCGAAGGTAAGGTTGGAGCTGCACTGTCCTACTGGCGAGAAGGTTTAGAGCAAAAGTGCAGAAAATTTAACTTGGAGTCATTCTGTTCAGTATTTCAAGCGGAAATGTTTGCTCTACTTCAGGCAACAGAGATAGCATTGAAAAGCACCGACGCAGAAACTAACATCTTCAGTGACTCTAGGTCAGCACTACAGCTCCTGCAGAGACCTGACTCGTTTCATCCGCTGGCGGTAAAAACTAGGAAAAATATCGCCAATCTGACTAGCCAAAAGCGTAAGGTGAGATTCTTCTGGGTAAGGGCGCACGTTGGAGTTTCTGGAAACGAGCGAGCTGATGTCCTAGCAAAAGAAGCTGCACTTCGCAAAAAGACGGCACCGAATTACGACCAATGCCCAATATCATATATAAAGAGTTCCATAAGACAAGAAACATTGATGGAATGGAACAAAAGATACCTTGAAGTCGAAACCGCGTCGACAACAAAGACTTTCTTGACGGATGCACTAAACGCGTACAAAATAGTACAAAAACTGAAAATAGACCCATTGTTGACGCAGGCGCTGACAGGGCACGGCGGCTTTGGACATTACCTCCACAGGTTTAATCTTAAAGATAGCCCAGCGTGCATTTGCGAGCCTACAGTTGACGAGACGATTTTGCACCTGATCCTGGAGTGCCCAAAATACGAAAGAATGCGTGTAGATCTGGAAATAAGTACAGAAATTAAATAACAAAAGATAACTTACCAGTACTTCTAGCCAGCAAACAGAGGGATCAGTTCATTAAATATATAATTTTTATTGTAAAAGATGTTGGTAAAAGAAACAAAAGCACATTAATGAATAGAAAAGATGTTTTGGGGACATAATGAGTTATGTTCTTAGAACATCACAAAATTGTAATTATTAGCAGGTCAGAAAAGAAAAAAATAGAGAATTGTATGAAAATAGTATATAAGTTAATATATTTTAAGATATATTGAAACTTGTATATAAAAGTGTCTGTAAATTATTAGAAATAAGAAGAAAAAAAAATTAATAATCACAAATAAAATCAGTAGCAAAAAAAAAAAAAAAAGGAGATAGTAAGAACAAAAACAATGATAAAAAAAAGTCAAAAAAATAAATAAACGAAAGTCGTGTACTTATTTCTGCAAAACCCTAGCCCTGTAGTATAACAATCTTGTCGTACTAACAAATGCATGTCAATCAAATTGAGGACTCCCGATAAATCCCGGAGCCCTCTACCCCTCATGAACAGCAAAAAAAAAAAAAAAAAAAAGAACAATCTAAGTACTGATGCCAATGTCTTCGTCCAATGGCGAAGGAATAACAAAGGTACTACACTATATATAAAAAAAAAAAAACCTAACCTAACCTAACCTTTTTTTTTTTTTTTTTTTGTTGACGCTGGGAAAAAATGCATTGTGCATCATCCCTCTCATCGGGGACTGAGAGGGGGTATGTGGGACTCCCACCCACTAAAACAACCCAGCGGCACTCCCGCGTCGCCCGAGTGGCGGGGGCCTGGGAAACCGGCAGAGCCTTTACTTCCAGTCCCCACACCAGCGACCGCCCGCCTACATGGCAGGCCCTTCACGCCCCTCACATGGAGGGGCCGGAAATGGCCGTGAGTGCCCGGCCATTCCCTCCCGCGGGGGACCCATCCAGAAGGGCGCCAAACATCCCCGTGTCTGAACGCCCGGGGTCCCTTGCGACGGGTCAGGTCAGTGGCCCCGCCGCCTGCCACATCGGCTGCAGAGGATAGGGAGAGCGGCACAACGTAACACCGGCACTCCTCTTCCCCTGCAGCCCCACCGCGTCCGCCATCAAACGGTGGCGACCCCGCCGAGGCCGCGGAAGGTAGGGAGAGCGGCACAACGAAACACCGACACTCCTCTCCCGCCGCGGCCCCTACACCTCAACTGCGGTGCCTCCCATACGACACCGCAGCCCGCCTCAGTTGCGATAGCGCCCATACACTACCGCAACCTACCGCCATAAGCCGCTCCATCGCGGGCTTGGAGACCAAAGCCCGGAGGAGCAGCCCCGCCCAGGGCCGCCCAGTCGAACAACGGAACGGCCCCGTGGTGTTCCTCTTCGCTTCGCCGTGGGAGACCAGACCACGGGTACTAAGCCCCCCCGCCACGACAAGGCGGGAACCCTTCGGGGGGGAACCTAACCTAACCTAACCTAACCTAACCTAACCTAACCTAACCTAACCTAACCTAACCTAACCTAACCTAACCTAACCTAACCTTTTTTTTTTTTTTTTTTTTTTTGACGAGGGGAAATCCTTCATGGATACCCGGTCGCTCGGGGCAGCGGCCGGGTTATGTCAGACTTCTACTGACTAAAACCCCCCGGTGACCATCCTCGGCGCATGACGGGTGACTCTGGGATCTCCTGAGGAACGCGACCAGTGTCACCCTCGCGCGGTGCTCGTGCCCTTCTTCTGTTATTTAATCTTCCTCACTGCGAAGCAGTAGTAATTCGAGGTCACATCGCGTTACTACCTTCCACTGGTCGTTTGAAAGGGGTGGTCAGGTTCCCCACCCTGACCACCCGCGACCTGGGGCGCCCGCACCTGGGGCATATTGGGACGTACTGAAGTGGCTCTGCTATTCAGAGCCCTTCGTCGTCTCCTTCTTGCGGGGTCGGCTCTTTCCCGATCTCGCTCAGCTGCTTCCTTCCGGACCATGACGGTCTCGCAGAAGGAAACAGCTGCTTCCCAGGTGCTTTCTCTCCCCAACATTGCCTCTATTAGGGCCGGTGGAGAGAGATCTTGCCCGACTTCTTCGACCAGGACCTGCCTCTCGGCGTTCCAGGCAGGACACTCCGCGAGCGTATGCTGCGCTGAGTCCTGGTCGGCTTCGCAGTGGTGGCAGTCTGCCGTTCGCTCCCTGCCGATTCTGTTCAGGTACTCACCGAAACATCCATGTCCGGTGAGTACCTGTGTCAGGCGGTAGGTTACACGACCCTTCCGCTCCAGCCATGCTTGGAAGCACGGCAGGATGGCAGCGACAATTCGCTGACGAATCGCTCGTGGCTCATGTAGTCGCTCGCGCCAGCAATTGAGCGCTCTTTGGTGTGCCCTCTTTCGCAGCTGCTCGACCTCCGTTTCAGGCGTTGCCCCATTCCTCCGGCGTAGCGCATGGTAAACCCTGGTATCCATTACCGCCAGAATGTCCAGCGGAGGAAATCTCGCCAGGAGAGTAGCCGCCTCATATGAGATGGTCCTATACCCTCGAGCGACCCTAATCGCCATCTGGCGCTGCACAGCATTTAGTTTAGCTACGCAGCGTCGTTTGGTTGTCAGTCGGTCTGACCATGCTGGTGCCCCATACAGCGCGATGGAGCGAATGACCCCAGCATAGAGGCTGCGGATCCCTTCCTTTGGTCCCCCAAGATTTGGCAGCAGTCTTTGCAGGGCATTTGCTACCTTTTGAATCCGGGGAACGAGATGGTTGAGGTGCTCTTCAAAATTGAAGCGCCCGTCCAGTATAATGCCCAGATACTTTATGTGTCGTCCTATCTGTACCTCCGCTTCGCCCACATGAACTACCATCGGTGGGGGTTCCAGCCTTCTAGGTAAACCATGGAACCACAGCGCCTCAGTCTTGTGAGGCGCTATAGCCAATCCTAGCTCGTGGATCTTGCCCACTACCAGTGCGACACCCTGTTCGGCGAGATTAACGGTCCGCTCAAAATTCTCCCCTTCAGCCAGAATCAGAGTGTCGTCTGCATAGCAAACGACATTGACGCCGGTGGGAAGTTCTACTCTCAGGACAGCATCGTATGCGAGATTCCACAGAGACGGGCCTAGCACCGATCCCTGAGGGACCCCACACACGACCCTTCCTTGCTCTACGGTACCGTTACGCCCCACATACTGGATGCCCCTGTCAGACAAGTAGTTTGTGATTATGGCCCGCAGGTAGGGAGGCACTTGGTGGTAGGTTAAGGCCTCCCGTATTGTACTCCAGGGAAGGGAGTTAAAAGCGTTGACTATGTCCAAGCTAACGGCCAACACCACCCCTCCCTGGGATACAGCCTGCTCCGACAGATTCCGGACGCGTAGGATGGCATCTACTGTTGATCGGCCTTGCCGGAAGCCAAACTGACTGTCTGACAGGTCCGGGCCTTCTTCTGCTAGGTGTTTGCTGAGCCGGCGAGCTATAATCCTCTCAAACAACTTACCCACTTCGTCCAACAAGCATATAGGACGGTACGCCGAGGGTGAATCCACAGGCCTTCCTTCTTTTTTCAAAAGAACGAGTTTTGCCTGCTTCCAACTCGTTGGGAAGATACCGGAGCGAAGACAGCTGCTAAAGAGTCGCCTCAGTCTATCTCCCAAGACCGTTAGGGCTATTACCCATGCCCGACCAGGTATACCGTCAGGTCCTGGCGCAGTGTTTCGTGCGGCAAGACGTTTAATAGCCAATTTCAGCTCTACCTCCGAAACTTCAAAGTCATCAGACCATATCGCAGGCTGTGGGGGGTCGGCAGACGGTTCGACCAGCCGAGGGAAAAGCGTGTCTATTATTGTTTTGACAAAGTTCCCGTCAAGTGTTTCCGTCAATGGTGGGGTCCAAGGACGCAATTTTCCGAGGACCATACGATACGGGCGCCCCCAGGGGTCTCTGTTAAGGTCCTTCAGTAGCTCATCCCACGACTTATCCCTCGCATCGGCGATTGCGTGCTGCAAAGCCATTGTAGCATCTCTGTATGCCTCATAGGCAGTTTTCTTTTCTTCCTCTGTAGACCGCCGCCGTCTCCGGGCCCTGGTGTACTCCCGTCTGGTGGACAAGCAAGTCGATCTTAGCTGACTAATATGCTCTGACCACCAGTATATTGGCTTTTTTAGCGCAAGTTTGACCCGGGGCATAGAAGCGTCGCAGACCGAAGTCATTGTTCCTCTGAACCATGATGCTTCCCTTTCTGGTGAGGGCCACTCGATCTGAGTCGAAGTTGTTACCCAGTCAGCGACGTGAGCTGCAGAGAGCAGGTTGTCCCGGTCCAGACATTTGAGCGCCCAGGCCAACTGATCGCTCCGCTGAGCACTAGCCGAGCGGCTGACATTGACATCGAATGTGATATGGCGGTGGTCTGATAATGTGACCGCGTCTTCTGCTACTATCCAACCTGATACCATTTGTGCGGCAGTAGGAGTTGCCCAGGAGAGATCAACGACCGACTCGCCCTGCCACCGGACACATGTAGGGACAGAGCCCCGATTCAGAAGCTGCAGATCAAGTGCAGCAGCCCATAATAGCAGGGTCTCACCCCTGATGTTGTCCCGGATATTACCCCAAGCTCTAGAGTGGGAATTGAAATCTCCTAGGACCAGCACCGGGCGGGGCAGGCATTGCCGGATATAACCCTCTAGCTTGTTAAGATATGCCTCAAAGTCCATGAAACTACGGTTTGGGGAGATATAACATCCTACCACCGCTAAGGAGCCCCATTCCACAGCTACTATTCCTTCATCTGATGCTAGTTTAAGGCAAGGAGGATCACCAGGGCTGCCAGCCCAGTATATAGCGACAGAGCCAGTATCATCACCGAACCAGCGAGGATGGTCCGGGAGTTTATACGGCTCTGCCACCACAGCCAGAGCAACCGACCTCTCCGCGAGGGTTTGCAAGAGTAAATCTTGCGCCACGCGGCAGTGGTTTAGGTTACCCTGAAGAATCTTGAAGGTACGATCGAATTTTATAGATCCATTACCTCCTGTTGCGGGCTTGGGCCCGTTTGAGATCCCGCAACCCTCGCTTGTGCGGCATCCCCTCCACTTTTTGCTGCTGACTTTCCAGCACCTGCCTTCTTATTGCCTTTCTTAGGAGGCAAACAACTTTTACTGCCCATCCTGTGCTCGGCAGGTTTACCAGCATCCGCGCAGAGTGGGCATTTTGTCGTCAAGGCTAAGCAATCGCGGACGCCATGGCCTGGCTGGCCGCACTTGAAGCATAATGTACTTCGGTCCACTGTACTTTTGCACTGAGCACGGACGTGTCCAAATTCTAGACAGCGGAAACACTGCAAAGGCCTCGCCGCTAAAACGTCTACACGGGCAGAGACCCAGCCTACTCTTAACCGCTTATCCGCAGCAATCTTGCGAACAGCTGCTAGTGGACATCTCACCCACACTGAACCTAGAGTCGATGTTTTGGTGCGACGAATTTCTCCCACTCTCACCTCTGCTGGATTGCAGCCACCCGATTCTACCACAGCGTTTGTGACGTCCAACGGAGTCACCGAATCGTCAAGGTCTAATACCCTTAGCTCACCAGTTTTACTCGGTCGCGCAACGAGAACTCCCATATCACAAAGGACCGTTTTCATAGCTTCGGCCAACGCATCAGCTTTGGTGGCTCCGTCAGCCCCAGCTACCTCTAGCAACAAGCCGCCATTGATGGCCCGCTTTTGCCGTACGTCAGTGATGCCGAAATCAGGAAGCTTTATATGTTCCTTGGCAGCCTCCATCGCTTGAGCATAGGTGACGGTACCTCCCTCTGGGATCGTGACTGAGATAGCTGCAGTACGAGGTGGCTTTTGTGGTTTGACCTTATCTTTACCCTTCTTTTTGGTATTAGAAGAGGGAAGGAGTACAGTCCGGGCAGTGGGCTCCTTAGCCTTGGTCTTCTTTTTCCTTCCTACTACTTCTGTCCATGTCGTGGAGGGAATCTGCTGAGTCCGGAGTTCAGATTTCCGCGTTTGCTCTTTTGGATTTGAAGCCACCTCCTCAAAAGCAAATTTCTTCCACTTTGTTTTTTTTTCCCCCTGTTTTGCACACCCGCAGCTTTGTTTAACTCGGCCGACTGCGTGTTTCCGGATTTATTGCCCAGAGGAGGTCTTATCACTCCTTCAGGGAACAGCTGGGTACGGAAATACTCCAGTTTTCCGTCCATCATGACCCTAATTTGGTCTAAAGAAACAGGTTCTTGACCATTAGGGACAGATCTCATAGGTGAGTGCCGTGTCTCTTCCATTTTCTGGGAGCGTAGTTCATCAACCTCCACCGTTAACGTGGCTATTCGCGTGGAAAGACTGTCTACCTTTGAGCGTAGTAGCTCATTTTCTCTTTCTAGGCGTTCTGTCTCTAACCTGTCGGTCAGTTCAGTAGTTGCTGCCTGAGCCACTCTGACCGCCATCCTCAGAGCCCGCACAAATTCGCCTTTGATGTTGCTGGACTTGTCCGTAACTCTCTCAACCGTACTAAGGCTCTCCATTACTTTCGCTGCTAGGTCAGCGGTAGGTTGAGTCCTCATTTGGTCGTGGAGGTCCTCAGCACTAGGTAGGGAGAGCTTTGCCTTCGTTTTTTTTGGGACATAATTGGGTGTAGCAAAATATTCACTATCCCCATCTGTGCCAGGCTTCCTCTTTGAGTCAGGTGAACTGTCAACCGGGCGAGGCATCGTCCTTTTCCGTTTCTGCGACTTTGAGGACGCGGAAGAAATTACAGACCTAAAGGATATGTCCGAGTCCTCCCCGTCACTGTCCCTCGCCCAGCTGGTAGGCGTATCGGGACGAGAAGCTTGCGAGCGAGTCCTTGCACTCCCTCGTCTTACCGTCTTCCGTTTTTCATTTTTATCAGTGTCCGTTTCTTCGTATGCCAGGTCGTTGTTTTTTGTATCAAATGTAAGCAAGTTGTTTGCCCCCCCAGAATACGGTGGGCGGCCCGAGCTATGCTCGGGGAGGGATTCTCCGCTAGCAGCGGTACCCTCCTGGGGTAGTTTGTTTTCTAAACGTGCTTCCATTTTTATCTCCCTTCTAACGTCAGTTTGCAGTACGCCCGCCGTAGCTTGAAGCTTCGCCGGCCGCTGCCTGGTGCAGGATCCTTGCGACAGAGTATGTCGTCATCGGCTCCAGCCCAGTACTGGAAAGTGCTGCGCACATGCCACCTCCAGCTGGTTATGGTTCGCGCCGGGTGTACACCCGGTACCACCCATATCTGGGTGGCGTTCCCCTATCCACCACCTGGGGACGCGCCCGATGGGAGAACCAGAACTCCACACGGGAACCTAACCTAACCTAACCTAACCTAACCTAACCTAACCTAACCTAACCTAACCTAACCTAACCTAACCTTTTTTTTTTTTTTTTTTTTTTTTTTTTTTTTTTTTTTTTGTCGCTGGGAAAAAATGCTTTATGCATCCCCTCCCATCGGGGGATGGAAGGGGTATGTGGGAGTCCCCGGAGATCCGGTATACCCACTAAAACAACCCAGCGGCACTCCCGCATCGCCCGAGTGGTGGGGGACTGGGAAACCGGCAGAGCCTTTACGTCCAGTCCCACACCGGCGACCGCCCGCCTTTATGGCAGGCCCTTCACGCCCCTCCGCACTGGGAGGGGCCCGGGAATGACCGTGAGTGCTCGGCCATTCCCTCTCGGCGTAGGTGGTGAGCGGTGCAATGCGGGCGGAAGCGCCCCCGCGCTTATCGCCCGCTGCTCACCACCTAAGGCGGGGGAAGACGGTTGTACGCCCGTCTTCTCCTACCCCTTCTCCGCCTGCGGAGCGCGGCCGCGAGAGGATCCTCCTCCCGCGCACGCTCCGCCGCCTCCTTCTCCGAGAGCACATGTTCGCAGAAGGAGGCGACCGCCGCCCATGCGTTCTCACCCCCCAACATGGCATTGACCACGCTGGGGAGAGAGAGGTCCGGCCCGATCGTCGCGACCAAGGTGCGGCGCGGCTCGTCCCATGATGGGCACACCTCAAGGGTGTGCTGTGCCGTATCCGTCGCCGCACCGCAGTCATGGCACGACGGGGTTTCCTCTCTTCCGATCCGGTGCAGATACTTTCCGAAGCAGCCGTGCCCGGACAAAACCTGCACCAGGCGAAACGAGAGGAAACCGTGAGGCCGTTCGACCCAGTCCTGCAGGACAGGCCCGATCGCGTCCAGGGTCCTACGGCCGAAGGTTGCGGCGGCAAGATCCTCCGTCCAGTGTTGGACGATTGCCGCCCTCGCTTCCTGCCGGACCGCCTCCCGTTCTTCTAGGGCAGGGCGCTCTCCAAGCGCCCTCCGCCCTACCGTCCACTCGTACACCCTGGCGAGCACCCACGCCTCAAGCTCCCACGGAGGGGTGCTGGCCAGGGCGCATGCCGCCGCAGCGCTCACCGTACGGTAGGCCCTCGCCACCCGCTGTGCTATGGCCCTTTGGGGTCGACGAAGGGCGGCAGCGTTCTCCCTCCTATGGAGGGAGTCCGCCCACAACGGGGCCCCGTAAAGGGCCATACTTTTCAAGATGCCGGCATACAAGCGCCGGCATCGATCGCTGGGCCCCCCCATATTTGGAAGGAGCCACGAGAGGGCATCCGCAGCCTTCAGTAGGCGTGAAGACAGCTCACTAAAATGCGGGCCGAAGTGCCATCTGCTATCTAAAATCAGGCCCAGATATTTCATCTGGGCCTTCACCTCAATCCTGACGCCCTCAACGAAGATGTGGGCGTCAGGCGGGGAGCGTTGCCGAGGCCCGTGGAAGAACACGGCCTCAGTCTTGTGCAGCGCTACCTTCAGCCCTAGGCGGCGGATCCTCTCCGCGACCATGGATCCGCCCGCCGAGGCCAGACTGGCCGCCTCTCCGAAATTCCCTCCCCGGGCAGTAAGGAGGGTGTCATCTGCATAGCAGATGACAGTCGTGCCACGCAGGAGGGTACCCCGCAGGAGCCAATCGAATCCGATGTTCCAAAGGAGTGGTCCTAGGACCGACCCCTGTGGGACACCGGACTCGACGTCGTACCGCCGGAGTTGGCCAGTTTTATCAACGAGGAGGAC
This sequence comes from Athrips mouffetella, assembly GCA_947532105.1. Lineage (NCBI taxonomy): Eukaryota > Metazoa > Arthropoda > Insecta > Lepidoptera > Gelechiidae > Athrips > Athrips mouffetella. The sequence goes on along the minus strand of OX383968.1, from coordinate 30,128,997 downwards.
TGCCCGGTCCTCCAAGTAACTGGCCAGGAGGTCCCGCAAGTACTGAGGCACTCTGTGGAACTGGAGTGCCTCTAGGATGGTGGAGTGGGGGACGGAGTTGAAGGCATTGGCTATGTCAAATGACACAGCCAACAAACCTTCCCCCATTTCCACGGCCTCTTTCACCTGGCCCTTGAGCCGAGCCAGGGCGTCCACTGTCGAACGCTCAGCCCGAAAGCCAAACTGCGCGTCTGACAGATCCGGCCCAATCACCCGCAAGTGGTTGTTTAGGCGGGCGGCAATTATCCCCTCGAACATCTTACCGACCTCATCGAGCAGAACGATAGGCCGGTATGCCGAGGGGGAGTCCGCCGGGCGCCCCTCCTTTCGAAGGAGGCATAGCTGGCCTTCTTTCCATGGTTTCGGGAACCTCCCAGACGTTAAACACGCGCTGAAAAGGTCCCGAAACCTTTCTCCCATTTCGATGGCAGCGATAGCCACCACTCTTGCGGGGACGCCGTCTGGGCCCGGGGCCGTCTTTTTGGCGCGGAGGCAGAGAGCCGCCGCCTTCACTTCTGCCTCAGTAACCGGAGGTACCTCCTCCGCCAACAGAGCCTCCCCCCGCGGAGGGTTCATTGCCGGTGGGGTGAAGCCATCCCTGCGTGGAAACAAGGAACGGACCACCCCATCCAGCAAAGTCGGCTCGAGGGTCTCGGCCACTGGGGGACCAAAAGGGCGCAGCTTGTTGCGTGCCGCCTTGTATGGTCTCCCATACGGGTCTTCGTCGAGACCCTCCAGCATCTCGGCCCTCGCCGAGTCTCGGGCAGCGCCCATGGCCGACTTGAGGACCTTCTTGGCCTCCACGTATAAATCGTAGAGGCGGTCCTCATTGGCCTGATCTCGGGGGCGTCGCCGCCGGCTTCTAGTGAATTCCCGCCTGGTCGCCACACAAACGGCCCGGAATCCCGCTAACTCCTCCGACCACCAGTAGACGGCGCGTCGGGGAGGCGGACGGCGCGACCGAGGCATGCTGGAGTTGCACACTTCGGTCAGGGACCCTCGCATTTGGACCGCTGCAGTGTCCACGTCCAGGGCGTCGACAGGGGGTGACAGCCAGTCCTGAACAAATGCCGCCTCCCCGGCCGCCTCTCGGTCTAGGCGGGTAAGAGCCCACCGAGGGAATGGGGATTGGCCCGTGCGGGCTATCCCCTGGGAGCCGCGGGTAGAGATTTCGAACCGCACGTATCGGTGGTCCGATAGACTCTCCACCAGCTCCACCCGCCAGTCCACGACACGGCTCGCTAACGCGGGGGTGGCGAAAGTAAGGTCCACTATAGATCCCCCTTCACGTCGTACACATGTATGGACTGACCCTCTGTTTAAGAGGGACAAACCACACGACGCCGCCCAGGTTTCGACTTCACGGCCTTGAGCATTGGTGGTTGGGTTGCCCCAGGCCACCGATTTGGCGTTGAAGTCTCCCAGGACTAGGACCCGACGCGGCGCCGCTCTACTGGCCACCAAGGCGAGGACTTCGAGATAGTTCTCGAAGTCCGAAAGAGGGCGGTTTGGAGAGAAATAGACCCCGACCAGGGCTATGTCTCCCCACGCGGCGGCCACGTATCCCGGTCCCCTCTCTAAGAGCGAGAGGGGAGGGGAGTCTGTGGAAGACCGCGCCGCTAGGGCCACCGAACCTTCCCCATTCCCCAGCCAGTGGCCAGGGACAGAGTATGGTTCGGCGACTACCGCCACGTCCACCAACCACTCGGCCATGACCTGGACCAGCAGGTCCTGGGCCGCTTTGCAGTGGTTGATGTTCGCCTGGAGAATGCGATGTCGGACTACCATTATTCGGTGTTCATCGCATTCTCCTCATCGGCCGGCGTTGGAGATTCAACGGCGGCGGCGGCAGGTCGGATCGGCGCCTGCAATTTGCCCTTCTTTGGGGGAGGGTTGCATTTTCTCCCGCTCATTACATGGTCCACTGGGCGACCACTGGCGGCACACACTGCGCAGTGAGGCGTGGCGGCCATGCAGGAAGCGGCCTTGTGCCCCTCGTTCCCGCAGCGGTAGCAGGTGTTTGCCCTATCCACACTGGATGGACAAAGAGCCCGGGTATGGCCGGTGCCGAAGCACTTGAAGCAGCGCAGAGGCTCGTCTTCAAGCACCCGGACCCCACCCGAGCTAAACCCAACTAGGAGCCGTCCCCTGGCCAGGACGGCTTTGGCTGCTGCGACCGGGCACTCTAGGCGGATGGTGCCCATACCGCCGCGGCCGGGCCTTATGGCCCGGCCCTGCACCGCTGCGACGTCGCAGCCTCCTACCGCTGCCACTGCCGCCACCACCTCCTCTTTAGTGACCGAGTCATCAAGATCGGTCACCTCTAAGGCCACGGACTTGACAGGCCTTACGACCTTTGCTGCGTCCGCGATGACTTCGCGCAACTTCGTAGCGAAGAGATCCGCTTTAGTGCCACCCTGGGCCCCTGGGAACTCAAAGATTCGAGCCCCGGTTTGGGTGCGACGGCACTTGACTGCACCGATAGCCAGTTGACTGGTATCGGTGTTGATACGAGCCCGCTTCAACACGGACTCGTAAGTCTCGCCCCGTTCCGCAGCCTCCGGGGTGAGCGTCACCACGACGGCTGCAGTTTTTGGAGGAATTAGCTTTCTCCCTCCGGCGGCAGCCCTTTTGGCTGCGGGAGCAACGGTGGAGGGCTTTGGGGCCGACTTTTTCCCCTTTCCCTTTCCATTTCCAGTCGCTTTGGACTGGCCGGAAGGTTTGATGGTCGGGGGGATGACGGCCGGTGGCGTCTTCTTAGACTTTTTCTTCCCCCTCCTGACCACATCCGTCCATGGCTGATTAGACGGAGTGGTAGAAGGAAGAAGGGCGTCTACTGCCTCTAGGTCCTGAGGGGCTGCTTGAACGGCAGCTGGCTCAGCCTCCTTTTCCGGGCCCATGTTTAAGGCCGTTTTTTTCCCCTTGCCCTTGCCCTTGGAGGGCTTCGGGGCCTGGGGCTGTTCCCTCGCGGATGAGGCCGTCGGCGTTCCCGGCGCACTAAGCGTCTTGTCCGCCGCAAGCGGTGGTCGGAGACGCTTCTCCGGCAGGAGCCGGTCTTCAATGCCCGCGAAGCAGGCTCTTGTGAAGGCCCTCTCGTCCACAATGACCTTTCGGATGATGTCCTCAAGGTTGGACGGGGAAGCCCCCACCACTGGTCCTTCTGAGGTCTCAGCAGGGTGAGCCGTAAGCTCAGCCAGCTTCGCATATAGTGCGGTGACCTCTTTCTGCAGGCGATCCACCCTCGCCTGCAGTTGCCGCGTTTCGTCGGTTGCCGTGCGCTGCACCAGCTCCCGTACGATGCCAGACATGCTCGCGGCCCGACATTTCAGGGCCTTTTGAAAGGTCCCCTTCAAATTGGAGGACTTAGAGGCGACCTCCACAATTTCCTCCTGGTCTTCTAAGGCCATCCGCTGCAGCTCTTCCAGGGAGTGGTCCGCATACAGGACGTTGGACGCACCGTACCCGGCCCTGGCCCTGTCAGTCTGCGCCTGCTTCTCTTTGAAAGCTACCCTCTCCTCCAGTTCTTGCTGGAGTTGCGTCCGTCTCGCCAGGTTAAGTTGGCGATCGGCGCCCTCCAGGCCGATACTGTTGGAGTCGGCCACCGTTGCCTTTTTGGCCTTCGATTTTTTAGACTTCGACTTTTTCGAAGCCTTAGAGGCCTTACTTACTACCGAGTCCGAGGAGCCCCCGGACCCCTGCTTAAGGTAGGGCCTCTTCCGCAATTTGCGCCCGTCCTCGAGCAAAATCGAAACTGAGTCTGACGCACTCAGTATAGACTCATTATCGGAAAAGTCCGAGAACTCGTCTGTCCTTCCAAATAAGCTAGCCGCAGATGGTGCGCGGCTAGCATCCGATGCCTCAGCGTCATCGGGTTGGCCCTGAGAAGGGCCGTTTTCGGGTTGGCCCTGAGAAGGGCCTTTCTTGAAACGCCCTAAGGCGCCCCGCAAAAGTTTCGACATATTGTCTATCGCTCAAAGTCGTAGGTACCGCAAGGAAAAAAGCTACGACGCACAGTGTTCGTTAGCCGCCGGCCTGCCACTCCGTTACGGTGGTCAGGCGCGACGTTGCCCGGGGATCGCTGCGAGGAAGCCAACACTGTGGGGGGACCCCCAACCTAACCTAACCTAACCTAACCTAACCTAACCTAACCTAACCTAACCTAACCTAACCTAACCTAACCTAACCTAACCTAACCTAACCTAACCTAACCTAACCCGAGTAGTTGCGCTCGGTGTGCCGCCAGTTACGCATCATTTTTATAGTTGCTCCGCGCTTAAAAATTCAGAAAAGTGGTTTTAAGTGGTCCGATTTCAACGAGTGAAGTGTCATTAGAATCGGAAACCCAAGTGCTACATACCTGTGTACTCAAATTTACCCGGATTACAGTGCAAAGTGAAGTTTTATCCGAAAATCTCCAAAATTTTGAGGTTATGTTTCAAAATCAAAGTTATTAACGCATGCGCTGCAAGATTCAGATCGATACCCCCCATTTTTTATTTCGGAAAAGGGTGGGCACTACTGTGCTTCAACTTCCCGACTTAGAAGAAAAAATTTTCATCCATGCGTTTGGAAGAAAATTTGGAAAAACCGAAAACCACGTGCTGCTGAAAGCACAGAAGGAGTGACATCACGGTGCTGAATTTTGGCAGTATCAATAAGGACTTTAGGACAAGAGGAAAAAAGCAAGTACAAACTTTTTAGCTCAAGTGGTTTTATATTGAGACCCTTTTTCAAATTCAAATTTCGACTTGCAATATCTCTGGAACCTGGAAATTTAATGAAGAATTTCAACTGCTTACTTTAGCGCGCTTTGGAGAAGAACCAATGCCTTCAATTTTAGGTTTCTAGAATAAGTATTATTTTTGCTATTATTATTTTACTGTAAAAAAAATATTTTCAGAAAATTTTACAGATTTCTTTTGAATTTTCAAATTTGAAAAATTGTTTTAAATTAAGATTAATATCTTGTTATTTATAAATTTTTTTCCATATTTTATCTTTATTGGTTTTCCAAGATATCGATTTTTAAGCATTTTTTGTAAATTGTTCGGTTTTTAATACAAATTTAATCATTTTAGTCCTAAAAATAGCTTTCTTGAACCATTTACCATTTAACTAAGCCCAAACTCGGGCCTTGTAACTTAAAAATTGACAAAAACACCAAAAATCCGCCATTTTGGTTTTTTTTTGGTGCAAAATTTAAAATACTCATAACTTGAGAACCAATGGGCTGAGATTTGTAGTTTTCTGCATAAAAAGGAGTCGCAACAATTCTTCTAATTTAATCTATTTTCAGGCACTTTTGTTGACCTGAAATTTTCTGTCCTGAAAACGTTTTCAGGAGATGGATTAATTTTGGCTAAGCTCCCCAACCAAAACCCAGTCTTCTTACGACCTATAGAACCGGAGCTATCGACTCCCAAACATAACAATTGACAGTTGGGTAGCTGTCAAACTCATTTTTAAAAAGTCATAACTTAAGATACAGAAGCTGCAGAGAATTTTGGCTTTCGATTTATGGTTTAGAGGACCATCTTCTATCTCTTAAACCACTTTTCAGGCGCTTTAGAGACTGAAAGTTACAGACTCCTGAAAACGTTTTCAGTGTAAAGACCAGGTCTGGACAGAACCAGAGACACCAAGCACGGGATTTCTACGACCAACCAGACCAGATATATAAGCAAACATTGCTCTTGACAGTTCACCAACTGTCAGATGACATTTTAAAACATCTATATCTCTGGAACTGGAAGTCGTTGGAAGCCCGGGTTTAAAGATTCGGCCTTATCACGACCGTTTCTTTCAAACGGGATAAAAATTCGTACTTTTCAGTAACTTTCTATAGTCATTTTTGTTTTTGTACGAAGATTCATCATTTTTAAAGATAGAGACCTGGGACAAAATTCCTATTGAGTTTTGAAACCAAACCAACGCTGGTGCTCAGCATCGGATATAAAATTTTTGACTATTTTGTTATATTATACAAATTTACAAACCAAAATATTTTGTGTTCTTATATTTTAGTAATTATTATCAATTGCTACGCAGCACTATTGTGCTTTTTACTGGTACTTTATTTATTTATTTTTGTTTGTGATTTTTGGGTCTTTGGCTGTATTTGTACCTTATTATAAACAATTTGACTATTATCTTTGAGTCACACTCCCACCATGTTCGGAATTAGGACCCCAGCCAAACAGGCCAACGCCAACAGGTCACCAGCTGAATCGGAAATGACAGCGAATGTTAATAAAGTCCGTCGCAGCATTGACAAATGGGAGACTGCTAACCCAAACCCCACTACTGCAACGGAAACAGAGACGTCGCAGGCTGGCCCTGCTAAAACATTGACTTCAGCTTTCGATGATAAAGTAATAGAACCGCAAACATCTGCAAAGCGAGAACAACTTAGCCTATTTCAAGCATCGGATTGTGAAACCAAGAAAACCACCAATTCAACCCAAAAATATGTATATACTGAGCGCACTGCAGAGGCAAAGAACTGTTTGACCACGGCCAAACTAAATCTCAATAATTCGCAGAACATCAGTAAGGTCATCAAGGCCAACGTTATTGAGATGGTGGATCGCCTGTATCTGTTGGTCAAGGAAGCAGAAAATGACAAGACAACAAGAAGGAAAGCGAAACCGAAGGAGACGCAGAAAGAGACAGAAGAACATCCGCCGTCAGGAACATTGTCAGACGCGACCTTCTCGGTACCCACACAACAATCACAAGAGCAAAATTTGGCAAAGATTATTGAAGAACATACAAAATTGATACAAGAAAATAACAGAAAAATGAAAAAACTTGGAGAGACACTCGATAAACAAAAAGAAATCCTAGAAACAAAGATCGAACAAAATAATAGAGCCACTTACGCTGACATAGTAGCAAGAGGCTCATCATCCAGAGAGCAGACAAGATCGGCAGTTCACTCTATCATAGTCTCTTCAGAAGATGAAAGAGAGACCAGTGAAGACGTCCTCGAGAAAATCAGAACCGCGGTCAATGCAAAGTCTAGCGGAGTAAAAGTAGACAAAGTAAGGAAGGCCAGGGACCAAAAGGTGATTATTAGCTGTGAGAGTAAAGAAGAAATCGCTTCAGTCGCCAATAGAATAAAAAATGTACACACACATCTGAACGTTGAAGAAACAGTGAATAAAGATCCACTAATAATACTGAACAATGTTCTAGCCTTCAACACAGACGAAGATATAATTACAGCTCTAGCAAAACAAAACGAACATATTCTTGGAGACGTACCTGCAATGGAAATGAGATTGAAAATAAAGTTTAGGAAAAGAACTCGGAATCCACATGAAAACCACATTGTATTACAGGTATCACCACAAGTGTGGCAAAGATTGATAGCAAAGGGAAGAGTACATATTGACTTGCAGAGGGTCACAGTCCGGGATCAGTCACCGTTGGTACAGTGCTCGCGTTGTCTGGGCTATGGACACGGTCGTAAACTTTGCAAAGAAGCAGAGGACCTTTGCAGTCATTGCGCTGGACCACACATGAGAGCTGAATGCCCCGTGAGGGCGACGGGCGATGGACCGACATGCCGGAACTGCCACTTAGCAAAATTCGAAAAGGTTGACCACAACGCATTCGATTTTGCATGCCCCGTAAAGAGAAAATGGGACAATATAGCAAGATCCAGTGTGGCGTATTGCTAAGGTTCTTAAAAATACCTCCAAGTATTATTTTGTTCAGGCCAATTTACAACGCAAAAGACTGGCGATGCAGGAGCTAATACAAGAGTCGAACAAAAGAAACTTTTGCTGTGCCCTAATCCAGGAACCTTACGTAGGAGCGACAGGTGAGGTGAAGCAATATCCAGGAACGAGAGTAGTTCAAAAAACTCAGGGAAGACAGGGACCAGTCAAGGCTGCAATAGTAGTATTTAATGACACCTTGCAGATTTACGAAGATCCATTTCTTACCACGGAGAATATCGCTGTTGTGGTACTCAAAACGACAAAGAAAACAATTACCTTGGTGTCCGTGTACTTTGAAGAGGACAAGCCTCTTACTCCATACCTTGACCATCTCCAAAGGATCCACAACAAATATAATACAACAGGTCTTCTTATAGGCGGTGATGTAAATGCCTGGAGTACATGGTGGGGCAGTAGAGCCGAAAACCACAGAGGTACAGAACTTGCTTCATTCCTGGATGAGATGGAACTGCAAGTCCATAACGAGGGCAATGAACCGACTTTTGAGGCAGTAAGAGGCGGAAAAGAGTATAAAAGTAGAGTGGACGTGACAGTGAGTAATCCAGAAATGATACAGCACATAGATGACTGGAGAGTAGATAGAACCATCACGAGTTCCGACCACAATGCCATCACGTTCACCATACTCTTGGACAAACTAGAAAAAGTCATAAAATTAACAACCAGAGTTTACAACACCAGGAAAGCCAACTGGTCTAACTTTGGAACACAACTCAAGGAACTGCTAAACCAAGAAGCCATTACAAAAGAGAATATAGGAAAGATTAAAACTACTGAGGAACTTGAAGAAATGATTGAAAAGTATAGTAGTGCTATAAAAAAAGTAAGTGACGATAACATACCTAAAAAGAAACAACTAAATAAAAAAGTAGAGCTTCCCTGGTGGACAGTAGAAATTGAGCAGCTCAAAAAAGATATGATGACCAAGAAACGTCGAATAAAGAATGCAGCAGATAGAAGGAAAAAATTTGTTATACAAGAATATTTAGATGCAAAGAAAAAATATGAGGAGGAGGCAACCGAGGCTCAAACATCTGGCTGGAAAAAGTACTGCACAAAACAAGAAAAAGAAAGTATGTGGGATGGGGTGTATCGGGTTATAAATGGAACAAGGAAATGGCAAGACGACCAAATGCTTGTACAGGAGGGAAAATTACTCGGTCCAGAGGAATCAGCAAGACTATTTGCTGAAACCTTCTACCCAGAAGATAATGAGGAAAGCGACACCACCGAACAAAAATATCTAAGAGAGGAGGTAAACAAGTGCAATTTACTACAAGAAAACGACACACACCGCATAGACCCCTCCTTTACCCTCACTGAAGTCGTACTAGCAGCCCAAAGTTTTAACCCAAAAAAAGCCCCCGGACCAGATGGTTTCACTGCGGATATATGTGCAGCTGCTATAAACACGGAACCAGAGGTGTATGCAGCTCTAGCAAACAGGTGCTTGGAGCTAGGATACTTTCCGAAACTGTGGAAAATCGCTGCTGTCATCATATTAAGAAAGCCCGGTAAACCTAATTACTCTGAGCCGAAATCATACCGACCCATAGGCCTGCTGTCAATTCTAGGAAAAATCCTAGAAAAAATGTTGGTAGCTCGCTTAAAGTGGCATTTGCTCCCGAAGGCTAACAGAAACCAATATGGTTTTGTCCCTCAGCGCTGTACGGAGGACTCCCTCTATGACCTAGTGACACACATAAAGAATAAACTGTCTAACAAAGACATTATAGCACTAGTATCCCTAGACATAGAGGGGGCTTTCGACAGCGCTTGGTGGCCTGCAATTAAATGGCAACTCGTGAATAAAAATTGCCCACAGAACCTTAGGTTGATGGTGAACAGCTATCTGCGGGACAGAAGAGTAAGTGTAAGATACGCAGGTAAAGAATTTGAAAAGGTGACCAACAAGGGCTGTGTTCAAGGATCCATTGCAGGGCCTTTATTTTGGAATTTGCTGCTAGATCCATTGTTGGATTTGCTCGAGGTAGAAGGAGTCCACGTGCAGGCATTTGCTGATGACGTGGTCCTGATATTTTCCGGGAAGTCCTCCGAGGTCATACAGAGACAAGCAAACGCTATTTTAGAAAAAGTTTACAATTGGGGTCTACAAAATAAACTGAAATTTGCTGCTCATAAAACTAATTTAATGATTTTGACAAATAAATTGAAGTATGACGAACCGTTACTAAGAATGGGAGGGAAACTGATAAAAATAGTAGAGGAAGTAAAATTATTGGGAATAATCATAGATAAAAAACTTACTTTTAATAACCATGCGGCATACATTTGCAAAAAAGCAGCAAGTATCTATGGGCAGTTAGCAAAAGCTGCAAAAATATCCTGGGGCCTTAACTCGGAAATTATCAGGACCATATACGTGGCAGTGATAGAGCCTATTATTCTTTACGCGTCCAGTGTATGGGCCTCCGCAGCTACAAAATTGAACATCAGAAAGCAACTGGACACAATACAACGCGGTTTTGCCCAAAAGATTTGTCGTTCTTATAGAACAGTGTCCTTGAATGCAGCTTTGTTGTTGAGCGGACTCTTACCGCTTGACCTGCGGGTGCGTGAGGCTGCGCAATTGTATTGCATCAAACGTGGTGAGACCCTTGATTTGCTGCCATCAGACAGGGAGGTAGAAAGAAAAGTCAGTTTTTTGAGTGCTCCACATCCTTCAAACCAAATTTTGACAAAATACGATCATTTAACTAATGGGGATGACGAAAACCTCAGAGAAGAAAGATTCTTTATATACACAGATGGGAGCAAATTACAGGACCAGGTGGGAGCAGCAGTATCGTGCTGGCACGGTGGAACGGAGATAAAGTCATGCAAACTTAAGTTGGAGTCCTACTGCACTGTTTTCCAAGCCGAGTTACTTGCGCTGAAAAAAGCAATGGAAATAGCTAGAAGAAGCAACTACCATAAAATCACTATCTTAAGTGACTCACGATCCTCACTGGACTTGATCAGCGGTAGCAAAATATTCCACCCACTCGCTTTCCAGATAAAAGAAGAAGAGAGGGAAATCATTAAACAAAACAAGTGTCTCAAGCTGTTTTGGGTAAAGGCTCACGTGGGAATACCAGGCAACGAAAAAGCAGACCAACTCGCAAAGGAAGCTGCACTTAACAAAAAAACAAAAGCAGACTACCAAAGCTTCCCAGTCTCATTTGCGAAGCGACTTATTAGACAAAAGACAATAGAGGATTGGCAAAGAAGATATACAGATACCGATACCGGGAAAGTCACAAAAATCTTCTTACCTGAAGTATATAACGCTCATAAGATAATAGGCAAATTGAACATGACCCAACTAATGGTGCAAATATTGACGGGTCACGGTGGCTTTTCCTCTTATTTGTATAGGTTTAAATGTAAGCAAACCCCAGCATGTATCTGCGACCCTGAGACAGAAGAAAGTGTACTCCACCTCATAACAGAATGTCCAAAGTATAGTTCGCAGAGAATGGACTTAGAAATAAAAAATGGTCAACAAATCAAACAACAAACCTTAAAGGAATGGATAGCAAATGACTCTACCAGAAAAGATTTCACAGCATTCTGTCTCCGGATCGCAGAAGATGTAGTAAGTAGAAATAAAAATAGATAAGTAAGAAAATTATGTAAATTGTATATAGTGAGTATATACATGTGACATAAGTTTTAAGTAAGTATAAAATCTATGTAGAAAATGAACCTATACACATATTAAAAAAAAAAAAAAATGTTAAAAAAGAAAAAGTACAGAAACGTGAAAAAAAAAAGAACGTTTAAAATAAATAAAAACTAAAAAATAAATATGTAAGCTAAAATTAAATTAGTATAAACAGTATATGTAGAATGTATAAAATGAATTTATACATGAAACATAAACTTGGTTTTAAGAATCTAGCAGTAGAAAAAAGAAGAAGACTTGTAAAGATTTGAAAGGCAATACTAATGTATGTCAGAAAAATAAAAAAGTGTTGAGTAGGAAAATCATCGTGTACAAAAAAAAAAAAAACTAACAAATTGTACTAACAGCTAAAACACTGGCAGGACTCCCGTATGAAAATCCGGAGTCCTGCCCCAACAAAACCTATTATGGACATGGAAAAAAAAAAATAGCTTAAAAGTCCGTGTTTAGCTGGATAAAGTCTTTGACCCATGTCAAAGGAAAAACAGTGGCATACATATATAAAAAAAAAAAAAAAAAACCTAACCCGAGTCGCGTTCCGCTACCCACGCCGTTCGCAGCTAAAACAAGTCGCTCCGCACGCAAAAATTCGTTAAAAATAGTAAAAGTGCTTTGATCGTTGTGAAAGTTTGTGAAAAGTTGCGCGTATTGAAGTGTATGTGAAAAGTGAAAAAATTTTTGAAAACGGACCATTTTTGGCCATTTCTGACCAAAAACCTCAACATTTTGAGGTTAGGAATTCTTTCACCTCGTGCGCTGCAAAAACAAGATCGACGACCCCCAAATTTTATTTGACCACATCGTTGACACTGGGGTCTTCCACCATCTGGACAAATTTGAAAATTTTCACACCACCCCTTTCGAAGTTATCCAAGAGGGAAGAAATCAAGAAGACCACGAGGGTGACTCCCGGAAATTTCTTACCATCAGGATTCATACTTTGTATCAAGAGAAGACGGTTGCATTTTTCATCATCAAAATAGGACAACCCCTTTAAGAGATATCGCCCCCGAAAATTTTCGGTTTGGTAAAAATTTTAGTTTTTCATCCATAAATCCTGAAAACGATCGATGACCTATATATTTTTTGGCATCATAAAATACTTCATTATATAGGCTTTGAAGCGAAAAAATTTTGATTGAAGTTTGACTATTGTTTCCTGAAATAAAAAATCCTGAGTATTGGGCCAAATAACCCCTCACCCTTAAAGGGGGTAGCTACCCCTAAACTTTTGATGAGGTTTTGAAACAATATAGAATAGAAGCACTCACTAGCATTTTCAGAATTTTTTGTTAAAATTTGGAGCAGAAACAAGGCTATTTGCGGAAAAAATTTTCCAACCCCCGTCTTCGAGCAGCCCTTATTAGCCCTCGTCGACTTTTGCTAACTCGAAGATACCATCCCAAGGAGGAAGACTTCACCAGCACTAGAATTCCGAAGAGAATTTTGAAAAATTTTAACCATTAGATTTTTGGTAAATTTTCTTGTAAAAAGCGGCACCGGTGGCCATTACCAGTTAAGTTTGCACACCCCCTAGCGCCTCAGGGGATGGTTTTATCGAAAAAATAACATCGGATTTGTGGTTACACCAGCAGGTGTAAAAACATATTGTGGGTAACCTATCGATAGGCTATATCAAATTTACCCCCACCCCAAAATCGTTTATAAACCCCAAAATATTTTCAGTTTCCCGAATTTTCAGGGAAAATTTTTGGGTTCTGACAGTTAATTTAGACCGTCCCCTACACATCAAAATTTATCCGGGAATTTTTACTCCACCCGAAGTTCCAAAACCAAGCTTTCAAAGCTGGCAAAAAAAGCCACCCCCTAAGTTCGCGCAGGGTTGCTATACCAACCTTATTATAAAATACCGTAATAATATTTTTCCCAAAAACTGTGTCTTCCAGGCTTGCTTGTGCTTTTCACCCCGTAAATTTGCGACCCCTCGTTGCGGAGATATTGGGTTTTGAAAATTGTAAAGGCTGAACTACCCAAGCGCAAAAGTTAAGATAGTTGAGATAAGGGAATTTTGAAAAAACCCAGATATCTCGGAAACGGCGCGTCGTAGCTCAAAAATAACGAAAAATTTACCCCCCCTCCCCTGACCCCACCCCCACTTTCCACCCAAGCCCTCCACAAATTAGACCACCCCGAACCTACCCCTAGAGTCCCAACCCCCTACCCCTAAGTAACTATCTCCCCGGTCACCCATCCGGTCACCCATCCTCATTTGGAACACACCCTTGTGACGTATTTTCGGAATCAGGGGAGCAAATACTGTCTCCTGGTTCCGAAACTACCACCAACCCTTAACTCTCCACCCCCACCCCCTAAATTATACTTTATACAAAGGTACCCTTGTGGGGTGTTTTCGAGATCAGAAGAGCAATTGCGGTCTCCTGGTTACAAAAACTACCCCCTACCCCTAATTCCAACCTCCACCCTTAAAAAAAAAAAAAATAGACAATACCCTTGTGAGGTGTTTTTGGAATCAGGAGAGCGAGTACGGTCTCCTGGTCCCAAAAACCACCCCCTATCCTCAACCCTCAACCCCCACCCCCTCATTTTGAGAATACCTTGTGTGGTATTTTTGGAATCAGGAGAACGAGGACGATCTCCTGGTTCCAAAAAACTACCCCCTACCCCCTACCCTTAATCCCCACCCCCGAATTTTCGCATATATTGTAACAGGTGTCATTGGGATCAGGACATCGAGCTTGGTCTCCTGGTTCCAAAAACTACCCCAATCCATATCTGGAAGACAAAAATTTTGGCAAGACATAGCGGACTCGTGACTGCTATTATAGGTTTAAATTTTAGTTGTAAGTGACGAATTAATTTATTTTAAATCATTATTTTATATATATATATAGATCTTATTACTTTTACAACTTTTACAAACTTTATATTTCTCACTTACTTTTTTATCTCTGACGCATACCTCCATCATGTTTGGAATTAGGACTCCTGTCAAGCAGGTCAATACTGACCGGTCACCATCGAAATCCGAGGAGACTACAAGCAATGTTAGACGGAGCGTTGACAGCTTGGAATCTTTAATTTTTGAGTCAACCAATATGTCACAAGCAGCGACGTCGCAGGCTGGCCCTGCAAAAATCAAACCTTTGACTCTGTCATTTGACGTCAAAGGAACGAAGCCAGCAAAGCCTACTGCTCACACTGGGTTGGAGAGTAAAGCTGCTACAGCTGCAAAATCCTCTCCAAAAAATAAATATAAGGATCGAAAAACGGAGGCAAAGGCTTGCCTGGAAAAAGCCAAAACAAACCTTAACAGTTCTCAAAACATAAGTAGGGTTATTAAAGCCAATGTTATCGAAGCGATCGACCGGTTATATGAGCTGATAAAGGAGATAGAAGCTGAAAAGACTGCAAAAAAGAAGAAGAATGAAAAAGTAGAGCAACAGCAGATTGATGCCCTGTCTGTTTCCGACATGACCTTCTCAGTCAACCCAGACCCAAACCCTTTATTAACGAGCATTGAGGAGCACTCGAAGCTGCTACACGAGAGTAACAAGAGGTTAGAAGAGTTGAAAAAGCTAATGGAAAAGCAGAAGAATACCTTAGAGCGAGTCACAATGCCAACATATGCTAGCATAACTGCGTCCAATAGCAGAGAGCCAAAAGTACCAAAACGAAATACACTCCATTCTATTGTCGTCACCTCAAAAGACGAAAGAGAAACAGGCGAAGAAGTATTGGATAAGGTGAGGAAAACAGTGGACGCAAAAGAAGGTTGGATAACAGTGGAAAAAGTTAGGAAGGCAAAGGACCGAAAAATAATAATGGGTTTCGGGACAAAGGAGGAAAGGAGTAAAATTAAAGATAGATTGGAAAAGGGGGACCTCACTGTCGAGGAAATGAGAAATAAAGATCCGCTACTGATACTCAGGAACGTTCTTTCTGTTAACACAGATGAAGACGTGGTCAAAGCCATGAGAAATCAAAATAGAAACGTTTTTCATGACCTCGACAAGGAGGAGGATAGGGTAGTGGTCAAATTTAGAAGAAGAGTAAGAAACCCCCATTTGTCCCACATAATCGTCAGCGTTTCGCCGGTCATTTGGCAAAGGTCAACTGAGGTTGGCTACTTACATATAGATCTGCAGCGTGTCAGGGTGGAAGACCAAACTCCGTTGGTACAATGTACACGATGCCTTGGCTTTGGACATGGGAAACGATTCTGCAAAGAACCAGCTGACTTATGTAGTCACTGCGGTGGCCCTCATATGAGCATAGAATGTGCCGACCGGCTCACTGGTGAACCACCTAAATGCCAAAACTGCATGAAGGCAAAATTGGACAGCACTGAGCACAATGCTTTTAGCCTCGATTGCCCAACCCGACGAAAATGGGATGAGTTAGCGAGGCTGACGGTAGCATACTGCTAAAGGCGCCCAAGGCAACCCAAAACTCTACAAATTGGTGCAAGCAAACCTCCAGCGAAAAAAGCTAGCGACTAATGAACTCCTATTAGAGGCGGAAAATCGTGGGATCGCTGTAGCACTCCTTCAGGAGCCGTACGTAGGTGGTGCAAAAATCATGAGGAGTCATAGGGGCGTCCGGGTCTTCCAAGGCGCTATTATAGGAGACGGGACTGTAAAGGCTGCAATAGCAGTTTTCGACAATGACCTAAACGTAATACAGTACCCTAAGCTCACCACAAATAACATCGTCGTGGTGGGCATCCAGACTAGCGCTTGGAAGATTACGCTCGTCTCCCTCTATTTCGAGCCAGACCAACCCATTACACCATATCTGGAACACCTTAAAAGAATAGAAGAAGAATTAGGACCCAGAAAATGGATTGTTGGAGGAGACGTCAACGCGAAGAGTACCTGGTGGGGAAGTCCAACCATTGACGAAAGAGGGGATGAAATATCTGGGGCCTTCGAAGAAATGAGTCTCAACATACTCAATAGAGGGGAAATACCGACCTTCGATACTGTCAGAGGAGGAATACGCTACAGCAGTCATGTAGACATCACGGCCTGCTCAACTGATATCCTGGATATAGTAGACGACTGGAGGGTGGACGAAGGTCTCACGAGCTCAGACCATAATGGCATACTTTTCAACATTCGATTACAGAGATCAAAAGGCATTAAAATTCACAGAACGACTAGACAATTTAACACAAGAAAAGCTAATTGGTCAAAATTTCGTGAGAAACTTAGCCAATTACTATTGGATAACAACCTAACCAAGCCGGAGATTGACAAAATTTGCACTATAGAACAAATAGATACGGTTATAAGTACACTCACAAAATCAGTTAAAGATGCTTGTCTAGCCGCCATACCTACAAAAAAGACGAATGAAATATTCACCTTGCCATGGTGGTCTGAGAGACTTGAACAGTTGAAAAAGAAGGTCGCTACCAGAAAACGCCGGATCAGATGCGCAGCTCCAGTACGCAGAACAATGGTCATCGAAGAGTACTTGAAACAAAAAGAGGAGTATGAGACGGAAGCAGCCAAGGCCGAAATCGAAAGTTGGAAAGACTTTTGCGCCAAACAAGACAAGGAAGGTGTTTGGGAGGGGATATACCGGGTGATAGGAAGAACTAATAGTAGAGGAGAGGACCTGCCGCTGGTCAAAGATGGAGAGGTGCTGGATGCAAAAGGTTCCGTGAGGCTGTTGGCCGAAACGTTCTACCCGGAAGACCTCATAAACAGCGACACCACCTACCATCGGCAAATAAGAGAGAAGGCCAATAACGTGAATGATGGCGAACAAGATGATTTTTGCGATCCACCGTTCACTATGGCGGAACTAAAGCAAGCGTGTGGGTCCTTAAATCCTAAAAAAGCCCCAGGTGCGGACGGCTTCACCGCTGACATATGTTGCCAAGCCATTGGATGCGACCCCGACTTGTTTCTGGCCCTACTAAACAAGTGCCTCAAACATCATCACTTCCCAGAGCCTTGGAAAGAAGCAACAGTAATAGTGCTAAGGAAACCTGGGAAAGGGGATTATACCACTCCCAAGGCTTACAGACCGATTGGCCTATTGCCTATATTAGGCAAAATATTCGAAAAGATGATAGTGGCTCGCCTCAAGTTTCATCTACTTCCGAGAATGAGTACTCGCCAGTTTGGGTTCATGCCACAAAGGAGCACAGAGGACTCCCTCTATACACTAGTGCAGCACATACGTGACAAACTGGAAGAGAAGAAGATTGTCGCAGTAGTGTCGCTGGATATAGAGGGAGCCTTCGACAGTGCCTGGTGGCCAGCCATAAGGGTCCGGCTGGCTGAGGAAAAGTGCCCCATAAACTTGAGAAGGGTCATGGATAGCTACCTTAGCAATAGAAGGGTCAAGGTCAGGTATGCGGGAGAGGAATATGGCAGGGTCACAGACAAAGGCTGTGTCCAAGGCTCCATTGGGGGACCCATCTTATGGAACTTGTTGTTGGACCCACTACTTAAAAGTCTTACAAATAGGGGAGACTACTGCCAGGCATTTGCTGACGATGTAGTGTTGGTCTTTGATGGAGAAACTTCCCTGGACATTCAGAGGCGTGCGAATGCTGCTCTCGAACATGTTCGAGTGTGGGGTGTACAAAATAAGTTGAAATTTGCTCCACTTAAAACCAAAGCAATGGTAATTACGCGTAAATTAAAATATGACACCCCTCACTTGAGCATGGGCGGGATCGACATTGCCATATCCAAAGAAATGAAGATTTTAGGCGTCACCATCGACGACAAATTGACCTTTAATGCGCACGTCGCAAATGTCTGCAGGAAGGCCATCAACATTCACAAGCAGTTGTCTAAAGCCGCTAAAACTAGTTGGGGACTGCGGCCGGAAGTTATTAAGATAATTTATGTGGCAGTTGTCGAACCAGTTGTGCTGTACGCTGCCGCAGTTTGGGCTCCAGCCGCTAAAAAGCTAGGAGTAATAAAACATCTGGGAACAGTGCAGCGAGGGATAGCGCAGAAAATGTGCAAGGCATACCGCACAGTTTCCCTGAATGCTGCGCTCGTGCTGACCGGGATACTCCCCTTGGATCTCCGAGTTCGGGAGGCGGCATCGTTATACGAAGCCAGGAGGGGAGTACCCCAGCCAGCACTCTGTGACAGAAGGGTGGAGCAAATGGCGTCGGCAATGGAAGCGCCGCATCCAGCAGAACGCGTCGATTTGGAGCTAGTAAACCTCATAAATCAAGAGCAACTTGATGCTCAGAACGAATATGAAATTCGTATCTTTACAGATGGAAGCAAAATCGGTGGTAAAGTTGGCGCGGCGCTATCCATTTGGAATGCAAACACAGAGGTTAGAGCTATCAAGCTTGCACTCCCACAATACTGCACAGTTTACCAGGCTGATATCTTGGCGATATGTAGGGCGACCAGAGAGATCCTACGACACAAAGCGAAATCGTTTGGAATTTTTAGCGACTCCATGGCAGCCCTCTTAACCATAAAGAACCCGAACTGTCTCCATCCGCTGGCAGTGGAAGCAAGGGACAATCTTCGATCACTGTCTCTTCAAGACAAAGTTGCCACTTTGTTTTGGATTAAAGCACATGCTGGCCTAGAGGGGAATGAAAGAGCTGACCATTTAGCTAAGGAAGCTGCTACAAATTCCAAACGAAAGCCCGACTACGACCTGTGTCCGGTCTCATTTGTCAAACGCAGCATTCGCATGACCACCCTAGAGGAATGGAATCATAGATACAAGACTGGAGAAACAGCATCAAACACAAAAATCTTCTTCCCGGACGCGGTGGCCGCGTACAAAACTATCAAAAGCTGCAAAATAAACAATATAACTACTCAAATTATTACTGGACACGGTGGTTTCTCGGAATATTTGAACCGCTTTAAATGCAAAGACAGCCCATCGTGCATTTGTGATCCTGCAACGGCCGAGACGGTGCCACATATATTATTAAGTTGCCCAGTATTTGGTAGGGAACGAAACGAAATTGAAATTTTATTGAATTCAAAACTAGAAGCGAGAAATATATGTGAAATAATGGCAGGTAAGGAGAGAGAAGAGTTTTTAAATTACTGCATAAAAGTTTGTAAAAAAGTTGTAGAAAGAAATAAGTCTTAAGCAAATAATGCTTACATAATATAATGATATATATTAGAGATAAGCATTGAATGTAATAGCATAAGTAAATGTATTAGTTTAAAAAAAAAGAAATGTACTAATTAAGTAATATTGTAAACAAAATTATCCTGTCATTAAATAAAACTGGTACGTAGATTTATTTTCCCAAAACACGATAAGAAGAAGACACTGAGAAGAGACGATGAGAACTAGATAAGTAAGAAGTAGTTAGACAGCTAGATCGAAATGAGATGAAAATCTCAAGAAGAAAGAAAGAATGTGGATGGATAAAAGAAAGACCAAGTATGTAGCATGAAAGTACGAGAAGCATTAAAGATGGAACTGGAGTGATAAAGAGAATTAGATTAGAATTAGACTCCGATTATGTTGGAGGTAGAAGTATTAAAAAAAAAAAAAAAAAAAAAAAAAACCTAACCTTTTTTTTTTTTTTTTTTTTTTTTTTTTTACGTGGGGAAATGCTCATAGCATACCTCGCCAATTCGGGGGAACCGGCGAGGTTATGTCAGACTCTTACTGACTAAAACCCCACGGTGGCCGACGTAGGCGCATTTGGAGGGATCCCGGGAATCACCGGAGGCATACTACCGGTACCCTCCGCGCCTAGCAGCTGCAATAGCAGCCACCCATCTCGGGGGAGTAAGCACTCAACCCCTTGCACCCGCGAGGTGCCGCGGCAGCAAGGGACCACGCCATGCTGCCGCCCATCTCGGGACCGCTGTACTGAACGCAAGAAACCCCCGTATCCTGCGCTCGCGATCCCGATGACCCCTTTTAGTCGCCTCTTACGACAGGCAGGGGATACCGTAGACCTATTCTATGCCCGGACCTACAGGGCGCCGTGATGGCTACGGCCTGCCACCTCGGCGTCGGCGTCCCCGTCTCGCTCGGCGAGATGGATCCGCCCTCTCTCTCTCTCGTTCAGCAGCCTCCTTCTGTGAAACAACTGCTTCACAGAAGGCCACCACCGCCCGCCACGCTTGCTCATTGTTGAGCATGGCCTCCACTACTATCTCAAGTGACAGGTTCCCGCCAACGACCGAACATAGGGTGCGACGTTCCTCCAACCAGGCAACGCACACTTCTAGTGTGTGTTGGGCAGTGTCAACAGAGCCTGTGTCACAGTGGTGACAGGACTCTGTGTCTTCTTTCCCGGCTATGCGGCATAGGTATTTTCCAAAACATCCATGCCCGGAAAGGATCTGCGTCAATCGAAATGTGAGAGACCCGTGTTCCCGTTCAAGCCATTGTTCGAGGAATGGCCGAATCGCTTCCACCGTTTCTCGTCCTCCTTCTGGGTTTGCCAGTCTTCGGCTCCATGCCTCTACCGCTATTTTGTGGAAGTGAGCCGTGTGAGCATCTACTTCCCTAGGCGCCAACCTTAGGCCTTGCCGCCGCACTTCCTCTCGCCAGTGATATACCGTCTAGAGGGCTTTCGCATCCATGTCCCAGGGCAGAGACCCTGCTAACAGGCTTGCAGCCTCAAAGGAGATCGTCCTGTAACCCCGGATCACCCGGATAGCCATCAGTCTTTGTGGTCGTCGCAGTAGTGTGACGTTGTTGCGCCTTAGGTTTTCAGCCCAAGCAGGAGCACCATACATTGCCATTGACCGAACGATTCCCGTATAGAGTCGTCGGCAGGACGTTTTCGGGCCACCAAGGTTTGGAAGGAGCCGACTCAATGCCGCAGAAGCCCCAATAAGCTTCTTCTGTAATTGCTCAAAGTGAGCGTCGAACGTCCATCTGCTGTCTAGGACCAGTCCGAGATATTTTATCGTCGGTTTGACAGCGATACGTACCCCTCCGACGATGATGCCAGAATCTGGCGGTGGTGCACCCCGGGGACCGTGAAAGCACAAAGCCTCGGACTTGTTAAGAGCCACCTCCAGACCCAGACATCTAATACGACGCACCACCTGAGCGACGCCCGCAGTGGCTAGGAGAGACGCCTCCCTGAATGTACCTGCTCGAGCTGTGGATGAGGACCAGTTTGCCCTTTTTCCACTGAGGTGGAAATCTGCCCTGTCGAAAACATGCAGTTAGCAATCGACGAAATCTCAGCTCCAGGTGCTCAATGAGTACCAAGCACCAGGCGCGACCAGGAACACCATCGAGTCCTGGAGCCACCTTTTTCAGCCGAAGCCGTAGCACAGCAACTCTGAGCTCAGCCTCAGTGACCTCCGGGATCTCATCATCCTGCATGCCATAAGGATCAGCACCCGACATAGCGGGCGCAGCAAAATTCTCCCTGGTAGGAAAAAGTACTGACACTACTGTGTTGACCAGTTCGGGCTGCAGACTCTGTGTTAGTGGGGGGGCCCAGGGACGGAGTTTGTTCCTCGCTATCCTGTATGGCCGTCCCCACGGATCACTATTAAGTGTCTCCAGTAGTGCCTGTCTTGCACTTTCTTTGGCCCTGCCTATAGTTACTCGAAGGGCTTTTTTGCTTTCTTTGTAAGCAGCATATAGGAGAGGCTCCTCATCGTCATCCGGTAGGTTGTTGTGCCTCCTGCGCCTTCGATATCGAGTATATCGGCGTCTCGTCAATACGCATGCTCGTCGCAAGTCAGCGATTTCAGAGTTCCACCAGTATACCTGTCTCCTGGCGGGCGGAGGTCTGGCTCGGGGCATAGCTGCATCGCAGATTTGCGACATAGACTCCCGAAACCAGTTAACCTCTTCCTCGACTTCCACGACAGTACTCGGAGCCATCATCCAGGCTTTGACGATGGCCGCCTCTTCTAGAGCTTCCCTGTCCAGGCTTTTAAGAACCCACCGAGGGCCAGCGTCACCACGGGCCATATGGTTTGCGATGTTTGAAGGAGAAGAGACATCAAACCGAATATATCGATGGTCAGACAGAGTCTCCACGTCCTTCAGAACTCGCCAACCCCGAACACGGTTCACCAAACTGGGGCTTGCAAACGACACGTCAATCAATGATGCCCCATTTTGGCGTATGCAAGTGAACACTGATCCCTGGTTGAGGACCGAGAGGCCAGCTGTTACTAGCCATTCTTCAACTGCTTGGCCTCGAACGTTGTCCACCGGAGAGCCCCACGCCGCAGATTTAGCGTTGAGATCTCCAGCGACAACCACCGGGTAGGGCGCAAACTGGTTAACCATGGCCCCCAACTCTACGAGAAACGTTTCAAACTCGGCAAGAGATCTATTGGGAGAGAAGTAGACCGCAATGGTTACAAAATCCCCCAACAGAGCCCCGACGCATCCTCTACCCTTCGCTACCTTTTCGAAGGGAGGGGAGCCAATAGCACCTCGAGAGTTGAGAGCAACTAAGCCGTCCAGATCTGATACCCAATCACTGCCAGAAGGCACAAAGTAGGGCTCGGAGACTACGACCACGTGAATCAACCACTGCGCTGCGGACTGAAGCAAGAGATCTTGCGTCGCGCTGCTGTGGTTGACATTCGCCTGCAGAAATTTTAGGGCCATTATTGATCCGTGGCCATAGTTTCCATATCATCCTCCCCAACATGCGCTGAAGGTTGGGTGGGTTGTGAAGCACCTATTGGCGCACCAATTTTCTTCCTTTTTTGTTTCTTAGAAGGTGGGATACACGCCTTACCCCCCATTCTATGGTCGGCACACTTTTTAGCTGCCGCACACAATGGGCAGTGTGGTGCGGCGGTGCAGATGCTAGCCTTGTGACCTGATTTACCGCAGCGGTAACAAAGTTCGCTACGATCAATGTTTGACGCACATAAAGCCCTCACATGACCGACCTCCATGCAGCGAAAGCACCTCAGTGTCCTTGATGGAATCAGTTTGATTTGGGCTGACACCCACCCAACCAAAAGTCTACCACCTTGGGACAGTTTTTGGGCTGCAGTGACTGGACACCGTACCCATGCCGTACCCAAACCTGTATGATTTTGGCGGATTTCGCCGACCTTCACTGCTTCTATTGAGCAAGAAGCACATCGAGCTATAGCCTCGGCAACTTCTTTCGAGGATACCGAGTCATCCAGACCCGTAATTCGCATTTCTGCACATTTCGAGGGCCTAGCCACTTTCACATCCTCACTATTCAACACTTTGCGAAGCTCTTGTGCAAGTGTGTCGGCTTTTTCTCCGCTTGTAACCCCAGCGACCTCTAGGATTCGAGCACCCGTTACAGCTTTCCGAATACGGAGTGCGTCAACACCAAGTTCTGAGAGGCAGATATTTTCCTTGGCCTCAGCAAGCACCGAAGCATAGGACATTCCTTTCTTCTCCGCCTCCGGTTGCAGGGTAATAACGACTGCAGCAGAGCGAGGGGCGCGCAATGAGGCTGGTCGTAGTGGCGCAGGTCCTTTGCCATTTGCCTTGCCGTTCGGCTTCTTCTTTTTGACTATAGTGGTCCAGCTAGTCTCAGTAGTGCCACTCGACTCTTTTTGGCTCGGATGTGCGGCAGCTTTAGCAGTAACAGCCTCTTTGTTTTTGGCTCCCGCTTTAACCTTCTTCTTCTTTTTCCGGGCTGTTTTTGGGCTCGGTTCAAGAGGCTGCTGTGGTGCAGCATTATTCTCCTTGGCTGCCTTGACCGTCTTGGCTGCCTTTGTGTACTTGCCATCGCTGAGCTTATCCGCAGCCAGGGGAGGCCGTAGACGTGTCTCAGGGAGCAGTCTGTCCTCAATCGATGCCAGTCTTGCGTTCACCATGTCCCCAACTTGGAGAATAATAGTACGCACCAGGTCATCTTGTCCTTCGTTACGTCCTGAAGAGCCCTGTGTCAGTAACGGATGCTCCTCCATCTCTACCTCCTCATGATGAGCAGAAGTATCAGGCCTATCGGATCGTTTGTTAATCCTTATTTCATCCTTAAGAGCTTCTAACTCTTTCCGGAAAGCCAGCTGCTCAGCTCGAAGCCTTCCATTTTCCTCCTTCAACCTCTTCAACTCGGCTTGAAGGTGAGCGTTGCTCGTCTCCAGCCTCTTTGTTTCCTCGGACGCTGTACGGCTGCTGAGAATATCAACGGCTTCAGCAATACTCGCGGCAGAGTCCTTCAAAGCACGCTGGAATGTACCCTTAAGGTGTTTTGACCTGGTAGCCACCCTACAGATAACGTCCAGACCCGCCGAGACTGTCTTCATAATATCTGAAGCAGACTTTGTCTCGTCAGTGTCCAGCGTAGATGGTATCGAAGCCCATGTCGAGCGAGTGCTCCTAATCTTCTCTACCATGCCGACCACCTCATCCTCAAGCTGGCGCTCAAGCTCCTTTTCTTTAACCGCCGCTAGTTCAGCTTTCGCCTTTGCAAAACCTACGTATTGCCCTGTCTTTGGCGGGCGACCTCGCCCCCGTTTAGAGGTGGTGATTTTTGGTGCCGGCCACAGGATTTTTGAGGCCGGATCTTCTTCTTCATCGTCATCACCCCGTTGCCGTTTCCCTTGCCAGAGTGTAGGATCCGGCATAGAACCTGGTTCGTCACTTTCCACTGTGATCATGGAGCCCGTGTCAGAATACTCAGACTCCGTGTCCACAGACTCCGTGTCCACACACGAGCGTTCGTCGCTTTTACGAGCCTTTTCAGAATTAAGGGCTGAGCCCTCCCTCTTTTTGCCGTTTTCTTTCATATTTCCGATTTGCGATGCATCAGTTTTACCAGTTTCCAAGCATAAGTCGTGTTCACGAAGGTCAACATCTCGCTGACCTACGAGGCAGTTTTTGCCCCCCCCAGAATACGTGGGGCTGCCCTCCGAAGAGGGGCGGGATTCTCCCTCATGGGTACCCGCCTGGGGTAGTTCCTTTTGAAAACTAACCTCCATATCTACTCCTACTTCCACCAACAAGTTTGCAGTACGCCCACCGTAGCTCAAGAGCTACGCCAGCCGCTGCCTGGTACTAGACCCTTGTGACAGAAATCTGTCGTCATTGGCTCTAGCCCAGTACTGGAAGGTGCTGCGCACATGCCACCTCCAGCTGGTTATGGTTCGCGCCGGGTATACACCCGGTACCACCCATATCTGGGTGGCGTTCCCCTATCCACCACCTGGGGACGCGCCCGATGGGAGAACCAGAACTCCACACGGGAACCTAACCTAACCTAACCTAACCTAACCTAACCTAACCTAACCTAACCTTTTTTTTTTTTTTTTTTTTTTTTTTGTCGCTGGGAAAAAATGCTTTATGCATCCCCTCCCATCGGGGGATGGAAGGGGTATGTGGGAGTCCCCGGAGATCCGGTATACCCACTAAAACAACCCAGCGGCACTCCCGCATCGCCCGAGTGGTGGGGGACTGGGAAACCGGCAGAGCCTTTACGTCCAGTCCCACACCGGCAACCGCCCACCTTTATGGCAGGCCCTTCACGCCCCTCCGCACTGGGAGGGGCCCGGGAATGACCGTGAGTGCTCGGCCATTCCCTCTCGGCGTAGGTGGTGAGCGGTGCAATGCGGGCGGAAGCGCCCCCGCGCTTATCGCCCGCTGCTCACCACCTAAGGCGGGGGAAGGCGGTTGTACGCCCGTCTTCTCCTACCCCTTCTCCGCCTGCGGAGCGCGGCCACGAGAGGATCCTCCTCCCGCGCACGCTCCGCCGCCTCCTTCTCCGTGAGCACATGTTCGCAGAAGGAGGCGACCGCCGCCCATGCGTTCTCACCCCCCAACATGGCATTGACCACGCTGGGGAGAGAGAGGTCCGGCCCGATCGTCGCGACCAAGGTGCGGCGCGGCTCGTCCCATGATGGGCACACCTCAAGGGTGTGCTGTGCCGTGTCCGTCGCCGCACCGCAGTCATGGCACGACGGGGTTTCCTCTCTTCCGATCCGGTGCAGATACTTTCCGAAGCAGCCGTGCCCGGACAAAACCTGCACCAGGCGAAACGAGAGGAAACCGTGAGGCCGCTCGACCCAGTCCTGCAGGACAGGCCCGATCGCGTCCAGGGTCCTACGGCCGAAGGTTGCGGCGGCAAGATCCTCCGTCCAGTGTTGGACGATTGCCGCTCTCGCTTCCTGCCGGACCGCCTCCCGTTCTTCTAGGGCAGGGCGCTCACCAAGCGCCCTCCGCCCTACCGTCCACTCGTACACCCTGGCGAGCACCCACGCCTCAAGCTCCCACGGAGGGGTGCCGGCCAGGGCGCATGCCGCCGCAGCGCTCACCGTGCGGTAGGCCCTCGCCACCCGCTGTGCTATGGCCCTTTGGGGTCGACGAAGGGCGGCAGCGTTCTCCCTCCTATGGAGGGAGTCCGCCCACAACGGGGCCCCGTAAAGGGCCATACTTTTCAAGATGCCGGCATACAAGCGCCGGCATCGATCGCTGGGCCCCCCCATATTTGGAAGGAGCCACGAGAGGGCATCCGCAGCCTTCAGTAGGCGTGACGACAGCTCACTAAAATGTGGGCCGAAGTGCCATCTGCTATCTAAAATCAGGCCCAGATATTTCATCTGGGCCTTCACCTCAATCCTGACGCCCTCAACAAAGATGTGGGCGTCAGGCGGGGAGCGTTGCCGAGGCCCGTGGAAGAACACGGCCTCAGTCTTGTGCAGCGCTACCTTCAGCCCTAGGCGGCGGATCCTCTCCGCGACCATGGATCCGCCCGCCGAGGCCAGACTGGCCGCCTCTCCGAAATTCCCTCCCCGGGCAGTAAGGAGGGTGTCATCTGCATAGCAGATGACAGTCGTGCCACGCAGGAGGGTACCCCGCAGGAGCCAATCGAATCCGATGTTCCAAAGGAGTGGTCCTAGGACCGACCCCTGTGGGACACCGGACTCGACGTCGTACCGCCGGAGTTGGCCTAACCTAACCTAACCTAACCTAACCTAACCTAACCTAACCTAACCTAACCAGTCTCTCATCAGCATCCGTGCCGGACGGACGCTTTTCTTATTTCTCCAATGCGACACAAGCAGGCTACAAGTAGGCGACATCAGAGACGAACAATAGTGGCGACGTGGGCGTCTGGCAGCCAACAAGTAGGCTTCAAGTAGGCGACAGGTGGGCGGCAGGCTGGCAACAACTGCGCCAACCTCAACAGTGGCTGCAGGTGGGCTGCGGTCGGGCGACGCGGGCGACTGGCGGCCTCCGGGTGGGCTTCGTGTAGGCGACGTTGGGGCCGGGCTCAACTGCTGCGGGAGGGCTGCAGATTGGCGGCGCGGGCGTCTCGTTGCCTGCAAGTAGGCAACGTACGTAGCTTGTTGCCTGCGAGTCGCCGCCAGGAGTGCAACAGTTGCAGTTGTGCAACGGAGGCAACTGGCAGCCTGCAAGTGGACTTCGAGTGAGCAACGAGTGGGCGACAACTGGGCGACAAGTGGGCGACAATTTGGCGACAATTTGGCGACAGGTTGGCGACATAATGGCCAACCTCAAATAGTGGCTGCAGGTGGGCTACAGTTGAACTACGCAGGCGACTAGGTGACGGTGGCGGCTTGTTGCCTGCGGGTTGGCGACTTGCAGCCGCAGTGAAATTTAGTGATTTTCGATTGTGATGAGTGAGTTGATTGTTCTGGATTGGCATATATCTTGGTAAGTCATTATGATACACACCCCTCTGAAAGACCCAACTGTGTCTATGTATGCTAGCATGCTCTCCACCAGCGAACAGCAGCCGGAGCCCCAGACCGCCGAAGGCGACACTCACTATGACATTCTCGATGATCATGAGTCAAATCTATGCGCCCGGATAAGTAAGCGTGTTCGCATGATTGCTGCGAGGGTTGAAACTGTTAATGCCGCGGCTAGCTCCATCCCCAACACGCTCACTCAAGCAAAGAGTGTCACCAAAGGTATGAAGTCGGATATTATGGCTTACGTAGAAACTATAACAAAAGAAACGAAAGCAATCATGAAACAGCTTAGCAGTATCCAAACTCATGCGGATGAAGCTACTGAACTTAATGAACACAATTTTGACATCAGATTCCACATAAAAGAGTCCGTCACAGAAGCAATCCAGTCTTTACACCCTGACATGGCCTGCATTACTGAGCAACTAACCGTACACAGTGAAAATATGAAAAAGTTCGAAGAGCGGTTCTCCCAGATGGAGAGGGCCATGCAGCAGCATCAATATGTCAAATCCTGTGACCCGCCCACTCTGACTCCAACTTACGCCGAGCTAGCCGCCAAGAAAAGCAACACCAAAAGCGTTAGCACTTCCAAACCAGCTATTCTTGTCACCTCCACGGGTCCAGTGGCATCTGCAAATGATACCCTGGATAAAATCAGAAAACATTTGACTTTTAGAAATTCCCACTATGCCCCACACCGCGTCCTCCCAATCACTGAGGCCAGAATAAGAATTGAATTCGACGAACAAATACAACAAGAAGAAACCCTCGCCAGAATTAAACAGATCCCTGAACTACACGCTGAGCCAGTTAAAAAATCCAATCCAATGATCATTCTCAAAGGCATCCACAAGGACACCCCATCCAGCGAACTGATTGAATTATTTGTCAATCAAAATTCCACGATCAAGCAACAAATCACCTCCGACCAAGACGTCCGTTTGTGTTTTCTTAAGAGCAATCGCAATCAGAACCTATATAATGCAGTCTTTCGGCTTACCCCTGGGGCTTGGCGGGCTGCGATGAATCTAACGAGAGTTTGTGTTGACTTTCAAAAAGTTCATGTTGAAGAGTTTTCGCCATTTACACAATGTTATAAGTGCCTACAATTCGGTCATACCAGGGCCAAGTGTGAATTCAACGGACTAGCCTGCTCCCACTGCTCGTCAGCAACACATAAGTACTCAGACTGTCCTGTTAAACAGGATGATAGTAAAGTTTGCTGTATTAACTGCACCACCCATAACAGTAA
The DNA here is from genome assembly GCA_947532105.1 of Athrips mouffetella. Classification (NCBI taxonomy): domain Eukaryota; kingdom Metazoa; phylum Arthropoda; class Insecta; order Lepidoptera; family Gelechiidae; genus Athrips; species Athrips mouffetella. The sequence goes on along the minus strand of OX383968.1, from coordinate 30,099,666 downwards.
ATATAAAACTAATTTTCCAACTTCCCATAGTGCCACCTCTAATCTGTGCCCTAAAATTTCGGCAGCCAAGGACAGGATAACTGCAAACACCAGCTATTAACTGGCCTCACATTCGAGCATTCCGCGATGTGTTGTAAATCCCTATCAATAATTCTAACAGGAATCTATAATGTTGATTTGAGACACTAACTCGTGAATGTAAATTAATTTAACTTTTGAACTTAATTTTGTGTTGGATCTATGTGTAGTATTCTATATTCGCTCGGATTTTGATTCCATCTTTAGTTCTTAAGATTAGCTCACTGTCCCTGGAGCACTGTTCCCGAAGCGCTGCTCTCGGGCTGTTGCTCCCGGAGCACTGCTCCTGAGGCACTTAGACTTCTAAGTGAAATTAATGTAATTATGATATGATACTGGTTACAAAGATCTGCCTTTGTTATGGGATTGAGTTTTTGATAAATGTACATATTGTTTATAGTAGTCCATAGAGTTATACCAGTCCATATTATTATGTTATCCTTAGTGTTATCCTTTATCTAAATCTAATTTATGTTATTGTACACATCATACATACCGCTGTACATATTACTCATTGTTAAATCACGCCATGCCACAGTGATATTCTATATTCACGTTCATAGTCACTTAATTATTATCTAATTCTTAGCAAGTGTTTGCACGTTATCACATGGATATTGTTATAATTGTAATCAAGTACACGTTGAGTCATCCCTGTTAAGAAATGTGAGCATACTTAATTATATATAATATTTACTTATTTATACTCATATAACTATTATAATTATTATATTTATTTATTCATATATTCATACTAGTCACTCAATTATCACAACATAACACATATTCAATGTAAACCAATGTAGATGGCAGCTCGGCGTATACCGATAGCGCAGAGCTGTCATCGAACATATAACCAAATAAAAACACTCAAAAAAAAAAAAAAAAAAAAAAAAAAACCTAACCTAACCTAACCTAACCTTTTTTTTTTTTTTTTTTTTTTTTTTTTTTTTTTTTTTTTTTGTGATGGAGAAAATGCATACGCATGCCGCACCGTTCGGGGAAATGGTACGGTTATGTGGGACTTGCACCCACTAAAAACTCCACCGTGTGCCACTCTCGCATTTCGGGTGGGTCACGAGCACTGTACGTTCGCACTACTTTCGCAACCCACCCTGCGACAGCCTCTGGAGAGGCTCCCTCACCTAGACGACGTCTGAGCACACATCAGACGTCGCCCCCTCACTGGCCTTTTAGAGCGAGCGACGGGCTCCCCGGCCCAACCTAACCTAACCTAACCTAACCTAACCTAACCCAGTTGCGCTCAGTCTGTCGCCGAATAAGCATCATTTTTGAAGGCGCTCCGCTTTGAAAATTCATAACTCCGACAAATTTTGTCGTAGAGACGTTCCAATAGTATCAAAAGTTGTGTCTTGACAAGACCTAGGCGTGAGTGTGGAAATTTTTTCTTAAGTGTGCTTTTCGAAGCTGGAAAAAGTGAAATACGTGAAAAAGTGACATTTTTGGAAACTTTGGCGGCGTGCGTTGCGCGATTTGTCGCGACGACCCCATTGTTTTTCACCACCGTTTTATTTGACATCAGGAGTCTTACTTGCCTGAATTTTTTGAAATTTTTTGGAGCTGCGGTTTGGCTGTAATTGTCAAAAAAACAAGTAGCACGTGGCCACGTGCTACGAGAAGGAGCACCGACAGGGACCTGGTTTTTTCACGGATTGCAGAACCTAAGAAAAGAAGAAAAACGGTACAGTTTTCAAAATTTTTGGACTTTTACTTTTTGAAATAATTTAATTTTAACTTTCAAATTTCACTTTTGTTTATCTCCAAAACTTCAGGCAGACCCTTATCTTTTTATCTCAGTTTGTGTTGCGCGCTTGCCTACTTAATATATATAAAAAGTTTCAAGAGTGTACAGAAATTTTCTATACATAAATTTTAGTTATTTGTGGAAAAATTTAATTTTCAAGTTATTTTTTGATTTTTTTAAAGAAATACTTTTGTTCTTACTTGTTGTAGCTAAGGCACACATTCAGAAAAATTTTGGTGTATTTTTAAAATTTTTTCGACTTCTGGTTCCGGAGATATTGAATTTTATGTGTTTTTTGTATTTTTATTCAAAATTATTTAATTATTCATATTTTTGGCGTTAAGTATTTTTTATGAGGGTATTTCAGTTCGTCTGAGCCCAAAGTTGGGCCCTCTAGGCCAAATATTGGCGATTTTTGCCAAAAAACCACATTTTGGTTTTTTGGTAACAAACTTCAAAGTCCCGTATCATCGAAACTAGAAGTCTTCTGTAGGTTACATTTAGAACTAAATTTTTAAATTTTTAAATTTTTAAAATTTTTTTTTTTTTCTTTTTTTTTTTTCAAAATCTTTAATTTTTGTTTAAAGAGATATACATTTTTCTCGTATTTCTCAAAAAGTTATTTATAATTGTATTATTTTATAAATTCATCATATTCCTTATCTTATTCCGCATCTCTGGATACCAATCTTGACATATCTAGCTCATATACGAGCTACGCAAACAGAAATTTGGTTTTTGGCGGCCATATTGTCCGCCATATTGGAAAACTTTAAACGGCCACAACTTTTGACATAAACGTCGCAGAAAACTGCGGTTTTCTTATCTTTCATTGAAAGTATATTACCTTTAATATTATACCATTTTCACGAGTTTTCAGGAGTTCTGGTTTTTTAAACTTTCATACCTAAAATTATTTCAAACGAAAGAGCTAGCTAAGCTGAATCAGAAAAGCCCAAAGTCGGATAGTATACGATCTGTGTGAGCTGAGAAAACTGCATTTAAATACTAAATTTGACATTTCAGCGGCTATCTTGAAATATTTTAATTGTTTATATCTCCAAAACTATAAGTCGGAGAAAAGTGCGGTTTCTTTGCAGTATCAGACAGCTCTTAAGTTTAATATAAGAGTACATTAATTTACTTTTGTTAGTATTATATAACTATATGTAGAGTCACCACTATCCTAGGAATATTAATTAGCGTTTAGTTGCTTATTTGACGTAGATCCGGCTTGATTATTATCTGGTTTTGATCATCTTTACATATACTATTTATGGTAGAGTACATATTTTTACTATTTTATACACATTTTCCTTACGCTTGCTGACTTTGTACGCTTTGTCGCGTCTGATATTTACACTACTTGGGCTCTCTACACCCCATAAGACAGTCTTTTATTACTTACAAAAGAATGATAAGAACACCTGACAAGGACAAAATGCCACTTTCCTGTGACGCTGGTAAAACTGAGAAATCGGGAACAAAAACTATGACGAATGCGCAGGTTCGCAAAAGTATTGACGCTATAGAATCGATCATAAAACCGCCTATGACGTCCAAGTCACCTTTACCCCAAACGCCCAGTGCCCTCTTGGAGGAATCAAAAGAACTAATGGAAGAAGCTAAAACCCAAATGGAAAATTCAGGGAATATTAGTAGGATTATCAAGAAAACGGTTTTGGACCACATCAGCAGAATGTATGTTATAACTAAAACATTAGCACAAATGATGATGAGAGAAAGGCACGAAAGACAAGAGAAGGAGACTGGAAATGAGCCAGAAGTAAAAAAATTGGTGGAGATTCTCGAAGAGGTACAAAATGTCAGAAAAATTATTGAACAGGATATTACCTCCAGAAAACCTACGTATGCAGAAATAGCTGCCGCCTCCTCTTTCAAACTGCAAAACAAGTCAGTTGAAGAGAAGGTTACAACTTCAACACCCATGCACTCTGTTGTAGTGGCTTCTGAAAACCATGCGGACACAAGTGAAACAGTAATTCAAAAGGTACGGAACATAGTTAATGCTAAAGAGAATGGCATCAGAATCGACAGACTTAGAAAGGCAAAAGACCAGAAAATTGTTATCAGCTGCCACTCAAGAGAAGAAATGGCTCGAGTCACCAACATTATTAGAGAAGGAGACCCACGCATGACTATTGAAGAGAAAGCTAACAAGGATCCACTTATAATACTTCGGAACGTACTAGCTTACAATACTGACGACGATATAGTGAAGGCCATCCGAAACCAAAACGCACACCTGCTGGGAGGAATTGAAAACATTGATTTCAGAGCAGTGGTTAAATATAGAAAGAAAGCAAGGAACCAACATGAGAATCATGTAGTGTTGGAAGTCTCACCGAAAGTCTGGCAGCAACTCACGAAAGCAGGTAAACTCCATATAGACCTGCAAAGAGTTCCAGTTGCAGACGAGTCCCCACTTATTCAGTGCTCTCGCTGCTTGTCATTTGGACATGGTCGCAAGTTATGCACAGAGGCTTTGGATCTATGCAGTCATTGCACTGGAACCCACTTGAAGGTAGACTGCCCATCTTGGAAACTGGGTGAGACTCCAACTTGCAAGAATTGCCAACACGCAAAAAATGGGAAAGAAGTACACAATGCTTTCGATAAAAGCTGTCCAGTGAGAGAACGATGGGATAGGATAGCGAGATCGAGAATAGCATATTGCTAAGGGCGAACAAGCAGACACTAGTAGACATGAAACAAATAAAGAAACATCGTTCAAAATGTGCAAAGTGATCCAAGTTAACCTTCAAAGGAAAAAAATTGCTCTTCAAGAGCTGATCCAAGAAGCCACAGTCAAGAAAATCGGCTTTGGTTTGATCCAAGAGCCATACGTTGGAGCTCTAGGTGAAGTGGCACAAAAGACAGGGTACAGAGTGATACAAGCGGTTGGAACCAAAGAAAAGCCGGTGAAAGCCGCTATAATAGTTTGGGACGACGATATTGATATAATCGCACGACCAATACTAACCACAGAAAATATAGCGGTAGCCAAACTTAAAACTGTCAGTTGGGAAATCGTTATTGTGTCAATGTATTTTGAGGATACCAAACCTATTGAACCTTACTTGGAGCATTTAAAAAAGATAAGAGAAAAGGAAGGTAGAAGCTTAATAGTCATGGAAGGGGATGTGAATGCTTGGAACACTTGGTGGGGAAGTGCATCCGAGGATCATAGAGGCGAAATGATGATAGGCACTATCGAAGAAATGGACATGCACATTTTGAATGAGGGAGAACAGCCAACTTTTTATACTATAAGAAATGGAAAAGAATACAAAAGTCGAGTGGATATTACGATATGCAGTCAAAATATGATTTGTCACATCCATAACTGGAAAGTTGATCTAGATATTACCAGCTCGGATCATAATGCAATAATGTTTGACATTAAAACCAGTAAAAGTAATATAAAAACGGTAAAAACTACAAGGATATTCAATACTAAAAAAGCAAGGTGGGAAGAATTTAGATCAGAAATTACAAAATTGCTAAGCGAAAACCAAATTACAGAAGAAAACATAACAAACATACAAAACCCTCAAATATTAGAAGAGACGATTGAAAAATACATAGACAGTGTTGCTAAGGCATGTCATAAAACCATTCCACTACTCAAAACACGTAAGAACAACGGACTACCTTGGTGGACCGACGAACTAACGAATATGAAAGCTGATGTAGCTACTAAGAAACGACGAATCCGGACCGCAGCACCAAGACGTCGTCAACACGTTGTGGACCAGTACCTGCAAGCAAAAATGATGTATGAAGAAGAAGTAGAAAAAACTTACGTAGAAAGTTGGAAAACCTTCTGTACAAAGCAAGAACGAGAAAGCATGTGGGATGGAATATACAGGGTGTTGAGAAAAACGTCAAGGAGGTACGAAGATCAGTTACTAGTGAAGGATGGAGTCACGTTAGACCCCAAAGAATCAGTCAGACTACTGGCGGAGACTTTTTATCCAAGCGACAATATCTTAGATGAAAATGATGAGCATCGAAGAATACGCCAAGAGGCCCAGGAAAATGGACTAGTTACTGAAGATGATACATTAGATCCACCATTCACGGAATCTGAACTCAAAAGAGCAATAAACAGCTTTAATCCGAAAAAAGCCCCTGGACCAGATGGCTTCACGGCGGATATCTGCTCACAAAGCATATCGGCTCATCCAGAAATATTCTTGGCGATCGCAAACAAGTGCCTGGAACTATCATGCTTTCCATCACCTTGGAAGGAAGCCTCCGTTATAATCTTGAGGAAGCCAGGTAAAGATGACTATAGCCAGGTAAAATCATACAGACCTATAGGACTTCTTTCGGTATTGGGTAAAACCCTGGAAAAAATGATGATTGAAAGAATCAAATGGCATGTTTTAAAGCAGGCAAATCCTCGGCAGTATGGTTTTACGCCACAGAAAAGCACAGAAGATGCTCTTTATGATCTAATGCAGCAAATCAAAAACAAGCTCTCACAAAAAAAAATTACGATAGTGATCTCGCTGGACATAGAGGGCGCTTTTGATAGTGCGTGGTGGCCAGCAATAAAAAACCAACTGGTCAAGAAAAACTGCCCCCAGAACTTGAGAGCACTGGTCAGCAGTTACTTAAGTGAACGGAAAGTCCAAGTTTGCTACGCCAAGGAAATATACCGTAAAGAGACGGAGAAGGGCTGCGTGCAGGGCTCAATAGGAGGACCAACATTTTGGAACCTGCTGCTGGACCCGTTGCTGGATGAACTGATGGAAATGGGAGTTAGCACACAGGCTTTTGCAGACGATGTGGTCCTGATATTCTCCGGACATGATACCCTGATCATGCAGACCAAAATCAACGACGTTCTCGCACATATCCATGGGTGGGGAAGTAAGAACAAACTTTCTTTTGCAGCACATAAGACTAAAGCTATGATAGTACGAAACACCACTTTTGCATATGGGCGGGACACAAATACATTTTGTAAACGAAATAAAAATTTTGGGATTGACAATTGATAGTAAACTTACTTTCAAATCTCACGTCAGGAATATATGTCGTAAAGCGGCGAGCATATGCAACCAATTGTCTAGAGCCGCAAAACTAGACTGGGGTCTTAGTCCGGAGGTTATTAGGACCATATATGTAGCAGTAGTGGAACCCATTATTCTTTACGCATCATGTGCATGGGCACCAGCAGCAGAGAAGATCCTCGTCCGCAAACAACTGGACACGATACAAAGAGGATTTGCTCAGAAAATCATTAAATCGTATAGGACCGTATCCCTTAATGCAGCTCTCGTACTTTCAGGCTTAATACCACTAGACCTGAGAATACAGGAGAATGCTCGTCTGTATGAGGCAAAAAGAAGAAATTCTCCGTCGTTTTTAATGGATAGGGAGATGGAAACTAAGATTTCGTTTCTTGAAGCACCCCACCCTGCAAAAGAAATACAGATCGATTTTATCTGCTTGACCGATTTGAGCCAAAGCACGATATCAGAGCATCAAGTTTCAGGGACGAGAGTTTTCACTGATGGAAGCAAAGTAGACAACGGAGTAGGTGCAGCATACACATGCTATAGGAATGGAAAGGAAATTCGAACAAAGAAGATGAAATTGCATGCTAGCTGTACAGTCTTTCAAGCGGAACTCTACGCACTGTACCAGAGTACTGAACTAGTGCTTAGAGGGCTGAGAGACGAATCAGTGGCGGTCCTTAGCGACTCAAGATCTGGATTAGATCTAGTTAAAAGCCCAGCCACCTTTCATCCCCTAGCGTTCCAAATTCGTAGAAACATCGCTGCGATTCGCGAACAAAACCGAACCATCGAATTGTATTGGATAAAGGCGCATGCAGGAACCGAAGGTAACGAAAGAGCTGATGTTCTTGCAAAGGAAGCGGCGAAAAATAATAAGATAGCAGCACACTACGACAAATGTCCGATATCGTTCGTCAAAGGGGAACTGCGGAAACAAAGTATAGAAAAGTGGAATAGCAGATACTTGACAGGAGAACAAGCCAGTGTGACGAAGAAGTTTCTTCCTGACGTGTACAAGGCGTATAAAGTGATAAAAAAGATAAAGTTAAATAAAATAATTACACAAGCCCTAACAGGACATGGTGGCTTCTCTGCATATCTACATCGTTTTCACTGTAAAGACGATCCAATGTGCGTATGTAAACTCCAACCTGAAACGATTATACACTTGTTAACAGAATGCCAAAAATATAGTGCCTTGAGGTACGACCTGGAACAGCAAGTCAACATGAAGTTGACGGAAACAAACTTAAAAGAGTTGTTCTCTGATAGTGACTCCAGGCCATACCTCAAAACATATATGGAGAAAATAGTAATAGACGCCTGCAATAGAAATAAGAACTAAAAATTAAGGTAAAGAATGATAGAATCGTGTAAGAAATAAAGTTGTAAATTTTATATAATTGTATATAGAATTTTACAACTTGTGTTATAAATAAGACTAATAATGTAAAAAAAAAAAAAATTGTAAAAAAAAAGGAAATCGACAAAAAAAATAATCTGAAAAAAAAAATATATATCTGGAATGAGAGACAAAAGAAAAAGATCTCTGAGAAATGTGAAAAAAAAAAAAAAAAATTAGCACTTATGGTAACAACTTTCTTTAAGAAACCCACTGCTCAACTAACATTAAGTTAAGTTTAACTAACGGTTTAACTTACATGACAGGACTCCCGTATGAAAATCCGGAGTCCTGCATCACATAACCCGAATATGGACGTTAAAAAAAAAACAGGAACGTGGTACTAAGTCCGTGTCAAGCTGGATAATGTCTCTGACCCCCATGTCAGAGGATAAACAGTGGCATACATTAAAAAAAAAAAAAAAAAAAAAAAAAAAAAAAAACCTAACCTAACCTAACCTAACCTAACCTAACCTAACCTAACCTAACCTAACCTAACCATTGGATGCTGGGTGATAAGGTGCTACTAACACCTGCCTTATACCATTGGCTTTGCAATAGTTTTGAAATTCTTCTGAAATAAAACTTCTTCCATTATCGCTTACTACTGTTTCAGGCAATCCTTGTTCAGCAAATATCTCTCTCAGGGTCTTTATTAAAGTTGTGCTACTCATGTCAGGAACAATTTTGAGTTCTGGCCATTTAGAAAAAGAATCTATTAAAATGAAAAAAGTTTTCCCTTGAAATGGTCCCGCATAATCCATATGTAGTCTAGACCAGGCCTTGTCTGGTCTTATCCAATGATGGGTAACTTTCGCTGGCATATTTCTGTTTTCTGCACACACCTGGCATCTTTTTATCATGTTTTCTATTTGTTTATCCATCCCAGGCCACCAGAAGTAACTTCTAGCCATTGCTTTTGTTATTACTATTCCATCATGATTTATATGGAGTTCCTCCAATACTTTATCATGCAATTTTTCTGGTAACACCACTCTATTGCCCCACAATATACAATTTCTGTATGTTGACAGTTCTTCTCTTTTTAGCCAATAACTTTTTAATTCTTCATCTGTCGTGTTTGGCCACCCATTTCGTATCCAGTACAAAATTTTACACAATTTGGGGTCTTTCACTGTCAGTTTCGCAACTTCTTCTGCAGAAAACTCTAGTTCCAATGGTGTTTCTTCTATCAATAACACCCCAGAATATTCCTCTTCTGTCTTTTCTTCTTCTGACATTGGCCAGCGACTTAATGCATCTGCATTTCCCAGTTTGTTTCCTTGAACATACTCTATAGCATAGTCATATGAACTCAACAAAAGAGCCCATCGTAACATTCTGGGTGAAATAATATTAGGAATAGCTCGTTTCGGATCAAATAACCCCAACAAGGGCTTATGGTCTGTTCTAATTATTATCTTCCTGCCACTCAGGAACTGATGAAATTTCTTTAATCCAAATATTATTGCTGCCGCTTCTTTATCTATTTGAGCATAGTTGCGTTCATGCACATTCATAGTTCTTGAAGCAAACATGATGGGTCTTATGCTACCATCTTCCATTTCGTGTTCTAAAATGGCCCCAAGGCCATATTGGGATGCGTCGCATGATAATATCAGCTTTTTCTTTAAATCATAATGTATCAATGTATCTTTACTTGTCAGCATCTTCCTTAGCTTTTCGAATGCATTTTGATGTATTGTTTTCCACTGCCATGTTATTTCTTTATTTAATAGTCTGTACAATGGTTCTGCTATAGTAGCTTTATGAGGTAAAAAGCGGTCGTAAAAATTTAAAAGTCCTAAAAATGCTTGTAATTCTTTTACATTGCGAGGTGCATTTGAACTCTCAATAGCATGATTTTTTTCTTCTGAAGGGTGAATCCCCAATTCATCAATGACAAATCCTAGGAAATATACACTCTTCGCTGCAAATTTGCATTTCGTTTTGTTTACTCGCAGCCCTGCCTCCTGTAGCTTTTTTAATACTGCCTTTAATCGAGTATTATGTTGACACATGTTAGTGCCACTCACTACGATATCATCAAGCAGTACAGCCACTCCTGGAATTTCAGCCAGCAAGGAAGACATTAATCTCTGAAAAATACCAGGGCATGCTTTTACACCAAATGGCAATCTCTTTACCTTGTACAGACCCTTCGGCGTATTCAATGTGAGTAGTTGAGATGTAGCTTCATCTACTGCCACTTGCGTATATGCTCTCTATAAATCAATCTTTGTAAATATTACACCACCTTGTAATTGTGTAAAGGCTTCATCGAGTGTTGGTAGAGGGTAAGTGTCTGTCTCTGTGACTGTATTGACTGTGGACCTGTAGTCCCCACAGATTCTCACATCACCAGATGGCTTTGACAATGGCACAATCGGAGTGGCCCACTCCGAATGTGGTACTGCTTCTAAGACATCATCTTTCACTAATCTGTCAATTTCATTAAAAACTTTCTCTCTCAATGCAAATGGTACAGGTCTACATTTAAGAAATTTGGGAACAGCCCCTTCTCTGGGTGTGATATTTACAATTGGTCCTGTATATTTTCCCAAACCATCTTCAAACACACTGCTGTATTTTTCAAGTAAATTGGTAATGTCCATTGTATCTGTTTTAATATTATTAACTCCTTGTAATTGGATGTTCAACTCACCAAACCAATTTCTTCCTAATAGACTTGGTCCTTGTCCCTTTGCTATTATTATAGGCAAATCTTTTTTAATTCCTTTGTATACTACGGACACCATCACTTTCCCTACAATCTTTAAATGATTGTCCGTCCATCACCTATCACCTTTTCCCTGCGCCTCGAAAAGGTCCTAGTACCTATCCGGCCTTCAACGACGCGCAGGTACAACACCAAAAGGGCGAAATGGTCTGAATTTAAAACAGTTCTCATATCTCTCCTAGCAGAAAGAAACATCACCTTGGCAAAAATCGAAGAAGCCAAAACCCCAGAAGATCTGGAGAACCTCGTTGCAGCCTACTTAAATTCCATCCAGGATACGTCAGAAAAAACGATTCCGAAAGTAGGACAATGGAAGGGAGATGCGGTGCCTCCATGGTGGTCCGAGACTCTTAACAAACTAAAAGAAGAAGTGCTCAGAAAAAAAGAAGGATCAGAAACGCCGCCCCCAACAGGAGGCAATACGTCATAGAAGAGTACACTCAGGCAGTCGAAGAGTATGCGTCCAAAGCAGAGTCGGCACAGACGGAAAGCTGGAAAAACTTCTGCACGACGCAGGAGAGGAAAAGTATGTGGGACGGTATCTACAGAGTCATTAGGAAAACAGGCAGAAGGCAAGAGACATGCTTCTCAGGAGCGCCGATGGCGAAACTTTGAGCCCGGAACAGTCGGCTGCACTTCTAGCCAGAACATTCTACGGAAACGGACCTCCAGGTTCATACGCAGCTTCGAGAGCTGACAGTAGAGAAGCTGCCGGAGGATTTTGAAGAACTGTCGGAGGACGATCCACCATTCACACCGGCGGAGCTTGAACTAGTGCTTAAAGCACTGAACCCAAAGAAAGCTCCCGGACCCGATGGATTAACCGCCGACATTTGCACAGAGGCTATCCAAACCAACAAGGAGGTGTTCATGGCGATTGCCAATAAATGCACAGGCAGCGACAGCGCTGGCACACTTCCCCAAGGAATGGAAAATAGCTCATGTAGTCATAATCCGAAAACCAGGAAAAAGTGACTACACACATCCAAAATCCTACCGACCAATCGGCCTTTTATCAGTCCTTGGCAAAATCGTCGAGAAGCTGATGGTAGGCCGAATTCAATGGCACATCTTTCCCTCTCTTAGTCCAAGACAGTACGGCTTCATGCCTCAGCGCGGGACCGAGGACGCCCTCTATGACCTAATGAAACACGTAAGAGAGGAAGTGAAGGCGAAAAAGATCGTCCTCATAGTTTCATTGGACATAGAGGGTGCCTTTGACAACGCGTGGTGGCCAGCCCTCAGACGCCAACTCGCTGCCAAAAAGTGTCCTCGTAACCTGTATGCATTGGTAAACTCATACCTCACGAATCGGAAGATACAAGTCAACTATGCAAGAGCAACATACGAGAAGGAGACGACAAAAGGTTGTGTCCAAGGTTCCATCGGAGGACCGACCTTTTGGAACGCCATCCTAGACTCACTGTTGCACAGGTTGACTAATGAGGGAGTATACTGCCAAGCATTCGCAGATGACGTCGTCTTGGTGTTTTCTGGTCACATGATCAATGACCTCGAGCGTTCAGCCAACATGACACTAAATACCGTGATAGAATGTTGAACTCAGAACAAGCTAACCTTTGCTCCGCACAAAACCAATGCAATGGTAGTGACAAAGAAGCTTAAGTATGAACCCCCGGAAATCTACATGGCAAGTAAGAAAATTGACCTCGTAGAAGAAATAAAGCTTCTAGGCCTCACAATTGACCACAAGCTCAACTTCAAATCGCACGTTGCCGCCACATGCAAAAAAGCAGCGGATATCTATAAACAGCTAGCGTGCGCAGCAAAAGTGACTTGGGGTCTAAACGGAGAGATCACAAGGACCATATATGTAGCAGTTGTTGAGCCCATCATGATGTATGCCGCAAGCGCATGGTACCCCTCCGCAGAGTTGCAGATGATCAAAGATCAACTCAACAGGCTGCAAAGGGGATTTGCGCAGAAGATCTGTAAGGCATACCGCACGGTCTCACTCACATCAGCACTTGTCCTAGCGGGTCTCCTCCCACTCGACGTGAGAATCCTAGAGGCTGCTAACCTCTACAAAACAAAAAAAGGACTCTCTCGGGACTACTTGCCACCGGGAAAAGAAATGGAGCACAGGGTGAGTCACTGGGAACTTCCCCACCCCTCAAAAGTCATAACATCAGACTACGAGCTCCTGGAAAGTACCGACCCAGAAACCATGTCAGCCCTGCAAATCACAGGTCCTCAAGTTTACACAGACGGAAGTAAAATTGAGGGAAAAGTGGGAGCCGCACTGACTTGGTGGGAAAATGGCAAGAAAACCAAATACACCCTTTTTGGCCTCCATCCCGCCTGCACTGTGTTCCAATCGGAAATGTACGCTCTCTTCAGGGCAGTTCAGTTGGTGAAGTCCAGCGGAGAACCAGTGGTCAACATAATGAGTGACTCCAGATCCTCACTTGACCTGCTGAAAAACCCTAAAGCAACTCACCCACTGACGAAAGCCATCCATGAGAGCCTGAAAGGAATCAGAGCGGAGGGACGTGAGGTCCGATTGTTTTGGCTGAGAGCCCACGTAGGAACTGCCGGAAACGAACGAGCCGACGAACTAGCCAAGAAAGCGGCCTTAAAACTGGAAGCGGCCCCGGACTACGACAAAATCCCCCTGTCCTATGTGAAGAGGAAGATCCGAGAGGAATCTGTAAGCCAATGGCAGGACAGATACGACACCTCCGCCACAGGTTCGGTCACTCACACGTTCTTCCCGTATGTCGACAAAGCATACCGCATACTTAGAACGACAAGACCGACACCCGTCCAGGTACAAGTCTTCACAGGACACGGAGGGATAGCGGAATATTTACACCGGTTTAAGTTGAAAGGCAGTCCCGGATGTGAATGCGACCCTGAAGTCAGTGAGTCCGTTTGGCACGTGATCCTAGAATGCCCCCGATTTCTGGCAGCTCGAACGGATCTGGAAACCGAACTAGAGGTCAATCTTACAAAAAGTCAGTTGCAGAACATACGTGGGACACTCAGAAATATTTGCGACACTAAAAAAAATTGTTCTACAGGTACATATATTTTTATTAAATCTTTTCAAAGTACTCTCCACCAGCCTCTATACAAAGATTCATGCGTCTGAACCAGTTTTCAAAACACTTTTTCCAGTCCGCCGTAGACACCTCGTTTACAGCCTGCTCGAACGCAGCCAGCGCATCTTCCGGCGACGAAAATTGTATCCCCTTGAGCTGATTTTTTATTTTTGGAAATAAAAAGAAGTCACACGGTGCTAGATCAGGGCTGTAAGGAGGGTGACCCAGGAGTTTGACTGGTGTGCTGTCCAGGAAGTCCCTCGTTTTGAGCGCGGTGTGTGCAGGCGCATTGTCGTGGTGGAGCAGTAGTCCGCGGAGCCCTGTGTTTGGTCGCTTGTTGCTCACAACAGAAAAAACTTCTGGTAAACATTTGGTAGTATACCATTCGGCGTTGATGCTTCTTTGATCTCGTAAGGGAATTGAGGCCAAGTGGCCAGTCAAATTAAAAAAGCTGGCGATCAAAATCTTCCCCCCGCTTCGAGATCGCTTCACTTTGGTAGGCGTTGGTTCATTTTGAAACACCCAAACTGTCGACTGGCGCTTGGTTTCTGGATCGTATTGATAAATCCAGGACTCATCACCTGTTACGATGTCGTAAACACGCCGAGACGAGCCTGCTTCAAATTTGTTCAGCATATCACGGCACCATTCCACCCGGGCCTGCTTCTGAGCGTCGGTGAGGTAGTGCGGCACCCAGCGCGATACTATCCTCCTCACGCGAAGATGCCCGTGTAGAATCTCGTGAACGCTTCCCGATCCAATCTTTAATATGTGCTGAATCTCCTGATATGTAATTCGCCTATTATCTTGGATTAAATTTTTCACTGCTAGCACGTTTTCTTCCGTAATAGCCGTCAAAGGGCGACCGCTTCTTTCTTCATCCCCCAAGGTTGGTCGACCGCGCCTAAATTCGTTATACCAACGATACACGGTTGCCTTGGAGGGGCCTTCATCCATAAATGCCATTTGAAGTCTATCGAACGATTCATCCGGTTTCAGGCGACACTTGAAATCGTAAAAAATCATAGCTCTAAAATGTTCCCGGCGCAGATCCATTTTTCAGTAAGACACGATACTTTGAATTGGCTCGCAAAAAATGTGGAGGGAAATTTTGAAAATGGAACACACATATTTTTACTTACAAGTGTTGGCTTTTTCTAAACTTAAAGTAAATATGTGTGGTTAAATATAGTTGTTTATAATACTAGTTAAGTACTTGGATATGTTGGCAGTCAATAGTATGGTTACTTAAGTTGTTTTTGTGGATAATATTACATTCCCCTTTCTCATTGGCTCGTAGCGCAGCGTCCAAGTCCAGCCAATCGGATGTCAGCGAGCGCGATGCGAAGTTAGCTACATGTGAAGTTGGCTACATGTCGATGGTAGGGAGAGATAATGATTGTAAAGTGAAAGGCAAGGCAGTCGGTCGATAACTCTTAGCGTGTAAGGTTGTGCTTTAATGTAATACTGTGTCTGGGTAAATAATAAATCTATTTAAGGAAGGTGATATGAGTTTCACTTCTCGAACTTGCCAATACAAGTAATCATATTTTCGAAAAAGATTCTGACCGGCCAGTCTCCCATATATAAAAACTATTTTTCGCAATACTTTCTGAGTGGCCTGGTACTAGCTGATACCGAAAAACGACAGCGTTTCCTCAAATATGCCGAAACAGTCTTCCGCACTGCAGCACAAAGAAACATTGCCACAGCACCGATATCCTCCAATCCCACCACCACCAATGTGACCCAGTCTTCAACAAAGGTCACACAGGCAGAGTTACCAGCCACTCTCCACCGCATCACTGCCAAGCAATTCTTGGGAAGCGGGGAGAAAGGGTCAAAGGGAATAAGGATAAGAGGTGTGGCGCTGTTCATGGACAGCAGTGAGGAAAGAATAGGCATAAGCTTCTGCAGAGCTGGAACACACAAATGGGTAACCATCTCACCCGGCCTTGCTGCCCTGATGAACGGCAGCACCTTCAAGACGAGCATGAGACGTAAGACCTATGAAGCAATGACTGAGATTGAGTTGGCTGGAACACCCTGCCGCTTGGTGCGAACACGTTGCAAGACGATCGCACTTCTTGCGGGTAGCCCGGAAAAATCTCAGTTTGCTCAGGCATTCTCGCTGCTGGTCAGCTTGGCAGGGGTTAGGGAATCCGACGCAAACATCGCTCGGAGAATAAGTGTGGACGCAATGGTGGTTGGCTACGAGAAGGGAGAAGTCTCCGACTACATTGGATGCATCAAAGCCTCGCAAAACCATGAGGTTGTGGTGTATGAGGATAGAGGTGAAAATCTCAGTTTCCTCAAACAACACATGCATAATCCAACCATATAGACCATCCCGATCGACAGCTGGGGACACCCCATAGCAAATCCGAAAGCACTTAGTGGCTCCGAGCGTCTACAAGAGAAAACGGCCAACCAAAGCTATGCAGAAGCCCAAAAGAGGAAAGAAGAGGCCAAGGGAAAGGAAAAGTCTAGCCCGATCACGGTTACAATCAATGCTCTCAATGCGGCGGCACAATGCATATCCGGGATAGCTAAGAAGAAGCTGGGTAAGCTCAAAAACGAGGAGAGGAAAATAACAGCCCTCAGAAGCTCCAGCAGGAAGCCCCTCGTTCAACAACAACTTAACCCACAAGCTACCCGGACAGGAGCCGATATGGGACAGGTCGACCCTCCACAGCTCAGACAAGCGACAGGACCACGAGACCACATGGTCAACGCATTCTTCGAGTTTTTAGCAGTCACGAAAGCCGGTAGGAAAGTCTGCGAAATGACTTGCAAAAACATCCTGCAATCCTACTGGCTTGGAAATGAAAGACTGTTAAACGACCAACTCGAGGAAGCAGATGCCACCATATACAACAACGCCATCTCCGAAGTCCTTAAAGGAACCGAGATGAGTCAGCATATGGCGGCATACAACGCGACCGCTGGTTTTGTTGGCCTGGACGAAGACGCTTCTGAGCAAACGGGAAAGATAACGTTCAGGACCCCTCCTGGTGACCCCATAGTGATCACTGCCAAAAGCACCAAAGTGATGCTTGACGACAAGATCATCAGTATGGCAGAAACCATAACTGCAGGCAGTGATCCCTACAATTCTTGGGAAATGCCGAAAATAGAGTGGGTGAACGGAGTACCCGGATGTGGAAAGACAACTTGGGTCGTAAGCCGCTTTGACCAAGAGCATGACGTTGTTATTACCACCACAACTGAGGCGGCTAAAGATCTACGGGAGAGACTGGCTCAACGCATTGGAGCTGACGCAAAAAGAAAGGTACGCACAATGGCCTCAATTTTGGTTAACGGGTTGAAAGAACCGGAGAAAAAGAGGTGCAGTCGACTCATGGTCGATGAAGCACTAATGAACCACTTTGGGGCCATTGTGATGGCAACTCGTATCACCGGTGCGAAAGAGCTCTTGTTGATCGGCGACATTAACCAACTTCCCTATATAGACAGAGATAATCTTTTTGACCTGCAATACAACCGCCCAGTTCTTGTAGCTACCATCACACAAGAACTGCTATGCACGCACAGGAACCCCATGGACGTAGCCTATGCCCTTAACGAAGTCTACAGTGGCATATACTAGTCGAGACCTCGAGTCCAATCCCTGAGACGCGAAAGGTACACAGGAGCGCAAATACCCAAAACCCTTCCGGACACCCTTTACCTGGTTCATACCCAGTTAGAGAAGGAATCCCTCATCAGCCAGGGATACGGAAAGGGCACTGGGTCGCGCACCCTTACCATTCACGAGTCACAGGGCCTAACCTACGAAACGGTGGTGATTGTGCGAACATCTGCAAAGAAGTTGCAAATCCACGACAGCGTCCCACACGCAGTAGTAGCCGTGTCACGACACACGATCAGTTGTGTGTATTACACGGACGACAGCGAGGACGCGATTTGCAACTTCATAAAGAAAGCGGTAGGGGCAGGCGAAAGGAAAATCCTGGACTATAACCTTAAAATGGCAATCCGCTGCCGAGACTCAGCAGTCATAGACGCCCTATCGAAGGTCAGCAAACGTGACGAGACTTGACGAAAACTGAGTAGTGGCACTCCGATAAAAGCAAAAGTTTGAGTTTATTTTCCTGACAAAGACTGAATTTTACAACTGTATTAACTAGATTATAGTATTATTAAATTATAAAAAAAAAAAAGAACAATCACAAAAGAATGTTTCAATAACAATGACGAAAAGAATGTTTTAACATCAAAACAAGAAGTGAGAAAAAAAAAAAAATTTGCATGCTAATCTTTAATTTTACGTGGTGATGTAGAGTTTTTAATTTATACATTGTAAAACAGCAATCTAACAATAAAGAAAAACAAATCTAAAAAAGGCGCGGACGATTTGTCTGCGGAGTAGTAGAATTTATTTAAAAAAAAAAAAACCTAACCTAACCTAACTTAACTTAACCTAACCTAACCTAACCTTTTTTTTTTTTTTTTGTCGCTGGGAAAAAATACTTTATGCATCCCCTCCCATCGGGGGATGGAAGGGGTATGTGGGAGTCCCCGGAGATCCGGTATACCCACTAAAACAACCCAGCGGCACTCCCGCATCGCCCGAGTGGTGGGGGACTGGGAAACCAGCAGAGCCTTTACGTCCAGTCCCACACCGGCGACCGCCCGCCTTTACGGCAGGCCCTTCACGCCCCTCCGCACCGGGAGGGGCCCGGGAATGACCGTGAGTGCTCGGCCATTCCCTCTCGGCGTGGGTGGTGAGCGGTGCAATGCGGGCGGAAGTGCCCCCGCGCTTATCGCCCGCTGCTCACCACCTAAGGCGGGGGAAGACGGTTGTATGCCCGTCTTCTCCTGCCCCTTCTCCGCCTGCGGAGCGCGGCCGCGAGAGGGTCGTCCTCCCGCTCACGCTCCGCCGCCTCCTTCTCCGAGAGCACATGTTCGCAGAAGGAGGCGACCGCCGCCCATGCGCTTTCACCCCCCAACATGGCATTAACCACGCTGGGGAGCGAGAGGTCCGGCCCGATCGTCGCGACCAAGGCGCGGCGCGGCTCGGCCCATGATGGGCATACCTCGAGAGTGTGCTGTGCCGTGTCTAAAGCCGCGCCGCAGTCGTGGCACGACGGGGTTTCCTCCCTTCCGATCCGGTGCAGATACATTCCGAAACAGCCGTGTCCGGACAATACCTGCACCAGGCGGAACGAGAGGAAACCGTGAGGCCGATTGAGCCAGTCCTGTAGGACAGGCCCAATCGCGTCTAAGGTCCTACGGCCGAAGGTTGCGGCGGCAAGATCCTCCGTCCAGTGTTGGACGATTGCCGCCCTCGCCTCCTGCCGGACCGCCTCCCGTTCTTCTAGGGCAGGACGCTCTCCAAGCGCCCTCCGCCCTACTGTCCACTCATACACCCGGGCGAGCACCCACGCCTCAAGCTCCCACGGAGGGGTGCCGGCCAGGGCGCATGCCGCCGCAGCGCTCACCGTGCGGTAAGCCCTTGCCACCCGGTGTGCTATGGCCCTTTGGGGTCGACGGAGGGCGGCAGTGTTCTCCCTCCTATGAAGGGAGTCCGCCCACAACGGGGCCCCGTAAAGGGCCATACTTTTCAAGATGCCGGCATACAAGCGCCGGCATCGATCGCTGGGCCCTCCCATGTTTGGGAGGAGCCACGAGAGTGCATCCGCAGCCTTCAGTAGGCGTGACGACAGCTCACTAAAATGCGGGCCGAAGTGCCACCTGCTGTCTAAAATCAGGCCCAGATATTTCATCTGGGCATTCACCTCAATCCTGACGCCCTCAACGAAGATGTGGGCGTCAGGCGGGGAACCTAACCTAACCTAACCTAACCTAATCTGTGCTATTTATGGGGACACAGCGTTAATCTAGAGGATGTGTTCAAATTGAAAGATGTTCTTCTAGCAAATAAACGATTTGATTGATTGTTTGAAAATCTGTGGTAGACTCGCGATGCTCTACAGTGACGAATGTTGGATAATTAATAAAACTATGGAACCAAAATCCATGTAACCGAGATGAAAATGCTTAGATGGGCCGGTGGAACTTAATTGGATAGACTCAGGAACGTACATGTTAGTGGCAGTTTCAAAGTATCGCCTATTCTAGACAAACTTCAATAAAGTCAGCTCCGGTGGTACGGATTATGTGATGCGCTGAGAAGAAGAGCACCACTTTGAGTCTGTGCTAAATATTGACAAAGGGAAACAAATCTAAATAACCCCTGGGATGCCAAAGAGCTATTTGGTGGATGAAAATGTAAGAACTTACAAAAAATATTGTGGTCGATTATAACGACAGAGCCAACGGTTGAAAATATATTCAGGGGGTCGATTCCAAATTAAAATGGGAAGAGGCATGGAGGAAGAAAAGAGATAGACATTGTACTGATTTTGATACATTGTGATTGATGATGAAAATCAACAAGCCAGAGCCATATTCTTAGCAATATCGAACAGCAGAAATGGAATATATGGGAATTTCGAATAATGTGGACTGTCTGTACATAGACAGAATTATGTTGTTGATACCTACCTTATGGATATCTGGTGAGCATGTTCCTTATTGTGAGATAGTATGATATTGTGACGCACGTAATTTGAAATTGCTATGTTGATAATATGATTTGAAGTTACTCAGTTGGTTTGGGTGGTTGTAGGGTGATTACTGTTGAGCTGATAGAAAGGACAATGTCGTACGGGCCAGCCCGATTCGTTGGGTGGTTGAAGGTTCGCATTGGTCCAATCTATGTTTGTGGAGTTGATAGAGAGGGCAATGTCGTACGGGCCAGCCCGACTTGGTTGGGTGGTTGAAGGTTCGCATTGGCCCAATCTGTGTTTGCGAAGCTGGTCGGACAGTGGCGGATCCGGTCCATGCCTATCGGGGCTGGTCGAAGGGACACACTGGTCCGGGCCAGGCTTTGTTGATGGTTGGAAGGACAGTGGTGGATCTGGTCACCGTGCCCATTAGGGATGGTCGAACGGACACACTGGTCCTGTCCGTGATTTATGTGGGAAAGATGTCATCCGGTCCATAGTGAGATGGTCGAAAGGGTACATGCTTTCAGAGTTGGGTTGAAGGGGCACATGCCTTCAGAGTAACTTCACAATGAGTGGTTTCAGTTTTGTGTGTGATGATGATCTTGATTGTCAGGATAGACGAGCGGATTGCTTGGTGATCTTGTTTTTATTTGTTTTAGGACATTGTTAATGGATTAACGCCCGAGGACGGTCGTGTTGTCAGGACGGCCGTGTAGGCACATACTACTTAGCAGCACCTTCTTTGCGACACCGAGTGAGGCCTCCTTGCTTCAGGAATAGACTGGCAGCTGAGTATTTAGTTAGCTGTCGATCTTATGAAGCGTCAAGGTGAAAGGACGTCACAACAAACCATCTTAGTGGAGGGTTGCGATCGTCCTGGATCCAAAACGAATCATAATAACAACTCCTGAACTAACGATTAGTGGTATCACAGCACAGGATGTGCAAACATGGAGTCAACTGTAATAGCTACCCAGGGTCAGACTGGAACAGAAGGGTCCGAGTGCCTCATCTTAAGCCCGGAGCACGAAACGTGATGTGACAATAATTCGATCCTGGTTAATTATACCTGAACCCACTATATCCTTGTGAGACTTGGGATTATGATATTATGGCCTCCTGCGCCGATAAGTATATACTGATAATTCAAAATACAAGTTTCCTTTTTTATGAATAACAACAATAAGGTAATAAATATACTTCACCAAAATATAGCAGGATTTCTAAGTAAAAAAGACTTGTTGGAAGTAACCTTGTATGAAATCCTAAATAGACTTAAAAGACTTATTGATATACCAGCTGTTGCCCGCGGCTTCGCTCGCGTGGATTTCGTATTTATGTTGTTACCGGTTTTCCGAAGTAATGAGATATTTTCCCGTCATTTCGGGGTAATTTTAAACTAAGGAAAAACGGGACTAACCCTGCGCAAATCAATGAGTACAATTCAAGATCCAGCTAAATTTTATATAAATATATAGACGTTACTCATAAATTCCTCAGAACAGAGGAACTTAGCAGCAGTATTATGCCTTAAAGTTGCCACTTAACCTAACAAATGTAGTGAGAGATATGAGAGACTCCTTTACGTTATATTTTAAAACAGAGCCAACTCGCAGAAGTAATTGAGAAAAACTAAAACCCTCTCCCCGTTCCTCTCTCTCCCTCTATCTCCCTTTTCCCCTCCCCCTCACTCTGTATCCCCCTCCCCCTCCTACCTCTCCCCCTTCTCCCCCTCCTTCTCCCGCTCCTTTCCCCTCCATCTCCCCATTTCCCTCCCTCTCCCCATTTTTCATTCCCCTCCTTCTCCCCCTCCATCTACCTCTACTCTACCTCTTCCTCTACCTCTACCTTTACCTCTACCGCTTCTTCTGCCTCTACCCCTACCTCTCTCTCCCCCTCCCTCTCTCTCTTCCTCTACCTTGCCCCTCCCTCTTCCCCCCTCACCCTCCCTCTCCCCCCCTCCCTTTCCCCCTCCCTCTCTCCCCCATCCCTCACCCCCCCTCTACCACCCTCCCCCTTCGCCCTCCCTCTAACTCTCCCTCTCGCACTCTCTCAGATTGATTTTAGACATTTCAAACCTATCGCACCCCAACCCCATCCCTAGGGGATTATGGTATTTCACGTCCACCACGTTGGATTTCAAAATTATTGTAATTTTCGTAATCAGCGACCCGATAAACCATAAAAACGACACCCATATTGATTTTTAGACATTTCAACTCTATCGCACACCAACCCCATCCCCAAGGGATTATGGTATGCCTCGTCCACCACGATGGATTTCAAAATTGATGTAGTTTTTGTAATCAGCGACCCGATAAACCATACAAACGACACCCATATTGATTTTTAAACATTTCAACCCTTTCGCACTTCAATCCCATCTCTAGGGGATGATGGTATTTCACGTCCACCACGTTGGATTTTAAAATTGTTGTAGTTTTCGTAATTAGCGACCCGATAAACCATACAAACGATACCCATATTGGTTTTTAGACTTTTCACCCCATTTCCCTCTTTTAAGGGTTGAATTTGGGGTGAAATTTCAATAACAGTGATGTACATTCCACAGAATTACAACCCTTATGCCTAAACAATAAATTTTGTGGATTTTACTTTGAAAATGAAGGGATTTTCAACTTCATCCCCCTTTTCACCCCTTAGGGTGTAGGATTTTCAAAAACCCTGAGACATGTCAAACTTAGTTTTTAGTTGTCAGCCTAAATACAAATTTTAAAGATCCTAACTTCAAAACTGACGGACTTTCATACAAACTTTCATCCCCTATTTCACCCCCTTAGGGGATGAATTTTGGAAAATCCTATTGGCTAGTTCGAGAAGTGAAACTCATATCACCTTCCTTAAATATATTTATTATTTACCGAGACACAGTATAACATTAAAGCACAATCTTACACGCTAAGAGCTATCGACCGACTGACTTGCCTTTCACTTTACAATCATTATCTCTCCCTACCATCGACATGTAGCCAACTTCACATGTAGCTAACTTCGCATCGTGCTCGCAGACCTCCGATTGGCTGGACTCGGACGCTGCGCTACTAGCCAATGGGAAAGAGGAATGTAGTATTGTCCACAAAAACAACTTAATTAACCATAATATTGACTGACAACACATCCAAGCACTTAACTAGTATTATAAACAACTATATCCAACTACAAATATTTACCATAAGTTTAGAAAAAGCCAACAGTTCGGCCGTCCTGATAAGCGCGAGTCCCTTCGCGTGGTTACAGTAAATTACTTGATACATTATTCCTTTTTTTATATCTTGTGATAGTATAAGGAAACGATATTATAAAACAATAAATACAAACACAAAAATAAAAGCTAAAACAACAATAGAAATAATTTGAGGAAAATATTCTATAACAATAATTAAAATGTACAAAACAAAAAAAAGAACATGAAATGTAAATAGTTCTCTAAAATTGTAGTGAAAGAAAAGATTTTTACAATTTATTAAATCATAATATCAATAAACTCAGGTTGGCTGGAAAAGATCTCTTCATAGAGATAAGCTCGCATTGTGAACCTCTTCTATCACTACTGTTCTGTTTTATTGTGTACAATAAAGAATATTTAATATGAAATGAAAATGTATCGCGAGTTCCCAAGCGTAGTTACAGCCAGTTATTTTGTTTTATTTTAATGATAAAAATAACGACAATAGTAATTATAATTCAAATTCAAAATGATGTAGATATCGTATAATAATCAAAACAATAAGAAGACATAAAGAACTGCAATGATTGTACCTATATATTCACATGTCATAAGTTAATATCACAATATATCAAATCATAACGCAAGTTTAAGTAAGTAACAATATTAAACCAACATACCTAAACAAACAAACATCATATCAAAATAATAACAAGAACTTAGTTATAACTAAAATTTTGTATTGTATGAAACATGGACATCAGTTTAATATGGAACGTTCATGAATGGTTATACGAGTATCGTACGGCATGCGTACGGCGCACAATACACAATACAAGAATTTAGTAATTACTTATTGGCGATATAAGCCGAAGATTTGATGATACAAGAATTTTATAAATTTAATAAGATAAGTCCATTGTTTTTTAAGTCGTCCGTATCGATGAAAATGTGACTGAAGGCAGCTTAACATCAGTTCTGAACCAAAAACGGGGCAACAAGTGGTGTGATGTGATGATAGGTCCGTACTTGTTTAGTACAAGTACGTATGCATAAGAGTGTCAATTCACAACATTTCATGTTATTTCAAAATCTTATTCTATCAAACGAGCAATATTTGTATATATATTTGTAATCGGTTTCTCGAAAACGGCTCTAACGATTTCGATGAAATTTACTATACAGGGGTTTTCGGGGGCGAAAAATCGATGTAGCTAGGTCTCATGTCTGGGAAAGTTCGTTTTCACCGTCTTGTTAATAATTTCTTTGCGCGATTTAGAGCGTTTAAGAAATTTACAGCGCCATCTGTTATTGAGCAGCATAGCTTGCTCACCAGATGATATTGTCAGGTAGAAGTGGCTATTATAGAGCGAAGCTCGGTCGCCCAGGTACTTTTGTATTAATCACGGTGTATTTTTTTTGACGTAGTCTATGTGGCTAAGGGAAATTTCAGAATTCGGGTGTTTATTTTGGCGCTTGTAATTTAGAACGTGAATCATTTTCAAAGTCAAAATTATTAATTTTATCAGCGAGGGCACTAAAAACTATGTACATATTTTTTTTGAAAAAGTTTCATAGCAGTGTGCAAATCGCATGAGTAAGAAGAAAAAAAAGAAATGTTGTGAATCATGTTCCATGTTACCCGGACTCCCTGAGTGTAGGTATGAAAACCACTGGCCCCGTGGACTAGGTACTCCTTAGGTTTGAATTTGTACGAAGATCTTCGGGTTCCCTGGCCCTGTGACCTGGGCACTCCTGGGTTTGATTAAGTACGATGAACCCCGGCTCGGTGACCTGAGCCCTCATGGGTTTGAAAATAAATACTAAGAAACCCGGCCCTGTGACCTGGGCCCTCATGGGTTTGAATAAGTACGATGAACCCCGGCCCTGTGACCTGGGCCCTCATGGGTTTAAATAAATACGATGAAACCCGACCCTGTGATCTGGGCCCTCCTGGGTTTTAACCAGTTTTATTATCGTCCTTGGTTTTAATAAGTGCGAAGGACCCCAGCCCTGTGACTTGGGCGCTTCTGGGTTTGATTAAGTATGAAGAACTCTAGCCCTGTGACCTGGGCATCCCTGGGTTTGTATAGGTATGAAGAACCACGGCCCTGAGAGCTGGGTACTCCTGGCTTTCCATCCTCGATATTGTCTTAAGTAGATAAGAGGATCAGCACTACTTGGCACATCTTTCATAAGCTGCAGCGTTAATTAAGCTATTTACATGGTTAAGCTTTCGTTATTTCACACGAAAAGATTTCATTGATCTTAATTTATGCTTTCTTAGATTAATCTCGATTAAAAAAAAAACCGGTCAAGTGCGAGTCGGACTCGCGCGCCGAGGGTTCCGATATACCTATAGTATTTTTGGAAGCAATAAAGTCCATTTTCAGGACCGCAAAACTAAATTTGTTTGTAAAGGTTTTTTGCAGATTTCTGAAAAACTGTGCAACTTAGAAAGATCGTTTTATTTTTGCTGTAAAGTTTACATAAACCTCTGTCAACTGTAATTAATTCAGATTTTCCCTTACTCAAACTTCGGAGATAAGGGGGGGGGAATGGTATTTTTTTTGACATTTTTCATCATAACTTGAAAACTAAGAAACTTAAAAAAATACAAAAATATATTTTAAAATGTACAAGTAAAGCCCTTTCATATGATACCCCACTCGACCTAGTAGCGACAATTTGAAATTTGGCCCCCCCTATTTTGGCCCCCTTTACATTAATAATCATACTTTTTTCAAAAAAATTTCATGTGCAATTAAGTTGGGCAACTATATTCTAAAACTATTCCAAATTTCAGCTCGATAGCGTAAGTGGTTGCTGAGATATAGAGGTGTGACAGACAGACGGACAGACAGAGCGGCACCATAAGGGTTCCTTTTTTTTACCATTTTGGTATCGGAACCCTAAAAACAGTAGTTTTCTGCTCCCGGGTTGAATTGATATTAGTTAGTAGATTCAGCTCGATGGTGTGATAAGTCAGTTTTTAGCGAATTAGTACTTGTGGAAATGGACTAGTTGCTTGGCTGCGACAACTACAAAATAATCGAATATTTAAAGAGGTAGGTAGACAATAAACGTATTGAGTTGGTATTCTGGCTAGTTCTTCGGCAAAATAATAATTAAGTGCAGAAAATAAAATGCCACCGACACAGCCGACCCCGGTTATAAGAGAATAAACAAATGAATATGAATTTGTAAAGAGAAGTGACAGATTTAGTGTATATATTAGCGATGAAAAATAATAATATATAATATCACACCTGAATACTTAATTTACTTTACTTTTTATTTCTTTAGTAAACTTGAATCATTTTTCGACTCCATTTAAAAAGTGGTTTTATATATATTTTTTTTATGCTTTCAAACACAATAAACTAATGCCCTTTTTTTATGACCACAGCTCGTCGTAATACTCAGTTTGGCGGATAAGTTAAAAGGAGCGCTAGCTTCTAATTTACACTATAAAATTTCTAAGGGTCATCTAGATTGTCTTATACTTTTACGTGAACTTTTCATTATTTATTTGTAAGGGTCTAGCACCATAAAGACCTCGTTATCTTCTGTTTGTTAAGCATATACCTACATATACGTTTGAGGGATAAAGTTTGTATGCACACCAGTACTGGTAAAATACCAAAGTTTTCAAGATTTTCTTATGGGACTTTATATTCAGCTTTGTATATAAACGGCGCAGGTGGACCACGAGGGAGGACTGTATATGTCCAAACTCCATCTATCCACCATACGGTATATTAAATACTGCATTGAAGTCATCTCATGCGCGCTTCACTTCATACGAGTTTACCTTATCGTTCCTTATTGAAAAAATACTTTCTGTCTTATCAACAGTAAATTTAAAACACAAAGGTTACATAATATTGCATATCATAGTCTTTCCCGGTGATTGGGCAAAGTATAATTGCAAAGCGAAAATAAAACAAATTACCTTTTTGGTATCAGGTAGGTGCTTAGGTAACCTCGTCATAGAGCTGAGAAGGCCTAAGGTCATCAAGTCACCAATGGTATCTGAAATAACTTCACGGCCAAATTTTATAATGAGATATCCACCCACCATTTTGCTACGGAAAGTTAAGTATATGACCAAAATCTAAAAGTGGTAGACCGCAGAACTTAGCAAGTAGGTAGGTAGTAAAAATATTTAAATAATCTTGTACAAAATATTTTTTTCCTAACTTTCATTGAATTCATGTAGGTATTTATAGAATTTACGTTATTCTGTATCATTAAATTAAATTTAATGGATTGACATATTTAATCGATATTTTTATAAAGAGCAAAAAAAATGTGAAAATAAAAATAAGTGAAAGTTGTAAGTTTCCATTCATTCATGAGTAAAGCAGGGCAAAAAGGAAACATTAGTACAAGAAATAAGTTTAAAATGTAGGTAGGTATGTTGAGATAAAAACGATAAGTAAACCTACATCTTCCAGAATAATCAGAATTTCAGGATCTACTAGACTCCCGAAATGGATTTTTAATGTAATTGATATTTTCGCTTAAATACAGAAAAATGTACAGTCGACCACACGTCAAAGATAACACTCTAACCTCGAGCAAGTCTCTGTATTCTACAGTTTGTTGCACCGTAGGGCAAGTTCTGTGTATTTTAGACCTACTGGTCTTGTTACCACTTGCGCGGAAAAACCTGCTTTAAAAAGTACTTACCGAACTAGGATGATTTACCAAACTTTGATGTCCACATGTAGGAAATTATATCGAGAACAGAACAATTTGGACGTTCTACGAAGGAACATAAATAAATAGAAAGTAGGTATTAGATAGGCACTTTTTCCAAAGTTGATCGAAATCCAAACTATTATAAAAAAAACCTTTTACCATTTTATTAAGGGTAGAAGATCTTTTACTCGTATAGACTTCATGTTTGATCTTATGTATAGGCTTCAGTTTTCTCTGCCGATTTTATTTCACATTTAGGGTTGCGTTCCGAATCGGGTAAAAATTACCCTGACAGCAGGATAGCGTTATATGACTTCCATCGGTGTGGTCGAGAGAGACTGCTGTCAAAGGGTAATTATTACCGTTCTGGAACTCACTCTAAGGAAGTTCGTTCGTAGACACGCACACAGAGTAAATATTATATAGAGTCTGTCGTATACATAGTCTGTATGAGGTGGTCAAGTGTAAAACGTATGCAGTTGCTGACCGACCAGAAATAAAATCTTTAAAAATCAAATGTTTCAGCTACACTCGAAACTGAGACTCGAAAACGGAAATATTCCTTTTACCTGTGTGTTGATTACAAATAATAAGAAAGGAAGCGTAAAGGATCCGTGATAGTAGATTTATACGATATTTTTAACACCATTTTTTTTCCTAAATTGTTTGTTTAACCAGACAATCTGTAGCAATACATTTATTTAGTCCCAAATTAAATATTTCTCAGACAAAGATAAAAATTGTTTGGGCTTTGGATAAAAAAAATCATACATTTTAGTATCGAGGTCTCTTGCAAACATTGAGGTACTTGCAAATGGGTACGCTTATGGCTCCCTCCTTAGCAGAAATTATACTGCTACTTCAACTTCTCCTTGGACACGCACCATTTCATTAAAAAAAAAGTCAACTTATTTCGAGATTTGATTCAACAACGCAATTAAATGAGTTGTATCTTCCTCTAAATATATTAAATTCGCTTAAAGTTTATTATAAACTTGTGGCGATTATAAACGTAACAAACAAAACGCCAACTTGTTTTAATAACTTATTTACAAGCTATTCATCAGTTTTTTTTTTATTCTTAACGCTGAGAAGTGTTTTATTACCAAGACTTTAAATTTTACCCTACGAATTTTACCAATTATTAGTAGTGGGTACTAAAACGAATGAGAGTTGAATCAAGTAGGTAGTGTGAATTTCTTATTTAACTTCAAGAACAAAATATATGTTTTGTTTTCATTTCGTATCACAGCTCAACGCTTTTATTTTTAGGACCACTATCCTATCAGGAAATGTACAACACAGAGCCATTTAGTGCGTGGGAAATTAGAACTATTTAGGGGTTCGAAGATTAGTCTTGTGTATTATTCACAAGTTTTTACATGCTTTGTGTAGGTAGCGAAAAACAAATATCTAAGAAATAAATTAAATTAGAATCTAAACTGAGTACTGATACTTCAGCTCCCTTCCCAATCTTTATATTTGTCGGGTAGGTGACTAAATACCCAAGTATTTGAATATTAATGAATATTACTTTAGGTTTAAAGTACTTTTCTGTCTGAACTAATTTGCATTGTTTAGCTTTATCTAGCCTAGCCATTTACACCTTTTCCTTATATTATCTTAATTTGTACTTACAAATATTTGATCATACATTGACAGATGCTCGATAGCTGCCTAAAAATGGCATCATACATAAAGAAACAAGCCTCTTTTTGCTCTCAGACTCTGTGTTTGCTTCGAAATTCCAATTGGGAGCCCACATACAACGAAAACACTTTTCATTCGAATTCTTGAATGCGACTGTATCTATTAAAATGAGCGATGTTACATTATTTGTTTTTTTAGCAATAAAAATACCATAACTTTTACTTATATACCTACAGATTTGTACGGAACTCTTGGTGCGCAAGTCCGACTCGCACTTGGCCGGTTTTTTTTTATTTAACCTCTTTTGAGTACCCTCATTCTCAAGAATTTGTGGCCGACTATAATTGGGTTACGTACCAAAAGCAACTATTGTTATACTGCCATTTCATTGAAATTATCTGATCTGTGGTGACGGGTACAATCCGTTTTATGTATAAGAAGAAAAAACGTGTGATTTGTTTGCAACGCAAAATTATGAAACATTTTTAAGGAAGGTGTATGTAAAAATAGAAATGGAAAAATAAATCGTTGTAAGAAACTGTGTTAGTAGGGTCGGTAATTTATTATCCGTCATACACAAATAAGAAGTGGAAGTTAGAGAAAAAAATAGCAAAGAGTACTGCTAGTCAAAAGCTATTTAATAAGCCGAAAGCACCCTGAAGAATAGCTTCAGCCAGCCAAGTAAATACAGTTCAGAATAAATAAATGATATATTTACCCAAGTTGAACTCAAACAGAGTGAAATAATAAAAGTATTTACGCAATTAAGCGAGCGAGGAATATAAAAAAATTAAGGAAAAGAATGACGAGAACCAAAAAAAAATACTATGAAAATATGACTTAATTTAAAAACCAGTTCGTTGATAAATTAGGAATGGCTAGATGGATTTGTTATTACTTACTGATCGTGATCGTGGTTTCTAGGAAAATAAAAAAAAAATATACCAAGAAAGAAAAAGGAATTTCGGGAAAAAACTAAAGCTATTTTTCTATAGAATTTTAAACCGAGCCACAGCAACACGTGGCAGGTCGGAGCTAGTATAAATAAATAAGACGAAACACGTGTATATAAGATTCGATAGTACTCAAGAAAAAAAAATATCTAGCCTTCATTGCTTTCTCTGGTTACCAAAAATTTACTTACGTAAATTTCCACTTTTGTTGGCGTGGTTTGAGAATCGGTATAATTCTCGAATGTCCCACTTCTGAACTATTGGCTAGTTCGAGAAGTGAAACTCATATCACCTTCCTTAAATATATTTATTATTTACCGAGACACAGTATAACATTAAAGCACAATCTTACACGCTAAGAGCTATCGACCGACTGACTTGCCTTTCACTTTACAATCATTATCTCTCCCTACCATCGACATGTAGCCAACTTCACATGTAGCTAACTTCGCATCGTGCTCGCAGACCTCCGATTGGCTGGACTCGGACGCTGCGCTACTAGCCAATGGGAAAGAGGAATGTAGTATTGTCCACAAAAACAACTTAATTAACCATAATATTAACTGACAACACATCCAAGCACTTAACTAGTATTATAAACAACTATATCCAACTACAAATATTTACCATAAGTTTAGAAAAAGCCCACAATCCTTAAACACGTACTTTTTTATTTTTTACCAAAAACTTAAATACAAATTTCTATAATTCTACCTTTAAAACTGAAAGACTTATAGACCAACATACGGAAAAAAATCATCCCCTTTTTCACCCCTTTGAAGGATGATTTTTAAGAAATGCTTAAACACGTATTTCTTTATTTTTTATCAGAAGCTTAAATTCAAATTTGTGTGAATTTAGCTCAAGAAACAAAGGACTTTCATACAAACTTTCATCCCTTATTTCACCCCCTTGGGAGATGAATTTTCCAAAATCCTTTCTTAGTGGGTGGTTTTGACGCACATAAAACCTGTGTACAAAATTTCAGATCTGTATCTATAGCGGTTACGGCCCGGCGTTGATGAATCAGTCAGTCAGGACATGCTCTTTTATATATTTAGATTGTGCCTATCGGAGACATTCATATCACAAAGCAATAAATTAAATATGCAACTAAAGTGGTTATAACATTGGTGCGTGTTACTGCAGATTAAATCAGAAACGAGGTGGGGTATGTATTTTATATCACAACTCTATTGAAGTAAAAGAGTTATCTTCTATAAGGGACCTATCATCTGATTTCTCATTTGAATGTTGCGGGGTAGAAATCATAAATTATAAAATTATTTTAGTATGTATTTACAGGATTCCAGGAGCTAGCATTCGAACATTTTTGACAATTTAATCCGTTCTCGACAAATTAAAGAAAATACCAATAAATCTATAATACTGACTGGTGATTGGAATATTGACATACTGAAGGACACAAATATATCCAGAGAATTAAAAGAGGTGCTGGAAAGCTACAACCTAGACCTGCATATTGACAAACCCACACGGCAACGGGCTTGCATCGACCTTTTTGCCAGCAATATCAAGAAAGCAAAAGGAGATACTTTGCCTCTGGCTTTATCAGAACATGACACCGCGCAACTTTTTACCGTGCCTGTAGCTAATAAAGTAGAGCCAATACGATATTATTATAGAACTTTAAGAGACTTTAGCCCAGAAAACATAAATAAATTTAAACATTGTTTACTGAATTACTGCTGGTCAGATGTGTTGGTTGGTGATGATGTAGATATTATATTCAAAAACTTTCACGAGAATCTTAATCTGCTTTATAATCTGTGCTTTCCGAAATATCAAAAGAAAGTAAGCATCAAGCACAACAAGCCAAACTGGCTAACCAAAGGCCTCAGGACCTCCTGCACAACCAAAAGGAAGTTGCGCATGACATATTATAAAAAGAAAACAAAGACTGCCAAAACAAACACTATAGGAAGAATACAAAATTATTGAAAAAGTGCATAAATTTATCTCAAGCTAAAATAAATTCTAAAAATAAATGTAGAGTGTAAATGTGGAGATGTGAATGTGGAGATAAAAAATAAATTCGGCGTGCCTCAAGGCAGTATTTTTGCTTCATGGC
The DNA here is from genome assembly GCA_947532105.1 of Athrips mouffetella. Taxonomy (NCBI): domain Eukaryota; kingdom Metazoa; phylum Arthropoda; class Insecta; order Lepidoptera; family Gelechiidae; genus Athrips; species Athrips mouffetella. The sequence goes on along the minus strand of OX383968.1, from coordinate 30,066,437 downwards.
CGTTTTATCCTGTATTTAAATGATCTACCTTCTATTACTCAGTACCCGTGTACCTTATTTGCGGATGATATATCAATCGTAATTAATAAGACTCCAAATATTGACTATTATAAGGAAATTAACGACACAATAAGGAATATAATAGATTGGTTAACACATAATCTATACGTTAAAAAATTTCTAACACAAACTGCAATGCAATTTAAAAATAAAAATGGGAGATCATTAAATTTAAAAGTTGTACACGATGGCCAGCTGATAACAGAAGTCACTACAGCTAAGTTCTTAGGCCACAATCTTGATGCCAATTTGACTTGGAAGGATCACGTTACTGGGGTTTGTAATAGAATTAACAGATTTACCTATGCTCTTTACTGCCTTAAAAAAATTTGCAATTTGAAGACAGCAAAAATGGCATACCATGGTCATGTAAGCTCTATATTGAGATATGGTCTTGTACTATGGGGTAACTCAGTTGACATGAAACGTGCATTTTTAAATCAAAATAAATGTCTAAGAGCTATGTGTGAAGCTGGTCCCATGGATTCCTGTAAACCATTGTTTAGAAAACTGCATCTGCTACCCCTGCCATCGATGTATATCTTGGAGTTGGGTCTTTTTGTGAAACATAACTCTGAAATGTTCATAAGAAAACAAGACACTTTCTCCTTCCATACAAGATTCAGATTCAGATTCAGATTTATTTCATAATTCAAATAATTACATGTCAAATGTATTAAAATATAGTAATCTAGAATATTATTCTAATTATTAATTATTTTAAAATAAAATAATTAAATTAGGCATATTACATTTACCTAAGATAGGTAGTCTAAAATAACTAATTTGTTTGTGTCTGGGATACCGATGCGCGCATGCCCTTATGGAAGTCATTTTATTCTATTCTATTCTATTCTATTCTATTCTGTTCTGTTCTGTTCTGTTCTGTTCTGTTCTGTTCTGTTCTTTTCCGTTCCGTTCCGTTCCGTTCCGTTCCGTTCCGTTCCGTTCCGTTCCGTTCCGTTCCGTTCCGTTCCGTTCCGTTCCGTTCCGTTCCGTTCCATTCCATTCCATTCCATTCCAGTCCATTCCATTCCACTCCACTCCACTCCACTCCACTCCACTACACTCCACTCCACTCCACTCCACTCCACTCCACTCCATTCCACTCCACTCCACTCCATTCCACTCCATTCCACTCCATTCCACTCCATTCCATTCCATTCCATTCCATTCCATTCCATTCCATTCCATTCCATTCCATTCCATTCCATTCCATTCTATTCTATTCTATTCTATTTTATTTTATTTAAGGACCGCCATTAGCAAATTACATAGACACTTATATTAACAACATACTACTAAAAACATAATTGAATGCACTGCTTGCTAAGGCAGCCACAACATGCTTAAATTTATTACATTGCAACAAACAAATAGAAATAAAAAAATAGACTGCTGTTCCCTTGCAGCGAGCAAAACTTTATTTCTGAAGCAGTTATATGAATCCTTGAAGATGTCGATGGTACCTCCAAGGGCATTGTAGCTACGGCTTAGCCTAGAAACAGCTGAAGACCGTTCGAGATTGGTTCGAGAGAATGGTAATTTAAATAAACCTACCGGTTGGCGAGGAATACGGGGTGGAACGTAGATTTGAAAGCTTTCTAGGAGTTGTGGGTTATCTACTCTGTTATTGAAAAGTTTATGCAGAAAAGTTAAGTCTATCAATCGTCGTCGGGTATTTAGATTGTCTATTTTATAGTAATCTAGTCTTTTTTCATATGAGTTGAGTTGTCGTTTTATGGGATTCCGTGAAACGAGATGTCTTAGAAACCTCTTCTGTATGCGTTCAATACGGAGCTGATGAATATTGTAACCGGGTGTCCATACCATACAACAGTATTCGAGGTTGCTTCTAACGTAAGCATTGTAAATAATGATTTTGGTAAAAGACCTTTTGAAAACTTTGCCATTTGCCTTATAACAAAACCTAACATTTTACTGGCTTTTGAAATTATATTATCTAAGTGCGGCAGGAAAGTCAGTTTACTATCAAAATGGATGCCCAAGTCCCTAATCTGAGTAACTTCTTGAAGAGTAGTTCCATTGATATCATAACGTGAGGCAAATATTGTTCTATTCCTTGTAAATTTTATATGATAACACTTTTGTGTATTTAATGACATATTGTTTTCAGCACACCAGGAGGAAAGAGAATTTATGTCTTGTTGGAGAAGTATGTTATCATTACTGCTTTTGATAACCCGGGATAATTTTAGATCGTCAGCAAAAAGAAATATTTGGCTATAATTAATTTGTTTTGTAATATCATTAATAAATAAATTGAACAGCCAGGGACCCAGATGAGACCCTTGGGGCACTCCTGAAGTTGCTATATATTCATTTGATTTAAACCCTTTAACAACGACATGCTGTGATCTATCCGTTAAGTATGAAATAAACCATTTAAGAAGTGGGCCACCTACACCACACGAAGATAGTTTCATGGCCAGTCTAGTGTGGCAAACCTTGTCAAATGCCTTTGAAAAGTCCGTATAAATAACGTCTACTTGATGACCAGCGTCGACTGCTTCCACTAGATGATTATGATAATTAATTAGATTAGTGTTAGTAGATCTGGACCTGACAAAACCATGTTGAAAGTCTGTTAAAGACTGCTTAAAAAAATACTGCAAATGTGGGTATAGAAGGGATTCAAATACTTTGGCAAAAACTGATAGTATAGAAATTGGTCGGTAATTGGAGACTGAACCCGCATCACCTGATTTGTAAATGGGTACAACTTTAGCGCTCTTCCAAAACTGGGGAAAGTTTCCAGTTCTTAAGGACGTATTGTAAATTAAATACAAAGGCACACTAAGAGTTTCAGCACATTTGACAATGAATAAAGGTGCCAAATTATCAGGACCAGCTCCCTTATCCGAGTCCAGACTTTTCAATTTTCGAAATATATTTTTCTGTGAAATGTGTATATGTGAAATATGGATGGAGTTAGTGTGGGATTCATCAGAACACGGCAAAAAGTTCGAGGATTGTGAGAAAACTGATGAAAAATGCGATGCAAACAGGTTACATATCTCGGTTCCATTAGAAGTCTGTGTGTCGTTGAGGTACATTTTAGAGGGATATTGGTTTGATGCGTTTCGTTTATTTTTTGAGTATGTCCAGAAATACTTGGGATTTTTACTAATACTATCTTCTATTTTACTAATGTAAATATTATAGCATGACACAGAAAGTAACTCACATCTCTTACTTATTGTTTGCAAAGAAATTTCGTCTAGTGGGTTTTTAAACGTCTTGTATTTGTGTAACATTTTTTTCTTTTCTTTAATTAATTTAACTAAATCTTTTGAGAACCACGGAGAGTGCAATTTTGATTTGAATCTAGTAATAGGAACACACATTTTAATAATGTTGTCAACAATCCCATAAAAAACTGAAACCATTTCATCAACATTATTACAGTGTTCAAATTGTAATGTCCAATCAATTTTGTCTAGCTTAGCGATGATAACATCATAATCGGCTTTGAAGAAATTATGTTTTACTTCGGTGTTATTGATTTTAAGTGTGGGAGTAGTAACAAAAGCTATGGTTATATCTAATGGAGGATGCAAGGGGTCCATATTTACGAGAGCATTAGTACTGATATTTACTTGGACACCATTATAACTGCTCAAAACAAGGTCTAATATTTTTGCTCTATTGTTGACAATTTTGTTATACTGTGTGAGGTTATTGAGAGAAATGAAATCAACCAAAGTCTGTGCTAAAGAAGAACCATTACAGTTGTACGTTGGTGAGCGATTATTATTAACCGAGGAAAACCAGTCAATACAACTCAGATTAAAGTCACCAACCAAACAAACGTTGTCAAGATTTTCAGAGATTCTATTAAAGTTGTCTATAAATTCAAGTAAAATATTTTTTTGTATTGGTGGGGGTAAATAGACAGCACAGAAGTCGACACTTAACTTCTTTGACAATTCAACTCTGACCCAAAGATCTTCACAATTACTTTCATAATGTATTATCCGAGATGAATTGAGTTTAGATGATACAGCGATAAGCACTCCACCACCATTTTTAGTTCTGTGAAAATTTGAGGTTTCACGATCGCGCCTGTATACAGTATAATTGTCATCGAAGAGCTCAGCATTGTATACACTACTGTTTAACCAGGATTCAGTGATTATTATAACATCATAGCTACAGAGTCATTAATGTTATAACAGGCAAGTTTTAGCAATATATCTTTAAGTTTATTTATGAACGTTTGTGTACTTGGTGAGACTGTCACGTGTGCGGGCAATGCGTTATACAAGTGCGGGCCAACAACATCAAGCAGTTTGCGGGACTTGGCACGGCGGTGGGGCGCCCCGACCAGCAAGTGTCTGTTGCGGAGGTTTCGCGAGTGCTGGTCACCTCGTGTCGGGAATTTGTTTAAATCTTGCCTGACCAGTTTACATATCTGTAAGACATAGACGCTGGGGAGCGTTAATATCTTTAATTCCTGGAAAAGTTCTTGAGCAGGATGATCGTAAGGCTTATTTGCAACTATTCTTATAGCACGCTTTTGAAGTTTAAAGGCACGGTTGCGGTCGGTCGCCGTGCCCCAAAGTTCAATACCGTATATTAAGATTGAATGAAAATAACCATAATAGGCCTTCTTCATATTCTCGGTAGTTAGAGTATGGCGAAGTCTAGAAAGAGCATAGCAGGCAGATGCCAGTTTGTCGCAAGTGTTATCTATGTGGGCAGACCATGTTAATCCCGATTCAATTATAAACCCTAGATATTTCACCTGTTCTACTTGTGGGACAGCTGTACCGTTTAGCATAATGTTTAGGTTGGATTTAGCTTTTAGCTACTTATAGTTTTGTAACTGTATTTTATGTGTGAGAGCAAATAAAATATTATAGTATTATTGTATTGTATTGTATTTAAAGTGGACTTACGTAGCTGGAAATGAACGATGTTTGTTTTCTTAACATTTAGTGACATACCGTTAACAGAGAACCAATTTGAGATATGGCTTATCACATGGTTTAGTTTAGATCGTAGATTTTCAATCGTGTCAGCTGATAGAATCAGACAGGTATCGTCGGCGAACATGACGTACTCCGGCTCGGCGCTGGCAGCTGTTATATCGTTGACCAGTAACAAAAAGAGGTTATTTCCCATCACCGAGCCCTGGGGTACAGCACATTCACCGACAGATTCCATGTCTGATTTACCGTTCAGTACGTAGGTAGCCTGTTTCCGGTCATGTAAGAAGGACTGAATAGTTTCGAGAAATTTACCCCGGAAACCATACAGTCGCAGCTTCTCCAAGAGGAGCGAGTGATCCACCATCTCGAAGGCACGCGACAAGTCACAGAAGATGGCTGCCACCTGCCGCCCGCCCTCGAGGTGGTGCATCACTCTCGTGACCACCTCACGCGCCGCGTCCGTCGTCGATCTTCCCGGCTGATATGCAAACTGTTGCTTATTTAGCAAGGTATCCTGATAGATTAGTGGTTGTACCGGGTACGACAACTTGTTTTCAAAGAAGCAGCTACAATATGGCAGTAAGAATATTTAACAAAATTCCAGATGACATAAAAACCTTGCCCGAAAATAGATTTAGAAATGCCTTTTACAATTTTTTATGTGAAAAATGTTTTTATAGCGTTGACGAGTATTTAGAATTTAAGTAAATTTTGACATTGTAATTTTGTAATTAAGAGTAATATAACATTCTTTAATAACATATAAATTGAAAGTGAAATGACATGCATGCATTTTATTAATGTGTTAAATAATTGTAAATTTGTTTATTGGTTATGTGTGTGATACTACAAAAATTTAACAACTTTTAAACCACATTTACTGCATATAAAGCTTTCTTATTCTTATTTTTGTGTGTTTCACGAAAATAAGCTTAATACATTTTTAAGAACCCCATCTGAATCAGTTTGTGAGTTATTGGTGCACTATTGGTGATTTTCATTCGTGTAGCTGCTGTTTGAGTGAACCGATTGCAATTATCTAAACGTTACACCAAAGTAAGCCGAATACGTAATTGAAAACATTGTTTGAATCGGTTCAGTAGTTTGTGAGTTATTGGAGCCGCCAATTTAAACTTTGTATTATCTTCTGCTTAAGTGAATTGATTGCAATGAAACAAAGCTTATATGTTGCACGAAAGTAAGCAAAATACATTATTGGAAACCCCGTTTGAGTCAGTTCAGTACTCAGTTCAGTGGACAGCAGTTTGAAACTGCTTTAAAATATCTTTTGCTTTGAGTGAACCGGTTGCAATAAACAACGCCTGTAAGTTACAGCTAAATAAGACCAATCCATCATTGAAAACCCTATTTAAATCGGCTTCTCGCTGCTTTAATTTAAGTTTGCTTTAATTTAATTTTGTACTCGTATAGTAATATGTTCTTTTTGAGTGAACCGATTGCAATAAATCAAAGATTATATGTTCCACAAAAGTAAGCCCAATACCCCATAAATGTACCCCAACGTCGACTCAGAATAACAAACTATAAAATTTTCAGAACACCACCTAGTAACACTAACTATGCTCAAAATGAATTCATATCACGATCCACAAGGCTCCGTTTTGGGCCCTGTCCTCTACAGCATATACACCGCTGACTTACCTCAATCACCAAACACCATTACAGCCACATTTGCGGATGATACAGCTGTACTAGCGTGTAACGCCAACCCAGTTGATGCCTCCAAAAGCTTGCAAGCACAGCAAGACACCACACATAATTGGCTACGTAAGTGGCGAATAAGAACAAGTGCAGCTAAATCTACCCACATCACATTTGCACTAAAGAGAGGAGACTGTCCTGCAGTAAACCTAGGTGGCTCAGTCCTCCCACACAAGGAAAAAGTAAAATACTTAGGATTCAACCTTGACAGACGTCTTACCTGGAAATACCATATTAAATCTAAACGCAATGAGATAGACGCGCGCATCAAGAGCTTGTTCTGGCTCCTAGGACCTAAGTCACGTTTATCCCTAGACAACAAACTCCTGGTGTACTGCAGCATTCTCAAACCTATCTGGACATACGTTTGCCAACTATGGAGCACAACCAGTCATTCAAACCTGCAAATAATTCAGCGCTCACAAAATCTAATCCTACGCTCACAAAATCTAATCACACCTGCCTATGGATGCGAACCGTTGCAGAGGAGATAAAAAAGAGTGGGCTGTCTTACAAGCAGCGTTTGCGCTGACACAGCAACCCACTGGCTTAGGCACTCTTAGACGAGTCATAAAATGTAAAAAGACTCAAAAGAAAACATGCCCTAGATGGCTTAGAAGAATAATGGGCGCAGATAAGATCATTGGATCTACGCCCCACCCGCCAATTACATTGCCACAAATCTGCTTATAGTCTCCATGACTGGTTGTAGATATTTAACAAAACAAACAAAAAAAAACACGATCCACAAAAGTCTACAATGACAATTTTAGTGACATCGATATTTTTGCCCTTCCAAAATTTATTTTTAAATCCAAAGTAATACGGAAAATTTCGCGGTCTTGATAATTTAACTAACAGGATGGTGCTGAATCGGGAGTCCGGATTCCGTTCACCTAATATGTACTTAATATAATGTTAATTTAGCAATTCAATTCAATTTATTCGGTAACAAAAAAAAATTGTGTTCGAAATCATACAAAAACAAATTAATAATATAACCTGAATGTCACAATATACTTATAGTTAATTACCCGGGTATTCCATTAATTTCATTAACAATTAATTCCAATAAAAAATTTAAACCTAAGTATAACTAATAAAATAACTAAAAAGAAAAATAATTTAAAAAACATTAATTTATCGGTTCAGGTCTTGCATTAATAAATTCATCAACTGAATAGAAACACTTCTTTAACAAGAAGATCCTCAGATTTTGTTTAAAACTAGTGAGCGTGATGTTTCCCTTTAATGTGGTATCCTGTCATTGGCTGCTATGTAATAGAGCTGTATTTGTAATAGATTTAAGAAATATGCTATTGGGTTCCCTTAATAAATAAAAATAAAATAATACAATATAGAAAAACCCTGTTCGAGAATGTTCAGTAGTTTCTGAGTGAATCACGGACAGCAGTTTTAAACTTTGGTTTAAAATATCTTGTTTTTGATTGAAACGATTGCAATGAAATATCCCCAAATAATCCAGCGAAATAAGATCAACCCATCATTGAAAACCCCGCTTAAATTGGTTTTTCGCTGCTTGAAACTTTGTTCTCGCACATCTTCTGTTTGAGTGAACCGATTGCAATAAATCAAAGCTTATATGTTGCACGAAAGTAAGCCTAATATATTTCTGAAAACTTCGTTTGAGTCTGTTCAGTAGTTTCTAAGTGAATCGCGGACATAAGTTTTAAATTTTGATTTAAAATATCCTGTGTTTGAGTGAACCGATTGCAATGAAACATAGCCTATATGTTACAACAAAGTAAGACCAACCTCTCGTTGAAAACCCCGTTTAAATCGGTTCAGTGGTTTTTACGTGAATCGCGGGCAAAGAAACAGACAAACGGACAAACAGACAAAAATTCAAAAAATGGTCTGAATGGATTCTGTTCGGTGCAGTGCCGAACACGTGACGTCAGCCGTTCGCGATTGAGTGGCGCTGCGGCCCACAGTTTTATTTTAGTGCATTTTACGGAATCCTCGCAACCGGGTGCATTGAATATATATTGACATTGTCGATAGGTGGTCTTCGTATTTAAACACTTGCTTTATACTCTTATAACTGTTTATTGAAGGATTTAACCATTAAAAACGCATTGAAGCACTGTCGTAGTAGCCGTCACCCTTGGCGCTCTATTTGACAACTAAAAACTGACATTTCAGTTTTCGTTCTAAAACTCTACATTCTCTTTTCTCCTTAAGAAAACAAAGATTTCACTATACTTAACAAATCAACTTAATTGAACTTAACACTAACAACTTAACAGAGAGTGATATACATTTTTTTTTAAAGAAACTGACATTAATAGCACATAAGAAACACAGTCAAGGCATAAGTTATTGTTAACTAATAAAACAATTAAAATTTAAGACAATAATTGAGTTTTCATTTACCCAAAAGTCACATCTAAAGGTTAAGGTTCTTACATTCTAAAATCAATCCCATGACAAAGTCCTTATATTTAGCAGGCTTACAAATTTGCCTTTTTGATCTGTCACTGTTATTATTAGAAGACCTTTTGTAACTCAAGTCTGGATTGTTAACATTTGGCTGTTCATAAGTCATGTCCGGTGTAAAAGTCATATCCGGTGTAAGAGTCAAATCCTGTGTGTCAGTCTCATCCTGTCTATCTTTGACCAAGTCTGGTGTTCCATCCTTTCCTGTAAATTTAGAAAGATCTCTTGTATTTACCCGTTGAAAATGTGAGGAATTCCTGCGTATGATTTTACCATCTGGCGACTCTGCCACTACTGAGTTACCCTTTTTCCACACTACAATGTGTTTAGTGGGAGAAAATGGTGTTGACAGCTTGTTCAATTTAGGTAGGTTGGGTTTAGGTTGTTGGTTTATACTTTATCACCAGGATGCAAGTCTAAATTCTGTGCATGTCTCCTTTTATCTGCATACTCTTTGCTCAACTGTTTTTTAAATCTGTCCCGGTCTCTTAACTCTTCATCTTCTATAGATTTTTCATTAAATTCCATTTCAGGTATTTTTGTTTTAATTTTTCTTCCTCTAAACAATTCTCCAGGAGGTATTCCAGTTGTAGAATGTGGAGTTGTGCGGTACGCAGATAGGTATATAAGTAGTTCTTCTTTCCAGTCTTTGTGCAAACCTTGAGCTATTCTTAGTCTCCTTAAGACACTCCTATTTTGACGCTCCACTTCACCGTTGGCTTGGGGCCATAATGGAGTAGTATGTCGCAATTAAATGCCATGACTGTTTAAAAATTGTTTAAAGCGTTCATCTCTGAAAGCTGGTCCATTGTCACATACTAAAGTGTCCATTATTCCTTCTCTTGCTATTATAGTTCACTTTGATTTTGCTAAGGCCTTTGACCGAGTCGATAATGACATTTTACTGCTTAAACTTTCTATCATAGGATTTTCACCGCACTTACTGCGATTCTTCGCCGATTACTTACATAACCGTCGACAATATGTGCGACTTGGCAGTTTTGTCTCCAAATCTTATAACACCCGCTCTGGCGTCAGTCAAGGTTCTATCCTTGATCTTCTTCTTTTTATCGTGATGATAAACGACTTAGAATCAGTTTTGGATTACTCGACGTGCCTTTTGTATGCGGATGACTTGAAGCTGGTGCGAGTTGTGCGAAATTTAGAGGACTGTAATAAACTGCAAGCAGATATTGATGCTGTACTTCAGTGGAGCATTACTCACAAACTCAATTTCAATTCTGACAAATGTTGCACTATGTCTTTTACTCGCTCCTCTCAACCCTTGCACAATACGTATTGTCTGGGTACAAATAATATAAAACGTGTCGACACGATCAAGGACCTTGGTGTATTGTTTGATACAAAACTTACTTTTAATGGTCACATTGGGGCTCTAGCTGTTGAATGTTTCCGTAGACTGGGTTTTGTCATTCGTAACACAAAAGACTTTACTGACACATATACTATACAACTATTGTACTCATCACTTGTTCGCAGCAAGATTGAAAGCGCATCTGTGATTTGGGGTCCACACGAAAGCTCATATATCCTGCTACTCGAAAAAGTTCAGAAGGCCTTTTTACGCTCCCTGTACAAAAAATGCAATAATTATTACCCATTCCTATATCCCACAAAGTTTCTGCTGGGTACATTGGGTTTTAACTCTTTAGAGACACGGCGAAATTACCATCTAATAATCGCTACCTGCCGAGTATTACGGGGTGAATCAGACTGTCCAGCATTAGTGACTCAAACTTTAAGACTCTATGTACCGGACAGATATCTGCGTGGTCGTGGTCACCAACTACTAGCCCTGCCAGAGTGTCGCACGGTGTCACGGCGTCTATCCCCAGTACTGCGCGGACTCGGTCTAGTTAGGCAGCTCATAAATACAAACCCGGATCTTGACATTTTCGCCGATCACATGTTCAACATTTGTAAAAAATGCTTTTTATTTTGTGAAACTTACAAATAAGTTGCTATTGTTTATATTTTAAAAATTCTTAATAAGTGCATAAGTAGTATCTAGATATTGTTAGCTAATTTAGACTTAACTTAATTTTATTGTGTTAATTTTGTTCCTTGCATGTAATCTTAGGTTATTCCTGTAACCATGCAATGTTCTTTGAAATAAACAAATAGTTTTGAGAGCCTTTATTGTGGCTTCAGCTGTTGGTCCTTTCATAATTTCAACTTCATAATAGCGGCTGTAGTAATCAATTATGAATAAAAGATAGTACCCTGAAGGCAGAGGACCTAAGTAGTCAATGGCCACTAACTCCCATACTTTAGATGGAAATTCTGTAGGTGAAACTGGTTCTGGTGGTGCACCCTTTCTAACCAGTTGACATCCTTCACAGGTATCCACCCAGTATTCAATGTCCTGATCCATATTGAGCCACCAAACACTCCTACGAAGTTTAGCCTTCATGCCTTGTAATGAAATGTGACCCTCATGACCTACTTCAAGTATTCTTGGAATCAGGCTTTTTGGGATAACGATCCTTGTTGCTCTTAATAAAATACCATCAACCTCACAAAGCTCCGTTTTCATGACCTCATATTTCTTTAAATCTTTAGGCCATTTGTCTTCTTTAATTGCATTTAGCAAACTTTGTAGACTTTCATCCCTGGAGGTTTCTCTTTTGATGGTTTCTTTTGTAATCAAGCCTTCGCAAATGTTAGCTATCAGTTCACCATATTCAATATCATGTTTGATGTCAGTAGGTTTCATGTTGTAATTCAATAATCTTGACAATGGATCAGCAATGTTGTTTTTTCCTGGTTTGTAAATTACCTTAAAATGAAATGGTTGCAAACGCAATACCCATCTTTGAATTCTAGCACTAGGAGCACTTGACTTTTTTGAATAAATAGCCTCTAATGGCTTGTGGTCAGAAATGATGTTAAATTGTTTCCCCAAAAGGTACATGTACAAATTTTCACAGGCCCACACAATGGCTAGTGCCTCCTTTTCCGTCTGTGAATATCTCTTTTCTGTGTCTGTCAATGCTCTGCTGGAATACTTTATAACAACTGGCTGCTTTTGTCCTTGTGTAAGTTGATACTGTACAAGTACCGCTGCGATACCTACTGGGCTGCCATCAGTAATGAGAAATGTTTCTGCATTCTTGTCATAGAAACCCAAGGCAGGAGCAGTCACTATTAAATCCTTTAGCTGTTGAAAAGCCTTCTGTTGTTCTTGACCCCATTTGAAATCAATGTCCTTTTTAGTTAATCTCCTTAACGGTTCTGTAATAGTACTAAAATCTGGTATGAATCGAGCTGAGAAATTCACCAACCCCAAAAAACTTCTAACTTCCTCCTTGTTTGCTGGAGCTCTAAATTCTTGTATTACTTCTTGGCTTGTGCGAGTTGGTTTGATACCATCTGCTGACAGATGATGTCCCAGAAATTTCATCTCTGTCACTCCAAAAACACACTTTTTCTTATTTAGCGTTATACTATTTTCCTGTAGTCTGTTTAAAACCTTGACCAATCTTTCGTCATGCTCTTCTTTTGTTCTTCCTCCAATAATAATATCATCCTGTGAGTTGGCTACTCCATCTATGCCTGTCAGTAATTGTGCCACAATCCTCTGAAATATTTCTGGAGCACATCGGATACCAAAAAACAGTCTTTTGTACCAGTAAAGTCCTAAACTGCAGCTGAATACTGTGATAATCCTTGAATCTTCATGTAATTCAACTTGATGAAATCCCCATTTAATGTCCAGAGCAGAAAAGTATTTGCAGCCGTTAAGATCTGCCAGTAACTCCTCAAAAGTTGGAAGAGGGACTCGTTCTCTGAGCACAGCCTCATTAGCTCGTCTCATATCCACTACTAGCCGATATTCTCCTGGTTCCTTTTTCCTAACTATGTGTGATGGGGACACACAAGGGGTGGGACCAGATACTGGTTCAATAATGTCATTCTCTAAGAGTTCTGTGATGAGCTTGCTCTCAATTTCTCTCATATTGAAAGGCACTCTACGGATTGGCTGAGCCACTAATGGGATGTTTGGGTCCAGGTGTATCTTTAGTTTGAAGTTTTTAAGTTTCCCAGCTCCTTGAAAAAGTTCTTTTCTACTGTCAAGTTTCTTGTCAATTGTCAACACATAAGGTTCAATTCTAAGTAATTGTAATTTTTCAGCTGATTGCTTGGATAACAAATTTGGTCCCGTACCATCAAAAACAAGTACTTCACTTTCTATGGTGATGTTTGTGTCAGGGCAGTTTAAGGTACAATGAAATTCACCCAAATTTGGCAAGCTTTTCCACCATAAGTACAGTATTTGTTGTAGGACTTAGACAGATTAAATTTCAAGTGTTTTTGAAGCTGTCTATAAGTGTTTTTATCAATAATGTTCACTGCCGCACCAGAGTCTATGATAAATTCACAAAGAACACCATTCAGTTTTATTTGACACTTGTTACTGTTCATATTTTCCACATTGAAAACAGTTTGTACCTCGTTTTCACTCTTTTCATCTTCTGACTGTCCACTTTCTTCATCAGATGTTTCTTCTTGTAACACATACCTAACTATCTTCTTCTTTTTCTTCTTCTCTTTCTTATCCTTCTTTTCATGTAGTTTAGTCTTACAGAACTTGCTGAAATGTCCCTTAATATTGCATCGCCGGCAAACTGTTTGCAGTGCAGGGCACAAATTGCTCTTAGCTAAGTGTCCGGAACCACCACAGCGAAAGCACTTCAGATTTATTGCATGTACATCTTCTTCTTGGTGAGATATTTCCTCCTTTTTGTCACTTCTTTCTAGCTCATAAATCCGGGCAATTTCTTGCAACTTTGCCAAGTTGAGCTCTTCTCCTTTTATTTATTTATTTTAGTTTATTGAAGAACAAGCAGTCTTATCTAAATATATTTAAAAAGATTACAATATTGCAATAAATAGACCTATAGTTCTCTTAATTAATTTAGAATTTTTATACTATGTGAGCCAAATATATATATATAGGTATATATACATATCTAAATAATTCATACAATACAATACTACTATTTTCTGATCAAATCTTTTCTAAAACGACTTATATACGGAATAAATATGTCTATATCATTATATTCTTCATTAAAAACCTTACAACTACGCCTTATAAAACTATTCGCCACATAACAAGTATTGCTCTTCTTAACATGAAACAAAGGTCAATAATTTCCTTTTCAAGTCTTCATTTTTACACTTCTCTATTATGTGATCTCTAATCATTTCTTCTGTATCTTTAAACTTGCAGTATCTGCTAGCCGTTCGAAGTCGTAAAACAAACTGGTCAATACTTTCCCCAGGTGTCATGTCAATTGCTCTGAAATTTTGCCTTTCATATGCGATATTTACAGTTGGTATAAAATACTCTGTTAACTTCCTTACTACGGCATCATAGTCGTCGCTGGCCTCGTGTAGCACTTCATATATTTCTTGCACCCTTGTGCCGGCCTGGTGTAACAATCGTGCAGTCTTCTGTTTTGGCGAGAGACCCACAATTCCATCAATGTAATACGTAAAGTTTCTTATCCAAACTCTCCATCGCTCGCCCACGGTGTGAGGTTTGCTGAATGGGTCAAAATGAACATTTGTCGAGCTGTTGGGTTCGTTCAAGGCTGATAAAGCCATCTTGTAAAATTTTCACAATTTCGATTTAACGCATCCGTGTCGCCAATGTCGATAGGTGGTCTTCGTATTTAAACACTTGCTTTATACTCTTATAACTGTTTATTGAAGGATTTAACCATTAAAAACGCATTGAAGCACTGTCGTAGTAGCCGTCACCCTTGGCGCTCTATTTGACAACTAAAACTCTACAGACATCTATTCCTATAATATAATAATAACATTATCATTCAATAAACATTAACATAAAATAGACTCTTTCATTGAACAAACAAACCACCGCGATCCCCGCACCCTTCAGATTCTATTACTGATAAAGGGTTCCCTAAATTTTGCAAATATTTTCAATGTACAGATTCGCCGAGCTTAAGATGTTATTATTTGTATAGACTATATATATAAAAGAAGAAGGTGACTGACTGACTGACATATCAACGCACAGCCCAAACCGCTGGGTCTAGACACAGAAAAATAAAGGTACTTAGAAGGAGGATTATAGAAATAATTCGTCACTAGGTGGTGTAGGCGTTTTTCTATGGATTTGAGAGGTTATTTTGAATGTTTTCTATGGATCATCGATGATGGGGTTGTGACATGTTGGCAGATGTCATCCCCTACTAAAATAAATTAGCAAGGTATTTATTCCGAGCGAAGCAAGGAGGTCCGAAATCTTTGGGTCTAGACATTCCAAATTTGGCATGTAGGTTCCTTATGAGGCCTAGGGGTGCACTAAGAAAGGGTTTCACAAAATTGCACCCCTAAGGGGGTAAAATAGGGGATGAAAAATTGTATGAAAGTCCTTCAGTTTTGAAGTTAGGATCTTCAAAATTTGTATTTAGGCTGATGATTAAAAATTAATATTCAAGTGTCTCAGGGTTTTTGAAAATTCGACACCCTTAAGGGTGAAAAGGGGGATGAAGTTGAAAATTCTTTATTTTTAAAGTAAAATTCACATAATTTATTATTTAGGCATTAATGATGTAATTCTATGCAACGTTCATCACTGTTTTTGAAATTTCGCCCCAAATTCAACCCCTAAAAAAGGGAAATGGGGTGAAAAAGTCTAAAAACCAATATGGGTATCGTATATGGTTTATCGGGTCGCTGATTACGAAAACTACAACAATTTTGAATTCCAACGTGGTGGACGTTAAATACCATCATTCCCTTGGGATGCGGTTGGGGTGCGATAGGGTTGAAATGTGAATATGGGTGTCGTTTGTATGGTTTATTGGGTCGCTGATTAAGAAAACTACAACAATTTTGAATTCCAACGTGGTGGACGTTAAATACCATCATCCCCTTGGGATGGGGTTGGGGTGCGATAGGTAAGAGGTAGAGGTAGAGAGGTAGAGAGGTAGAGAGGTAGAGAGGTAGAGGGGTAGAGAGGTAGAGAGGTAGAGACGTAGAGAGGTAGAGGTACAGGTACAGATAAAGTAGAGGGAGAGGGAGAAGGAGGGGAAGGGGGAGAGGGAGGGAGAGAGGGAGGGGTAGGGGATGAGGGAGAGGGAGGGGGAGAGGGAAGGGCAGGGGGAGAGGTAGGAGGGGGAGGGGGAGTGATAGAGGGAGGGCGACGGGGAGAGGAAGGGGGGAGAGGGAGAGAGAGGGAGAGGGTTTTAGTTTTTCTCAATTATTTCTGCGAATTGGCTCTAAAGGTGTCTCTCATCTCTCTCTTTACATTTGTTAGGATACTGCTGCTAAGTTCCTCTGTTCTGAGTAATGTATGAGTAACGTCTGTATATTATATAAAATTCAGCTGAATCTTGAATTATACTCATTGATTTGCGCAGGGTTAGTCCTGTTTTTCCTTAGTTTAAAATTACCCCGAAATGACGCGAAAATATCTCATTGCTTCGGAAAACCGGTAACAACCTAAATACGAAATCCACGCGAGCGAAGCCGCGGGCAACAGCTAGTATACATACTATATATAGGGTGACTTTTAATTAGTTCTTGATAGAAAAAGGTATGAATGTACTCATGATTCTGAACAACTTTCCTCAACGAACATAGGTCGAAATACGAAAATCAAGTTTTGACCTCCCATAGAAACTAAATCAGCTGATAGCGCATTTTCTATAGGAGGTCAAATTTGGTTTTTCGTATTTCGACCTATATTCCTTGGGAAAAGTTGTTCAGTATCATGAGTACATACATATCTTTTGCTATCAAGAACTAATTAAAAGTCGCCCTGTGTATACAAATATTGCTCGTTTAATAGTATAGGATACCCTATGACACTCCTACGATGAATACAAATGTAAGGACACCTCACATATAATCTATCATGTCGTTTAGGCTGCAGAGCGCGACAAAGAAATCGACATACATTATATACATACACACTTACATACATACACTCGAAAAACATAACCCTCCTGTTTTTGGGCAGTCGGGTAAAAACTACTGAACCCTACTGCGCGTGACCCAACACGGACTAGGCCGGTTTTTTACGCAATAAATCTTTTTTTGTTTTTGCCTGTGTACAGCGGTATGCGGGCTGTGGATAAAATTCTTTTTTTTTGTCTTTTGTTATAAAACTTTTTTAAAGCATAAAAAGTCTTCAAAGTCACTAATGCAGTGTCTATGAATTACGACATGATGAGAGATGTTGATGATGTTTGATTGATTGATAGAAGAGTGAATTGAACATACATGTATTTTATGTTTCAAAGCCACAAAAAAACTCCAAAAACATACCAAGGTGATCGTTGTAACATAAGAAAATGTTCATTAAAATAAATCGATCGTGTGTTTAGTGTGAGGCGTGGCGTGGCGTGTCGTGTCGTGTCGTGTCGTGAGGCGTGGTGAGCTCGAGGGAAAGCAAACAGAATGGGTAAAAAGGACGATGAGTTCTCGTGCGAGATGTTCAGCAACCAGTACTTCGCGCTGTGTGCGCTGGGGGGCGCGCTGGCGTGCGGCCTGACCCACGCCTTCGTCACGCCGCTCGACCTGGTCAAGTGCCGCATGCAGGTGGACCCCAAGCGGTACCCGGGCATCTTCGGCGGCGCGCGCGTCTCCTTCCAAGAGGGCGGCGCCGCCAACCTGGTGAAGGGCTGGGCGCCGACCCTGCTCGGGTACTCGCAGCAGGGCGCCGTCAAGTTCGCCGGGTACGAGTACTTCAAGTACAAGTTTGCGGAGATGGCAGGGCCGAAGAAGGCGTACGAGAACCAGACTCTCCTCTACCTGGCGGCGTCGGCCAGCGCGGAGATGTTCGCGGACGTTGCCCTCGCGCCCTTCGAGGCGGCCAAGGTGCGCATGCAGACGACGCCCACCTTCACGTCGCAGCTACGCAAGGCGATGCCGCACATGCTGCGCACGGAGGGGATCGGCGTGTTCTACCGCGGGCTGGTGCCGCTGTGGGGGCGCCAGGTGCCCTACACCATGATGAAGTTCACGTCGTTCGAGAAGGTGCTGGTGTACCTGTACAAGACGTGGGTGCCGAAGCCGCGCGAGCAGTGCAGCAAGGCGGAGCAGCTGGTGGTGACGTTCACGGCGGGGTACATCGCGGGCGTGCTGTGCGCCATCGTCAGCCACCCGGCCGACACCGTCGTCTCCAAGCTGAACAAGAACCCGAGCAGCTCCATCGGCGGCATCCTGGCGGAGTCGGGGCCGGTCGGCATCTGGCGCGGGCTGTTCGCTCGTATCATCATGATCGGCACGCTCACGGGGCTGCAGTGGTTCATATACGACGGGTTCAAGGTGTACACGCGGATGCCGCGACCGATCGCGCTAGCGCCCCCCAAGTAGGGGGCGCAAGCCCCAGTACAAGCCCAGTAGGAGGCCCATATTACAGTAGGTACAGTGCGTATCAATGAACTTCTTAGAAAAATAGATGCGACTAGTGTATACTATTTTGAAACATTATGTGTCGTTGTTTTTGTCCTTGATTGAAAGTATTTTTTTTTTATAAAAATCAGATGATAATTTTTTACATATTTTATAATACTTTTATGTACAAAAAGCAGTCAAACAGTCAAATTTTAACATGTTAAAAATTATAAAAAATAAAGTAATACTGTGATATTAAATTAGAGTCTCCATTCTGAAACTGAAAAATGCCTTAACTGCTTGTATACGGCATCTTCTATCTATCTATTATTATTAGAAAATTGTGAATTGTTTTATTTATAAAATTGTAAATTGATAGCTAATAGTTTGACTTAAACACTACTGGTATACTTTTGAGGGTTCCGTACGTCAAAGTTAAAAAAACGGAACCCTTATAGGATCACTCTGTTGTCCGTCTGTCTGTCTGTCAAGACATGCTCCGTGGTCAAGACACTTTTTCTCACGAACGGGTATCAGGTTGAAATTGATATCGAATATTAAGGTCCATAAACCACACAAGATCTGAAAATTTCAATTTTTTACAACGACGCAATCAAAAGATATGGCTTTTTATGTCCTCATCTCCATACATTTATGCACTAAAGCAAAACTTAGAGGGTACTTCCCGTTGACCTAAAATTATGAAATTTTGGCAAGAAGCACACTACAAATAAAGGGAAAAATCTAAAATAATTAAATATTAGAATTTTTCTCACAACTAACAGTAACCAATTAAGGTGAGCTCCCGTTTCAAGAACTTTTCTATAAAAGAGGGGTCAAGTTGAATGGTCGCGGAGTTTTTAAAGTCGAAGAGCAAAAGCTTTTAGTATATCATATGGTACTCGTAGATAGGTACGGAACCCTCAGGGCGCGAGTTCGACTCGCACTTGGCCCGTTTTTTTTCAACATGCGGACGAAATCGCAGGCAAAAGCTAGTACTATTATAAAATCGTAAATTGATTTGTCTGTACATTGAAGATATTTATAAAAAAATTATCACGTTAAGCTATTTTGATGCCCCTGAATCCTGAATCGAAATAACAGATTTTTGTTCTTATTGTTTGGTTGATTGTTTATTGGGTCGAGCATTACGAAAAAACTGCTTGAACCGATATTAATGAAACTTTTTTGTTTGATAGCTAACAGTTTGACTTAAACACTGGTATACATTTTATTTAACATACATACTAATATAGGAGGTCATGACAAATTTTGAAACGATCTCCAAATTGGATGAATCTTGGTTTAATGGATAGAGAATGACTCTATTATGATAAATATTTTGGTCTGCCTGCACACAGTGGTGCAGTTGCAAAAATATGGCGCCTTAAAAAAAATGATAGTTTCAATAAAAAAAAACCGGTCAAGTGCGAGTCGGACTCGCGCGCCGAGGGTTCCGATATACCTATAGTATTTTTGGAAGCAATAAAGTCCATTTTCAGGACCGCAAAACTAAATTTGTTTGTAAAGGTTTTTTGCAGATTTCTGAAAAACTGTGCAACTTAGAAAGATCGTTTTATTTTTGCTGTAAAGTTTACATAAACCTCTGTCAACTGTAATTAATTCAGATTTTCCCTTACTCAAACTTCGGAGATAAGGGGGGGGGAATGGTATTTTTTTTGACATTTTTCATCATAACTTGAAAACTAAGAAACTTAAAAAAATACAAAAATATATTTTAAAATGTACAAGTAAAGCCCTTTCATATGATACCCCACTCGACCTAGTAGCGACAATTTGAAATTTGGCCCCCCCTATTTTGGCCCCCTTTACATTAATAATCATACTTTTTTCAAAAAATTTTCATGTGCAATTAAGTTGGGCAACTATATTCTAAAACTATTCCAAATTTCAGCTCGATAGCGTAAGTGGTTGCTGAGATATAGAGGTGTGACAGACAGACAGACAGACAGAGCGGCACCATAAGGGTTCCTTTTTTTTACCATTTTGGTATCGGAACCCTAATAAGGGTTCCTTTTTTTTACCATTTTGGTATCGGAACCCTAAAAACCGGTCAAGTGCGAGTCGGACTCGCGCGCCGAGGGTTCCGATATACCTATAGTATTTTTGGAAGCAATAAAGTCCATTTTCAGGACCGCAAAACTAAATTTGTTTGTAAAGGTTTTTTGCAGATTTCTGAAAAACTGTGCAACTTAGAAAGATCGTTTTATTTTTGCTGTAAAGTTTATATAAACTTCTGTCAACTGTAATTAATTCAGATTTTTCCTTACTCAAACTTCGGAGATAAGGGGGGGGGAATGGTATTTTTCTTGACATTTTTCATCATAACTTTAAAACTAAGAAATTTAAAAAAATACAAAAATATATTTTAAAATGTACAAGTAAAGCCCTTTCATATGATACCCCACTCGACCTAGTAGCGACAATTTGAAATTTGGCCCCCCCTATTTTGGCCCCCTTTATATTAATAATCATACTTTTTTCAAAATTTTTTCTTGTGCAATTAAGTTGGGCAACTATATTCTAAAACTATTCCAAATTTCAGGTTGATAGCATAAGTGGTTGCTGAGATATAGAGGTGTGACAGACAGACGGACAGACAGACAGACAGACAGACAGAGCGGCACCATAAGGGTTCCTTTTTTTTACCATTTTGGTATCGGAACCCTAAAAACGATAAGCTAACAGGCTGAAAATTATAAACAAGAAAGTACTACTTGTAGTCAAGTGAACTGCGTAAAAACTGACCAAATATTCGATTGCGTTAGGGCACTACCCGTTCAAAGATGGTTTATAGTATCAAAAATAATATTATAAGCTAAAAGGCTGAAAATTATATCCAAGAAAAAACTAATTGTGAACTAAATTAGAGAATTAGTTTTACCAACTTTGGAAATAAGTGGGGGGGGAATGGTATTTTTTTGACATTTTTCATCATAACTTGAAAACTAAGAAATGTAAAAAAATACAAAAATATATTTTAGAATCTACAAGTTAAGCCCTTTCATATGACATCCCACTCGACCTAGTAGCGACAATTCCAAATTTCAAGTCGATAGCTTGAGTGGTTGCTGAGATATAGAGGTGTGATAGACAGACAGACGGACAGACAGACAGACAAAGTCGCACCATAAGGGTTCCTTTTTTTACCATTTTGTTATCGGAACCCTAAAAATGAATAAAAAAATAACAGATTTTATAAATTAATATTTAAATTTTTTGATTCAGATTCAGATAATTTTATTCAATGTAGATTCTTTACAGAATACTTATTGAATGTCATGCGGAATACAATGCAAATAGAGCGAGTCTACGCCGTATTTCATTGTTTCAACCCTCACCACACTCAAGACTATCGCACCGATAAGCGTGAGTATTTGCCTCAATTGTCGTCCTCACGCAGTTTTCTATCTCCTATCTCTGTTGCACGCTTGTGAATGAAGTTCTTTAGCGAATGGGGGGCGGGGCACGTTGCGATTCTTAGAATAGGGTTGGCAACTTCAACTTTTTTTTTCATAGTAAGTATTTTATTTTTGTGTTATTTTTTATAATTAATATGTTCTATGTTCTTAATTCTACCCACACAACATGTGGTTAAAAGGAAATCGGTACTTTTCCTTACACCCTGTATTTATCACTGTATATATTCATGAAAAAAATCATAATTTTACCCCCTTGGGGAATGCTTTTTCAGAAAAGCTGGAACAAGTTTTTTTTTCCTTTTATGGACATACTTTATTCCATAATATTTAGTCAGCTTTACACTTATAAATAAACATGAATAGTGTTTTTTTTATATTTTAGCCATTTGTTTCACTTTTTTTTATAGGATAGGTAATTGTGTTTTGTATGGTCCTGATAAATCATCTTTTAATGAGTATTGCTCCCTAACCCAACTGTATATTTGAACAGTTTTAACGCAGTTCACATGATTACTTGACTTATCGGTTGCTATTAGTAGGTCGCAATAAAGTGTTTTTAGGAGCTATCTTTTATAACGCAACCACTGTGCACATGCAGACCAACAAAATAAGGTGAGCTCCCATTTCAAGTACATTCATATTAAAATGGATCAGGATTAAGTGGTTCATGCACAAGATAAGTTGGCAAGCAATGGGCAAAAGATTGAAGGGGTAAGTAGGTTATATTATAATCATAACGTGAATAGATATGAAACCATTAGAGCGCAAGTTTGACTCGCACTTGACCAGTTTTTGTCCATCTCTTTGTTTGTTACTTTACTACGAGTATCACGCAAAAATTGTGCTGCCGTTTTAAATTGATGATTAGCAATCATGAAATGAGATCATGGACGATAAGGGGATTCAAACTAAAATATTTTTTAACATTTGTCTATATAGGCAGTTGATCATAAACATAAATCCAGAATATTATGATTACAGATACATTCTTAATTTTTATCACCCCGGATATTTTAAGGGGTGGTTCTGTTTATGAGAATGAACAACTTTTCACAAGGAACATAGGCCGAAATACAAAAAAAAATTCTACTTCCCATACAAACTGCACCAGCTGAAAAAATAATTTGTATGGGAGGTCAATTTTTTTTTCGTATTTTGAACTATGTTCAGTTGAGAAAAGTTGATCAGTTTCATGGGTAGAACAACCTCTTCAAATATCCGGGGTAATAAAACATTTACGCTGTATAAGTTTAAACAGACATTACTCCATATCGGAACCGAAAATTTGGTCAGTTTTTACATAGTTCTTAGGAGCGCAACTAGTTCTTTTAGCTTATCGTATTATTTTTGATACTATCAAACATCTTTGAAAGGGTATGGTTTCCTAACACAATCGAATATTTCGGACTATGTTCCTTGGGAAAAGTTGTTCAGTATCATGGGCAGAACCACCTCTTCATGTATCCGGGGCGATAATAAAATTACGCTGTACAACTTTAAATAGACATTACTCCTCATCGGATCCAAATTTTTGGTCAGTTTTTACACAGTTCTTAGGAACACAATTAGTTCTTTCTTGGATATAATTTTTAGCTTATCGTATTATTTTTGATACTATCAAACATCTTTGAACGGGTATGGTTTCCTAACACAATCGAATATTTCGAACTATGCTCCTCGGGAAAAGTTGTTCAGTTTCATGGGCAGAACTACCTCGTCAAATATACGGGACGATAAAAAATTTACGCTGTACAACTTTAAGTAGACATTACTCCTCATCGGATCCAAATTTTTGGTCAGTTTTTACACAGTTCTTATGAGCACAACTAGTTCTTTCTTGGATACAATTTTCAGCCTTTCAGCTTATCATATTATTTTTGATACTATAAACCATCTTTGAACAGGTAGTGCTCAATCGAATATTTGCTCAGTTTTTACGCAGTTCACTTGACTACAAGTAGTACTTTCTTGGTTATAATTTTCAGCCTGTTAGTTTATCGTTTTTTTTTTATTGAAACTTTAAAAAAAATTTAAGGTGCCATATTTATGCAACTGCACCACTGTGTGCAGGCAGACCAAAATATTTATCTTAATAGAGTCATTCTCTATCCATTAAACCAAGATTCATCCAATTTGGAGATCGTTTCAAATTTGGTCCTGACCTCCTATATTATACGGAAAAAGCTAGTTATCCATATTATTAGAAACGCGAAAGGTGGTCGGTGGTAAGATTAAATTTGTAGTATTGGTAGAGAACCGAATATGGTCACCGTTTGTCGCGAAATTTGGTCTAAGGCAGGGGTCTGCAAACTGTCGACGCGCAGTAGGGTACTGTAGTCCGTTTTTACGGTTCCGTACCCAAAGGGTGAAAAAACGGGACCCTATTGATATGCCTCCGATGTCTGTCTGTCTGTCAGCGGCAGGTCAGCGGGCTGTTTCTCATGAACCGTAAAGGCAAATCTGAAATTTTCAAAAATTTTGTGAACCTGTTGCCGCTACAAAAACAAATACTAAAAATAAAAAAAGTAAAAAATGAAGGGGGCTCCCAAACAGCTAAAGAGGGGGAGCGTAAAAAAAGATTTAGATTCAGATTATTTATTCAATGTAGATTCTTTACAGAATACTTATTGAATGTCATGCAGAATACCATTCAAATAGAGCGAATCTACTCGTACGCCGTTTCGGATCGTGCTATGGCAGCGTAAAAGAAACGGCAAGAAACCACTGCAGCACGGCCTACTTTAAGAGTTGGCTTTTTACAATGTGTTTCTTGTGTTTCGCTGTAATATCAGAGCACCATACCCCCCTTGTTTACATAACGTTTGCTTTACACATTCTTTAAACTTTCTCTCAGGTAATTGCACAAAAGTTTGACCTATCCCATCGAGTGGGGTGTCGTTGTTTAGAACTTGTTGAGTAAATAAATATATAATAATAATATAATTGCCGCTATTACAACAAATACTAAAAATGAAAAAAGATTATAAATTAAGGGGGACTCCCATACTAAAGACCTATTTTTAGGCGATTTTTGTTTTAGCTCTATCTTAAAAACAGGAACACTAACAAACTTGAAAATTGGTATGTTTATAGTGCATAAGCTATAAAATAACAACAAATAATAAAATCTAGTCAAGCGCGTGTCGGACTCAAAAAATCTAGCACAGCTCAAGTTACTGATATTTGAACTAAGTAATACAATCATGATTATGTGGTGGTACGGAACTCACGGTGCGCAAGTCCGACTCGCACTTAGCCGGTTTTTTTAAGATTATGTCAAAGCAGGTTTTGATTAACTATTTCATAAAGTTTATAACATAGACTTTTTACCTCCTTAATACTCTGTGCAGTGCCGTAAGGCATAACAATTGAAAAATCTCGGAATTCAGGGACAGTCAATGAATCTTCATATAAATTTTTTAAATGTGTTTTTAACAGCCTATAGAATAATGTTAAAAAAAATATTTTTACCCGATCTCAATTTTTAATTATTTAGAATAATAATTATTAATTTTTCGGAGTTTTTTTTTTTATTTTTATTACTATAAAGTTATATTTTCAAAAATAGAACTATTAAAAACTTGTCCTTGGGCCTCAGGGGACCGCAGGTACAAAGGTGAGGGGTGGGGGGAATTATGAAGGAAAAAAATTTAATAAACAGCAATATTTTTTATCTCATGAACTAGCTAGAAAGTTAAAATTTTCACAGATCATGTATTTCTGTTGCCGCTATAACAACAAATACTAAAAACAAAAAATAAAGGGGGGCTCCCATACTAAAGACCTGTTTTTTAGGCGATTTTTGTTTTAGCTCTATCTTAAAAACGAGGACACTTAAAAACTTGAAAATTGGTATGTTTATAGTGCATAAGCTATAAAACAACAACTGTAAGGGTAGCGACCCTTTACATTTATTGCTTGTAGTGCGCGACGGTAACCGAGACTACAAGCAGCCTTGGAGGGTTGTATGTGGATTTGAATGTTGAAAAATGTTCGAAAATAATATTAAAAAGTTTATTGTAAAAAATAATCAAAATTATAGAAAATTATATAAAATATTAAAATACGTTGTAAATGTTGAGGCTACTAATCGAGACTGTCCTAGATTTTTGGTTGAGTCCGGCGGCCGGCGCGGCGCCGTAAATTCAGCAAAAATGGTAAAATTTAGGTTACACGAGCGACTGCGCCGCCCGCCTAGACTTTGCCCTACAGAAATGTACGGTGATCGTACATGGTGCCAGGACAAAGAAAACTAACTAACTTATCTAAGCAAATTATAAAATAACTGACCCCAAGATGAAATTGTATAAAATTAACCATTACTAACTACCCATAAAGTACTTATCAAAGCAATTATCCATTAAGCTTGAATTGCATATTTAATTAAACATAAATTTAAATTGATTTAAAAATTAAAGTTAACTAATAAACTTAAATGTTAAATTTAGGTTCACTCGTTGTAGTTGAGAGTGTTCTTTTTGGCTTTGCTGGACCTACAACTTCATTGTCCTTTTTGACATTTTCCATTGGCCTCATTGGTATCTCTACCGTATAACCTTGTCTGTAACTCTGACTATTCTCAGTCTGTTGTTGTTGTCGTTGTGCCTGTTGTTCTTTTCGTGCGCACAACTTGTAAGCAATTCCTCCAACTGCTATGAGACATATTACTGTCAAAGCTGTGTAGGATACCACATACTGATGTATGTCATCTGTGGATAATTTTCGAGGTAGAGAACTGTTTATCTTAAGTTGTTTAATCTGTTCAGACATTTCCTTATATGTTTGAGAGTGATCCTCTTTTATTAATTCTAAATGGTTTGGTCCAGTTAGCCTAGTTAGGTTGTTAATATCATTCATAATAATCGCCGATAGGGTCGGTTCGATAAATAGTTTGCTCTGATAGATAGTGTCTGTTTGTAAAATTGTCTCATCTCGTTTAATCGTGCATCCTTGACCATCCACTGTAATTATACCCGTCTTTGTGACGTCTCGAGATGTCATGGTATCGTCACATATTATACGTAATGGGCACTCGTCACAGCAAATGTAAATCCATGTATTTCTTCGGTGTAACCCGATCCAGTCGTTAGCGCAATTCTGTGCGTTATAGTCACAAGTTTTTGAGTTATTATTTTTCATCAAAAATGTTAATTCACATGGTAAATTATTTTGTCGCATACTGTGTATCGGATTATTGAATGTACATACGTGTCTGTTATTTTGCAATATCACACATGATTGTAAATCGCTTCTTTCTATCTTCATGTAAATATCTTTGAGCATGTTCATGGCGATATAAGATGATGTAGGTTTTACTGTGATAATTTTCTCATTTGAAAATATTGGTAAAGGAATAATTTTATAAAGTTTATACAAATTATCATGAACAAGTGGTAAATTTACTTCCATTATGAAATAGTTGGACGTCACTCGAGCCTTAACGTGAAGTAATTTATAAACATCCGACAATTCATTGTGGATATCTTCCACGGGCAAGGAGAGCTGTTTCGGCAGTCTAGCCGCTATGAAACTGAGTTGTTGCAGAAGTTGCTCTTGTGATAAAATTGTGCTATCAATGTGTCCTCGGTAAATGTTGTTTAGAGTGCTGGTAATGCTTTCTTGGATTTTGTGTAATTTTCCTATAATTATGCTAGTAGATAGGGACACGGAGTTAAAGTAGGTCATCATTACGTCCTCCTTTGTTTTGTTTTGTAATTGCATAATGTGTTCGTCAGCCTCTTTTATATGTTGTTGAATTAAGCTAAATTGTGTATTCATGGAGTCCTCGTTTCTCTTCAGGATATTGTTTTGTGATTCAATAATAAGGGTTTGGTTTTTAATTAAATTTAGCAGGTAACCTTCGTTTATATTCACGCTCTCTATGTCTTTTTTGTATTGCTCGGCAAAGCGTTCGTCAAGTACACCAAACAGAGAGTTTGCTAGCTGTCCTACTGCATTTATTAAACCTCTTTTCCTTCTGAGATGTAAAGATTGTTGAGAATGTAATAAATAATTGTTGTGCTGTATGTCCTCTACTTCTTGTGTCAATTCCGTTACAATGCTTCGGCAAACTCTTTGATACACAAATTTATTACATATCCCGTCTATATGGTTTACATATCCATTAATGCTGTTTATGCCTTGCCAGTAAGTTGTTAGGTTATAATAGGTTAAAATTTTCCAGCTGTCGTGAATATTCTGTATAGTGCCTATTTCGTCGTAATAAATTTGCCTTTCCTTCTCAAATGGTGAAATGTTCACTTGTTGTTGATTAGACGCTGTGACAATGCTCATAAAACTCAGAAATAGGCATAAGTATTGTTGCCGTGTTCTGTTTGTACTTCCCGATCTGTTTTGCGGCTTCTTTTCCTTTTCTGTTTGTTCATATGTCTTTTGTTCCACAGGTACCTTGATAAGTTTGGTTATTGGTCGTTTCATTATCCCTCTCTGCGTCTTTAGTGTTACAACTCGCACCAACTCATCTCGTCCTGGGTGTGTATCTACCACGCGCGCCAGGGCCCACTGTGATGGCGCCGTGTTATCTTCCTTTACTATGACTACGTCACCTTCTGTCAGGTTTTCTGTTTTCTTGTTCCATTTCGATCGTGCTTGTAAGGTGTTCAATTATTCTTTCGACCATGTTTTCCAGAAGCCCTGATAAAGTTTAGTTGTTAGTTGCCACCGTTTGGTTAATGTTATTTCCTCTGTAAGATCTTCCTCTGGTAGTGTCGTGAGAGGCTCGCCGACGAGAAAATGGCCCGGGGTAAGTACAAAGTGCAGGTCTTCCTTGTCTTCTGTTAGTGCAAATAGAGGGCGAGAGTTGAGACACGCTTCTATTTGGGAAAGCAAAGTTGTGAACTCTTCGAACGTGAGTTTCTGTTCACCCAGTACTCTTTTTAGGTGGTACTTCATCGAGCGCACTGCCGCCTCCCAGACTCCTCCAGCTGAACTCCAGGTCGGTGCATTTTTGTGCCAATCTATCTCCATCTCACTTGTTACTTTGTAAAAAGCTTCATTGTTAAACGTAGCATACTCTTTAAACTGTTTTTTCAACTCTCTGTTAGCTCCAACAAAATTTGTCCCGTTGTCGCTATATATATTTTTAGGTATTCCTCTTCTGGCGGCCATTCTTTTCAGCGCAGCAATGAACGTTTGTGAGGTAAGGTCACTCACTAGCTCTAGGTGCACCGCTTTTGTTGACATGCAGACAAACACCGCGATGTAGCCCTTACAAACCTTAATACCCCGGCCTTTGTTTGCCTTTACATCAACGGGCCCAGCATAGTCTACCCCGCAGTTATAAAAGGGCCGAGATGGGGTTATTCTTGTTTTGGGTAAGTCACTCATCTTTTGGTAAGGTTTGCACGTTGAAAATCTTATAAATTTTGTGCATTGTCTTAAGTGCTTCTTTACTACATTGTTCCCACCGAGTATCCAGTAGCGTTGCCTGAGATACATTTGTGTTAGCCGTGCTCCGCCGTGAAGCGTAGCAGAATGCGCTTGTTGTATAAGTAGGTCAGTCAATCTATGTTTTTGTGGCAAAATAATAGGAAATTTCATGTTTGATGGTAGCTCAGAATGTTTTAATCTCCCTCCGACGCGCAGCACTCCGTCTTGGTCGAGCTGTGGGTCTAACTTCAATAAGCAGCTCTTAATTTTGACACAACCATCCTTTTTCAAATCAGTAAGTTCCGTTTCAAAACATTCTCTTTGTACATGTATAATAATGCGCTTCATTGCAGTTCGTATTTCCTGAGGCGTAAGGTTTTCGCGCGCTGTCTTACTATTACCACGTGCGTTTGTTATGAAACGTGATACCCAGGCTAATATGCGCGCGGCGTTCGTGATCGCGCTGCAATTGTTTATTAGGTCAGTGATAACATGTGACTTGGGAGTGTCATTTTGCACTGTAAATGTTTGCCCTTTGACCTCCTCATTAGTTGTGACATTTTTGGGTTGAATTGGTTGTGGCTTGTCACTCTGTTTCAGCCATTCTGGCCCTTCCCACCACAGGGAAAATTGAGCTAACTGCGAGGGTAACAACCCTCTTGTCGCACAGTCAGCTGGGTTGTGTTGTGACTTGACATGATTCCAGTTTGTTGAAGGGATCACGGATGTAATTTCGCGAACCCGATTCGCTACAAAGGCTTTCCATCTTTGTACGTCGCCCTGTAGCCAGCCTAAAACCACCATCGAGTCCGCCCATGCATAGATTTTAAATGACTTGTTTTTATAAACATTTAATATTTTGCTGATAAGTCTAGCTACAAGTAGAGAACCTGCTAACTCAAGACGTGGCAAACTCATCTTGTTCCTCAAGGGGGCTAGCTTGGTTTTGGCAGCAATCATGTTTGTAAGGGTTTCGCCTGTCTTCGTCCGAACTGTGCAATAAACCACCGCGCTGTACGCTTTTTCTGAAGCGTCACTGAAGGCGTGTAGCTCGACATCTATGTTCGTGCGGTCAAAACCCAGCCATCTTGGCATTTTTAAAATATTTATGTTTTTAAGGTCTCCCCTTATAATTTGCCACTCCTTGTTGATGTTCTCAGGCAGCTCTTCATCCCATGCTATGTTTGCCATCCAAACTTGTTGAAATAATATTTTTGTTTTAACTGTTACCGGCGATAACCAACCGAGCGGATCAAATAACATAGCTATTTCGCTAAGCATTTGCCGTTTTGTAACGCGTTTGTTTACGTTTTGTTTTATGGGCGATGAAAATACAAATAGGTCATTTTTAGGGTTCCATCCTAAGCCCAATGTTTTTAGTGAGTCAGCGTCGGTAAAATCAAAGTTTCGAGGATTCCTCATATCCTCAGGGAGATCTTCCACCAGGCGTCTTTCGTTGCTGGACCACTTTCGGAGATTGAAGCCGCCACATTTTAATAAATTAATTAGTTCATCTCGCGCGTCTTTCGCCTTTTCTATAGTGTGCATACCAAATAATACGTCATCCATATAAAATTTTTCTTTTAGGATCGGTTTTGCCAGCGGATACTTATCACCTTCGTCTGTCGCCAACTGTTTTAGGGTTCTTTGGGCCAAATAAGGTGCGGCTATGGTTCCAATTATTTGAAAATGTGGTATAAAATATTGCAATGGTTGTTCCCTTGATTTTTTCATATGTCCCATCTCCCGATATTCATGGATAAATTGTTTGTAATTATTTGCCAAGTTAGTGTCCTTTTCTAGCTTTTTCTCTAACTGTTTAAAAATAGCAACTGCTCTCGGCTTAGAAGTTCCCAGCTTCTCCTCAAAACCTGGCTTCATGGGCAGCCGTACCTGGTAACGCCCATCAGTTAGCCTTGTAGTTGTCTCCCGATAAAATTTTTCGCACTCATCTTCAGAGTTTATTTCTGTTAAACTATTATTTATTTCTTCTTGTTCCCAAAATTTTGTTAAGTTATCAGTATTGTTTAAGATAACATGACAGTTAAACGTCGCTATGTTTCCACATACCACCCACCCAAGGAGGGTTTGTTGCGCTATAATGTTTGTGTTGTTTCCTCTAATTAGGCCATTCATTATAATCTTAGAGTACACGTCAGCGCCTAGGAGAATGTCTATTTCGCCCGGCATGTTAAAATGCGGATCGGCTAATTTCAAGTTGGTAATATGATCCCATTTCTCGGTGTTGAATGGCCGGCTCGGTAGCTTGTTTGTTAATTGATTCATAATTAATGCCTTTGCCTCAAAATTGTGTTTGTTATGAATAGATTGGCAAGTTAAGTTTACTTCTCCCTTGCATTTGTTAGCGGTAACAGCGCCTAACCCTGTCACCACTGCGTCATATTTCTTTCTTTTAAGCCTTAACTGTTGTACGGCGTTTTCAGTTATTAATGTTAATTGAGACCCTTGGTCAAGCAACGCTCGTAAAGTTACAAATGTTCCGTCCAAAGATTGCACTTTTAATTGAACGGTTGCTAATAAGACTTCACTTAGCTCGTCATTGGATACGTGCGAGCCAAGTCGTTGACCCGACGTTGACGCAGATTGTTGAGATTTCGACACCTTAACGATCGCCTCATGCAATAATGTGCTATGATTTTTATTGCAAACTTTGCACTTACGCGCAGAATCGCAGTCTTTGCCCTTATGGCTAAATAAACAATTTTTACATATTTTTAAGTTTTCTACGGTCTTTAACCTTTGGTCCGGTGCTAATTCCAAAAAATCTTTACATTTGTACAGCCCATGTTCCTTGCTACATTTTGGGCAAGTCCAACTTGCAGTATGAAATGTTTTGCTGTAATTTTGTTCATTGGTAAATTTTTTGTTGTTACCAAACCACGAATTTTTAAACTTAGCTCCACTGTTGTTGCTTTTGCTGTTGTTAGCCGACGTCACCGGTGGCGGTGCGTAGCGTACCGACTTTCCGCCCGATTCAAGCGCCATAAATTTGAGCTCTAAGAAGTCGAGAAAGTCATGGACAGATGGCAATTCTCTTGGTGTTAAATTGGACTCCAAATATTGTTTGATCGTATCAGAGTCTAACTTTTGGATTAAAATGTATACCACAAGCGGGTCCCATGTTGTAATATCGACTTGTAGGTTCGATATACCGTTCAAACATTCTAATGTTACATCATGCAATTTTTTTATTTGTGCGGCATTTGGCTGCTGTATAGTAGGCTGGTTAAGTAAAGCGCTAGCATAGTGATTGAAAATAAGCCTTTTGTTATCGTATCTATGAACCAAAATGTCCCAACATGTGTTGTAATTTTCGGCGCTTATCGTCAAATGTTGTACCAGTTTTTCTGCCTCTCCTCGCAACTTAGATTTTAAATGTTGCATTTTTTGCGTAGGTGTTATGAAAGGGTTTTGATGCACTGTTTCTAAATATAGATCTTTAAAAGTTATCCAATTTTCATAATTCCCGCTAAAAAACGGCAGGTCAATTTTCGGTGCTGACCTTTCTTGATGAACGCTACTCATCACCTTCCTGTTAATCTGTTCCTTCGTTTGTTTGTAAAGTTTTTCCAGCACATCATATTCTTTCTCATAAACTGCCGAATCATCTACTAAATTATCTATTTTCCAAAATAAATTGTCAACGTTTTTCCAGCGCATAGAAATAGTGCTAAGCTCATCCTCCAGCTGCCATTTCTCCGTTATTTCAGAGATATCAAAATTATTAATTTGCCGTTCAAATGCCTTTATGTTCGTTTTATACTCATAAATTAACTCTTGAATTTTCTCGTCCCCCGGCCTAGGTATATCGTTCTGGTTTTGAACAGTATTAATTTTTTCAGTATTAAACTGCGGACCCTTCTTTTCCTGCTCAGCCAATTTACTCCCAAGGTCTAAAAGCGAGTTTTTAAATTTACTGTAAATTTGCTTTACTTCCTCATAAATGTACTTTGAAAAATATTCTCCTTCCCTTATTCCAGTTTCCAAAATTTTCTTATTATTCGCGTCAAATTCCTGCCATAAATCTTCCATCATAGACAATTTTGTCATGATGTAAGTCATGTTCTTTCGAGTTATAAAATCCTTTTTTACATTAGATTCGACGGATTTAATGCTGTTTATTATTTCTGACTGCTTATGAAGCAATTCATTTATTTGGCCTTCTGTAGCCATTTTTGGGCTTTATTTTATGTTTCTGGACAGACGATAAGTACTTTTGCTAAGCAGTAATTGAAACGATCTTACTTGTAAGCTCAGCAACCACCTTACGCCGTCCCTGTCCTGTATTGTAGATGTTGTTGGTAGAGCTCTCCACTGCTCACTACTGCTGCTCCGATCTTCCTTGGCAATCCTCTTACAGCACTAAAGATCACTCGCGGCACTGAACACTAGAGTCACTAGTTCAAGTTTTCCTCGAAGGACCAAAATGTAAGGGTAGCGACCCTTTACATTTATTGCTTGTAGTGCGCGACGGTAACCGAGACTACAAGCAGCCTTGGAGGGTTGTATGTGGATTTGAATGTTGAAAAATGTTCGAAAATAATATTAAAAAGTTTATTGTAAAAAATAATCAAAATTATAGAAAATTATATAAAATATTAAAATACGTTGTAAATGTTGAGGCTAATAGTCGAGACTGTCCTAGATTTTTGGTTGAGTCCGGCGGCCGGCGCGGCGCCGTAAATTCAGCAAAAATGGTAAAATTTAGGTTACACGAGCGACTGCGCCGCCCGCCTAGACTTTGCCCTACAGAAATGTACGGTGATCGTACAACAACAAATAATAAAATCTGGTCAAGCGTGTGTCAGACTCAAAAAATCTAGCACAGTAACTTTCTGAAATTTCATGTATTAGTTGAAATTTCAGAAAGTTACTGTGCTAGATTTTTTGAGTCTAACACACGCTTAACCAGATTTTATTATTTGTTTTTATTCTATACTCTATGGACTATAAACTTAAAACTTTATTTAAAACTTTTTTTTTTGTTTTTAGTATTTGTTGTTATATATTATTATAGCGGCGACAGAAATACATGTTCTGTGAAAATTTTAACTTTCTAGCTATTACTGTTCATGAGATAAAAAATTTTGCTGTTTATTTTTTTTTCCTTTTATAATTCCCCTCACCCCTCACTTTTGTACCTGCGGTCCCTTGAAGCCCAAGGACAAGTTTGTAATAGTTCTCTTTTTCAAAATATAACTTTATAGTAATAAAAATAAAAAAAAACTGATGTATGGCTGTGAAGCCTGAACACTGACAGAGAAAGAGGAGAATAAGCTGTTAGTGGCAGAGCGGAAAATTTTGCGGTAAATTCTGGGACCGGTCAAGGAAGCGGATGGCAGATGGAGGCGAAGGAAAAATAGGGAGATCTAAGACCTAGTGCCCGAACCCAACATCATGGGCGAGACCAAGGCTGCAAGGCTTCGCTGGCTCGGCCACGTGGAGAGAATGGGAGAGGATCGGGCCGCCAAAAGAGCTTACGTGGGACGACCGACTGGAAAACGACCAGTCGGTCGTCCTAGGTACAGATGGGGTGACGAGGTGCGGAAAGACCTGGATGCCCTCCAACGAGCCGATTGGCAAGAAGCGGCATAGAACAGGAAAGAATGAAGAAATCTCGTGTCGGAGGCCAAGATCCTCTTGAGGTCGCTGAGCCAGCGTAGTAAGTAAGTAAGTATCACAGCTAAGTGCGTTTTCAAGCCAAATATTTCGCAAACGGATCCCTAAATACAAACATACATAACATCACGCCTATTTCCCTATGGGGTAGGCAGAGACCACAGTTCTCCACCTGCTACGATCTTGATATACTTCCCTCGCTTCCTGAACTTTCATCAGTCCTTTCATACATGCTCGTCGGTGTAGTTGGTTTAGGAGCTCTAAATCGACAAATAGTACTGGAAAACTCACATTGTTTTTAAAAGAACGATCTAATAACACCCCACACGATGGGGTAGACAAGAAAAAATATGTTCAAGCCCACTTTACTTGTAGGGGAGGAAACCTAAATAACTTTTTTTAAAGATTTTATGTTACAACTTTGTCGGCGTAGCTAAAATATATACTTACATACTAAATTACACAGACAGACTGATAGTCGAACATGTAAACGATAAGGGTTCCTAGTTCACTACGGAGCCCTGAAAAAGAAAATAGGTAGTTTCAATAATAAACCAGAATATTTAGCAATAAAACTATTTTATTTCATTTCATTTATTAAATTCATTAACAATTTACTTTGTGTTTGAATATCTTTAAAACTAAAACAGTTAGTTATATATATGTCGAAGACACGAACTGTGGGGAAGAGGGATGGTACTATGTGGGCACAGTGGGCAAGGGATAGACATCAGGAATAGCAGAGAACACGATATTGGCCGAAATATTGGTATTGGACATCGACAATCGCCTAATTCATAGCAGTGTGACTTACTGGCATTACGATCATTCAGCCTGACTTGCCATTGACCTCTCATACGGTATTCTCTTCCATCACGTCGTCGGTAAGCACAGCGGTGTGCAAGACTGCTTGTACCACCTGTTGTTTTAATGTAACATTAGCTAAGTGGCACAATCCTGTCAACCCCAAACGTTGGAGGCTTAATTATTCTAAGATTCTATTTACATGTTCTACTACAGCAAACTCACAGTGCACCGTGTTTTACTATCACAAATAGGTATTCGCGTATCATAACCAAATAACCTAAAATCTCACAGTTTAGGGCAGAATAGACTATAAACACTTAGCTCTATTAAAGGGTCTCGCTCCTGTCGCTTGTCCGCCAGCGGCTGCAGGCTTCATCTCGCGACCAACTATCACTTTAGAACTTGACGTGGTAAAATCTCGAACAAGAACCCGGTTAGAGAGTAGTATATTCCTTGAACAAGAATGAGCTGCTGAAAATGGCGGCCTCGTCTTCACGTTGCTACGTGTTGAACAGTGAAAACATTGCTGCTTCACGGCAGAAATAGGCAAGGGGTTGGTACTCTCCCACACGAACTTTGCACTAAAAGCCCTACCACTACTTCGGATTATTATACAAGATTATTTTTTTGGACCTGATTTCCTTTTGCCCACTTATTATTGAGGTCAAAAGCAACAACTTTTGTTCTTCGACTAAGCTAACAACGCACAATTTTTTTTAACTCTTCATACTAATGTTTTTTTTTTTTTACTATGTATGGGCTTACTCTTGACCTCGATCTAGCCTTAAGGACAGAGATGAGGTCGACGATGGAACGAGCTTGCCCAGAAGAAGCCTATTCACTCGCGACTTAAATAGATTCACGATAGATAGAATGTGGTCACGTGACCGACCCATTTTATATGGGAAGTTGAAAATTTTTCGTGCGTTGTTAGCAAAGTCGTAGAACAAGAGTTGTTGCTTTTGACCTCACTAATAAGTGGGCAAAAGAAAATCAGGTCCAAAAAAATAACCTAGTATAATGTACTCATGATACTGAACAACTTTCCCCATGTAACATAGGTCGAAATACGAAAGTCAAGTTTTGACCTCCCATTTAGTTGACGTCATTAAGAGATTTTAATATCCAACAACGAATAAACGATTTTGACTTTGACTTTTGACTTTGACATAGAAACTGCATCAGCTGATAGCACATTTTGTATGGGAGGTCAAATTTGGTTTTTCGTATTGATGACGAATTTAAAATACCTACCGGTACAGGCACGTACGTACGTTCCTACGCATTTAAGGACCACATAACATGATTCCGACTCACACTTGGCCAGTGTTTTTTTTTTCTACTTAACATTATGCACTCTGAACTCACCAAGTCAGACGCTTGCACGTATCTCCGTTTTTGCGATAGAGCAAAACAAAAAAATCGTAAAATAGACCCGTTTTTTTAATGGGTTACGCTTGTTTCTTACTTTTTACAATTTTTTATTATTGATAGGTATATTCACTACAGTAATACATACTTTACGAAAATTTATATCGGCTGTCTATTAGGGATCACAGTCAGACAGGCGTACAGACGGATGGCAACAACGAATGTTATTTTTTTGTATCGGTGTGCATTTTGTGCCTTAAGAGACATATAATCTAGTTATTGAATTTCGTAAACAAGTCTCAAGACGCCGAAAATACGTTGATTTCTGTCGATTTACAGGGTTGCAATTCTCCTAAATCTTAAGCAAGTTAAGAGTTCCTGTCGACTATCCGGCGAATTTATTAAAAATAACGACTTAATATCCTGTTACATCGACTGTTTTCTTAGTAAACACTTTGTTGTATATTACACAAAGAATCAATGTATAGAGTTCTTAAAATGGTTCAATAAAAAAAAAACAAATTATTAAAACTTGAATCCTTATCTTCACCATATGATGACGACATCAATACCATAGTCAATAGTGCGTCTTACTCTGTCTCTATAGAGAATATGAAACAAAAGACATCACACGTCATTCATTCATTCAGTCGAACCGTTCGTTGATTGCTTCGTTCATTCTTTCCTAGGATATAATCGATATCATAGAGTAGAATCGAGATCAGCTACGTTCCTTTTCATATAGTTTTTATCTTCTCCTTATTTTTAGACAAAAATTTACTTTAAATACCTTAGAAAAATTGCAAAATTAAACAAATAAACATAGGAAATACTAAAATTTAATAATTTTTTCCACGAAAAGCCAAATCATTTATTTTTCACATATAAAAACACCTTTAGACGTCGTTAATAATTTAGCTCGCGCTGATTTGGAGTTGCCAGTACCAGGCGGTCAAAAGTAATTCTTCTTCTTAGTCGCTCCCTCAGTTCTGAGGATCGTGACCCACAATGGCAGGTGCCGTTTAATAAATTTGTAACTATATGCGTTTGTATTATTTAAATCACAAATTTTTGAATGACACTTGCGGGACAGCCATAAAAGTTCCATTAAAAGCTAGTTACTGTTTTACTAATTGTTCTGTTTTCTGGCAGGCCTGGCATTACCGCTCTAATTAGCGAGTAGATTCAGCGCCGACGTCTAAGTCGCACTTCACTAAATCTCGATTTAGTTTAAAACAGGGTTGCCAACTTAGTGGAAAATCCACTGAAACTGGTGGTTTAGACCTTCTTGTCGGTAAGCAAATTTTGGTTTAAGTGGCTAGTGGTTTTTTCTAGTAGATTACTTTATTTTTGTTAGTGGAAAGACATTCTTATGACCACTGAATCCACAAATAAGCCATATTAAAATAAAATGGAATGTTTCACATGTTTAAAATACTGGTAACCACTGCTCCAAAAGAGTGATGTAAAGAGTCAATCAAACATGTCTGGTGTTAACAGATTTCAAGATTTTAGCTACTTTCGTAATCTCTATGCTACTTTTTCCGCAATTTAACGCTAATGTGGCAAGACTAGACTTTTCAGTATGAATGTTAACCCCATTAATGTCCCTAAACTGACTTAGTCATCTAGGTAGGTAAACGATTCCTAATAGACACCCACTAATAGTGTTGTAGAAAACATTTAAACCAAGGAAAGTTATGCATCAGCATGTCCTCTGGTGATGACTTTTAATTCCATTTTCTTTCACATTTTTAATAAATATGTAGAAATTAAAAATAAATATATAAAAATTGAGAAAATTCTTATTTAGTGGATTTTTGGTGGATTCCACAACCGCTTTTAGTCGATTGGCGAAAAAAAAGTTGGCAACCCGTGTTTAAAATAAAGTAGACTTAGGTAAACGTAAGGACCAGCGTTGCCGGTACGGGTATTTTTACCCGATTTTGGGTAATTTAGGTCTTCAGCGGGTTTCTTTCGGGTAACGTTTACTGCAGGGTTATTTCGGGTATTTTCGCAAAAATCTATCGTTAACATATATAAAATCATTGTCTATCGTAGACAAATCAAACCTACCCAAAGATTTTGAAACTACGCCAGGGGGCGTTTAGTTTTTCTTACGTCAATGAACCTACCTAACAGAACATCCCACCCGTCAGAAAAAAAGTGGTTCTCCGTTAAACAAAAATCGCGCCAACCTTTTTTTTTGGTTTGGCTTTGCATTTGCGTGTGACGTGTGTCAAACAAAAAAAAATTAACCAAAAAATGGAATCACAGAGAAAGAAATGTCTATAGGAAGTTCCCGAAAGAACAAGCGAAACAGAACATGGATTTCTTGAATTCAACGCACACATCACATTCACTGAAAATAGTCGGTTTATTTCTATATGCGTGCATTCGTCGAATACGATCGAATACAGTTTTAAACCAGACTAGAGCGCGCTTATGTCAATGTCACTGAGAAAAATAAAATTTTGATTTTGTTTTGCGATTTAAGAAATTATTGAGAGATAATGATTATTCGATAAGATAATTAAATCTAAAAACGTCAAAAAAAGTTGAGAAAAACCCTCTCGAAAACGAGATTGATAATAAAAGTCTTATGAATTTGACGTTTCGCACACGCTGCACTACCTCATTTTCGTATGCAATGATAGCGCGCTAAAGTGACGTCACTGATGACGTCACGTCGCCTAAACGAGTGAATACGAGCAAGTTTTGAACCGACTATTAGCGCGCTAAAACCGCACACAAAGCTCATGAGCAGGTTTTAAACCATAGTGTTAATCTATCACCTCCAAGCGCAAAGAAATGTCAGTGAACGAAAATGTTTAGGAAATCCACAAATTACGTTTTTGATATTTAAGGCAAAGATAGCTTTATGCACTAATACATGTAGCCGTCCTTGTCTTTCAAAATGTGTCGCAGTGCTCGGATGTCAACGAAATGGGCCTAGATAAACTGACAACTGCAGCGTGGCATGCTCACGCGCTTTCTTAAAATATATTTTTGTATTTTTTACACGACTCTTAGTTTTCAAGTTATGATGAAAAATGACAAAAAAAAGTACCGTTCCCGCCCCCTTATCTCCAAAGTTGGAGAATGGAAAAATCTGAATTTAATACAGTCTATAGAAGTTTAAGTAAATATTAAAGCAAAAATAAAACGACGGTTGCACAGTTTTTTAGGAATCTGCAAATAACCTTTACTAACAAACTTAGTTTTGCAGTCGATAATTGCTTCCAAAAATCATCATAACATCCCATGAAACGTTCACTTCAGGATAGGGAGCTCCCTTCAGAGTTCTAGTTTTTGCTAGAAAAAATGTAGAGGGGAAGTACCATAGTCACCTTGCTTGTTAGCGTTACGGCTGGCACCATAAACCGCGGTTGTAGGTGACCGCAGTTAGTAAGATACAAAGGAGGATGCTGCTGCCCATCCTCCAGTTTATAACCCTTAGTCGCCTCTTACGACACCCACGAGCATGTATAAGTTGGTACAATTCTTTGCCGGCACCACACTTCCAAAAATACTATGGGTATATCGCAACCCTCGGCGTGCGAGTCCGACTCGCACTTGACCGGTTTTTTTTTGCCACAGAAAACGGGTAATTTCGGGTAATCTTTTATTTGTTTTCGGACTTTTTCTCGTTTGACTGCCGGCAACACTGGTAAGGACGTAAAGTAAAGTAAATCTCGATTTAAACACACGTCAAAGTTAAACCGGCGTCGAATGGTCTGTCATTCACTATTGTTTACGTATTTTTTTTTAACAACCAATAAATAATAATTCACGAGCTATGAAAACTTTTCTATAGTTTCTTTACAACCAATTCACAAAATTTTCGGATATAACGGCGGATGAAACGGCTTCTTTAGTCAAAAACAGTTATACCTGTGCTGTGTAAAATCGTTACACTTAGATGCCTTTCCTTTTCCTCAAAAGTACTTGGTGGTGGTTCCCAGAAGGTGCACACCGGAGGTTGTCTCATGGTACACCGATCACGACTTTACTCCCTCGAAGGGGTACCCATTTAAACACCTAATAAGAAGCCATCAAGACCGCTCCAAACAACCATGACCGCATAAATATTCACTGTTTGGACAATTAAAACACGAACTACAAGATACTTCCGAAGGTATGTCCAATAAGACACTCAAAATAAGTCATTTACCTACTTACAGCTGTGTTATGCTCTACCTTATTTTGTTGAGTTTGACTCGCACTAACTGAACGAATAAATAATAAGTCAGGAAATATTAACTGCGCTCAAAAAACGACCCACTGAAAGTCGTTCTATAAGAAGAAGTCATTCCACGGGTCAATTCCTCAACTACTACTAGCTGACATTGCAGCACGTGCGCAAACCAATCCCTGCTCTCGTTCTGAATTTGAACCAATTGATTCATATTTTGAATGTATGTCCTTTTGGTTTCACAAAGGGCCTCTTTTTATTTGGAATTTGTTCTGAGTTAGTGTTCCTGACTTATTATTTATTTGTAGCACTAACCACTTTTAATAATTTGTTATTCTTCTATCATGTTATATTTTATAGTTTTCTACTTGTATCTGTTGCCATTTTACTTAATATAATTTTTCTTTGTAAGGAAGGAAACCCTTTTATTAAAAACTTTTCAATTTATCATTATAATATAGGTAACACATACTCTGAAAATTTCAACCACCTAACTATATCCATTCAAAACATACATTAGACAACAAAGGGTCCCCCTGGCATCTTTTGGGTATTGATGGAACAATAAAACACACAGTGAAGGGAAAATGTTTTACTTACCTATTTAATTGTTTGCCTTGTCCTAGGAATATTTAATGGATATTTATTCTACAAATCTGAATGATTATGATGATTCTTAACAATGTATCTATGTGGTATTGGCAGAATTTTATTGTGCAAACACAAAAGCCACTGATCATGAAAATGCCAAATGAAATATTATTATCTAATGCGCAGGTCAATAGTCCCTTGAATGCGTTGAATTTTCATACTTATAAGTGAACTCAATGAAAATATATTATTAAAGAAGAACTGTAGATACAAGGATGTTTACATATATATATATGAAAAGCTAGGCGTTTGTGCCTTCAAAAACCAATAAAAGTTAGATGGAGATACTTTCATTGCCTTATAACACCAAGAAAGGCCAAATATGAGAGACACATTTCGGGAACTTTGTGAAGAAAGAACAGAAAAAAAACTTGTAGGGATGCTCTTGGTGACTTCAGTCATTAGAACTTGAAAATGACCCAGTTATGAATACCTCTTCAGACTATTGGTGCCTTGGGGTATAAATAAAGATTAGATATGAAGGAAGACGAACAAAGACCAGATGAAGTAAAGCGGCCTCTGGCTACCCTAACAATCCTGAGTTTTCTGATGTAAGCCTTTACTATTACTGTAAATATAAATCAAATGTAAAGAATAATATTAATTACTTGTTTTGATTTTTGTGTACTTTTCGCATTTTATATAAAAAAATTGAAAACAATGTTTTGTTTTGGTTAATTTGTAATTTTAGCCCCTTCAATTTGTGCTGCTTGTATGTTTTAGCTTTTGTACTTGTTACATCCCGTGTCTCTCAGCAAGTCTAGGAGTTATTTATTTATTTATTGTTCGGTAAGCCAACAGCTAATTAAAAAAACAATAGAAACAATAATAACATCAGAGTGCCAATTACAGGCTTACACTACTAACAATTGAGTAAAAAAATCACAAAAGCAAACAAAGCTGCACAGAGTTGTTTGTGCGCATACTGACACAGTTGAAAAAGTAAAATATAC
The DNA here is from genome assembly GCA_947532105.1 of Athrips mouffetella. Classification (NCBI taxonomy): domain Eukaryota; kingdom Metazoa; phylum Arthropoda; class Insecta; order Lepidoptera; family Gelechiidae; genus Athrips; species Athrips mouffetella. Next base: position 30,023,389 of record OX383968.1, on the reverse strand, counting down.
AATACTAACTAGCACAAGAAAATAGAATTACAACATGTCAAGTACTACTCTCCTCCAAAGGGGTCTTAGATTCTTACTCAGTCTGATTCCTTTACCCCTAAAATACTTCTTCCCACAGCTCTCTGGAACTCCAATATACCTACAGAAGATATACCTATCACAAAACAAATATACTAAACTTAATACTAAAATTACATAGGTATCCAAATCACAGTATCTTGAGTTTTGGTCTGTTTGTTTTTTTATAGGTTCGTTTGAGCATCACACATAATCTACTGAACCAAATTTTAATTATTTTTAGGGTTAACAAAATGATGCGATTTCTTATGTCTGTCTTACTTGCCCAACATTATTATAGTATTAGTATAGTATTAGTATTAGCGCAAGTAAAAAAAAAACCGGCCAAGTGCGAGTCGGACTCACGCACTGATGATTCTGTACCACCACATAATCATAATTGTATTAGTTAAAATTTCAGTAGGTTAATGTGCTAGATTTTTTGAGTCCGACACGCACTTGACCAAATTTTATTATTTGTTGTTATTTTATAGCTTATGAACTATAAATATACCAATTTTCAAGTTTGTAAGTGTTCAACAAAAACCGCCTCCGCGACCATCCAACTTGACCCCTCTCTTATATGAATGTTCTTGAAACGGGAGCTCACCACAATTGGTTACCATTAGTTGTGAGTAAAGTTGTAATATTTAATGATTTCAGACTTTTCCCTTTATTTGTACTGTGAGACCTAGCTTCTTGCCAAATTTCATAATTTTAGGTCAACGGGAAGTAACCTGTAGGTTTTGCTTTTTTGTATAAATGTATGGAGATGAGGACATAAAAAGCCATATCTTTTGATTGCGTCGTTGTAAAAAATTTAAATTTTCAGATCTTGTGTGGTTCATAGACCCTAACATATGGTATTAATTTCAACCTGATACCTCTACCCGTTCGTGAGATGAAGGGTCTTGACAGACAGACAGACGGACAACAAAGTGATCCTATAAGGGTTCCGTTTTTTTCTTTTGAGGTACGGAACCCTAATAAGAGTAATTCAAACTCAAACTCAAAATAGTTTATTCATTGTTGGATATTAAAATATCTTAATGATAAAAGGTATATATATATAGAGCATCGAACATATTTGTATGGGGACTGGCATACCTACTTTCACCCCGTGGAGCCCCACTATGGAAAAAAAATTTCAGCGGCAGCTGATGAAACTGGTGCCATTCGAAAGAGTATTAAAATACAAACCAAAAATGTTCTTTGATAAATTGTCCTAAGTGATATACTTTCAGAGATATTTTAAGTTTCTTTAAAAAAAAAAAACTTTTTTTTGGAATATGCAGGACTTCCTAACACACGTTAGCATAAGTGTTTACGTATTTTGATATTAATTACACCTCAAATATCCAAAATTGTGTAAACAAAAGCGTCATTTTTCTTCTCTTTCTTACCATCTTTACTACAAAGTTCTCCGGATCATAATATAAGGAAGAGAGAAGACATGTTACCATCCCTTCACACAAAGAGCATCGCTTCTTCATTCTTAATGCTCACAGTAAAGGAGTGGGACTCCCACTGTCGATTTTTTTTACTTAGTTTTTTTACTTTGTTGTAACTGACATTTATGATTGCCCACATCATTTAAATTATGCAGGACTTCTTAACACACGTCAATATAAGTATTTATTTCGATAAATTAAACCTCAAATACATATAAAATATTGCGTAAAACTTCATTTAAAAAATTTGACCTTGAAGTTTGTCAGACTACCACGAGCTTTATCGTTCAAAAAAGCAACTGAAAAATATCTTTTAACAAAAGTGCTATTTTTCTTCTCTTTTTTGATATATTTACTACAAAGTTGTCGGGGTCATAATAAAAGTAACGAGAGAGAACGTATGTTACCATCCATTCACACAAAGCGCTTTGTTTCTAAAAACAAAAAATATATCTTACTCCCAGTTAGATGATAATAAATAATAATATGCCGGAAAATGCCTAACGATCTTCATTTTATTTAATGAAGATATGTACAAGTTAAGTAAATCGATACAGTAGAGTAGAGTAAAGGTAGCATCTTAACTTACTTTATAAATATGTACAGCTAAGAGCACGTCAAGCTTGACACTCGCAGTACGACTCCTACGACGCCTACACGTTTGAAATAAGCACGGTACACAATCTAAAGTGTCAAGCTTGATGTGCTCTTAACTGTACCTCTATGTTGGTCGGTCAGACTTGCCCCGGCTATAACGCGTGAAAAACACCACTTTAAGATGTAACTTGCTTTAAACAATAGCTGTATTTGTCTTCTCTTTCTTGCCATAATTGTCTCTGTCAGCGTCTACCAAGCGGTCCTTGTCGTTAATAGTGTGAGGTAGAGTGCATTATCCCTTAACATCCTTTCGCTCAAATAACAAATATTGCCGTCTCACTCACACACATATTTTATTACCCCGCTGCCAGGAGAGTGAGTCGTCTAATTATTATAAGTTCAGTTTGCTACTATGTTTCCTACCGTATGCAAGCTATCAAGTTCAACTTGCGATTCTCTATTTGTGAGAAGTTTTCCGTTGTTCCGTTAAGTTTTTTGTTGGTTTTTGTTACTAATTAGTGTTTTTGTTATAATTGACTTCATTTTATGTGAAGCCACGTCGGCCCATCGGGATCGAGGTGTTTGTTTTGTGGGATTTGGGAACGGTTTGATTCAACTACCTACTCACACAAGTAAAGAAATCTGTTCGTGTCTTTTAGCTTCGTACAGGAGTGACAGAGATAGAAAGATGCATGGGTCTCCTTTGAGTACTTATATCCGTACTCTTATTGCGAGCTTGATTCTAGCGGGAGGCGGAGAGTTACACTTCTTTACACGTTAGTGTAATATTATATTCTTTGCTTTAACTGTGAGTACTAAGAATAAAAAAGCGAAGCGCTTAGCGTGAATGGATGGTTACATATTGTATTCACTCTTACTTTTATTATGATCCTGAGAACTTTTTGTAAAGATGGTAAGAAAGAGAAGAAAACTGGCGCTTTTGTTTACACAATTTTGGATATTAGAGGTTTAATTAATATCTAAATAAATACTTATGCTAACGTGTGTTAGGAAGTCCTGTATAATTCAAAAGATATAGGCTATTATTAAACGGCAGTTATCCTTTCAGATGACTTAGTTTTTTTTACTTTGTTTATAACTTACATTTATGATTGCCCACATCATTTAAATTATGCAGGACTTCTTAACACACGTCAGTATAAGTATTTATTTCGATAAATTAAACCTCAAATAAATATAAAAGGATGGTAACATGTCTTCTCTCTTCCTATTATTATGATCCGGAGAACTTTGTAGTAAAGATGGTAAGAAAGAGAAGAAAGATGGTGCTTTTGTTTACACAATTTTGGATATTTGAGGTGTAATTAATATCAAAATACGTAAATACTTATGCTAACGTGTGTTAGGAAGTCCTGCATAATACAAAAAATTATTAAAGAAATTTTTTTTTTCTAAGAAACAAAATACCTACGAAAGTATATCACTTAGGACAATTTATCAAAGCACATTTTTTGTTTGTATTTTAGTACTCTTTAGAATGGCACCAGTTTCATCAGCTGCCGCTGATTTTTTTTTTGTTCATAGTGCGGCTCCTCGGGGTGAAAGTAGGTATGCCATTCAGGTAGGATGCTCTTTATGCACGATATAAGCTTTCAGAAAGTTTTTATAATATTTTACAGTTTTATGCATGATTTTAATTGATCTATTTTATTATAATTATCTTGAGTATAAATAACATCATCAGCAGGACCCTTGCATAAAACATTTCTTTTTTCGTTTTGGTACTTACAACTAAAGGGCATTGATTAAATTTGTATGGGTCCTTGGCTTTTTTTTTTGCAGCGGCCACTAATAATTCTTTTGTTATTTGATAGTACTACTCTAAAGAAACATAACCATGAAAAAAGTTTTGCCGCATCTAATATCGGGACTGAGATACAGGGTATTTTTTTCTACCAGAAGAAGAGAAGATGGGCGTTAATAATTGTTTGGAAGGTTTGTAAAGAAATGGAATATCAGGTCCAGGTCAAAATTGTTTAACGGCCCTGCCAAAACGGAAGACGTAGAAAAGGACCGATAAAACAGAAGTGTAGCAAAACCTTTAAGTACTATGATGAAAAATGACAGAAAAAATACCATTCCCCCCACATAAACTATAAATTAATTATAGTCGATAAAAGTTTATGTAAATACTACAGCAAAAATAAAACGATCTTGCTCATTTGCACAGTTTTTTAGAAGTCTGCAAAATACCTATCTTTAGAAACAAATTTAGTTTTGCGGTCCTTAAAATGGAATTCATTGCTTCCAAAAATACTATCGGAACCCTCGGTGCGCGAGTTCGACTCGCACTTGACCGGTTTTAGGGTTCCGTACCTCAAAAGGGAAAATCGGAAACCTTAAAGGATCACTTTGTTGTCCGTCAGTCTGTCTGTCAAGACCCTTTTCCCAGGAACGCGTGGAGGTATCAAGCTGAAATTTATATCAAATACTCTATTGTCCCTTGGAGCTGTGAAAAAAATAAACTTCTAAGCCAACGCAAGCAAAAGATACTACAGCCGTTCATGCTGCAAATTTTTGAAACTCGCAAGGGAATCAAAACCTACGTAGGGTACAATGCGCGCAGCCAAAGATGAGACTTGACAAATCACGTGGTTATACCTGCGCAGTAGATGGTTCGCAGGCCATTTTAGTGGCAAGACTGTACCTGTGCAAAATCCCCTGTACTAGCATCTGACCGGTCTCATCATTGTACTTTTCGTGAACTCAGAAAATTGCGAAAAACATAAATTTTTAGTTACATCATACAATAAAAATATTTTTAATTATTTTAAGCTTACTACCACTTTATATTTGATATGAATTTCAATTTAATACCTCTACGCGTTCATAATGAACTAAAAGCGAAAAGGAATCTACTGGGACAGTGTGACCGCGATATCTCTTCTGGTGGTCTAAAAAGAACTAAAAATTTTCTTAGTGAATTGGCAAAGAGACAGGTGTATAAAATCTTCAAGACTAGCGAAGCTGTCAACTGCACAGATATCGTGTTCACGCTGTTTGTAGATGGATGACAGGCGCGGCGCTGATGTGCTGCCGCCGTCATATATTTTGCCCTGCGTTCCGAATTGTACGAATAGTGTGCTTAAAGAGATATGATACTCCAGTAAAATTACGAGAGATTGTATGGGGAAACGGTAATAATTGATAATAGCCGTGATTCTTTTTCAGATCGATAGATTATATTTCTGTGTAAAGCTTTTTAATGGAATCCACCTAAATTTACTTCATTTATTTATTTATTTTGCCGTCCAAACATTAAAAAAATATGGAATTTCGGAAAAAAATGTTAATAGATTATTTTTTTTATTTACGGCTTGCTATATATTCATAATTTCATATTATACATGAATCCACCTAAAAATATTAGCTTTTTTGTATTGTTTAACTTTTATAGCACGAACTTTAAATACAGCTTATCTTCGCAACCAAAAATAGTAATAGATCCGTTTTGCTTTCTAATAATTTAAATAGTGCTATATAATCACATTTTTGGCAAATCCAACATAAATGTTTACAAAATCATTGTAAACCAGCGATTACAAAATTTTTTTTTTATTTAGTATGGCATTTTTGTGAATATATATAAGAATCACTTACATTTAAAAAGGTTGAGTTTAGCTCAGTTTATTGCTATTATTTTACCTCGACTTTATTGGCCCTTATATGTAAAAATAAGTGGAGATTTTATATTTTGAAATAAATTGATATTTTTAAATATATTAATGGTGGATTTTTATGGCTATATGTAAAGTATACGTTTATCTATGATATAAAGTATATAATTGCCTATTACTATTTTTGCCTTAGCTGTTATTCGAAAAAAATATTCCGCTTTAAATTTTAGGTGGATTCGTAAATATTGCGTCTTAACATCATATTTAAATACGATATACACAAAAAGTAAGTATTAGCATTTAATGTTTTGCAAAACCGTATTTTTACTGGACTATGAGTGCGCTTATTTTTTTTATGTCACAAATGAGCAATTATGAAAGTAATAATAAAAAACCGGTCAAATGCGAATCGGACTCGTGCGCCGAAGGTTCCATTTAAATATGTAATGTAATAAATATGTATGTACCTACATAAACTTCTATCGACTATTATTAATTCCGATTTTTTACTTAACTTTTTTTTAACTTGATATTCAGGGCGACATAAAATTTTTGCTCTGCTTATACTATAAAACAGTGGCTAGACAAGAAAACCGGGGTTTTTATTGCGTTAAATTTTATCAGGTACTCAATAGAAAACAATTAAATGGTCTGGTTTGCCAAAAGTCTTTAGATTTTTTTTATGAATTTTGTGTATTTGTTATCAGTATAAGCTTGTCTATTGCGAGAAATCACTTTTGTTCGCCTTGAATAACACGTTAAAAAAATACCGTCTATTTTCAGATTTTTAAGCTTGTCTGTTGTGGTTAAAGCCCAGTCAGTATAAGCTACTCTTTTACAGGCAATCACTTTTGTTCGCCCTGAATATCTCGTAAAAATAAACCCTTTTCAGATTTTCAGGCTTGTCTGTCTGGTTATCTTGTCTTGTCAAAGTTTTTATATCACTACTCATCAGCCCCCATCTTTTGGCATGATAATTGTTTTTGCTGAAGATCACGTTTTTTTGTCCTTTTTCATTTCCAGACAATGGCCTCCTGAACACCGGGCTCCGGTCTGGAACTTCTTACATATTTTTTTGTGATCCTCTTAAAAGCATCTTCTTTTTTCGCCTTATCGCGTTAAATTTTATCAGGTACTCAATAGAAAATAATTTAATGGTCTGGTTTGCCAAAAGTCTTCATATTTTAGTCCGGTTTTTGTGTATTTCTTATCAGTATACGCTTCTCTATTACAAGCAATCACTTTCGTTCGCCTAGAATATCACGTAAAAAAAAAATACTTTTCATTTACAGACAATGGCGTCCTGAACACCGGGCTCCGGTCTGTAACTTCTTACATAGTTTTTCGTTATCCTCTCATAAAGCCCCATCTACTGATACATCTCTTTGTCGCCCTGATTATCACGGGAAAATTCTGGTCGGCTCCTCTACCATAAGGTGGGCACATGCATATCAGGTCCAATTTGTGTAACCTTTTTTTGCGCAAAAAATGCACAAATTATGCGTCACATCGGTCAAAATTGGCGGCCTCGCCCATATAAATTTTTTTTTCTGTAATTTTCAGTGGGTTCGATTTTTGAAGGCTTTAAAATATACAACCCGAGCTTTCGGTTCACTCCTCACAGAGTCTTCCCTCAGGGATCTCTTCCACACAGTTTTCCCTCCGAGCACTCCTCGCTCTGGGACCTCTTGTACGGAATGTTCCCTCCGAGCACTCTTCCCTCCGGGGCCTCGCCTCTTCTACGGAGTCATCCCTCCGAGGACTCTTTCCCTCTGTGACTTCTTCTACGGAGTCTTCCCTCCGAGCACTCTTTCCCTCTGGGACTTCTTCCTCGGAGTCGTCCCTCCGAACTCTCCTCCCTCCGGCACCTCTTCAACAGAGTCTTCCCTCTGTACCCTCTTGAGTTATCTCTGAGGCTTTCTCTTCCTTAGGACTTTTCTTCTTCTCCTTGTTCCTCACTTTAAATCGCTTTCCACTGAACTGCGGCGTAGCCGCTCGCCTTGGTGGCCCGGCTTATATACCCCATGCTTCTCGTTCCCGAACATTCTAGTCATTTTTGAATTTAGGGTTTTGTTGGATTTTTCTAGTAATTTGCTCTTTCTTTAGCTATCTCTTTCTTTTCCTTCTAGAATGTTCTAAACAAATGATTAAACATCCATGGGTGGGTGGGATTCGAACCGGCGACCATCGGCTTGGTTTAGTCCAACGCCTTATCCCTTGGACCACGCGGCCCTTATAAAACTTGTCGAAACTGTGATACAGTTATTTTTGACAGCCAGTGACCTGACGTCATGCTCGGCTCGTGACAGTATGTTTCCTAGAGTATGCTTTTATTTGTGTTGTGTTAACAATTTGGAACGCAGCACACGTATTGATGCTAGTTAAGTGTCAAAATTCGCAGGTAACGATTTTATCCGACTTCCTTTGTCTGTTTTCGCCTTGACGTGTGTCTGAAAAGGAATTTAAGCTAATTTAACTTTAAAGTTTAACTTTAATAAGGGCGGTGAAAAATGGAATTACCCAAAGAAAACACGGTTGTCCAAGCAAAGAAAGTGAATCCTGCGCAAACCCAGGAATTGGTGCTTTTTATGCAAATTCATCCGGACCTGGCACTGGGCAGGTTACAGAAGGCGGACGCAAAAAAATCATCGCGGTGCCTCTGGGAAGAATTGGCTGAAAATTTGAATTCCATAGGAACCCCTAGAACTACAAAGGAGTGGGCGAAAGTAAGTACCATCTGTAGGTAGATACATATAACAATAAGTGAAATTCGTGAAAAATCATAGGATGTAAGTATGGCTGGACGTAATTTTGTTTCTTTCTAATGTCGAAAAAAAAAATTGTCGGTACTTATCATGTTATTCTACCAATTACCTGTTAAATAGTTCGAAATTCCACCTCATAAACAAAGACGTTTTAAGTTTTGAGGTCGCTAGGTAGTTTGGTAGGTACCTACATACCAGAGTTACCTATGAACCCTACTACCAAGATAAAGTTAGAATAAACTCACGCATTTTTCTCTTACGGACATGGACATTCGAAATTATACCCCATTAAGACGCACCCAAATATGTTTTAATACAAATACCTAGCTATACCTACTCTTTTGGGCGTCGCGGTTCAAATGTGTGAAATGTCCCCCAATATATAAAAATAAATGGTACAGCAGCACTGCACTTACTTTCTCGCAATACTCAAGAAAAACCGCAAACTTAAATTTGCAATGCCATACACATAGTATGGCATTACAAATATACAGATCAATTTAGAATTCAAATTGTCAAACATTAAAACAAACAAACCTCAAACGATTTAGAGTAAATCACGTGTTTAACTTTTGGTAGTACTGGAACACCCTTTATATGAATTTCACAGATCAATGGATACTACCGTAGGATACTTGCATGGAGATGTTTTTAATTTCCCAACACATGCTCCTTATGGATAATTGTTCAGTTTAGTCTACTAAGCAAGCCCTTTCAGTTTTTGGTACACCCTGTGTACTAAATTTTGTTCTAAAAAAATCATAAAGAATATCCAGTCAGGTAGACAACCAATCCAGGATTAATATTATAGAAAATTTTTATAAACTCAATGGAACCAATTTTAGGTAAATCACATATTTACGATTTGGTGGTACAGGAACACCACCCCTTATATGAAATTACACAGATCAATTGATACTGGCGCAAGATATCTTACATGGAGATGCTTGGTCATGCAAAGTTTCATCAAGATTCAATGAGGCGATTTGAGAAAATTTCAATTTTTAATTTTCGTTGTATGACAGCTACCCTCAAAATGAGAGCCAGCAAGAAACCAAGAAGAACCCTTCGATGGATTTGCATAAAACTCCTAAATTCAAAATATGGTGTCAATTGGACCATTCGTTTAGCCGCTAGGCCAAAGCGTGACGGACAGACCGACCGACGGACCGACCGACCGACGGACGGACATTTTTGGGAGACTTGTTTTTTATGATTTATAAGTGATATAGAACACATTTTTGAGAAAATTTGAAAAACTTTTTTTTTTCACGAATACAATACCTTTCTCGCTCCGCTCGAAAGTAAAAAACCAGCCAAGTGCAAGTCGGACTCGCGCACCGAGGGTTCCGTACCACCACATAATCATAATTGTATCAGTTGAAATTTCAGTAAGTTAATGTGCTAGATTTTTTGAGCCCGACACGCGCTTGACCTTATTTTATTATTTGTTGTTATTTTATAGCTTATGCACTATAAACATACCAATTTCAAGCTTGTAAGTGTTCCCGTTTTTAAAATAGAACTAAAACAAAAATCGCCTCCGCGACCATCCAACTTGACCCCTCTCTTATATGAATGTTCTTGAAACGGGAGCTCACCACAATTGGTTACCATTAGTTATGAGAAAAGTTGTAATATTTAATTATTTCAGACTTTTCCTTTTAGTTGTACTGTGAGACCTAGCTTCTTGCCAAATTTCATAATTTTAGGTCAACGGCAAGTACCCTATAGTTTTTGCTTTAGTATATAAATGTATGGAGTTGAGGACATAAAATGCCATATCTTTTGATTGCGTCGTTGTAAAAAAATTATATTTTCAGATCTTGTGTGGCTCATGGACCCTAATATATGGTATTAATTTCACCCTGATACCTTTACCCGTTCGTGAGATAAAGGGTCTTGACAGGCAGACAGACAGACGGACAACAAAGTGATCCTATAAGGGTTCCGTTTTTTTCTTTTGAGGTACGGAACCCTAAAAACGGGCAAGTGCAAGTCGGACTCGCGCACCGAGGGTTCCGTACAAACCTGTAGGTATATAAGTAAAAGTTATGATATTTGAATTGCAAAAGAAAATTATTATGTGATGTAACAAAAATTTAAGGTTTTAGGAATTTTCCCTTTATTATGTGTGCTATAAAACGTTGCTTCATGACAAATTTCAAGATTCTAGGTCGACGCAATCAAAAGATATGGCTCTTTATGTCCTCATCTTCATAAATTTATGCACTAAAGCAAAACCTATAGGGTACTTCCCGTTGACCTAAAATTATGAAATTTGGCAAAAAGCTAGGTCTCACAGTGCAAATAAAGGGATAAGTCTTAAATCATTAAATATTAAAAAAAAATCTCACAACTAATACTAACCAATTAAGGTGAGCTCCCAGAAGTTTTCTATAAAAGAGGGGTTATATTGGATGGTCGTGGAGTTTTTAAAGTCAAAGAGCAAAAGCTTTTAGAATATCATACGGTAAATAGGTAATTTAATTAGGTACGCTTAGGGCGCGATTCCGACTCGCACTTGGCCGGTTTTTTTTTTACCTAGTAGGAATTACAGGAATTTTTTTATTTTTTAGTACTGGACAGAACTAAAAAGCCGAGTAAAAAAAAAGTTACTGGCTAACAATACTAATCTTAAAGGCACTGGAGGTGGGCCAAATATGCAGACTCCCCTCACACCGATAGAGGACGCTGTTGCTGATATCATTGGGAAAGATTTTGGCCCTATTCCCGGAGTACGAGTAGACGTTTTCGGACAAGTACGTATTTTATGATTAAAATAATTTTTTTATTTCACAATAAATTTGAAAGCACCTGTCCAGGAACTATTTTATTAACCGATTACAAATAGTACCTGGGCGACCGAGCTATGCTCTGTATGATTAAAATATCATCGAGTGATCAAGGTATGCTACTTAACAACAGATGGCGTTGTAAGTTTCTTAAACGCACTAAAACGCACTAAGAAATATTAAAAAAGACGGTGAAAACAAATTTTCCCAGACATGAGACCTAGCTTGATCGATTTTTTGCCCCCAAAAACTCCTGTATACTAAATTTCATCGAAATCGTTAAAGCCATTTTCGAGAAACCGATTACAAATCTATATACATAAAAGAAGGTGACTGACTGACTGACATATCAACGCACAGCCCAAACTGCTGGGTCTAGAGATTCCAAATTTGGCATGTAGGTTCCTTATGAGACCAAGGGGTGCAATAAGAAAGGGTTTCACAAAATTCCACCCCTAAGGGGGTAAAATAGGGGATGAAAGTTTGTATGAAAGTCCGTCAGTTTGGAAGTTAGGATCTTTAAAATTTGTATTTAGGCTGACGACTAAAAGTTAAGTTTTGTATGTGTCAGGGTTTTAGAAAATTCTACACCCTAAGTGGTGAAAAGGGGGATGAAGTAGAAAATCCTTCATTTTCAAAGTAAAATCTACAAAATTTATTGTTTAGGCATAAGGGTTGTAATTCTGTGGAACGTACATCACTGTTATTGAAATTTCACCCCAAATTCATCCCCTAAAAAGGGAAATGGGGTGAAAAAGTCTAAAAACCAATATGGGTATCGTTTGTATGGTTTATCGGGTTGCTGATTACGAAAACTACAACAATATTGAAATCCAACGCGGTGGACGTGAAATACCATCATCCCCTGGGGATGGGGTTGGGGTGCGATAGGTTTGAAATCAATATGAGTGTCGGTTGTATGTTTTATATTTATATATATACAAATATTGCTCGTTGCTCGTTATTAGTCCTGTAGGTATACAACGTGTTAACGGAATAAGCGAAACTGAGAAAAATGTTTGTTCAGATTCGAGAGTAGAATCAATTTCACGGGTTTTTAATACGGCTAATTTTTGCCGCTTCTATTCAAAATGTTTTTGTGGCCGGCGCCGCGTGCGCGCTGTGCGCGGACTAGAACAACGATGAAAATAGAACAATCATAAAACTTTAAAATAACAATGTCCAGAAAAAAATATATTTTAAGATTTTTGTATGTATTTTGTATGAGGGTTTCGCTTATTTCATTAACACGTTGTTTATATACCTACTATGTCTTTTTCTATATCTATATACATATATACAAGGTGTAACAGAAAGGGTATATCAACCCTGAAGGATGTGATTCTGCCCATGAAACTGAACAACTTTCCCTAAGGAACATAGGTCGAAATAAAAAAAAAATTTTTTTGACCTCCCATACAAAATGCGCGATCAGCTGATTCAGTTTCTATGGGAGGTCAAAATATTTTTTTTCGTATATCGTCCTATGTTCCTTAGGGAAAGTTGTTCAGTTTCATGGGCAGAATCACATCCTTAAGCGTTGGTATACCCTTTTTGTTACACCTTGTATATTGCTCGTTTAATAGTATAGGATGAATGTCAATCCCATACATTTTTATTCTATTATATTGCGTTTCCTATAATAGAAAGCCACTTGTCTCAGGACCCAGGTCTATCGAGAAGATGTAAGGCAGACATTTTGTTTCTTACTTATTATTATTACAAGAGAGGATGTAATCACTCTTATTATCTTCTATTACTAGGAACAGGTTTAATTTGTGTACTCTTTGATGTAACAGCGTTACTCTCCAACTGCTTTGTTAATTTTTTCATGGCAATTGTTATCACATAAATACTTGCAGACTCTGAAAATGTATTCCTGTCGTCAAAGGTTGCCTGTTAGAGATCGCTTGCAGCGATAAGGCCGCCTTTGCCCACATTAGGTTAAGCTGTCCGTGTGTGTTTGTGTTTTTATTTTATGTGAGCAATAAAGTGTTATCTATCTGTACAAAACCTGCCAGGTTGTGCAACAGAAGGCGGTTTGTGAATTTAATGGATCACAATTTTGTTATACTCTATAGTTGCAAATTTCATGTACTCGATGGTGTGGGATAACTTGTGGTGCCCTTAGTGATTATTTATCATAATCAACATACAAATATTTGCCCCTACCAGGATTCGCAACAGGGACCTTCTACTTCTCAGTCTTCTCAGGCAGAGCCACAAAGGACTATACACTTCTGGTCGTCGAACGTAAGGATAAAGTATGGCACGATTTTGGTTAAATTGTGCCTCTAAATTTTACTGACATCGATTTTATTGTTCTTTTTAGAGCACCGAAGTCGAAGAAAATGTTCAGTTAGAACTATCTGAACAAAGCGAACGACGAATCGAGTCAGGCGCTACTCAGGTCTCGTCGCCATCTCAAATTTTCCCCTTCCGAGCTCCCACGTCGTCCAGGAGAACAAACAGTCCAATTCAAGGCACTGAGGGGAGAAGCCCACACACCGTGCCTCCAAGGGCTTCAGAATCCGTAAGAGAGAGGTCTCCTTTGAGGAGGGTATTGGACGAACGAAGGGAAAGAAGTTCTCTCTTCGACGAAGAATCTCTGCTTGGCCGACGACCTCGTGACATTATTAACGTCGTCGCATCAGACCAACGTACGCCGGAAAGAGTCGATTCCCGACAAGGCATCGCAGGAAGTGGCTTACACGCCGCACGAGTCTTGTCACCTCGTCCCTTTTCGGAAGCGACGGGATCCCCATCGCCATCACGAGGTCTCGGCCATTCAGTTAGAGGCCAACAAAGACATGAAGAACGTACTAGAGGGCCGCAATATTGTAAGTATTAATTAGTATCCTAACGTAAAACCAATTAATGTTATAAGAGGTAGGTAAATAAAAGCTCCATTTTCAGCGACAGTGTCTGCTCTCGAGGACTCGAGGCGTATAATTGCCCGCATTGAGGAAGCTCACGCACGCGTTGAAGAGATGCGTGCACGTGCTGATCTAGCCAATGCTGAATCGGCTCGAAGGGCAGCTGACGCAGCCATTGTGCAGGCTGAGGCAGCGAGAGCTCAGGCGGGTGCAATTGGTGAAATTGCCCAAGCCCTTAATCGATTTGCTAACATCGGAGAGCAATATTTACAATTTCTTTTCAGGCCGAATGAGAATGAATAAAGTTTGCCTGTGTTGTTACGTTATTAATTTTATTGTTCTCCGAGGTTAGCAAATAGGTTAGGGTCATTTTCAAAAGTTGTGTTTTTGCTTGTCATCTCACAGACTTGTGATTTTTCTACTGAATTCGATAGACAACCTTCCCAGAAGTTAGGCAATATATCTGACCGAGCTTAATGACCTTTAGATTTTTGTAAATTTATTTAAAAAAAAAAATTGCTGGCCGGGACTGTGACATATCAAGCATGTCTGTGACATATCGAGCACGCCTGTGACTTATGTATAGAAATTCAGGTATTTCACGACCACGTTTGTGACACTTGGATCACACCTGTGATTTGTCCTTAGAAATGTAAGTATCACAACTACTTAAAACACATCTATAATGACCAAGCATTATCATTTTCATAAATGTCATTATAGCTTTTCTTGGCTATCTCGTCACAGACGTGGGTACAAAACTATAAAAAAACCATGTCTGTGAAACTTTATGAATCCACACCTGTGACATATTTGCATTGTGGTCATCAAAAACTGACTTAAAACAACACTAATAATGTGCAATTGATTTGACGGCATTTTCACACCAAAATCTTATCAGATTGTAAAAATCGTAAAGATCGCTCAGCCACCTGATAAATGACGAAGGCCACATCTAATACGAGTTATGCAGTCACTATTGATCTGTGAAAGTTCATATAAAGGTTTGTTCCAGTACTACCAAGATTTAAACATGTGATTTACTCGAAATAGTTTAGGGTTAGTTTCTTTTAATATGTAACAATTTGAATTCTGAATTGACCTGCGTATTTCATTAGAATGTTTTTAAAAAAACCTAAATATAAGTTTATATTTCCATACTATGTGTATGGATTTACAAATTTAAGTTTGCAGTTGAAACCAGTTGAAACTTGTCAAAGTCAAATAAGTGCACTATAGATTGCAAAATACGTAACTCTAACTTGTCTGTTTACTAGTTATTTTCTTCTTCTTCTACTACTTGGAGTGTCATCCACAGATAATCAATGACTTTTTGGCGTGTTTCGCGGCCCTCCTGCAGGTGATTATCGCCCTCTGGGTCTTGGCTGCTCAAACTCGATCCTCTTGTTAGTCTGACCTCTGTCTGATATTCGACTTCAGTTAATGATTCTATGGGCACCTTGTTTTTCAGAGCCAGATTGTGTAGCACCACGCACGCATTCACAATCTTTGCTGCTTTTTCTGGTGTATAGTGTAGTTCTCTTGCCGCTAATAAACACCTAAAAAAGGGAAAGATAACAAAGTTGGTTGGTTATTTAGGTACAACATTTATTTAAACCATGTCTGGGATATAAAATCCAACCTGAAACGACCCTTTAAAACACCAATGCATCGTTCCACCATGCTCCTTGTTGAGATATGGAGCTCTGTATAGTAGGCTTCTGGTGTCTCGGGGTCCGCATTAAGGACTGGTGTTAATAATGTTTTCCTAAGAGGGTACCCCGAATCACCTGTAATAATTAATATTAACCAAAATTTTTCGTATAAAGTTATAATAATTTGATTCTCAGAACTTTATAGGCCTTTTGAAAATGCTTTACTATTAAACGAGCAATGTTTGTATACATATGTGTAGGTAATAATATGTCGAAGATAGAGGAAGATGGGGGAAAGAGATAGCTATAGGTGTAAAAGAGACAGCCCCTAAAAAAGGAAAATGGGGTGAAAAAGTCTAAAAACCAATATGGGAATAGTTTGTATGGTTTATCGGGTCGCTTATTACAAAAACTACAAAAGTTTTGAAATCCAACGTGGTGGACGTGAAATACCATCATCCCCTGGGGTTGGGGTTGGGATGCGATAGGTTTGAAATGTCTAAAAATCAATATGAGTGTCATTTCTATGTTAAGGATAGCGGTTAAATTGGCGTTAGGGGTAGGGATAGGGGCAGGGATAGGATAGAGGTAGAGTTAGAGAGGTAGAGGTAAAGGTAGATAGGTAGAGGGAGGGGGAGAAGGAGGGGAAGGGAGGGGGAGAGGGAGGGGCAGGGGGAGAGCGAGGGAGAGGGTTTTAGTTTTTCTCAATTACTTCTGCGAATTGGCTCTGTTTTGAAATATTACTTAAAGGTGTCTCCCATCTCTCTTTCTACATTTGTTAGGTTAATTGACAACTTTAAGGCATAATACTGCTACTAAGTTCTTCTGTTCTGAGTAATTTATGAGTAACTTCAGCTTGATCTTGAATTGTACTCATTGATTTGCGCAGGGTTAGTCCCGTTTTTCCTTAGTTTAAAATTACCCCGAAATGACGGGAAAATATCTCATTGTTTCGGAAAACCGGTATCAACATAAATACGAAAACCACGCGAGCGAAGCCGCGGGCAACAGCTAGTGTACATATATTTTGAAAATGTAACACTCGTTTCGATTTTTTTTTTAAATTCTAAAGATAAACCTAATTTAACAAATATCAAAACACTAAAACGACCAAATTATTTGACGTTGTTTTGTCTCAAATACAGCGTGAATTTTCATTGGTTTTGCTCCCGAAGCCTAGAGATTGTACTCATAATAACAACTATGAATAACAAGCATCATTTCTAGGAATTATTTTTAGACGAAAAAATTTTTTTGAGTCTTCATAGTAAAGTGGCTACGTGATCGACTCATTTTGTCCCAAAAAAAAAGGGAAAACATATTTAGAGTTAAAAAAAATTGCCTTCGTCAATGTTGCTTATTATCATGAGTAGAATCACTGGGCTTCTTGAGAGAAACGAATAGAAGTTCACACTGTATTATCTATCATGTACCTACCTACATTTAAAATAAATACTCGTAGTACAACAGCATTGCACTTACTTTCTCGCGATATGTATGCGAGAGTCATCATCTTATCATAAAAATACAAACCCAGTAGATAAAAACTGTGCCTAGAAGATTGGATTAACTGATCGAGATGATATTTCAGAGGGTGGTTATTCCATACGGTTGAATCGTGTGAGGATCCTGGAAAACTAGGATCCACACAAGTTATTTCCAGTTCTGAGTTGCAAATCTGAAATACAGAGGGAAAGCGAAATATTTCTATAACGAATTTGGTAAAACCCAAAGATTTCGTTCGGACCTCCTTGCTTTGCTCGGAATTCTCGGAATAGATAGGTACCTTGCTAATTTATTTTACACGTTCCAAATTTAAAACTCGTAACATCATCAATAGGAAATATTTAAAATTACCCGTCAAATTCATAGAATGACACCTTCACTACCTTGTGACAAATTATTTCTTTAATATTCCATCTACGAGTATTACCCTTACTTTTTCTGTGGTACATAGAATACATGAAACCAAGGAGGTTTTAATCCACGCTACGCTCTAGGAAGGAGAGATGAATGGCCAAAAAAAGCGTGACGACGAGTATATCCAATAGTCGCGGTGGCATCTCTTTCACACAGTAGGGTGACCTAACTATTTTACGCTTGGGGATGTAATATTATTAAAGCCCTCTGGAACAGCAGCTTCATTTTAAATATTTTATTTGGCAGGATATTATCCTTTAGTTTCTACCTGATAAGTTGTGCTTCCCTCGGCAACAAAGTGTTTCGTGTCTTAAAATCATCGCAGCGCTGAGGATTCTTCTTTAGAACCACTCGCTTGGCTCGTGGCTCAATTATAGAGTCATAGAGGTAAATGAAGTCAAGTCCGTTTGGTGCCGGCAAAGTATAGTACCAACTACCAACCCATCTCCACCCGTGGGTATCGTAATGTACGTACAGTGTACGTTTCATGGGGTGTCATGTACAACATGAGAATATTATTCAAGCATGGTATGTGCATGTCATGAATATTATTCAAGCATGTCATGAGTACCTTGGGCTCAATTCTTGAATAACACCAGATGATAAATAATTATCACCCGAAAAATTAATAATTAAAAAAATTTCTTTACAAAAGTGCAGAATGATATTCGTAAAATATAAAATAGTGATTGATTGTTACTTTTCATGTTTTATGGTTTACATTTTTTACAGATTATCAGGGTACATTTGATATTTTTTTATGTTTAAAGTGAGCAAACCACCACCACCGCCCATTCTTATTTGATGTCTCAAAAATTATATTTTATCAATCGGTAATATTCAACAATTGGGTCAGAGTTTTTTCAGCAGCAGCATTCTTTTTGTTTGTTTCCAAAATAAACCTTTTTTTAATTTCTTTCTTCTTGCTTTCCAGAAAAGCCCAGGGAATTCTTGAAAATCACCGGGTGATAAAATAACACTTTTGAGACTTTAAAAATTCACATTTGCGTTGATAAACTGTTGAAAGGTAAATCAGAATACATGAAAATTAACAATAAAGGACTCCTTTATATTTTAAGAAGATCAATTACAACTTTTGAAAACAAAAATCTATGATTTTTAATTTTTTGAGTGATATTTTATCACCCGGTGATATTCAAGAATTGTTCTCCAGGTATGTAGCATGCCTCATCATCAAGAAGCAAAGCAATTAATAAAATTTGACGTATATTTTATGATTTATTGTTTATTGATAAACAAAACTCATTATAGGTACGACATGTTACAAAATAATCGTACAAATATAAGATTTTATTTCTTATTTCATTGATTCAGTTCTGACTTTACATTTTTTTCACTCACATGGAATAACAATAATTTAAAAATATGGACTGGCTGTTGAACTTTGCCTCATTTATACGTTTCTAAATATTATGGCCCAAGTTTATGTCACTATCTTTTTACTGAAATAAACTATCAATACTCACAAACATTAAAATACTTAAAACCAATATGTTGTTCATTCTCACTACTTATTGAACAGCTCTCGTAACATCAGCTGTCTCTCTGTCTATCTATATTTGCGATCCGTCTGGCCGTCCGGGAACAACAGGTCGATACAGGTTTTTGTTGGTATTCTTCTAAAAACTCATCATCAACCAACTTCATTTGGGCCTAATTGCGAGCCACCTACTTTTTAACCGACTTCAAAAAGGCGGAGGTTCTCTATTCGATCGTATTTTTTAAAATATTATTATTTTAAATGAATGAATCATTCTTACCTACCAAGTGACATCTGTCCACATCTGAAACTTTTTTAAACAAATTCCAACCCAAGGGCATCACATAAATTCTCTCAATAATGCCCGGAACAAAACTTTGATGCTGACCGTAAATGGCTCAAAATATCTATCGCGAGGGAGCGCAGGGCAGGCGCGTGAATTATTGGCTTCCCGCATGTCGTCAATAAGAACGCAGAAAATAACCGGCAGCATCAGATGTACTATTTTCCTATTATTATACAACAGTACAGGTTCCGTTGTTTTGTTTGATTTTCTTTTAAAACTAATGCAAGCTGTTTTTCTCTTTCATGTTTAGATTCAGATATCTTCATCATAATGTTATTTCATCATAATGTTCTTTGGGATAAGTTTTTCAGTTTTATGGGCAGATTTTGCAGATTCACATCCCACAATACTAATGTGGTTGTACCTTTTTAGTTTCCTTTGTGTTCAAATATCGTACATTATAGCCACCCTACTTCATACGTAAAACAGTTCGGCTTTTTCATAGAAAAATTAAAGGAATAATGGATACCCATAGAAGAATATTCCGCAAATAGCATAACTATCAATTTTGCAGCCATTTACTCTACAATATTTCACTGTTTTTGCAGAAAAAATACGCATTTTAAACAAAATTTAGCATGACATAAAAATGTGTCAAAGACGGGGATACCAGTAATGTATTAAAAACTATTACCAAAAAGGTTGATGACGAATGAAGAAGTACATAACCTGCTTGACCTTAAACAACACAATTAGATCAAAAATATTTTATAGAGTTTCCGAGATAAATCACAGAACCAAAAGCACCCGAAAAATATTAAATTTTTAAGATTTAGCTCTAAAAAGGTATTCTATATGAAAACCAAGCATAATGTCAAAAGTTTTTTTCCTACCAACCCGCAATTTCGTTTTGCTATGGCAACTGTGTGAGCGTGACACAACCGCGACTAATTGACCTCTCGCTCGGCACAATTTCTCTTCTTCGCAAATCACAGGAATTTATACCGTATTACAATATACGATTGACTAAATTTGTGTAGCTAGATTTTTGCATTAAACACTCCTTCCTAGAGCATAGCGTGGATTAAAACCTCCTTGCATGAAACAGAGTGGTAAAACCGTCCAGGATCAATTGTAGGGTACCACTGGACCAAATACAAATGGCGTACGAACAGCGGCGGCATAAGCCATAAGCTTATGGATGTAGTCACATTGTTTAACTTTGAAATGCTGTTTTTATACAATTTTAATTAAAAAATTATATCTGAAAAATATCGAATGCTTTTTTGTTTAGTACATTTTCCTACGGTTGAAGTAGGTACAGTCAAGAGCACATAAAGCTTGACACATTGTACTTTGTACCCTCTTATTTGACGTACGGGCTAGTGTCGCACAGCGAGTGTCAAGCTTGACCTGTCGTTGACTGTACCTACAGTCAGCATCGAAAGTCGCCGAACAAATTCAGATTTTGGAAATCTAAAGTCGAGCTAGGTATTTACAATACAGACCGTACAAAAAAATATTGAGGGCATAAATCAAGTTGATAGCTGATTTGATTAGGTTAGGTATATAGCTGATTAAGTAATTACTTCTTAAAAAAAGCTGCAGTAAAAGTGGCTAAATCTACCTAAAAATCGTCTTTAGTGGCACCATTGGCTCTGATCGCAAAATATCTAAAGTACCGGATACACGGTCGCCAACAAGGTCCCGACAGAGGTCACCTTGGTCCGTTCCGACCGTGTAGTTCGTGGTTTACAACCAATTCTCCATACAAGTTCATACAACTCGAATGGTTGCCGACCAAGGTGACCTCTGTCGGGACCCATGTTGCCGACCGTGTATCCGGTACTTAAAATCTTGTCGCGATCCGTACATCAGCGGCGGAGATGGTCAAACAATTTCGTGATCAAAGTCAAGGCACAGATTAAATAATAGGTCAAGGCCGAGTGCCCGCTCAGCCTTCTCTTTCTTTCTTATAGCTGCATCTCTACCGGATCGCAGAATCGCGGATTTAATAAAACGGCCCATACAAAGCCCTGCCTGCAGGGCCCTGCTTGCAGCGCGCACTGCCAATCGTACCTTGTGTGGTCTTGCACGGCCGATGTAACGGCGATTTGTCGGCCCTGCATGCCCACACAAAGTACGATTGGCAGTGGCACTGCAAGCAGGGCCCTGCAGGCAGGGCTTTGTATGGGGCCCTTAAATTGGGTAATGAATGCATGCCTTCGACAAGGTTGTGTTGTGTTGGTACTATAGTTACTGCTTAATACTTACAATCATAACATTAAGGGAATGGTATCCCTTTCTATTAAAAAAACGCTCTTCGTGTTGAGCAGGGCATCTTATGGCAACGTGGGTGCCGTCAATACATCCCAGCACACCTGGTATTTTACTTAATTCATAAAATCTAAAAAAAAATTATGTTAACATTTTATTTAAACTAATAACTACTGTTATCTTCTGCGTATCGGGTGCGGATGATAAAGACGCTTGTAACGATACCTCATTTTGTCAAATAACGATATGTTTTTTACAAGTTACTAAGGAACATACCTAGATAAATACATATATACACACCGGTCAATATCATACCACAACCCTCCTTTTTGCCATGGACGGGTAAAAAAAATTATTCGATACCCAATTTGGTAGAAATCTGCCATAAGTAATTGGTCACATTGTCCGTAATGTGTGCGAGGGTGTCAGCACAGCACGGGTGACTTAGGGTGGTTTCAGAGCGGAGGGTATGGCCGGCGCCGGCGGCCGGCGGGCGTGTCGCCACGCCGGTCGCATGCGCATTTTACACGCGCCGGTCGCTGTGAAATGAGATTTGTATCGCGCGTGTCATCGCAGTGTACATTCATCAACAGGGCAAACGTATACCTATTAAGCAATTTTTTTTTATGAAAAAAGGGGAAGGTTTTATGAAGATTTGAAATGTAGATAGATAGATGAACACTTTATTGCACACCTTAAAAAAAAACAAATACAAATTAAAACAAAAAATTACAAAAAGTGGGCAAAGGCGGCCTTATCGCTGTAAGCGATCTCTTCCAGACAACCTTTGGGAAGAGGAATCCATAGAAGGTGAACGAGTAGGAAGTGCAGTGTAACAAGGTGAGAATAATTATATAATAAAGCTTATGCTAAGAATACAAAAAAATAATAATAATAACATTAAAAAGTTAAATAATACTTTAATAAATACATACATTAAAAATATAATATATATATATATATATATACATATACGTAAATATACAATATAAAGCTAATTGCAAACAGTTTGAGAAAGGAGGTGCTCGTGTACTTTAATTTTAAACGTATTAAGCGTTTTGGAGTTCCGAATGTCCTGTGGCAAAGCATTCCACAAGTAAGTGGCCCTAACTGTAAATGAGTCCTTGTAATATCCCGACCGAGTGAACGGCGCCCTCAAGACGTTATCAGATGTAGAACGGAAAGTGCGCGTATGGTCAGCCCCTTGGTAACGGAAGCGCTCAGATAGGTATCGGGGGGAGGCAGGGTTGTTGAGGATGTTATAAACTAGACTCCGCTAAACCGCTCCAATTTGCTAAGTAAATCCTCGTTGAGGTCAATGTAACACGAATCAGCGTAGTCAAGGATTGGCAGAAGACGCAGAAGTAGTGATTGCGCAAGTTCGATCTTGGTCTTCACCGGCAGCAGGTTTTTCCAACGCCTCAATGACCCAGCAGCAGCAAATATTTTGCGACTAACCTCTGTCACTTGCGGTCTCCACCACCCGTCTGCGCGAGCCGCGGCGTCCCAATCAGAAAATAATAACGACACACTAATGACAAAAAAAACTACAAAGAAACGATAAGCAAAAACGACAAATAAACGATAAACAAAAACGACAAACGTAAACACTGACGACAAACTAACGACAAACAAAAACGACAAACAGAAACGAAAAACTAACGACAAACAAAAACAACAAACAAAGACCGGACAGACCAGACGCCCCGTATCGATGAAGTGTACATTATTCATGGTGTCAACCGTACTCACCGGCGCATGCGGCCGGCGCGGCTTAAAAACGCTACCTACTATCTAGTGCAATCAAACTCGCGCGTGTCGCCGGCGCCGGCCACACGCTCCGCTCTGAAGGCAGAGTAGACGAGAGCAGTTTTTGAAAGCATTGCAAAATGGACTTTAAATTCATAGGAATAAAATGCTAAATTGCCTGAGAGGCATGAAAACTGCTCGCGGCTGCTCGAGCATGCGCGAGCAGTCGCGCGGACGCAAGGTCGCAGCGTTGCCTCCTTGAAGGGTTTAGGGCTAAATATAGCATTTTTTATAATTTTTAATTAAGTATAAGTATAATATTTTTGTCGGCCGATTTCTTGTATGATGGATGATTAGGGAGGTGATCGATCAAAATAATATCGACACACTAAGATAAGATTCCATGAACATAAGTCTCGGTATTATCAAAAATGCTTCTAATGGTCATTATTTGTTAATATACAGGATGTTAGGCTAGGATGTTAGGGTAAGTACTCGTACACAAGGTGTTAGGTTAGGATGACTACTATATGTACAGGTTGTTAGGTTAAGTATACAGGGTGTTAGGTTAGGATGAGTACTATATTTACAGGCTGTTAGAGTAAGTATACAGGGTGTTAGGTTAGGATAAAAACGCAGGGTTTCAGGGTAAGTATACAGGGTGTTAGATTAGGATCACTATATGTACAGGGTCTTAGGGTAAGTATACAGGGTGTTATGATAGGATAACTATACAGGGTGTTAGGTTAGGATTACTATGTGTACAGGATTTTAGGGTAAGTATACTGGGTGTTAGGTTAGGATTACTATACAGGGTGTTAGGGTAAGTAAACAGGCTGTTAGATTAGGGTCACTATATGTACAGGGTCTTAGGGTAAGTGTACAGGGTGTTAAGATAGGATAACTATACAGGGTGTTAGGTTAGGAAAACTACACAGGGTGTTGGGTTAGGATCACTATTATGTATAGTGATAACTACACAGAGGGTTAGGTTAGGATCACTATATATATTATATAAATCCTAACATTACACCCTGTATAGTTATCCTATCCTTACACCCTGTATACTTACCCTAACACCCTGTGTAGTAACACCCTGTATACTTACCCTTAGACCCAGTACATACAGTGATCCTAATCTAACACCCTGTGTACTTACCATAACAGCCTGTATAGTAATCCTAACCTAACACCCTGTATAGTGATCCTATCCTAACACCCTGTATACTTATCCTAACATCCTATATAACAATAATCCTAACCTAACACCCTGCATGCACGTCCCAGTGTTGTATTACCGCTACAAATTAGTAACATGGCATGGCAACCCTGAGAAACTGCTCCGGACTGCTCGCGCATGCGCGAGCATTTTGCCGGTCGGTCTGCGCGGACCCTAACGCGCGCGCTGCTCCTAAATGTGCAACCACATTTAATTTTTATACTCTATTGGATTGTCCATATCAGCTCCTAAATACCTAGTGCTTCCAAATATTTAATTAGGTAGGTACCTACCTGTGTTGTGTTCTATACATTTCGTCTTCTGTTGTGGGAAACTTTATGTGCTTACTTGCTATTTCATTCAGTGCTTCCGTCACTTGCGCAATAGATCTTGACACAGTTGGTTGAGAGACGCAATGCATTTTAATATCTCCTACGCCTGTTTGGTAAGACCCAGAGCCGTAGAAAGATAAAGCAATTAACACCTAAAATGAGGATGGTAGGTCACGCACGGTGGAGATTTAACTATACCTAAGAAATAAACTTTAGTTAGGTACCTATTTAAATTTCATAATAAATAATTAAATTATATGTTAGAAAATGTCCTAAACATTACAACCAGAAATTATAAATAGTTTAAAAAATAATTGTCAAAATTAATGGAATAACCCGCCCCTGATCGTTCCCGGTGCAATGGTGCCTATTAGGTACAGTAGCTGCGTTGCTGTGCTGAATGGTGACGGATAACCTTTGCATCAGGAACCGACTGTAAGCGGGAGTCGCCTTTTTTTCTGATTGTCTTTTTGTGTTTCTTTGTCCGCGATTCACGCAAAAACCGGACCAACATGGTAAAACCAAACCATAGTAAACTTCGTCTGTCTGCATGTCTGCCACACCTGTTTATCTAGCAACCACTTATGCCATCGACTTGAGATTTGGAATAGTTTAGAGTATGAATTATAAAAATATTATATAATTATCATTATAAAGGGGGCCCAAATTGGGGGAGGTCAAAATTTTAAATTGTCGTTACTAGGTCGAGTATAGGGTATCACTTGTGCATTCCAAAATATATTTTTTACGTATGTGTTTTCAAGTTATGTTTATAAGTAATAACATCCCCCCTTCTCTCCGAAGTTTGCTCCGGCTTTATTGCATTGGGTTCACTTAAACAAAAAAACCGGCCAAGTGCGAGTCGGACTCGCGCCCTAAGGATTCCGTACCTTTCTACCATATGACATACTAAAAGCTTTGCTCTTTGATTTTAAAAACTCCGCGATCATCCAACTTGACCCCTCTTTTATAGAGAAGTTCTTGAAACGGGAGCTCACCTTAATTGGTTACTATTAGTTGTGAGAAAAATTGAAATATTTAATGATTTTAGACTTTTCCCTTCATTTGTACTGTGAGACCTAGCTTCTTGCCAAATTTCATAATTTTAGATCAACGGGAAGCACCCTGTAGGTTTTGCTTTTTTGCATAAATGTATGGAGATGAGAACATAAAAAGCCATTTCTTTTGATTGCGTCGTTGTAAAAAATTGAAATTCTCAGATCTTGTGTGGTTTATGGACCTTAATATTCGTTATCAATTTCAACCTGATACCTTTTCTCGCTCGTGAGAAAAAGGGTCTTGACAGACAGACATACAGACAGACGGACAACAAAGTGATCCTATAAGGGTTCCGTTTTTTTTTTTTTGGGGGTCGGAACCCTAAAAATAGTAATTCAGTTTTAAGCTGCTGCCCGCGATTCACTCGACTGCTACCTAACCAATTCAAACGGAATTTTCAACAATTTACCTATTTTGCTTACTTCCGTCTGTGCAACATAAAAGCTTTGTTTTATCGTAATCGTTTCACTGAAATAGAAGCTACAGGATTGCAAAGTAAGGGACTTTGACTTTTCAAACTTTATACCTACTCGCATATCTTCTGTTTTAGTGAATCGATTGCAATGAAAAGATATAATTATGTTGACAGAAGTCGAAAGTAAGCCAAATACATTATTGACAATTCCGTTTTAATCGGTTATGTTGTTTGTGTATACTAAAAGTCCAAACTCCACGCGAACGAAGTCGTGAGCACATCTAGTAAGAACATAAAATATATAGCTTATACTTACTTTAGTTGCTAAGTCGATACTGTCGAATCGGGCACCTTCTTGAAAGCAGCTTGTTAGAGACAACTCTTCAATTAAGTTGCTCACCACTGATTTTGTGAGGCGGTATCTCTTAACAAAATCCTGGTCATCTATATCGAACGCCCAGTGCTTTCTCCTAGTTTCCAAATTGTTTCTTCGCACTTGGCTTTGATCAAATTCATACGCACTTTGCAAAAGATTATATTGAGCTAAGAACATTTTAGGAAACAGGTAAAAATGTTTCAAAAATAAACCTTATAATTCGTCAACTGACAACTGATTAAGTATATGACACTAAAAAGGGGTAGAAAGAAGCTCATTCCAAGATTTTGGAAACCCACGGCACATCCCCACAATGAAGGTA
The DNA here is from genome assembly GCA_947532105.1 of Athrips mouffetella. Taxonomy (NCBI): domain Eukaryota; kingdom Metazoa; phylum Arthropoda; class Insecta; order Lepidoptera; family Gelechiidae; genus Athrips; species Athrips mouffetella. The sequence goes on along the minus strand of OX383968.1, from coordinate 29,996,099 downwards.
GGTAAGAAAACATCATCGTGCGTTCCATTATACGAGTAGGCATTGAATATACTAGAACCACCAACAAACTGATTTGACCACCTTTAACTGTATTTTACTACAGAGCAATTTATTTTTATAATTATGGTACTTAGTAATTTAACCGACTCCAAGATAAAAAGGTAGAAATGAAAGTTTTTTCTTAAAAAAAAAACGATAGCTAAGGCAAATGTTTATCTCGGTAAATATGTTTTTTTGAGTCCGGTGTCAGCATGAATATTATTATATTGCACTTGGTATAGTCGTGGTACGCAAAGAACTGCATATCTCTGTTTTATTCTTAACTAAAATTAAAGTTGGCATTGGCCCCATAAAGAATAGTTGGAAAATTCACCGAGATAAAAACCTACATTTGGTTTAAACTTTATATTTTATAAAAGATAAAACTTTCATTTCTCCAATTTTATCTTGAAGTCGGTTTGATTTTTTACCCTAAGTACCCAAGTTTCGTACCCAAAGGGTGAAAAACGGGACCCTATAAAAAAAAAATTACCCAACCCATTGTGCCATTGAGCCATCGTTGTTTAGAGCTCGTTGAGTAAGATAAATACTAATGTATTTTTTGTTTTAAAAATATTTTAATAAAAGGGAATAAGATACAATGGGCAGAGTGATGTGGCATCGGCACGCTTGTGCAGCGCTCACAAGTCGCTCGCCTGGCTTTTATTTAGCGAACCTCGCGGCGAAGAAAAAGGCGTGGTTTCTCCCACCCTCCGTGCACGTGGCAGGACATGGTCAATTTCTAGCCAGGGATGGACTTGCCTCCGATGACAGTTGTGTTAAGACAATTAGCACCGGTGGAAATCCTTTGCGGCCATACCATGCCTAAATCTTGAAGCTGGTATGCATACCAGCTTGTGAATATTCACTTACTGGGAAAATATCCGGGTGAATTATGGCGTGCAGGAGCTGGGCGAAGAAAATGCACCCTCGGCGTTCTTATCAGGCGCAAATGGGGCACACCAACTCTGATTTAAAATCCAGTACACACAGCTAGGCAACAATGTCCTTCGTATTGCTGGGAGGCCTTCGATGGCCAGTGTGAGTAGCTTCTTCGGCTTGGTTTAAAGTCTTGTAGATCCCCCAGCTTTGCAGGGGGAGGCGGCTGTTAAGGACTGGAACTGGATGAAGCTTCTTTCTTGCAGACTACGCGCTTCGACTGGTGATCAAGGTCTGGGTTCCAATGTTGACAGATATCCTTCTCGTAGAGAGCTGACCAGGGAATGTGTAGAGGGTTGGCTTGGTCTCCGTGTATGCGTGGTTAAGCTTTTGCAGTCAAGAGCACGTCAAGCTTGACACACGACTTTGCACCGCGTCTTAGTCAACGTAGTGACGGAACTTGTACTGCGAGTGTTAAGCTTGACCTGCTTTTGTCTGTTCGATGCAGACAGGTACGCGAAGTCGTCAGTTAATATGGCCAGCTTGATATCTCCATGGAGAGGGATGACGTACAGGTTAGGGACAGGCAACAGACTGTCTTGAGGCATGCGGACTCGTATGTGGAGAAGAGAGTTCGTCTTCCACAGTGACCTAGAACTTCCGAACTTCCTAACTTCCTTTCAGAAACCTCATAGACATAGTGCAGATTAAGGGTAAGATGGTCAAATGGCTAGATGATAAATCAGCTGGGCTACCACGCAGAGACCATCCATCATCATAAATTATCATATTTCATCATAAGTCGTTATAAGTCATCACAAATAATGATTAGTTATCATCATTAATTGTGTTTTTTTAGGTCAGGCAGGTTATGTACTTCTTCATTGGTCATCAACCTTTTTGGTAATATTTTTAATACATTACTGGTATCCCCGTCTTTGACACATTTTTATGTCATGCTAAATGTTGTTTAAAATAAAAAACATTGAAATATTGTAGAGTAAATGGCTGCAAAATTGATAGTTATGCTATTTGCGGAATATTCTTCTATGGGTATCCATTATTCCTTTATTTTTTCTATGAAAAAGCCGAACTGTTTTACGTATGAAGTAGGGTGGCTGTAATGTACGATATTTGAACACAAAGGAAACTAAAAAGGTACAACCACATCTGAATCTGCAGATCTGCCCATAAAACTGAACAACTTGTCCCAAAGAACATTATGATGAAATAACATTATGATGAAGATATCTGAATCTAAACATGAAAGACAAAAACAGCTTGCATAAGTTTTAAAAGAAAATCAAACAAATCAACCGAACCTGTACTGTTGTACAGTAATAGGAAAATAATACATCTGTGAATTCATAATTCATAATGTGAATTCTTAAAGTCTCAAAAGTGATATTTTATCACCCGGTGATTTTCGAGAATTCCCTGGGCTTTTCTGGAAAGCAAGAAGAAAGAAATGAAAAAAGGAAACAAACAAAAAGAATGCTCCTGCTGAAAAAACTCTGACCCCACCGAGTGATAAAATATAATTTTTGAGACATCAAATAAGACAGTGGGTGCTGTGGGCGGTGGTGGTGACCACTTACCATCAGGTGGCCCACCTGCTCGTTTGCTCACTTTTAACATAAAAAAATATCAAATGTACCCTGATAATCTGTTAAAAATGTGAACCATAATACATAAAAAGGAACAATCAATCACTTTTGAATTTTTCGGGTGATAATTATTTATCATCCGGTGTTATTCAAGAATTGAGCCCAAGGTACTCATGACATGCTTGAATAATATTCATGACATGCACATACTATGCTTGAATAATATTCTCATGTTGTACTTGACATCTCATGAAACGTACACTGTACGTACATTACGATGCCCACGGGTGGAGATGGTTGGTACTATACTTTGCCGGCACCAAACGGACTTGACTTCATTTACCTCTATGACTCTATAATTGAGCCACGAGCCAAGCGCGTTGTTCTAAAGAAGAATCCTCAGCGTTGCGAGGATTTTAAGACACGAAACACTTTGTTGCCGAGGGAAGCACAACTTATCTGGTAGAAACTAAAGGATAATATCCTGCCAAATAAAATATTTAAAATGAAGCTGCTGTTCCAGACGGCTTTAATAATATTACATCCCCAAGCGTAAAATAGTAAGGTCACCCTACTGTGTGAAAGAGATGCCACCGCGACTATTGAATATACTCGTCGTCACGCTTTTTTTGGCCATTCATCACCCTTCCTAGAGCGAAGCGTGGGTTAAAACCTCCTTGGTACTATACGAACAACATATATACTAATCTGTGATTTGGAATGGATTTAAGCGCGCTCACGTGTTCATCTGTCAAAGTGTCAGTTTTGTTTGTTTTTATTTTCTTTAACAAAGCCTAAGCTAATCCCTCAAAAATGTGCGCCAAATCCACTCTCATTTCCATTAGAGACAAACTCATTAAAATTAAAACTTGACAAACGTGAGCTGGCTGCAAATGTGTGGGATTTTATATGTGTCAAATCGATTTTGACATTAGCGCTTTCACTGCTCCACCTATTTGACTAAAGCACTAATAGCAGAAACGATGACGTCATCAATGACGTAAGGCGGTGAACGAGCAAGTGCTTTAGAGCACGCTTTAGGTCAATTTGGACCGACTTAAGCGCGCACACAGTGCTCTAAAGCAGTCTGTTAGCGCAAAATGGAACGCGCAGTCTGTAGCTCAACTGTCATATGTAAACTGACACATGACAGGATATTGTTGCCAGGTCAGGGTTTTTTTTCGCAATTTTGGGGAAAAATTTCATTTTTGGGGAAATGAAATCGTTGGGGAAATTTCTGGGAACCCCTTGGGGTTTGGTCGTAAAGTCTTGGTAGCACTACATTCTGAGCACATAACAAAAAGACCATTCCTACTAAATTAGCCCATCAGCTAGAATCTAAAAAGAATTAATAGACCAAAATCCGGTGAAGTCCAACTAGGGTCGATTGCTGTGAAATCGCTAAGTTTAAGCCTATAAAAGGGCTGCTGTCTCTGTTTTCCTCTACAAGCCAAATAAGAGATAACAACACTCGTTAGACCTAACATCTTTCAGGCTCAAAATTAGCGGCTAATACGCAGGAATCGATCTAACTGTCGGTAAAAATCATATGTTTAGGGTGGCTTATTGTTTTTAATAAATATAAAAAAGTATGCTTAAAATCGTGTGTTTTATTGTTATTTCTATGAAAAAACTGTTGGGGAATTTGTTTCAAAAGCGTATAACTTTGGGGAAACAATATTGTCAGTTTGGGGAAATCACAAAAATAGGATCTGGCATCCCTGCAGGATATAAAAAAAATATATACATCTTGTTTTTTCGAAAAAAGAGAAGTAAGCGTAAGAAGCATCTGTACTATACTTACTAATCTGGGGTAAGAAGAAAGAAAGAAGTAAGCACTGTTTACGGCAGCTGGTTTACATATGGGCACATGTGCCCGGTTTCCGAGCTTAAGGGTTGTCACCTTCGCTTCTGACCCTGGATTTGATCACGGAAGCCTACAACACTAACCCTGCTACGAAATCTGGATATTGATAAAACCTGACGCTATCGCTGTATTTTTTCGAGCAAAACCAGCGACAAGCACAATGTTGCTGAAATCACAGGCGCAAAAGCTTTGATGTAAGTTGAGTTAAGATGCATACCATGGTACATAAGTCTTTCTTGCAACTACTATAAATTTGTTATTTCACAACAGGTCGTCGTGGGAGTCAAGTAAAAAGAGAAGGATGTGTCATACAAGCTAAAATTGTTCCGGAGCACAAAATATCTAACAGGTATTACTTATATTGCAACAGTACACATTAATGAGACATTAGACACAACTGTACACATATTATGCGATGGCTGTGCGGCTGCAGCTGGTAAACATTGTATATTGCTTTAATGTTCATCATCATCATCATAACATCCCATGAAACGTCCACTACAGGACAGGGAGCTCCCTCCAGAATTCTAGCTTTTGCTGGAAAAATGTGGAGGGGAAGTACCATAGTCACCTCACTTGTTAGCAATACGGCTGGCACCATGGAGTGCGGTTGTAGGTGACCGCAGTAAGTAAGATGTAAGATACAAAGGAGGATGCTGCTGCCCATCCTCCAGTTAACCCTTAGTCGCCTCTTACGACACCCACGGGTATGTATGGGTTGGTACAATTCTTTGCCGGCACCACACGGGACAAACATCATGCTATGATGTTATACCATAATAACATGATACCCATATTATTGTCCCGTGTGGTGCTAGCAAAGAATAGTACCAACCTATACATACCCGTGGGTGTCGTAAGAGGCGACTAAGGCAGCATCCTCCTGTGTATCATACCATCTTACTTACTGCAGTCACCTACAACCGCGGTCTATGGTGCCAGCCATAACGCCGCTGCCATAACGCTGACAAACGAGGTGACAATGGTACTTCCCCTCTGCATTTTTCCAGAAAAAGCTAGAATTATGGAGCGAGCTCCCTGTCCTGTAGTGGACGCTTCATGGGATGTTATGATGATAAATATGATTATTGTCTTTCTAGTTACATTTATAATAAAAAATAATTAATACCTATTTGCTTTTCAGGAGGCTGTAAACACAGAGTTGTTTTTATACTAGTTGTAAAAACGAAGTGCCGAGCCTTCCCCAACCAGTGTGCAGAGCTATTGGCTCAAGTCTAGTTTGACTTCTGCACGACAAGACACAGTCCAATGCAAAGAAATTTTCAAAACAAAGCCTTTTCAACTTGAACCAAAAGATCCAGGCTCTTATTGTTCTGCATGATAATGATGAAAATCCTGTTAGATTATCAAAATATTGTTTACAAGACCTAATGGTTGATTTTGTCTCTGAAGAAAATAATAATTCATATGAAAAGTTTAAAACCTTTAGCGACAAAAAAGTGGATTGAAAAACAGCAGAAATTTATAAAGAAATGATAGCCCAAGCTAACTCTAAAGCTATAGTATTGCATGCGGAAAGCACGATTAATACGTTCTAAGATATATGAATAATAATAGATGTATATAACAATAGTAGTTATGTTCAGAAGTTAAAAGTCAAAAGAGTTTTAGAAGAAAAACATCAATCCTAATAATTTTAAGAACCGCGATCAGCCCATAAAATTATTGTGACCTAATAAATATATTTTAGCTTAATTTTGTTTTTCTTGTCTTTAAAATACAAATAAGTCAAAATATTAATATTTTTATGCTATAACACTGCATTATTTTTAAGGTGCCGTACCCAAAGGGTGATACGGGACCCTATTAATATCCCTCCAATGTCCGTAAACCGTTATAGGTAGACAGTATAAATTTTTACAGATTTGGTATATATTTTTGTTGCCGCTATAACAAATAAGAAAAAAGTAATTCCCTACTAAAACGAGTGCCGCTTTGTCTGTCTGTCTGTCACACCTGTATATCTCAGCAACCACTTACTATCGACTTGAAATTTGGAATAGATTTAGAATATAGTTGCCCAACTTAAATGCATATGAAAGAATAAAAAATGAATTAGGATTATTAATGTAGAGGGGGCCCGAATAGGGGTGGCAAATTTTAAAATTGTGGTAACTAGGTTGAGTGGGGTATCATATGAAAGGGCTTTACTTGTACATTCTAAAATATATTTTTCTATTTTTTTAAGTCTCTTAGTTTTGAATTTATGATTAAAAATTTCAAAAAAATACTGTTTGGTGGTGAACAGTATTTTTTTATCTCTGAAGTTCGTGAAAGGAAAAATCAGAATTAATTACAGTCGATAGAAGTTTATGTAAATATTACAGCAAAAAAGGTTAAAATATTACACCTTGTAGGATAGGTATAATAATATATTATTGATTGTAGTACATAAAGTTAGGAAAAGGACTGGTACTTAGGCTTTATAGAGGGCGGTGATTTTCATTCTCAAGTTTGTCTTCAACTTTATAGTTTAGGTACCTACCTAAGTACTTACCTACCTGAACAGGAGGACACATATTACACCTTGAAGATGCCGAGCTCTTCATTCTAGGCAGATGATCAGCTTTAATGTCAAAGGGCCCTCATATAACGGCCTCTTTGGATAGATTGAGCTTGGCTGCATATGTTTATTGTCTGAAAAATCAGACAGCTAAGTACATCAGAAAGCTGTCTGATTGATTACCTACCTAAAGCTACTTCCATAGCATAACGTCTTATGGCATACTGGTTCAGGTTCAGTCAGGCAGACAATAATAATAATATATATGCCTTTATTCTGAATACCTATACATCAATTATATCATTAGGTACATTAATAATTATAATCACAAAACGTCTCTCAATTCAGAGTGCCTGTTGGCAAAGGCCTCCTCCAGGTTTCTCCATTGCGCTCTGTCTTCTGAGACCCTTCTCCAGTAAGGCCCAGCAGTAAGCTTAATTTCATCTTCCCATCTCCTATTGGGCCTCCTCTGTTCCTTTTTCCCGTTCATGGGTACCAATTTGTTACCTCTTTACACCATTTTTCCCTACCTTCCCTGATCATGTGCCTTGTCCACTTCCATTTCAGCGAGTCCTTTTCAAAACATCTGTAACCTTAGTTTTTTCCTTTATGTCTGAGCATCTAACTTTATCCATTTATCTTTATACCCACCATACTTATTTTATGGCGCATTGACATCTTATCAGCTGATCTCTATGGGATGAGTTTAATGCCCAAGTCTCACAACCATATGTTAGGCAAGGGAGGATGCAAGTGTTAAAAACTTTGCGCTTCGGGTGTACACCTGAAAATAAGACAATATCCATTGAATATTTATTTTAGAGTAGTGACTCCCGAAGAGAACTGTTTAAAAAGATTAACATGACAGTACCATGACATGATCATGCCAATATAGAAAATAAAAAAATTGTGACAATCATAATCAATAGAAGGTATTGGAAATAAGTGCAAACTGGATCAACCACATACTTAATTTGCACAAGTCTGCATGTACAATATTACTAGGGACATAATACCTAACAATATAGTGCAATTCATCATAACATCCCATGAAACGTCCACTGCAGGACAGGGAGCACTCTCCAGAACTTCAGCAAAAATGTGTAGCTTGTAAGCATTGCAGCTGATAACCGCAGTATGTGTAGTGCATTAACCTGAGAGAAAATTTAAGGAATGTGTACAGCAAACATTATGTAAGAATGCTTATTATACATTAAATGAATGCATCATTGACAAGGTATGGTGCTGATATTCCAGCAAAACAAGAAAAACATTGTATAAAGCCGACTCTTAAAGTACCTAGACAATGATGCAGTGGTTTCAAAAAGATTTAATAATTCTTATACAAATTAGTTTCTTACACTCAGCGATAACACAATCTGAAAGAGTAGTACACTTGCTCTATTTATATTATATTCTGACATTCAATAAGTATTTTGTGAAGAATCTACATTGAATAAATTATTTTGAATCTGAGTCTTATTAGAGGCTGTCGCTGTGGTGGATTTAGCATAAAGGGTTGGCTACAATAGATCTTTACTTATAGTACCTATGCTTAAACCACCCTAATTAGTAAGCCTTAATACTATTATTCATAGATACAGGCGCCTGTTGGTTAAGGTGGGAGTGGTTGGCCAGCAAAGGTGTTTAAAAATCTGTTTAAGTTGATCCATTTTCTGTGTTTGGTGTCGTATTATAGCCGTAAGAGAGATAAATAAGTGTAGTGGGTGTTTTTATTAGGTATTAGCTTTGTTTGGATTTTCTATTATTGTTTGATTACCTATTGTATGGTTTACCTATTGTATGGTTAGGAATGGTTTACAGCAGTTTACCATAAAACAGTCGCAGTGCTTTCATGTCAATCTTACTTGTTAGGGCTAATAGTATGAGGTAGGGTCCATCTGTTCAGTTAAGAGGAGACATTGGACAAAGAGTATATAAGTCACCAGCGTATTCACATTGGACTTGAACTTACATTAGGTATAGCAATATGTTTGTGTCCATAGGCACTAGGTAGGTTTACAGTTCCGACAGATATTTGCAAGACAACAGTTTTCACCCTGTAATACCTAAATCAAACTTGCAATGAGACACTGCACTGATGTACATGTGTAAAGAAACTAAAACGCTGGAAGTATTTGAGGTTAAAGTAAATATTCATAGTCTTTAGGTAACTAATATTCATATTCATCATAGGTTAGTTACTTACACTCATTCTACAAAGGTTTTGTTTTTTACCCTTTATATATCCTTACGACAAGCCGCTTTTTTACTAATTTGGCTTGGAAATAGTTTGTAAGTAAATAAATATTTCATAATGGACGACATTGGACGCGAATGGCTGTGTTCCAAATTGTACAAACGCTGCTAAAAGCGTATACAGTACTGACGGACGGTCCAAATTGATTTTGCACGCTCACAAAGCTATCACTGCTTTAATGGCTCTAGTCAATTTGGAATGGATTTAAGCGCGCTCACGTGTTCATCTGTCAAAATGTCAGTTTCGTTTTTATTTTCTTTAACAAAGCCTAAGCTAATCGCTGAAAAATGTGCGCCAAATCCACTCTCATTTCCATTAGAGACAAACTCATTAAAATCAAAACTTAAAAGACATCAGCTGGCTGCAAATGTGTGGGATTTTATGTGTCAAATCGATTTTGACATTAGCGCTTTCACTGCTCCACCTATTTGACTAAAGCACTGATAGCAGAAACGATGACGTCATCAATGACGTAAGGCGGTGAACGAGCGAGTGCTTTAGAGCACGCTTTTGGTCAATTTGGACCGACTTAAGCGCGCTCACAGTGCTCTAAAGCAGTCTGTTAGTGCAATATGGAACGCACAGTATGTGTGTGTGTGTGACGTATAAGATAAATGTTCCATCTCTTTTAGTTTCATAGCGTCGTTTATCTTCCATCTCTTTCTCCCTTACGTTAAGTATAAGTTTTTATCCTTAAGGTTTTGACAGATCAAAAACCTCGTTATTCTGATTAATCTGTAAATGAATGAATGATTGAATGAATGTAAATTTTTACACTGCTGGTTATGTATGGAATTGTTTTGTAGTTCTTGTACAAAGTACGCAATGTACAGATGTTTTCATTTTTTTGTCGCCAATAGCAAATACCGTACTCTTAATATTAACTCAAGTTTAAGAAATTTAGGAGAATAGCGACCCAGTTTTAGGCCGCCATCTTGAAAAATATTATAATGTTATTTGTGTAACAAGCATGTATGAATTCGGCAGGGTCGTATTAGTCTAAAAACACCTTAAAAATAAGAGATGATCGATTTGCGTCTAGAAAAATCTTAATTCAAAAGTTGGATTTAACTAATATGTTTCTAATTGTACTATTTTAACATTGATTATTTAACAATTTGACTCATATTAAATGAAATTGTATTAAATGACTTTTATGCAACACCTACAAACACCAACAATAGTGATTATAGTGATTATAGTGAATATTAGTGATTATAGCTTGTAAGCGTTGCGGCTGGCGACCGCTGTTGTTGGTGACCGCAGTGTCTAAGATGGTACGATACACAGAAAGATGCTGCTGCCCATCTTACAGTTAATAAACCCGTAGCCTCTCACGCCACCCATGGCTATAGTCTATAGATGGGTTGGTACTATTCTTTGCCGCCACACGGGACCAAAATTGAAATTACATCGAGCGAAATAAAAACTGTATTAAGTTGGTCTCAACCAATGCCATCCTTTAAATAATATATTGCTGTCACTATCTTTTGTCAACAAAACAGAAAAAGTCAACAGTAGACTTAAAGAAGCTTCAAATTTAAAGACTTTTTGTGCAACTGGCGGTAAGTCTTTAAGACCTCAAGACTCAGTGGGGCTGCTGAAAAGTTTAAAAAGCCCTGGTTGTAAGGCGAAATGCGGCCAAGTGCGAGTCGGACTCGCGCCCTAAGGGTTCCGTACCTATCTACCATATTTTTTTTATATTTTATTTATTTTATATTTATTTATCCAAAACATATAAATTACAAATTATAATTTAAGGTCGTGCGACGGAAGCTGTATAAAGCTTATCTGTCGCAGACGAGTTCTATGGTACATTTTAGTTATTAATAATTACCTATGACTAAGTATGAGTAGGACAACACAGCTTCATTCTCGTGACATAAGTCTTAGAGAATGAAGCTGTGATCGTCACTATCAATAAAGTATTTTTTAATTTTTATATACTAAAAGCTTTTGCTCTTTGATTTTATAAACTCTGCGATCATCCAACTTGCCCCCTGTTTTATAGAAAAGTTCTTGAAACGGGAGCTCACCTTAATTGGTTACTATTAGTTGTGAGAAAAATTGAAATATTTAATGATTTTAGACTTTTTCCTTTATTTGTACTGTGAGACCTAGCTTCTTGCCAAATTTCATAATTTTAGGTCAACGGTCAATTTCATAATTTTAGGGGAGGCCTATGTCCAGCAGTGGACGTCTTTCGGCGGATATGATGATGATGAGTACCCTGTAGGTTTTGCTTTTTTGCATAAATATATGGAGATGAGGACTTAAAAAGCCATATCTTTTGATTGCGTCGTTGTAAAAAATTGAAATTTTCAGATCTTGTGTGGTTTATGGACCTTTATATTTGTTATAAATTTCAACCTGATATCTCTTCTCGTTCGTGAGAAAAAGGGTCTTGACAGACAGACAGACAGACGGAAAATAAAGTGATCCTATAAGGGTTCCGTTTTTTTTTTATTTTGAGGTACGGAACCCTAAAAATGAAGAAAAAAAATTTATTTTTGTTTTAATGACGTATCAACTTCTTGGTATTTAGGGTCCTGACTGAAATGGTTAAAAAATAAACCCTTATATTATGGTGCGACTTCGTCTATCCGTCTGTCTGTCACACCTATACAGGGTTTAACTATGTAATTGGACCGATTAGTTGATCATTTTGTATTGAATAGAAATATTTGCGAAATATGTTTATTTTTCAGTAATTAATAAAATAACGCTATCGAAATTCTTAGTTTCAAACTGTGTGTGCCAACTTATTGCAAATGTTTTATTTTATTGCAAATGAGGCCGAAACGATGGGAACAAAAGTTCACAGCTTTATAGGATTTTAGTCTTTTAGTTTTAGATTCCTTTCCTTATCTTTTTTCCTCCTGTTTTTGTACCCCTTGTTACATTTGAGAAGATTAAAAATGCTACTGTAAATTTTTTAAAAAGTGCGTAGGCTGTCGCAATGTATCACTTGTATTGTTCTAGAATCATTTTAATTTTGTTTCTATCAACTAATACAAACAGGAACTTAATTTATTTTTAAGTTAATAAAATAGAGATAATAAAAGAAGGTGACAGACTCCGCGGCTCCAGCGAGGTGCGGGGCGGGGGAGGGGAGGGGAGGAGATGTTGCCAACTACACATCGATTTATCGCACGCGTGTCGTATTTAGATTCATTCAGAGCCTAGGTAGAGTGAGGTGTATACTTAGGTGACCGTGGTAATTTGAACAATACTTATTACCAAAACGTTTGCCAACGTCACGTTAAGCTAGGCAAACGATTTTGCGTTCAAATTATAACTACTTTGAATTACTTATAAACTTTCGCAGTTATCATACCCTTATAAAAAGTACTTAAAGTCTTAATAACCTTAATTGTCTACGTTGTTACCTATTGGCATTCCTGTTTTAATAGCAACTTGCTGTTGGTCTTACGAAAATTTTATTAAATGAAATCCGGTTATTTTGAACCCCTTGATTTTAATAGTTACTCAGAAAACAAATCTGAACTACATTTTCAAATTAACATTGTTGTGCCAGCAATCGATGAATTTGTACAACAAGAAAAAAAATATTCTCGTTTTTCGACGCATGGCATGTCCCTTTAGAAAAGTATAGTAGTTCTATGTCCCAAAATTCTTAAATCCAGCCCCTACCTAAAGTTGTATTTCCGGAAAAACGTAAATAAGACTCTACATGACTCTACTTAGCAAAAAGTACAAACAATGTAAAAGTTCATGATGTAGAAGCCTTCCTTTACAATCTACCTTTTATTTTAATTAAACATAGACTTGCTCTTGACATCGATAGGTGCTAGTCTTGTTTGGGGCAAAAATAAGGTCGACAATTATGGTACTACAAACTCACCTAGAAAAAGTATTAGCGACTTGAAGAGAATACTAAGCTTTCTTGAAGCACATTTTGGCAACATTTCCTCTGAACGGAGGGTTGCGGGAGGGCTCGCGGGATGAGGGGGAGGGCCGGTGGCTTACTCTCAGACAGTTCAGTTGTCGCGCGACCTGCGAGTATAGCTGACGTGCTACTGCGACCGTGAGCCGCATTCGCCGCGACACGTGCGCGAAATAAGACCGCTCACTCGTACGAGTGCATTCTGTATACAAGACTCGGCTCAAGGCGAGCCGCTCGCTGCTGCCGCCGCAACTTGAGCAGTGCAGTGTAAATAGTGTAGTGAGTGACAGTAGAGGAGTGCAGTGTGTGGGGGGTGGCAGTGATGTCCTGGCGGTGAGCATGGCGCGCGCGGCGGCGCTGGCGCTGCTGGTGGTGGCGCTACAGGCGGGCGCGGGGGACACGGGAGGGAGAGGGGAGGGGTGCGTCCCCCCGCCGGCGTGCTCGTGCTCGGAGGGGGGCGCGCGGCTGCAGTGCGCGGGGGGAGGGTGGCGCCGGGTGCCGCCGCTGCACGCCGGCCTCATAGCGCTGTAAGTGTTGGCCATGCACCAAACACCCGCATCTTCATCCTCTGGACCACCTTTTCAAGGCATTCTATTTAGCATTGCCTGATCATCTAGGCGATTGTACCAGGACCAAATTCAGGACGTTCTGAATAAAGGCCAGGTTAAAAGTACCCTAAACCGACGAGCATGTATGAAAGGATTGATGAAAGTACAGGAAGCAAGGGAAGTATGTCAAGATCGTAGCAGGTGGAGGACTGTGGTCTCTGCCTACCCCGACGGGAAAGAGGCGTGATGTTATGTATGTATGTATGTATGTATGATCATCTCTAAGATCCGCTCTCCCTGAACAGTTTCCTCGCCGGTTAAAAGGCCATCCATAAGTTCATGCAGCATGGGCGCCGTCTCTGTGGGTGCTCAGAGGCTCAAGCACCCACGAGAATTGGAATTGAGAATTGGGTGCGGATTTGACGAGCAGAGCAGCAAGAGGTTTTCTAAAAGCTGGCGTTCATAATATTAATATCTATCATCATCAAGCGTGAATAAACTGCGAAAAACGGACAAAAAGAAAGAAAGAAAAAATAGCATGAAGGCCTGGAACAGAATATGAGCTGACCGCCACCACCAGTCACGGAGATATACCGGGTGTAAGGGACGGTGTACCGAAAACTGAACGGGCGTGCTCAGTCAACGAAACTGAACAACTTTCCCAAAGAAACGTTTTTGGGAAATGAAAAAGAACTTTTTACCTCTCCATACAAATTGCTCACTCAACAGGCAGCCGCCGAGACAATAACTAACACATATAACCTCCCAAGAAACGTCCACTGCAGGACAGGGAGCTCCTTTCAGAATTCCAGCTTTTACTGGAGCAAATGTGGAGGGGAAGTACCATAGTCACCACCCTAGTAAGCGTTACGGCTGGCACCATGGACCGTGGTTGTTGGTGACCGCAGTATAAAAGATGGTACGATACACAGAACTTCTGCTCCTGCCCATCCTCCAGCACACTCCAGTTTATAATCCTTAGTCGCCTCTTACGACACCCACGGGTAATGATGGGTTGGTACTATTCTTTGCCCTCAGCACACGGGCACCGGCAATTAATTGCTAACATGATGCTGGTTGTGTAGTCATTCTATACATTTTATTGGATAACTACTGGAAATTATCTCATAGTTACCCGGAACGACTGTAACATAAATGAATAAAACATCTGAACTATAGCATTGGCTGCTGTTTTGGTCTGTTACCACTTTGAGACACCAATCACTGTTTATTGACCTCCTATCAAACCTATCTATTTGTGGTGAAAAGGAACGCTAACTGTGGTGAAAAGGAACGCAAAAATTTTTTTAACACCCGAAGCCCAGTGATTCTACTCATGAAAACAAGCAATTTTACCGAAGAAAAAAATTTTTACTCGAAAAAAAATTTTCACCTAACCATACAAAATGAGTCGATCACGTGACCACTTTACTATGATAGGGAGATGAAAAAAAAATTTCGAGTAAATATTTTTTTTCTTCGGTAAAGTTGCTTGTTTTCATGAGTAGAATCACTGGGCTTTTTGTTTAAAACGAATGAAACTTCACGCTGTATCTACCGCTGTATACTACTAATTGTTCTACGGATGTAAGAGGTATATGTCCAAAACTTGCTCCAAAAACTCCTCCGATTTATTGACATCTTTTACCAATATTTAGAATGGACCTTTAATATGGACATTTGGAAACCAATGGAAACCATTTTCACTGTAAAAATGTTCAAGGCGAACGAAGCTATGGGCAACAGCTAGTCGTTTTTGAAGCTATTAAAGAAATTTAGAAACATAATACATATTAAGATAAAAAACCGGCCAAGTGCGAGTCGGACTCGCGCACTGAGGGTTCCGTACCACCACATAAACATATGTGCTAGATTTTTTGAGTCCAACACGCGCTTGACCAAATTTTATTATTTGTTGTTATTTTATAGCTTATGCTCTATAAACATACCAATTTTCAAGTTTGTAAGTGTTCCCGTTTTTAAATAGAACTAAAACAAAAATCGCCTCAGCGACCATCCAACTTGACCCCTCTCTTATATGAATGTTCTTGAAACGGGAGCTCACCACAATTGGTTACCATTAGTTGTGAGAAAAGTTGTAATATTTAATGATTTCAGACTTTTCCCATTATTTGTACTGTGAGACCTAGCTTCTTGCCAAATTTCATAATTTTAGGTCAACGGGAAGTACCCTGTAGGTTTTGCATTTTTGAATAAATGTATGGAGATGAGGACATAAAATGCAATATCTTTTTATTGCGTCGTTGTAAAAAATTGAAATTTTCAGATCTTGTGTGGTTAAGGGGCCTAATATATGGTATTAATTTCAACCTGATACCTTTACCCGTTCGTGAGATAAAGGGTCTTGACAGACAGACAGACAGACAGACGGACAACAAAGTGATCCTATAAGGGTCCCGTTTTTTTCTTTTGAGGTACGGAACCCTAATAAAGAAAAATCATAAGAGCCATGTTGAAAATGTTTAAAGCCCTTTTATTAAGAGTAAATTGAACCAATCTCCATGCATCGATGCTGTCTTCAGTAAATAATTTGATAGTACTCGTATTTTATATAATACGACAATCACCATAAAATTAGTTATATTTTTGTTATGTGCGCAATAAAGCATTTATCTATCTATCTATCACCTGCACTTCCATTTAGTCGAAATCATTTCTCTTGTTTCTTTTTTTTATAGTCTTTCATAAACAACTGAGTCAAAGCTCAGCTCTCTGCAGTGCCAGCATGCCTTAGATAACAGTTATATCCACAGAAAAATAAAGGTAATTAGAAGGAGGATTAAAGAAATAATTCGTCACAAGGCAGTGAAGGCGTCGTTCTATGGATTTGGCAGGTTATTTTGAATATTTCCTAGTGATCATTGATGATTTGACATAACAATTTGGGACATGTTGGCAGATGTCATCCCTTAGTAAAATAAATTAGCAAGGTTTCTATTCCGAGCGAAGCAAGGAGGTCCGAAATCTTTGGTTATATCTAAGACCAAATGTCAGTTTTGACTTTAATCTATAATTAGAACGAACGTCAATTTTACCGTCGGAGAAATAAAACGTTCGTTTATGAGTTCACGCTGGATTCGACAAGAGATCCGATTAGCTATAATGGTTCAAATCTCTTATTATATATAGTGTCCGCTGAGCTCTATGATAATAATGAACAGTGCATTGGGGAGAGGCGAGGCGGGAAGAGCGTTTGTTCTATAAATACCGCGCGCGGGCGGAAAGGGAAGTGCTATCCGCTGCAGCCACTGTCTACTCAATGCAACTCAATGTACCCCCCCCCCCCTTCCCCCCTTAACCCCATGCAATGCACACAAGGACGCGTACAGGAATAGTGCGTCCTCAGCCCTGCCGCCAACTCACTGTCCTATTTACCGTATCGATTTTTCTGTCAATTGAAAGGATTAACCTAATTGGAACTCTGAGAAGCATCTGAAGTCTAGATGAAAAAAAAGAGATTTTCTGTTGAAAAGAACTGCTGTATTGATGCATTCAAACTAACAAATTAAATTGGAATAGCAACCCTGACTTATTTATTAGATATTACTTTGAAAGTAAGCGAGTAAGTGAGAGGTGTAGATGCAGTGCAGTCGGCGGCAGCGTCCGAATCCGATGGCGGCCTTCACCGACATTCGCACGCACGACGCACAACCACGCAGATTAAAGGTAGTGCACCCAACAGCTCCTCAGTAGAAACGCTGTGGAATTTATGTGAACTTTATGGCATGGTAATAGAGTTACAAATGTTTCCACTGACGTGAGGTTGACTGTTGGTACTAAATACTATACCAGCATTAAACTTGTTTACTATTATATATTCTGTATCAGACGAACCTCTCGTCACACTAGCCGGACAAGACGAGAGTACCACCGGTATCCATAGAGCTGCAAAGGAATCGTTTTGAGTTGTTCCCAACTATGCCAACCGCTACGTTTAATATCCTTTAGCTAACTGTACCTAAACATACATTACATACATATACTTAATTTGTGAGAGAAAATAAAAATAAAAACGTTTAGCTCAGAGTTTGTTAATCTGTCCATCAACTCATCCAAAAATTTATATCAAAATAGGAAAACAAATCCATTCAAACTGGTCAGGTTTGTATAGGAGATAATTTTTTTTTCGTATTTCGACCAGTGTTAGAAATAGGTGTTCATTTAAATGGACAGACTGACCCTTTCCGCTTTACAGGATTTTTGAAATGAAATGAAATGAAATTTTATTTTGTGGATCATAGGTCATTGAGGTGTTACATAAAATTTTTAATAGTTCCAGCTATGTCCCGCCATTAAGGCATACAAAAATTACTAAAAGATTAAAGTTAAGTATGTCATGTAAAATATATGTCTCCAAATAATTTATATGTCAAGTACTTAAAAAATATTATTACTACAATTATTTAAAACAAAGTATTATCATTAAAATATTCATTAAGGCTATAATAGCATTTGTCCACCAAAATGTCATGTAGCTTTACCTTAAACACACTAAGCTTATCACAGTCTCGCAGTGACTTCGGCAATCTATTAAAAATGTTTGGAGTTCTACAGTACACACTTTTGTCCACAAGTGCTGTGTTACATTTTTGAAGCCTCATTCTGTCCCTAATCCGTTCTCGATCATGAAATTCAAATAATCCTAGATTTGATTTAGCAAAGACACAGCATTCATAAATGTACATACAACTTAGAGTTAGAATTTTCATTTCTTGAAAAAATGGTTTACAGGATTCGATTTTTCTCAAGTTACAAATTGACCTTATACAGCGCTTCTGTGCTCTAAATACAGACAAAACGTTAGTGGCGTTTCCCCAAAAGATCAGACCGTATCTAAGGATAGAGGCTACATATCCATGATATGCTGATAGAACGCTTTTCCTATCAACAACTTTACTTAATTTGCGCAAAGCATAAGAAGACTGACTAACTTTTTTGATAACCTCTTCAATGTGAGCTTTCCAGTTTACTTTATTGTCAATATAGAGACCTAAAAATTTAGTGACTTCAATTTCACTAATTTGAGTACCTGCATAACATATGTTCAATTTGTTAGTGAGTCGTCTTTGCTTAAAATTCATTATTAGGGTTCCGATACCAAAATGGTAAAAAAAAGGAACCCTTATGGTGCCGCTCTGTCTGTCTGTCCGTCTGTCTGTCACACCTCTATAT
The DNA here is from genome assembly GCA_947532105.1 of Athrips mouffetella. NCBI lineage: Eukaryota > Metazoa > Arthropoda > Insecta > Lepidoptera > Gelechiidae > Athrips > Athrips mouffetella. Next base: position 29,977,275 of record OX383968.1, on the reverse strand, counting down.
CTCAGCAACCACTTACGCTATCGAGCTGAAATTTGGAATAGTTTTAGAATATAGTTGCCCAACTTAATTGCACATGAAAATTTTTTGAAAAAAGTATGATTATTAATGTAAAGGGTGCCAAAATAGGGGGGGCCAAATTTCAAATTGTCGCTACTAGGTCGAGTGGGGTATCATATGAAAGGGCTTTACTTGTACATTTTAAAATATATTTTTGTATTTTTTTAAGTTTCTTAGTTTTCAAGTTATGATGAAAAATGTCAAAAAAAATACCATTCCCCCCCCCCTTATCTCCGAAGTTTGAGTAAGGGAAAATCTGAATTAATTACAGTTGACAGAAGTTTATATAAACTTTACAGCAAAAATAAAACGATCTTTCTAAGTTGCACAGTTTTTCAGAAATCTGCAAAAAACCTTTACAAACAAATTTAGTTTTGCGGTCCTGAAAATGGACTTTATTGCTTCCAAAAATACTATAGGTATATCGGAACCCTTGGCGCGCGAGTCCGACTCGCACTTGACCGGTTTTTTTGTCTTGTCAAGGTTTATTTTAAGATTGTTTATACTAAGCCAGTCTATGATACAAGTCAGTGTTTGGTTTATACTAGTCTCTACAACATTTTCATTTTCACCAATGAAGTGTAACATGTTTTATATTATGTACACACGGCAGAAAGCACGTAGAAACAAAACCAGTAAAATCGGAACCAGTACTACGCTACAAACACCCAAAACCAGAGGTCAAAGTGTTTCCACTGACGTGCGGCCGCGTGTGCTTTGGTGTACTCCGTGACAATATTATCGATCACCTGCTGCAGTGGCCGACTTTACATACTGTAGAACAAAAAATAACTGATTTAAGAACAAAGTAAGATCGATCAAAAAAACCTCGCTTCAGAAGTGAATTGTTCATGAATCCAATATTTAAGATTGCACTTGTTAATTAACTGTGGTCAAATGATAGTTAAAAGTATCGCGTTTTATCCGACCTTCATGATAGGTTGCTGCGCTGTAGGGTTGTCAGGCTGTTGTTAAGCGAATATCACTCGAACCAACTCCATTTCTAATATTCTGCATTATACTCATACTTTTTTCATGAAAATAGGAAAAACAAAAAATTAACACTGTAGACTGACTATTGTCTGAAATAAAGATAAATTGAAAAGAAAAAAAATTTTACGGTCTACATAAACGACAAAAAAGAGCACAATAAGTACCATCATTATCATGAGAAATTTTAAGTGAGATGATCGGAAAAATAAGATATTTCGATTGTATGACTTTCTATTGCCTTTGAACAAAGGTAAGGTTTACACCAGAAAGTCAGTTGCGCAACCCTAGGGCATGTATGATTTGTATGCGCGGGCGCAGCGCAAGTGCGGCGCAGTCAAGAGCGCGCGGGTCGAGGCCGGCCGGTCGCGCACCGCATGCGCCGCCTCGCTCGTGACGTGACCAGCATCGAGCCTGCGGGGACCCTCCAATCCCTGCTCTGCACGAGGCCGACTGCGGAGAAGTTGTCTGTCACCATGAGCTCCTCATCACTCTCATGGCCCTAAGTAGCTGTCAAGTGTCAACCTACTTGTTATGACACCACGAACATATTCAAGGAGGCTAACTGGGAAAATATAGACACAGTTTTCTCGCAAGTAAGCGTAGTGAAAGCGGATTCCTAGTTCCGTCTTCCTACCCTGCCTGTCCTTATGAGTTTATCCTCACAGTAGAAATAAATAGATTTTCAGCAGTAAGCTGCCGTTATTCATAATCTAAGGATTTTCATTACCTCAATGATGATGATACAGTGAATACCTCGTCGAGCCTGGCTCTTTGGCACAAGGATGTTCAAGTAGCAGCACTTTTTGCTAAGGATGGAGCCATAAGTGTATCCATTTCTTACAAGGGTCCTCCATACTTAAATGTATGAATTTTTATCTTATCCTAAAACGTAAAATTTGTATCATTCTCTCTGAGGAATATGTGACTTAGGAGTAATAAATGTTATTACCATAGTTTATATGGTAAAAATAGTTACAATTCAGGGAAAAAACGGTGTTAAAAATCGCGCTTAAAATGGCTATTACGGATCATTTACGCTTCCGTATTTCATGGACCTGCAACCCACACTATATTATGATTACGAATGATCAATTCACAAGTTAAATAGATATATTTTCACTTTCGCAAATAAAGTTTAGCTAATACATTATATTTTTAAAGATTTCTTGAGGTTTGTAAAACTTAACCGGGTATTTTGGCCGACTTGTCATAGTAGACTAGGAGACGCTTTACACTTCAATATCTCATACAAACTATATATATGACGGACTCTACCTTACTCTGTGCTTACAATCTTATCGTCGCACTACAAGTGTCTAGCTCGACCTGTTCTTGACTGTACATAACACTACTAGTCATGTGTTGTTGGCACCAACTATAATCTATGGAAGGGCATCAATCGAATCATTCCGTTCGATTTTTATTAAACCATCGTTTAAAACGAATCCTAGAAAATTATTTTACTCGATGTTACATTGTATTTTATTTTAACTACGGGTTATATGCCTGAACTAAAGAATTATTATTACATTATTATTATTATAGCAAGCAAACTTCACACAACTCGTAGATATACTATTCTTAAATTTGCCCTGTCTCACAGCTCGCATTTAAGTGATCCTCATATCCCTTAAGTCCGCAATATCACAAAACAAACAATCTATCTTGCAGATAACCAATAACACTCCCGCCATCGATATTGCAACCTTTTGAAAGTGAACAAAAAGTTGTTTACAAGAATCAAATCTTTCAGAAAATCCCAGATTTCTTCGGAAACAAACAAATAAAACTGCGTTTATTGTTTGTCGTAAACTTGGGATCGGATGAAGAGTTGGTAGTCGCCGGGGAGGTCTCCGGACAAACTAATAACTAACAAGGTCCCCATTCAAGAGTTCCACATGTAGTTGACAAGTTGGCAAACAAAATATGAAAGGCGAGGTTATTGACGTGATTCTTGCCGAGATTGGATCTGACTCCTGAGTTGTGAGACGGGGGGGGTGGGTGTACGGTAGGGTTGGATAGTAGGGGGTTGCCGTCGCCCGTCGCCCGCCGGATGATGGATGGCCGCTATAACGAGCCGCATGCCACACCGTACTCCCGACACACTGCGGACGAGAGACAGCGGGGTTATACAGAGATTGTGAAAACTCTACTCGATCGACTGGCTTCAAACATGGTCTCCGAAATAAAAAAGGTCTAATACTTTTAACCTGTGGTAATAAAGACTTTGAATAATGACCTTTGTGTTTTGATAATGACTTTATAGATTATGCAAATAATGACTGTATTTAAAGTGTAATTGGAAGATCCGATTTTCCGCTTACAGAATACAAATTTTACGGCAGATATTATTCCTACATCTAAACATTACAGAATGAAGTATTGATACTAATCAACACGTAATACCAAAAAAAACCGACCAAGTGCGAGTCGGACTCGCGCACTGAGGGTTCCGTACCACCACATAATCATAATTGTATTAGTTGAAATTTCAGTAAGTTAATGTGCTACATTTTTGAGTCCGACACGCGCTTGACCAAATTTTATTATTTGTTGTTATTTTATAGCTTATGCACTATAAACATACCAATTTTCAAGATTGTAAGTGTTCCCGTTTTTAAATAGAACTAAAACAAAAATCGCCTCAGCGACCATCAAACTTGACCCCTCTCTTATATGAATGTTCTTGAAACGAGAGCTCACCACAATTGGTTACCATTAGTTGTGAGAAAAGTTGTAATATTTAATGATTTCAGACTTTTCCCATTATTTGTACTGTGAGACCTAGCTTCTTGCCAAATTTCATAATTTTAGGTCAACGGGAAGTACCCTGTAGGTTTAGCATTTTTGAATAAATGTATGGAGATCAGGACATAAAATGCCATATCTTTTGATTGCGTCGTTGCAAAAAATTGAAATTTTCAGATCTTGTGTGGTTCATGGATCCTAATATATGGTATTAATTTCAACCTGATAGGTACCTTTACCCGTTCGTGAGATAAAGGGTCTTGACAGACAGACAGACAGACAGACGGACAACAAAGTGATCCTATAAGGGTTCCGTTTTTTTCTTTTGAGGTACGGAACCCTAAAAAGGACACCACTTAACATAAATAAAGGTCATAAGGTTGACGTATTTTCCTCTTTGATTCAAGTTTCATAAAGTACTTCCTAATGGAATTTTAAAGACCTCAACAAGTTGAATAATTTCTTGAGGAACTGATCTTTATCAAATACTAGCAGTTGCCCGCGACTTCGTCCGCGTGGATCTATCGAAAAACGTAAACAAACACATATTCCGAAGAAAACTTTCAAATTTTCCCTGCTTGTAGTCAATTCAATACATTTCTGGATCATAGTCTACAAGCTCGCCAAATTTCAGAAAATTCTGTCCAGCTGTTTGGGCGTGAAAGAGAATGAATGAATGAATAATTTATTCGCATATAATGGGGTACATGTACAGTTGGAACAGGATACAATAAAAGTTCAACCACATTAAGCTGTTACATAACAGCATGCAAATATGTCTTAACAAACATACAAACTTTCACCTTTATTGTATTAGTGTGAATAGTGATAAGTTGTATTACACTATTAACTACAGGAACACACGTAAGATACAAGGTTGTTTATTGTTTGTTGCAGCGACGTGTCGAGCAACAACATCAGCACCTTGCCGCGAGATGCCCTGCAACCCGCCATCGCGCTCCGAGACCTGTAAGTAATCCACTATATCAATCACAACGTAGCGAGATAAGTTCTCGTCTCCGATTGTGTGCTTTATTTTATGCAGAACCTAATTCAGTAACACTGACAAACACATTAAGGCTATTATACTCCTCAAATTAGAAGCGGTGTAGACTCGCTCTATTTGCATTGTATTCTGCATGACATTCAATAACTATTCTGTAAAGAATCTACATTGAATAAATAATCTGAAATCTGAAGCTACGCGATCGTCAATGCAAATATCGACCTTATTAGCACGTAAGAGTGTTCTTCAACGTGGCTGTTACGAGCAACGATGAGCCGGAATTTTGGCAAAATGAGGAAAAACTTATACCAGATAATAAAAATCCTATGTTGTATTTAAAGCATAAGAGATTTTTAGATTTTTTAGTTTTTTTTATTAGTGTAAGCATATTTCCAAATAATATAGTGCTTTAGGAGCAGTAGGGAATTCACGTAAAAAATCGATGTACCGTAGTAATTTTGTTAAATATAGAATACAAAGACAAAAAGAGAAAACGAATGTATCAAATGTAATCCTTGAACTGATGTTTTACATGTATTTTTTTAAACTATTCTTGACCAGCTATAAATGAGGAGTAGGCTTTACAAAATGCCCATTTGAGGGGTGTATTTCCCTTAAGTAGAGAGGCACAGGGTATAGTAGCGCGGTTCGCTTGGCGAGCGCCAGCCGTCCCGTCAGTCGGCGAGGGCGGCACGGCGCGGCGCCGCGTCTTGCAAATACCCAACAAATACCCTCATTCCCATGCCCACCGCGACGCCGCCGGCACGATTGCTGTCTCAGCTATTCCTTATTTACCTTCTTCCATTCTCCTCGCATCTACGTCCAGATTATCGAGAAAATTCGGAGATAAAGCTGTAGATTGCTTTAAGCAATAGTAAATAGTTGTCGATTCTACGTAGTCTATCCGAAATATGAAGTATAGAGAGCGTAGAAGGTAGTGTAGTTTTACGCTCTTATGTAAGTAACTTGAACGATATTACCAAAATAAACCACGATCACCCCCCGAGCAACATTGAGAGCGACTTATAGTAAGATTAGTTGTTTCTTGTGTACCATAGAGTAACACGATTTTCGCGCGCAAAAACGGGCTTGCGCGTTTTGACGCGTTGCTCTAAGTTGTGTACTGATGTACGTAAATTGCTGTATATACACTGTTCATGAGATATGTGTTTGCAGCAACCTGTCGTCGAACCGCCTGGAGTCAGTGTCAGGCGGCGCGCTGTCGACGGCTGCGCTGGCGCGGCTCTGGCTCGACCACTGCTCGCTGCGCCGCCTGCCCGCCCATGCGCTCCGGGACCTCCGACATCTACACCTCTTGTAAGTACACTAGTGCAGTCAAGAGCACGTCAAGCTTGACACATTGTACTTTGTACCGCGCTTGTCTCAGTGAGCCGCACTGCAAGTGTCAAACTTGACCTGCTCTTGACTGTACCACTGATATGCACTATCCTCCTTAGAGCACACTTTGTAAATATCAAATTGTATTCGAGCCTATTTGATTGACGTCATTTTGATGACAGTAAGAGTGGGTTGCGCCATCTAACTAAACTGTAACCACTTACGAATAACTACGTAAGCGTCTTGCTCTCTATATAATATCGTCTTTAATGTTAACGTTTAACTTACACCAAAAGGTTACGAAACCAACAAGAATCACAAAAACAAGCAAAAAGTGCATAGATTTGGTTTTCACAAATTTTAATATAAAAACTTCAAAGGCCACTGTCCACGAATTTGGTTTCTCGGACCACAGAGGAGTGATTTTCTCAACTCCAATTATTTCTCAAAACCTGAAACAGCTATCGCTAGAAAAACGAATTTATAGCCGTTCTAACATTCAATCTTTTAAAAATGAGATCGCTAAAATAAATTGGGACACTGAACTTAACCCTGAAAACCACATTAACGATAACTACAATATTTTTAATGAAATCCTGCAAAATTGTCTCAATAAATGTATTCCAAAAGTACAAATAAAATTTAATATAAAACAAAAGAAAACATATTTAACCCTCGGATTAAAAACATCATGCCGTAATAAAAGATTGCTAAAACTACTCATATCACAAACTAAAAATAAAACTCTACGAAATAACTACAAAGAATATAGCAAAATACTAAAAAAAGCTGTAAGTAAATCTAAAAAAATTACTAACAAACGCAAATTCGATGCCTCTGAAAATAAAATGCAGTGTACGTGGAAAATCATAAATAATGAAACTAATAAAAATAATGTTAAAAATATAAATAATATAAGACTACAAATATCGAAACAAACTATACATAACCCAAGAATAATCGCAAAAGAATTCAATAACTTTTTTGCTTCGATTGGAAACTCGCGCTCAAATACTAAATCAAAAATTACTACTAATGACACAAATCCAGTGGCAAACACATTCTTTTTAAGCCCTGTCGAACCTATGGAAATATACCATATAATAAAAAACCTGAAGAATAAAGATTCTTTCGGTATAGATGACCTCCCGCCAAAATTAATAAAGCAATGTGCCAATATTTTAACCGCCCCCTATACAAAACTGATAAATCAATCATTTGCTGAAGGGACCTTTCCAGACGCTTTAAAAGTATCTTTAATAAAACCAATATACAAAAAGGGAAGCTCCACAGACTTAAATAATTATAGACCCATAGCGCTCTTACCGACATCGGCTAAAATATTCGAAACAGCTATGGTAAAACGCCTTAACAAATTTTTTGATAAATATAAAATTCTGCATGAAAACCAATACGGCTTCAGGAAAAATCGATCTACGAGTCTAGCAATTTATAAATTTGTTCAAAAGATATTCGAATGTGTAAATGATAAGAAGTATGCAGTAGGCCTTCTACTGGATTTAAGTAAAGCATATGATAGAGTCTGTCACGGAACATTATTAAACACTCTTTACTCATCGGGAATAAGAGGAATAGCCCATGAATGGTTTAAATCGTACCTTAAAAATCGCTTTCAATTAGTGGAAATTAAACACACAAACTTTGAGACGGGTAACATTGATTATATAAGATCTGATAAAGCCCTTTCAACTACCTCTATTCCTCAAGGTAGCGTCTTAGGATGTGTGCTGTTTCTTGTCTACATTAACAACCTCCCAAATCAAATTAATGAAGAATGTTTCCTATTCGCAGACGATATTTCTATTTTAATTTCTTGCTCAGACGCGACCGAACTAAAAGATAAATTAACTTCTACTTTAGATAAAATACTACACTGGTTAGATATAAATAATTTGGAACTTAATCTAAAAAAGACAAAACTTATTCAGTTTAAACCCTCGCAAAAATTACCACTAAATACTTCTTATAATTACAAAAGCACAGCATTGGAATTAGAAGATACTGCTACGTTATTGGGAATTGAACTTGACACAAACCTGACCTGGAAACCACATATACAAAACCTAAAAAATAAAATTTCTTCTTTTATATATGCTCTCAATCAATTAAAACGAGCTACAGACTTTAGTACTGCGCTTACAGCCTACTATGCATATGCGCAGTCAAGGCTCTCGTATGGAATCATAATATGGGGCAACTGTTGTGAAGCGGGTGATGTGTTTATTCTCCAGAAAAAATGTGTAAGAATATTGACAAACATCGAGCAAACCGAATCCTGCAGACCTTATTTCATTAAGTACAGAATATTAACACTAACGTCTATCTATATACTAGAATCATGTAAATTTGTAAGAAAGCATGCAGAATTATACTCCCTAATGAATAATACCAATAAGAGAAATAATCGAAACCAAAACAAATTAGTAACACCATATACAAAATTGACATTAGTATCAAATAGCCCCCATCACATGTTAATAAAAATATACAACCATTTACCTAATGATCTGAAAAATATTGAAAAACCAAATCTATTTAATAAAAATGTAAAAAAATTCCTTCTCAATAAATGCTTTTACAATATTTCTGAATTTTTTGATGATAAAATTAAAAAGTAAGATGCTTCAATGGCTCATTTAATCTAATTTATTTTGACATGTAATGACTTTAAAACTTTTATCATTGATTAATTAGTTCAATATAGATAGATACTAACATAACACTAACATAATATAGGTAGGACTTGTATTATTACTAATAATTACTAACTTACAAAATTTAAATGTATTTTTTTAAGTAATTATGGCATCTAGAGCCTCTCTTATTTGCTGTGCCCTTGCAGGGCGTCACTTGTACTTTTCTTTTATGTAACACCTTTCAACTTGTGACTTTGCAATAAAATATGAATGAATATGAATATGAATAATAGGGTAGAGAAAGAAAGACGAATATATTGGCACCCTAAAACTACAGCAAATAACTACCCGCGTAGCGTGGGTTAAAACCTCCTTGAACTACCCTTATCTGTGATACTATACGTCAAAATTTGTTCACGGGATACCCCAGATTAGTAAGTTACGGGATACTAACTGGGAGCGTCTCAAATTGGCACGCAAAATTTGCTGCCATTTGCAAGGAGAAATCCAAACCAGCGATTTTATAAATATCAGATAGATAGATCGATAGTTATCTTTATTTGCTCTGCTTTACAAAAAGGTACTTAAAATGTACTATCAGTGACTTGTACCAACGCGTAAAGAAGCGAAACCTTCCTCCTCTCCAAGCGATAAGTTCTTCCCTCCCGTACGCACGTGTTCAATCTGAAGGAAGAGACGCCGCAATCGGCAGAAACTAATAAATCTTTCTATTTCAAAAACCGGTCAAGTGCGAGTTGGACTCGCGCGCCGAGGGTTCCGATATACCTTTAGTATTTTTGGAAGCAATAAAGTCCATTTTTAGGACCGCAAAACTAAATTTGTTTGTAAAGGTTTTTTGCAGATTTCTAAAAAACTGTGCAATTTAGAAAGATCCTTTTTTTTGCTGTAATATTTACATAAACGTCTATCGACTGTAATTAATTCAGATTTTTCCATTAACAAACTTCGGAGATAAGGGGGGGAACGGTATTTTTTTTTGACATTTTTCATCATAACTTGAAAACCAAGAATTGTAAAAAAATACAAAAATATATTTTAGAATGTACAAGTAAAGCCCTTTCATATGATACCCTACTCAACCTAGTAACGATAATTTGAAATTTTGCCCCCCTATTTGGGCCCCCTTTACATTAATAATCATAATGTTTTCTTAATTCTTTCACGTGCAATTAAGTTGGACAACCATATTCTAAAACTATTCCAAATTTCAAGTCGATAGCATGACTGGGTGGTTGCCGAGATATACAGGTGTAACAGACAGACAGACAGACGGACAGACAGACAAAGCGGCACCATAAGGGTTCTTTTTTTTACCATTTTGTTATTGGAACCCTAAAAAGGCGCGGTGGAAGCTGGCATAATAAAAAAATGCTTTTGCAAAACAAATATTTGGCAGACGCAAACATAGTTACCAACTCATCTTAAATAAAATGGATCGTTTCGTTTTCCTACTCGTACTGTTACTAAAAGGATCAAGTTTCTCCGCTCTTTTGAATTTTATCATTTTTGCAAAAAAAAAAAAAAAACCGGTCAAGTGCGAGTCGGACTCGCGCGCCGAGGGTTCCGATATACCTATAGTATTTTTGGAAGCAATAAAGTCCATTTTCAGGACCGCAAAACTAAATTTGTTTGTAAAGGTTTTTTGCAGATTTCTGAAAAACTGTGCAACTTAGAAAGATCGTTTTATTTTTGCTGTAAAGTTTACATAAACCTCTGTCAACTGTAATTAATTCAGATTTTCCCTTACTCAAACTTCGGAGATAAGGGGGGGGGAATGGTATTTTTTTTGTCATTTTTCATCATAACTTGAAAACTAAGAAACTTAAAAAAATACAAAAATATATTTTAAAATGTACAAGTAAAGCCCTTTCATATGATACCCCACTCGACCTAGTAGCGACAATTTGAAATTTGGCCCCCCCTATTTTGGCCCCCTTTACATTAATAATCATACTTTTTTCAAAAAATTTTCATGTGCAATTAAGTTGGGCAACTATATTCTAAAACTATTCCAAATTTCAGCTCGATAGCGTAAGTGGTTGCTGAGATATAGAGGTGTGACAGACAGACGGACAGACAGACAGACAGACAGAGCGGCACCATAAAAGGGTTCCTTTTTTTACCATTTTGGTATCGGAACCCTAAAAACATGTTTAAGCGGCTTCACAGGAACTTTACCTATATGTGTGAACCTATGTGTGTTTTGTTTTAACTGTGTAAGTTATTAAAAGTGCTGTTGGTCTTTCTAAGATTGAAAATTTATTAAAATTAGTTTTCTACAACTAGCCCACTACCCCACATATTATATTCTCGTACATAGCCAGGCTAAGATTGATTAAATCAGTTTCTAATTCAATTTAATGTGATTCGAATACTTTAAGAGTTACTACTAAGAGATATAATATTGAATAAACTAAATTATTTTAAACTGCAAACACGGTAACAGTCCCAAACTGCTTTGTCTCGCCTTTATACCTCCGAAAAGGCGGCCCGCGACCGAGTATCTGTACCCGAAATGGGTCTGAGTGTCCGTTATTGCGGTATTATTCCCGTCCCGTCGCGGGATTTTTATTAAATTGCTACATTACACCCGCACCCAACCCGACCGAAAATACTAAGTGGATATAAAACGGACAGATTTTTTAAATAAGATTAGGTAGTTACTAAATCTTCTCTAATGTTACAGGAGCCCAGAATACATTTTCTTTTGTTTTTCACGTGATATTCAGGGCAATAATAAAAATTAAAATTTTTAAAAACCCACGCCAGCGCGTTAGATATTTCACAAACAGATCCCTTAATCGAAAATTGATTTCAGAAAACTCACAATATTTTTAAAAGACCTATCTAACGACACCACGCACTATAGGGTAGACGAGAAAATATATTTTTCTCCCTACCCATTCTGGCCGCTGCAGCGCCCCCTGGTAGTCTACAACCGTAAAAAATATCTAACAACCTGCTCTGAAACAGCAGCCATTAAATGCAAAAAACCGCATCGAAATCGGTTCAGTAGTTTAGCTGGAAAATGGTAACAGACATACAAACATACACACAAACAACCTCTTACCCCAAACGCATATACCGCCTCCGTTCCGTCGTGGGTAAAAACGATATGTCACAGTAGTAAGGGGACAATGAGAGGTTCAAGAAAAACCATGTGAAAACTTCTAGACTCGAGCCCGGTGTTCAGGAGGCCCTATCCAAATTTTTAGGCTGGTCTTTTTTAGCAAAAGTCCCGACTTTCTTGTCTGGCAAATAATCTCTAGTACCACCATAAGCTACTCTACATACTCGTAGGTAGTCACATTTGTTTGCCCTGAACAAGCCTGAAAATCAGAAATAGACAGTTTCTTTGTCATAATTATCATGGTGACATTCAGGGCAAAAAAGTGATTGTCGGTGATAGAATAGCTACGGTGATACTAAAAACATTTACTAGACAAGAAAATCGGGAGCTTTAGCTAAAACAGACCAGCATAAAAATCTGATTAAGCCATGCTGAACACAAGGCTCCGGTCTATAAAATCTCACAAAATCTTCTCTGCTCCCGGTCCATAATTATAATTTTATTTACGTTCTACTGAAATCAGATCCTTGACTAACAAGGTGTTCCTAGGAGGGCATATCTTTCTGTTGGTAAAATTGAAAACTTTAATAGCAAAATACTTGGAGGAACAAAATAAATGGTTCTTAGATTAATTTTGTCAGCTTAATGTATAAAGCTAGCTAGAGTATGAGTTCTCCGATGTCGAGGGTGTCCATTCATCCACGGTTGGCCTCCATTCATCGCAACCGACCCCCCCCCCCCTCTCTGCCCCTCCCCTACCCCTCCGTCTGTCTGCCGCTGATCTGATTCTGTCCGATATCTATGCTAATCCAACTCAGTGGCGTGACCTTCTCTATCCTTCGGAGGTAGATTGTCATAGATTTATGACACGTTTTAATATATTTCTCTTCCTTCGTCATCATGATTTTATACGATACTAGGAATTTGTCAAGAGCGTTTAGTTTATCTAATGAAGGTCTTAAAGAGTAGCAATGAGTGGTTGTGTGCGAGCGGCCTGTGCGGGGCTTTCTCACGGCACTCGCGAATATTTGCGCGCTTGAGGACGTAGGGCTGTCCAAATCTTGTTGGTAAGAGATATTATTTCACGGCTTACTCAAGTACAGGGTTATTTTGGACCCCTGGCCAAATTTTTGTATGTTGCTCAGAACATGTCTAATATCGTTCTAATTAAGATACATCATTCTTGTGTATCAGCTGGGTTTACCTTTACTTTTTCTCTTACTTAGCAATTAACGTAAGGATATATTAGCTAAGTCCCGTCCTCAATTGTTATTCATTATCTTTATTATTTTAGTTTGTGGAACTCTAGGTCTTTTTGTTTATACTTACTATTATTTCAAGATTTGTTAATGACTGTATGTTTCCCTTAATAAATAAATAAAAAAAATAAAAAAACATTTATTTGAACAACTTTCCCAAAGGAACATGGGTCAAAAACGAGAAAAAAATTTGATCAACCCATAATCTACTATTGCTGGCACGAGATTTGTGTGGGATGGCCTAATTTTTTTTTTACCTATTTTCCTTCGGAAAAGTTGTTCAGATTTGTGTTCTGAGTAACATACTAAAATTTGGCCAGGAGTCCAAAAATAACCCTGCATAGGTTAGGTTCGTAAATCAATCTTTGTTTTACAAAAGGAAATTATTTACCTTATTTGTATGTAAAATAATGATCATGAATATCCAACAGCACGTCATAGAAACACTTTGGAATTTATGGCATGCTAATAGTTACAAATTGACCTAACGTGCTGTTGGGTGTACATACAAAGGCCAAATTGCGAAAAGGCCAAATAAAAAGAACAAAAATTATAAAATTGGCCAACCCTAACCAAACGCAGCGTGCAATGCGCGCAGGGTCGCGAGGAAACCATTTGTCATTATCAATTTAATGCGCAAATAAGTATAACCTGTAATGTATAGTTCAGTTCACGTCAAATGATCGAGATCACGTCTTCACGGCTAAAAGTTATGTCCAAACAAATGTGGTGACCAACTACCGACTGAAAACGACTTCGATCCGGACATGCATCTTAGCAGTAATCCGAATTATCTCATGAACGCATCATTCTACTCAACAAAAAGTATAACCCACGTGAAGTTTATTAGTAAACCATAAAATTATTAGATTACTCTTGACCTTCTTATCCACATCAATAAACCAGCACGATGATGGCAAAGGCTTTCCCTACGAGTAAACATCTCCACGACGTATATTGTAAACTCTTATCAGATCGTTACAAACAATAAGTTGTGTATAAAGTAGATATAGAGCGTGTTTGAAAGCGAATATTGCGTTATTTTGGTGTTGTTTACAGCTTGTGTGCTGCGGGTAGCTGTTTGTTTGTTTGTTAATGTCTCCATAGCTTGGCAGTGCGCGCGTACGTCGACTGCGATGGCCTCGTTCTGGTGATAGAATAAATTCTTCTCATATTCCCTCGTTCTAAAAGCACTACAACAATATAACTACCTATACTTGTACACAGTAGCAGAGAGTATAACAACCCTGAAGGATGTGAATCTGTTCATGAAACTGAACAACTTTCTCTAAGAAACATGGATCGAAATACGAAAAAAGAATGTGCTATCAACTGATTTAGTTTCTATGGGAGGTCAAAAGTTTTTATTTTCGTATTTCGACCTATGTTCCTTAGGGAAAGTTGTTCAGTTTCATGGGCAGATCCACATCGTTCGGGGTTGATATACCCTCTTTGTTACGCCCTGTACTGTGGATGGCGTAAGGGGCCGGTTTCCGAAAACTGAAATGACGATCAGTCAACGATGAACAACTTTCAGTTAATAATACTTTCATGAAATGAAAAAAAAGAATCGGCCTCCCCATAGAAACTTGTTAACTTGATTGTTTAGAGAGGCCGATTTTTTAAGAGGCTCCAGGCTCCCCTTAATCCATTTTGTTTGGTATAACCACAGAAACTTCCCATCGTTGATTTGGCTTTTCTCATAAAATATCATATTTTTAATGGTTTTTAGCATGAAAAGCTGAACTTCGCTATGGTAGAATTTCATGAATTAAGTCTTGTGCATAAATTAATTTGACTGTTTAAAACTTTAAAAAAATATATTTGTTGAAGGAGGGCGATTAATTCCTTGGAATACACCCCACAAATAGGAACGGTGGCTTTCGGGAATTATCTGTTTCTATTAAACTGAATGAGATGCATGTATGACGTCACGCGTTCGTGTGCATGCACCACACTCCCGCTGGAAATAGCGCGTGAATGGCGGCCGTCGTCGGCGGTCGGCGCGCAAACACACTCGCTACCGACTACCACTCGCCATTATTCGGCAGTCGGCACGCGACTCACTCACATTTCTCGCCTCGTCGCATCACATCCGCTGCGCTCATTCAAATATCATGTGTGATGCAATCTTACTGCATTCAATACCCAGTCGGCGAAAATTAAACACTCGACTGATGCAAAAATTTACCCGCTTTATATTCGTGACTCTACATTTTTACATAAGAAATAACATTGATATGCAAACTAATATAAATTACTCAATGTAGAGCACGTAAGAAGGGTGTAAAGTGTGACGAGGTAAACAAAGGGCTAATAGCAGCTATTTTCCGGTTCATATAAACTCGTTTCCACCCGCGGGGTAAAGCTTTCACAGCCAATTAACTATAACAGCACCTCACACACACACACACATGCAACGTGATGGATATCCAAGGAGCCACGGAAACTTTGCAGTAAAAGCATTAAACACTTTGAAAATAACAGCACATTTTATAAAACAACTTTCAAACAAGAAGAAGGCAGTAATTAACTAAAGTCTGAGTAACACAACATCAAGCGCGAGTGTGTGAACAATTTCAAAACTTATTTGGAAGACTTGGAACTTCTTCGAGCAGAGTTTAAAATAATTCTTAACTTGAAGCGGCAAGTAACTATCATGTTGCAACCTCGCTTGTATATGAGACGTTATTTTGGTACTCATCGTGAGCAGTTTAGAGATATTAAATACGAATAAAGTTCCGAAATGTAGAGCAACCACTAAATCTATAATTTACTTTCGATGATATTCAATACCTCATGTTTTGGATCCGGATACAGTCGCACAGAAAATGTCAGATTTGGTCTTACTGATAACTTGTAAAACTGATTTTTATGCTTTGCAGATAGGAAAATATCATGGGAAGGGTTTTTGCTACAGGAACTCGAAGGAAAGCTTGTATACTCATCACAAAAAAATTACACTCTAGTTCTAGTGTTGGGGCTATTTTAGGGCTTGAAAGCTCTTAAAACGGGGATGGTCAGGCTTAGGGAGTGCTAATAAGATAGCTAATTGACTAAAAAAATTGCAGAAGACAACTACTCTTATTTTAGAAATGGGCTAGATCTTGTCATAATCCTACAGTAAAAGTAATGTAGTTTGACAGCAGGATAGACCTATGCGTGAGAGCGAGACGGAGCGATACGTGTTACTGTCCACATTTCTGTCATTCCTATATCTGACGTAGCGCCCGCCCTTGTGTATTTTGGCTGTAGTGTCGGTCGTTGCTATATCGTTGGGACGGTGTGCAGGTCGGCGGAAGACAACCTGCTGACGGAGGTGGAGGGCGGCGCGCTGTCGGGGCTGCACGCGCTGCGCACGCTGCGACTCTCGCGCAACCTGCTGCGCGCGCTGCCACGGGAAGCGCTCGCCGGCACGCCGCATCTGCAAGTGCTGTGAGTACCACCACCATATTACTAGGGGTGGCTTCGAGGAAGCAGATCGGTGAGCGAGGAAAATATCTGCGAAAAAAATAATTAAAGAATGCCGTCGGTAGATTTATTTCTGGTTCACGGCTCCGCTTCCTCGCAAACCAACTTTATACCTTTTTTACTGCCCTTGTAACACACTGCAACTTGTTTCGCGATGTCTCGTGAAACACTTAGTCACATCGTTGGTAATGGTACGAGAGCCGAGATTTTTTTTCCTTGGTTTTTCAAGTGCTATTCAGGGCGGAAACCCACAAATATCTGTGTGAAAACCAGATGTCTTAGTAAATGGGGGACAATGAGAGGATCAAGAAAAACCACGTGAGAACGTTTAAACCGGAGCCTGGTGTTGAAGAGACCTTTCCAGATTTTCAGATTGGTCAGTTTTAGCTGAAGCCCCGAACTTTCTTGTCAGTATAATCTTAAGCTACTCTATATGGTCAATCACTTTTGTTTGGCCTGAACATCACCACTATATGCAAACAGACAAGCCTGAAAATCTGATATAGACCATTTTTTTGTGATTTCCTGGTGATATTCATGGCAAACAAAAGTGATTGCCGGTGATAGAGTAGCTTATGGTGATACTAAAAAATCTTTGCCAGACAAAAAAGTAGAAGCTTAAGCTAAAACAGACCAGTTTGAAAATCCGTAAAAGGTCTCCTGCTCCGGTCTGGAATATCTCACATGATTTTTGTGATCCTCGAATCATCCTTTATCTTCTAAAATGTACATGTACTTAGTAATGTATATGTACTTAGCTGTTAAATATGTTAAAAATCTGTAGTGAGAGAAAATAAACACATTTTTATTTATTTTTTATTTTTTTATCTCGTTTTTGCCCTGATTATTACGTGAAAAAAACCTTCTCGTTCCCGGTCCATAAGATAATATTTAAAATAAAAAGCAATATTTATACTTTTGACCAAACTTGGACTAACAATAAGTTGATTCGTTCAATTTCCATGTAACCTGCTGCTTTTTGCATTATATTATATTAAGTAAAAACATGACATTATAAAGCTCTATAAATATTGTGTTGCCTACATAAGAGGTCTCCCCTTGCACCATATTCCATTCGACTCACTTTCAGTTTTACATGGTGATCCATTATTACACACGAGGCGACTACTCGAGCAACAGCGTGGCTATACTTTATAACACCCGCTATTAGCATTGCAAATTGCAGCCAGGGTCCGGCGTGTAACACCCTCTACTCGCTACGGACAGTCAAAAGCAGATCCACCTAGTCACATTGGACTTTGCACCGTTCTTATTTCAAAAGCTCTGCGAGCTAAAGTCGCTCTACAAGTTTCAAGCTGGATGTGTTCTTGGCCGTACCAAGGGACCGGAGCGTGCGTGGAGAGGGGTTTAATTTCACCACGACATAATTGGATCGAGGAAAGTCTTTTCCGTCGTAAAAATAGTTGATTAAAATATAAGTAATGAACTCATTTATACATTGATTTGTAGAAACAAAATACTACACAATGAACGATTTACGTCACAAATAATATTTGAATTAAAAAAAAAACAATACATAATCGAGGTAACTATCCTCGTAGGCGTGCAGTGTATTGTTAATATGTACATATTCATTAGAAACGTCAACTAAAATGATCTGTTTTATGTTTATCAGTGTCAGATCGTGTGCAGTCTATTACTGAAGGCAATTAGGACTCGTGGTCGCTGGATATATTGCTTGCTTAGTTACTTAGAGTCTAGAGGACATATAATTGTCTGTTTAGTACCGGCGTTTAAATAGAAACATAATCGAACTGCACATCGTCTTCTTTCATAGTCGTTCCATACATGTTTAACATGTTAACTACAAAGTTATTAATTATTTAATAAATTACAAAAACCGCCTTTATTAACTTGTTTTTTAGGGTTCGGTACCAAAGGGTGAAAAATTTGACCCTTTTTATATGCTTCGGATGTCTGTCTGTCTATCTCATGAACAGTCATAAGTAGACGGTTGAAATTTTCACATGTTAAGTATTTCTATTGCCGCTATAACAACAAACAATAAAAGTAATAAAAATAGAAATCAAGAGGGCCATCCCTACTAAAAATGTGTTCGTCCGAATCGCACTTGACCGGTTTTCGAATCGATCATTTGTAGAAGTCCTTTAGTCTTTTTTTTTTTTCAATTTTATGGTATATCTAAATACTTTCAATATAATGTCAATAATGCCAATACCGCGAAGGTACTTGTTATCTTAAAAGCTGAATGTCCCGACCGTCTCGCGTCACCGCCGCCATCTGTGTCGACCCTCGTCTGCAGGCGCGGACGCCCTCAATATTCTCAGGGAAACGGATCCTCTCCGTAAAACTAATTTCCTTTTATCACAGCTCCCTGCCGCATACCACCTGCCTACTTGCTAGCTTTCATTAGGATAAAAGCTCACTTCTCTATTTAACACTAGCTGTTGCCCGCGACTACGTCCGCGTAGGGTTCTGAAAAACATAGCTAATGACAGTAATGACTTTTACCATGGTTCAAACTATCTTCTTATCAAGTTTTATCAAAATCGGTTCATTGGATTAGTCGTAAAAGCATAACAGACAGATAGAGAAAATTTCGCTTTTACAATATTTTACTGAGTAGGTACAGATAGTACGAATTTTTTGAAAATGAAACACCTCTTGTTTAGGTGTAAGTTCGCCCACTATCCTCCATATTCCATGCGGACGAAGTGTGATACGGGTTTCTTTATGCAGAAATCATAAATTCCTTGTACAAAACAAAATAAATCTGAGGCTCAGTTACTTCAGCTTCTGTAGCTATTGAAAAAAGAGCGGTATAAAGTCCAACTTGTCTTGTTATGTTACGAGTATTATGACATTCATTTTGCTACTTTTAAGAAATTTCGGCAAACGCGTGTCTGTCTACTCCAACAAGTTACGGAAACTGTGTACGCACGGCAGCAATTAAGTAGTAACAAAACCAGTACATAAAGCTGAACTAACGCTACACTACAAACGACTGAAGCCAAAGACCCAATCAAGGTCAAAATGTTACCACGGACGTGAGGCCGACTGTCCTAGAGTCATTTTGTTCGCGGTGACCTTGCGAGGCGGCTCGGTTTCTACTTTCAAGGATGTAAAGCCACGATCACACCTAGCTGAATTCAAAGACTAATTCGACATACATTGCTCGTTGAAGTAAAGATATTGAAATTAACATAACCAAGCCTCCCAGCAATGTATGCCGAATTAGTCTTTGAATTCAGCTAGGTGTGATTGTGGCTTAATTTAGCTTTATTAAGGTGAGTGGGGTGGGTGAGTGACCTCATCGTGAACAAGTTTTATTTTGCGCCTGTTTGGAATTATTTTAGTTTCCGGTTCGCCTTCCCACGCTTTTTGCCATTTCCGAATGAAGCAGTTTGCGCGGTATAGAGATTGTACGATGCAGAAGCAGATATCGTATACTATTAAACGAGCAATATTTGTATATATATAAGAGCCGTTTTCGAGAAACCGATTACAAATATATATATATATATATTTGTAATCGGTTTCTCGAAAACGGCTCTAACGATTTCGATGAAATTTAGTAAACAGGGCTTTTTGGGGGCAAAAAATTTATCTATCTAAGTCTTAGCCTCTTGCAGCCTCCATCGATGATATTGGTAATCTTGTTTCGAAACTCAATGACGACCTTGCGACTGTCCATCGTTGGAGTGTGTCCCATGGCCTTTTAGTTAACCCCAACAAGTCGCAGGTAATCATCATTGGAGGTTCTAAACAGATATCTCGGCTCAACTTTGATGACATTCCACCCGTCACCTTCCGTGACGTTGCACTGACTTACAGCCAGGTTGTTAAAAACCACGGAGTCCTTTTCGATAGCACTCTTTCTTGGCGGCCACACGTCACGGAAACCAGTCGTAAAGTCTTTGCTGCTGCTGGGTCACTTCGAAGGTGGAAAAACTTGCTCCCCGTGAAGACTAAGGTTGAACTTGCGCAGTCCTTACTATTACCGATTCTTGATTATGCGGATGTCTGCCTCATTGATCTCAATGAGGATCTGCTAAGTAAGCTCCAACGCCTGCAAAATCTTTGCATAAGATTTATATTTTGATTTTGTTTTTTGTGATACTAACATAGATATAAGTTTTCTTGTCTTACTAACAAATGGGCCCTTGTTGCCATAATAAATGAATTTAATTATTATTATTATTATTATATTTGGGCTGCGTAAGTTTGACCATGTGTCTGAATACAGGAGCAAGTTAAAATGGCTTCCTATCAGGTTGCGCCGAGATGAGCATGTCCTTGTACTTCTCTACAACGTACTGCATGACCCTCGTACTCCCTCATACCTTAAAGAACGTTTCCGATACCTTGGTGTTGACCGCTCTCGTGATTTGCGATCCAAGACTGATAATGTGTTGGAAATACCCTTTACTCGGTCAGGCTACTATAAGGAATCTTTCACTTTAAAAGCTATCAGTCTCTGGAATGATCTGCCATCTGAGATTCGTCACTCCAAGTCACTACCTATTTTTAAATCTAAACTGCATAACTTCTTACTTAATAAAATTGTACCTTAGTTTGCAACTGAGTTTGTATATATTTATATGTTATCTATTTGTCTATATATTTTATATATATTTTAATATGTATTTTTATTTATTTATTTGTGTATATTTTGTTTTTATTGTAGTTGTATTTACATTAAATATTGGCACACTACTACAGTTACTATTTACATTCTCCTACAAGCAACTAAGGTTGTCTGGAAGAGATCGCTTTAAGCGATAAGACCGCCTTTGTCCACCCTAGTTTTAAGAGTCTCCTGTGTATTGTTTTGTTTTTGTGTGACAATAAAGAATTTATCTATCTATCTATCTATCTTATGTCTGGGAAAATTCGTTTTCACCGTCTTTTAATATTTCTTAGCGCGTTTTAGTGCGTTCAAGAAACTTACAGCGCCATCTGTTGTTGAGTAGCATAGCTTGCCCACGCGATGATATTTTAATCATACAGAGCATAGCTCGGTCGCCCAGGTACTAAATAATTAATCGAGTAATTTATTTATCGTTCGTAAAATTGGACATTTTGCCTTTAGGTTCATAAAGTATGTTTGTTTCTTAAATTAGTTACGTTGATCTTACTTAATCAAGGTAAATAAATAAAGAAAACTATTATTGAAAGATGATTTTATTTTTATACCAGTTGGGCTATTATTATTTCTTCCCCTGTGTGGTGCCGGCAAAGATGAGTATCAACTCATCTTTATCCGTGCGTGATGTAAGAGGCGACTAAGGGATTATGAACTGGAGAATGGGCAGCATCGTCCTTGTGTGTACTGCACCATCTTACATACTGCGGTCACCAACAACCGTGATGCATGGTGCCAGCCGCAGCGCTAACAAACGTGGTGATAAGATAATTCTCTACATTTTAGCAAAAGCTGAAATTTTGGAGGGAGCTCCCTGTCTTGCAGTAGACGTTTCAATGGATGTAATGAATGATGGTGAAAATTATCTTTATAAACAGACAGCAAGTTCCAAATTCTGTCTGTGGTTGTATAAATTTGCGACTTTCTCATGAATGGAATTACTATTATGATTAATGTCGATTTTTTAAACAATATACAGTCAAGGGCAGGTCAAGCTTGGTGACGTAGCGCGAATAAAGCTCCTACGGCTTTTGTCACTGTACTGTACTGTATTAATCTCTTTCCTGTGTTCTAATTGAGGTGCAAATCTGTATCGGGGCCGTCCAATCACGCTGACGTCAACACGAAGCGTAGGCTACATTGCGCTGCGTCTAACTTACTACTCCCACGCGACAAGACACGAGGCGAAATGTACAAGACGGTCGTAGCTTTCTCCCGTCCCCAGTCCCCGACCGCCTACAGACAAGTCGAGCTTTTGTTTTATTGTCTCGTAATACTTCACCGCTGTACGTGCGAGGTGCGAGGTGCGAGGTGCGAGGTGCGGCGGCGTGCGGTAACCACGTGTGTAGTGCGGTGACGTCACGTGACGCGGGACCGGTTCTCGTCGCTCGCTCCACTATGTCGTAAAACACTGTCGCATCGCACACTTTGTGACGCGGCGTTTTTCTAAAAGCTCAATTGCGAAATTTGCGAACAAGGTCACATGGGCTTTATTCATAAAGCGAATGAAATTATGATCTCTTTCGTAAATAACCTGGAAAAGCCAATTAGTTATGACAATCCAGAGGGGTGTGTGCGATAAATTCCTGCGATCCCGCTGAGCGCCGGCGGCAGGACAGGACGCATAAATCGCGGGTATTTAGGGTGTAGTTGACGCGACGACCCCGCATGTCCGCGTGTCCGCATGTTTGTCTGCCCGCACTTCATTCAGTTTGTTTTGCTTCAACATATTTGCGTTTCCGATCCAGCTGCGTGGGCGGTGCACTGAACTTTTCGTTTATATTTCGAAAATGCACTACATATATACTTTAAATTATTGACACTCACGCGTAATTTGGCCTTAATCAACTGTGAAACTGGTCGAGTCAATGTTCTATACAAGAGTCCCTCTGTGGCTGAATCACTTTTTACCAAGCTATTGAAATATAATATACCAACTTGTATAATATTTTAATTTTTTCATAGTAAATTTATGGTCTGTGTTACATGCCTACCTATGTACTTATTGCACTATTTTCAGAGGGCACCATAATTTTTAGGGTTCCGATACCAAAATGGTAAAAAAAAGGAACCCTTATGGTGCCGCTCTGTCTGTCTGTCTGTCCGTCTGTCTGTCACACCTCTATATCTCAGCAACCACTTACGCTATCGAGCTGAAATTTGGAATAGTTTTAGAATATAGTTGCCCAACTTAATTGCACATGAAAATTTTTTGAAAAAAGTATGATTATTAATGTAAAAGGGGCCAAAATAGGGGGGGCCAAATTTCAAATTGTCGCTACTAGGTCGAGTGGGGTATCATATGAAAGGGCTTTACTTGTACATTTTAAAATATATTTTTGTATTTTTTTAAGTTTCTTAGTTTTCAAGTTATGATGAAAAATTTCAAAAAAAATACCATTCCCCCCCCTTATCTCCGAAGTTTGAGTAAGGGAAAATCTGAATTAATTACAGTTGACAGAGGTTTATGTAAACTTTACAGCAAAAATAAAACGATCTTTCTAAGTTGCACAGTTTTTCAGAAATCTGCAAAAAACCTTTACAAACAAATTTAGTTTTGCGGTCCTGAAAATGGACTTTATTGCTTCCAAAAATACTATAGGTATATCGGAACCCTCGGCGCGCGAGTCCGACTCGCACTTGACCGGTTTTTTATTTTTGCCACGCAAGATATCTTTGAATCTGAACTATAAGTTTTATTAAAAAGTTAGTAAATTTCATAGAGTACTAAAATTGTGTGGCAGGAATTTCGTTGCAAACCGCGTAGCTCATATTATTGAAGATGTCTTTTTCCATTGTAGCGTCCATTTTGAATTTTTTTAAGAGTATAATTTCTCATAATTATTTGCTACTAAAAATATCTTTGAAGTCGGAAGATTTAATATATTTATTTTATTATGAGTCAGTGATTCACTTCCTTTCCACTCAATACTTTGATCGTGCATTACAAACTAGGGCGGCGAGAAGACGCAAGCGCAGGTAGAGCGAGCGTTTACGAAACACGCGCAGAAATAGCGCGAGAGATTTATATCTCACTGCAGCGGCACTAAATTATAATATGTGGAGTAAGTAGACGCGGGCGATGCTATCAATCTTACTACTAGTCTTTGATGTACACATATGTGTGTTGCGTACAGGGTTGCACGCATTCTTTTAAATATATCTGTTTACCATTTGTTACTTTCGAGCGGAGCGAGAAAGGTATTGTATTCGTGAAAAAAAAAGTTTTTCTAATTTTCTCAAAAATGTGTTCTATAAGTATAACTTATTTTTTTTTTTTACAAGTTACATATAATTAAAATACAAAAATGTATTTGTTAGTCAAACAAACCGCCCCTTGACGTTCCTGGTGCAAAAGTGCCCATAATGCTCGCGGTATTACCACGTTGAATGGCTATGGACAGCCTTTGCACCAGGAACGACTCGGAGCGGGGGTCACATTGCTTTTGTCGGAGCCGACGGCCTATTTCGCGCACAAATCGTTTAGCGTCCGCTCCCCAGCAACCCGCCGTTTCCACCGTCAATGGGACGAAAATGTAGCCCTGTCCCAAGGGAACATACTTTTGGCGCTTAATCGCCGCTTGTGATTCAGCTGCCGCTCCGGCCATGCGTGTAGTGCGATTGATGTGGGAAGCGGCGTAGGTGCTGACACACGTTACGTCCCACACCAAACACCGCCCCCTCTCCCCTATAACTTATACATCATAAAAAACAAGTCTCCCAAAAATGTCCGTCCGTCGGTCGGTCGGTCGGTCGGTCCGTCGGTCGGTCTGTCCGTCACGCTTTGGCCTAGTGGCTAAACGAATGGTCCGTTTGACACCAGATTTTGAATCTAGGAGTTTTATGCAAATCCATCGAAGGGTTCTAAGTGGTTTCTGGCTGGCTCTCATTTTGAGGGTAGCTGTCATACAACGAAAATGATAAATTGTAATTTTCTCAAAAACGGCTCATAGCATCTTGATGAAACTTTGCATGACCAAGCATCTCCATGTAAGGTATCTTGCGCCAGTATCAAATGATCTGTGTAATTTGATATAAGGGGTGTTCCTGTACCACCAAATCGTAAATATGTGATTTACCCAAAATTGGTTCCATTGAGTTTATTAAAAATTCCTGACTGGATATTATTTATGGTTTTTTTCAATAAAATTTAGTACACAGGGTGTACCAAAAATTGAAAGGGCTTGCTCAGTAGACCAAACTGAACAATTATCCATAAGGAATATGTGTAGGGAAATTAAAAAATCTCCATGCAAGTATCCTACGGTAGTATCCATTGATCTGTGAAAATTCATATAAAGGGTGTTCCAGTACTACCAAAAGGTAAACATGTGATTTACTCGAAATTGTTTGTTTTAATGTTTGACAATTTGAATTCTGAATTGATCTGTATATTTCATTCGAACATTTTTTTGGAAAAACGTAAATAAAAGATTGTATTTCCATACTATGTATATGTCATTACAAATTTAAGTTTGCGGTTGATAGTTTTTCCTTGAGTATTGCGAGAAAGTAACTGCAGTGCTGCTGTACCATTTATTTAAATGTCTATCGCACTTATCCATTCCTGCGAGTTACATTGTGGACGCGTTCAGCTACTGAAGTTTTTACAGTTAGAACACCACAAGCAGACTCGACTACTTTAACTAATACTGATTTATACTAACTTTTTATAAATACCTATCTTAATTAAACATACAGAGTGTAATGGGACAGGTTTTCGAATTCTTACTTTTAAAGGTGGTAGGGCTTTTGTGGAAAGTCCGTCTGGGGAAGTACCACGCTCTTGCTTTTTTATGCCGTGAAGCAGCAGTGTTTGCACTGCTTTGTTTCGGTTTGAAGGGGAAGAGAGCCAGTGAAATTACCGGCACACGAGACATACCATCTTAGTTCTCAAAGTGAGCAAAGCGCTTTGCTGTCTTATTAGTGACAAAATATGCCATTAATAAAACCACTTACCATCAGGTGGCCCACATGCTCGTCTGCTCACTTGTAACATAAAAAAAAACTGACAGCGCATGATCAGTCAACGTAACTGAACAACGTTCAGTGAATAAAACTTTCAAGAAATGAAATGAAAAATCAAATTTGTGAACTTGATGAGGCAGATTGTATGGCCGATTTTTTATTCATTTCCTAAAAGTTTTATTCACTGAAAGTTGTTCAGTTACGTTGACTGATCGTCCCACTTCAGTTTTCGGAAAGCTGTCCTTTGAACGGGGATTTTTCTTGTCACTTATTTTTTTTCCGACATGGCGCCACTTTGTTTGTAAAGTGACGTAACTTTTATAAAATGATCAAAGAATCCTGATATGAATAAAGTATAATTTGACTTTGACACCCCATATACATTTCCTATATCCAGCAGTGGACGTCTGTCGGCTGATATGATGATATTGATGATGATACATTTCCTATGTTATTCAAAATCTCTAAAACCCGCAAACTTCAAAAGCGTCGTAATTTACTTCGCACTGTTTCAATGTAAATAGTTTACACGTCTCAGAGCGGGGCTGTGAATGAATGCAACACCAAGTTTTAATTCAAGCAACATGACTTGCCAGCTGCACCGTCCTTCAGATTTCGCAGCCGACTGCTTAGAATATTACGAGTATTGCCAGAACGTGTAACAATTAGGTACTCTAATAATAACAACTAATAACTCGAAAGCTGAATGGAGCGGGCGGGTGAAGGGAGGGGGCCGCGGTGTGTGGGCGGGGTGTTATTAAGTGCGGACGGACACTGTCAACACTGCTAGGCGCCATGCTTTATCAAAATATGGAGTGCGCATGTCGACGTACATTACTTGCTTTACTACGAGACTTCAAACCTTTGCACACGAATGTAGCACGCAACAGACGTTGATATCTACGCCATGTACTCATATTTTTATGAACAAGCCGAGCTGTCGGACGCATGTTGTGTAAAATGGTTGTCTTGAGTGACAGCTCTATGTAGAGCGTGCAAACCGCGAGCATTTACCTACACCAGACCGAATTAAACGACCTATAAAAACTGAGATATCGCGACAATTAGACCGTTTAAAGTCTGTCTGCAAATATTGAGATGTGCTCCAATTCCGCAAACGATGTTACGTTCATTAAAACACATTAAAGTGTGAATATATGTATGATTTATGTGACGTTTAGTAAAGAATCGTGTGGGAAGTTCAATGTAACGTGCTGTCAAGCGTGACAACAGTTTTAGAGCGGAACAGATCACTATTAAGTTTTGATAAAGATAGGTAAATTATAGAAATTGGGCTGGCTGCTTAAAGGAGGTTATGACGTAGCTACAGTACAAATTTATTGCATATATTTCGATCTAAATATGTAGGTAGTATATACCGTAAAAGTTTTTTGTAATATTAACGCAATACTTAGGTATCTGAACAATCTTAGAAATAAGTACGGGACGGAATGTGAAGAAAGATAAATAATTGTTTTATATTCCAAGTTCTTAACCCATATTAATTACAAAAATTCATTGGCGGAATTGCATCCCAAAATATTTATATTTTTTTATTTGTATTCCACCTCTTTGTCCATAACTCGCAGGATCTAAAATAGTCAAGGCGCCAACCGAGTGTGAAGCGAGGCTGTACCTTATTAAGTACATCTCTGTAAAAACATATACCCTATCGCACCGCTGTAAAGTCCAATGTGTTACTTCTAATTCACGGCTCTAACCCAAACAGTATCGTTCCGAGACTGAAGTTTTGTCGTTGTTGTTGCGTGTTGTAACAGTTTTTGTTGTTGTTGCAGCGAGCTCGGCGGGAATCTGTTGACCGAGCTTGGTGACGCGGCGCTCCCCCCACTCCCCGCCCTACACACGCTGTGAGTAACAACCACCCGCTCATCCATCCGCTATAGGTACAGTCAACGACAGGTCAAGCTTGATACTCGCAGTGCGACTTTAGCCCGAACGTACTTTGAATTAAGAACCAAAGTCTAATGTGTGAGTTTGATGTGCTCTTGACTGTACCTACTAAGGGCCTGTCTCACTGCTTGCTGCTAAAGTTCTCGATAATAAACTGACAGATAAAATATCTGCCAGCTAAATATGTCTGGTTTTTGCCAGTGTTTATCTGTCAGTTAGTGCAATCAGGCACTTGTGAAACAAAAAAAATCACTATCCGCCAGAATAACTAGCAGATAGGCTATCTGGAACTTAGCAGCAAGCGGTGAGACGGGCCCTTATTATACACGTATCCATCCTCGTACACCACACCACCACACCTATTCCTTTCCACCATTATACCAGGCCACCATTACACACTACCTAGACCATCGCCATCACACTATCCTTATAATAAATCTATGATAAACTTAAGGCTAATTCGTAATAAATGATCCATCGAACCCTCATTATTATTAGGAAACGTCAGCTGCTGAACAAACTCCTCATTCTAATGTATCGTAAACTATTATTTTGATAGAGTCACTAATCGGTTAGGTTGTGTTTTTGCCTTACCTAACGGACCTATAGGTACGAGTAGGTCGATAGATCGCAGAGCCAAGAAGCTCGTTGGTGATGAGATGCTGGTGAAAACCAAGTTTCACAGTCTGACCCACCGTCGCAAAGTGGCATGTCTGTCGGTTTTCTACAGATTGTACTTCGGAGAGTGTGCTATAGAGCTCCACGAGCTTATACCACCATCTCCCTTCTACCATCGGGAGTCCAGACGCACCGCAGGATATCACCCATACTTGGTTGATATTCCGCACATTCGCACAAAGCGCTTTGAAACATCTTTTATAACGCGCACGGCTAAAGAGTGGAATTCTCTGCCTGCGTCTGTGTTCCCGAGTTCATATAACCCGAATCTATTCAAGTCGCGAGTGAATAGGCTTCTTCTGGGCAAGCTCCGCTCCATCGTAGACCTCATCTCTGTCTTCAAGACTAGCTCGAGGTCAAGAGTAAGCCCATTTTCTATAAAAAAAAAAATGTTTTATTACTCTAACACTTTAGGGATCCCGCACACGACCGAGAATCGGTGACCGATTTTTTGTCGGCATCCCGCTCTGACGTGTTATCACCTGAATCTTCCGTCCTTGTCCTGGCCGATAATCGCCCACCGATTCTCGGTCGTGTGCGGGAGCCCTTAACCAAAGCAAGCTGAAAATCACTACATATTATAAAAGAAAGTCCCCTGAAACGTTTTTCTGTCGTGCATGCATCATGTCTGTCTGTGATCGCTAAACTCAGGAACTACTGTATGGATTTTTATCCGGTTTTCACTAATAGATAGACTAATTCAATAGAAAGGTTTGCGGTTATGATTTATAAATATTTATTGCAAATTAACTGAACTATGATGATGTTGGTCGATCGAGTTGGAAAAAAACGTGCCTCTTGAGAGCTTTCTGGGCGTGCGCTGCGTAGATAGATAGATAGATAAATACTTTATTGTCACACACAAAACACATTAACAATAAAAGGAGACTCTTAAATCTAGGGTGACAAAGGCGGTCTTATCGCTAGGAGCGATCTCTTCCAGACAACCTTTGCATGCAGGAAGGTTGAATGAAAACTGTAGTAGTGTGCCAATATACTTATAATATTAATATACTACTGCAATACAATAAATATATATATATAATGTAAGTATAAGAATAAATAAATATATATATATATCTATAAATATATACAGGTAAATAAAATACATACAAACTTGTTGCAAACTATGGAAGAGTTTTATTAAGGAAATGATTATGTAGTTTTGTTTTAAAAACAGCAAGAGACTTCGACTGACGAATATCAGACGGCAAATCATTCCAAAGACTGACAGCTTTCAACGTAAACGATTCCTTATAATAACCTGACCGAGTAAATGGAACTAGCAATAGATTATCAGTTTTGGATCGCAGGTCTCGAGAAAGATCGGAACAGTGGTATCGGAAACGTTCTTTAAGGTATGATGGAGTACGGGGGTCATGCAGTATGTTGTAGAGAAGTGCAAGGACATGCTCATCACGGCGCAATCTGATAGGAAGCCATTTTAACTTGCTCCTGTATTCAGACACATGGTCGAACTTACGCAGCCCAAATATGAATCTTATGCAAAGGTTTTGCAGGCGCTGGAGCTTACTCAGCAGATCCTCATTGAGGTCAGTAAGGCAGACATCAGCATAATCAAGAATTGGCAAGAGTAAGGACTGCGCATGTTCAACTTTGGTCTTCACGGGGAGCAAGTTTTTCCACCTACGAAGTGCCCCAGCAGCAGCAAATACCTTACGGCTGGTTTCAGTAATGTGTGGCCGCCAAGAAAGAGTATTGTCAAATAGGACACCAAGGTTTTTGACAACCTTGCTGTAAGGTAACGCAACGTGACTGAAGGTGACAGGTGGAATTACGTCAAAATTGAGCCGTATCTGTTTTGAGCCTCCAATGATGATAACCTGCGACTTGTTTGGATTTACTAAAAGACCATGTGACTCACTCCAACGATGGAGAGTCGCGAGATCGTCGTTGAGTTTGGAAATCAGATTCACGATATCATCAGTGGAAGCATGCCAGTAAATTTGCAGATCATCAGCATACAGGTGGTAATGACAGGATAGAAGGGGAGTTAGGAAATTGATAAAGATGGAAAAAAGGAGAGGGGAAAGAACACCACCCTGAGGCACACCAGCAACTACGTCGCAACAATCTGAGAGTTTATCATCAGCACGGATACGCTGTCGGCGCCCGTTGAGATAACCACGAAACCACTCGACTGCCGAGTCCGAGACGGAGAGAGATTCTAACATGGCCAAAAGGATGTCAAAATCAATCTTACTATATTACTGAAATCAAGAAGAACAATTGCCGTAACCTGTTGATTTGACATTCCAAACCGGATGTCATCGGACACTTTAGTCAGAGCTGTAGCGGTGCTATGTCCAGGGCGAAAACCGGATTGGAAAGAGCTGAGGATATTGTTACTGTTAACAAACAAACTCAGTTGGTGCT
Source organism: Athrips mouffetella (assembly GCA_947532105.1). Taxonomy (NCBI): domain Eukaryota; kingdom Metazoa; phylum Arthropoda; class Insecta; order Lepidoptera; family Gelechiidae; genus Athrips; species Athrips mouffetella. The sequence goes on along the minus strand of OX383968.1, from coordinate 29,946,074 downwards.
GCACAAGGCGTTCAAGGACTTTGGAAATGGTTTCATTTACATGAAAGTTATGTATGAAAGAATTGTTGCTCTCTAAGAGCTCTAAAGAAAAGTCCGCGACAGTATTTATCTATCTTTTAAGGATTATCCATAGTAACCAACTTTTTATAGCAAAAAAGTAGATTTTCAAAATAAGGTATTTTTGAACGTATTTTTGCCCTTAAGGTACTGATCCTTATCTAATTTAAAAGGTTAGTAATAATAAACAATGAACATAGATCAAAATTGTCCTTTACACCATGTTATTTAAATAATTAACTTAGAAGATATCACAATATTAAAATCACTCTATAATTAAAGTCTTAGAATGAGATTCACACTCGATGCGCATTTCCGTTGATAGCCGACCCGACGGGGCACCGGGGGCACACACGGAGGGCACACGTCGTTGCGACTGGTCGTCCGAAGCCTGATTTTTAAAATTTTAGATATGTTCAACCATTCTCGACTTTTATAGATAGTTCAAAATGAGTGTCGTTTGAATCCAGAGAAAAAAAATGTATACGATTCGATAATGTCATCAGTCAACAATAACATAGGGAAAATAATTTTCTTAGATGCTCCTGTCTTTCACACGGGCAATTGTATGTGGCTCTGTCACGTGTAACATCAAAACTCAATATGTTCATTTTTGCACCTAATCCTGAAGAAGCTATAAATGTTGTGTACAACTGGTACAACAAAATATTTTAGAATGTTTTAAAAATTGTGTAGCAAGTTTAAGACTACGTCATAATATCGTGATAAAAGGCACCACTCTACCCGTAGATTAGTACCCGTGCGAAGCCGGGGCGGGCCGCTAGTTAATAATATTAACCGGTTAAAGTGATTATTTCTTCGATATTTATTACATTAACCATTTGATGCGGTTATTATTAATACTAACCGGTAATTATTAATACTAACCGGATTTATTCCATTGACCGTAACATATGTAGGCGCCCTGCTCGCCGGCCAGTGATCGACTCTAACCTCTAACTATACTTGCTTAGTTGTAAGACTGTAAATATAAGTTGTAAGTGAATAAATATAATAATAATAAATATAATAATGAACTCGATAGCATAATAAATTACTACTCCTCAAGTCCAAAAGAATTAAGTGTTACGGAGTCTACTGTGAGACATCTAGTTTGAAAAGTTGGCATTCATAAACTTTGCCCCACAATGGGATAACTTAAGTCTATATATTTGAATATCCAGTGTGATCTAGTCTTCAAACTTTGGTAATAAAAATGTGTGGCATCCTTGTAAGTAAATCAAAGAGCTATCGGAGGCTGGGGCTATTGAAAGTCGATGTGGGGGTCTTTACGAGCGTCGTACTTTATGTGACGCCACTCCCGGCCGTAACGACCCTCATTATAGCCACTCACTACGCCAGTCTCCACTCTGCTGACGATTCACTGCTCTTTGCTGACGCAGCGGACAGAATTGTCTCTGAGAATTTATAGGATAAGATTTTTGTAAAATAACTAAGTATCAATAATTGTAAAGTTATCGACTACTCAAAGTCGATTCCATATAAAACATACACGTCAAACACGTGAACAAATTCTCGCGATTCTTCAAATAAAGAAGAATTTGATATATTCTTACAAGGCAATAATAACGACAAAACGCTGTAGATAGCAAAAATATGTTATCTCCTTCCTTTCCTATAAAAAAGTTCCTCATTGATAAGAAAAACGTAGACCCTTGTTTGCGAGGCAATTCGTAGCTTGGATTACGTTGTCCAGCGCGTGATATACGGTGCGGCGTCAAGTGGCGTGTGAGCCGTCGTCGGCAATAACAATAAACACACAAGTTCTGCCGTAAAAGAACATCTTACAACCCATTCGCATGCGGCGACCTCGACGTGACACCAAGTGTGGGTACTTTCCTCAAGTGTTCTCCTTTACGAAGTATTTGTGGGTGTTTCTAATTGAGGAGTGCTGGATTGATTACAGCGAGTGAATGTCTGTTGTTGTCTGGCTGGAAATCTCACTCGGCGATCATCATTAGAGTAATTGAAAAAGGAAACTCTTAGGGTAGGCAGACGGCGCAGGGCAACACAGAACCGTATTTCTATCTTTCAATTTTCTTCGTAATTAAGACATAGGCAGCGATTTATTTACGTATATACGTATAACTATACAAAGCAAAGTAAATTTAGAAAAGCCAATATTAAATAAAAAATATAACAATTTTTACAATCAATTAAGAAAAAATCCAAAAAATAAACAGAAAGGAAGAACAATTTTTGCAATCAGTACTGAAAGGGTGTTCAGCTCAATAATATACTGCAGCTTGAGGACACAGCGCAGGTTTTCAGCTGACCCTGGGGTAGAGGAAGACGGCCAGGCCAAAGTAATAGTTATCAATATAAAAAAAAAATACAAAATACAAAATATCTTTATTAATCAAAAGGACTTAGGTTATCTTACATAAACAATAATCGAAAAATAGGCATGCTGTACCTGAATATAAGATGGTGGAATCCTAATTCCTAAACTAGGTAAAAACCTGTAACTTAGGGATCAGTGATTGTCTGACGTGCAGTCGTGGGACGTCAACATACCAATATCATATATGGGCAAATTTAAAAAGGAAGGAGAAATTATACAAAGTTGATACGTTTATATATTTAAATATACATTAATAATTAATAAAATAATTATAATAATAATTATAATATAACAAATTATTAAAAAAAAATGGATATGGAACCGTGACTCTGCATGAGTGTGTGTGTAAGCGTGTGTTAGTTTGTGTGGGAGTGTGTGTGTGTGTGTGGGTCTATAAGTCTGCTGTTTTTGTGAAGGTACGAGTATGTCTACATGGGTTAGAGTGAATTACTTAGTCAGTACATCCTCGGTTTGTGTATAGTTGTAATTAAGAAGTAACTTTTCGATTTTAGTTTTAACTTCATATTTACTTAGATTGTAGATATTCATAACTTTGTGTATTGTGTTATATATATGGGAGTTAAGAATAAAGTATTGACGAGCAGCAAAAGAAGTCTTATGAGTGTCAACAACACAAATGTCACGAATAGTTCATTTGTTAGGGTCAGGAGAAGGTGGGTTTTTAATGTGTCTGCGTAGGGTAGCTCGGAGCACAAAAAGCTGTCTTACAGTCAAAACTTTCACTATAGAATATAGATCTGAGGTTGGAAACCTGAAGGGTTTTGAGAGCATAACTTTCAATACAGCTCTTTGGGCTCTTTCTAGCTGTAGCATAGATGTTTTAACTGCACCCCCCCATACCGGAATGCAATAGGTAAGTAACGATTGACAAAGAGCGGTGTATACTAGTTTAAGAGTCTCACGATCAGCTGACTGTCTTAGGGTCTTAAATATATATATATTAAACGATGAGTACGAGCCGTAAGCGCGTCCAGGTGCACATTCCAGTTCAAATGTTGGTCTAGATGAATACCGAGATACTTGAGGTGAGATGAGCGCGAGAGGTTGAGACAACTGCAGTCGGATGAAGAGAGAGAACAGGTATGTGCTTTAATTGACATTGATTGAGGTAGCTGTAATATTTTATATTTAAAAATAACCGCGTGTAATAATAATAGTTTAATCAGATTACTACATACTTAGAAAATAAAACTAGAACATAATTACTGAACGTAAAGAAGAGGAGACTGAACACTATGTAGGGTACGGTATGTATGGTACGGTGGGAGTAGCAATAGGGCATAATTTGAAATATTTTTTTTATCGTTAATAGGCTAACTCTTGACCTCGATCTATATCGGGTGTACGGGGCAGCCTTCCGAATACTGAAAGGGCATCATCAGTCAACGTAACTGAACAACTTTCCGCGAATAAAACTTTCAGGAAATGAAAAAAAATTTCGGCCACTCCATACAAAATTGCAAACTTGATTGGACAGTTTGTATGGGAGGTCAAATTTTTTTTTTCGTATTTCGACCTATGTTCCTTAGGGAAAGTTGTTCAGTTTCATGGGCAGAATCACATCCTTCATGGTTGATATAACCTATCGGTTACACCTTGTATATTAACAAATGAGATGGTCTCAGACATCAATGAGCTGTAAGGCCAGAAAACGTTTTTTCATTAAACTTTTGAAGGCTTGAATAGCGATTTTTACAAGGGGGTCGTATATTGTTCCAACACACATTCTGCCCTTCCCTGCGCCACCCGCGTCTCTGCTCACGCTCTCCCTCGTTTTCTTTTTCCCGAACTGCGCTGGCTGGGTGCGAATACCCAAATAGTACTTAGATTATTAAATTTTGAGCATGTAACTTATCTATTAGGTGTTCAGAATCGTTTGTAATCATATCTGAACTTACGGATTTAGAGCAAACGATTTAATCGCACGAACTTACGAATTTAGAGCAATAGATTTTATCGATTTTAGAGCTACTCGTATATAACTTTTATCTTAGATTATTGAGGGTCTCGAGCCCGCGGACACCTTCAATAATCTATGTAGTAATTATTTAAACAAAGACCACAGAAGTGATTTAATATTTAAAATTTCTGCTTAGAAAGTTAATACTTTAAATCGAGATCGTCATGTCGTGTGGGTTGTAAGGTTGATGACCGACCTCACAAACCGTGTCAGCGTTGTTGAGCCGCCAAATCACATTATAAAATTATTGATAATTCGTACTAAAGCTTATACCTGGGCCATTAGTGATTATGTATGTGTACACTGGATCGTCCGATCAAGTCCGATGATCCGGGCCCAGTCGTTCGTCTCGACACAAGCTCTGATTCACCCCGACGATGGCGGCATGTTTACCGACCGGCACCGGCCCCGCTTGACCAGTCGCTCACTTCAATAATACGCTCACTTAGGGAGCTTGTAGAGAACACCACTCTATTACGAGCTCCTATCCTCATCTACTGTTTGCTTTGAGGACAACAAAAGGACATTTAGTATACGATACTTATAAATTACAAGCGTATAAGTTCTTTCGTGTATTTATTTTCTGCGTTTCTGTTCTTTCTTTAACAATGGGTTGGGATTTACGCTCCGTGATCCCATCGTTAGCTCTAACCCATTCTAACTTTGTTGTTGACAGTGAAGCAGTAATATATTCAGTTACCTTAATCGTCGCAAACTCCCATTTGTCCCCAATCCGTCTTAATCCGGCGCTGGGGTCGCGGGCTGATTACCATACTCCGGCAGAACAAAGCGGGATCGATGCCTCGCAGGTTTACTTTTAACGAAAATACCGTCTCTTCCTTTTAGTGTAACATTTATTAAATCCTTGTTGAGGAGAGTAGCGGGCGGTGCATGTGGCGCGGCGACTCTCGGGCGCTGAGTCACGTCTCAATGAACGCTGCATCCGATCGATGGCCGGACGCCGGACCTGATCGTCCCGCTCCGCTCCGCTTCTCTCTGAGTCAAGCCGAGCGTCTGTTCACCGTTCCCGCTAATTTCTCCCATTGTCTTCGATAGTAGTCGTAAAAACAAACGGCAGTGAACGTCTGCTTGCGGTCGTTCTCCGCGGCGCGGGCACACTCTACTCGACCAGCAAATGAGTTTTTGACCTTTGATGTCACCGCAAAAATTAAATGGTATCTACGCCTTAATTTTTCTGAAAGAAACTGATATCATAAAGAGTGATAAAGTTTATTCTAAATACTATGAATAAAAAAAATGTGTTTAGGTATGATTACCCATAATTATTAAAAAGCAAATACAAGCCACAAAACTGTTTGCCCAGTTTGACTGCGGGTTCAGTCTCACTGTAGTCATTAATTCTTATTAATTAGAAAGACATGTACTGTAAATTAAACTATTCGTTAAAGTTTTGTATACTAGTTGGTATTTTAGTGTTATTTTATTTTAGTGATTTAAAAATATTTTTTCTCGTAAAACTACAGGATAATAAACGACAGGGTAGTTACACGGTAAAACTAAGTATATTTTGTTTTTTGTTTCTAGCTAGTGTAGGTGTGATCGGAGATGAAACGCCTCCTTTCATCCTTTTGTTTGTATGTAGCATTATATTTGTGGAGATTTGTTAATAGCATTGGAATATATTTCTATATTACATACATTTGTCTGTAAATCTTCCTAAGAAAATAAAATAATTGTTTCGTGTCTAATTTCAGCGGGTAAACTGTTCATAAGATACGGCACACGTTTATAAGCCGCATGTTATGTTGGTTGCTAAGAGCACTAGCAGTAGGTGCTTTTTTTCTTCAAACTACGAACCACAAACCAAAAGGTTTCGACCAAGTTAAGTTTCGTATAATGAGGTCAAACGGTAGCGCAATATCGCAATATTCTGTTCCGAGCGTTGAGCAGGCGATGAAATATTATCGCCATTAGAGTATTTAACGCTAGAAGGTAGAGCCCCGGCCTCGCCTCGCTTCGCCCACTTGATATCAGGTATCAAAGCTTCTTACAAGGACACACGTAATTAAGATGGTGCACTTAATATCATTATTTTGTGTTTAGGTAATTGTTTTAATATAAATAAGGTAGAATTATAGATTATGATCAATTTGCTTTTTCAAGCTATTTTTATGAAATAATTAACATTTTTTATTTTAGTATGTCACTGAGACCATGAAACTGAACAATTTCCCTGAAGGAACATAGGGCAAAATACGAAAATATTTTTTTGTACCTCAGGGAGGTCAAATTTGGTTTTTCGTTTTTCGACCTACGCTCCTTGGGGAAAGTTGTTCAGTTTCATGGTCTGAGTAACATATCAAAATTATGTTCACTATTTCCGTAGGACCCTATAATCCCTAACTAGGTACTTTTTTGTAGATATCAGGTACATTTTAGTCAGTGCTAATTTTTCCTCTTTGGGCCTCTGAGCCAGCGAAAGTAAGTAAGTAAGTAGTAAATAATTAATAACAGGATACTTATTTAACCTCATGACAAGCAGAATACAATTCAAATACCTACCTACCCCAAAAAACAACAATAGTTCAACCGGCCAGTGCACTGTTAAAAAAACCGGTGAAGTGCGAATCGGACTTGCGCACTAAGGGTTCCGTACCTGTCCGTCCATCATATGGTATAATACAAGCTGTTGCCCTTTAATTTTAAAAACACTTGTCCACTTAAGCCTGACCCGTGTTTAATACAAATATACTTGAAACGGGAGCTCACTTTTATTGGTTCTGAGAAAAGTTGTAAATTTTAGAATTATTTCTTTGTTTGTGCCATTTGACCAAGCTTCTTGCCTAATGTCATGATTCTAGGTAACGCGAAGTACCCTATAGGTTTTGGTTTTGTTATAATCAAGCTGACCTCGCAAACTTCGTACCGCTTAACAGTACATTTTAACATGACTCTTTCCGATATTTTACTAGTTATTATGTTGGAGACGAACCCAACGACGTTCTTGAGTTATAAATGGCATAACTAACCCGACTTTGTTTTATATATACAGATGTATGGAAATGGGGACTTACATGGTCGCATGTTTCAACTGCGCTGTCATAGAAGAATAAAATTTTCATACCTTAAATGAGACCAGTTTGTGAGAAAAAGGGTCTTGACCGACAGACAGACAGATAGATTCTATAAAGGATCCATTTTCTAGCCTCCTGTTGAGGTACGGAACCCTAAAACTACCACTTTCCGGCCGCTACGCCCGGAAGGTCATCAATCATTATAACAACACACTTAGCCAGTATAATCTACCTACCTGTACCTACTTTACATGATACCAAGAAACACTGAGTGTATTTATTAAAATACATTCATCAGAACCAACGTAATTCTTGCAAAATGTTCTACTTAAAAATGCTTCAGAAAGAACCTCATAAAAAAAGAAAGACTTTTCTTAGCGTTTTCCACCCCAGTTTCACTAAAAAGCATGAAGGTACTCTCATAAATTGATGTAAGCGTCCCTGTAAGCTCTGCGGGACAGGAGAATGGGCACTTTCAGCGTAATGTGCTGAAGAGGGGTCGCTAGATTCTATTAAGAGATTAGTGCAGTGATTGTCACCTCGCTTGATGCTCCCGTACGTAGGTTACGCACATAAGTTGGGCACTATAGACCCCTTTAGACGTCGCTGAATGAACTCGCTAACTGGCTCGGGGCTGCCAGGTCTGCCAGAAAACAAAAGTTAACGATTAATTGACCGAACTTATAAAGGTGCAACTTAAGTTTTTTGTGACATAATGAAATATAACAAAAAATATTATTGTAAGGTAAAGAAGTAAGAGCAGCCTACCTACAGTCTACTATTTTTGAATATCCGTCACTGGCATTACGCACTCAGCGCGAGCTGATTCAGCGTCGTTTAAAGGACCCTTTCTTTGTATAGCTTTATGCCCAACTAGCACAAAACAACATTCTCTCCGATACGATGCCCGGCAACAATAAGCCGAGGTCCGAGCCCCACGAGGCGCCCTTAGGCTTGTAGCCTTACGTGTTTCCTGGGTAGAGCCTTCCGCTCCCCAACCGTCTGGTGAAGTGCTAACAACAGGAGTCCATTACAAAAAAAAAAAAAAAAAAAAACAAAACACCATTTCATGACAAACATGAAATAGCACGAGTTCATGCGCAAAGTACTATAAACAAATCGTATATCACCTGTATTTCTTTTGTACGACTCTTTATGTTATGGGTAATCCTTCCTGAATGACCTTGAGACTGAATAACTTCGTCACCACTTTTTACATTAAACATCGCATTTATATTAACAGAAAAAAAGTAGTAACAAACTAAATATGAGTATATGTGGTCGAGATAGAATTTAAATTTAATTTGTATAACTGAAGAAAAATATTCTAAAATGACCCTAATTTTGTTCATTTTTTCCCATTTGTACTATATTCCTTTTATATACTATTTTACTGCTATATTCCTTATCAAAAATATATGAAAATTTAAGATATTTTGGACAAAACAATATTTAATGAAAATGATGTAGTCGTTTTACTTTTTTGATATTTTTGAAATAACACAGAAATAAAATACTGATCCCACATTTCTGTGAATTTCGCCACGTAGCAAGGCACGCTTAGGTGTGTGCTGTGAACGTTATTGACGTGTAAATTAAAAAAGAGCATGTAGCTGCTAATTTTAGGGAAGGATTATCCCAAAAATTTGAGCCCCATCCTCCCTTAAAACAGCGTTGATTTTTATAAAGTCTGTATACAGTAATTGTTTTTTGTGCATTGCAATTATTGTATCAATCATCATTGATAAAGTCAGTAAGGTGCATATCAATATAGCTTTTAAAATTATAATCTATTAATGAAATTTTGTTACTATGCTTTCTTTTGTATTTTGTTTGAATAAAAGCTGAATATTATATTATTGGAAATTACTTTTGAATGAAAATCACCTTTATTTCTGTAAAATAAGCTGTGGCGTGGCGACAGGCGTCGCGGCGACGTGTGGCGATATCTACTGCCCGCTAAGGCGCTGCGCTCGCTCGACGTGTCGCCCCAGGCCGGGAATAAACCGCCCCTTAACGCTCGGGGACACTTCATTATAATTTATCTGCCTCCGAGATAATGTCGCTTTTTAGTTGAAAATTCTTTTTAGATGGTCACTTTTTCTTACACGAGATAATTTCAACTTCGCCTCGGGTAGGTTTTTCAGATAAGAACTGACTTTTCGAAACTTTTTACAGCCCGTTGTCAATTTGATAAAGAGGATTTGTTACGATCGCTCCATTACTCTCGTATTTTCGCCCGATCATAGATTTGAATAGAAATACGTGCTTTGTCGTAGTTCCTTCACCTTAAACCTATTTGACTGTCTGTATTTTTTGTGCAAATACTCGCTTATTTGTATTGTTGCTTGTCTAGTTTAAATTGTAAATACTCTCTATTATTGTGATTGTGGAAAGCCGCGAGGGTCGTTGCACCCGACCGTTGGGGAGGGGGTAGAGGCTAGAGAGGGGAGGGGGGTTATATTGAGAGAGCATCGAACCATCTGCGATACACTGCTAATACCCCTCCAATGCCATACAAACAAATGGCAAAAAATTATCACTAATATCGTACTCATGCTTTTGTATTTCTTTTCTAAAGTAAGCCAGCACTTGCATCGTGGTTAATCAGGATTGTATGTTTAATTTGACTCTCAAACACTTCGTTTAGTTTACAAGGTACTTAGTTAATATAACCGAGTAGTGGTTGCTCTTCCTTTTGGACCTCTAAAGTTAAGCAACATCAGCTGTGGTCAGAAACAGAAGGGTGACTGCTAGTGCTAAAAGAATTCGAGCATTCGCCGTACTTCGTAAAGCAGGTTAAGACTTTGGTTACTCTCACTTATAGAAGTAATTTAACCAAGTCAGAGGTCATTAAATAATTAAATACAATAGCTCAATCTAGGGATTTGCCTCAGGAAACGTAGCTGACTCTGTAGAACAGATCAGGCTTACTGCCTTACCCAGAGCACAGCCCAGAGACAACCCTAAAAGTAAATTTTTCAATGAGTGAGCACAGGGCTTAATGAAAGTTTAACCTTTGAGTACGCAATCGATTACTTGAAGACCATATTCCCACGTGACTACCAGCGGCATGTGGCATGTGCTCATCAAAGTTGCAGCAGACGAAACAAGTCAGGTACAGGCAATTAAAGTTACCGAGCAGAGAGCGAAGTGGCTGCTAACTATACCGTGTACGGGGGATTATAGGGGTGGGGAGTGCGGTAGGGTGGGGGAGGAAGGCTGTGTCGCGTCTGATTTATGTGTGCCGACCCGCGATACTGCCGGCCATCAGACATCGGGACTAGGGTTGCCTTCTCGGATATTAAAAAGCCCGGATAAATGAATAAGATATTCCAAAATAATACAAAAAAAATTGTCGGAAAATGAAATTATTAGACCACGCTCAGCTTACATTTATACGGGTGGATGCAATAAGAATGTCTTGGACAGTATGGTCTCAGTACACTATTCCGGATGTGTCAGACAGTTATGGCACAAGGGGTAAAAATTGTCACGACAATTAAGTCAATATTAAAAATCCAACTGTAATTATGGAGCATCTTTATTGCACTGAATGTAAATTATCGACTGAAGTTTAACGCCAGACGTAGATCAAAGTGCGGCAGTTATAAAATGAATAGGTATAATAAATTGAAAACATTACATTATGATATCAATCTTGATTTTAAAATAAAAATAATAATTCACATAGGGATATTTCTGACTTGTTGTACGATAAACGATACCTAGTCCAAAGTATATATTTAAATGTGATTATAAATGTGTACGACGACGTGTGATTAAAGATAACTTTTTTTTTCTAATCTATCGGTTCAGTAATGGAATTCACTTTACACGATAAATTAATAAGCATGCCGTATGTCAAACAAAAATAGGAAAATATTCCGGAGTGAAGGCCAAAAGTCCGGAGGTTTCCGGCCAGTTGGTCACCCTGATTGGAACCCACCCCGCACCTTGCCGCACCCCTCTCCTACGTCAACTGATCGCATCGGATCACAGCCTGTGACCGCGACACCCGACCACTGGCCACTGACCACCGACCACCAGCCGCTACCCACAAGACCCCCGAGGCACTTACCGCAAGAGAATAGACATAAATCTACATTAAACCTAAAATATTCAGATCACTAATTTGGTGTCAGCTTCTCTTTAAGCTTATTTGAAAGACAGACAGTAATCAAAGATTTTAATACTCAAACCAAAACGAACAAAGTTAGTTTTAATTACTTTTGAGTCTTTAACTTTATCTTGGTTTATAATTGAGTTAGACAGAAATTAAAATAAGAAAATTACGTAATTTGTTAGAAATATTCTGAAGGAAAATTCTGATCTCAAGGTTACCGGTTTCAGATATCTGATTGTCTCGCGTCGGTACTTGCTCATGATCGGCAATACTGAGCAGATTATTGGTGGAGAGAAATTGACAAGACGTGCTCAAATTCAATTTCCGTCTGGATTCGATACCGTTGCCGGAGACGCGATAGTAAATACAGCTTTAATAATAAAAAGTAACTGTTTTTACTCGTCGTGTGGTGCTGGCAAAGAATAATACCAGCCCATCTTTACCCGTGGGTGTCGTAAGAGGCGGCTATGAGATTAGGCAGCAGCGTTCTTCTGTGTAACGTACCATCTTATACACTGCGGTCACCAATAGCCGCGGTCTGTGGTACTAGCCGCAACTCTAAAAATTGTGGTGTCTATGGTAACTCCCCTGCAATATGAATCACGTGTTTTATGCTGGAGACCTGGAGAAAAATAAGGAACCTGAAAGACTAGAAAATACACGTTAGAAAGTCAAGTTTTGAACAATAAGTACCTACCTAAATATCTACTTACACAACTGTGTTTTCCTTCCACACCGAGTATGTTGTGCGGTGGTGTGACGTCACTCGCAGACTCCGCACGCGTTTCGTTTATTGCCTCCGAATTACCATAATGTGTGTCGTTTGCGGCGGTATTGTTCGCGTACACCCGGTTATACGCGGCTATATCCGGATATACCCGGCTAGTTGCCGGGCGGGCTATTTGTCATGCCGGGCACATTACTGCCACGATGTGGCTTGTAGTATAGTTGGTAATGTTTGTTTATGGGACATTAATGCTGCGATGTCTGTAATCTCGGGGAATGAGGGCGCCGCTTGAGAACTTGAGAACCGATCGGGTACAAGGGGCGTTACGTAAGAGTGTCGCAGCATCCGGGTCGGTCGGTTGTAATAAACTATCCGTTTCATTTCCTGCGTTCGCCGATAGTCGCCACATATTGGGAGGGCGTGTATATTGGAAGCAGTTATTTACACGTAGTTATGTTTGTGTGTTGCAGGATCTTGAAGCGCAACCGGATCACGCACATCGAGGAGCGAGCGTTCGTCAACACGCCCGCTCTAGCTGTACTGTGAGTAATTAACTGTCTCACTCTGATATTTTAAAAAAAATCTACCGCAGTTTGTTTTAACTTAGTTTTCGATCATCATATCGTGTGGGTTGCAAGGTCAATGACCGACCTCACGAACTCTGGTGTCAGAGTTGTTGAGCCGCCAAAGGCCTCTGACATGGCTCATTAACGACTGCGTCCGTAGATAGTAGTCGAGACTAACGGCTTAACGTGCCTTCCGAAGCACTGAATCATCTAACTTTTCGGACAATCAGATGATTCATCCTGCAATGTTCTAACCAAACTCGGGAGGTTGCACAAAGGAATTTCTGTTTGACAGTGTCCCCACCGGGCATCGAACCCAGAACCTCCGGATCGAGAGCCGAGCGCTCTAACCACTACACCACAGAGGCTGTTATATCGCTTTACGATATATTGTTCTCAGTGCTGACCCGGGACCTTAATTAGCTGTCGATGTCCTAATTAAATCTGCAAAAGCAGCTGTTGCAGGTTTTACATTCTTGTCACTATCGAGACATTGCATCTCTTAAAACAACAATCCTGTTTACATTAGTGACGTTAAAACAACAACTACTTTTAGTTGTATAATTATACAGAAAAAATATATATTTTGTGTTACTTTTTTATTATTTATGTTATTTCAATGGTCATTTGATTTTTATTGTGCAGTTGAAAAAGTCTTAGAACAAAATTTATTGATTTTATCCTCAGATTTCAGTTTTTGCTACAGCAATAAAACCTTCAAACAAAAAATATTTAAAATACTACAAAACTTAGCGCTTGGCATTAGGCAGGGCGGGCCTACTACGATGGCTACAGTAAGTACTACGGCGTAGCACCGCGCGTAGCGGCTCCCGGTTGCTTGCCTACTTCTCATAGCGATCCTGCTTGTCTGACTACGGCGCTACGACGTAGCCGTTTCATGTAGTAATTAATTGCTTTTTTAAATTCCAATAACAGTTCCAACATATTTATAATATTGATACTATAATAATCATAATTTGTCATGTTGAAATGTACCTATAAATCTTCCACCTCCACTTTTATATTTTTGAACCGAAAAAATGAAAAAAACTACATGTCTGAATTTCCCAGGCGTAACGATATTAAAAAAATAAATGGCTCAAAGTGAATTGTGAATAATTTTCCTATCAGCAAAATTTTTGTAAAGTAAATTTGGCTCCCGATACTATTGGGGTCACGTGCCACGTCCATCCGTCACGTCCCGCCACGTCTCGCTATCTCCGACACGTCCCTCGTTATTCATCCCAACTCAACTGACAACTGACACCCCCACTCCCCTCCACTCCACTCACTACTCAACTACAATTATTATTATTCTGAACCAACCCCTATTTTGCATAAATAATTAATTACCTCAGATAACACTTGATTAAATGTTGAACATTAATTTAAAGGAGAAAGGTGAAATGGCAATGTTTATGTAAAAAGATAACCACTTTGCTTAGAATATAAAATCGTAACTTTATACTACAGTTATATATATAGCATAATAATATTAAATACAGTTACGATAAGTACGTTTAGGTTGGTGATCTCTTAGTTAGAAATATTAAGTCGTTTTATTTAAAAAATGTGCGTCTATGTGTATTTATTTATTTAACTTATTTCAACCTACTTTGCAACTGCAACTACACCGCAAAAAGCTTCGCAACCAACTTGACCTTAGATTACCTTTCTCGTTTGAAAAAAAAAAGAAGATTCACTAAAATCAGCGTAGCATTTAGCTACGCCTTGGAGAGCTACGCCATCGCTACCGTAGTCTTGGAGGTCCAAGGCCATAGAGCATCGTAGCCAGCAGTTCGTTCCGCTCTGTGGTGATTGTGGAAGCTAAAGGCTTCACCGGAGCGCTCGGCACTCGGCCGTGTGGAGTATAGCCATGATCAAACCCAGCTGAATTCAAAGACTATTCGGCATACATTGCTGGGAGGCTTGGTTATGTTAATTGCAATATCCTTACTTCAACGAGCAATGTGTGCCGAATTTGTCTTTGAATTCAGCTAGGTTTGATCGTGGCTTAATGGCTGCTGTGACTGCGTACGGTGAAATAAAACAACCGACGACCGGCAACTGGCAACTGGCGGCAAACAAATAACTCTGTCGCGCAGAGAATTCGCTGCTCTTTCGGACGTCACCGTGAAATATGTTTCTATGTGTCGGGAATGGCGGCAATTTAGTTCAGGCCGTACCGCTATTATCAGCAGAAAGATATGTTCGGATGTCTGGTATTTTTTATAATTTCACTATAATCGCATAAAAATATTCCTCCATATAAAAGGATATCTGTGAATATTATTGGTAGGTTTTCGTTAATTTTGATGTTTTTGGGTCATAATTACGTTATAATAAAATTTTATAGTAATTTATGCGCGAACAAAATTATTAATGAACCTGTAATCTAAATATATAAAATTGCTTGTCCTGACTGACTGATTCATCAACGCCGAGCCGTAACCGCTATACCTAACGAGCTGAAATTTTGTACACATGTTAATTGCACTTCAAAACCACCCACTAAGGAAGGATTTTTCAAAACTCATCCCTTGAGGGGGTGCAATAAGGGATGAAAGTTTGTATGAAAGTCCTTTGTTTCTTGAGTAAGATTCACACAAATTTGAATTTAAGCTTTTGGTAACAAATAAAGAAATAGGTGTTTAAGCATTTCTTAAAAATCACCTTTCAAGGGGGTGAAAAAGGGGATGATTTTTGTTCCGTATGTTGGTCTATAAGTCTTTCATTTTTTAAGGTAGAATTATAGAAATTTGGTTTTGAGCTCTTGGTAAAAATAAAAAATAAAAGTGTTTAAGAATTTTTAAAAATTCAGCCCCTAAAGGGGTGAAATAAGGGATGAAAGTTTGTATGAAAGTCCGTCAGTTTTGAAGTTAGTATCTTTAAAATTTGGATTTAGACTGACAACTAAAAATACAGTTTTACGTGTCTCAGGGTTTTTAAAAACTCTACACCCTATGGGGTGAAGAGGGGGATGTAGTTGAAAATCCTTCATTTTCAAAGTAAAATCCACTAAATGTATTATTTAGGCATTAGGGTTGTAATTCTGTGGAACGCACATCACTGTTATTGAAATTCCACCTCAAATTCAACCCCTAATAGAGGGGAATGGGGTGAAAAAGTCTGAAATCTAATATGGGTATCGTTTGTATGGTTTATCGGGTCGCTGATTACGAAAACTTAAACAATTTTGAAATCCAACGTGCTGGACGTGAAATACCATCATCCCCTGGGAATGGGGTTGGAGTGCGATAGAGTTGAAGTGTCTAAAAATTAATATGGGTGTCGTTTGTATGGTTTATCGGGTCGCTGATTACGAGAACTTCAACAATTTTGAAATCCCCTGGGGATGGGTTTGGGGTGCGATAGGGTAAAAATGACTAAAAATCAATATGGGTGTCTTTTCTATGTTTATGGTGTTAGGGATAAGGATAGGGGTAGGGGTAGGGTTAGGGGCAGGGATAGGGGGATGGGGAGAGGGAGATGGAGGGGGAGGGGTGAGGAAGGGGTAGGGGAAGGTTGAGAGGGAGGGTTAGAGGAAGAGGAAAGAGGAAGGGGGAGAGGGAGAGACTGCACATTGTCTGAATTTCACGCGAGCGAAGCCGCGGGTACAGCTAGTAAACATATTAAATTGAGATTTCTTTCAGCCACCCGAAGGCAGTGAGAAAGTGTATAGCAGCGGGGCGCAATAGCGCTGACATTAGGGAATAGAAAAGTAATTTAAAACCTATATTAGACAAATAACTTCTAATAAACTGTAATGTTTCCCAAGCGCGATCTGTAATATTTCCCAATTCTGTGCGAAAAGACTTGGTACGGAACTTCGCTCAATATTTCACATAGAATAAATCAGAGTAAAGGAAATACGAGCCGCGGTACAAAGCCGCCGCCGCCCGCTGATTCACGAGGCGGCGCGGCGCGGGACTGTTATTGTTGTTGTGTATCGGAGCTTGTTCCCTCGCAGTCAGCGGTTTGATACCGAGTGAGTCCGACGGGAACCAAACAACATGAATTAAGCTATTACGTGATACAACGTTGAACATGATGAAAAAAGTTTTTTATGCTGAAACCAGAATTACGATACTTTTCCTTGTTATTTATTTAGTAACTCCCCTTTTGATAATGTTTAATATGAAATAAAGCTAGAAAAATAACCACTTAATTCGACGATCCAAACGCTCTTTTTTTAAGCCGAAGGTGGTATGGCCTTTGAGCAGTCTGTGTGGGGAAGTACCGCCCCTTGCTTATTTCTACCGTAAAGCGTAAAGTATTTGCATTGCTGCGTTTCGGTTTAAAGGGTAAGGCACATAAGACATACCATCTTAGTTTACAGGGTGGGCAAAAAGCGTTGCTGTCTATTAGTATCAAATCCTGTTACTAATAAGATAGTGGGTGCTATGAACGTTGGCGACCACCAACCACGACGTGACCGCTCGCTCATTTGCTCATTTATAACATCAGAAAATCGTCAGATGTGTCTGCCTAAACGAATCCACTGAAAAACGGCAATTCATGCTTTAAGTGTAGATTGGAGGAAGAAGCCGGGAAGGTTAGTGACCGTACGGAATGGCACGTCGGCACGGTCTCGGCGGCTTAATGGCGCGGAAACATCAGCTAATATTCACAGATCACTCGGAGAGGTCGCGCCGCCGGCTTCTGTTGCCGGGTGCCGGGTACTGGCTATTAGCTGCCAGATACACTCCAGTACACTGATCCTCAAGGTCGCCTGAAGGATGTCTGAGGACGATAACCGAACAGTCTTAACTTTATGGTTTACTGTTATTAGCAAAAGTATTTATCTTCATTTCATTACTGAATTACTGAACAAATGGCATTTTAATCCATCGTTTTAACCCGAAAAGATGTTTTAATTTTTATGAAAAATGTGGTGTTACCAAAGAAATTTGACCTCATAGAGGTTTTTGTTCTGAGGGATTTATAAAGGAGAGCATCTCCTTGAGGGTGTTACACATATCCAATCTTCTTCTTTTTGTCTTTTTAGAGTGCCGTAGTCAACAAGAAACCCTTCTATAGTTTCGCAATGTCCGTCTGTCTGTCTGTCCGCAGCTTAGTTCAGAGACCCGTAATATACTGTTACGAGCTCGCGGTTCGGGATTGGAGTGAAACGCCAATGTAGGATTTTCTGTTTATTTAGGAGTTATTTACAATTCGAGCTTCTTATTTACACGTCACCGAGTTCGCTTTTTGATCCTCTTCGTGCGGTCTTCCCTCTTTGCACTCTACCCTCAGGGATCTTGTTTACGGAGTTTTCCCTCCGAGCACTCCTCCCTTTGGGACCTCTTCTTCGGAGTCTTTCCTCCGGGACCTCTTCTGCGTACTCTCCCCTACGAGTACCTCTTGCCTCCGGGACCTCTTGTATGCGCGACTTCCCTCCAAGCACTTTTCCATCCTCTCCTCTTCTATGCGAGTCTTCCCTCCGAGCACTCTTCACTCCGGGAACTCTTCCTCCGGCACCTCTTCCACAGAGTCTTCCCTCTGTACCCTCTTGAGTTACCTCTGAGGCTTCCTCTTTTTTTTTTTTTTATTTATTTATAAACACATAGATACAATTTTTAGATTTACACCATCTTAAGTAAAACTAAATTAATGGTAGGAGTTTGCAAAAATCTATGGTGGTCAGTAACAGCCCCAGTAGACCTTGGTCTGTGTCGGGACTAGTTACTTACTTTATAAAGCCCTTTTTAAAAGCGAGCGAGTGGTCGTTACCTGGAGTGTAAATTCTAATAATGTATTTAAAAAAAAACAATAAATACATGTATATAAAAACGTGTTAAAAATATTACCTACCTATAATAATAACGATATAGTAACTCATGCATATTTTATTTAGAAAAGAAAAATAATAAGTAAGTATATACTTCCTATCAGAGGCGGCTCGTCCTAAAGAGCACTGGTGCAGTGCACTCCCTCTTTCACAAAACTCAAACTTAGGATGTATTACCTACCTAGTTAAGTTACATACGATTACATACCTATTTTCATAACCCTTTCATAACGTTGTATACATTTATAATAGCCTAAGAAATAATTACGCAACAAATACGTAGTCAAGTTGTACCAAGTGGATCGCCAGCGATTCCGCTCCTATGAAGAAATCTTCAGTACAATTCCTTATACAGAATTCAATGAGTGTGAAAGAGAAACATCAACACGCTCGAGCGCGTGAAACAAAAGATTTTCTATGAGAAATTAGCCTAATCAGGAGCGCTGCTCAAGGCTACGTTGCCAGATCGCGATGCCAAGACCGCTGTTGCCGATCATACGTAAACAAACTTTTCGTATACAGCTTTCAGTTACTGTTCGCAATGTTGCTTGAAAATTTAGAAATAATTGTTTTTAATAGTGTACGTGCTTAATTACTGTAAAAATAGACGAATACAGTGTCGTTTACATTAAAAAATGCGAAAAAGACTTTACAAATACGACTTGAACTCAATGAAAAGGGGCCGCCACAATCTGAAATCGCTCTAGTTCAAAAATGTAGTACAAAAATTCACTTTTAATCGTGTTTTCAAACCAGAACAATATTTAAAAACACCTTGGATGTGCGGTTATAATTAAATTGTTTTGTTTCCCGTGTCTGGTATTTGGAGCTGGCGCTGGCGCGCATAATATGTAGGTAACAATAAAGCCATAAAAAATATTTCATCAATAAATGGTAGGTAAGTAAATTTATTTAAGTATTAAATTTTTTTTGTGCACACCCATTAAAAAATGTCACGAGCCGCCTCTGCTTCCTATATAGAAATATATTAATTACCAAAATTAAATTAAATTAAATTAGGTCACGGTACATATTGTGGAAAATGGTGTACTGCATCTCCCTTACATATCTCTTGGCCTCAAAATTTAATCGCCTAATCATGGCATATTTAATATTTAAAGGTTCTATAAAAGTATCAATTATGTTTCTCAGATGTTCAGGTAGTTTAACATATAATCGCGGTGCAATTGATGAGACATGGTGTCTTCCGAAGGCGGTGTTTCTATAGGGTATGACATATTTGTAAAACTCGACACGTCTACATGATCGTGTGCATTGATTTTGGGGAATTTCACTGATGTGTTTAGAAAAATGAGTAATGGTTTGCCAGATAAAGAGTTGTCGTGGTCTTAATACATTAGCAAATTTGTACAATTCTTCAGTCCGGAATAGTCTAGGTTTCCTGAAAATAATTTTGAGATTTAGTTTTTGTGCCTTTTCCAATTTTTCTAATAGAGTAAAACCACAGCTGCCCCAAGCTACTATTCCATAAAGTAAAACAGATTGCGTTAGAGCATAATAGACGGACATAATAGTTTTACGATCAATAACGTTTCTTAAGTTTAAAAATACATAACCTGATTGCTTGATTTTATTTATAGTGTTATTGATATGAATGTCCCATTTCAAATGATCATCCACTTCTACACCTAAATATTTAATTGATTTAACTCTGCCTATTACAGTGCAGTCACAGGATTGCCGCGAACTCTGATCACACGAGTGTAATTTCAAAGTTACATTGAATTTTGGCAGACCAGCTTGCGTAGGGGCAAAGCAAATGTAGTTAGTTTTAACTTCATTAACTGTTAATAGGTTTTTATCGTACCATTTTTTAGCGACCATTAATCCTTCGGATGCATTTTTAATTACACACTCCCAGGAGTGACCGGAGAAGCAAAGTACGGTATCGTCAGCAAAGCAGATTGAACACGAGTTTTCAGATTGCAGAACCGAGCAAAAGTCGCTAAGGTACAAGTTAAATAAAATAGGTCCTAAAACGCTACCTTGAGGTACACCGAAACAAATTTGTTCTTTATTGCTGATATGTTTATTATTGACCTTAACCACTTGTGCACGATTCTCAAGATAGCTAATGAACCACGAAAGAGATCTACCAGTAATACCATACAACTGCAATTTGCGTATCAGGAGTTTATGGGAAATGGTATCAAATGCCTTTGCCAGGTCAATAAAAACTGCTACTACCTTCTTTTGATTGTCTATATTTGTAACTACATATTCTGTAAGCTTTGCAAGGGCATCACTGGTACTTTTTCCTGTTCGAAAACCATATTGCGTTTCATGTAAAATATGATTCTTTTCTAGATACGAACTAAGTCTTTTTTTAACAATTTTTTCTAATATTTTGGATAAACTAGATAATAACGAAATGGGACGATAATTTGTAACTTCTGTTGTGTCACCTTTTTTGTATAACGGAATAACAACTGCATTTTTAAGAGAGGTAGGAAAAATGCCTTTATTAAAACTTAAATTAATTAAATATACCAATGGTTTTACAACGTTTATTTCAACCGACTTAAGTAATTTTCCAGATAATTGATCAAAACCACTGGAGTTGTTGTTTTTAAGGGATTTAATAACAGCAGACACTTCCTTTTCATTTGTGGGCATAAAATAGAGATTTACATAATTATTTTTAGTTGAAATGTCAATCGAATCGGATAGCTTATTTTCAGTAGTTTTTAAATTATGTAAATGTTTCCTAGCTAAGTTTTCCCCGACTTTGGTAAAAAAAATATTGAATAAATTAGCCACGCTAACTCCATCATTAATCACATTTGCACCATTTTTTAAACAATTAACATTACCATCATTTTTAATTTTTCTTTCAGAAGCTTCATTTATAACTTGCCAAATCTTTTTTCTATCTTTAAATGCTGCTTTAAACTTATCTTTAAAATACTTTATTTTTGCCTTTTTTACTACTAAATTACATGTTCTTCTGTAGTTTATATATTCATCTTTGAGTAATGTATTATTGGAATATTTTTTATGTATGGAATAAAGTTTATCTCTTTTTCTTATGCAAAACAATAGCCCCTGAGTAATCCAAGGCTTGAATGGTTTCTTTTTATGTGGACTCACTGATTTAATAATACTATTATTACATATGTGTTTGTTTAATTTAGAAATAAAAGAGGTGAAAGCGACATTGACATCATTGGCGTTGACAATTTCATCCCATTCCTCTTTAACCAGATCCTCGTTCAATTTTGCGTAATCAATTATACTGATTGACTTAATTACTTCTCCTATACTCGTAGTTTGAGTAGTTGATCTAATCGCACAAATAGTCATGCAGTGATCAGTAATAGGTACATCTAGCACTAAACAGGTACAAGCTTGTTTATAAGTCTTATACATGCAATGGTCAAGACAGCTTTCGGCTCTAGTAGGCTTATCAATACCAATACGATATCCATATAAAGATAATAGTTCAATATAATCATCTGCTTGTGGATGTTTAGGGCCTTGACCTAAGAAAGTTATGTTAAGATCTCCCATAATAATTACGTTCTTGTTCATTTTCAGATTTCGCAGGATTTTATCAAAAGACTGCAGAAAAATATCGATATTGTTACAGGAAGGTGACCTATAGATGACCTATAGACTTCCTTCTTCCTTAGGACTTTTTCTTCTTTTCCTTGTTCTTCACTTTAAATCGCTTTCCACTGTACTACGGTGTAGCTGCTCGGCGGCCCGGCTTATATACCCGTTGCTACTCGTTCCCGAACATTCTACTCATTTTTGAATTTAGGTTTTTGTTAGATTTTTCTAGTAATTGGCTCTCTTTCTTCAACTATCTCTTTCCTTTCTTCCTAGAATGTTCTAAACAAATTACAAATGATAAAATATTAATACGTGGGTGGGATTTGAACCTGCGACCATCGGCTTGGTAGTCGAACGCCCTATCCCCTGGACCACGCGGCTCTTAGCAGAACTGTCGAAATTTTGATACAGTTCTTTTTGACAGCCGGTGATCTGACGTAATGCTCGGCTCGTGACAATACCTTTATTATTTATTTATTTATTTAGTATAGATTTACATCCATGCCGACAAAGTGATAAAATAAAATCTTAAAATCCCTCACAAGTAAAGTGGGGGTGATTTTTCTTTTCTCGTCTACCCCATCGTGTGAGGTGTCGTTGGATAGGCGTTTTAAAAATAATATGAGTCTGCAAACATAATTTTTCGATTTAGGTATCCGTTTGGAAACATTAATATATTTAAGTACATGCTTCCCTAGATAGTGCCTGTTCACTTCGGCCGATGGAATTACGACAGGTTTATGTTGTTGCAGACGTCTAGAGGAGAACCTGCTGACGGAGCTGCCGACGGCGGTGCGACTGCTGCCCGCGCTCGAGGACCTGTGAGTACCACTTTATCGACATTATCGAAAAAGTGTTGTATTGATTCGATTGTTCGATATCGATGATTAAGAATAGACCCTCACCCAGCAAATCTCATCCTCACTATCTATATGCCTACACCCACATCTGTACTGTATCCTCCTTGCTGTAGACAATGTTTTGACGCGCAACAATTTCAAACAATATATATTTTTGAACAAATAGATTTCTTCAATACTTACACATAAAAACTAGATTTCTTCGTCAATCTTTCGTGTAAGTGATTGTGCTACACATTCACAACGTCTTGCCCCTGACTTTCGGTTTATCGTTTTATTTACTATTTATTTAGAACTCATGCAGATGGCGCCGCGTTTTTCCATCCAGTGCGCATGGGTGCGTGTAAAAAATACGCTCTACAGCGTGGAACGGAAAGTTGTGATAATACTAAAGGGTGTGAATCTGCCTATGAAACTGAACAACTTTTCCCAAAGAACATGGGTCATAGAACAAAATCTATTTTTGACCTCCCATAGAAACTGCATCAGCTGATAGCGGATATTGTATGGGAGGTCAAATTTGGTTTTTCGTATTTCGACCTATATACCTTGAGAAAAGTGGTTCAGTTTTGTGGGTAGAATACTATGAACACCTTTCCGTTACACGCTGTATAATAGTCACAGACAGAGGTTTTGTATCGCGTTGATGTCTTTTGTACTCGTACAAGGAGACATAGCGTCGTGCGGCGCGGCGCGGTGGATTATGAAGACTATGCTCAACCACAGCGCTCAACACAATTTATAAATAAAATATTAACAGAATTATTTATTAAGGGTCGATAAAAAATATATTATTGTACTCAGTTGAAGAAGCACTCTACACAGCGCATTATTTTTAGTCTGTAGCTAACCCAAGCTAACCTTCACAGGCTACGGTTTTTTGAGTTTCTTCTGAAGCACCTGATTGTAGAACAATTAGCAGTATCGTATGTGTATCGATATTCGTGTATTAAGTGTAGTGACATACCTGCGGAAACACTAACGTTGACGTCGGCGCAGTGCCGAAGTTTGGTCGCGGAGATTCTGCGTTTTGATTTCTGCAGCTGTTTCGCTACACTACTGTTATAATCTCAGGTTAAATAAAAGTAAAATCTGAAATAAAAGTAAATACAAATGTGTTGTGTGTGCAGTTCGCTAGCGATGAACCGCGTGGAATGGGTGGGCGAGGGCGTGCTACAAGCGTCTCACCGACTCGTGCGCCTCGAGCTGCGTGCCAACCCGCTCGGCCGTGTGGAGCCGCGAGCACTGCAGGGCCTGCCGCATCTACTCACACTGTTAGTATACTACACCCCCCTTCACCCCACCCGCTTGGTCGCGTGGAGCCGCGAGCACTGCAGGGCCTGCCGCATCTACTCACACTGTTAGTATACTACACCCCCCTTCACCCCACCCGCTTGGTCGCGTGGAGCCGCGAGCACTGCAGGGCCTGCCGCATCTACTCACACTGTTAGTATACTACACCCCCCTTCACCCCACCCGCTCGGTCGCGTGGAGCCGCGAGCACTGCAGGGCCTGCCGCATCTACTCACACTGTTAGTATACTACACCCCCCTTCACCCCACCCGCTCGGTCGCGTGGAGCCGCGAGCTCTGCAGGGCCTGCTGCATCTACTCACACTGTTAGTATACTACACCCCCCTTCACCCTCTACCCGCTCGGTCGTGTGGAGCCGCGAGCTCTGCAGGGCCTGCCGCATCTACTCACACTGTTAGTATACTACACCCCCCTTCACCCCACCCGCTCGGTCGTGTGGAGCCGTGAGCTCTGCAGGGCCTGCTGCATCTACTCACACTGTTAGTATACTACACCCCCCTTCACCCTCTACCCGCTCGGTCGTGTGGAGCCGCGAGCTCTGCAGGGCCTGCCGCATCTACTCACACTGTTAGTATACTACACCCCCCTTCACCCTCTACCCGCTCGGTCGTGTGGAGCCGTGAGCTCTGCAGGGCCTGCCGCATCTACTCACACTGTTAGTATACTACACCCCTCTTCACCCCACCCGCTCGGTCGTGTGGAGCCGTGAGCTCTGCAGGGCCTGCCACATCTACTCACCCTGTTAGTATACTACACCCCCCTTCACCCCACCCGCTCGGTCGTGTGGAGCCGTGAGCTCTGCAGGGCCTGCTGCATCTACTCACACTGTTAGTATACTACACCCCCCTTCACCCTCTACCCGCTCGGTCGTGTGGAGCCGTGAGCTCTGCAGGGCCTGCCGCATCTACTCACACTGTTAGTATACTACACCCCCCTTCACCCTCTACCCGCTCGGTCGTGTGGAGCCGTGAGCTCTGCAGGGCCTGCCGCATCTACTCACACTGTTAGTATACTACACCCCCCTTCACCCTCTACCCGCTCGGTCGTGTGGAGCCGCGAGCTCTGCAGGGCCTGCCACATCTACTCACACTGTTAGTATACTACACCCCCCTTCACCCTCTACCCGCTCGGTCGTGTGGAGCCGTGAGCTCTGCAGGGCCTGCCGCATCTACTCACACTGTTAGTATACTACACCCCTCTTCACCCCACCCGCTCGGTCGTGTGGAGCCGTGAGCTCTGCAGGGCCTGCCACATCTACTCACACTGTTAGTATACTACACCCCTCTTCACCCCACCCGCTCGGTCGCGTGGAGCCGCGAGCTCTGCAGGGCCTGCCACATCTACTCACCCTGTTAGTATACTACACCCCCCTTCACCCTCTACCCGCATTGTCATGTGGAGCCACGAGCATTGCAGGACCTTCCGGATCTACTCACACTGTTAGTATACCACTCCGCCCTCTCCTCAAGCTCGACCGCGTGGAGCCGCGAGCGTTGCAGGAAGTACCACATCTACTCATGCTGTCAGTATACTACTCCTCCCTTTCTCCCCTCCCCAACCATTTCTGCCGCGTAAAGGGGCGAGTACTACTGCTGGCTCATTTGTTTTGTAGGTTGTTTCCTACATATCAGATTGTAATGAAATATATCCTACAACTAGTGCTGCCTACAACCGTATTATTTCACCCTTACAACATGTATTGTAACATGCTCAATCATGCCAGCACACCTACTTATATTAACTTGGTAAGAACGTACTAGAAAGCTATCAACAATTAATAAACCTGTTCTGTACTTCGTATATGCACATGTAATAACGTAAGGTAATGTCTCATAAGCTTACAAATTGCTCGCCATGTGGAGTCATTAAGCCTTTCAAGACCACTTTAAAGCGGTTTTATTACCTTTAACAACATAAACACGAGAGATTATGCCATTAACAGGTTTATTATTTGCAAATTGATCACCACTGGTTGTATCCGGCGCGGTATGGCTGGTCCGGTTGGCTGATGTCCGGCCTCGCCTCCTGCGCTCTTGACATTACTGCCTGACGTAAGTTGGCTCACATCACGCGAAAGTTCATCACATTGCGCACATGCAGTACCGATTCGATCGAACGAACATTTCGCAACCATCAAGCTCCTACTCATCGATCACAGCCTCTTCAATGTCAAGTACTGTCAACCTTCAGGTTGTGCCATTTTAGCGTAAGTAGAAGGTATTTTACGCATCGATATTGCGATTTCATTTGCTCATTTACAGTTGTGTGGCAACTCGATTAATTTAGAATTGTTCTTGAGGCATGTGTCTATCTACAAAGTTTTCTTTACATTCTTTTCACAACTTGATTGAACAAGCCCGACCCAGACGACTTAAACGCTTGTTAGCCATAGTGTTGCATGTGCACAACTACTGTCACATGCGTTCGTTTTCCTCACCACATGCTTTGCAGGTGGTTGTATTGTATCCGACAGAACCATCTTATGTAGGTGCTACCTAGTGCCAAAGTTGCCAGTGAGAGCGCCCACAATGTTACGGATCTGGTGCCTGCTTAGGTCTTTTAGCCTGTATTTGCGGTCCCTAGAAATCTCTTATATAACTTACGGAATAACGAAGCCCAACAGTGCTTGTCTTCTTAGTGCACTGCCTTCTTTGCGCATTGTCCTTGTGTGCGATTCTAACGGAACTACAATAAAAGGTTCAGATAGAAGTGTCTTTCTGATTCCTCCCTGGCTATTCTGTCAGCCTCTTCATGCCCTCAATTCCTACCGAGTCCTGAAAACCAAAACTAGCATATTGTATTGTTTAGGGTGTGGATGGCGTAAGTTACTTTTGGCTGTCACTGAGGAAGTGGATTGTGTTGCCCATGACCCCTCTGTCTAGATTATTTTTTGCATTACTGAGACTCTACGGTTATGAAAACAGATATACAATGTTTTTGTTCACAGGTACTAGTGTAAATGATATTACAGTCATCATCATATCATCCCATGAAATGTCCACTGCAAGACTGGGAGCTCCCTCCAGTACTCCAGCGAAAACGCGTGCTATTTAGGAGGGGATTTACCATAGTTACCACGCTTGTAAGTGTTGCGGCTGTTGACCGCTGTTGTTGGTGACCGCAGTTTGTAAAATGGTACGATTCACAGAAAGATGTTGCTGCCCATCCTTCGGTTTATAATCCCTTAGTCGCCTCTTACGACACCCACGGGTAGAGATGAGTATTCTATGCCGGCACCACACGGGCGACGCTGTTATTACAATGGAGTAGAAATATAGTATTATGTTGCAGCATGTTGTCGGAGGCGCGTGGGCTGCGCACGCTACCGTCGCTGGCGGGCTGCGAGCGCCTGCGCACTCTGCGTGTGGATCGTGCGCGTCTCTCCGCTTTGCCGGAAACCTTCTGCGCAGACGTGCCGGAACTACGCACCCTGTCAGTAACTACACTCTACACTACCCAGTACATTACGTTCCATATCAACGTCGCAGGGAAATTGTAGAATTCGCTGCTTTACAAAATGCCTAGGCATTATACATAACGGCGCGTAATTCAATTCTGAGGTTTTGGTCGCAAGTCAGGTTTGCTTTGGCCCATAAAGCCCATTTATAACCTGCTGACACCGTTTTATAGTTTGCCGATCGTATACGCGAGTTACCTTATATGATTTGCCTGCGATATTAATACCACTGTTGAATAATGTAAACAAGTTTTCTGTTCAAATTCATCAACTTTCATCAAATTTCCATTGTTTATGGACTGTAGTCCACAATTTCTATTGCTATGGACTGCACCTACTAAAATAGAGCCCATCTGAAATAGTAACTAAGTAGTAGGTACTCATAATTTTATCATGAAATAAACTGGACACGTATCCCAAAGAACATACTTAGATCGAATTATATTTAAAAATAACTCAATAAAAATAACTGCCTTCCAGCAGTATACTCACATAATACACAGTGTACACATAATTTGAGAACGTTTCTCTGTCTCGAGCAACATTCTCAAATTATGTGCAAAATCAGGACTAGTAAAAGGTGCAAAGGTCTAAATTAAATATGTGTAAAAAAGAACTAGAAAAAGTAGTCTAATTCAGTCTAAAATATTTGTACAGCTTCTAACTAGTTTGTTATTACTTTACAGAGACTTAAAGCTAAATAAATTCGAGAAAATCCCTGATCTCCGCGAGTGCTCTGAACTTCGAGGGCTGTAAGTATTCTACTTGCATTAACTGTTCCTTCTTATATTCCATAAACTAAATTGGCAGACCATTTGTACGTCGCGTCGATCTCATTGCTTACGTGTAATATGTACCAGAGACCTGTCGTCGAACGAGATCTCCTCGCTGGAGGTGCTGGAGCGTGAGGACGTGGGGACCGACGAGGAGGAGACGGAGGGAGTGAGCGCGCTGCGGGGGCTTGCCCGGCTGCAGGACCTCGCGCTGGCTCACAACCGCGTGCGCCGCGTGCCGCGGTACGCGTTCACGCCCACGCCGCATCTGCAGACTCTGTTCGTACCTGCTTATTCTTATCTATTTATCTTCACACTTGTCTAATTGTTGATTTGATTTTGTTATTCTAAGTTACTGTTTAGTTTGATTACTTATACTTAATTCGACTTCTCTACCTGTAACTATCTATCTGCAAATAAATGTAATTGGCTGTGCTGTACCCAATTGGATTATTTTGTATTTCTGATATAACTTGATGTATCTAAATTTTTTTTGCATGCCCGTAATGGCTTTAATAGTTAAGTTCGCTATTACTCTGGAAAAAGGCAAATCTAGGATAGGGTCTGGTAAAAATCTATGTCCTCCTTAAGTCTCCTAGGTCCGTAGCCGACAGCCGGCTCCGCGAAGCAGAGGTTTCGCTAAGAAAATGATTATATTATTTTCTAAGACTTATCTATAGTAGCTACTGTTTTATGGGTGCACTTACTCCACTCGGTGGGTAAACGCCTTTTCCACAACAAGAATCTAATTTGGACCTACGCCAATTTTCACGACAGGATAGATTTTATCCAGCCTACTTTGCTTAACGACTCCTAGATTTTATGACATTTTAGGCAATTTCTTTACTGAACAGAATAAGACACTTATAGTTGCGAAAACACTGTTTTTACGAGTATAGTAACAAAACAATCGACAAAATTGGAGGCTTTTATTATTATTACACAAATTCGTCGCATTCAGTTTATTAGTAGCCATTCCCGTAGTTTATTGCAATCTTGAAGTAGTTGCTCGTCATTCGTCGGTAATAGGCCGGAGTCGTTATAGGCCGTTATAGTGCGAAGTATTATATAGTCTAAGAGTGCGACCGACTGGAGTGTGGCACAGAGTATAAACAAGGTCGTAAAATCGGGACTTCCCTCTGCTTTCGCATTCTCAATAAACGCTCGAAAGCTGTACTTGTGCGAAGTTATACTACTTATTTTATTTTTTTATGGTCGATGGGCTTACTCTTGACCTTGATCTAGCCCTGAAGTCGTTGATGGAACGAGCTTGCCCAGAAAAAGCCTATTCACTTAGTGTGATCGCGCTACATCCTAGTCTAGTATGTAGATATTGAAACACAATGAAACCACTGCAACACATACGACAGATTTTCTTACTTTCTCGTCGAACAGAACACATAATAAGTTTGAATATATGACCCTAATGTAACCGTCTTATCCGCGCACGTTGATCCGAGGTCCCTCGCACCCCTTGTCACATCACCTCGCAGCCCACTTCACTTGACGTAACATCATCAAACTGTCGTCGCCCGCCGTCAGAACTCTCGCGACCCATTACGCATTCTCTCGACAAACTATGCCACTGGGAATGGCGAAGGAATTCGGATAATTGGAATAAGTTTGTGTCATTTCGGAAGAGTGACTCTACCTTACTTACTTAACTGTAGTACGAGTACTTACTTGGATCGTCATTTGAATAAGAAAGTCGTGTGAACTTTGTTTGTATTGTATGATGATGGATGTGTATGATTTTGTTGCAGGAACCTCGAAGGGAACCAGATCGAGCACATAGACATGGAAGCGTTCGTTCCGGTCTCCAAATTGGAAGATCTGTAAGTGCGTTTTACTCTCGTACCTATAGGTGAATGAATACATTGTTATGTGATTGTTGTATTCTGCTCGTAACTCTTTTTTTAAAATAACAGCCTAAAGAGAACATAACTCCCTGAGCACCAAATATCAGCTCTAAAAGTAGAACTTTAGGATAGCGGTATGCCATCACACATAGAAGACGCATTATGTTGAACTTACCATGTCAAAGGATTCGAGACTCATACTGCCTTTAGGAAACCGCGCCATCTAGTTTTTATATTTAAGATCGACCGATTAACTACCTAATGTTTGAATGGCAATACGTATGACCGCTACGTACCGGCCGCTAAATGTCGACACGTTACCCTGGGAAATCCTACCTTAACCTGATGAATGATGTAATGTTCCAGGAACGTGGGAGAGAACCAGCTGCCGTGGCTGCCGTCGGCGGGGCTGCAGCGGCTGCGCCACCTGAAGGCGCACAACAACCCCGCGCTGCGCCGCTTTCACCCCCCCGAAGCTTTCCCCAACATCGAGGTGAGTTCATAGTTCAAGTCAAACAGAATCAATCACATTTTAGAATCCGTGCCAGCTGGTTTATGACTTGCTTAGAAGAATCCTTTTTTCATTAATTTATTCATAACATCCTATTAATGACAGAAGCTCTCCCAAGAAATTTAAAACTGCGTGGTAGGTATATTTTAGAGTGAAAGTATCAAAGACCTTCGCTTGTTAGCGTTGCGCCTGGTGGTGGCACCGTGAACCGCGGTTGTTGATGACCGCAGTATGTATGATGGTACTTTACGCAGAAGGATGCTGCTACCTATACTCCAGTTCAAACTACCTTAGTCGCCTTTTACAATTATTTATTGTCCGTGCGCTACCGGCTTTTAGAACAGTACCAGCTCATTTCTACCCGTAGGAGAACTTTACAGAATCATAAATAATAATTTATGTTGTGTTATTTTTCGTTATGTACATTTATCCAGTCATATTTCGGCTTCTGCTTTCTATTCAAAAGGTCCTGCGAAACTCAATTATGAATTCTTCCCTGCAACTTTGTACTCAACAAAATTCAATTTTGTGCTGAAACATATCTATCTTCTGAAAGTAATACCACTTGGCCGATTTTTATATTAAATTTTGATTTGGATCATAAATCACCGTGAGCCCTCGCCGGGCGTTATTTACTCCATTTAGCGCCGTCAGAAGCAGGGGCGGCGGAAGGCGGGCGGCGGGGGGCGGTTGGTGCCGAAAGATTCATGGCCAAATTAATTAAACGACCCAGAACGAACATTATACATCAACATTCAACCCCGTAATCCGACTGTTCGCAAATTACGCTTTTTGGGCTTTCGGAAGTCCAAATAAAATATTTACGTCTCATTTGCGTTGAAGTTTATGGCCGTTTGTGAGTCTATAACAATAATTTGCAGCTGGTTGTCATTATCATCGTTTGAGCTTTTAAGGAACCAAATTTTTCTTTCCAGTTTGTCAGGGTATTAATGCACTTATTATTTTTCATGATGTTGAAGCCGCTTTTACACAATTAAAGACGAAACTCTTTTTGATTTAGACGTCCAATTGAGATAGGAGTCTTTCAAATAGTTTAATATATTATATTCTTTAGCATAGGCGTTATGAAATAATTTTGTCTTATCTTAGTAAGGTAGTGTTCCCACAGTTAAGCTTAAGTCACACAGAGGCGGTATGATTGCGAAAGCGGTCCGGGGCGGTTTGGCGGGAACAAAATACCGCGCCGCGACCGCTTTTCAATGTGACAGGGTGCATATGAACTCATACTTTACCAAAAATACCGGCGCCGGAACGCTTCCGCTACCGCCTCTGTGTGACGCGGGCTTTAGAGTAGTGTCCAAGTAATAACAAGCAAACCTTGATCGTGCCAGCAAGTTAGTTAGTACCTAAGGTGAGGAATTATTCCCCACCAGTTCACTTACTGATGAGGAGAAATTTTAAGGAAGTTTGTCAATATTACACATTCTGTCGTGGACGTCGCGTCGTAACGCACTCAGACAGGTGATCAGATCAGATCATGTGCGGAGCTTTTTACCCCT
Organism: Athrips mouffetella; assembly: GCA_947532105.1. NCBI lineage: Eukaryota > Metazoa > Arthropoda > Insecta > Lepidoptera > Gelechiidae > Athrips > Athrips mouffetella. Next base: position 29,913,557 of record OX383968.1, on the reverse strand, counting down.
TATCCCAGGAAACAGCTGGCATGACCACCCCATGCTTTGCATTGAGCCCGAGCCACGAAATGGCCTATCTTCGTGGTAACCTGCTCATTAGTACCTCAGTCTAGGGCTTTGAGAGAACCCCCGAAACTGCTCGGTCGCTATTCGCAATAGAAACCAAATGTGAGGAACCTCGAAACCTGGCCTATAAATAGAAAGGAATTGATGAATTACGAAAATAAAAATAAAATACTGCCTAATTTGTCCGCGATAATACTTGATATTTTTTATAATAACCTAATGACCCTATCGCTATTATAGGCCAAGTTTCGGGGTTTCTGTTGCAAAGTGCTGTATTTCGCAGGTGAAGAGCTTTTTCTCTACATGCTATACCGCTCAGTTCCAAAATTTTACTGGTTCACCTCCAGCATCTGCCGTGGAATCCACCTATTGCTTTACGAGTCAAAATATGGTTGTTGTTGGCAGACGCTGGTGCTGTCGTACGCGTACCACTGCTGCGAGTTCCTGCCACTGATGGAGGGCGGGGGGAGTGCTGCGGGGGTCGCGGGGGCGGGGGGCGAGGGGCGTGGCGGGTTCACTGACCTCGTGCTGCGTCCCCCGCACCGCGTCGACCCCGCCGCCTGGGCCAACTCCACCGACATCTGGGCGCACTATCGTCAGTATCACCAACTATCCTACAGTTCATTTTATTTATTATTTATTTATTGGTTTGCCAATAGAAGTGCATCTTAATAGTAGGTAATTAAAATAAAAGGCACAAAAAGGAAACCGAGATGAACACCCAATTACAGATGAACACAGTGTGTTACAGAGCAACAGAGTTTTAGTGTTGTTTGAAAAAAATGTTTGTGTAAACTCGGTTTCTTCATGTTTGTGCAGTAAATAAATTGTTTTTCTTATTCTCTTTCTAAATTTCATTCTTGCTTTCTTTGTTTCGTGCTCCTTTATTCCATTCTTGCTTTCTTTGTTTCTTGACATGATTAAAGCTTGTTGTCCGCGTGTTTGTGCAGTGAACGCGTCAGCGGAGGGGGCGCGACTGCAGGCGGCGCTGCGGGGGTGGGAGCGCGCGGGTGTGGGGGCGGCGGGGGGAGGGGGCGCGTGGAGCGAGGAGCTGCCCCCGGGGGTGGTGCTGGGGGGGTCCGCGCCCAGGCGCGTGCACTGTCTGCCCATGCCCGGTCAGTATGGCGCAAGAGGCTTTATCTTCTCTCATGTTGAAATATTTCAATTTCGAAACCGTAAACAGATTCAATAAAAGCAAATTAAAGCTTGTTTTTATTTCTGTAGTTTTTTACTTAAAGCAATGTGGAGCAGCGGGTCATGTTAACGTAGTTCATTAGTAAACGTTAGGTTCAGTTGGGATATGAGTGTAAGTTGCGTGTGTTGCAGGTCCGTTCCTGCCGTGCGTGGACCTGTTCGACTGGTGGACGCTGCGCTGCGGCGTGTGGGCCGTGTTCCTGCTGGCGCTGCTGGGCAACGGCACGGTGGTGTTCGTGCTGGTGTGGTCGCGCTCGCGGCTCGACGTGCCGCGCTTCCTGGTCACCAACCTGGCCGCCGCCGACTTCTGCATGGGCGTGTACCTGGGGCTGCTGGCCGTGGTGGACGCGGGCACGCTGGGCGAGTTCCGCGCGCACGCCGTCGCCTGGCAGCTGTCCCCCGCCTGCCGCCTGGCCGGCTTCCTCGGCGTGCTGTCCTCCGAGCTGAGCGTCTACACGCTGGCCGTCATCACGCTCGAGCGGAACTACGCCATCACGCACGCCATGCACCTCAACAAGCGGCTCTCCTTGCGGCACGCGGCCGCTGTCATGGGTGTGGGCTGGGCGTTCAGCGTCACGGCGGCCACTTTGCCTCTGCTCGGTGTGTCCGACTACCGTAAGTTCGCCGTGTGCCTCCCCTTCGAGACGAGCACCCCCACTGCGCTGGGGTACGTGGTGGCGCTGCTGCTCATCAACGGGCTCGCCTTCCTTGTGCTGCTCGGCTGCTACCTCAAGATGTATTGCGCGATCCGCGGCTCGCAAGCTTGGAACTCCAACGACTCACGCATCGCCAAGCGCATGGCGCTACTCGTGTTCACCGACTTCCTGTGCTGGTCGCCGATCGCGTTCTTCGCGCTGTCGGCCGCGTTCGGCGCGCAGCTGGTGTCGCTCGAGGAGGCGAAGGTTTTCACGGTGTTCGTGCTGCCGCTCAACTCATGCTGCAACCCCTTCCTGTACGCGATCCTCACGAAACAATTCAAGAAGGACTGCGCGCTCGTGTGCAAGGCGATCGAGGAGTCCCGCGTGACGCGCGGCATCGGGCGCTGCCGGCACTCGTCCAACTTCAGCAACCGGCAGACTCCCGCCAACACCAACAGCCTGGCGGAGCGGTCGTCGCGCGGGCAGCACGGGGCCACGTGCGCGTGCCGCCGCCTGCTGGCCGCCGAGCTGGAGGCGAGCGAGCGTGGCGCCCCCACGCCCCCCGGCCCACGCGTCCCTGCCCCGCGCCCCCCCGCTCGCTTCATGCGCTGGCTGCGCTCGTGCGGTCGCCGCGCCGCCCCAGCCGCCCCGCCCCCCGTCCCGAACCGCACGGCGCCCCCGAAGCGCGCGGGCTCCGTGTCCTCGTCGGTGGAGTTCTCCTCCTCGCGGTCGGACTCGTGGCGCACGTACGGCCGCCCCCCGCCGCCCCCTCGCCGCGCCGCCTCGTGGCTGGTGGCCCGCAAGACCTCGCAAGATTCGAACCTGTCGTCGTCGCGGAACGACTCGTCGGGCTCGAACGCGACCGCGTCGACGGGCACGTGGCGAACTTCGCGCTCGGCGGGCGGAGGCAGCGCGGCGGCGGGGGCGGCCGGGGCCGGGGCGGCGAGCGGGGGGCGGCCGAGGCTCACCCGGCAGCCGGCCGTGCAGGGCGAGGAGCCCCCGCTGTCCCCGCCGGGCGCGCGCCTGCTGCACACCATCCCGTCGGCCGCCGAGACCGACCCGCAGCCGGAGGAGGACGCACGTTGAGCCCCTCCCTGCCGGAAGACTGATCCCCGCTCCCCGCTCCATTCCTCCACACCACCGCACTGTCAGTGTGTTTGAGAGCCGTCCATTAACAGTCCTCTCCCCTGCCTTGTCGACGAGTCACTGTCTCTCTACTGCCCATACACTGTAACAGTCAGTCTGTCTTTTTAACGCGATAGTATTTTAACTTACAGTCAATGACAGGTCAAGCTTGACACTCACAGTGCAACTCTAGCCCGTGTGACTATTAAAATAATAATGTCTCAAGCTTGATGTGCTCTTGACTCACCTACATAGACAAATAATTACGTTTTGTACAGTATTAAATACGTGACAAAATAAACCTATATTAAGTAGGTTAAATTATTAAAGAAAAAATATTTATATAGAAAAAATTCTATTGAAATTAATTAATGGTATATTTATTGATCGGTTAAAAACTGGTCGTTGTCGTTGCCATACTTGTGTTTTATTAATATCTGGGATGTATACCGTCGTACTATGTACGCATTAAGTGAATACTGATGAAATTAGGGTTATTATAATTAAATACAAGGTAGAAAAAAGGGGTAGGAAAAGTGCCTAGCACTTGCACCATCTTAACTGGCCGCCACAGAAGTAATTATAAAGACTCTGGCCTCAAACCGGCCGGTAAAAGAATAACATGGTTAAGGTTTTAGTTGTCTCGGTCTGTGGGTTCTTCCTGCGCTCACACCTCACTCAACTTTTTGAATTACTTTTCGCACCGGACTCCCAAATGTCCCAAAAATGAGGGACACTGGTTGGTATAAAATTCCATACTTTTTTATCATTGGCCAGAATTTATTTTATTTAAACACTGTCCACTGCAGAACGTTAATATTTTTACTCACACACTTACTAAATCAAGAGATATCAAAATATTTTAATATGTCTATAAAGTTTTTGATTTGACATCATTAATTAATAATTAAACATAATAACCTGTTTGAGAAAAGTAAATCCAGTTTTTGTACTTTGGATTTATAAAAACCAACGTAGCATCTATCTTATTTGACTAAGAATATAAGATAAATTAAGTACAGTTTGTTATCATGAATATTTAAGTTATTTTTCCTTCCTATTTCCTTCCCAGCCCCTTCCTTTTTTCTACCCTGTATAACTTATGTATAATTGTTAAGAGGTGCGTATGGTCATAGTTGGCTGAAAACCAGTATTGTAAGTAAATAGTTTGTAGAAATGTAAAGTCTTAGGTATTATTTTCTTGTGAAGTGGCATTATTTCCAGTGCCTGCATCACTTCATGCCATAACATACATGTGTACTGCCATTTTCAAATAAACTGCCATACTGTCCATGCTCAAAACGAGTGATCGATCAGTCCAACATAGAAATATATCTAGAATTAGATATTGTTTATTCGTTAGTTTATTTATACAAAAATTGTTAACATCTGGAAAATGTGATGTATGTTGCTATGTTCTGTCGTGTACCTTAAGGGTTGTCCAAGTAGGTATACCCCCAACAGTTCACTGCCAAACGTGACACAGTCAAAATAACTCGATAAACTTGTCCAAAATTTTACTTATATTCGGAGGTTAAATATAGTTCTAACACACGTAGATTTTTGTTTTGATACACTATTTGAAACTCTCAATTTTGGCGATGTTGAGTCGCCTGCCCAACCTTAGAAATAAGTAGGTAACCACACCACATTTATAAATAAATAAAACATAATATATTTTAGTACAAATACATTAATAGCATAATAAGTTATTTATGACTACTGTTACACCAGTCAATATAAATATTTTAAATTAGGTAAATAAATTAAATTGTTAATAAATGCAGAAAGTATTAGGAACGTCAAATCGGACGCATTTTTGCTCAATTTATATTTTTGTTTACACAAACAAATTGTACATTAAATAACATCACGCCTCTTTTCTGTCGGAGTAGGCAGAGTCCACAGTCCCCCACCTACAACGATAAAAAAAATAGTAGATTATCCAAGGGCTGTAAGGCATCAATTGCAGTCCGAGATATTTAGGCGCACGAGCGCAGCGAGGGCGCCTATAGTTCGAGGGTGCAACTGATACTTACACCCGAGCTAACTACTCTTCTTTACATCTCGATTGTGAGGTAAGTAGGTCCTTATTACCACCAAATTGTAGGTGACCAATTAGCGCTCTAGGGTAATAATGTAGCTAGAAAAGCCCTAGGGCGGTAAGTAATAAAAAAAAAACACTTCACTCTTTCAAAACTCAATTACTTACCGCCCTAGGGCTTTTCTAGCTACATTATTACCCTAGAGCGCTAATTGGTCACCTACAAGCCCCATTTGGGGGTAATAAGGACCTACTTACCGAATATGAGAGATGTAAAAATTACAAAACAATAATTCATATAAATACTCATCTATATGTAGTACAGCCAAGAGCAGATCAATCTTTACAATCGTTAGTACGACTCTAACCCGGAGATTCAATTTAGAAGGGAAAAAGTCTTTAGTATCGTTAGTAGGTTTTGACTGTACTTCTCTACTTTGGAAAATGCTAAATTGATATGATAACAAAACTGCATACCAAACATAAATAAATTGAATGTGGCTTATGTGATAGACATGCATCAAGCAAGAATTGATTTATAAAACACTACTCATTTATACGCTTATTACTATTTAAATGTTGATTTGAACTATATCGTCCCTTTGTTTACTTTGTTATATCATTTAAAATTTTAAAAAGTTGTTACTTATCTCTGATTGTAAGCAATTTTCAGTTCTCCTTCCCCAATATGGTACCAATTTACAAAAAAATATTAAGTTTATATTTTGTTTGTTACCTATAAGTATTATGATGAATTTATGTTAATACTGTGGTTATACTGTACATAGCATATTTATAGTAGGTAGTAGATATTAAGACGCGAGATGCGTGTTTGAGAGTGCTATTATATTTATTTATTCAATTTTTATCGTACAATACACGACGTTGTCGTAAACTTGTGTTTCATTACATCATTCCTAGTGATTAGTTCCATTTCCGATTTAAAAATCTATTTATCTTAATTAAGTACCACATACAATGTGTCGTTCGTTATTTACATAACTAGCAAATCTACATCGAAGCAAAGTATTAAATACTTTAAAAAAAACACACCCGTTTACAGATGGATCCCAGCCATCAAAGAGCTTTATCAAAGCTTCTGAGGTTCTATCTAAGTACAATGCTAATCTGGGTATGTATAAAATCTGGGTATGTATAATAAATAGCAAGCAACGCAACATGTTTGCGTCGCTACACGAGCGGCACGATGGCCTCGAGCGAACACTTCACGAGTGACACAAGCGACGCGAGCTGGTCGAGCGGGGCGGGGGGGGGGGGGGGGACTCAAGGCGAGGAGACGCGGGGCTCGCTCGACGAGCGTGGCAAGCCTCCTACCATCTCATCGGGAGGCTCTCTGCAAAAACGCAAACATTTAAGTACATAGACATCTACAAGGTGTAACAGAAAGGGTATATCAACCCTGAAGGATGTGATTCTGTCCTAGATACTGAACAACTTCGGTCGAAACATGAGAACAAAATGTTGACGTCCCATAGAAAATGCGCTATTAGATGATACTGTGCCCATGGGAGGTAAACATTTTTTTTTCGTATTTAAACCTATGTTCCTCAGGAAAAGTTGTTCAGTTTCATGAGCAGATTCACATTCTTCAGGGTTGTTATACCCTTTTCTTACACCCTGTATAGACACAAATTAGTCAATTTTACATACGAAACACATAAAAATGTGAAACATTTTAATACGAGTATACTGAAAGGGTTGTCAGAAAATGCTACAGCTCGAGCAAGAGGCCACAGCACTGATTTTCAACTGATCCTCGGAGCAGAGGAATAAGTCGTGCATAACATAATGAAGTAAGTACCTCGGCGACCGAGCTTTGCTCTGTATAAATTCAACCAAGACCCATCAACAGATGGCGCTGTAGTTTTTCAAACGCGCTATTTTCAAGAAAACCTCATAAAAAAAACGAAGAAAATTAATTTTTAGACATTAAACCTAGCTGGAACCAATTTTTTAGTAAATTTCATCGAAATCATTGGAGTCGGTTTTGAGAAACCAATTACAGATAATAGGTCTTTACCTACGAAATTGCCGAAATTTTCTTACAGATTAATGAGATCATAATTCCTATAATTCTAATGCAATTTTTTTCATTTGTCTTATATTTGAAAGTTTACTTCAAGGTTATCAATTTACGCATAAAATAAAGTTTTTATTTTTAGTTTGATATATAAAATTAAAGGTTCGAAAATTGTTCGTCTTAAATGTCGTCCGATTTCATCATTAGATTGGTTATATTTTTTTACAGATAATATTTTTCGAAAATCAAATTTAAGCTTCTGTTAGCTTAATGTCTTCCCAATAATGCTTAAAAAAATAATTTATAATTCCTAATAAAAATGCAAAAATGTTAGTACTGAAAATTGAGTTTACCTAAATTTCGCCATACAAAACGGCAATTTCATAGGTAAAGACCTACATACATACATACATACATACATACATAACATCACGCCTCTTTCCCGTCGGGGTAGGCAGAGACCACAGTCCTCCACCTGCTACGATCTTGACAACGATCGATCGACAACGGTAAAGACCTATAATATTTTATATAAAAATATTACTCGTTAAATAGTATAAGATACAATATTTAATTGGGAACTGACTGATAGGGGTAGATGAAAAAGTGGTGTTGGTGTTAGACAATCCAAGGCCTATTTTCAAGCCCAGTCAGCTAGCCCACATTAAAAGGAAAATAGGTATTCAATCAACAACATTTTCAAAAGATTAAACTAACGGTATAACGTCCCTCCTCGCTCGGCGACGGCGGCTCTCGATGAACTGTCTGGCGAGCGGCGCGATGGGCTCAAGAGCAAGTGAGTCGGGCACACCCATCACTCCCACACCGCGCCACGCCGGCTCGCACCACTCGGCCCGCGCGCACAGCTCGTCCCGCCCCCGCCGCCGCTCCTCCAACCCGGTGGACCCTCCTGCCGCCCTCTCTGTTGTGGCATCGCTGCTTATTTCGCCTGCATCTTCATTCTCTTCGTCGACTTCCTGAAATCACCATAAACTAACACTTTAAAATATATACAGCAGATAAGTTTTACAAGGAAAAATTATTGATCAATGAAAGTGCACAAAAAGGTCTCGTACCTTGATTTCAGCGAAAGTGACAGGCGTGGTGCGAGTGCGCGCACGCTGCGGACCCCGACGCAACCTGCGCCCGCGTGCCAGCGCAGACGCGTTCGCCGGGTACACCGTGTCCATAATACTGAAGATCGATCTCTTCCAATTTTACTACCTTTGTAATCCAATCCCGCGACCCTGAAACATTATACATATATATACTTATACTATTTCACACGCACGAAACTCTGTAGAATATAGGGTCCTAATGAAACAGTGAACATAATTTACCATGTTGCTTAGCCAGACCATGAAACTGAACAACTTTTCCCAAGAAACTTTTTTACCTCTCATAGAGACTGCTTGAGCTAATAGCGCATTTTATATGGGAAGTCAAAAATTGCTTTTCGTATTTCGATCTGTATCGTTGTAAAAGTTGATGTCTCTATGTAGCTTCATTTAACACCGCTATTGTAAGTGTAGTTGCAAAGATCAGATATTTTCTCGAGTCTATTATTGTTTTGTCACTTCCGAATATCAGTAAAAATAATAAAAAAATAATAACAGATACAGATGGCTGTGCTGTGTGTACCCACCACATACTGGTCTATAGGACAGGTGGTAGTGCTAGGTGTAGATACATTTATCTATCCACCACTCAAAGACAATTCACATCAAATGGTTTCTATAAAAAGATCCAAACCAACTAAATATCATAGTCTTTCGTACTCACCACTTCAAGCTGCAAGTACGTCGCAATTCATTCAATAAAGCGAAAGTGCTGCGTCAGCGAGTGCGCACGCGTCGCCCTCATCGCGAGTACCGCGCGCGACGTAGGTTTAGTACCTGCCCACCTACCGGCGACGGTACGTCGTGATGCACGATGCACCTCGACTGCGAGTGATGCCGCGCGTTCTATTCTAAACAAGAACCACTCATCGTCGTGCGTAATAATGAACGACACTGGCTGGAAACTGGAAGCGAGCGAGACGAGATTACAGATTATCGAATCACACTTCCCACGCACAATTACTGCGATAATTCTTATAAATCAGACGCATTCACACTTCCGCTAATAAACAGATCTGATTATTTTAAGAAATTATAAAATAATGAAGAGAGTTCAAAAACTGTAACGTTAAAGACGCGGCGTAGACGCGGGCGGCTGCGCTCAACTCTCGTTCGTAATTTTTTCTTGAGAAAACTGTGCGTTTGCAGTGTGACCGCGATCCGGTGGCGCGCTGCCAACCACTCCCCGCCCGGGGCGGTTGGCGGCGCCCCGCGCAGTCGGTGCAATGCTTCCTACGTAAACAAACACGCGAATCATAAACAATTCTCAGTTCGCGATTGCGGCGTTTCTTATTTCTGAGATTCGAATCGAAATATCGAGCACACGGTTTCTAGAGAACACCTAATACCTATAAATAACAAAGGAAGGCAAAGGTAGATTATAAAAAGGCTTTTAAGAATAAATTGAGTAGAGTAAAACGTTTGATGTAAAATATATATTGAATACAAAGAAACTGCATTAAAGTGGAGAAAATAACAATACCACATACTTGACTTTAACTTTCGCGCCTCCGCCCATCATTTTGCCGCGCGTAGCGCCGCGTTACCAACATACAGCAAAAAATTGGCTACAGGATCTTGTATACGTCGCTGAATTGGCTTGCGCTGGATTGGTACTGTAACAGATAATTTGGCGACGTGTAAAGAGTTCTGTTGTGGTTTTATTTTAAAATAGCAACTCAGTGTTTGACAGTTCAATTTTGTTTGACATTTGTTTGTTGTGTGGAAGCTGTTGGTTCAGTTATCCAATTTTTCGTTAAATTAATTACCCTAGTTCCTAGATTACTCATCATGAGTTACATGTTAGGACATCTACACAATGGCTGGCAAGTAGACCAGGCCATCTTGTCCGAGGAAGACCGTGTTGTGGTAAGCTTACAACTTGACTAATCTAGATTCCATTTTCAATACCAGTTTTACATTGTACATTGCTTTTATAAAGATTATTTGAAGAGCAAACGCTACACTTCCAATTTTAATTAGGTTCATGGATTAGGATGTATCATTATACAACAGTCGTAGACTCACTCAAGGTTTTTTAGGTTATGATAGCCAAGTCTTTATTTGTCCAGGTGATCCGCTTCGGCCACGACTGGGACCCCACGTGCATGAAGATGGACGAGGTTCTATACAGCATCGCCGAGAAGGTGAAGAACTTTGCCGTCATATACCTTGTGGATATCACAGAGGTGCCAGACTTCAACAAAATGTGAGTATTACAATATATTTTGTGCTAATACTACCACATACCATCAAGTCTGCTGAACAGCTTCCCAAAATATTGTTATGAGCTAGTGGTTTAGAAATGAAGTGAAATGCCAAAGTAGGTTTTTTTTATTTATTAGGACTTATTGTGCAACCCAAGCTTTCTGTGACCTCTTCTACAGTCTTCTCTCCGGGACCTCTTCTACAGAGTCTACCCTCCAGCCAGAACCTCTTCTACGGAGTCTTTCCTCCAAGCACTCTTAGAATTCCTCTAAGGTTTCCTCTCCTCTTATTAGATTGCTTTCCACTGAACTACGGCGTAACTGCCGGCCTTATACTATAACCATGCTACTTGTTCCTGAGAATTCTGGATTCATTTTAGAATTTAGATTTTTGTTAAATTGTTCTAGAATCTTTCTCTTTTCTTTCTTGAATGTTCTAAGCAAATGATAAATCACAAAACAACCATTGGTGGGACCTGCTGGATTTGAACCAGCACCCTGACGTCATGTTTTTGACAATATTGATACCTAATCATTAAAGCTGCTAGCTTCCAAATTAAGCTCCTATCTTTAGTTTCTTCCTTGTATTTTTTACATCTATATTGTTTGTTGTAGGTATGAATTGTACGACCCATGCACGGTGATGTTCTTCTTCCGCAACAAGCACATCATGATAGATCTGGGCACTGGCAACAACAACAAGATCAACTGGCCACTGGAGGACAAGCAGGAGATGATCGACATCATTGAGACAGTGTACCGAGGAGCTCGCAAAGGCCGGGGTCTCGTAGTCTCTCCTAAAGACTACTCTACCAAGTATAGATACTGAAAGGCTAGCGAGAGACATTTGGATTTTGATATATTCTACTGCAGATATTACACAATGCAAGTGTTTTGGACTGAAAGTTGTGGTTTGAGCATTGTTTTAAATGTTCTTTGTAAAGAAAGTGATGAAATTTTGATTAAGGAGTAATATGTAAGTAGGCATCTAATAAATTATATTCTCTAAAAGATCTTTTTTTGGTTCTCGAAAATTTATGTTTGCTAGTCTTCATCTCAACCAGGATGGTTGACATACAAATATAGGTACAGGTTTAAAAAAAAATGTAAGCACTATATTAGCAATGTGTTATTTGGATCATAAAATAAATAACTTGCCAAGATACATAGATCGAAATATTAACAAAAATACCCCTACCATATAATAAAATGATAATGTAATATTTTATTTCAACTTTTAGTTTGTGGTTTCACTAACATACTAAAATAGTGCTTACAAATTTTTATACACCTGAATATTTATATTCACCTATTTATTTTTTATGCATAAATGCAACTAAGAAATGGATATGCCTTGACCAACAATGACGGTTAATGTGCAGTAACTTATTCAACTTATTGGTTCTGAAGGTTACTGCAGGTGAAAGGTGCAGTGAGTATGAGTGTATTGTGCATTGATGCAGCAAGTAACTCTCACTGTTGGACTTGCACAACGGTGGCTAGGACACTATTTTATTTTGTACTAGCTGGTGCCTGTGACTTCGTCTTCGCAGGTTTATAAATTGTAGTCTAAGTGTTCTGATGTATAAGCTATATTATTGTAAAGTTTCATTAAAATCCATTCGTAGTTTTTACGTGAAAGAGTAACAAACATCCATCCATAGGTAAGAATAGAAAAATAAAACAATAGATGACATTTAGCGAAATGTAAGTTTATTCAGTCTTGGACAGACAATCAAGTGGAACACTAACATATCGGGTCGCGACCACTCGTTGCGCTACGCAGGGTCGCCGCGGCCGGAGTGTGGACAACATCGAGGAAGAGTCAGTAGTCGACAGGAGGGAGGGGGGGGGGGAAGGTTTGTTCGAGAGCCGAGTGGGGGCGGCGAGCGGCCGGCGCCGGGAGTGACTAGCGCACCGACGCGCGCCGCCCCCACTCTAACAGGGGCGCACCAACAAAGCTGTGATAGGTGGAGAACATCAGTTGGAAAATTACAACCAATAGAATTGCCCCAATTGGAGGAATCCTATGGGTTGTAATTTTTCCAGCTCAGGTCATCAACCTCTCACAGCCGAGAAGGGAAGGCACCCGGCGCGGAGGCCTAGCGGTCGTCGTGGTCGTCGGCGCGCCAGTCCCGCGACCAGATGGCGGCCAGCGAGTGGAAGGGGTCGAAGGTGCGCACCCCCCGCGCTCCAACCGCCCCCACCCCGCCCGGGGGCGTGCCGATGGCGCCCACCGGGGGGCTGCTGCCGAAACCGGGCGGGGGACGCACCGCGCCGCCTGCAAACAAACAACAATACAATTATAACTGGAGGAACATTTCACACAAGGTCACCTGATCCCAAACTAGGAAAGCCAGTATGGATATCATTACGTAAAATGAAGAATTTATAATTTCCCGAAATTTTGCAAAATGCAAAGGCATAGAAAAACAAAAAGTCAGCCGACTATAAAGTGGTAGATGAACCATGGCATAGCAGGTGCACTACGCTAAAACCACATTGATAGGCTAGTCTAACACATACTTTTTAACTAACTTTCTAATATAATAAGGATTAGTAGATAAGTGATTAGATCACTGGAGCGAAATAATTCCTCATTTTTCCCCATGAACGCATCACATGACATGTTTTGCATTAAAGTTTAGGCTTAGTGACCCTAAAGCATTTAAATATGCAGTGAACTCCTGATTCTTTTTCTTTTTTTGTTCGTCAAATAAGAACTTATAAAGACCCTAGAGCTGCTGTTCGTTCACGGTTGCTGTTGTATCTTAGTGATGAAAAGTTCTCCACTCGGATGCGAGCAATGGCGGTTTAGCGGTCGTATTGATACATTCCTTTCAACTGTCAGATTGTTCTTAAGAACCTCCGAAACGGCGTAGACTCGCTCTATTTGCATTGTATTCTGCATGACATTCAATAAGTATTCTGTAAAGAATCTACATTGAATAAAATTATCTGAATCTGAATCCTCTTTTTCGTCTTATATCTGTTGCAGAGGGTGTTTGAGAACAATATTATTATTTGATAGCCCAGCAGCAACTTTGCTGATATGGGTATATCTAAGCTGATGTGTTTGTGGTGACACATGAATGCTGAAATAATGTGGTGACACATGAATGCTGACAAAGCAACATGCGTTCGTAGGAACAGCCACGCGGCGCGCTCGGCAGTCGTTCCCCATCTCGCGTCTCGATCAGGTCCTGTGTACTACATTATTCCCAAATGTAATGTAATGTAATGTTTTTACAAAAAAAGGGGGGAATAATGTAGTACACAGGACCTGATCGAGACGCGAGATGGGGAACGACTGCCGAGCGCGCCGCGTGGCTGTTCCTACGAACGCATGTTGCTTTGTCAGCATTCATGTGTCACCACATGTTGTTCACTGCACATTAAAAGAGTTTATTGTCTATAGCCCGCTGGTCAAGACGGTTTTTAAAGTTATTTGTTGAGGGAGCGTCTACAATGTCCTGTGGTAGGCAGTTCTAAGTGCACATAACTCTATTGTTGAACTCGTAGTAACCAACATTCGTCGTTGAGCTAATCCTCGCAAGCTGCAAATTATTTTTGTGTCTGCCTCTTGTGATTGCTTTTCGGTTAAGTATATTCTGCAGCCCTGGACAGTTATATTTGCCAGTCAAGATCTTGTAGGCCTCGATGAGTTCCCCGCGCTTTCGACTATCACTTAGAGTTGGAAGGTTCAGAATAGCAATTCTTTCCTCATAAGTCTTTTTCGTAACCCGAAAGGCATCTTAATAGCTTTCCTCTGTACACTCTCCAACAAGTCTTGTCTTTTGCAAAATATTGATTCGAAATCTGAAAGGCATATTCTAGCAGTGGCCTTACATAGGTTTTGTAAATTAAAAAAAAAACAGTCTATATTGATGAGTTGAAATGACTTCCTGATGATATTTAATAAGGAATTAGCACTCTTGACTATGGTCTGTATATACAGAGGAATATGTCATTACGATCCTAAGAGTCGGCTTTGTATAATAATAATAAAAGTGTTAATTTAAAGTATTCATAATGAGTTTGTTGCAGAATACCATACCGCAACGCTCAGTGTCATTTAATTAGATCGTAGTGGCATGGCAACATCGTGACCAAGTAAATGGCGGGACAGGATTATTGTGTAAATGTCGGTTGGAGTAGTCACCTTGTGCGCTGGCGGTGGCGGTGTTGTTAGGGCGGGTGTGGGTGTGTGTGTAAACGGGGGCGGGGTGGGGGTGGGGATGGGGAGCGCGGGTCGGGGGGGCGGGGGGCGGGGGCCAGCTGGAGGGGGCGGCGGGCCACGCGGCGCCCGGCGCGCGCGCCTCCAGCGAGCTGCCCCACACCGGCCCGATGCTGCCGTACGCCGCGCCTGTCGGACCCCCCACACCCCCCACTGACACTCCCACTCCCACGCCGACCGGCTCGTCTGCAAGCAAGGAAGCACACGGTTCATGAACAGTGCCTGAGAAACCGTAAAATGCTCGAATCGTCTGACAACTTGATTAACAGATGGCGCTGTAGGCTTTCTGAATAGCGCTATACAAGCCTCTTTTTATACCCAAAATCTGTTTGCCCACTTATTATAAACGCAACAAGGATTTTCCTATTCCATAAATTATTAACTTCCCATACAAATTAATGTAAATGACCTACATATTTTGCATTGGAAGTTGAAATATTTTAGTGCGTTGTTATTGTTATCAAAGTTGTTGCTTTTGACCTCACTAATAAGTGGGCAAATGAATGTCAAATACAATAAATGGTACAGCAGCACTGCACTTACTTTCTCGCAATACTCAAGGAAAAACTATCAACCGCAAACTTTAATTTGTAATGCCATACACATAGTATAGAAACACAAACTTTTATTTAAGTTTTTCCAAAAAAAATTTCGAATGAAATATACAGATCAATTCAGAATTCAAATTGTCAAACATTAAAAAAAAACCTCAAACGATTTCGAGTAAATCACATGTTTAACTTTTGATAGTACTAGAACACCCTTTATATGAATTTTACAAGTCAATGGATACTACCGTAAGATACTTGCATGGAGATTTTTTTAATTTCCCAACACATGTTCCTTATGGATAATTGTTCATTTTAATCTACTGAGCAAGCCCTTTCAGTTTTAGGTACACCCTGTGTACTAAATTTTATTCAAAAAAATCATAAAGAATATCCAGTCAGGTAGACAACCAATCCAGGATTAATATTATAGAAAATTTTAATAAACTCAATGGAACCAATATTGGGTAAATCACATATTTACGATGTGGTGGTACAGGAACACCCCTTATATGAAATTACAAAGATCAATTGATACTAGCGCAAGATATCTTACATGAAGATGAAAGCCGCTCGAAAGTAAAAAAAGGCGAACACATAGAGAGCTAACGACGCGACACAATGTAATGGAAGACGGCAATGCCTTCGCTTGAACAGATAAGTCAGTAGCAATGTACATCGACTTTTCGTCTCCGGAGAACCAGAGAAAAAGCCAGAGATAAGTTTAGTAATCTTGCTTTTTTTAAAGTATTCAATTTGTTAAAATCTTTTGTCAAATCAAGGTCGTACCAATTTTTCAGATACATTATAAAATAAATAAAAATTATTTCGAGTCTAAATGAAAGTTTTACAGACGGTGAAAACTTGTTAATGGTCCAATATTATCTCTAACTACAAAAGTTTTCAAACAGTAATAAACTCACCAAGGAAATCTCTGGTGGGCGTGGAGAAAGGTCGCTCGTTGTGTGTTTGTGTCGGCTGCGCGTGTGTGTGTGTGTGTTGTGGCGCTCGCCACCCGTACTCGGGCTCCGGGCGCAGCGGCGCCGGCGCGTGCGTCGCCTCTCCGTTGAAGTAGAATAAGGAGTTGTCAGCTGCGCGCGGGGGCGTGTCCGGCGACGGGCGGCGGATGTCCGAGCCAATGGGGGCCAGCGGGGCGGGGGGAGTGGGCGGGGCCGTGCGCGCCACCACCGAGCTCCACGACGCGCCCCAGCGGACGGCGGTCGACCGGGGGGGCGGGGACACGCGCGGGGGGGTCACGGGTAGCGTTCGTTCGCGACGCTTGTTCGGTTTGTCTTTCCGCGTGTGGTGTTTGTTAGTGCGGGCGCTCCTGGGAGGGTCGAGACGACGCAAGTCCTCGCGGCGACGGGTGGATCTGGCGGTGTCCGGAGGAGGGGACTCGGTGGAAGCGGGTGGTTCGCTGGGGGGCGGGGAAGGGGTCCGAGGTCGCTCGTTGATGTGCGCGCTGTCGGGAGATTCGTCGTCGTCCGGTGAGGGGGGGGAGGAGTCGCTCTCGCTTGTATGCGGCTCTTCGTCTCCACTACTGGCTCGTTGCTCGGGTGGGGGTGAGAGCGGAGCGGGGGGTGGGACGCGTTCATCAGAGCTGGATCGGGAGTGTTCATCCTCAAGGTCTTGCGTAGAATCGCGTCGAAGAGACGCGCGCCAACGTTCGAAGGCACGACTTTCAGCTGCCGGGTCTGTCTTGCGAGGTTTCCGACGACGAGGGGGCGGGGCGCGCGGGGCGGGGAGAGGCGGAGCGGGGGTGGAAGGGGCGGAGCTTAGAGCTCGCAGATCTAAAGGCGCGCGTTCTAAGGGCGGCCGAGCGGCGCGAGCCCGCCTCAACAATCTTTCAGCATCTAATCCAGCAGCTGCCAACACGAGGACGAGAGTCGCGACGCCGAGCAGGACGCCGGCGGCTCGGAAGGCGCCGTCCCACGGCGGCGGGGGCGCTTGTTGCATACAGCGCGCCAGTAAACGCGGCGGTGTGAACGCGTGCAAGCGGAAGACTAGTGACGAACGCGCGCTGTCCGACCGCACCTGCAACAGAGTAAAAAAACATCGGATATTTTCAAGGTGAAACAAAGGTAATATCACAATGTAAAAGTGCTATAATTTTTGCAATAGGGATCTTGAAAGCCCGGCTCCCTCCCACATACCGCCGTGGAGCGGGGCGCGAGGTGAGGTGCGTGTGTATACCATAGTACAGCTACCTGCAGCGTGGCGTGTACGCGCGCCAGCGTGTAGTCGGAGGAGTAGCTGAGCGTGAGCGGCGCGGACTGGTTGGGGCGCAGCGTGAGCGGCGCGAGGGGGCCAGCAGGAAGCCCCGCCCCCCGCCCCCGTCCCACATACCGCCGTGGTGCGGGGCGCGAGGTGAGGTGCGTGTGTATACCATAGTACAGCTACCTGCAGCGTGGCGTGTACGCGCGCCAGCGTGTAGTCGGAGGAGTAGCTGAGCGTGAGCGGCGCGGACTGGTTGGGGCGCAGCGTGAGCGGCGCGCAGGGGGCGAGCAGGAAGCCCCGCCCCGCGCACGCGGCCCCGCCCACCGCCCACCCGCGCACCGCCAGCGCCACCTGCCCCGTGTTGCGCGCCACTACCGAGCGCCGCACCACGCCCTCCGCGCCGCACTCCGACACCTGCATCATATACAACACCCTACTTGTTACCGACCCTTCTAACGCCATGATGAGACAGTAAGGGCAAATACCTTAACCATTACAGATATACGCAAATGAGCTTAGGAGACCATTCACAACTTCTCGTAAATATTTGATCCCCATTCGCAGATTTTCATAAAAATGTACAGTTAGCAAAACACTCGCTTTTTTTGTTGCCAATCGATTCTGTTTCTAATACTGATCGAAAACTTCTATGGAACTAACCCAAGTTGGAGTGCTAAAAAAGTCAGAAATAGTAAAAAATTGTACACAATCTTTTTATAATACTGATTAAACCTTTAACTAACATTTATTTATACTATTAACTGTTGGTTTTCCAAACAATAAATACATAAATGTATGTGATAGCGACCTCAAACAATAGCGGCGCGGCGGCGCCCGGCCTGCGCCCCCCGAGCTCGAGGCTGGGGTAGGCGCCGCGCCCCGCCAGCTGCACCCCCTCCACTATCGTCAGGTTGTTCCTGCAACAATATGGCCATTGTTAGCCTCTTGTACATTCATGTTCTCCTGGTACCTATCATTTTGTCTTCTTTTGTTGCCACGGTCACTTAATAGAGGAGCGAGCCAACCATGGGTACCGTCAGCCTCTTCTACATTCATGTTCTCCTGGTACTTCACTTTACAGAGAAGCGAGCCAACCATGTGTACGGTCAGCCTCTTGTAGATTTATGTACTCCACTTTCCATTTTCATTTAAATAAAGACGCCACGTCTGTAGTCGTTACCCAAGCGAAAAGTAGGTAGTATGGAACAGTACGGAAATAAAAATGATAACAAACACACTCATCTCAAACCACTCACTTTGGGGATCATCTCGTGCAGTGTATATAGCCCCTCGGGCTGCAACAATTGATACTACATCGAATTTTGGATAAGTCAGAAGGTATGGGGGGGGGGGGAGGTGAGGGAATTGAGCAGACGTGGGGGGGAACTTGACGTGCTCTTGACTGTATCTACCTACATACACGTATCCGAGTAAAACTCACGGCCGTATCAAGGATGCAGCCAACCAGAGATTTTTTACAAGATATTTGTAAATCACCAAAATAGAAAATGCGTCATCAATCAGCTCATTGGTTTATTTTAACTCCAACCACAGAATAAAGTAATAGTACCATCATACAGAACGGACCATCTCCGCCCTCCGCCCGCAATCTAACCCGCACCCCCGCGTGCACCCGCCCGCGAGTTTCTCGTGGTTTTTTTTGGGTTTTTTGTACTGTATATGCGAGCCTACGCGACCTTTCAAATTTGCACTTGATGCATGTAGTATCTGGTGTGTGCTCCAACATTCCGAAAAATCACTTTTTCTACTCCCATTTGTTAAAGTTCGAAATAAGAATACGGGAAACAGTATCACAAACATTGCCATTCCGACAACAGTTGCGTAATATTTATAAATGCAACTGTCTACAATACGGTAATATAATTTTTTCACCTTTTTGTTAGGTTTGGCAACAAAATTACGTTAATACTATGTTGTATTGGATGCCATCGACTAATACTCGTATGCTAGTTTCCAAACCATAAAGGACAACTTCAAAAAAGAATTCATGCACTTATGCACTGTGAACCCCCCCATACACAGTATTATATGATGGCTGGCCGAGAGGCATTCGCGCCATTCGCGCTTATTTAATCTGTGAAAAAAATTACTTTTAATTTATAATTTAACGATAAACATCTTGATTTTTATTCAAAATTTGTAAATATGAGTAAAATATTCACACCGACCGAAATAATTAAGGCAGCGTACGAAACTTAAGAGGACTTTATTGCCAAAAAAGTGGAGGTGTTCTAGTGCTCTACTACTACGACAAAAGTAAACAAAGGGTACGTTATTTTCTTAATGATTTTTATGCTCGTAGAAAAAGTAATGTATGCCACTGATTGAAAACTAGTAATTGTAACATTCGTGCTGTCTATTGTGACATTCGGCTGTGCCTTATGTCACAAACAAGCAGTCATGTTACAATGACTATTTTTACCTGACAGTGGCATAAACTACTATTCTAAACATTCATAGCTTAGAAAAAGAAGTGGACCTAATATTTAGCCTTGTACGACAACACACAGACCTACAATTTTATCGGTCTAATTTCCACTAACTTTGAAGACTACCATCTCAGTTCTGTTCAATTTTTTAAACATACGTAG
Source organism: Athrips mouffetella (assembly GCA_947532105.1). Lineage (NCBI taxonomy): Eukaryota > Metazoa > Arthropoda > Insecta > Lepidoptera > Gelechiidae > Athrips > Athrips mouffetella. The sequence continues at coordinate 29,893,519 of OX383968.1, read as the reverse complement.
TAAACCTTACAATTAATGCCTACTCTTCTCTACTCATCTATATTTCGTTTTGGCTTATTCCCAAAGCAATCATTGAAACTTGATATAAATGAAATTTTAGTTAGATCCAATCTGTTTTATAGATGTAAAAAAGAATGACAACAAATAGTCTGTTGGATCCATAAAGTACTTCATCAAAGTTTGAACTTAACCTCCAAAGCCCCGTTGTGCCGAAACGGGAACACCAAAATTTTGACATATGACATCTATGTAAATTTCCCAGAAAATGGAAAATTCATGAAAAATGTATTGCAATTTATGCGAAATTATACTTCATCGCGTAAATAACTACGTTTTATTTTAGATTACTGCAATTTTTGACATGAGGCTTTAGATGTTAAAGAAAAAGTTTTTAAAAAAATTGATGTTTTAATTTTGGATTTCTAATATTTACAAATGGTATTGGTAAGTTTCCAAATCGCTACTTTTAAACTTTTTATAGAATTGGGCATAGAGTAATGACGATTAGAGAAATAACAAGACAAGTAAACTGACCTCAAATAGAGCCAGGCCGTGAGCGCGTGAGCGCGGGCGGGCGCGAAGGAGATCTTGAGCTCCACCTCCCCCCCCCGCCCCCACCCGCAGCGGGCGCAGCGCGCGGGGGGGGTCCGCGCCCCCCTCCCCCGCCCCCTGCCAAACCGCCGCCTCCCCCCGCACCGCGCGCCACTCCTCCAGTCGGAACGCCTCTAGCGAGTACTCGCACTCTTCACTTGAGCACACTGAACATTCAGCTCCCTCCCAACTGAAACGACAAACTATTTTTAGCAGATTGAATTCATATTGATTTTATTACTCTCAGAGCAGGGAGTTCTTCTCATGAAAGCAAGCAACTTTTTCGAAGGAAAACTCTTTACTCAAAAATTATTTTACTTTCCATACAAAGTTAGTCGATCACGTGACCACTTTATTATAGTCAAAAATATTTTTTGAGAAAACAATTTTTTCGTCGGGAAATTAATGTTATCACGAGTAGACAACTGGGCTTCGGGAGCAAAACCGATGAAAATTCACGCCAAATATGTTTTTGTTTAAAGACAGTTAAGGAAATAGTCTTAAATTTTTCAGTGCGGGGCAAAGGTATCGCCTTCTTTTCATGGTTCATGTTTTGCCTTTCAGCTTTGAAAGCGTGTAGGTCTTCGCACTATCGTTACCTAGGCCTTCGGGTGGTTTTCCACCAATGCTGTACGAGGGAGCTGAGTTGCAAACTGGGAAAATTTTAACCAATTAATAGGGTTGCTCCATTTTCCTAGTCTGACAAATGCGCTGTCAAATGGAGCAATCTTGTTTGTTTGAATTTACCAGCTTACAGCTTCTTCGCACAGCTCCGATAGAAAACTAATTGTTCTTATCGGGGGATCCATTTAGTGGAGACTCTGACCTATTTCCCCAGGTGTATCCTGCACACGTGACACGTGACTCGTTCAGTCCCATTTAAATTCAAATTCAAATTATTTATTGCATTCCATGTGTGTTTACAAGTTCTTAAACAATAAATAAGTACAAAACATGGACCCTGTCGGGCACAGCAATGTAGGAGAGAGGAAAATAGTTTATTATATTAAATATTTATTTATTTATTTAAAATAATTCGTTTTAAATATGAAAAAAATATTATTTAGGCTTTGCAGTATTCTCGGTAACGTCAGTAAAGCGAGTCTTGTAGCGTAGAATACTATTGCGGACTCAGTCCGTTCTTTTCACATCTAGTATACTGCGCTTTTTTACTTTAACGAACCGTCAATTTGGACTTCTGGGATGTCGTCAATGATTAGACTTGTGCATCATAAGTTTGATGTAAATATCGACGAGTTGATGTTTGATCTTTTTATAAGTTTTTTATAGACCAGGAACTTTTCTATGCATTTTCAGCTCAGCGATCGATTTCTTTGTCTTGCCGGTTGATTACATTTATCTCTAATAAGCGATTGCCCGTGTGGTGTTGGCAAAGAATAGTATCAACCGATCACTTTCCGTGGTGTCATAAGAGGCGGCTGAGGGTTTATAATTCGGAGGATGGGCAGCAGCATCTTTCTGTATATCCTACCATTTACATATCGCTGTCACACAACAGTGGTCGCCAGTTGCAACGCTTACAAGCGTGGTGACTATGGTAAAACCCCTCCAAAGTAGCACTTGTTTTCGCTGGAGTTTTGGAGGGAGCTCTCTGTCCTGCAGTGGACGTTGCACGGGATGTTGTGATGTCGCGATTATAATAAGAAGAGCAGCTCACACGTCCGGCACGGGGCGGTCGGGCGGCGCGCCGAGCACCGGCTGCAGCAGTATAGGATGCGAGTGCGAGGGGTTGCGCACGCGCAGCAGCAGCGGGGCCGCGCCACCCACCCCCGCCAGCCCCGCCCACCCCGCGCCCCCTGTCTCCCCGCCCCCGCCCCCGCCCCCCACCAGCCGCGGCCACACGTCGCGCGCCCATCCTGTCACAGGGATTGACACCACCTGCACAAACAAAACGAAGGACCACCTAATCATATCAAATATTCTTATTTAATTTCAAAACGTAAATCTTCTATTGCTTTGTATGAAATCACTTAGCTATGTCATCACAGCATAGTTTCGTCTTTCGCGATCTTTAATACAAAATTTATCGCGCTACCTACGCCGTGCACGACCTTGAGAACTAGTCTCTCGGTGGTTGCCAAATAGTAGTAATTTTAGCACAGAGTAGGATTTCAATAGGGAGCACAGTGGACTCGAGATTAGTGTTACGTACCTGCGAGGTGTGTAGCAGGAGCGATATGTTCGTGGTAACGTGGTGGTACAGCGCCCGGCGTTGGTTCAGCAGGTCCCGGTCAGCCCGGCGCGCAGCCTCGTGTGCTTGAGCGTCGCCCGCCGCCCACTGTGCGCCCGACGACAACCAGGAGGCGCCCTCTGGGGGAGAGGAACAGACGATCACAGTTATAACGTTGTTTTTAAAAGCCTCTTCGGTCTAGTGTTAAAGCGCACGGCGATTGATCCGGAGGTTATGGATTCGATTCCTGGGGGGAACACTGTCAAATAAAAATCTCTTTATCTACTCTCATATCGTTAATTCTCAATAATGCGTTCAAAAATTGTAGGTTAACATCTTCATAATGTTAATCTGTGCTTAGAAACACTCTTAGCAGCATTTTTTTATCTGTGGGAGTGTATTATGAAGTATTGAATTTACTAATAGTCATCGCGGGAGACATATTAAACAATTTTTTAATTTTTGACAGCTTGATGCGCGCCATTGACAGCTTGATGCGTTTGTAGTCTGTGGCTGCAAGGAGGTTTTATTGCAATAACGGAAAACTCAGCAAACAAAAGTTGTATTTACATATTTTTAATAGTTTTGTAACGAAATAAGTGATAAAATCGTTTACGATTTGCCTTCGAGTGTGTTTAAAGCAGCTATAGGAACTTCGCTTAGCAGTTATCACCGGAAAAAGAGAAAAACATTAAGGTTTGTTTTTGAACACATTATTTTAGGATTCACGATATGAGAGTAGATAAAGTTGTGTATGCAACTCCACATAATCAGGTATAAAACACTCGTGTCTTCTATTATGGAACTTGGCTCGCTACGCTCGCCTGCGTCCCATAAACCGACACTCGAGTTTTATACCCCTCATTATGTACCGTTGCATAAACTACTATTGTGCGACCTCCTTAGTTTGGTTAAAATATTGCAGGATGAATCATCTGATTGTCCGATAAGCACTTTAAGCCGGTGGTCCCGACTACTATTTACGGATGTGATCGTTCAAAGCCACTTTAAAGGCTTTTGTCAGCTCAACAAGTCTGACACTAGGGTTTGTGAGGTCGGTCCTCGAAGTTGCTATTCCAGATACTGCCTTCTTAGCTTTTATTTTATTCGGATAACTTACAGCCATAGAAATATAAGGATAATAGAAGGAAGATTAATGAAAATATGCGTCACAAGGTATTCGGACATTCATTCAGTCATTATAAATATGATATAGGCGTCGTTCTGTAAATTTTGTATGAGGATGTTAAATCACGTTTGATAGTTTGACATTTCAACTTGGGACACAATGGCAGATGTCATCCCATAGTAAAATAAATTAGTATGCCTTCTATTCCAAGCGGATCAAGGAGTTCGAATTCTTTGCTTACAGCCTTGCTATTAAAATAATTGTAGTTAAACATACGCCATTTACAAATTATCGCTGTTTAGCTGTTGGTTTTACAATTATATAAATAAGCTAACCAAATTTGCGTGACAACCACTATCAATTTCATATATTTTCATTCTATTCTACGTGTATTTTAGTATCGTTTTTGATTATAGGAAGCTATTTCTCTAAGTATTCAGGTTAAAATTCTCAAAATCATTTATAAACAGCGTGTTAATAAAATGTGGGCAAAAGGCAGCAGCACCGGAAACTACTCATTGGCAAGCAGAGAGAGAGACTCTTCAGGGTGTAGGTAGGGGATCCAAAAGTCAAACGAAAGTTAACGAGTTTATTATAACAAAGAAGGTATAACAAAATACAAGGCGGTGGTCGTGCTGCGCGCGGGCACGTCCGAGCACGACCAGAATCAAAGGTAAACTGACTGTTTTTGACACGAATGACACCGAAAGACAGAGATAGAAGACATTTGAAATAGGAATTTGGAATTTTGGGCCAGGACGATAGAGCCAGGATCACGAAAGGAGGCAGCATGCGAGGCATGCAGCCCCGCTCCGTGACAATCTTCCATACAACCTTTTAATGAAACCAACATGACATGGCAGCATAAGAATGATGTGAGTATACCTGTAGAGTGCGGATCCAGCCCCGTGTAGCAGTCGGGTGCGCAGTGCCTCTCGGGGCGGTACACCAGCTCCCCGGCCGCGGTCCTCCCGGCCGCTACCTCCCCCTCCCCGCCCCCCGCGCCCCCCTCGCCCCGCTCCCACGCGAGCGCGGGGTGGGGGTGCGCCCCCCCCTCCGCCGGGACCACCTCCAGTACGCGCATGCGCAGCGCCATCGTGCTCTCCACCTGCAGGGGGGCGCGCGCCCATGCGTACTGTAACGATCATATTCGTCACAGTTTTAGGAATTTAATAATAAACGTATAAAATGAGTATTACTTACTTTAAAATTAAGAATTACTTGTTGAAACAAATAAGCCACTATAATATTTCAATTTACAACAGGTACGTTCAACGGCAGGTCAAGCTTGACACTCGCAGTTTGTCTTTAGCTCTTGCGGAGATTGAAATAGATATGGTACGAAATTCAACATGTTAAGCTGAACGCCCTCTTGACTGTACATGAGAACAGACCTCTTACTTACAAAATAACATTGCACTCGTAGTGGACTGTGATGCCTTGTAATTAGATTGATTTTGGTAAATAGACCCAGTGGACGTATGATTGTAAAAACAATACTTCTAAGACATTTAAAAGGGGCATAGCGGAACAGTGACGTAACACACTGCAGCCAAATTGCACATGTGGTAATTTTTACTGTTTTGATTTAAGGTTCATTTTAGGAGAGATGCCGCAGGTATAAAATTGTAAGGAACAAACACAGGATATTGAAAGAGAGAGGCAGGGGGCAGTCAACGCCTGGCTTTACAATAGGGATTACGTGCACAAATTAATAGTTTATTTTCTATTTTTTTTCGGCGAGCGCCAGATTATACCTAGTACTTTAGTGTTAAACATTAGGGTTTGAGGCAGTCAACGCCTGGCTTTACTATAGTCATTACGTGCACGAATTAATTTTGCGGCGGCCGCCCAATTATAGCACATTAGTGATAAATAGTAGGGTTTTGATTGGAAAATAGAGCGTCAGGCGTTGGAATAGGGAACAAATACAATTTTTTAAAACAAGTATAAAATTGTGTAATGCAAATTTATAATTATATTTTAATTTAGTGCTGTGAACGTGATACAGGTAGTACGAGAGGGCTTCGTGTTTGTGTCTTTCCCGCCGGGAATTTATGGCTTCGTTGTTGGTGAGTTTATTTCAGATTTCCTACTATTCATTTAAAAGTGCTAGCTAGGTCTCTTGAAATGATAGGTCATCTGAGAAGGTGCTGGGGTGATCAACGACGAGTTTTCTGAGTTAAATCTAGGTGCAGCTGAATCCTGTGTTTTATGGAGCCAGCGTGAGAATTAGGTTGGGTTCATTTGATGCTAGGTTATTAGGGCACTTAGGTGGTGATGGATGTATAACACTAAAATGTGATGTAGGTATTCTAATGTTATATCGATGAATACACAATAAAATTAATCGGTATAACACATGCATTTATAAGACAATATTATTTTAGTAAATTGGTTTTGTCTAATGTTCCACGAATATAGTACTGGTTAGATTACCTAAGTCGCCTAGTCTGTATTATAGAGGGACAATATTCAGCACTCTTACACGTTAAAATTGAGTGTCGAATCTTGTTTCGTTTGGATCAAATGGATATAAAACAATTTACTAATCGTAGATAAATTTTAGGCAGGTGGAGATGGATGTTATTTTGAGATGATCGGAATAATGTGTGTGATGGTTTGCAAGGTAACCTATTTTAAACTTTGGACGTAGGATTGTTCTAAGGATTTGATGGGTAGCAGAGGTGCTAGGAATTGGAAGGGAGCCTCTGAGAATCTAAATCTATAGGAAACCTAATTCTAGACTTTCAAGTCTTCATCCAAACCCTATCCCTGGTTATGAGTCACTTTCATTCCAGCAACGCGAGACGAAGAGACCACGTGCTTAATTTAATTTTACTTCCCACTATAAGGTCTAGATCTAGGAAACCTAGGTCACCTAGAAATTTAAAGAGACGCGCGGTTGAGACGAGTCTGCAGTGCTCGGTTTGACATCACACACAAGCTAGTGGGCTGAATTGGTATGTTTTATTCCAAATATTTTATTTTGTATGTGTAATACCTTTTAACTTCATTTTCTACTTAATTATTTTCAAAATTCATATATATTTTTTTAAATTAATTACTAATCCACAATGTACGGGTCTTTTAGGTGTTAAAGTTAGACGATCACGCATTCATGGCCAAAATTATTACAGAATTAAAATAAATAAATTCTAGTCACAATAGCCAATTAGGTAGGTTACGTTTTTGTTACAGTACTGAAAACAATGTTGAAATTCTATTCAAAAATCTCTGACAGCCAGTTGCACAAACACTCCTTAAAGTTAAATCTACTTTAAATCTATTGCTATCACTGTCTTTGTCAACAAAACAAAAAGAGTCAGCAATAGACTTAAAAAAAACTTTACGCGTACGCTTTGTGCAACTGGCTGTTAATCATTTTATAGTTCTAAATTCAAAATACAATGAACAACATCGCAAGTTTCGTGTCACTAGGTTCCTAGATATAGTATTTTAATTTTGATAGCTGTCACTCGAAATGAAGATCCTTTCAATACCTATTATTTGTTCTTACACAGTAGTACCTTTAGGTCCTGTTTCACCGCTTCCCTATAAAATTTCAGTCCATCTGATAGTAAAAATATTTTGTTTCACAAGAACATTAACTGACAAATAAAATTGTTGTTAAAGTACGAGGGCCAAACCGAAAAGATCGGGAATAGAATACTCAGGAATAAATTAGATTAAAACCTTTTTGGTTTATGATTTTTGAATTTTAAAAAAGTAAAAAAGAAAAGAGTAGTAGCCATTTGAATTTGACAAGTCAGTGGGGAAAATGGAGCTTACGCGGGAACATAACCGTGCCATAATTTTTCACAACTTTCGTCGAGGTTTATCTCAAGAACAATGTCTCGCCGAGCTTGTTTCTGTTTATGAACTTGAAGCACCCAGTAAAACGACTATATATCGTTGGTATTCTGAGTTTCGTCGTGGACGTTCCTCTCTCACGACAGTTCCTTCTACTGGTCGACCAAAACAGCGGTAACACAAGATAACATCGATGCTGTGCGCCAATTAATAAAAGAAGATAGACATGTGACATACGAGCAGATTCGGGCTTCTCTCAGCATTGGTATGACAGCGATTCAAACTATTTTACATGATGAACTGGGTGTCAAGAAGTTAGTTTCCCGCTGGTTGCCCCATCGTTTGACCGAGGAACAAAAGTCGGCTCGTGTTAATTGGTGTCGGTCTACTCTGCAACGGTTCAATAGAGGGAGCTCAAATGCAGTTTACAATATCGTCTCTGGTGATGAATCGTGGATTTATTCATATGAGCCCGAAAGAAAACATCAATCGGCTGTTTGGGTCTTCGAAGGCGAGGTCAAGCCTGTCCGCAAGTTGTCCGCTCTCGTAGCGTGTCGAAAAAATGGTCGCTTCGTTTGTATCGAAAACTGGTCATGTGGCTACGATTCCTTTACAAGAACGCAGAACGGTTACTGCTGATTGTACACAATAGTTTGTTTGCCGGAAGTCATAAGAGAACTTCGTAAAATTAATCCGAATCGTCGCATCATTCTTCACCAGGATAATGCGAGCTCACATACCGCTCGCAAAACGATCGCGTTTTTAAATCAGGAAAACGTGGAGTTAATGGACCATCCACCGTATAGCCCTGACTTGAGCCCCAATGATTATTTTACATTCCCAAAAATTAAAGATATGCTACGTGGTCAACGATTTCAAGGCCCAGAAGAGGCAGTCGAAGCTTACAAATCGGCCGTTTCGACTATATCCACTTCAGACTGGAATTACTGTTATCATAATTGGTTTGAGAGAATACTTCGAAAAACAATGAAAGTAAATATTGTTGTATTATTTTTGTACTTTTTTCTATTCCCGATCATTTCGGTGTGGCTCTCGTAACAGGCAGATCAAGTGGCCGTTTATTTTATTATCTGTCAAATAACAAAACTTTTTCAAAATGGCGGAAATTTTTCAGTTTTGTGTCAATTAAATAGCTGTCAAATAGCATCTCTGCTGCGATCTGTTACGCGCATAAAATATTTATTATCTTTCATCAATAAATTCTAGAAAAACTTTATTTTGTCAATGGAACATTATAAATACGAATTTAATGTTTGAAAACGTATATTTGTATAGAAATACGCAACTTTTTAACTTAATTGCGTGAAAAAAAACCGCGCTTGAAATAAAGAAATAAAGATGCGACGTTGCCGCTCCTACTCATAGATAACTCATTGATTTAACTAGGTTCGCATTTTTGTCGCATTTTTAGTAAGCTGTTAGCCATTTTAGCTAAGGCTTGTGTGGTGAAACACATAAAATATATCAGACATATTTATCTGGCAGATATTTTATCCGTTAGCTTACTATCAGAAACTTTAGCAGCAGGCGGTAAAACGGGCCCTTAGTATTAATGTGTATTTTGTCAGACACTTTATTTATTTATTTCAAGGAACATTTCACGGTTACAGGAAGACCCTAAAATTTCATGCAAGGAACAAAATGAACACAATGAGATTTAGTTAAGTCTAAGTTAGCTAAAGCTAGAATTCTGGAGGGAGCTCCCTGTCCTGTAGTGGACGTTTTATGGGATGTTATGATGATGAAGTTAGTTAACAATAACTAGATACTTCTGCACTTATTGACATTGTCAATTACATACGTAGCTTGTAGCTATCAGCTATACTCCATCATTCTCGCACAGATTTAGTGGAAAAGCACCCAAACACAAAGGTTGACTGGTTACATATTTTAAATCACTGTTCACCGTTTGTTGGTGACCTAAATAAATAAAATAAAATAATAATAATAAACAGTAATGCGTGTGTACGTACGGGCGCGGCGTGTGGCAACTGCACGGGCAGCGCGTGCAGCCGGCCCGCGTGCGCGCTGAGCGCGACGGGCGCGCGCGTGCCGGCGTGCTCGGTGCGCAGCGCCACGTGCCCCGCGAGCGTGCCCGCGCGCGCTGGAGCTACCACCGTGAGCACGCCGCGCGCCGCGCCGCCCGCCGGGATGCAGCGCTAGGGACAACACGCGCCAACATTACCAACCTACCTTCGTCCTTGCTTAAAGGTCCACCTTCCTGAATTAACTTGACAATAGGGAAGATGCATAATTTTTTTTAGTCGCATTTATTAACAAAATATGAAAAACCGTAGTAGAGATGACAAAAAGTGAAATTTAAATTTAAATCGGCTAAGAAATTCGGCTGATATAAGCATTTAAATCGGCTAAGAAATGCGGCTGATATAAGCATTTAAATCTTTTAATTATGCGCCGATTAGACAGAGAGATCCGACATGGCATGTGACGTCACACGCCATTACGGCCATATAAACTCCGTATTAAATTTCATTTTGCTAGAAAGAAACAGAAACAAATCTTCGATGGCTTATATCTTTTTTAATTTCATAGTTATTCAAAAAATAGTTTTACTTAACTGTTTATTACATAAATGAGGATAAATTTCTTAAATAAAAACACATCACGCATATTCCCTATTAATAACTTCGTAACCACTTTCTACTTTAACCCTTTATAGGGCAGACACCTACGAATGCAGACACCCAGGTAAAAGTTTGAAAATTGAACTCTACAATTTTAGAGGTTGTGAGCACACAATAGAACCATAAAAGCTCAGTAGTGATGAGTCAGTACATTGTAAAATTAACAATTAATTCCATTTTACAAACTTTTTAGTGGTCTCATACAACCACTGGCCTATAAAGGATTAAATATAGAATTTATCTTAACAGAAAAAAAGTAGTAACAAACAAAATATGAAAAGTGATGTGGTCGAGATAGAATTTTAATTTAATTTGTATAATTTGAATTTATTTGTCTTATTTTGTCCACTTTTTCCCATTTGTAACCATTTTACTATTACATTTTTTATCAAAAATATATGAAAAATTACAACATTTCACACAAAACAATATCTTATGATGGGATCGTTTTACTTTTTCGATATATTTGCAATGACATAGAAAAAAAAATACTCTTCTCATTTTTGTAAATTTCGGGGTCACCGTTGCAAAGCACGCTTATATGAACGTTATTGACGTGTAAATGAGGTCTAAATTGACGAACGTGTAGATGTTAATTTTAGCGACAGTATAGACTTAAATTTAATAGATGCAAAGCTGCACATTTATTATTCAGCTTTATATATATATATATATATATATATATAATTGAGCATTTGATCCCGATTTCACTTGTTTAGAGAAAAGATCGGCAGAAAGAGAGAGAGAGAATAGGGAATATGCATAATTTACGCGCCGATTAGACAGAGAGATCCGACATGGCATGTGACATCACATGCCACTGTGGCCATATAAACTTCGTATTCAATTTCGTTTTGCTAGAAAGAGACAGAAACAAATCTTCGATGGCTTATATCTTTTTTAATTTCATAGTTATTCGAAAAATAGTTTTACTAAACTGTTTATTATATGGATGAAGATATTTTTTTAAATAAAAAAACATCATGCATATTTCCTATTACTTGTGCGCATTACGAATGAAGAATCAAAGGAAATAAGTGGTATCTGGTATGTCAACGAAATAGGGGATGATATCCCAACTTTACGTAGTACCGCTCAGGAGTTAGGGGGATGGTGGTACCAGATAATGCAATTCATACACACACTCTTCAAAATGTATTCTGTAAATACCGACGACCAGACCACTTTGCGAGTGTTCAAGACTCTGCAGCTTTGCTTCGACAGGAATCTTTCCAACAATGAATTTCTTGGCACAATTGTCGATTGCAGGTAGATTGGCTAGCTGGTACCGTGCAGACCCATCCCATAGTTGGCAGCAGTATTCCATACCCGACCGACTTTTGATTGATATAGCTGTAGAAGCTGTCAAATACCGCTTGGCTTTGAAGAGTATGCCAAGTTTCTTAACTGCAGTTTTGTTTTGACTAATGACTCAATAAAATGCCCAAAGTTTAGATTGGATGATAGGTGCATACCAAGGAGTTCAAAGTGGTCTGATATCGGTACGAATACATTTTGGACAGTTGGAGTCAGATTAAAATAACTTTGTTTGGCTGTTAATTTCTGAAACGCGGTGTCCTTGGTGTAGCTAATTCTAGGACTGTAGCACAGAATAAAGTAGGAGTACTACCATACAAAACGAATACTCTCTGCCCCCTTGCAATGTACCTCGCACCCCCGCGCACACCCGCCTGCGTGATTCTCGTGGTGCTTCTGAGGTTTTTTGTTGACCTTCCAATTTAAAGTTTAAAATGTGCGCTCGTTGTATGTAGAGTCCGGGTGTGATGTGACTGTAGTCTCTGTTCGGGTCTCGTGGCAGTTCCACAGGTACTCACGCTGTCAGCCCCGCCCCCGCCCCCCTCGAGCTGGAACATGGCGCCGGGCAGGTGCGCGCGCGCCGCCGTGACGCAGAGCGCGCGCGGCGCCGGGTTGCGCAGGCGCGCCGCCACCCGCCGCGTGGAGGAGGTGCCCAGCGCGCCCAGGCGCAGCGTGCCGTCCGCAGAGTTGGGCCACTCCCACTCCTGAACACAAACAAATCCTATACTTTAAACAACCAATATTTGTATTCATAATAGGTCTTTACCTATGAAATTGCCGAAATTTTCTTACAGATTAATGAAATCATAATTCCTATAATTCTAATGCATTTATTTTCATTTGTCTTATATTTGAAAGTTGACTTCAATGTTATCAATTTACGCATAAAATAAAGTTTTTATTTTTAGTTTGATATATAAAATTAAAGGTTCGAAAATTCGTCCATCCGTCCGTTCGTTCGTCTTAACTGTCGTCCGATTTCATCATTAGATTTGCTATATTTTTTTTGAGATAATATTTTTTTTTAAATTAAATTTGAGCTTCTGTTAGCTTAATGTCTTCCCAATAATGCTTTAAAAAAAAAGGATTTATAATTCCTAAGAAAAATGCATTAATGTTAGTACTGAAAATTGACTTTCCCTAAAATTCGCCATACAAAACGGCAATTTCATAGGTAAAGACCTATTACATATATTTGTAATCGGTTTCTTAACAACGGCTCTACGATTTTAATAAAATTTACCATACGAGGCAATACGGGGCCAAAAAATCGATCTAGCTAAGTCTCATGTGTGGAAAATTCGTTTTCATCCCATCTATTCGAAAATCGCTGAACGGTTCGACAATAAAGGCGAACAAAATAGCTGTTTTCTGCAAGAAACTTTCGTAGCGGGTAAAAATGGGATTTAAAATTAGAATTTGAATTTAGGTCCACCATAGGGATATTTTAGGTCAACCATAGAACTCGAACCAATATATTATATGAAAAATGATACTGGCTGGTTGCACTATTATAGTAGTTTATGCAACTGTCATATAAAACAGGTTATTAAAACACGAGTTAGGGTTTCAATAGGTAGGTACTTGATTATAAATTAAACACAGGTAAGTAAACAACAAAGTCAACTTACATAATGTATACGTATTAAATTTACTGTTTACTGTTATGTGTGCAAATTGAAATAAACAAGCAGAACATTTTCATAACGTGACGTGATTTTCTTTCCGATTTTCAATATTTCCCAATTCACTGTAGGTTTTGTCGTTCAATTTTATGGACTTGTATAGGAGAAGATCGTAAGTTATTTTAGTAGCCACTTCAAGAGAATCTTTTGGTGTCACTGCATGTGTCCTGCCTATTTCTAGTTTTACAATAAATTTTTACGGGCACGAAATATTGATAAAAGAAAATATTTGGAAATGGCGGCAAATCTAATACCTATCTCCAAGGCCTACTATAATTTGAGGCTGCGCGCGCATCTTTTCCACCACAGACGAAATAATTATAACTATAGTAACTGTTACTGCTCCAAAATAATAGGTTATTTATAAGGTACACTTTGTAAATATGCTACTGATATTTGACAGCTACTAAGAAAAACTGTTACATTTATAACCGACTCTCTAAAAGACCTTATATTCTGTCTTCTTTAAAAAGGTTTAGGTTCAAGAAGAATTTTATCCAAGTGTTATGTAATGATTAAAAAATTAAATTACGTAACACCTTTGCAAAATTTTCATACAAAAATCGTTACGTAATACTAACTTTTTAGTTTTTTATACAATACTCTGCGTAATATTCAGCCTTATGTATCAACTTTTTGTATCATAATTCAAAGATTACGACATGAGTGTAGATAAAAATTATTATGAATATAAAAAAAGAAATATACTTGAAATGTAAACAAGACTACCAACCAAAGAGGTTCTGTTCCTAGTCGATACAAAAATGTCAATAAAATTTTCATTGGTTACAAATAATACTTAATATGATTTTTAGTATTTGTTTCATCAAGTAATAATATTGTAATGGTATTTTTTGTTAAAATTTATGACAAGTGTGACTTAATGAGCCTCTTATTCTTTTCTCTAAGAAGGAGATGAAAAGTAGAGTGTATTACGCGGCAGTAAAAATATTTTTGCCTTGGGCGACCTATTGAATCCCTCGCTACGTTCAGGATTCTACTTTAGAATCCCTCGCCATGCTCGGGATTCTACTCAAGAATCCTTCACTTCGCTTTGGATTCAAAATAGCGCCCTCGCCTTAAAAATATTATTTTACAGCCTTGTGATACAATCTACTATTTCTCCGTCTTTTCTCCGTCTTTTTAAGCATTTTTTAAATACCGCGTTATAGACAAAATCCCATCTGCTGGCGGGTAGCATAGCTATACCCGATGAATTTTAATGTTGAGGCGACCATTATATGTAGAGCGAAGCTCGGTCTCCCAAGTACTGCAGCTTAATTAAATACTAATAACAGCAATGTTAAAAGGACGGAATTACGCGTAAAATATTGAAGCAATAGAAACACGTATTGCACCGTTCCGCTCTCAAGCATAACTATACAACTTTCATTCTATTCAAACTACACAACCGTAGAAGTGACTGACCAGAATCAGAATAAGACATTATCGCAACTGAGACACGTATCGCTCCGTCCTCTTCTCACGCATACCTCTGTCTTGCTTTCACTGTAATCAAGCCACATAATTTCAACAGTAGAAATAACTAACCAGTATGAGCTTCCCGCTGTAGACCCGTAGCGGCACGGTGTACTCAGAGATATTAGTGTAGAGCAGTATCTGCGAGTCGAGCGTCAAGTTCGTGTCGGACCGCAGCAGGGTGACGGTGGCGAGAGAGGCGGAGCGGGCCGGGGCCAGCGCGCGCGGGGACCAGCCCCACACGCTGATGAGAGGCTGCAGCTCCTCGGGGATCTGGTAACAATAGTCTTACATCATCATCATTATAACATCCCAACAAACTTCCACTGAAGGACAGGGAGCTCTCTCCAAAATTCCAGCAAAACACGTTTACATTGTGTACTCGTACTCCGTTATTGTGCCACCTTCAGCAAGGCTATTGTATTTTATCACTAAACGACTAGTGACTCATATAATAATTATGAATATAAACGGATAAACTCACGATTTATATTGACGGCATACGAGTAGGATCGACAGGTTTCGATCTTTTATGAAGAAACTTAAAAGCTATCCTGCTATCAGTCCGTTTTAAAACGCGCCCTATGAAAGAAAAAATGTAAGGATGCAGATTTCCCTTCACCATAGCGCATTATTGCCTAATTTTTGTGTTTCGTTTCTTAACGTTGAATGACCCTAAATTACCAGTACCACATTTGTACTGACTAGTAATCTGGTTCTCTATACTTTCTAGTCTGGCAAAAAAAGCGTGAAAATAATAGAGGAGCCACTTTCAATTCTTTGATTCATGGCTTTTGTGTATTCACAATTCCGCCAACGTCACGTAGTGAAGAGAATACACAATGGAGATTTGCTTTATCGATGTCACGTGGTAACTGGTGAGAATTCCTAGGATTCACTTTCTAAACCAAAACAGATGTATGTCAACATTCACACACTTTTGCATGCAGTTAAATGTTACCAATAAAAATAATTTAGTTCTGCTTCATGACTTTTATGCCAAAACGTATCTAGTAGTACTCTTCCATTTGTATCTATCCCCAGTTGTTCTTTTCCCAACTATACTTTTTGGCGCAAGTATCACATAAATTTTTCAAGTGGCGGCAAAAATCCCCGCGCCTAATAAAATAATAATGTAGCCGGATTGGAATGACTACAGTGTTGTTGTAGGACGGAGCGATGAGTAAGATATTGGAGCGACAGAGACACGTATCGCTCCGTCCTGCTCGCACGCACAGCTCTGTCCTGCTGCCATTCTAATCAACCTACATTATATCGACTTTAGCGATGGTCAGGCAGAAGTGAAAGCGAAAGTACAGCGCGTTCAGAACAAGTTTGTCCATGACGGTTATTTTCAGCGCATGGGTGACAGGCGAAGAGCCAATGAACGACTCGCTCGCCTCCCCCACCTGCCGCGCTCACCCCCGCGACTTATTTTTTGACTTCTGCGCATTAACGGTGACGGACAAACTTAGAAAAACTTCATTGATTCGAACTTCCAATTCGACCTTTTGAAATAATAGTTTTTCGAAAATTTACATACAGAAATTGTGTTTCAGACCGATTCATTTCTTTGATCTATCTAATGATGGGCGCAAAGTATAAAAAAAAAACAATAATTCATTACCAATCAGAAAAGTATCAACTTGGTGCACAAAGGGATGTTGCTTTTTCACAATTATGATGTTAGACGATAAACATCCGAAAACGTCTTCTGGTAACTTTGAGGCCATTGATCTTCGAACACCAATTCCTGAGCAAATTAGTTCCATAATATATGACTTGAAGAATAACCATCATTCGGAAATACGACCATGCAAAATGGATACATAAATATTGGATCGGTAAGCCATTAATTTTGAAAAATCCGAAAGAAAAAGTATAAATGCGGTTAATATATTTCAGTTTAAAATATCCCGGTGTCTGGTATATTTCGAACAAAAAAAAAATCCTATTTAAGAATTCAGTTTTAAGCTATAGCCCATGGAAGAGATTCCAAGTAACTAAGAATGCAAGCGTACTATCATTCTGTTGGCATGGTAGCTAGAAAGAGACGGATGCCCGTTTAGATTTTTTCGCAGCCACAAAAATCTTCCTTTACGTGAGCCCTCCAGTTGTAAGTGGAAGCATACGTGAAATCTCTTTGAACTCAATAACATCTGGCGCGACACTCCTGCGGGGTATTACGTGTTTGGGGGGGGCTGAAGTAATGCATGGCGAGGCGAGGTGTAGTAATGCATGGCGAGGTGAAGTAATGCATGGCGAGGTGAAGTAATTCATGGCGAGGTGAAGTAATGCATGGCGAGGTGAAGTAATGCATGGCGAGGTGAAGTAATTCATGGCGAGGTGAAGTAATGGATGGCGAGGTGAAGTAATGCATAGCATGGAAGTAATTTTTCCTCTGCCTGCTACACCGCCCCGCAAGAAAGTCGCGCACGATGCGGTCAAGTTACAAGTCTACAACCACAGAACCTAATAAACGCCTAACTTCTTGATTTCTTCAAACAAGCACCTGTGTCAATGCGTTGAATCCACATAGTTCCAAGCGGTGGACTCACCTCGATGTGCGAGAGGTATATGGTTTCCTGGAACTCGTTCCTGGCGCTCAGCTCGATCGAGCGCGTCCCCCCCTCCCCCGCCTCCTCCCCCTCCCCCTCCGCCGTCACGAAACTGCAACAAATACACGCAGCTCAGGCGATGTCACATCATAGGACATACAAATCGGACACCGTTGCAGATGACATTATTATATGTATCATCAATCGCGGACAAATTTTTAGGGTTCCGTAGTCAACAAGGAACCCTTATAGTTTCGTCATACTCACTGCAGGTGTGGGGGAGTGAGCAGCAGCGTGCCGGGCAGCAGTCGCAGGCTGTAGGGCAGCAGCGCGCGGCCGAGCCGCACCACGCCCGAGCAGTACGCGTGTCGCCTGCCCCTCCCGCCCCCGCCCCCGCCCCCGCCCCCGCTGCCGTTAGCACTGTCGCCGTTACCCGCATCCGACACGCCCGGCCCGTGTGTGTAGGATTCCCAGAGCTTTTCATCTGAATCGACAAAAATATTACGTCAATATTCATTGCCCAATGATTATTTTAATGGAAATTAAAAACATTAAGGAAAATCTGTGAATCAAGATTGTAACAAGGCGTTTGACAAAGTGAATCTTAAGAAAACTACGAGCGTTTTAAGACATGTTGGTCGAATCAAATATAGAGACAGCAAAATGATTTACAAACTTTAGAAAGAACAGAAAACCTCTACAGAGTTTAAAATAAGAAATATTAAAGGCAAAAAAACACATAGTGTCGGACAGGGGTGACCACTTTCACCATTTATTTTCAATGTGTTAATAAAACGGGCCATATAGAAAGCAGTATTAAAATATAGAACAAGTTATGTATATATTACAGAAAAAAAACACATGAGGAAAAAAGGAAAAGGGCGATCTTAGCGAAATTAGGTATTTCAATCAAGTGGAGAAAAAGAGTTGTGTCGTATCGGAAAGGAAAAAGACTTGGAAGTTACTCCCTGTCTTAATTTCACGAGTAATTTTTTTTAGATTTGTCCGTGTGGTGCCGGCAAAGAATAGTACCAACCTATCTCTACACCTGGGTGTCTTAAGAGACGACTAAAGAATTAGTCCTCCTCCTCAAATTCTCAGTTTTTTTCAACCGGGAAGACTTTCTTGATGGCAAACAAGGAGCTATTGATGTAGCCACATTTTGGGCTACGAGTATGTTACTATAAAATCATTTGCCATTGCTACGAAGAAAAAAAGAAGAAGGGATTATGAACCGGAGGATGGGCAGCAGCATCTTTCTCTGCATCGTATCATCTTACATACTGCCGCACCATCAACAGCGGTCCACAGCCGCAACGCTTACAAACGACGACTATGGTAAATCCCCTCAAAAGTACCACACTTTTTGGTTGGAGTTCTGGAGAGAGCTTCCTGTTCTGCAGTGGAAGTTTCGTGGGATGTTATGATGATGATGAATTGATTATGAAAACTTGAATGTTCGATTTCAAAATATTTGTTTCGTTCTGTAGAAATTTTAAGTGGTTCTATTTTTGCGCTTCTCAAAATGTTTAGCTTTTCAGTCTTCTGAACATGTTTTTTTTATTATCAATGGGCTTACTCTTGACCTCGATCTAGTCTTGAAGACAGAGATGAGGTCGACGATGGAACGAGCTTGCCCAAAAGAAGCATATTCGCACGCAACTTGAACAGTTTCGGGTTATATGAATTCGGGAACACAGACGCAGGCAGAGAATTTCCACATCAAATGTTATGAAATGAATAAACAAGTTTGCTTACAGTCCAGCGTGAGCTCGGCGGCGCGCGTCAGCTCCTGGCGCGGGGCGAGCTGCGGCCGCGACACCGACACCGACACGCCCTCGTACTTCACTCCTGCAGCACACCGACATTACATTCAATATAACACTCAAATGTTACAATTCATAAAGTATCACCTAAAGACCCGGGAGGGCACAAAAGTTTCACGCTTACAATTTATACCTACTTATTATGAACATTTAATGAAATGTAAAAATGGGATTCATCTTTTTCAATGACCATATTATTATTTCTGTTGGGGACGCTTTGAGGCCGCGGGTGATCGAATCCCGTTAATGGAGCAATTTCTCCACACCAACATCCACCTCCAGCACCCGCGTCCTCCACACTACTGACACACTGAACTAATCTGGTCCATGGTGAATGAAGCTACCTACCGTTGTGCGTGTGATGGTGGCACGTGTCCTGTGTGTGGTGGTCTCCGTGGTGTTAGTGTGTCTGTGTGTGTGTGTGTACACGGTCTCTCCACACCCGCCTCCAGCCGGGTTTCGTCCTCCACACTACTGACACACTAAACTAATCTGGTCCGTGGTGAATGAAGCTACCTACCGTTGTGCGTGTGATAGTGGCGCGTGTCCTGTGTGTGGTGGTCGCCGTGGTGTGAGTGTGTCTGTGTGTGTGTGTGTGTACACGGTCTCTCCACACCCGCCTCCAGCCGGGTCTCGTCCTCCACACTACTGACATATTGAACTAACCTGGTCCGTGGTGAATGAAGCTACCTACCGTTGTGCGTGTGATGACCGCGTGCGTCCTGTGTGTGGTGGTCGCCGTGGTGTGAGTGTGTGTGCGCGTGTGTGTGCGGCACACAGCGCGCGGTCTCCACGCCCGCCTCCAGCCGGGTCGCGTCCTCCGCACTACTGCCTACTGATATACTGAACTGCAACACAACAACACGCAATGAGGTTATTAGATTGAGATGAAATTCGGGTACAAGAAACGATTTTCCAGTGTCGACATCAACTGTCTTTGGCGTTAAGAAGGTTATTGAGATGTTACGATGACAAATCAAAGAGCCTGTGCAGTCAGTAGAGTGCAGTAACTGACCGTGTCCGGCGGGTCCCGGTCCCCCCGGGCCCGCAGCGAGATGTCCACCGGGTCTACGTACTCCCCGGGCGGGGCGGGCCGCGCCTCCACGGCTATTACCAGGTCCGAGCCCGTCAGGTTCGTCTTTATTCTGCAAACAAACAACACTTTTACATTATTCCATCATTGCCTTTATTACATCAGGGGTTCAGAATACCGCTTGCTCCCGCTAGCATAAAGTTCATATCTGGTTAATTTAAATAATCAAATTGGTCTTTATTCATTGTAGGATATTAAAACACACCCCCGTCCGGAGGAGACCCCTGCTCACAACACTCACCGGACGTACGCGGCGAGCGGCGCGTGGGGCGCGTGCTGGGGGGACGAGTGCGGGGGCAGGGAGACCCGCAGGCGCACCACGGCGCGCGAGGAGTGCGGGGGCAGCAGCCAGGCGGCGCGCGCGGCGGTCGCGCCCCCGTCTGGGAGCGACAGCCGCAGCCAGCCGCCCGACGAGTACACCTCGCTCACCTGCGCACGCGCCACAACACACATATACACTCCCACTCAGCATAGCATGAGTACTGTAGACCTTGCCAATGCAAACTCTACATCTACTTTGTAACTCTGGGCGATTAGATTCTTTCAAATTAATGTCAGCGTACCGCTAATGTTTCAATTAAAAGTTAGTTTGCGCCACGTTTTCGGCGTGTGCACGTCTTTACATATTTTATGTCGTCAACTTCTTACAACGCCCCCCAACTGGAAAATTAAGTGATATTCTCGATCCCAGCCTTTCACATCCACCTTTTTCCAGCCAGCCAGGTACAAATTTCGTCAGTCATTTCCTCACAGGCAACAACTCGTAAAATGCTTCAAAGAGAAAGAAAGAGAGAAAAACAATTAAATAAAAATTCATTCAATGCACGATAATGAGTGTAATAAACTAAACAGAATGTACAGATAATATCGTGCAATGAAATAGCACTAAACTCAGCATTTGTCACAAATACCAGAGAAGTATTTGTGACACTGATTTTCAGCCAGCACCAGAGTTACACAAAATAATAAAAACGCTGAGAGTTGTATCACGAAGCCTCGTAAACGTCAGTCTTAATCTGATCCATGTATCAATATCTGAGCCATCCTCTACCTCAGCTAAGCTATTACAATAAAATCTGAAAGAACTGTTAGAAATATCACCAGCTAGCGATATGCCAGGTATGGCAGTAGTTACCTGCATGGGCTGGTCGGTAGGGTTGCGCAGAGTGAGCAGCGGCTCTAGCGTCGCGTTGGCCGGCACCCGCAGCCCTAGTATCGGCCACACGCCCCACTCCGATGGCACACCCTCCGCCGTCACCTGCAACATACACACACATACTGTCACCATGTTCATAATACACATCATAATAACATCCCATGCAACGTCCACTACAGGACAGGAAGCTCCCTCCAGAATTCTAGCTTTTGCTGGAAAAATGTAAAGGGGAAGTACCATAGTCACCTCGCTTGTTAGCGTTACGGCTGGCACCATGGACCGCGGTTGTAGGTGACACCAGAAAATAAGATACAAAGGAGAATGCTGCTGCCCATCCTCCAGTTTATAAATAAATAAATGATAATTTATTCAAGACATTTTAACAATGATGACTTAGGAATAAACTTATAATTAGAACAAAAAATTAGATAAAACTGAACTAGGATTCCCTGTGTTTCAGGCAAAATAAACCAACTTAAAACTATAAAAACTATCTTAAATAATCACATGCGAAATCTATTTAGGTGTAAAAGTAAGAGTTTAAAAGTTTATTATAATAACAAATTTTACTTTAAAACGATCAATAACTTGTCTGTATCTTCGTAGAACATATTTTGGGTATTATTTTATAACCCTTAGTCGCCTCTTACGACACCCACGGGTATGTATGGGTTGGTACTATTATTTGCCGGCACCACACGGGACTATACAGATTTGAATTCACACACATATACAGCTTGAATTTTTATTGGTTTTGTTCCTGAAGCCGTGATTCTATTCATGAAAACAAGAAACTTTCGCGAAGAAAAAATTTCGTTACTTGAAAACTGCTTTTGTACGGGATAACGAAAAATTTTTGTCAAGTAAAAAATTAATTCTTCGGGTAAGTAGCTTGTTATCATGACTAGAATCACTGGGCTTCGGGAGCGAAATCAATGAAAAATGAAAATTCACGCTGTATGATTATCATCATCACAACATTCTAAAATATTATTTTGGAATGTATACGCTTTTTACTGTTGCAGCTGAAGCTGTTGGACCCGTAAGGTCCCTACGCTGCCTTGGACTCCAACCTTAAGTTATTAGTGTTGAAGAGTGTGACAGTTTGGTATAATACTCACAGGATACTTTTGTACGCCCCTCGCGGTTTGTATGTAGAGGTGCGCGGAGACGAGCCCCTGGCTCCGGCCCAGGTAGACCACGCTAAACGTGGTGTTGCCATCCGGCGGCACTATCTGCAACAAACATAACCCCGTCACAAGTCATCACCCGTGCCTGGCCATGTCACAACGCCGCCCTATACATATAGGTTGTAACCGCGACTTGGTGGAGGTGCTAGGATTAAATGGGTTTAGTCGCTATTACGAGGACTTGCTGTGACCACTGACCTTACCTAAGAGAGTGCTATACCACCAACTAAACTTCTTCTTTTCGTGTCGACGCAAATCCAATAAAATAAAATGAATTTTGTCCAGTATTCAGCTACGAAAACGGCATTTTGTGTAGCTTGCATCAGTTCATCTTGCGTGCAGGTGTTAGGGCACGCGGAGCAGGATGTAAGGTGGGCCATACTCTGCGGGGAATAACCGCACTCGCATGAAATGTTCGCCTCTACAGTGAACCCCCACCTCACCCCACCGCGTGCTTTATGCTTTCTATATAGTAAAGCACGTTAAGCCGTTGGACCCGGTTACCATCTATCTAAGTAAGTGGACGTTATATCTTATTTTATTTTATATTATTAATTAGGAACGCCAACAGTAATGGTGTTAAACTTACTTAAAGCATACATAGGGAAACGGTCTGACACCAAGACCTATTATAGGCGAGCACAGCACTCTTAATTTAATTAAATAGTAAGGTTAGTAACTTTAAACTAATAGATAGAAAATTTTAACAGTGATCATAATTAAACACCAATTTAAATAAAATGGCGGTCAAGACAACACAGAAGTAATTTTTTCTTTAAATTTGCACAAACTGTCATTAAATATATCGATGTTAGCATTAAGCTTAGTAAGTTCGTTATATGCCATTGAAATCCGAGATAGGGGGGAGTTTAAGCCTAAATTTGTTCTACAATGCGGACGTGAAAATAACCGGACTATCGGAGCACGAGGATAACGAAAAGGAATTGCAAGACCGAAAGAGCCTAGGATGGACGGAGAGTCAATGAAGTTGTTTATAAGCTTATATAAGAACATAATATCGCGAATTTTCCTTCTAGTCCTCAAGGTTTTCATACTAAAAAAGGATAAGCGTGTCTCGTAAGGGCAACGATGGGAAGTTCTAGTAAAACACCTCTGAATTCGTTCAATGCGCTGAGATTGTGCTGCATAGAAGGGACACCAAGCGGTAGAGCAGTATTCAAGGCGACTACGCACCAGTGCATTATACAATGTCATTTTGGGTCTCATGGAACGAAAATTACGAGTATTGCGCCTGAGGAAACCGAGCATTTGTGACGCCTTTTTAACAACGTTATCAACATGCGAACGAAATGATAGTTTCCCATCGATTACAACACCAAGGTCACGCATTTCCTTAACCTCCTGAATGGGGTAACCATTTAGATGGTAAGTTGAGTCAAAAGGTTGCTTCTTACGTGTATACTTTATGTGGTTGCATTTGCTGGTGTTCAAAACCATCTCATTCTCGACACACCACTGCGAAATCCTATCTATATCACTTTGCAGTAAGTCCATATCTTGACGTGAATTCAGGACGCGGTAGACTTTGAGGTCGTCAGCGAACAATGAGAAACTACTGTGGTGTATACATTTTGTAATGTCATTGAAGAAGATGGAGAACAGTATTGGGCCCAAATGCGAACCCTGAGGTACCCCTGATTCAGAATTATATACGGTAAAAAAGAAATTATTTACCGACACCATGAGAGGTCTCCCTGTTAGATATGTGCGGAACCAATTGAGTAAGGAACCATCGATTCCCACTTGCCAAAGCCTAGTTAGCAACAACGTGTGGCTCACCTTATCAAAAGCGCTAGTCAGGTCTGTGTAGACAGCATCAATTTGATTGCCCTTGTCAATGGCAGTTGAGACTTCAGACACGAAAGAGACAAGGTTTGTTTCAGTCGAACGGCCTCTCTTAAAACCATGCTGATGACCAGACAGGACTTGATCTACTTGGCGACTAATAACGGGACAGAGTAATGACTCAAAAATCTTGGAAAAACAAGAAAGAATAGAGATGGGGCGGTAGTTTGCGACATCACTGGCATCATCTTTCTTGTGAAGCGGAAGAATGGTAGCCTTCTTCCATTCCTCAGGAAAAATGCCATTCAAACGTGACCTATTTAGGATAGCAGAGAGAGGATATGCAAGAACGCCACCGCAGCGCTTTATAAACAGCGGAGGAATGCCGTCCGGACCAGCACCTTGGAATACTTTAAGGTTTTTGATTTTACGTTGAATGTCCGTTATGTCCTACCGTGATAATTTTTAGTTTGTAGTTTAAATGTATAATACTCATTGCATGCTGAGTACTTTTAGTAAAAACAAAATTTTGTTAAAGACTGCCAGACAGAAAGTTTGTCATGTAACTAGTATAATAGTTAGCCCTAGCACAGGCCCTGGCTTTTTTGGGCTGCTATTACCAACACCTATAATTTTAAAAAAAATTTACGTCATTATTTTATATAAGGTGCAAATTTGTCATTTTATTGTAGATATAATAAATAAATTAAAAAATTTAAAAAAAATGTGAGCCATGTCAATCAGAGGCCTTGGGCGGCTCAACCACTCTGACACTCGGGTTTTGTAAGGTCTCTCATCGATCTTACATACAACCCACACGATACGATTATGAGAAAATTCAATATTTGGAATAATTAAATTTCAAAAAATAAATTTGACAGATATTAGTAGTATTTGTGTACGTATAAGGAGGTAAAATAGGCGGCTTTGGACAGAAAAAGATGGAGGGAGTTGCACAGTTAAACTGACAGGGATGCTGCATCGACAAGAGCCTAGCTCTTAAATTAAAGAAGATTGGCAATAATCAAATAATATAGTAAATTTCATTAAATAAGAGAAATAGTGGAATGTCCATCTCATAAACCGTGCAACCTTCTTTTATATCAAATGGGTTTTCTTTTCAGCTCAATCTAGGCCTGACACCGAGTCAAAGGTGGGGTCGACTACGGCATGACCTCACCGAGAAGAAGCCATTCACTTGCGATTTGCATAGATTCGGGTTGTATGAATACGGGAACACAAAAGCAGGTAGAGAATTGCACTCGTTGGCTGTGCGCATGATAAAAGATGTAGCAAAGAACTTCAGTGCGTCTGGAATCCGCTTGGAAGAAGAGAGATAGCCGAATAAACTCCTCGAATTTTACTAAAAAAAAACTGTTTTACTCGTATTTCTTTCACTATTGCGTATTTTTTTAATTAAGGACATAAGCAAGGACGCAAGTGTAAGGAATTTAGTGCGCTGCGTCATTTCATCGACAATAACATGTTGACATTATCATCCTATTCTACTATCCTATCCTACTAATATTATAAACGCGAAAGTTTGTAAGTATGGATGGATGGATGTTTGTTACTCTTTCACGTAAAAACAACTGAATGGATTTTAATGAAACTTAACAATAATATAGCTTATACATCAGAATAACACAAAGGCTACAATTTATAAACCTGCGCAGACGAAGTCGCGGGCACCAGCTGGTAATTCATATTTAGTTTCAGTCCTGGCTACTTCTAAAGGCCATTCGGTGGTTTGAAGTTTGGTTAGGTGGATCATTGATTTGACACGGACTATAGTTACTAATACGATACCTACTGATACGACTACGATACGAGGCAAAAAAAGGGTGTTTTCAAAGTAAAAACGTAAATTTTTCGTTGGTTACATGAAACAGTTTACACAATGAAGGCTAAAAATATTTCAACATCGGCAATAGCCATCACGTGATGCCAACTCCGAGAAGAAGGCAAAACAAAAACTCTTGAAAGGCAGTATTTTCATACACCCTGAAATAGATAATCAATAGGTACGCGGTCATTTTTACACCACTGCGGTGCAGCTCAAAAGAAGGGTTAATGAATTTGACCCGTGTGCATGTAATTGTAACTTACAGACTAGCGTTTATAGGGTTCCGTACCCAAAGGGTGAAAAACGGGACCCTATTATTATGCCTCCGATGTCTGTCTGTCAGCGGGCTGTACCTCACAAACCGTAGGTAGATGGTTAAAATTTTCTCAGATTATGTACTTCTGTTGCTGCTATAACAAAAAATTCTAAAATTTTAAAAAATAAGGGGCTCCCCTACTATTAAACTGTTTTTTAATAAAAATATGCATGTATTGAGCCAAAACCATGCATTTTTATTTATCTACTCTATTTTTTTTAATACTCTTGACCTCGATCTAGTCTTGAAGACAGAGATGAGGTCGACGATGGAACGAGCTTGCCTAGAAGAATCCCATTCATCGAATAGATTCAAAGTATAGATTGCATTGAGCCAGAAAACACGCATGTATTGAACCAATTTATTAAAAAACGTAAAAATGTGTGGCAGTCGCGAACGAATGAGGCAAAACAAGTCTTGTAAACATAGTCCTAATAAACAGGTGTGCGCGCACTAGTATTATTGATACAGCAGGTATTCAAATATTTGGAACTCCGTACTCCGTGATACCACAGAATATACAGGTTGTTTCTTGGTAGGTATACCTCTGCAAACCTCTCTGATGGTGGCTTGCCTTTGTTTTACAAGTTTTCAAAACAAGCATATTTTTTTTGGTTCTTTATACAAATTGCCACGATCAACTTGTTTTGCCATTCCGAAAGGTTTGCGTAGATATGCCAAAAAGACCCTGTAAACAAGTTTAACCACAGAATATATATACAGGGCTTTAAAAAATTGGTGTAGAACTTTTTAAAGGCTTATCCTGGGGGTTAAATGCAACAACTTTTGAACTACGACTTTTTGAAATTTGCAAAAAAATCGACTCTTCATACAAACTGGACTGATGGGATGATGGAGTCGATTTTTTTTGCGAATTTAAAAAAGTCGTAGAACAAAAGTTGTTGCATTTAGCCCCAAGAATAAGCCCGTAAAAGTTTTACACAAAAAATTTAAGCCCGATATATACGGAAACGGTGGTGTGATAATACTAAAGCACTGAAGGGTGTGAATCTGCCCATGAAACTGAACAACTTTTCCCAAGGAACATAAGTCGAAATACGAAAACCAAATTTGACCTCCCATACAAAATGCGGTATCAGCTGATGCAGCTTCTATTTCATTTCATTTATTCATTCAACTTACTTATTTACAGAAAATCCAAAACACAAGTAAGCTTATAAAAATTACACAACTTAATTAAAATTACTTAATTAAATTTTAATAATTACAAATAAAAATTGACAAAAAAAATGTCAACGAACTGTCATAAAATTAAAATATCAAATTGTCAAAAAATGTAATTGTCAAAAGTAAATAATACCTAAGTACGTTCAAGTACTTTTAAGCCTTGCTAAGAAAGCATCCTAGAATGTCAGTAAACAAATCAATCTCGTCAATGTCAAAGAGAATGTTACTTATCAACGTAAGTGCCCGTGTGGTAGGTGCGTTGTTCGCAAATTTGGTTCGCGTGACCGGGCGCTGTATCAGCCGTAGTTTACGCCTCGGCGCCATCGCTCCATGCGCTTCGCAGGGTTTTTCCGAAACTATGATGCCCACTTCCTGCATCGCCAGGGGACCATCTCTCTTTTGATGCAGAACACTAAGATAGTGCATCAGCAGCAGCACCTTCCTTCTTAAAGAAAGCGTCTCCATATCCACCATCGCTGATACAAACAATGAGGGATAAAGAAAGGGATAGTATCCATATGCACGTTTGTAAAACCAGCGTGCGAACTTGTGTTGGATTTTTTCCACCATAAGTTTGTATTTGTCCTCGTGAGGATCCCAAATTATAGCCCCAAATTCAAGTTTGCTGCGCACGTACGCATTATAAAGCACCTTGGAAACTCTCATATTATTAAACTGTGCAGCAGTACGCATAATGAAACCTAAAATCTTACTAGCTTGCTTACACATACTAACAACGTGTTTGTGAAAATCTACTTTGCAGTCCATTATAACGCCAAGATCGCGAATGTCGTCAACTCTTTCCATAGGGACTTCCTCGATCTTATAACTAGCAACAATTGGGGAGCGTTTTCGTGCATATGTAATGATTTTACATTTAGTAGTATTAAAAGGAAGATTATTAGTTTTGCTCCATTCAGTTACCGCATCAATATCCCTTTGTAGCAACTGTGTATCAGCTTCTGTGGACACCCCATAATACAATTTGAGGTCGTCAGCAAACAAAACGCATTCAGCTGTAGAAATGACATTCGGTAGATCGTCAATCATTAGAAGGAAATGTGTAGGACCTAGGGTGCTACCTTGGCTAACTCCGGATCTCGTGTAGTATTCTTTGGTTTCATAACCATTGACTCACAAATTGACGCCTTTTGCTGAGGTAACTTGAAAAATTCTATGCTAGGTCAAAGATTTATTTTGTTCTATGACCTATGTTCCGCGGGAAAAGTTGTTCAGTTACATGGGCAGATTTACACCCTTTAGTATTATCATACCTATCCGTTACACTTTATTTTAAAAAAGGAGTAAAACTACATCCAAAGATTTTTGAAAATACGCTTGCCACACTCATGAATCGAGCCGATACTAATGAAAAAAGAATTAACACCCTGTACTTTTATAACGGGTAATCGATGAAGCCAATTATCATACGAATCAAAACTTTCTAAAAAACATGATATCTTAAACTGAAGGAAGACCATCTTGTTTATTTTATTCCGCGTCTTAGCGCGATACTTATAATAATTAGGCAAAATATACATACTCGTATAGGTATGAAAAGTGCGAAAGTTGAAAACAGATCATATCATCTCAATCACATCGTGTGGGTTATTCTTGTTATTGTTAGATTTATCGATAGCTGCTATAAAAGTACAAGATGCATTTCTATTGCATTAGTGTCGGTTCGAATCCCGGGTGTGACAAGCGTGTTTCTTTGAATGCAGGTATACCTACTTATTTTTTAAATAAAGGACCTTTGAATCTAATTTGCTACCTTTACTATTTCGAGTGGTCCCGTGTGGTGCCGGCAAAGAATAGTACCAACCCATACATACTCGTGGGTGTCGTAAGAGGCGACTAAGGGTTAACTGGAGGATGGGCAGCAGCATCCTCCTTTGTATCTTACATCTTACATCTTACTTACTGCGGTCACCTACAACCGCGGTCCATAGTGCCAGCCGTAACGCTAACAAGCGAGGTGACTATGGTACTTCCCCTCCACATTTTTCCAGCAAAAGCTAGAATTCTCACTGTCCTGTAGTGGACGTTTCACGGGATGTTATGATTATGATGATGACTATTTCGAGGACTTTCCCTCCAGATGGCGTTAAACTGTAAAGCCTAATAATTATTTTATTCGAACATCTTTATAAAGCTGAATAAAGTAAACAATAAGTGATCAGTCACCTGATAGGCCGCGAGCGGAACCGCAACACTGAAGGCCAGCGTTGCAAAAAGCACTTTGACCGAAATCATAAATAAATTAATGTTTTGTCACAAAATTAAATTTTCATAACTTTGTATATCGTATTTGAACACTGTCACACCAATGACGGTACAAACCCAATGCTCTATTAGGGACCTACGCCAGTGGTAAGAACATACTGGTTTGCGGTTGGTCCACGTAGCTCGGTCGCCACTGATCGATGATAGCTGAGGACGTTTAATATCCTAATTTAGGTGATG
The DNA here is from genome assembly GCA_947532105.1 of Athrips mouffetella. Lineage (NCBI taxonomy): Eukaryota > Metazoa > Arthropoda > Insecta > Lepidoptera > Gelechiidae > Athrips > Athrips mouffetella. The sequence continues at coordinate 29,863,203 of OX383968.1, read as the reverse complement.
AGGTCGCCCATCGCTCATCGCGCGATCAAACAATAATAACATGTAATATTTCTGTCTGAAAGGTAGCTACCTATCAGCCACCGACTGGCACGTGGATCTATTTTTAACAATTATGTTATTACTTTAATATGTTTTTATTTCGCATAATCATTGTATTGTCTTTCTCTAAATTTTTTATATAATAATTTAAGCAAAATAAATTCGCTAGTACACTAACTCTATTAATTGTTTTAGTTATTGATTGATTTTAAAAGCTTTTGAGTTTGAAAAGCAGCTTTATTAACTTCAGCAGATATCATAAAGCGAGATGAGTTATAAACTTATAATCACACTGACGTCTTACGACTAAAAATAAAATTTTGCAGATAAAAAAGCACAAATCCACGTTCAAACGAACATGATATAATGTGTCAGAATGACAAACAGTAGCGTAATACATTGCGTAGTGTTAGATACAGAGTGTGTGGCAGTACTCGCCGCTTTCAAATAGGCTTAAAACAGGTACGCTCAGCAGAACATTGTTTCAATCGTCTAGCAAAGACGGCTAAAGACTTATTATGTTTCTTTAAAGGATAGAATGCCTCAAATAAGTTGCTGGGGAAAGTGGTGAATTCCAAAAGTGTTGGCACAACATACAGAAATTTTATGTTTATACCTATATCAGTCAACAGCCGTCATATCAACGTTAAAATCCAAAGAAGCGTCCAATACAATCTACACCTACAGACCAAACAATCATCATAGCATCCCAGAAAAAAAGTCCACTAGAGGACAGAGAGGACCCTCCAGAAGTCAACCAAAAACGCGTGGTCGGGAATTACCATACCATAGTCACTACGCTTGTAAGTGTTGCGGCTGGCGACCGCTGTTGTTGGTGACCGCAGTATAATAGGTCTACCTATGAAATTGCCGAAATTTTCTTACAGATTAATGAGATCATAATTCCTATAATTCTAATGCTATTTTTTTCATTTGATTTATATTTGAAAGTTGACTTCAAGGTTATCAATTTACGCATAAAATAAAGTTTTTATTTTTAGTTTGATATATAAAATTAAAGGTTTGAAAATTGTTCGTCTTAAATGTCGTCCGATTTCATCATTAGATTTGTTATATTTTTTTACAGATAATAGTTTTCGAAAATTAAATTTAAGCTTCTGTTAGCTTAATGTCTTCCCAATAATGCTTAAAAAAATAAGAAAATTTGGATTTATAATTCCTAAGAAAAATGCAAAAATGTTAGTACTGAAAATTGAGTTTACCTGAAATTCGCCATACAAAACGGCAATTTCATAGGTAAAGACCTAATATGTAAGATGATACGATACTCAGGAAGATGCTGCTGCCCATCCTCCGGTTCATGAGCCCTTAGTCGCCTCTTACGACACCTACGGGTAGAGATGGGTTGGTACTATTCTTTGCCATAGCACCAAACACTCAGTTCTTAATTATTTGATAAACGTATATTAATCACATAGTGTGGGTTTTAAAATCGATGACCGACCTCAAAAACCCTGGTGTCACAGCTCTTGAGCCGCCAACAGGCCTGTGACACTCCGCACTCTAGGTATGCAACGCGGCGCTAGATTTAATCTTTGCCGCCAAAAGCCTCTGACATGGCTCATTAACGGCTACTTCCGTAGATAGTAAACCGGGACCAACGGCTTAACATGCCTTCTGAAACACGGAATCATCTTACTTTTCCGACAATCAGGTGCTTCACCCTGCAATGTCCTAACCAAGCTAGGGAGTCTCACAAAGTGAATTATGTTTTGACAGTGTTCCCACCGGGGACCGGACCCAAAACCTCCGAATGCTCTAACCACTAGACAACGGAAGCTGATAATGCTGCTGATACGAGTAGATATGTTGTGTGTGCTACGTGTTTCGCCGCAGCGTGCGATGTGATCCGTGCTTGTTTCTCCGTAACAAATGCGATCTGGGCTTGCGTTTCTCCGTAACAATTTACGCAGTTTCGGCACTCCACTCGTTTGTGGAGCTAATTCAATTAGAGCGGTTCGGTTCCGTATGTAATCAGTCATCTAAGACGGTTTTGTTGTTATTTTAGCACTCGCAGAGTTGTTAATGAGGTGTGAGAGCGCTCTTGTTGCATTACTGCCTTTTTTTATGTAAATAAAACCGGTCAAGTGCGAGTCGGACTCGCGCGCCGAGGGTTCCGATATACCTATAGTATTTTTGGAAGCAATAAAGTCCATTTTCAGGACCGCAAAACTAAATTTGTTTGTAAAGGTTTTTTGCAGATTTCTGAAAAACTGTGCAACTTAGAAAGATCGTTTTATTTTTGCTGTAAAGTTTATATAAACTTCTGTCAACTGTAATTAATTCAGATTTTTCCTTACTCAAACTTCGGAGATAAGGGGGGGGAATGGTATTTTTCTTGACATTTTTCATCATAACTTTAAAACTAAGAAATTTAAAAAAATACAAAAATATATTTTAAAATGTACAAGTAAAGCCCTTTCATATGATACCCCACTCGACCTAGTAGCGACAATTTGAAATTTGGCCCCCCCTATTTTGGCCCCCTTTATATTAATAATCATACTTTTTTCAAATTTTTTTCTTGTGCAATTAAGTTGGGCAACTATATTCTAAAACTATTCCAAATTTCAGGTTGATAGCATAAGTGGTTGCTGAGATATAGAGGTGTGACAGACAGACGGACAGACAGACAGACAGAGCGGCACCATAAGGGTTCCTTTTTTTTACCATTTTGGTATCGGAACCCTAAAAATGAGCAAGTGAGTTTGTTTGCTACCTCATGGATTCAGATTCAGATAATTTTATTCAATGTAGATTCTTTACAGAATGTCATGCAGAATACAATGAAAATAGAGCGAATATACGCCGTTTCGGATCGTGCTATGGCAGCGTAAAAGAAACGGCAAGAAAACACTGAGGCACGGCCTACATTAAGAGTCGGCTTTTTACAATGTGTTTCTTATGTTTCGCCGGAATATCAGAGCACCATACCTCTTTGTCATTGATATAGTCATCTAATCTATAGTATGCTTTTTAAGATAACATTTGCTTTACATATTCTTTAAACTTTTTCTCAGGTAATTGTGATGGTAAGTGGTCGCCATTGCCCATAGCGCCTACTGTCTTATTGGTAGCATAATTGACACTAACAAGACAGCAAAGCGCGTTGCTCACCCTGATAACTAAGATAGTGTGTCTCATGTGCCAGTAATTTAACTGGCTCCCTTACCCTTCAAACCGAAACAAAGCAGTGCAAACACTTCTACTTCCCCAGACGGTCTTTGCACAAAAGCCCTACCACCTTCAAAACCTGCCTAACCTGAAACCGCAATGTCCCTTGAATTCATATTAGGAGAGGTCAGGTTTGAGTGGTCTTGTAGTTTCTACAATCAAAGGGCAAAAGCTTGCAATAGGTATATTATTAGGAACCCTTAGTGCGCGAGTCCGACTTGCACTTGGCGGGTTTTTATTTCTTAAACCCTAGTTCCGTGAATAAAACTGCAGTGAAATGTTAAATCAGACTCGAAATTGCCTCCATGTCGAAACCGACTACTAACTTCAAAACCATCGAACATTGTTACGCGCAGCAGTTCGTGCAATTTATATGCTGACACGCGACAAAATGGCTTGTGCTGAGCTCGCGAGCCGCTCGGCGTACATTTTTTGACAGCGAGAGTCAGTGCGTTGTATTATGTAGGTTGTCTGCATTTAACGGTAAAAGTGGCGCCAATAAGGGATCGCGTGCAATTGTGCAGGTTTGTGTCGGTCATACAGCTCGCGAAATCGACCCAAGCGCGAGCTGTATCACGTATCAATGTTCGACGCACCACGATTGTTGATTGAACCTATCTATGACATAACACATAACTAATGTAAGCAAATCAGCCACTACACCGATAACGTGATCTCCCCCCCGGTGTTGTGTTTGCTTACGCGTTGTCATAATGTGTGTTATCTTATTACTTATTATTATCATTACAAACAGTTTTTTCGTCTTTATTACAATTACCTATAATCATCAAAGTAATTGACTGGCCCGTTGGCGTGGTTGGTAGTTGGTAGTGAGCCAGCCTTCAACGCCGTGGGCCGCGGGTTCAATTCCAACCCATGGCAAATATTTGTGTGAAGTACACGAGTGTTTGTTCTGAGCCTCTGGTACCCATAGTACAGGATTACACGTTAGCGTAATATTATATATTCTTTGGTTACCGGCTTTGCCTAGTTTGGGATCAGATGAATTCTGCCCTCGTTAAATCCCTTCGACTTTATGATAGGTAGTTGCACGATGCTTCTTTAAATTTAGGCTCCTTTTAATCTATTGATGTCATTTTCTTTGTCAACGAAACAAAGTGACAGCAATAGAGTTTTAACTATTAAGAAAAGTCTTTTCTTAACTGAAAAATTTTTGTTTACATAACACCTCTTTCGTGAAGTCTATTATAACAACAATAACCGAGTATGTAGTAACATGTATTAATGTCTGAAATGGTCCATAAATAAGGTAGAAAGTTGACTTGCGCTTGCGACGCGAGGGTGACCGCTTCCTGCGATAGTGTCAGTACCACTCAATACGCTGATAACCCAATAACGACCACATCTCGTTACCCACCACAGCACCGCTACCGCGCACCCGCCCGAAAGGATGGACTTTATCGTGACATTTATCATCATCATTATTAGTACCTGGTCGACCGAGCTTCGCTCTATAATAGCCGCCTCAACATTCATATCATCGGGTGACCAAGCTATATGCTACTCGCCAATAGATGGCGCTGTAGGTTCCTGTTTATAAGACGCGGTATTTTTAGAAAATGCTTAAAAACACAGGCAAACGATTTTTCACAGACATTTCGCCTCCGAAAACCCCCATACGGTAAATTTCATCGTAATCGTTAAGAGTCGTTTTCGAGAAAGAGTTGAAGAGTCGTTTTAGATTATAAACGAGCGTCGCAGGTAAATTGTCAGTTAAATTATAATTTACCTAGTTAATATATAATTTAACCGGTAAATTTTAAACGGTAAATTATAAAGAAACCTAACCACAGAATAAAGTAACAGTACAGAACGGACACTCTCCGCCCCCCTTGTAATCTACCCCGCACCCGTTCGCGAGATTACGCGAACTTCTCAAATTCGCACTCGATGTACGTGGGACACTCAGAAATATTTGCGACACTAAAAAAAATTGTTCTACAGGTACATATATTTTTATTAAATCTTTTCAAAGTACTCTCCACCAGCCTCTATACAAAGATTCATGCGTCTGAACCAGTTTTCAAAACACTTTTTCCAGTCCGCCGTAGACACCTCGTTTACAGCCTGCTCGAACGCAGCCAGCGCATCTTCCGGCGACGAAAATTGTATCCCCTTGAGCTGATTTTTTATTTTTGGAAATAAAAAGAAGTCACACGGTGCTAGATCAGGGCTGTAAGGAGGGTGACCCAGGAGTTTGACTGGTGTGCTGTCCAGGAAGTCCCTCGTTTTGAGCGCGGTGTGTGCAGGCGCATTGTCGTGGTGGAGCAGTAGTCCGCGGAGCCCTGTGTTTGGTCGCTTGTTGCTCACAACAGAAAAAACTTCTGGTAAACATTTGGTAGTATACCATTCGGCGTTGATGCTTCTTTGATCTCGTAAGGGAATTGAGGCCAAGTGGCCAGTCAAATTAAAAAAGCTGGCGATCAAAATCTTCCCCCCGCTTCGAGATCGCTTCACTTTGGTAGGCGTTGGTTCATTTTGAAACACCCAAACTGTCGACTGGCGCTTGGTTTCTGGATCGTATTGATAAATCCAGGACTCATCACCTGTTACGATGTCGTAAACACGCCGAGACGAGCCTGCTTCAAATTTGTTCAGCATATCACGGCACCATTCCACCCGGGCCTGCTTCTGAGCGTCGGTGAGGTAGTGCGGCACCCAGCGCGATACTATCCTCCTCACGCGAAGATGCCCGTGTAGAATCTCGTGAACGCTTCCCGATCCAATCTTTAATATGTGCTGAATCTCCTGATATGTAATTCGCCTATTATCTTGGATTAAAATTTTCACTGCTAGCACGTTTTCTTCCGTAATAGCCGTCAAAGGGCGACCGCTTCTTTCTTCATCCCCCAAGGTTGGTCGACCGCGCCTAAATTCGTTATACCAACGATACACGGTTGCCTTGGAGGGGCCTTCATCCATAAATGCCATTTGAAGTCTATCGAACGATTCATCCGGTTTCAGGCGACACTTGAAATCGTAAAAAATCATAGCTCTAAAATGTTCCCGGCGCAGATCCATTTTTCAGTAAGACACGATACTTTGAATTGGCTCGCAAAAAATGTGGAGGGAAATTTTGAAAATGGAACACACATATTTTTACTTACAAGTAATCATATTTTCGAAAAAGATTCTGACCGGCCAGTCTCCCATATATAAAAACTATTTTTCGCAATACTTTCTGAGTGGCCTGGTATCTACCGTCTTACTACAAAAAAGTTAGACATCTGTTGAACACTTGATCAAAAAAATCGTAGAAAATAACTCTGGCTATGTCATTGATGCGCAGAAGTCAAAAATGACTTATTTTCTTATGACTTGACTTCTGCGCATCAACTGACATAGCCTAGTCATTTTGAGCGATTTTTTGATCAAGTGTTCAACAGATGTCTAACTTTTTTGTAGTAAGAACCAGGATGTGCCTCAACTAATCAAATCTAACCTAAACTAACAGAACCTAATATCCCGTGAAATTACAAAAATACGCCCCGGTAAATTATAATTTAAAAGGGTGCCTATTGACAAATTACCGTTAAATTATAATTTAACTAGGTAAACTATCATTTAACGGCTCTGTCAATTTCCCTGCGACATAAATAAACGAGCAATATTTGAATACATCTAGCTAAAAAACTAGTATGATACTCAGCACAAGAAACTGAACAACTTTCCCCAAAAAACATAACTTGATAATAATGAAAAACAAAATTGGCTTCCCCATACAAACCTTGCGCCGTCCATACTGGAATTTGTATGGGTAGGCAAAATTTTTAAGAATAGAAATTATTATGTTCTTTTTCTGAATAGAAAACACAAAATTCTGGGACAAAAATACATGAAATCTTGTGAAAAACTGAAACTTATTTTGTGTAAGCTTACGGCCGCGGCATTGCTTGTGGAGTATATGGAGCTATTCTTATACAGGGTGTTAATATGATTGCGTGCCATAGGTCAGGGGCGGGATCAGTATCAGTAACTGAACAACTTTTCCCAAGGAACATATTAGGTCGAATTTTGACCTCCCATAGAAACTGCATCAGCTGATAGCGCATTTTGTATGGAAGGTCAAATTTGGTTTTTCGTATTTCGACCTACGTTCCTTGGGAAAAGTTGTTCAGTTACTGATACTGATCCCGCCCTTGAGCTATGGCACGCAATCGTATTACCACCCTGTATATTTCATGTGTTGAGTAAGTGGGGCACAGGGATAAACACTAGGTATTTAAGTATTATGAAGGATCACCATAATAATGTTTTCCTTCCTTAACTAATGTTTTGAACAAAGTTGTGGTTGTAACCACGTCGCATGAACTTAGTTACGCTACGAAATTGATACATGAAAAAAACCGGCCAACTGCGTGTCGGGCCACGCGCAATATAGGGTTCCGTAGTTTTTCAGGATTTTCAAGTGTGTTTCATAACGTTCATAACATAAACTTTTTACCTCCTAATGCTCAGTGAGGTCCTAGTGCCTGATTGCTATTTTTATTATTTTCCGTTTTTCATCTAAAGCTCACTAACCTTTGAAGCCTTCTTAGCTGTGACAGCTTTCCTTTTAATTTCATCATAGTATACTACTGTGAAGTTTTTCACATTTTCAATAACAACCGTTTTGCTGATGGCAGGTGGGAGACAATGGACTCCAACAAAAAATTGCGCTTTCAAGCTAAATATTTGGCACACGGATCCCCAAATCGAAAAATAATGTTTGCAGGCTCACATTATTTTTAAAAGACCTGTCCAACGACCCCCATCGATGGGGTAGACAAGAAAAAAAAGTACACCCTCATTTTTCAAGATATTATTTTACCACTAAATAAAATGTATGTCCATGTTATAGGCAAACTCCGAAGCTCCGGCGCTCCTAGGTTGGACTGGTCAATCCTCAGGTCAGACTGAATGACTTAGTCAAAGCCCAAACAAATGTAAATTTTCGGCCTTTGACTAAACAATTTTCGTCAAACCTGGGAGAGACTAATTTGGTCAGGCAAACGTCAAAACACAATTTTATTAAATCGGGGTTTGACGAGTCAAACCTTTTGTACGATGTGCAATAAAGTATAACCTAACCTAACCTAAAGAGACATTATGAACCTGTTTAAACATGTTCAGATCAACGTTTGACCGAGTTTTGCAGTCGCTTCTAGGATTGACTAGGCCAAAACCGAAACAGAATAATTTACTTTTGACGTTTGACTGAAAAGTTAGGAGCTCCTGGGTTTGACTAAAAATACTTCAGGCAAAGGGCGAAATTGAAATGTATTTCGGGGATTGCCTGATGGCTTTGGCCAAACCTAGGATAAACCAGTCCTTCCGCGAAGAGACTGTGTATCGGACTTTGACTATAACATCCATACTAAATTACAGCTTTCTAGTACTAGGACAGACAGACCGACAAATCTATAAGGGTTCCTTGTTGACTACGGAACCCTAAAAAGGTTTTTGTTTAAGGTTGTAAATAAATGTACATTTCCCGAACGCTTCCGCAATATCTCCAAAAAATACCGCAGTGTCTTTGACCAGTGTGTCTTGCCAGTGATGACACATGGCACCGAGACGTGGCCGCTCAAGATGGACCTTATCAGGAAGCTCAGTCACCCAAAGGGCTATGGAAAGGGCTATGCTCGGAGTCTCTCTGCGGGATCCAGCGGGATCGAATAAGAAATGAGGAGATCCGCAGAAGAACTAAAGCAGTTGACATAGCCCTGAGAATCTCTAAACTAAAGCAGTGGGCAGGGCACATAGCAAGAAGACCGATGGCCAATGGGGCGTAAGGGTTCTAGAGTGGCGACCACGGCAGGCCCCCCACAAGGTGGACCGACAATCTGGTCAAGGTCGCGAGTTGGCCTTAGATTAGACCCCAAAAGGTGTCAGTTTAATCTGCTCCTACTTTTCGGGGTAAACTGTACCAGTTACGCTCCAGCATAGGCACACTGAATCGATGTTCACAAACATCACTGAACATCAATTCAGTGTGCCTATGCTTAAAATAAGTAATTTGGCAACACTTTCTTTAATCTATGGGCCTAGATAAACGCTTGTATACGGTAGACAAAAAGGCATCGTGCTACGAGGGCCAAACCGAAAAGATCGGGAATAGAATACTCAGGAATAAATTAGAATAAAACCTTTTTGGTTTATGACATGTAGTATTATTTCAAACACAATTCCATTTTTGAATTTTAAAAAAGGTAAAAAAGAAAAGAGTAGTAGCCATTTGAATTTGACAAGTCAGTGGGCAAAATGGAGCTTACGCGGGAACATTTCAGTGCCATAATTTTTCACAACTTTCGTCGAGGTTTATCTCAAGAACAATGTCTCGCCGAGCTTGTTTCTGTTTATGAACTTGAAGCACCCAGTAAAACGACTATATATCGTTGGTATTCTGAGTTTCGTCGTGGACGTTCCTCTCTCACGACAGTTCCTTCTACTGGTCGACCAAAAACAGCGGTAACACAAGATAACATCGATGCTGTGCGCCAATTAATAAAAGAAGATAGACATGTGACATACGAGCAGATTCGGGCTTCTCTCAGTATTGGTATGACAGCGATTCAAACTCAAGGGTGTCAAGAAGTTAGTTTCCCGCTGGATGCCCCATCGTTTGACCGAGGAACAAAAGTCGGCTCGTGTTAATTGGTGTCGGTCTACTCTGCAACGGTTCAATAGAGGGAGCTCAAATGCAGTTTACAATATCGTCTCTGGTGATGAATCGTGGATTTATTCATATGAGCCCGAAAGAAAACATCAATCGGCTGTTTGGGTCTTCGAAGGCGAGGTCAAGCCAACAAAAGTTGTCCGCTCTCGTAACGTGTCGAAAAACCGGTCAAGTGCGAGTCGGACTCGCGCGCCGAGAGTTCCGATATACCTATAGTATTTTTGGAAGCAATAAAGTCCATTTTCAGGACCGCAAAACTAAATTTGTTTGTAAAGGTTTTTTGCAGATTTCTGAAAAACTGTGCAACTTAGAAAGATCGTTTTATTTTTGCTGTAAATTTTATATAAACTTCTGTCAACTGTAATTAATTCAGATTTTTCCTTACTCAAACTTCGGAGATAAGGGGGGGGGAATGGTATTTTTCTTGACATTTTTCATCATAACTTTAAAACTAAGAAATTTAAAAAAATACAAAAATATATTTTAAAATGTACAAGTAAAGCCCTTTCATATGATACCCCACTCGACCTAGTAGCGACAATTTGAAATTTGGCCCCCCCTATTTTGGCCCCCTTTATATTAATAATCATACTTTTTTCAAAATTTTTTCTTGTGCAATTAAGTTGGGCAACTATATTCTAAAACTATTCCAAATTTCAGGTTGATAGCATAAGTGGTTGCTGAGATATAGAGGTGACAGACAGACGGACAGACAGACAGACAGACAGACAGAGCGGCACCATAAGGGTTCCTTTTTTTTACCATTTTGGTATCGGAACCCTAAAAAATGGTCGCTTCGTTTGTATCGAAAACTGGTCATGTGGCTACGATTCCTTTACAAGAACGCAGAACGGTTACTGATGATTGGTACACAATAGTTTGTTTGCCGGAAGTCATAAGAGAACTTCGTAAAATTAATCCGAATCGTCGCATCATTCTTCACAAGGATAATGCGAGCTCACATACCGCTCGCAAAACGATCGCGTTTTTAAGGAAAACGTGGAGTTAATGGACCATCCACCGTATAGCCCTGACTTGAGCCACAAAGATTATTTTACATTCCCAAGAATTAAAGATATGCTACGTGGTCAACGATTTCAAGGCCCAGAAGAGGCAGTCGAAGCTTACAAATCGGCCGTTTCGACTATATCCACTTCAGACTGGAATTACTGTTATAATAATTGGTTTGATAGAATGAAAAAGTGCATCGATTGTCACGGAGAATACTTCGAAAAACAATGAAAGTAAATATTGTTGTATTATTTTTGTACTTTTTTCTATTCCCGATCATTTCGGTGTGGCCCTCGTACTGTTGCTGCGCCGTGCTCCTCCCCTACCATACGCCAGAGGCACATAATATATAATAGTAAACAAGCCAGAGGTTTAAACATGTCGCGAAATAATTTTGTTTTATTTTTTCAAATATGGTGCAGCTGGAAATAAAAATTAAAAGCACTGTATAAGTATATTTCAGCGGCAGCGATAGTGTCCGCGTATACGTCCATCTTGCTTGACAGACCTACACGGAGTGAGCCGCACCAACGTGTAAACGCTGTCATCAAGCTTGCCGAGCCGGCGCGGCCAGCGGCATGGCCAACGATTGGGCCAACGTCTACTGGGGGCTATAGAGAAATTTAGGGCGAAAATCATTTTAGTGTCTTAGTTCTATTTTCTATAGATCCATTAGGTAAGGCAAACAACCTAACTGGGGTCCCGGTTGTGTTAGATTCTCTTGCGAACAAAATGAATTCGTGTAACAAAAGCATTACGTCTTAATTTGAGTAGCAGTTTTGTTTAATGTAATGCAAAGACAATCTAGCCATTAATAATCGTCATAGGTTTCGCCCACTGAGCTGTCACGTAGTATAGGAATACGTGGCTTACCTTGGAGTCGAAGAAAGAGGCGTGGAAGTCAGGCGAGGTGCCGCCGACGGAGGCGAGGTGCAGCGTGGTGTTGGCGGTGTTGGTGAGCGTGACGGTGAGCGCATGCGCCGCGCCCAGCGCCCGCCGCCCGAACGCCAGCGCCGGCGGGGACAGCGACACCCCCGCGCTCCCACCCGCACTCCCGCCCCCTCCCCCTCCCGCCGCGCCCAGCGGCTCCTTGCCCCATTCCTACACATCATAGTCCAAATAGTAACGTAGCCGGATTATGACATACAACAGTGTTACACGGGCCATAGGCCTATATTGGGTCGGTGATTGTGTATTTTTTAAAGCAGGTGTTTTGGCTAATAAAAGATTTTAAATAATTTTTTTTTGTTGTTTTAGGACAAAGCGATGAGTAAGATATTGGAGCGATAGAGACACAGATCGCTGCATCTTGCTTCTATGCATATTTCTGTCCTGCTGTCATCCTAATCAAGCTACATATGCTTGGAGGTACATATGCTTTCGGCAGCATATGCCTGGCCTGGAGTATGGAGCTACATATGTTTTCGACTGCATATGCCTAGCCCATTGGCATGGTTGGCAGTGAGCCTGATTTTTAAGCCGCGGACCAGGCAAATATTTCTGGGATCAAAATGAATGCAATTTTTTGTGTGTCTGAGTGCTATTCATCTATTTATGTATTAGTCTCTAATATGAATATTACTGGCCTTGCCTAGTTCGGAATCACATCATTAACTATCAGAAACGTCCACTGCAGGACAGGTAGCTCCAGAATTCCAGCTGTATGGTACAATTTGGAGAGGAAGTACTACAGTCACCACGCTTGTTAGCGTTACGGCGCACCCAGGACCAAGGTAATTAGTGACCACAGGTAAGTTTGATCAATACACAGAAGGTTGCTGCAGCCCATCCTACTAACATTATAAATGCGAAAGTTTGTAAACATGTATGAATGTATGTTTGTTACTCTTTCACGTTAAAAACTACTGAAATGTTATTTGTACCCATCAAGATTTTCCAAGCAAGAAGATTATAAAAATTCAGATTTATTTATTTAACATAGCTTTTTTACAAAATAATAATAAAATTTAATATCATAATTTACAGAATACAATACAAATACTTAAAGCAAGTCTACTACCATTTTTGATTGTGCTGTGGCAGCGTAAAAGAAATGACTAGGTTTTTTACAATGTTTTTCTTCTGTTTCAATAGTATTAAAGCACCATACTTCCTCGTCATACCATCAAAATTTGTATTAATACTCACTTGAAAAGTGACTCCCTCAACTAGGGACTCATGAACTGAGAGACCAATGCCAGCGCCTGTCGATAGGAAACAAACAGTTTACCACACAATACATAATGTTTTGGAAGGTGAAGGAGTTTGGCTCAAGATTCTCAATGACCACACCGAGACGATAAAGATTTATTCCAGCGAAACTATTTGTTTGAGGAACTCATGTAGGTTACCATTACTTCAATTTACTTCTAGAGATGGCAGGGCATTTTGCATTCTGCTGTAAAACAGCTTACATTGCTGTTTCAGTATGAAATAAAACAAGAGTTCATTATATTTCTACAGTGTTCTTAAAAAGGCAAGAGTCAAGTCAAAAAGGAGGTACACTGCAATAGGAAGAGGTGTCCATATTTATCATCAGGTGTCCAATCTACTTAGTTGTAATAAAAAAAAAACCGGGAAAGTGCGAGTCGGACTCGCACACCGAGGGTTCCGAACCACTATAGTAAAATTACTGTTTTAATTGCACTTGATCAATTTATTATTATTTGTTGTTATTTTATAGCTTATGCACCATAAACATACCAATTCTTACGATTAAGTGTTTCGTTTTTACAATAGAGCTAAAACAAAAATCAAGTAAAGATCACCTAAAACAATATGTTTTTAGTAGGGGAACCCCCTTAATTTTTTTATTTTTAGCATTTGTTGTTATAGCAGCAACATAATGTAAACATTTCTACCTATCATGGTTCATGAGATACAGCCCGCTGACAGACAGACATCGGAGGCTTATTAATAGGTTCCCTTTTTTCACCCTTTGGGTACGGAACCATAAAAAACTACACCAGAAATACTGCTGACCATCGTATTGACATTAATTCTTATTATTACATATTCAGTAGGTGGGTAGCAAAGAAACAGGTCTGCCAAACCTTGAACTTACGAAACTACGTAACTGGTGCATTGTAAACTTTTCGTCACATGACGTGAGTTGACATAATACGCGGAGGATTTTGCTGTCTTACGTACGTGTCTACATAACTAAAATTGTTAAAGTTCGGCGGGAAGGTAGGCAGGTGTTGGAGAATCGGAATTGTGCGGCGTGGTCGCGCGTGCGAGCGGTGCATAGCGCATCAAGTGTCGCGCGGGTCATTTAGACCAAAATACCACCGCGTTCCATGCAAAACGACAAACGAGTCCCGCAGCGTCCCCGATCTAAAATAACATCACCGCGCAACGACGCCGTCCGACAGAATGCCATCCAGATTTACTCAACTGTCGCCACTGTGATCACTTATCTTCCCCGTTCGTTTACTGAACTAGACCCTTCGAATATACATCCCTATATCATCATACACGAGAAGAAAGGGTATTGAAATGAAATAATCGATTTTACCATGGCTCTTTCCCTGCGCTGTCAGTTTAGTGTTGAGGGATATATCCAATAAAGTCAGTATAATAATATAACACCACACAATTTTACGATACATTTTAGTGTACTTATTATCAATAACACAATATTTGTTCACATTTCTTGACTACAATCGCGAATTTTACCGAAATTACAGTTTTTGTTCACGAGACGTGCATTCCTTCATGAAAGAGCACAGATAATAAAAAAATTGAAGCAAATGTTACCATTTCAGTATAATTTTCACCTCATCATGTCACGCTTGGTGTAATTTTTTTTTTATAGTTATTCAATCAACTTGCAATCAATCACTGTCAACTTCTAAAACTTTACGGAATCCTTCATAGCCCAACTAATCTTTTTCTGAAAATGGCTTGTTTAAAATTATGTAGATCTGAAGTGGAACCAAAATGACCAATATGGGTCTATTAAGAATAATATCGTCAAACTCATGTTGTGTTCGTTCAAAGTGTGTCGACAATGCGGGACGAGATCGGACCAATGGTTTTCATCTCATCGAGATAAGTCAATCATTTCTCCCGGTAATAAAGTAATATTTTTTGCAATGACCATACTAACGTTTACAAAGTCTGCTATGAAAATTTAGCATTTTTTGCGTTGAAATGAAATAACTTTAACTTACTAAAATACATTGACAGGTTAATGAAATCGTATTTGATTCCATTTATTTTCAATCAATTAAGTTCAAATCAAAATAATTTTAAAGAACTAGAATCAGAAAATTTAAATTATTTCATGAAACAGAAAATCTGTACTGTTTAACTATTTTCGTAAACTAATCTAAACAGAAATAAAACCGAGATTTGCGAGTTTATTTTTGTGAATGGTTATTTCCATAAATTACAATAAAATCTGCGCTGTTCACTCATTGAAACTTGACAGAAACATAAGGGCTTCACAATTTCATTTCTGAGGAGACTGCTAAGAAGGGTCATGGATGTGAACGGTAAACCTGCAGTAATATAGCATACAAAGGACTGCGCACATTTTGTATTACAGCTTGTTGCACCAGCTTGTTTGTTGTGGTTTTAGGAGGCGAAGACGGTGAGAATAATGATATGATGGAGGGGATCGAGGGCGGTGAAGGAGATGGCGAAGAAGAGGCAGATGAAGAAGAAGTTGATGGCGATGAGATGCTGGATGGAGCCGCGGGGGCGGGCGCAGTGGAGGCTGCGAGCGACGGGGAGGGGGGCGGGGACGCAGGGGAGTCCCCCGACGCCTCCACAGATGATGAAGGAGCAGAACACTTTGATATTTCACTTGCAGCTTCACACTCGGTAAGTATGTAGATAGAAGAAAGTAAACTTTTTATTGCTTAAACTGCACAAATTATTCCATTGTAACTAATTTCATAATGTAATTTGCAGTATATGGGCACAGGCCTGCAGCCAATGTCAGGCCGTTGTGTGCTGGAGGCGGGCTGGGAGGGCAGCGTGCCGGTGAAGGCACATCACGGAGCTGTGTTCCCCGGAGAGACCGTGCCAATGCTGCTAACACACGAGCATGATGCTGACATCCTCACACAGGCTATCAAACAAGACAAACTCTTCGGTCTGCTCTGTCCAGAGTTTGTACCTCTTTTATTTCTTACCAAACTAAATAAGAATGCTATTTGTAAGTTAATTACGATGCTTCACAAACAAAATAGCATTATATGGATAAAAGGAGGGACATTATAAACCAGCCTTATGCCAGCCAGTCAGACTAGTGCTAAACTATAATACTTAATCTTTGCATCTAACTAACTCTGTCAGCAAGCCTTGATTTCCAGTCACCATACAACCACCAATATAGGCACATTGCCTGCAAAGAAATCCCTTTCAAATTATTTAATGATATATGTTTAAAAATAAAGTAAATTTTCTAAATTTTATGTCTTTAGGTAAAGACTGAATGAAAATCCTGTAGGTGTATGTTTGGTACAGTGAGAGATGGAGGCACCTTTAGATTTTTCCATAGATGGAAATGTTCCTTCACATGAGCCTTCTAGTGAGCGAGACAGAAAGAGAGAGCCCACCCACGCACAATGGTCCATACAGGACTAAGTGCGGAAACCACACACTTAACTTAGAACTTAGAGCCTTCTAGTTCTATGTGGAATCTCTTTTGTAGATGCTGAACCATGACATTACTCACAGTTGTACAGTCAAGAGCAGGTTAAGCTTGACACTCGCAATGCGATTTCTGTCTTTAATAAGCGCAGTTCAAAGTCTAGATATGATAATATTATAATAATCTAAGGTCTAGAGTGTCAAGCTTGACATGTTGGCTGTAAGACTGTTTTACCAGCTGTGCCGTATGAGGGACCTAAGCTGGGAAAATTCCAGCCAATAGGATTGCATCATTTCCCTACAGTCTAAATAATGTAGCTTGATTAGAATGACAGATGTGAGAGAGCAGGACAGAGTGATGCGCTACACATTGATGCGACAAAGACAACTATCGATCCGACCTGCTCTTACGCATAGTTATTCCTCTTGTCATTCTAATCAAGTAATGTTATTTCGACTGTAGCTTGTCAACTGCGCTGCCATTGAGCCGGTTTCGCAGCTAAGTGTCAACTGAGTATTCAAAGGTGTCGATAGATGGCTCTGAAGACAGTTGCTAAAGAACTTAAAAAAAAAACCGGTCAAGTGCGAGTCGGACTCGCGCGCCGAGGGTTCCGATATACCTATAGTATTTTTGGAAGCAATAAAGTCCATTTTCAGGACCGCAAAACTAAATTTGTTTGTAAAGGTTTTTTGCAGATTTCTGAAAAACTGTGCAACTTAGAAAGATCGTTTTATTTTTGCTGTAAAGTTTATATAAACTTCTGTCAACTGTAATTAATTCAGATTTTTCCTTACTCAAACTTCGGAGATAAGGGGGGGGGAATGGTATTTTTCTTGACATTTTTCATCATAACTTTAAAACTAAGAAATTTAAAAAAATACAAAAATATATTTTAAAATGTACAAGTAAAGCCCTTTCATATGATACCCCACTCGACCTAGTAGCGACAATTTGAAATTTGGCCCCCCCTATTTTGGCCCCCTTTATATTAATAATCATACTTTTTTCAAAATTTTTTCTTGTGCAATTAAGTTGGGCAACTATATTCTAAAACTATTCCAAATTTCAGGTTGATAGCATAAGTGGTTGCTGAGATATAGAGGTGTGACAGACAGACGGACAGACAGACAGACAGACAGACAGAGCGGCACCATAAGGGTTCCTTTTTTTTACCATTTTGGTATCGGAACCCTAAAAATGTGTCATTGATGAAGCGTGAAGTAAATGAACCTCCTTAATATGCAACACTTACAACGCATAGGAAAAATAAGTTGAAAGTTAAATTTTCCTACAACAACGCTATCTACCAAGAAAATGAAAACTAGTTTTTCTTTTTAAAAAAAACCGGCTCATTGGTTGAAATTTCCCAGCTCACACCTTAGCTCCCTCGGACAGCACTGGGTGAGTTGACGGTGAATGTGTTGGTTGGTGTTGGTTGATGCAGTGAGAGCGGCAACATGGTGTCCGGGTACGGCGTGCTGTGCGAGGTGTTCGAGGCGCTGCTGGAGGGGGGGGCAGCTCCCGCCCCCTCACCCCCCGCCCCCCTCTCGCTGTCGTTCAAGGCGCGCGCCACGCACCGGTTTCGCTTCAAACACATGCCCAAGCACGCGCTGCCACTCACTTACTACACCAGGTGAGATAAAACACACTGAAAACATAAAATAAAACCTTTGTAACTATTTTCAAGTACCTCTACCTCATGACTGACTTTTCAATAAAAAATTGGAAGTTCCAATTGGAAATTAAAATTTTGAATTGAAATTGACAATAAAAATTTATAATTGAAATTTAGAATGAAACTTGAATTTGAAACTGAAAATTGAAATTAAAAATTGAAACTGATAACTGAAATTCAAAGTTGAAACTTAAAAATTTAAATTTAACTGAAATATTAAATTAAAAAATGAAATTGAAATTTAACTGAAAATGAAATTTAAACTGAAAATTTATAATTGAGGTGTGTCAGAATCGTAACAGGCAGAGGGCTGTGGTTTCTGCCTACCCTTGAGACTACCCTGAAAAAGGCGTGTTGTTATGTAAAGTACACGACAGGCCGGAAATGCGGGCGAAATGTATGACGCGCCATACGTACGAACTCCCGAACTGTCCCGTAATTATGTACGTCTTCTATTGTTTTGCTAACTTTGATCCCGCCGCCATCGACAAAATGAAGAAGATAACCCAAAATTTCTGGTAGTTGTCGGATCAGGCAGAGCGGTTTTGATCTTCAACTGATTAAATCCAATAGTTAAACAGAAAGGGAACAACACGAGTTAGGTATTGGTGATAGTGTGCTTGTGGCATTGAGCTGTATCATACTATACTCTTGTGGACATCACAATGTTTGTAATACGAGTATACATTCGGTAGAATGACAGCAGGACGGAATGATGCGTGAGAAATTGGAGTGACAGAGACACGTATAGCTCTGTCCTGCTCTCACGCATAACTCTAGTCTTACAGTACGGTTCGTCACCCGCATATGAGCACTGTGTGCGGTGTGTGCGCGCTCAAAGTCGAATCAAACCTTGCTCGTATTCACTCGTTCAAGCAACGTGACTTCATCAGTGACGTCACATTAGCGCGCTATCATTGCATACGAAAATGAGGTAGTGCAGTGTGTGCGGTACGTCAAATTAAACGTCAAAATTAATTTTGGTTGAGTTTCGTGGGATTTTTTCGGTTTGTTTGGAGTTCGAAAGCAAACTAAAGAAATGGATACAATTCACAGGGTCCAAATACTTTGTGGCTAAAAAGTACTTTGATTTGAACAGTGACATTGACATAAGCGCAGTCATATCGGATCGTTTAGATATTCGATTGTGTTCGACGTTTGCACGCTGATGAAAACGATCCGACTCGAATGCGCCGATTGCAGCGTTGGTAAAATATTTCCTTAATGAACCGCACTGTATCTGTCATTCTAACGTATGCTGAGCGGCGCAGCGCACCACAGTATAGATATTTATCTTTCAGATTTCTGTATAAGAAAGTGAGACGTGTTCTGGGTGTCGATTCTCAATTTTAGATATATCGATACGATACAATTCGAAACATGCAAATTCAAAACTTCGTCCCTTAATGATAGAGTAGGATGTTGGTTGGTTGCTAATCACCGCCAATTTGACCTTATGAAGCTACATAATAAGAAATGTAATGCGATAAATGAGTAATGATTGTTGCAGGGTGCGGCACGAGAAGATCTGCGTGCTGCCGGAGATTGAGCCACGTGACCCGCTCTACCACTCGCGCCTGCGCAGCCTCGACCCGCACCGCCGCGGCGGCGGACCGTATGTACACTCACTCTCACCCTCACGCATGCACTCTCCTCTCACACACACACTCTCTCACACACACACACACACACACACACACATTCTCACACACACAAAATGTCAAAAAATCTAAAATAAAATGTTTATAATCCAACCTACTTATCAACTATATAATTTTTAAGGGAGCAATTTCCGTCTAAGCCAGAGAAATGGAACAATCCTATTGTTTAGAAATTTTTAAGGCATTTTTAAAACGCGCAGTCTTTTGGCACTTCCGTTGTGGACGGGTGTGTTTGGATCGGGTCACACGGATAATGCGCCCGGTGGCCCAGCTGTAAGGCTAGACTTACCCGCAGTCAGTAAAATGGGGTCAATAGAAATAAATTGCTTGTTCAGTTGTCTATATGAAAATACTTGAATGTTGCACCCGTTTTTACTTACCCATTCTAAATTCGGCCTAAGCACACCTCGGACGTCCCGTGTGGTGCCGGCAAAGAATAGTACCATCCCATACATACCCGTGAGTGTCGTAAGAGGCGACTAAGGGTTTTAAAACTGGAGGATGGGCATCCTCCTGTTTACCATCTTACTTACTGCGGTCACCTACAAACCGGTACATGGTGCCAGCCGTAACGCTGACAAGCGAGGTGACTATGGTACTTTCCCTCCACATTTTTCCAGCAAAAGTTAGAATTCTGGAGGGAGCTCCCTGTCCTGTAGTGGACATTTCATGGGATGTTATGATGATGATGACACCTCGGATACGTCATACTGCGAGCTGATTTTAATTACATATTACTACCACATTCATAAATCGATGTACGGACATGCTCGCACACATACGTGGAAACCGTTAGTGTATTTACTCGTATACATGCAAAACCGATAGTTCGCTATGTGTCCATTAGAGTTTTGATTTTGCGTGGTAGTTTTGTTATTATGACATTTTTATTTCTACATTATTGACATTTTAAATTTGTTTTATATTATAGAAATGTTTTCATTTTATGTTAATTTTATAATGTGATGCTTTTTTTTGACATGTAATAACAGTGATTATTACTAAATAATTGAATATGAATATGATGGCGCCCGGCGCCGAGTGGCGCGCTGCGAGATACTTATATACCTAATTAAATACAGGTTGTTAATTTTTATTTACAATTTATATTTTCAGATAGTTCCTATACGCTAAAAAGTGCAAGGAATGTTTTTATGCGTTTTATTATTTATTGCACTTAGAGCTTACGTAGGTAGGTATATCACATTAGGTATGATTACCTTGATTTATCTTTAGGAAAGCTAAAAAAACTCGCTTTCCCTCAACTCTAGATGACGATGTGTACAATATAATATATCACCACGATTTCATATGCAGGACAGTAGATGATTAAATATCGTATAACACCACCACTCGCCGCTAAGTTGACAGCCAGAATATAGTGCCTGCGATCGCGAGGGCGAGGCGCGCGAGCGGTGGGGTGAGGTAATTCATTCCGGTGCGGGGCGGAGCGTGTCCGTTCTGAGCGCTAATACATAAATGGTATTCTGTTCCCAGTGCGGACCGGCGGCTGCGCGCGCTGGACGCGGCGGGCACGGGCTGGCCGCTGTTCGTGTACGACATCTTCGACTACCAGCGCATGCGCGCCGTCATCCGCGACTACTTCCGCACGCTCATGCTCGGTGAGATCCCCCCCACCACACACACAGGCATCACACATACACACACACTACACACTTGCGCGCCGTCATCCGCGACTACTTCCGCACGCTCATGCTCGGTGAGATCCTCCCCCCCCCCCCCCCCCACACACACTACACACAAGCAACAGGACAGAGCGACGCGTAAGATATTGGAACGACAGAGACATGTATCTCTCCGTCCTCGCTCTCTAAAGCTCTGTCCTGCTGTGGGTTACAATTTGTTGTAGGGGATTTTTGACCGTATTGCTAGTGAAGGCTGACAGATTGCTGGGATTTGTGTGGAGAAACTGTAAAACCTTTAAGAATAACACAGCTTTAAAAACAGTATACAACGCTCTCGTTCGGTCTACGCTTGAATACTGCTCTAATATATGGAATCCACACTACAACATCCATAGTGAAAGAATCGAACGAATACAGAAACGCTTTCTGTTTTTTCTGACAGTTCACGGTAAGAAACTCTTCACATTAACATCGTACAAAAAAAGACTCAAGTATTTTAAAATAATGACTCTTAAAGACCGCCGTTGGCTAAATGATCAAGTTTTCTTGTTTAAAACGGTTAGAGGTTACTTAGACTGCCCTTGCCTGTTGGCACAGCTAGGCTTAAATATTCCCAGGTTGAATGCTAGATTGGTGAACTATAGACTTTTTCATGTCAAAAGAGCAAGAACCAATTTGGGTTTTCACAGTTTGCTGAACAGAGTATGTCGTGAGCATAACACTCTTTGCAGCTCCAATCCTGTTGACATTTTCAACGTTTCTTTGTCAAAATTTAGAAAAACTCTTTCATTAACTATACCCGTTTCAAAATAAGCCCCTATACATGCAAATATAAAATATGAGCAAGTCTGCAAAGCAAGCTGTGTTCGCCTGTAATTGGGTGTACATCTCGGTCTACGTTTGTGCCTGTTATTATAATTTAATGTTAAGATGTACTTCTGTTGGCGAACCAATAAATAAATAAATAAATAATTGCAATGTGATCCACAGAAGACAAGCTGCCAGTGGAACCGGTGTCGCTGTCGTTCTGGGTGGCTCGCAACCTGGCGCTAACACCCCGCGACCGCCTCGCGCTGTTCATAGTGGACAGCGCGCTACTGCGGCTACACATGGCTGTCAGGGACATCACCCGGGTGAGTGTGTGTGTGTGCGTGTGACGGAGATATAACCAGCACCCCCCACCCCCGTGACCGCCTGGCGCTGTTCATAGTGTGTACGAGCCATCGATCGTACAAAGTGCAGTTTTCTGTTTTAGCTGACGTGCGACCTAGATTTGGGGGTAACGCGTCACTTAAGTACTTCAGTGTAATAAACACGCTCCACTGTTACGGTTGGATTTTAATTATTGACATATCACCCTGACATCTTCACCCCTTATCCTACCGCAGCCGTCTGACATCTTGACATCTGTGCTGAGCCCATACTGGCCAGCACATTTTGGTCCTTCGAGCCGGATGAACCAGCAACCTATTTAAAAAAAAAGACCAAAATGTGCTGGCCAGTATGGGCTCAGCACAGATGTCAAGATGTCAGACGGCTGCGGTAGGATAAGGGGTGAAGATGTCAGGGTGATATGTCACTAATTAAAATCCAACCGTAACAGTGGAGCGTGTTTATTACACTGAAGTACTTAAGTGACGCGTTACCCCCAAATCTAGGTCGCACGTCAGCTAAAACAGAAAACTGCACTTTGTACGATCGATGGCTCGTACATAGTGGACAGCGCGCTACTGCGGCTACACATGGCTGTCAGTGACATTACCCGGGTGTGTGTGTGACGGAGACATAAAGAAAGACAAAAAAAATATATTTAATACCTTAACTACTTTACTTTATCTCCCCTCTTTATCTCGCGTGTTAACGTATAGCCGTTGTTTGTTGCAGAAAAGCATGTTGTGCTGCGCGTCGTGTGCGACAGAGATAGCGCGACGAGACAACATCTTCGCCATGTCCAGTGAAGGCGTCCACTCCAACTACACCAACTTAGGTGAATATACACTTTCTACACATGCAGTCCGCTAATATACTTCTCGGAAAGACTCAGTTGAAATAAATGCAAAAAACAAAAAACTTTTTGATTTATGCTATTATTTATCATCATACCTGCTTATTTTGCCTACTGACCGTACTGACTTTAAATTAAAGCTAAAAATTTAATTTGTTCTTTATTTTTGGTCTAATATGCTCAATTTTTCATCAAGTTTTTATAAGTGTAGATCTGTTAGTTCTATTAATAATTACCTACTCTTATGACTTGTAAGCTGAGGATGTACTAAATAAATAAAATAATTTGTTAAAAGTTATGAAATATTTCTGTTTTAATACTTTTAACTGGTGTTGACGTTCAACCAAGGTTTTGACGTCAAATCCGGTTGAACTATAACGTCATCATCATATTCCTGTCTCGCTCTAGCGTACGCTTTGCACTTCCGCGAAAGAAATTGGTCCTGGTATATCCTTGTTGTTTTTCTATCGGGATCTCGAGGCCATCACGTTTGATCGATATTTCACACATTCGTTCAAAGTGATTTGCAATATCTTAAATAATACGAACAGCCAAGGAGTAGCGTTTTATTCTCGAGTTCATATGAGTGAGGGGGCGATTGTTCCATACTCGACATCATCTTTCTCTTTCTCCGTCATCAGGACTAGATTTATTTATTTATTGCATATTTACAACGACCATTACAGGGTAACCTATTGCAGTAGAGCAGTAAATGTTAGTAAAGCTTTTGACCGTATCGATCATGTGCTGCTCCTGGAGAAACTGAGTTGCGCAGGGATACATGGAAACCTCTATAGATAGTTTTCCTCCTATATCATGAACAGGTCCCAGGCTGTCGTAACTAATGGCTATAAGTCCTCCTGGATGCCAATCCCGTCTCTTGTACCTCAAGGCTCACTACTAGGACCGTTGCTATTTGTAATTTTTATTAATGACATTGGCGATTGTTTCAGCAATTCAAAATTTTTACTATATGCAGACGATATCAAGATATTTAAATCCGTGTCAAGTACAGAAGATTGTAATCACCTGCAATCAGATTTAATTAATTTTGAGCAATACTGTGTCAAAACTAAATTAAATTTAAATATCACAAAATACTTTGTCACCACTTTTACACGTAAGCCCAACCCTATAGTCTACCCGTACACACTTAGTAAGGATCCTCTTAGTAAGACTAACATCCACCACATCGACTATATAGTCAAAAAGGCCTCCAAATCCCTAGGCTTTATTAAAAGGACTACAGCTCCATTCAAGACGCTCAAACCTATCAAAGTCCTGTATTGTTCGTATGTGCGAAGTATACTGGAATATGCATCCGCTGTGTGGAATCCCCAGTATTAGGTGCATATTAAATTTGCTAAGTCATTTAATAGTTTAAGCAAGGAACACAGTGACTTGGAACTATTTTGCTCAAATCATTCAGATATAAGGCGTATTTATAACAAGATATTCTTACCTAATTTAATTTTAGCTTATTTTCCTTAAGTGACTGATTGCAGTGTTGAGGTTTAATTTAACTACTTGGTTTATACTCCAGTGATATTCTTTGCTTCTTCAGTTATTTAGTTAGATTTAAATCTGCGGGTACCTATAAATGGCTGTGTACTAATTCACCTATGTTTATAATTAGATTTAAGTAGCTGTTGGTACTCTGAATAAAAAAAAAATTTACTAATAACAGAAATCAAAGTAAAAAATAGAACATAATAGAATAGATTGTTAGATAGATTGAAGTCAATTATAGTAAAATAATGGAATTGGGAAGCTATTTACTTTCGGGAACTGGGCAACTGTTCACTTTGGTCCTCGCATTAGTAATAGAGTGCAATAAGCTCAGCTCACAAATATGTTTGTTGTTGTTCTCCAGGCGGCTACATGCACGACATAGTAACTGTAACTAAAGCTGTGAACACGATCCTCACGGGCGGTCCTTCAGCGGAGTACTCGTGGTTCCCGGGGTACACGTGGACCATCGCTATGTGCGGCGCCTGCATGGTCCACGTCGGCTGGAGGTGCGTATACACACACACTCTCTCACAAACACACATTCCCAAACACTCACACACACTCTCACACAATTTCTCACTCACAAATACTCTCATACAATTTCTCACACGCCCAGTATTATATTACTCAATGCACATACACACTCTCTCTCTCACACACACACTCTCTCGCACACAAAAGTCGTAAATTTTTGGACTAACAACTTAAATAAACAACTTTCCCAAAGAATTGTACGTCGAAAAACGAGAAAAAATGTTGGTCGTCCGATATAAATTCCGCTTTTGCCGCCGGCGCAAGGTTTTTATGGGAAAGCCAAAAATAAATCTTGTTTTTTGTCACGTTTGTTTTGGGATTTGTGTTTTGAGTACCTCCATAACATGCTAAAATTTGACTAAGGTTCCGAAAGTAACCTGGTATTTCACTAAACTCTGATTATGCCACAATAGGGAATATGCATGATGTTTTTTTATTTAAAAAAAATATCCTCATTTATGTAATAAACAGTTTAGTAAAACTATTTTTCGAATAACTATGAAATTAAAAAAGATATAAGCCATCGAAGATTTGTTTCTGTCTCTTTCTAGCAAAACGAAATTTACTACGAAGTTAATATGGTCGTAGTGGCATGTGACGTCACATGCCATTTCGGATCTCTCTGTCTAACCGGCGCGTAATTAAAAGTTTTAAATTCTTATATAAGCCGTATTTCTTAGTCGATTTAAATTTTAATTTCACTTTTTGTCATCTCTATTACGGTTTTTCATATTTTGTTAATAAATGCGACTAAAAAAAATTATGCATATTCCCTATTATGCCTACAAATTAATATGTTTTTTTTTTTTCAAAATAGACATTTAATGTCATAACATGCAAAATACAATCCAAATAGAGCCGTACCGTGCTAAGGCAGCGTAAAAGAAAATGCAAGAAACCACTGCAGCACGGCCTGCGTCAAGAGTCGGCTTTGTACAATGCGTTTCTTTTGTTTCACTGGAATATTAGAGCACAATATTCGATAAGAATTGAGAATCAGATAAAAATAGAGCACCAAGTTAGATAAGAACCATATTATTAAGTGGTATTATTTCACATTATAGACGAGTGTTTGTTCAAGTTTATTTTATAATAACATATAGACGATGAATATCGGTGTCCGTAAAAACCTGATTAAGGTTTAGGAGGCGCCGTGTCATTAATTATAAGTTCATAAATTTTCAATGATTTCAATAAATGCATAACCTTAATATTTTTTTCAATTATTGCACACAGAAAATCCGTGTGGTAATTAAATAATTGCTGAAGGAAATCCGACAAAACGTGGTGTTAGAAAAGACCTATTAACAACTTTATACAACGTGAAATTACATTGGTTTTGCTTCCGAAGCCCATTGAAACCAAGCAATTTTCAGAGACAAAATATTTTACTCGTAAAAAACTTACTTCCCAATGCTTCCCATACGAAACGTGTTAATCACGTGACCACTTACATAAGTGGTTGTATATGTTATCGGCAAAGTGTATAAGTCAGGCATTCTATACAATGCCTAGGCATTCTATATAATGCCGAGCTCGTCTAGGCAATGTATAAAATATTGTTTTTATCGTTTATGATTGTGCACATTGCCTAGTCAATGTATAGAATGCCATGTGGAGTATTGTGGAGATCAGGTAAAGTATGAAATAAGACAAATAACATGTGTTTTTTAACCCCACTTATATCCCACTTACCGCCGGCTGAACATTGGGCATCGTATAGAATGCCTAGACAATGTGTAAAATAAATTTTATTTCATATTTTGCCTGAACGTTTTAGGCGTTGTATAGAATGACTAGGTATTCTATAGAATGCTGGATTTGACATATTGCAACTGAAAATTGCTTTGTTTTATTTATTGGTAGAATAACTGGGCGCCAGGAGCAAATCTATGAAATTGAATTCGCTTCGGGATCGTAGGTTTGCTGTTGATTATGTTTGTAGGAAATTCGTATATAACGGACCTATGGATGTGTCGCATTTTACATAATGTCGCGGCATTTTACAAAACGGCGCGTAATTTGTTTCTGGCGTAAGATAACCTATCCCAACCTAACTTAAATAACGATTGGCTTTACCGTGGCTAACGAACCTAAAATGCAGTGATCTAAATCCGTTTACAATCTGTTGTCACCGTTTTACAATTTGCCGAGCGTTTACAGTTTACCGGCCGTTTGTAAACGGCGAATTATACTATTTGCCTGCGACATATATACGAATTTCCTACGAGTTTATTATTTTTCGACAGTTTATGAAGTGATCCGAAAATTTATTATTTGAAAATTGATATATTTTCCTATTATTTTCCGATGACATACATCTAAAATCATACGAGCTCAGTTTCATAGATAAACAACGTGTAGTTAAAGCAATCGTTATGTAAAAAAGCTTACTATAGATTAAAAGAATATAGCAATGACAAAGACTCTCTATTTGCATTGTATTCTGCATGACATTCAATAAGTATTCTGTGAAAATTATATGAATTTAAAAAAAATTAAGGCATTGTATGCTTGCTCCCTGGTAGATTCGACGCGGTGAAGCGCACCCTGCGGCCGGCGCAGTTCTACGGCCTCTGCCGCAACTACGTGGTGCCGCGCGCCGCCGACACGCTCCCCCTCCCCCCGCTCGCGCCCTTCCCCCTCCCCCTCCCCCTCACACACGTGCGCACACACTCACACTCGCACTCACACTCGCTCACGCACTTCTCACACGGAGGCTCCAACCACCGCCCGCCGCCGCGCGGTGACGACGACGTATGAAACATGGAAATAGCTTAGAGCGAGCAATCTATACAGGGTGGAAACTTTCAGCGGGGCAGTGAGGGGAAGTACAGTTGGCATTAAAAGTAGCTAAGCATTTCAGGTGTCTATACGAGTTTATTTATTATTATTTATTGTATTTAGAAACACAAACAGTCTTATATAAACATGTTTTGTGAGAAAAAAAAATTGCTTCTTCATACAAATCGATACGCTGACCAAGCCAATTTGTATGAAAAAGCAAAATATTTTTCTGCGAATTTTCAAAAGTCGTAGAACAAAAGTTGTTCAATTTCAAGTCCAGAGCCACCACCCGAGAGGTTTTGCGTTATTTAATAAACACGTTGTTTAGAATCACACATTCAAAATAATATTTTTTTTTTTCGTTTACTCCAATGCTTACCAACGTATTTTGCAGCCATGTCACTAAAACCATAGTATATTTGACGGAAAGAATAACTTTGTTTTACAGACTTATTTTTTTCTGACAGCTTTAGCCGATTCAAAGAGAGATTTCAGTGCTTGAATCAGATGACCGTTCATATAATTTTAAGTAGCGCATATGTGAATCTTGATAATTTTGTAGATATTTTTACCCGACTACGGCACAAAGGAGGGTTATGATTTTAACCGGTATGTATGTATGTAGAGAGAGAGGCCTTTGCCCTGCAGTGGGACACAACAGGCTCCTAATAATAATAATGTATGTATCTATCTATCTATGTATGTATGTTCATCCGTTCCATCATAACTTCTAAACTAATTATCATATATTAATAAACGACCTGTCGTTAGAAGCGTCTTGATCATCCGCTGGTTATAGGATACAAGAAGTTTCGTTTAATTTAATGTGGCGCCCTCTAGAAGAGATTAAGTTACGAACGAAAAAATATTTTTTAATGATACCGTGTTGGGTATCAAATGAAAGGGCTCAATGAGCTTATTTCAAAATTATAATTTATTAGCTTTTTTATGTATTTACAACGCCAAAATATTTTAAATAAAAAAAAAATCGAAAACTAGAACCCGACCACTGGCAAATCTTGCTCTAATAAAAAGTAAGAAACAAGAAAATATCGTCATCTAAAATTGTTATGTACAAATCATGGTATTTAATAAATATTCATAGTGATGTTCAGATTTAGCCTTGGTCATGTTATGCCACCTACCCTAAAAAAGCGATCATAAAGATTAGGGCACAGTGGCATAACAGTACGATCACGGCAGGATCACGGCTATTATCTGAACATCACACTGCATATTTATTAAATACCATGATTTGTACATAACAATTATAGATGACAATATTTTCTTGTTTCAGACTTTTTAGAGCAAGATTTCATTTTTATGTGTGGATGTATATATGGACACTTGAAATGCTTAGCAAATTTTGATGCCGATTATACCTTAACCGTTGCAGCTACACGGAATGGGTCTTAGAAGACTTAACTAGGTATCCATAATTTTCCCTGAAATTTTGTCACATATAAAAAATTACAGTTAAAAATGGCTATTTTACACAAAAACAAAATTTGTGCCAATCGATCCTGTTTCTAATGCTGATCAAAGTGTTCAATAAGACCAATTAACCGACGTTGGAGTATTAACATTGTTTTCTGTGAATTGATGTTGTTTTTTATTACTGATCAAAAACTTCAACAGTGTCATTGGAGTACTTAAAAAGATTGAAATCGCAAAAATATATGGAAATAATTTTGCTATTTTAGACTTTTTAGTAGGTACTCAAATCTGAGTTGGTCCCATAAAAGTTTTTGATCAGTAGGTATTAGAAACACGATCGATATTCAAGACAACTAAAAATATTGTTTTTTTTTTAATTGTAACGTGTTTTTTGTGTGTTAATGTTACTTTGTTCCATACAAAATTTACAAGGATTTTATTGTAAATATAGGTACAAAATGTTTGTAACATTGAGAGTAGAAGAATGACTTATTAAATACTATGTTATTTTTTGGACCTGATTTCCGTATGCCCACGTTATTACTGAGGTCAAAAGCAACAACTTTTCTTCTAAGACTTTTCTAACAACGCACAAAAAAAATTCGACTCCCCATACTAAAGTGGTATCGTGACCAGCCCATTTTGTATCATCATATCAGCCGAAAGACGTCCACTGCTGGACATAGGCCTCATTATGTCCAGCATTTTGTATGGTAAGTTGAAAATTGTGTGTGAAAAGTGTTAGAAAAGTGGTAGAACAAAAGTTGTTGCTTTTGACCTCTGTTATAACGTGGGCATACGGAAATCAGGTCCAAAAAAAATAACCTTGTATATTTTTAAATTATTTAGTCAAAAATACGACTTTAAATATGTAGTTAAAAAAAGTTTAAGCTTAAGATATTTATAGTATTTTTAGTAAGTCTTGGAAGACTTTCATAAGTCAATCATTTTCTTTAAGTTTTTTACTATTTTCCAGTTTTCCATCTGCAAAACAAAATTGTAATACAAGTGACAACAAACTTATTTAAATGTAAAATAGGCTTATTTCGACTTAGAAATTTCCTCCAGCAGACCTAGTTCTTGTTGAGAGCGTGGCATGCCTTCCTATTTCGTCACCAGTTTTGCAGCTTTACTTTTTGTAAAGAATCAAACATTGTAGGAAACAATGTAACTGACTTATAGGTCAATAAAAATATTTTAGTACTTGTTAATTGCACATTTTATTTATTCTTATTTTAGTAACTAATTTGCTAAATTCATATTTCGACATCGATGTAAAGGAGTTCACGAAAGAGTTTTGTAAAAGAAATCATATCCTTAAATTCATTTAAAATGTGTTAAAATGTAGATATTATTAAATTTCTGTATATAAAATGATAGACTAAGCGTTTTTGTGTGTGTGTATTGTGGTTACAAACGTGTAGGTATATCGTATAATTGAAGATAAATCTTATCTTAACTGAAAAATTTTTGTTTACAAAACACTCGAGTCTTTCGTAAACTCTTTTATACAGCGTGTAACGAAAACGTGTGATATTACTAAAGGGTGTACACACGACCG
This sequence comes from Athrips mouffetella, assembly GCA_947532105.1. Classification (NCBI taxonomy): domain Eukaryota; kingdom Metazoa; phylum Arthropoda; class Insecta; order Lepidoptera; family Gelechiidae; genus Athrips; species Athrips mouffetella. The sequence goes on along the minus strand of OX383968.1, from coordinate 29,831,856 downwards.
CACATCAGTCGAAACACTTTTGGACCTTATGGCGTGGTAATAGAGTTGAAAAAATTTCTACCGACAAGCGGTTGACCGTACATCTGCCCATGAAATAGAACGACTTATCCCAAGGAACGTGGGTCATAGAACAAAATCAATATTTGACCTCCCATAGTAGTGTATAACGAAGCAGTTGACCCCAACATTAATTCCTCAGGCAGATTTTATTTGACAGGATGATAAAGAATCATAAATTAAATGTAAATTCAAAATATTAAAAAAAAAATTACAAAAAAAATTTTTCATACATTTTTTGTGATTTTTGTATGGAAAAATGAAAAGTACCGATTATTTTTTGGATTTTTTTATAGAAGGTTTGTCCCTTGTAGTGTAATACCCCAGTAAAGTTTCATCGTCTGAGGATTTATTGGCGGGGGTCTTCATACAACGATCCGCTTCGTTGCCTACACACTGCGTCAGCTGATAGCGCGTTTTGTATGGGAGGTCAAATTTGGTTTTTCATTTCGACCTACGTTCCTTGAGAAAAGTTGTTCAGTTTCATGGGCAGATTAACTAACTTTATTATTATCACACCGCTGGTTTCATTTGAATCCCCTGGATCAATAAACAGCGCCCAGAGATTCGGGAAACCCACGCATAGGTGTACAAACATTAATGTAAGTCTTTTTTACTGAAGGAAGATTGACAAGGCGAGAGTGAATGGAAACGTTGGAAGGGGAAGGCCTCGGCGAACGTACCAGGACCAAATTCAGGACGTTCTGAATAAAGGCCAGGTTAAAAGTACCCTAAACCGACGAGCATGTATGAAAGGATTGATGAAAGTTCAGGAAGCAAGGGAAGTATGTCAAGATCGTAGCAGGTGGAGAACTGTGGTCTCTGCCTACCCCGACGGGAACAAGGCGTGATGTTATGTATGTTTTTTACTGCAAAATACTGTACATATCTTAGACATAAAAGAGCTATTATAATAAAACTTCGTTATAATTTTTTGCACTTTTTATTATAAAACATGTTTGTACAGAGATAACTTAAGGTGGTTGCTGAGTGGCAGCACCTTTCTTTTAGATATAAACTTATTGCGTCGCAAATACAAAACTTTTTATGAGTATTTCTCGTTTGGCGGCAATATGGGGTAGTTATATATGTTATAACCCATAACATCATAGCTTAGCTTATCATTTATAGATTTGTATTGGTAAAGTGCTAAAATTGGCCGTTTTCAGCACTTTTGCAATACAAAGTTATTCACGATAAGCTAATAAAATATAGAACTACCCCAAACTGCCGCAAAACAAACAATCCTTATTAAATGTTTTGTATTTATGACGCAATAAATTTATTTCTCAAAGTGGCAGCGCCTCTGCTCAGCAACCACCTTAAGATTATAAATATTTACAATACAATATTATACAAAGGTTATTTGCTCCTAAGAAGTAGTATGGGGAAGTTTTCAGTCACCAAGTAGTCATCTTCGAATATCACGGCTATGTTCAGCTCGAACTCTGAAACATCAATAAAATGGAAGTATAGGAAGCGAGGGAAGTACGTCAAGATCGTAGCAGGTGGAGGGCTGTGGTCTCTGCCTACCCCACAGGGAAAGAGGCGCGTACACACACACACTCTCACAAACATGCACGCTACACACTCTCACACAATTTCTCACTCACACATACACACTCACTGTCTCACACACAATATAAAATCTCAATAAAAGAGTTGTAGAATTCGTAAGCAGGCCCCTAAGCGATTTATTCGGAAACTTGTTTGGGATGCTCAGGTAGTCAACAATACAGCAAAGTGTCGCTTTTGGACCAGGTTTTTTATTTTTCTAGTCAGTTACAATTCAATTTTTTCGTTAATCCCAACGCTTACCAACAGATTTTGCAACTATGTCAAAGCTGTTAGAATAAACAAGTTTGTATAACAATGTTATTCTTTCCGGCAATTTTTTTTTTTTTTTTATTCATAAAACATAATTTAAATACAATATGACTTATATACTCTTCTGGAGAAACTTAAGGTAAGTTTATGCTCAGGAGAGCGTCGTCGCTCAAAAACATTACATTAAGATATACACTATGCTGCGGTATTGACATTTTCAATCACTTTTTCCATAAAATGTTTTTTTAATATTTGCTTATGTATATTAGGTTTAGGGTTTTGTGTTAGTAAGTTGAGGACTTCAGTAGGCAGCTCGTTCAAGAATTCCGGTAGCATATATTCATGTGTTCTTTTACCATATATGTATTTTTATACTTTGGCAGTGAGTATGTAGGTAAGTATGTTACTTGTCGGAGGTTCCCTGATCGAGCGTGCTTTGTCATGAGTGATATCTTATCGTAATACTCTGTGATTATGGCGAATTTAACTATGTCAAAAACAGTATGTACTTTACAAAATTCAAATAGTTTCCTTTCGTTATCTTTAAATAATTCTTTTTTGTTAGGTGGGATAATAGTTTTAAGTAATCTAATTTGTAACCTGTATATATCTTCAAGGTAAGTCTTATACGTGCGGCCGTAGCTGCTTATACTATAACTGATAATGGAGTTTGCTAGTGATAAATATAACATTCTAAGTGTCATGAAAGGTAGCCTGTATTTTAATATGGATAGTTTAGACAGTATGGCTCTTAATTTTCCACAGATGTGGTCGATGTGTTTGCGCCAATTAAATCTACACCGAGGTAAGTATGCTGATTAACTACATCTAATTTACGGCGCAGTTGCACATACCATCACAAGCGGAACCATGCATGCACTGGTGCTCATGGGCAACGATCGTGGGTTGGTCAACATTTTTGAGATATGCTGAGTGTATATGTATTAATTTTGTTTTTTTATCATTAATGGCTAATCCTAGGTCATGTGCCCACTTGCACAGAGCATCATAGTTCCGCTGCATGATAGATTGTGCTTCTAGTATATCTTTATGTGCTACAAGTAGACATGTGTCATCAGCGAACTGGTATACAGATCCGCTGCTGAATATATTAGGCATATCATTGATGTATAGTAGATACTCTGTTGGCGCCATAGACATAAGCATAGAAGACCAACAATGAGTGCGAGCGAGAAACAAATCTCTTATGGTGATACTGCAAGATAGCAAAGGATAGCGAATCGAATAGCTCTGTAACCGATTTTGAATGACAGGGGGTCACTTTGAGCCACGCGAAAAACCAGCTTTCCAGTTTTTTGTAAAAAATTGCGTAAAAACTACATATTTATATAAAAATAAGGATACTTTTAATTATGACAGTGTTTAGTGTAGTTGGATGTGGTGTTAATCACAAAAATAGTCCAGAGAAATGTACATTTTACGGGTAAATTCCTAGGACGTTATTACTTTTGAACTATATGTTTTTTTGCTTAAAATAACTTATATTTCATGTTTAAAATATAGAATAGCTTCTTCTGAATTGCTAATTTTCGTATTTTGGAAATAAGTTAAGTTGTTGATAATGTTCTGAATTTTAGTGTTATATTTTTCATCAATATAGCTCACATTTACGCTAGGGCTTGACTCAAATTTATCGATACCTATTTCCTTTGTTTATAATACGAGCTCACAGACGCATTGTTACGCGTCGCGTACTGAAATACTTGATTTACCATTTTCGTCTTGAAATAAACAGAAGTAGGTCAGTCCCAACTTTGTTTTGCCATTTTGTTCAACAGTTTCCAAAGGATTCGAATATAAAAGGAAAATTGATAAGGGTGATTGGACGAGTTGGAATCCTAAAAAATACTGTTTAGTTTGTAGCAAACATTTTCTAGACGTAGGTATATAAAATAAAATGTCGACTAAATACAACTTTATTAAAAGGAGCTAACAGATTCGGAAGCTTGGAATCGGGGTTGACAAATTTAGTTCTGTTACCAATTTTTTAAAAAAATCAGCGCCGGCAGCCATTTCAGCAACCGGCGCCGGTCGGTAGCTCATATGGCGCCGGCAGCAGCGGAGGCACTTCCGTATAGTTATTATCGGCTCAAACAAATTGTTCCCAAAATATAATGTCATTCCTTCCTTAAAACTGACTATTTTAAAATTTTAGTTTATAAAGTAGAAAATCGCAAAATTTTACACACACAGTATTCGAACCTGCGTCTTCTCTGTAAGTTCCGGAGACGTTTTACCTACTAGGCTAAAATGTGGTTCTGTTCTGTCTGATGTTGTGAAATATGCGTCTTCAATACGCATTCCAACGTTGCGTTGCGTTTGTGGTTGTGAAATTTAGCGATTTTCTGCTTTGTAGAATTATCAGCCATTAAGGTCTTCCGTGGTCTAGTGGTTAGAGCGCTCGGCTCTCGATCCGGAGTCCGGAGGTTCTGTGTTTGATTCCCGGTAGGGACTCTGTCAGACAAAAATCCCTTTGTGCGACTTCCCCAGTTTGGTTAGGACATTGCAGGATGAATCACCTGATAGTCCGATAAGTTGGATGATTCCGTGCTTCGGAAGGCACGTTAAGCCGTTGGTCCCGATTACTACCTATGGATATAGTAGTTAAAGAGCCATATGTCAGAGGCCTTTGGCGGCCTCAAATGCTATATTTTGACATTTCCTCCATACATTAAAAATAAAAATAAAACATTTGGCCTAATATAGGGGCTCATGCTGGTGGCACTGGTCGTGCAGTGACGAAGATAAAAAAATTTGGTTTGAACAAAGAAACATAAATTACAGTTCCACCGACTTTTTTGGGTTGGTACCTAGAAAAGGGGCTTTCTGTAATCGTAAACGGTAGTTGCATATAATATAGCCATAGCGGTCACATATATATCAATCTCATACATTTTTATTAGAAATCTACGGCCCCAGGCGGAGAAATGGAGGATTATCGACACTACTACCTACTACAAGTGAAACACTGCGATTGTTGACAGCGACGCTACCGCCTGAACAGACAAGTCAATGTCGCCAGGGTACACGAATATCGATACCAAAATGTACATCACTATCTAACGCACACATTGACAAATCAAAATTGGTTACGCGTTTTCGGGCTCTTTGTTTATCTATAGGCAGTAAGCTGCCGTTATTCATAATCTAAGGTTGGCGCCAAGATTGATCCCTGGGCCGTACCTTCTTCTGTTAGGATCTTTTCACTATATTGTTCCGCGATTTTAACCATCGTGTATCTATTGTTGTGGTAGTTCTTAAACCATTTCTGGCTTTATGTCATGGCTGCAAAATGTGTTGGTGAGCGTTGGAATAATAGTTATTTGTTATGCAAGGCAGCAAAAGGTTTATTTGGCGCGAGTGCCTCGTATTGAAACCTGAGCAAGCGAAGGATTCTAGGATTGAACCACGAGCGAAGCGAGTGGTTCAAAAGAAGAATCCTGAGCGTGGCGAAGGTTTCAAGGCACGAGACGCAAAATAACTTTGCTGCCGAGCGAAACACAAAATTTTTCACCTCATTAAAGCGAGGAAATGTTAACATAATGCAAGAATAGCAATTCAAATATAAGAAATAATTACTCAAACGTTTTAACGTAAAGGCATAATACCTACATAATGGTACTGACGGCAGCAAGCAAGTGGAAACATAACCAGTATAACCTGAACCAGCGCTTCGCTACAAACCTCCGTACCCAGAGACCCGCACAAGGTCAAAGAGTTTTCACGGACGAGTGGCCATGTATTGATAAAGAATACTAGACATTAAAAAGGAAATCACTATAATTAAATTATTATTATTTTTGGGACTGCTGTGCTTATGTTCGTGACTCTACCTATAAACTACTTGATAAATTTGCGGAACAAGGTTCATTTTCATTGGATTTCAATATGGAGACAGAGGATAGGCAGTGGCAGGCAAATCTATTTTGTATTGCGTTGATTTGAAGTCAAAGGGAGAGTCCATTAATCTGGGCAAGAGAACAAAAAAAGGCAATCGAATTTTAAATTTACTTTTCATTATCAGCCAGTACCTTACCCACCAGGCATTCACTATTCATAATACTATTTGTTTCTTTCCTATAGCTGCATCCCTCTTTCTCATCTTGAAAACGATAGTGCGTGCCTGGTTTTACAAGTGGCCAGGAGACGCATTTTTGAAGCGTTCGAACTTCAATTCGCATTCGAATTGGCAAGATTCGTATACGAATCCGTAAAATCGCAATTTTTGAATATTCATACCTGTGAATTCTGCAACGAGTGGTTCGACCCACTCGTTTTGCAATTCTACCACTCGAAAGTATGTATAATCTGTGATGACAACGACATTGACGTTTCCTTCACACATGACATTATACTGACATATCAACTTTTTAATTTGCGTTCCATTCCCTCGCAATTCATTACCGGTTTTTAAAATCAATGAGTAATTGCTTTCCGGTTTTGATTTTATCTGCGTGAAACGAAAATTGGTTAAAGATTTGAATTTAATGGCAACACTGCTTTCGAATGATTCAAAAATGCGTAAAATCGAGAGCATTAGAAATTAAATTCGTATACGATTCGTTTTCGTATGCGAACTAAAGATTCAGTTCGAACGCTTCAAAAATACGTCTCCAGTACTGCAGCATACTACAAAATAATAAGTACATCGCGTTCGAATTTCAAAAACCTTTTGCCCGCTAGGGGCCAAAAATCGCTTTTGGCCGCAGAATTTAACCGACAAAACAAATGTTTCCGAGCTTTGGAGGTGAAATAGTTATTTGTTATGCAAGGCAGCAAAAGTGTTATTTGGCGCGAGTGCCTTGTATTGAAACCTGAGCAAGCGAAGGATTCTAGGATTGAACCACGAGCGTAGCGAGTGATTTAAAAGAAGAATCCTGAGCGTAGCGTAGGTTTCAAGGCACGAGACGCAAAATAACTTTGCTGCCGAGCGAAACACAAAATTTTTCACCTCACTAAAGCATGTCCCTCAACACAGAATCCTCAGAGAAAAAAACTGCATAAAAATTTATTTTGACGATGCCAAAAAATAGTCATGAAATAGTCATAAATAGTCACCATAAGGAAAAAAATAGTCGCGTTACAATTCTAGAGTTATAGCTATGGTTTGCTGAGGATTATGGGCATAGGCTATATACAGAATCCTCAGTTCTGATGCAAGCAAACCGTGGGGACTAACGACTTGGTTTTTATTTTAAAAAATAGTCATGAAATAGTCGTCTTGACTTCCAAATTCTCAAAAATAGTCGTTCAAGGATTTCAGAGTTACAGGGGTAGCTTGCTGAGGATTCTGTGCATAGCATTTCACGGACGCAGATTCCAGCAGAACGTTTAGGTTTTTCTGTTTGATACTGATGTCAAAAAATAGTCAACAAATAGTCGTCTCAAACCATAATCACTTTGGTCTGGTTTACCTTGTAGAAGTATGTTAAAAATGCATGTTAACTTCGCCATACATTTTTCCTTTGTACAGTCGCGTACACAAAATTATTTGATATTGATTTCAAGTTGTCAAAAAAAATGGATTTTGATATTGTTAGAGGCTTTTATTTTTATATATTGTTGCAGACCCTATTTTTGTGTTATCTATTTTTATTAGGTAAATAAGAGGATAAACCGACTGATATATCAGTGCACAGACCCAACCTTTTGGCCTAAAAACTTATAATGTAGGTTCCACGTTTAAGGAAAGGTAAAACTAGAATATCGGGCTTAAACCCAGATGCATTCAGTAAATAAAAATACTTTGATAATAATTGGTAGGTTCGCAAACCCTTGACCTATTGCGTGCGGCGCGCGACCCTACGGACCGCTGCTTGCGCTTGACTTCGTTCACTGCGAATGAAGTAGTCCTGATAATTAAACGTCGCGTAGCTCAAAAAAGAACAAGAGATACTTACGATTTATCCGTATTATCACTGAACGCAGCCGCTAACACCCTTGCCCCTATTCTGGCGTTAATTTTTAATCGATGCATTATTGAAGGCGTTTTTCCGGGACCCTTGAAAGCCAGCAAAATTAGTCCGCTATTTAAAGGGAAAGGAAGTAGAGCCGATATAGATGCATACAGGCCGGTGTCCATAATACCCGTAATAGCGAAAATCTTCGAAAATGGTTTATGTTCACGAATAAGAAATCACCTAACCGGTATTAACGCGTTGTCCGAGCGACAGTTTGCCTACAGGGAAGGCCGCTCAACAATGTCGCTAACAAGAGAGGTAGTTAGGAGTATATTGGAGGCTCGTGACAAGAAACGCGCTGTTTCCGTCTTGTGCTGTGACTTGTCGAAAGCGTTCGACGTAGCGGATCACAAGGTGCTAGGGGCCAAATTAAAGTACTATGGTATTGACGGACCTGCTCATGCCCTTGTGACCGACCTACTAAGTAACAGGACACAGCGAGTGGTTGCGCAAGGTGGTATCGTCAAGTCGGATCCAATCAGTACTAATATGGGAGTTGCGCAGGGATCATCGGTCTCCAATATTCTCTTTTCTCTGCTTGTAGTGTACACTTTCTGTTAGGAAAGTCTAAAGACCCAGTCAATGCGCTCAGGATAGCAAATAGGCCGACTCAAGTCGAGAAATATGCGATGGCGCGTCACTAGCCGAAGCGAGGTTTAACTAACGGCGCTGAGGAGCAATCGGCCATTCCGCCGTCGATCGCTTGTAGGGTAACACCTACGTCCGCGCGCTTTCCGCGGCCATTTCTGCCGGCTGTGCCGGATTATCATATAAAAGTAATTATCTTAAAAGTGCTCTAGGATCCCACTCTTTTTTGGGAACAAAGAGCCTAACAAAGAACCTGGATACAACAAGGCTACAGTTTCAACTAGCCTACGACTGAGCAAAACAAAGAACCAAGCTAGAACCTAGCTACGACCTAGCTACAACCTAGCTACAACTAAGCTACAGCTACTACGAAGCTAAGCTACAACTACAGCTGTGCCAACCTGAGCATCTGCGGGTCCCGCTACTCGACCAGCTCACCCGTGACCTTCCGCGGTGAACGCGGTCACGCCCCGTCTACGCAATACAGGACATACCAGGGGAGTCTTATTTTAAAGGAAGCACAGTGATAAATAATTAACGGACTTTCGTGGTAATCTCGTTCAATCACCAAACGTAGGGTTTACGGAACCACCCCTGTTCTTTAGTTTAGTGTAATGACTGCAAGAAACTACTTGATTAAAATATTAGTAGTGCTATGTTCAATAGGGCATTTTCATGCATACCTTCCGTGGTAACGAATATTGGTAACGGTCATTTTGGGTCGACCTCTGAGTCCGCCCCTGTTTGATTTTTGTATTAAGATAAGTTAGTTAGAATTAAACCTCGTATTTGAGAAAATTAGTTGTCGTATCACTTGAATTCTCCCTTACGTTTAGAATTACCACGACATGCTGCTCAACGATTTGCCGAAAGCAGTATCTACTGCCGAGACGTACATGTACGCGGACGATGTAGCCGTAGTTGTATGTGCAGCAAATAAGAGCGAACTTAAGAAAAAATTAAACGTTGCGGCAGCACAAGTCTATCAGTGGTTTATGACAAACGGGCTCGTACTCAATTTGAAAAAGACGCACTTCATTGACTTTGACTTGTCAGATAGGAAAGTTGAGCCATTAAACGTTCATGTAAATGGGATTACTATTGAACAAGTAGAATCCACTTGCTTCCTAGGGTTCCAGCTAGATAGCCGAATGACGTGGGAGAACCACATCGAAAAAGTCTGCTGTAAACTCAACGGTTCATGCTTCGCATTGCGAAGAATATCGCGAGTTGTGCCAACCAAAGTGGTACGAATGTGTTATTTTGCGATAATACATTCTGTATTGCAATATGGAGTGGAACTGTGGGGTTGTGCTGCCGAATGGGGGCGCGCTTTCATTGCACAAAAACGTGCGGTTAGAGCCATAGCCCGCATTCGTCAAGACACCTCAGCGCGCCCATTCTTTAAGTCGCTACAAATACTGACGCTCCCTTCGATGGTGATCCTTAGCGTATCGTTATACGTACGGAGTAATTTGGATCTTTATGTGAGGAACAAAGACGTACACTCGTACAACACTCGAAATGCTGACAAGCTCGTAATGATTCCGCACCGGTTGGAAAAATCAAAAAAAGTTACGTATGTAATGGGGCCTAAGATCTATAATAAATTGCCAGAACACATTACTGCAGCGCCTAGTTACAACAGTTTTAAGAACAAATTAAAGAGATGGTTGATCGAACAGGCGTTCTACTCAATTGATGAATTTTATTCTTCCTGACCAAATGTACCTACTGATGTATAAATTCCATTTTATTTTATTTTATAATGCAATTAATTAATGTATTGTTTTATATTGTAATTAATTTATTACTTTATAATTTACAAATTTGACCTGTAAAATATAACTTTTACCAAATAAAATGATATGATATGATATATATATTTATAATTATATTTTTTTTAATATTTTTTTTATTTTGTCAAAAATGACCTTGTGGGGGATCAGGCGGAGAGTGGCCGCGGTGGTACAGCTAACAGCATGTCGAGCTTGACACATAGACTTGGTACCGTGCTTATGTAAGTGTAGAGAAGACATGGAAGTCGCACTGCGAGTGTCAAGCGTGACCTGCTGTTGACTGTATCTCGGTGTATGTGTATCAACCAATGATTTGAAATCATTGGTTGATACAAGCTAATACCAGTAGTGTAGTGTAGTTACTGTCACGTACCGATCTTGAACATGTGTGTAGTTGTGGTGGGACAGGTGAAGAGCCGCGGTAGCACCATGTGTAGCGGCAGAGCTAGTACCAGCAGTGTAGTGTAGTTACTGTCACGTACCGATCTTGAACATGTGTGTAGTTGTGGTGGGACAGGTGAAGAGCCGCGGTAGCACCATGTGTAGCGGCAGAGCTAGTACCAGCAGTGTAGTGTAGTTACTGTCACGTACCGATCTTGAACATGTGTGTAGTTGTGGTGGGACAGGTGAAGAGCCGCGGTAGCACCATGTGTAGCGGCAGAGCTAGTACCAGCAGTGTAGTGTAGTTACTGTCACGTACCGATCTTGAACATGTGTGTAGTTGTGGTGGGACAGGTGAAGAGCCGCGGTAGCACCATGTGTAGCGGCAGAGCTAGTACCAGCAGTGTAGTGTAGTTACTGTCACGTACCGATCTTGAACATGTGTGTAGTTGTGGTGGGACAGGTGAAGAGCCGCGGTAGCACCATGTGTAGCGGCAGAGCTAGTACCAGCAGTGTAGTGTAGTTACTGTCACGTACCGATCTTGAACATGTGTGTAGTTGTGGTGGGACAGGTGAAGAGCCGCGGTAGCACCATGTGTAGCGGCAGAGCTAGTACCAGCAGTGTAGTGTAGTTACTGTCACGTACCGATCTTGAACATGTGTGTAGTTGTGGTGGGACAGGTGAAGAGCCGCGGTAGCACCATGTGTAGCGGCAGAGCTAGTACCAGCAGTGTAGTGTAGTTACTGTCACGTACCGATCTTGAACATGTGTGTAGTTGTGGTGGGACAGGTGAAGAGCCGCGGTAGCACCATGTGTAGCGGCAGAGCTAGTACCAGCAGTGTAGTGTAGTTACTGTCACGTACCGATCTTGAACATGTGTGTAGTTGTGGTGGGACAGGTGAAGAGCCGCGGTAGCACCATGTGTAGCGGCAGAGCTAGTACCAGCAGTGTAGTGTAGTTACTGTCACGTACCGATCTTGAACATGTGTGTAGTTGTGGTGGGACAGGTGAAGAGCCGCGGTAGCACCATGTGTAGCGGCAGAGGCCGCGCGCGGGGCACGTCCACCCCGCACGCGCTCGCTATCTGGATGTTCTGGATCTCCGTCGCTGAGGGGACCACGACGACAAGAGGTTAATATACACAATCACCTTTAAGTATAGTATCGTCTGGTGAGAAAGTCATGAATTAATATCTATCTATAATAAATTTCTCCATGTATTCAAGAGTAAGTAAGTTTATTTTTTTATTTATTTTTATTTTATTTATTAAGGACTGCCAGTGAACGATACATTGAAACATGCATAATGTTTTAAGATTATTGAAAAAATATGTAAATGTACATTCTATTTAAGGCAATCACAGCATGCACATTTGAAGACATGTTTCCCTAAACTAAAAGAAACGTACAATATTTAATTAACTAAAATTCCTAAATTTAAATTTTAAACAATAACAAAACCTAACGAAAGAATTACTAAGCATCCATAAAAAAATCCAAAACTTTTTTCTTAAAAGAAAAGAGAGACACTGAAAATGTCAACCAACTGTCCAAGGGTATTGTATAAGTTTGATAGACGGCATACGGCGTGATGGCTGCGTAGGTTTGTTCGAGCAATAGGAACACTAAATAAGGTAGAAGGGAAGCGCGGAGGTCTACGTGGAACACGTATTTGAAATAGACTGAGAAGCGTCTAAGTATCTCGAACTGATTTGAATAGTCAATCCAATTTCTAAATAATTTGAAGAGGAAAGACATATCCAGGAGTTGTCTTCTAGCCTTCAAGGTGTACATGTGAAAGTATTCTAATTTATCACTGTATCTGGGAAGGGTTCTCAATTTGCTGCAGGTGTAAGCCAAATGCCTTAAAAAACGTTTCTGGATACGCTCAATGCGCAAATCGTGAACGTTATACAGAGGACACCAAGCCACACTTCCGTATTCCAGAATGCTACGGACGAAAGAATTAAATAATTGGATCTTGGTCCGTGGGTTTTGAAAAACTTTTCCATTTCTAATTATAAATCCGAGCATTCTTGAAGCTCTTGAAATGATGTCATCCATATGTGGAACAAAAGTTAGCTTGGAGTCAATTAGTATTCCCAGATCGCGCAACTTATTAATTTCCTCTAAACATTTCCCATTAACGTAATAAAGAGTCCGAAGGATATTTTGTTTGCGTGTGAATTTAATATGATAGCATTTGTCCACATTTAATGGCATTTTATTTTGTGCGCTCCACTCGGCCAGGTTATCTAAATCCATTTGAAGATTAACGGAGTCTTGATCTTTTTCGATAACCTTAACTAGCTTAAGATCATCAGCGTAAAGGTATACTTTGCTATACTTTACAACATCAATTATGTCATTAACGAAGATGTTAAAGAGCAAAGGGCCCAAGTGTGAACCTTGTGGCACACCAGAAAACACACGAAAAGAGTTAGATTGAAAACCTCTGATCACCACGTATTGAGATCTGTCTGCGAGATAGGACTCAAGCCAAAGTAGCATTAGACCACCAAACCCGTACCTCGAAAGTTTAGAGATCAACGTGGAATGGCAGACTCTGTCGAATGCCTTTGAAAAATCTGTGTAAATGGCGTCGACTTCTTTATGATTATCCACTGCTTCAACCACGGAATCGATAAACGTTACTAAGTTCGTATTGGTTGATCTCGCCTCTACAAAACCATGTTGGTAATCAGTTAGCATTTGCTTCATATGACTTTGCATATAAGGACAAATCAGGGCTTCAAAAACTTTTGCGAATGTGGACAGCAATGAAATTGGTCTATAGTTTATAACTTGGTCCATATCGCCTTTTTTGTGTATTGGAACGATCTTAGCTCTTTTCCATTCATGTGGGAAGATGCCAGAGGATAGGGATTTGTTATAAATAAGCATCAGTGGAAGGCGGAGCGAATAGGCACAGTTGACAATAAATACTGGAGGTACACCATCAGGGCCAGCTCCTTTGTTGACGTCAAGTCTTTTTAAGCGTCTAAGTATCTCGAACTGTAGTAAACTGATATTATTGAAACTACACTCGCCAGAGAAGCCCTTATTAGCACGTCGATTAAAGTTATTAGCAACAGGCTTCGAAAAAACAGTGGAAAAATGCTCACCGAACATATTACAAATTTCCTTTCCATCGGTTGACACTCTATTGGAGTAAGTCATCTTAGCAGGATAGTAGGAGTCAGATTTTTTTTTCGATTTCATATATGCCCAAAAATATTTTGGGTTTTTAGAGATGCTTTGTTCAATCTTATTTACATAAATTTTATAACATCTAGTTGTGAGAGCAGAACAATGGTTGCTTATTATTAACAAAGATATTTCATCACGTGGATTTTTATGAATTTTGTACTTTTGCAATAGCTTATGCTTCTCTTTTAGTCTTCTTATCAGATTTTTTGTAAACCAAATGGGATATTTTTTGTTGCGAAGTTTAGATTTAGGGACAATTTTCTCTATTATGCGATTCAAGTGAATGTAAAAAACTCCAACCATACCATTGACATCTTGGCATTTCAGGAACTCACCAAGCCAGTCGATTCGGTTTAAAGAAAGATTTTTAAAGGTGTAAGAAAATCGAGCAGTCTACTACTTTTGACCATCGAGCTGGTTTAGCGGCGTGTAAAGGAGCTTTATAGTCGAAATAATGTGGTATAATGTAAAATGACAACAGGACGGAGCGTTGTGACACATTGGAGCCACAGAAACACGTATCGCTCCGTTCTGCTCTCACGCATAGATCTGTCCGTTGACTTTGTGCAAATTGTCCGCAGCCTTCATGAAACACGCTCAAATCTCTAAAAAGTCCGCAGTGCATTTGTAACCCCCTGGTGTAGCGAGTGTCCACGGGTGACGGTCATCATTTATTGTATAGAACGCGACAGGCTGGGAGTACCGGCAGAATGTGAACCCGTAAAGCGTAGGCCAAGAATAACGGTTATCGGCGTTCCTACATCCCTAACTGAAAGTGAGGTATTCAAGTGCATTTTCGAACAAAACCTAGCCGAAAAACTGCCCACTTTACTCCTGGAACCGTTCTTCAGTACAATAAAATTAAGCCACAAATCTGGCAAAAAGAATACGGATACCTGCAACTACGTAATTGAAGTCCCCGCTGATATCCGTAAGGCTCTTATTGCACAAGAAAGAATATTCATAAATTGGTCATCCTGCCCTGTGAGAGATTTCACCCTAGTCACCAGGTGTTATAATTGTCAACAATATGGCCACGCTGCAAAGACATGCAAGGAAACGAAACCTACATGTGGCCACTGCGGCGAACTAGGTCACCAGGTTGCTGACTGCACAAAAAAATCTGAGTCGCCAAAATGTGCAACCTGCATGCGCTTCAAAAA
Source organism: Athrips mouffetella (assembly GCA_947532105.1). Taxonomy (NCBI): domain Eukaryota; kingdom Metazoa; phylum Arthropoda; class Insecta; order Lepidoptera; family Gelechiidae; genus Athrips; species Athrips mouffetella. The sequence goes on along the minus strand of OX383968.1, from coordinate 29,816,850 downwards.
GCAGTTTCACCATAAAACTGGTAATATTGATTGTCCGGCTAGAAAAAATGCCGAGTACCGGTACATTAATTCTATAGACTATAGTGGTGTTTAGAGCCCACTTCCAAAGGAATGGAATGGACTAACATGGAATACAGGGTAGTAAAGTATTCCTGTACTCAATGTTAGTACACCTACCACAACACGCACACAACAAAGTTTAATGTTTGTGTCTTTCTGTTTTATTTAGGAAATTCATTGTATTTTTATAGTTTAGCAGTTTAATAATTTTGAGTGTACCATAATTTGGGCAATCAGTGGCTGTAACACAGGTGTTTTTGTATGCTTATCATAGTCACTGGTTTGCCTTAAGTAAAATTTATTAGCAATAAGTTATTTTCATAAGTCCTGAAATGTATTATATTGTGTTTTATGTTGTAATGAAATAAACTTTATCTTATCTTTATCTAATGTATGGCGTGCCGTACGATTCGCTTGCACTCCCGAGCTTTCGCGTACTTTATGCACAGAATTTACACAGGGTAAGTAACTGGCGTCAGTGATGCGCCAATGCTGGCGCTGAGAACTGACTTGTACTGTTTACATGCGGTCAGTACTCGTGAATTACGAAGTCAGCGCTGTCGCGACAGCACTGTACTGAGTTCATGGCAGTAACGAGGCAGAACTGGCTTGACTCGGCACGGACGCATGCTACTTACCCTGTGTAAATTCTGCTTTATGTATGGGAAGAGAGGGAGGGAGAATGTGTAGTGTGTGTGAGAGAGACAGTCGTACCGTCCCGGGCCAGCCCGTCCGCCCCGCCGCCGCAAGTCTCGACGCGCACCAGTTGAAGCTCTATGGACTTGTAGTGGTAGAGAAGAGAGGGAGGGACAACGTGTAGAGTGTGTGTGAGAGAGACAGTCGTACCGTCCAGGGCCAGCCCGTCCGCCCCGCCACCGCAGGTCTCGACGCGCACCAGTTGAAGCTCTATGGACTTGTAGTGGTAGAGAAGAGAGGGAGGGACAACGTGTAGAGTGTGTGTGAGAGAGACAGTCGTACCGTCCAGGGCCAGCCCGTCCGCCCCGCCACCGCAGGTCTCGACGCGCACCAGTTGAAGCTCTATGGACTTGTAGTAGAAGAGAGGGAGGGACAACGTGTAGAGTGTGTGTGAGAGAGACAGTCGTACCGTCCAGGGCCAGCCCGTCCGCCCCGCCACCGCAGGTCTCGACGCGCACCAGTTGAAGCTCTATGGACTTGTAGTAGAAGAGAGGGAGGGACAACGTGTAGAGTGTGTGTGAGAGAGACAGTCGTACCGTCCAGGGCCAGCCCGTCCGCCCCGCCACCGCAGGTCTCGACGCGCACCAGTTGAAGCTCTATGGACTTGTAGTGGTAGAGAAGAGAGGGAGGGACAATGTGTAGAGTGTGTGTGAGAGAGACAGTCGTACCGTCCCGGGCCAGCCCGTCCGCCCCGCCGCCGCAAGTCTCGACGCGCACCAGTTGAAGCTCTATGGACTTGTAGTGGTAGAGAAGAGAGGGAGGGACAATGTGTAGAGTGTGTGTGAGAGAGCCAGTCGTACCGTCCCGGGCCAGCCCGTCCGCCCCGCCGCCGCAAGTCTCGACGCGCACCAGTTGAAGCTCTATGGACTTGATCGCCACCGAGCACTCGTCCACGCGGATCTAAACAATCAGTTTCATTTTATTGTGAGATTGAGGCGTAAGTAAACACTAGCACCCGGTGAGCTCCGGCCATCTGGCAACCCTAGCTTACCAATACACTTTGCAGCCATGACTGTAAAACCAAAGTATATGGTATATGACGTGGTGGAAAAAATAACATTGTTTTACAAACTTGTTTTTCTGACAGCTTTTGCTGATTACTATTGATATAGCGTTCCAACACCTTTTATATTTTGTAGTAGAGGAAGGCCTAGAAAGCAGTAGTACAATGACGCAGCGCTAGAATTGAACACAATCGTGATCGTTATCCATTGAGTTGAAGCCAATCAAAGGAAAGAGTAAGGGGAAGTCTGCAGTGGGGGACACAAGGCTAGCAAAATTATAATATGGGAAGTCGATGTTTTCAAGATTTTTGTTCCATGAAAAAGTCCATTTCGTTCTATCCAACCTTACCAACACATTTTGCAGCTATGTGAAAAGCAATCGGCTAAAGCTGTCAGAAGAAACAAGTTTGTAAAACAATGTTATTCTTTCCGTCAAAACATATACTCTGGTTTTAGTGTCATGGCTGCAAAACGTCTTGGTAAGTGTCGTAATAAACGGAAAAAATAAGGAATTTAGTTAGTTTTTGGGAGATAGAATAAACTGGGCTTATTGTACAACGAACCATGCCGGTGATGGGTTTGTCGAGCGGACACACGGTGGACTCAATCTCCGCGTAGATGTTGAAGGAGGGCATGTTGTGTCTCCCCCCGCCCCCTGCCCCTGCCCCCGCGCGGATGCTGGCCGGCGTGATCTCGCACCGGACCGGCTTCACGGGCGGCGCCTCTTGCTGCAACCGGTAGGCAAAGACAAGTTACTGATTGACCCGACTATTGGGTCGATTTCTGCATAGCCTGCTCAAAGATTGAATGTTTTCCGGTGTTAAAGTGGTACTATCTTTATTTTCCTGCGTTCCAAATAGATCGAAAGCGAACGTTCAAGTGCGCTTAATATGCGCTAAGTACGCTATTCGCACAATTTGGAACACAAGGTTTGTTAACTTTTATAAATCGAAAATGAAACATCAATACTTTCAAACCTGTAAAATTTTGGGCTTTTTAGCGGTCACGCAAGTAGGTATTGACCCTAATTTGAAAAACACAAATACAACATACAAGTGCGCAACACCATTAACAAGTAACATCATGCACGGCAAGTAAATAGTGATAAAACCAGTATAGGTCGAACCAGCACTATGCTACAAGTGTCCGAAGGTTAGTGTTACCATTACCACTATCATGCAGCTGGGTGTACCATTGTTTTCTTCTTTACAGAGGAAAAAGATTAAAACAAGCAATTTAAGTATAAGCATAAATAAAATATTATCATAATTACCTGTCTGTACTGCACGAAGAACTGGCATGACGCGTTGAGGGGTTTGTTGAGGAAAGATCTTTTCATGGTGGCTTTGAGCGTGTACATGACATTTACAAACACCCCGTGATACGTCTCCAGCAAGCCGGGGTAGCCCGGGGAAGTAGCCATTCGGGCCACTAAGGGCACCTCGAACGGGATCTCTGTCACTCCGGGCGGAATCTTGCCGGGTGGAGCCAGTTCCACCACAGTGTTTATTAGGTTTAAAGGCTGGAAGTTAAAGTTAAAAAATATATGTGTACAGTAGGTTTTAAGAAATGTTTTATAATTGCTCAAATTTAAAGAAGATTGTTTATCCAATATATCCTAATATTCACCAGGAGTCTCCACACAAAATGATTAGATTTTTTAATAATTTTAGATTTTTTGAAACATAAAATATAACAGTGAATGAAGTTCCGCAACCTTCACAATGCCCTAGATAAAATAGGGTTGTTTGTAACGCGACTTAGTTCTCTTAGGGCTTATTGTAAAGGCATTTAATAATAAAATAATAATAAATAAAATTTTAATTCACTGTAAACAATGCAATGAGTAAATGGGCAGGTGTCTCCTATTAAGCTCAGCACCTGTGGTAGGAGGTACCACTCTTATCTAGAATTTAGGTTTAGGAAAATTCAAATGCCATAATAGAATGGAATAAAAATTTAAAACTTAAATTAAGAAATCAGTGAGGCAGATCAATGTATGTATGTAACATGCACACTATTGAGTGAATGTATGTGTGTTTCTGTGAAACAGTATGTGTAAGTAAATATAAGTACAAGCGTGTGTATATGTATATTTGAGTGTGTGTGTGTGCGTGGATGTGTGTGTGTATGTATGTTTTGTAGGTCACATTAGTGTACAGGTAGGTATGTGGTTTATTTTATGGTATGGTGCTTTTTTTCTATAACTTTTATAATTTCGGTAAAAAAAATTTTTTCATCCATATAAAATTATAAACTGTAGTATGGAAAGAAAAGATTTTTTTTTTATGAATTTCCAAAACTCGTAGAACAAAAGTTGTTGCATTTAGCCTTCACAATAAAGGGCCCCATACAAAGCCCTGCCTGCAGGGCCCTGCTTGCAGTGTGCACTGCCAATCGTACTTTGTGTGGGCATGCAGGGCCGACAAAATCGCCGTTACATCGGCCCTGCAAGACCACACACGGTACGATTGGCAGTGCACACTGCAAGCAGGGCCCTGCAGGCAGGGCTTTGTATGGGCCGTTTAAGTCCCTAACGGAAATTAGTTTAGTTACAAATGTGAGATCTGAGAGAGCCTGTACATGAGATCAAAAATGTTATTAATTACTTTTAATGTTACTTGTTACTTCTAGTGCTAGCTAGGGCATTGTACTAGCACTGTTGATACTGATTCTTACAATAATGTCATGAACTGAGCTAAAAAAGTCTTAACCTATTGCTAAATAAATAGATATACTGGCAATGAGCATGTGTAGTTAAAAATAACCTTAAGTAAATGTTTAACTAATAGGAAACTACAGCAAAATCTTTATGGACTAACTAACAGAGTTTGCATTATCTTCTTTGATTGGTTTTTTGAAAGGGAAAGGAATATTATCAGGCATAACATTTGGCAGGTTTGATATCAATCTGGTCACACCGAGAGACTGAAAAATAGAGACATGTGTTACTTTGCATCATCAAAAATAATTCCATTACATACAGATAGATAGAGTTATCTTTCTTTGCTCTGCGGGTTCATCACAATGCCTGAGAGAAAATATATCTCAAAATGCATTGCACTGCTTAGCTGTCAAAAAATGTGACAAAGCTTAAAATAAATAAATTGGCAACACTGTTTCTATAATCTACTGTGCGTTCCAATTTGCGCTAACAGACTGCTTTAGAGCACTGTGAGCGCGCTTAAGTTGGCCCGAATTGACCTAAAACGTGCTCTAAAGCACTCGCTTGTTCACCACCTTACGTCATTGATGACGTCATTGTTTCTGCTATCAGTGCTTTAGTCAAATAGGTGGAGCAGTGGAAGTGCTAATGTCAAAATCAATTTGACACATATAAAATCCCACACATTTGCCGCCAGCTGACATTTCTCAAGTTTTAATTTTAATGAGTTTGTATCTAATGGAAATGAGAGTGGATTTGGCGCACTATTTTGAGGGATTAGCTTAGGCTTTGTTAAAGAAAATAAAAACAAAACTGACATTTTGACAGATGAACACGTGAGCGCACTTAAATCCAAATTGACTAGAGCCATTAAAGCAGTGATAACTTTGTGAGCATGCAAAATCAATTTGGACTGTCCGTCAGTACTGTATATGCTTTTAGCAGCGTTTGTACAATTTGGAACACAGTGCTATAGGGTCTAGATAAACTGACAAAGTCAACATGCTGAGCCAGCTGCTTTACTACAAGATGCCCTGATTATTTGTGAATAAAAGTTTGAACTGCTCTGTGATTTAGCACTTTAGGTATAAATAAGGTTATTATTTGTGTCCTATGCTTTGTATAAAATAATCTTCTATTTTTAAGATCCTAGAGGCTTGACTGTTTAAATCACTATGGACAGATTATTTAGGTAGATGCTCCACCAGATTGAGAAATCTTATTTAATTTAGGCTGAGTTCCAAAACATGTAATAATTACCCTTTGACAGCAGTCTGTCTCGACCATATCTGCTGCTGTCAGGGTGATTTCTACCCGATTTCAAACGCATCCGTAATGTTAAATCAAATCTATAGCTGACAGTTTCTGCTTTGTTAACAGTCAGCTCAGCAACAGATTTAACCAAATTTTAACTTTAAACGAGCTTAGTGCTGGCTCACAGAATGTACCTTGATATTGCTGGCGAAGGCTTCTAGTATGCCAGTATTCTTGGCGCTCAGCTGTAGCCCCACAGCGCCCTCCAGAACCAGGGAAAGACCCTCGTGACGAGCCTCGCCCCCGCCCCCGGTCTCCACCACCACCACGCCGGCTATGGTCTCCTAGTACATGCATTCAATACATTTATACTTAATATAAACAAGATGCCACATGGTGATTGTTTTTTATTCGAGGACTGTGCTAGGCAGCGTAAAAGAGAAATGCAAGAAACCACTGGCAACCACGACTTTGTACAATGTGTTTCTTGATAGAGTTCATTCATAATCAATACTTACGCCTTCGTGGTAAACTTTACTAGCTCTTTTTAAATTAATTGTTAATGTTATAGACATTTTCAAAGCCGAAATTAAAGAAAACTACACAAGGCAAAAGATAAACAAACAAAGCGCGAAGTGACAATTCATTCATGACATTGACATATGTTGATAAGAGCGTTTAGTTTATGCAACATGTTTAGAATACTTCTCCGTTAAATTCGGTCGTCACTTTTCGGCACTGAATTCTTTTTGGTGATAAAATTGTAATTGTAATGTCAAAGGCCGAATAAAAATATGTCACTCTATGTCATTATCTGATTTATTCAAATATTGGTGATTGATTTTCTAACTTTCTTACGCTGCTATTTTGGTATTCGGGCTTCTTTATTCGAGTATCTAATCTAAATGGCACAAGCAGATACTATTTATAAACCATGCAAAGACATAAAAAGGGAATATCCTGATACTCATATTGATAAAGGTAAACGTCCTGTTGTAATCACAGAATATATAATAGTAAACAAGTTTACACAAGTCGCATTCCTTTGATCTTGGAAAAAGCCACCTTTTTATTTACCTAAACATCCAAAGCTAAATTGCACCTTAACTCCACGCGTCAGGGCCCAGTTTGCAATGCAGTTTGATTTACCGAGTCAACGCTGTCGATTGCCAGGATTGACTGCAGTTCGTCAAACTATAAGTTATTATCAGCCCCTGAACGTACAAATTTACTTTTTCCGCCAAGTTATACTTTGTAAGCATAATAAGTGGTCAAAAAAGCGGTCCGAGTGAGATAGCCACAAGTGACTGCGATGTCCGTTTCTAAGGTGTTGCCGTTCATACTTTTTCTGATTATTAAATTTTTGGTAGGAATTTGAATTATATTATAAACAATTTAACAGAAAAAAGTGTATGATACTTAAAGTAAATTAAGTAGTGAACATTTTGCAATAAAATACATGCGTACGCTGACGCATTTTTTAGTAAAATGCCTAGCTGGCTGCTGGATTTTGTTGGTGAGCAGCGGTATTCCAAATTCATTTAAATGTCAACGGCAATCTATTTAATGCAGGCGTTTTGTGCAATGTATGAAATTCGGTATGGTCTATAGGCGTAGACAACGTATTGAGTAAATAACGCAAAATCTCACGGGTGGTAGCACTGAACATAAAACTGAACAAGACCGAGCCAATTTGTATGAAAAAGCAATTTTTTTTTGCGGTGTTACAAAAGTCGCAGTACAAAAGTTTTTCAGTTTCATGTTCAGAGCTACCGCCCCCTCAGGACGACGCCCGAGATAAAATACAATGTGTAATTTCAAATACGCAAAACCTCTCGGGTGGTAGCCTATCCATGTAACTGAACAACTTTTCCTAGCGAACATAAATTTGACTTACCATAAAAACTGCATCCGCTGATAAATGGTAGAAAACAAATAAATATGTGTCAACTCTAAATGTCATTTTACTAAAATATGGAACGACGCGGTTTTTTGAAAATACTAAATTATAGAAAAAAATAAAATGCAAAATTGCATTGTTGAAGCCTGCAAGAGCGAATATTTTCCGGATTGTGGATTTTCTTAACATAAGTATGTGTTTTTACTACGATTTGCTTGTTTAGATAAGTTTAGAAGTTAGGGTGACATAAATTTAGGTTGGACGTCTCGACCCGTCGATGCGACGGGAAGATTTTTCTCGTAAGCCGCTCTGGGCAGAAGCTAATACTTTTTTAGCGTTGTAAGTTTCATAATACTTCAATAACATCCCGTAATATCCACTGAAGGACACGGAGCTCCCTTTAGAACTCCAGCTCTTGCTGGAACGATATAGAGGGGAAGTACTTACCATGCTAGTAACATAATATTTAATAAATCATTGTACCTACCTTAGTCACCACGCTTGGGAGCGTTACAGCTGACACCATAGACCACGGTTGTTGGTGACCGCAGTAGGTACACGGAAGGACGCTACTGCCCATATCTTCCGGTTCATGAGCCCTTAGTCGCCTCTACGATACCCACGGGTAGAGATGGGATGGATTCTAGAAGTTTTGTGTAGTAGAAGCTACACAAAAGCTCACGACTTCACTCGCGTGGTTTTTAAACTTTTCAGATTAACCGAAAACCTTGTGATACCAAAATTTTCGAGAAAAATCACGAAACATACATCTGTATGTAGCAAACATTTTAAAAAAGAAGACTTTGTGCCAAATAAAGATCGAGCAGTTTTGAAACAGAGTGCTGTACCTTCTCTGTTTCAAATTTTTTTTTTACTCTGAGTAGGTAAGTCGTGTCAAAACTGTAGGCCTTTTATATACAAAGTTTCATCCATTTTACACTTTCTCGGGGACAAATTTCTAAAAGTCCTTTCTTAGTGGGTTGTTTTGACGTGCATCAAATCTCTGGACAAAATTTCACATCTGTAGCTCCAGCAGATACGGCTCAGCGTTAATGAATTTTGTTGATTGCTGTTATTTTCCTTGCTTGCGTTGGTTTTCTAAAACCTTTATAACATACCGAATTCCAAAAAAAAACTTGGCACGAATTGCTTGATACGTATGAATTCCCCTTCAGAAAAACCGCAAATCTCCATAATGTGTGGTATTTTTCGCACAGTAAAATCAGTTTCATTTTTAAATTGTTCCATGTGGAGATGTTCATGTCCATCATAACCTAGTTAGGCGTTTAACATATCAAAAGTCACCGCCCGTAACCCTAACGCTGGGCGGGAGGCGGGGGTTTGAAGGTCTCATTTTTCGGTTTTTCGCATATATCTCGGAAACTATACGTCCTAGCAACATAAGACTTATCGCAACATGAAAGCTGATTAAATTTACTACAAGTTTTATTTAGTTAAGTTTATCGATATCTTGTATAGTTTTCGAGATATTCGCAGTGAAGTCACATTGGCTAGTTGACTGATTTTACCATCACCCCTTTCTTTACTGGCTTTTTTTAAGGGATATTATCCATTTTCACCCACTTTAGAAACATCAGGACTCGATGCAATCACTTCCTCATCACGAACAAAACACTTGTTGCTCATTTTAACGACACAAAAATAGACTTTCAAGAGCGGATATCTCGAAAACTACACAAGATATCAAAATTTAACTGAATAAAACTTGTAGTAAATTTAATTAGCTTTAATAACTTTGCAGAAAATTTTTATATCTTGTATAGTTTTCGAGATATTCGGGCGGGAGCCCGGCGCGGCGTTCGGGGTACGGGCGGTGACTTTTGATATGTTTACCTCCTGACTAGTCCAAACAAAGTAACGAAGTCAAAAATTGTGTTCCAAGCATTTCCCTCTATATCTTTTTTTGAGAATTTGTTGACTGAATTATATCGACTATAATTAATTCAGATTTTTCCTTTCTCAAACTTCGGAGGAAGGGAGGGAGAATGGTATTTTTTTTGTCATTTTTCATCATAACTTGAAAACTAAGAGTCGTAAAAAATACATACAACAATATATTTTAGAATGTACAAGTAAAGTCCTTTCATATAATACCCCACTTGACTTAGGAACGACAATTTGAAATTTTTAACTCAATGTAACTCAGCGCATGTAGGTCTAGCATCGCATTTAGTCTATTGTATAGGAACGGGCCCAAGATAATAAAAAATCTAGCGGAATAGGCATGTTTCATTTGTGTATTTTGAGGACAAACAATATCTTTCCGTCTTTTATTAGTATATACACTACTGTAAGGAAGGGAGGAGTGCTGTTTTAAATCCCATTGCTATATCGCAGCATCGGGCGTTCCTCAGGGATCGCACCTTGGACCTTGGCTATTTAATTTATTTATTAACGACATTTCTGATCACATAAAGTCCAGCAATATCTATCTTTATGCAGACGATCTTAAGTTGGCGAGAGTTGTAAACGGCATGCAAGACAGCATGCTTCTTCAAGAGGATGTCGATTGCATTAATAGATGGTGCAAAGATAATAAAATGCTTCTTAACACGCAAAAATGCTACCATATTAAATTCACGCGAAAATCAAATTTTTTCAACTCCAGCTATGCCATTGAAGGCGTCACTCTGAAGGAAGTATCCGAAATCCGCGACTTAGGCGTACTGCGGAAGAAATTGACTTTTCTTCCGCATATAGATAAAACAATTTCTAAAGCAAGCAAAATATTAGGCTTTGTAATCAGAACCACAAAATTATTTAAAAATCCATCTACCAAAATTATTTTATACAACGCTTACGTTCGAAGCATTCTCGAGAATTGCTGTATAGTGTGGGCACCTAATTACAACGTGCATCAACTTCGTATCGAGCGCATTCAAAAAAGGTTTTTGAGACATCTTGCATCACGCAGTCCTGACAAACGCCAACTAACATCTTACTCAAGGAGACTCGAGCATTTCGGTATGGATCAATTGTATACCAGGAGGATATTTTTGGATTTAATATTTCTATATAAAATGTTCAGAGATTATTTTGACTGTCCCCAACTTCTTCAAAAGTTCCACATTAGGGTCCCCAACCGTTGTCCTCGCCGACCTACTGGTCTTTTGTATCCGCCACCGGCTAGAACGAACCTTAAGCAGACTGCGCCCGTAGCCAGGATGTGTCGTAATTACAATGCGTTGGGTGAATCTGTTGACATTTTTAATGACTCACTCGTCTGCTTTAGATCCAAGATACTATCAGTCCTCAGGGATGAGCGTGACACCGCTCGCCACTAAACCTCATTACTCACATTAATTAATTTATTAATTTTTATTAAAGCTTTCCTTAATCTCAATATAATATTTGTAATTGTAATTCTCTGTTAAATAAATAACTATTATCTTGTAGTAATTATTTTGTAGTAATATTGTGAATGTAATCTTAATTTAAATGAATGTTGTGGCTGCCTTGACAAGAAATGCATTTAGATTAAGTATTGTATTTGTTTAGTGGTGATGATAATATTGTAATTTCTATTGGCTGTCCTTAAATAAATAAATAATAAAATAAAATAATAATAAAACCGTGTGCATTATAAATAGTTGTCGCACTGTTAGTACTTCGCATGACTTATAATCTTCTTTATAAGGAAGAGGAAAGGACGTAAAGTAAAGCTACCTTTAGGACAGCTCTCGTTATTTGGTCTTTACTGCCAGATTTGTGTACTGGAACAACAACAGCTTTCTTCAGACATTTAGGAAAAAAATCCTTATTTCCTGGTCCCTCCACTCACATATATCCTACTATCCTACTAATATTATAAACGCGAAAGTTTGTAAGTATGAATGGATGGATGTTTGTTACTCTTTCACGTAAAAACTACTCAATTTATTTTAATGAAACTTTAGAATAATATAGCTTATACATCAGAATAACACATCGTCTACAATTTATAAACCTGCGCAGACGAAGTCGCGGGCACCAGCTAATTTAAAATATATATGAGTGGAGGGACCAGGATGTGTTTGAATTTCTTAAGTATTTTATTAGATATGCAATCCCAGCCAACCGCAGAATATTTTTTTTAGACTCATGATGATCCGTTCCACCTCCTCATCAGTGTCCAACAGCACAAATGATTTCAAAGAACTGCTGTGAGTAGAATGAGTGCTAGGGGGTGATTGAAAAAAAAAACACTTAACTTTTTCTGCTAGAGTTTTTCCTATATTTACAAAAAAATCATTTGCGCTGTTAATAGACGTAGACTATGATGAGTGATGACCTTTCTTGTAACAAACTTGAAGATGATTCATGCTGTTTAGCTGTTTACTTCACATTATTTATGATGAAAATGCACCAGTAGTGATCTGAACTCGTTACAATCTGCGGACGCCACCGTTTTAAAATATGTCAAACGTATGCAATTTGCCTGCCGTTTGTAAGTGGCAAATCGTATGATTTGCCTGCGACATATATATAATTATTATACCCATTTGTATCCACGGAAGTAGTAGGATCAAGGAGTGGGATAAATATTTATTAAAAAACAATCCTTTATTAAGAAACCATACCTACCTCTTTATTGAAGTGAATGATTTTTCTTACAGAATTAGTGAAAAGAATAGCGACGGAGTTCAGAACCCTGCCTTCATTTGAAAGTACGGTGTTTGAAGACAAGTTTGTGAAACACTACTCCCTTGAACGCAATGAGTTGCTCAAGTGTCGCTGGAAACAGTACCGCGAAAACGTTGATAAAATTGTAGTGGCGCCTTTTCAGTTTCCTGGTATTAGGTAAGGGTACTAATAACGAAATATTTATATGTGCTGTCCGATGATTTGCCGACACTTGATTTTCGGAGAAAAAAAAAGAAATACGGGCTATCTGCCGCACTCAGATTCAGAGAAGTCACTTGAATGTTAATCTTTTATTAAGACCAAAGACTGAGTTAATTAAGTCTCCAAGTACGGCATTAGTACATCACCAAGTTTTTGTGTTTGTTTATTGTGTGGTATTATTAGATTTTTTGAAATTAGCTTGTTTTTTAAGGGATTTACATTTTTATAATGGGATGATTCGCTTTATGCCAGAATTGTCAATCTACCGTAATACTGACTTTAGAATGAAGCTTCAACCGGGTCCCGGTGTTGATTGGAGAGGCCAAATGCCCATTCCAAACGAACTGTTCATGAAGCGCGGTATTGTGAAAAAGGAAGACAAAGCTGAACATAAAACTAAAAAAGAAGTGAAAAAATCTTCAAAGAAGGAAGAAAAGAAAGACGCTAAAAAAGATGAAAAGAAAGATGTCAAAAAAGATGAAAAGAAAGTTAGTCAGCAACGAGAAAAGAAAGACGCAAAGTTGGGAGAAAATAAAGGTCTGCAGAAAGAGGTCATTAAAGACGATGACACTGAAAACAAAGGTGTAATCGAAGGAAAAATAAATTCGAAATAAAAAGTGAAAGACGATAACATTTTCGTTTCATTTTGTTGTTTAGTCTTATTAGATCTTGCACACTGGTGGCAGGCCAAAGATTTTGGACCAGGCGGCAGGCGCCGCCTCGATACATGGCCGATACTCGTACCAGTCCCTTCGCACTTGTATGTTTGGCCGCCGCCTGTACTCGATACAGTATTAAAGTACTAACAGACGATCGGATCGGACTGCTCCAAAATTAGCTTCGGACCACGATTTTGTCCAATAGCGTTGCGGATTGACCCATACGACAATTTTGCTATTGGGCAAAATCGTGGTACGGAGCTAAATTCAGAGCAGTCCGATCCGATCGTCTATTAGTACTCTTACAGTAGGCTGGCAACTGCCCGCCCGGCTGCCCGCTGCGTTTTTGTTGCGAGTGTTGCGACCGCAATTTTTAACGTAAATCTTTAGAATGACATCCACTATTTCTTCCGTTCATAAGTAGATAATTGTTTAAAACACTAAACTCTTTATTATAATCAGTAAATGGGTTAGTCAGGAACAATATCAGTAACATTTGTTTTTCCCATACAAAATTAGTAGGAAAATAAACATGTAGGAAAACAGGCTATCATGTAAACTTAGTTATTGAATGCATGTTTTACTTTAAAATAATATCGGCAAGCGAATCACAACCCTGTGCTTTAGCCGCTAGACCGGTTGCGTATCAGCGGTCGGTACCCAACGGAATATGAGCGCACGTCCAACGCAATAAGTTTCAACTTCGCTTGCAAGCAGGTAGCATAGGCAATTTTGTATACATAAACTTGCAGTTTGTTCGAGAGTGCTCTTTATGTACGCTAGTACTATTATCTATTCTGTGCCGATACTCAAGCAGATTTTTAATACGAGTTGCGGAACCCTTATAAATATTGATGGACTCGAACAAGTAGGTTTTACTACGCTTCACTACGCTTTAGCGTGGGTTAAAACCTCCTTGGACTCGAATTAAACTGCTATGAGCAGAACAAAACGCACTTTTGACAACTAACATCCTTTTTCGTCATGGCAACATTAATGATAGTTTTTTTGTAACGTGCAGCCATTACATATAATTAAGAGAAAGATAGCATGCTCACTAATGTGGAGCACCATCTCTTTTGTTTTATTTGCTGCTGTGAACAGTTAAGCAAGGAGAGCGCATTTTCCGTCAGTTGAAAAGAAATGTCCGTTCGGGTTGGTTGTACTGTTCGCAACTTTATTTAATTTACGATTTTGTATAATAATTTTGTTACGTTTCGAAATATATAATCGTGTTAATTTTTTTGTTAATATTAGTTTATTTATTGCATTAATTAATTAGTGTTGTATTGTGGTTAGCGGTGGTTGAACAGATCGATAGAAACAGGTGATGTCTAGTACACCCCAAATGGATCGATAGCGCGGACTTTGTGTTGGGGTATTTATTATTGCGAAGTGAGGGGTGTTGTTTTGTTGTGAGGATGGAGAAGTCGGGGCGGCCGCGGACGGCGCTCAACGAGTGCGTGAAGGTGGTGGTGCGTTGCCGGCCGCTCGCTGAAAAGGAGCGCAATGAGGGATTTGAAGAGGTAGGAACTGAATTTGGCTGTCCAACTGGATTGCGAGCTTGGTGTTTTTGTGTCTACTGCATAGTCCTACCTATAGGTATCCCGACGGAAAAACATTGCAAACAATAGGTTTCGCGCGGAGAATGTTTTACGAAGCGTGCGCTGCTAAGTAATTTTTTTTGCTTATTTTGAAATGACCGCAGATCTCTCCGTCTCATTGGTTAGATACCTAGCTATTCGGTAGCCACTTGGATTTAGCATCGGTATCCAGTCATGATTCACTTTAAGTGTGGGTGCTACCAGACTGACAAATTCACGCCTATGCAATCATAGCGTTGCTAGACCGTAGAACAATTTAGCGTTGCACAATAGCTCTCATTAATTAGTAATGAAATCAATACAAACAAGGAGTTGAGTTGTCTTACTAGCTTTTCTTGTAAAATAATCAACTAAAATAAAAATCGTCCAGTCTGGCAGCCTTACCCCCACTTGCCTTCCATAAGGTATAAAATATAATTAGGTACTAAATTAGTACCATGTACAAAAAACCTAAAAGCCTACCTACCCCTACCTACCACAAACAAATCTTATTGTTTCCTTGCAGTTAAATTGAGGGTAGGAAAAACCGCGAGTTGCAGAAAGTTTCTTAAAAGTTAAAATCTATCTTACGTTTTGATATAATGACGAAAAATGTGTCTGCTATAGATTTAAGATAGGTTAAACTTGAACAAACCTTTCTGCAACTAGCAGATATCGTAGAGGTAAAAAAGCTAATGTAACATAGGCTACTGGTTTGATATAAAACGTAACGTTTTGCTTAAGCCAAGCGTGCGGCAAACTGGGACGTTGGTGGCGACAGCGGCGGCGAAATTGAACGTCTTTATGTAAGAAAGTCTGATATCAAAATTAGCTGGGCTCATTGGTGCCCTTACAACATAAACGATAAATAAACAACCCAGCAATGAACACACAATGTGGGTACACTACTAGGAAAATCCTGTATCGCGAGAGACATACGGACACACAAACAAAACCAAACCCACCACCTTACCATTCCAACTGCGACCTGTTTAGCCAGAATCTACAGGAACAGCTGCTATCTTAACTCATAATTCGTAAATCTGCCGCTGCCGGGAATAGTACATGACACCTTCGGAACAGAAGTGCAGTTGACTACCACTACGCCAAGCAGTGCAACAAAATGCACCCGATTGCAGAATATCGGTCAACTCTCAATCGAGCTGTTAAACGGTTGGCGATCATTGACCTCGCTGGTATACGCTACTGGTATTAATCAGCTGATCACTCGAGTGTGAACGCTCGGTATCAACCAGTACTATACTGCTCTGTAGTATCAATCATGTGCAACCAATTCGGGAGTTGTTTCGAGTGACCTACCGCACAACACACACGCAGTCTGCACTGACTCACCAGAATGTGGTTTCGGTGTTGTTTACGTCGATGTATTGGCGATCGATGGGAGATTATATTACGTTTTAGTAACAAGTTTGTGAGGTCGGTGTGCGATCTTACAACAACCCATACATACGATACGTATGATGAATCACAAATTAAATTGTTCAGTAGAGCAAACGTGCAAGGATGTGTAGCGAAGTCAAGGCTCCTGTGTTGACCAGCAATTTTTAGTCCAATTTATGATATTTTACTATTGCATGTGCATTGCGCGGTGAGAGAGAACTAGGTATTATTCGGTTAGGTATCGGTCATAGCAGAGATAACGACCGTTCGCGTTCCTCTTACAAGAAATAGAGTTTACTTACAAGAATTAGAGTTTATTACAATACAACAAACTCTACGGCGGCAGTTTTGAATCCTCAATGAACGTGGCGCTGGTAATGCTGAACCATTTGGTTTTAAAGTTTCGTTGTGTTATTTAGTTTTAGCGTATTATTCTTATATGTAGAAGTGCCGTGTGGTGCTGGCAAAGAATAGTGCCATCCCATACGTACCCGTGGGTATCGTAAGAGGCGACTAAGGGTTATAATCTGAAGGATGGGCAGCAGCATCCTCCTTTGCATCATACCATCTTACTTACTGCGGTCACCTACAACCGTGGTCCATGGTGCCAGCCGTAACGCTGACAAGCAGGGTGACTATGGTACTTCCCATGCACATTTTTCAAGCAAAAGCTGGAATTTAGCATCTCTCTGTGTATCACACCATCTTAAATACTGCAGTCACCAACAACAGTGGTCGTCGACCCGCAACGCTTACAAACGTGGTGACTATGGTAATTCTCCTCCAAATAACCACGAGTTTCACTGGAATTCTGGATGTTTCATGGGATGTTATGATGGACCTCAAGTGGGCTAGGTAGGTATGTAATCAATTATACAATACGTCCACACATCCAGCGGCCAAGTGTAGCGAGCGAAAACCATCTGTCGTCCACATGTAACGCCAAGAGTCGCGTACGCAGACCCAGTCAGTACACAGCCCTGTAAAGATGTCAAGGCAGGCCCGCGACCGGTCACAAAACCTACAGAGGAAAAGTGCGATTCCATTACCACAGTGTAGTTTAACTTTACTACCGTGGGTGGAGTAACCTAGCTGTCCATCTGAAAGAGAACTCAGTCGCCTAGAAAATTATAAATTCAGACGCGTCGCAGGATATCACCCATACTTGGTTGATATTCCGCACAAAGCGCTTTGAAACATCTTTTATAATGCGCACGGCTAAAGAGTGGAATTCTCTGCCAGCGTCTGTGTTCCCGAGTTCATATAACCCGAATCTATTTAAGCCGCGAGTCAATAGGCTTTATCATGGTAAGCTCGTTCTATAGTCGACATTTGTCCTTAAGACTAGATCGAGGTCAAGAGTAAGCCCATAGACAGTAAAAAAAAAACTTTCCTTAGATTTTTAATAGGTCTTTATTTCGCGCGCCGCGGTGGAGACCTTGATTAATTTAATCTATTTTCTTTTTAAAAATCTCTATAGCTTCCAAAAGGACAGTGATTTTGTTAGAGAACGAAAAAAAGCCGCAACAGATTTTTTCAAAGTTGAAATTACACTTAAATCTTGTTATTTCTTTAGCCTTTTTTAATTGTTTTTATTTATATCGGACTAGCTCTTGACATTAATCTAACCCCGAGTAATATACTGATGGTGAACCAAGTTCACCAAGAAGAAGCCTATTAATTCTCGACTTGCGATCCGTCTAAACAAAACGATCTACTAGTCTAGATATAAAAGCACATTCATTATTAAACCACGCGAATCTACTAAATTACAAGTTAATCATATAAATTATCTACTTCATCAATCAAATCCAATCAACAGTTCCCCCGCAGCGTGACCATTCTCCAAATAAACCAAACTTGCGCACGCGCAGCCGTAACATATTTTACGTGTAGGTAGGTGAGCGGCAAATGACCATCTGCAGACAAGTAGTTGCTCCATATTTAGGCATAGATCCTCAACAGCTCTTACGACGACCTTATGGCACAGATTTATTACGACTTATGACGTAGGGCAGACATGTGCATTGACTGCGATGAATAAATTCATCTTAGGCCCAGAACACACAAGTTACTCCAGTTAAGTTTTTGTATTGAAACACTGGTTCACGAATTTTTATTTTTCTCAATCGGTTTCGCTACTAGAAAGATTATTGCTGCACGATGTTAGATGTCCGGCAAATGTGTTAAATTTTTTCGTATTCTCCTGAAGATGAATAGTTAGCGAAACCGGTTGAGAAAAATAAAAATTCGTGAACCAGTGTACAAGTGTTTCAATACAAAAACTGAATATGGAGTTTCACGAAGCGCCGAGAATCGCAAGTATAAATCATTTACTCCAGTATCTTTTGAGTTTCGTGTCCACTAAGAAAGGGTACGGTTGCCAGTGTGGTGCCGGCAAAAAATAGTACCAACCCATCTCTACCTGTAAGTGTCGTAAAAGGCGACTAAGGGCTTACGTACCATCTTACATACTGCGGTCGCAACGCAACGCTAACAAGCGTGTTGTCTATCTATGATAAATCCCCTCCCTAAGTACAATGCGTTTTTGCTGGAGTTCTGGAGGGAGCTCCCTGTCAAGCAACCGGTGACCGCTAGTGGTAAACCAACTCGAGCTTTCTGTGCTTTGGAAAGCACGTTAAACCGTTGGTCCCGGCTCTTGTCATAGATAGTCGTCGTTAAGTCGTGTCAGAGGCTATTTGGCGGCTTGAAAACTCTGACCGTGAGGATGGCCAGTACTTAACTTGCCAAAGACTTGGTTTGCATCTGGCTTACGGAGGTCAGATTGCAGTCGCTCTATGTGAAAACCAGTGAGCCATAGAGTGATCTAATTTGCGTTGCGTTCTGTCGACTGTTCCACGCCTTACGTTGGTTTTTTAGCATTTATATTTTAGTATTTTAGGACAAACTTGAATGCCGTATCTAGTTATTTTTGCTCAGGCGCTCGATAGTGCCTGACCAAATCACTATAAAAAAAATTAAACCGCAATGTTGCAATCTGATTAATCTATAGTGAAAAGAACTAACAAAAATCTGTTTGATTCGGTATTTAGTTAGTTTTTGTAGCTGCAGTGAAACTCTTTGTGTAATTGAACTTGTTCATTGGTGAAAAGATAGAAATCTTAGACCTGTAGGTATGCTTCAAGATGCTTTAAATCTGTTCTATATCTTATATTATTAAACGAGCAATATTTGTATATATAATCGGTTTCTCGAAAAAGGCTCCAACGATTTCGATTAAATTTACCACACGGTGGTTTTTGGGGGGCGAAAAATCGATCTAGCTAGGTTTCATGTCTGGGAAAAATCGTTGTCCCCGTGTTCTTAAAAAAGTAAGTAAGTAAGTTTTGTAAAATTCCGCCTTTTAGATAAAAACCTACAACGCCATCTGTTGGCGGGTAGCATAGCTTACTCACCCGATGATATTTAAATGTTGAGGCGGCTATTATAGGAGCGAAGCTCGGTCGCCCAGGTACTTTTATTAACTACCTAACTTTTGTATTCGCGGCGCAAACTTACTTTATCCCTGACTTATTTCCACCAGTGCTGTGGGAGGCTAAGCTGTGAGCTGGAATATTCCGGCCAATAGGATTGCTCCATTTGACAAGCTAGGGAAATGGCGCAATCCTATTGGTTGGAATATTCCCAGCTCGCAGCTTAGCCCCCTCGCACAGCACTGGTGGAAATTCACCCTTAATACGCAGACCTCAAAAAATTTTAATAGTACCGAATCACATTAGTAAGCTTGCAAAATTGCCAATCGTTCATTGGCTCTCTCCGCCGCCTGTCGTACACGTACAGAAAATAACCGCCAGAGCTAGAGTTAGTTGGCGCGGCGTATACCTACTCGCCTCGTCACTTTCTTCGTCAACGGAATCGAAAAGAACGAAAGATTAGAGGTATAGTTAAAAATATTTAACTACAGTCAAGTAAGTCAGTCAGTCAGTCAGTTGTACAGTCAAGAGCACATCAAGCTTGACAAGTATGACTTTGTACCATTCTTACTACAATAGACGTACTACGGGCTAGAGTCACACTGCGAGTGTCAAGCTTGCCCTGTCGTTGACTGTACAAGTGAATTTCACATTTGTCATTTTAAAAAAATCTGTACCACTTAGATTATGAATAACGGCAGCTTTGCTGTACCATTTCTTTTCCTCTCTTTTTATTTGACGAAACAGTTTAAATTTAAAAAAATAGAGATGAAATATCACGCTCAGTGCACACGATTTGAGAGTGTGCCAACGCAATCAAACATCTAAACAAGACAATCAGACGTTTAGTTCCGCCGCGTTTTCGTTATAAATACACAGATTTAGGTGCGATTGCTGTCTCTGGGATTCAGTGGCGAGTTTTCAAATTTTTATAGAGTTTTACTGTAAGAGATCTTTGCGGCGACGGCGTTCGAATGCAGAATATACGCGTAGCAGCTCTATTACCACTACCACCACTAGATTTGCTTTCCTTGTCGTCATATCATAACTTCTGAAAGAAAGGAATTAGACTTGATTTCCTTGATGAATTAGCGCAACAACGTCTTTTTATCATAACTTCTGAAAGAAAGGAATTAGACTTGATTTCCTTGATGAAATAGCACAACTTCAGCATATCATAACATCTGAAAGAAAGGAATTAGATTTGATTTCCTTGATGAAATAGCACAACGTCATCATATCATATCTGAAAGAATGCAGTTACGTTCGGAATCATGTCTCAAAAGGGCTTTAAAATGATTTTAAAAAGACGAAAAAAGAGTCGTATAAAAAACAAGCTTACAAATAGATTACGTTTTTACCGCGATTTGCCCTGCGTTTCGCTCGCTGTAATCTCATGCAAATCGCAATTTATCGTCGTCAAAACAATGGCAATCCGGTGCGACTGACTGAAAACGCTGCGGGCCGATACTCGATTTATGCACTGTTTGATTTAGTTTCCTCATAATCGCAGTTTATTGTTTCATGCTTGTGAATGAATTCAAAGTAACTAATTACATATTCATTTGGCATAGGTCTATTCAAACTCACGAATGCGTCTTGCTATGCCGCTGGAGGAGGCTTTTGTAAAATGAGAAACCAAGCAAGAAGAAAAAAGTGCTTCAGATAGACTACAAAGAGACTAGGAAGCTAAATAAAAAAAATATGCCTCATTTAGACGAAAAGCTTGTATGAAAGGGTTGATGGTTGTACATACAGGAAGCGAAGGAAGTATGACAAGATCGTAGCAGGTGGAGGCCTGTGGATTCGGCCCACCCCGCCCGTCGGGAAAGAGGCGTGATGTTAAGTTAGTTAGGCGTATGTGACCTAGGTAATTCATTTAGGTTTTGTTTTTGTTATTGAACAAAACTTACTTTTTGCCTTTATTCTATGAATACCGTTACGTAATTTAAAAATTGTGTTCAAATTCGACAGAGGTAGATACATGACATGACCTAAATTGCGATATCATGTCCAATCTGCATATCCGCCATGGTTCGTGCCTCCGCTATCAGCCGCTCGTCATGGTGGATTCATAGGGGTACGATCCGTGCTGGGCAAGTAGGTACATTAGTAGGTACATTATGGAAATTTTGTTATTGCCATAAAGTGTAATTTTAAAGGTGGAAGGGTTTTTTTGCAGAGCCCGTCTTGAAACGTACCATCCCTTGCCTATTTCTGCCGTGAAGCAGCAGTGTTTACACTGATGTGTTTCGGTTTCGGTTTCGGGTAAAGGGAGCCAGTGAAGTTACCGGCATACGAGACATACCGTCTTAGATCTCAGGGTGGTCAACGACTTAACACTAATAAGACAGCCTCTATGGGCGGTGGTGACCACTTACCATCAGGTGGCCCACCTGCTCGATTGCCCACTTGTCACATAGTATTCCGTCAGCTTGCCTCCTTTACGTACTTCAACAAATCTTAGCGAACGAAACCTATTGTGTTGCAATGTTACCTGTCGTAAATTTCACACTGTGTACGAGTAGATGCTTTTATGTGTATTGTATTCTGCCATAAATTTTATATTTGACTCTACAGTATGTTAAGGTTTTTGCATTTTGGCAACATCGCTATAGTATTACGGGCTTCTTGTTGCCAAGATGCGAAAGCCACATTTATGTTTGTACATTGTAATGTCCAACCCTCTCCACAAACTATAGGATTCAGCTGAAGACTCTTCGGAGCAGAAGTGGTACGAGCGCCTCTCCTCATCCAAAGCCCCGGACAAAAAGAAACGTAGAGGTCCCAAACAGGTGTGACAATTGTGGTGGTGCTGTTACATACCACTAATGCTATGGTCACTACTCACTAGTAACACGGTGTGGCCAGATTCACATGTTAGTTTAATTTAAACTGCAAAAGTTTGGGAGTAGATAGAAACGTTCGCAATAGTCAATAACAAAAAAATATGTTCATATCCATTATTCATAAAAGGTGGTGGTTGGTTACAACAGCTAAAGGAAAGGAAGTTTGCGCTTCGGGCCCGACTGTACGTATTGCTGAAACATGTCAGAAGGCTGCTTAAAATGGTAGAACTATCCTGTTTACGCACTATCGTCAAAGGAATCGCAATGTCGAATGCCTATAATAGGCAAAAGACTGGTTACAGTCATGCAAGTGTAATGCTATGTTTGTCTCACTAATTTGAATACTAATTAAATTATACACAAACTCTTCATTACAATAAAGTCTTTACCTTTAAACTAATAGAGTGAAACTTAAAATTTAAAGAAGATTTTTAGAGCCTTATATTATGTAGGTACCTAGTAATTGTATGGTCGCAGAGGATAAGTAGTTACTCCACCACCGGCAAGAATGTCACTTTTAACTAAATAAAAAAAAGGTAAAATTATTATTTTTGAAATCTAAAAGCGATAGTAGTAGAAACTTGTCACTCTGAATGTCATTGTTCTTAGCACGGGTGGTGAACAAGGGAGATAGGTAAAACCTTCAAGGATATACATACTCTAGTCTAGGGCGACATTCTGAGATATTTCTGTAGCACACTAGCACAGCAATAAGTTATCCTGGGTGAATTTCCACCAGTGCTGTGCGTGGGAGCTAAGCTGTGAGTTGGGAAAATTCCAACCAATAAGATTGCGCCATTTTCCTAGAATGTCAAATGCGCTGTCAAATGGCGCAATCCTATTGGCTGGAATTTTCCAGCTCACAGCTTAGAAAGGTAGGGCTAACTCAAATCAAATCAAATTTATTTTATGTCTCCCATTTGCTTACAATAAAATGTCATATTATATTAGATATATGAGTCAAAGCTGTGGTGGTAGACTGGTGTCCAAACTAGGTAAGAACCTGTGTTATGGATCACGATTGCCGTGCTAGCGAAATGTCTCAGTATGACGCCCTAAAGAGAGAGAGAGTATGTATATTCTTGTCTTGAAGGTTTTACCTATCTCACACTATCTTTATTAACTTGGACATCTTTAGATAAGAAGTTACTCGTATGCTTGTGACTTGGTTTGCCAGAATCAATCGATCGGTGATCGGTCGGGCCCAAGGCGTAAAGTAGTGAACTCACTGAAGGAACTCCAAAGCGTTGACAGGACGATGCTCAGGGAGCCATGGTAACATTGATCACTCGTCCATCACCAACCATTAAAAGTCAGGTTAAAGTTAACATGTACTCGACACGCGACCGACTCGCCATCCATGAATATTATCACACCTAGGAAACAAGACTTTACTTGAATTAAGTTTTAATTTTAAAGGTTTCTGATTATAACGTTATATGCGCTCGTGGCCGATTAGTAGTTGCTCTTACTTTCCAATCACGAAAGTTAAGCAACGTTGGTCGTGGTCAGAACCCGGATGGGTGACCGCTGGTAGCACAACTACCAGAGCGTTTCCGTGCTTGGGAAGGCAAGTTAAGCCGTTAGTCTCGGCAATTTTTAATGATAGTCGTTAAGTCGTGAAAGATGGCCAGAACATGTAAACAAATTCATCTGGCGCACTTTCTTAATACGTTCCAAATTAGGGACAATCGAAAGAGGATACTTAGACCGGTTACACAAACATTTTAACGTCGATAAACGTTAGCCAAGTCAGAGGCCATTTGTCGGCTTGAAGACTCTGACAGCCAGGTTAGCCACAAACCTGGCAAAGCATAATCTAGGATTGGGTCTGGTTTGCCCTCTGGGTTGTGGAGGACAGATGACAGTCGCTCTGTGTAAAGACCAGTGCCCCTAGACAAATCCCCTAGGTTAGGTAGCCAACTCCGAAAACCCATTGGTAAAAACGGAATAAGGCTAGGACAATGAAGCTGTGTATAACGTTACACGCATAAAAGTCGCAAATATCACAACGTCAAGAAAAATTCCTGTAACCTAATTACTTATAGGCGTCTTAATGAAACCGTAAAGGAGTTAGTACAGTGTCGTACTCTTTTTATTGATCGCGTTATCGCTGAAAATAACACTATTCAAAGATAGCCATTACATTACAGTTTGTCACGATATTCATTAGTATTTGTCTGGCCGCCAAATGTACGCTTGTTCAATTCCCTGTTCGTTTCTTGCAAGGCATTGCACCGGGAAATGAACTACTTGAATTATTGCTCCTTTTATTGCATATTTTTGAAGGTGGTTGGGCTTTTGCGGAAAGTCCGTCTGGGGAAGTACCAGCCCCCTTGCTTTTTTCTGCCATGAAGCAGCAGTGTTTGCACTGCTGTGTTTTGGTTTGAAGGGCAAAGGAGCCAGAAAATCATGACTATATAGACCTACACAATGTGTTAGCTAATTAATATAAACATATCCGTGTAGGTAAGGTACAGTCAAGACCACGTCAAGTATGACCCATTGGACTCTGCATCGTTCTTATTTCTATCACCTATGGGGCTAGAGTCACGCTGTGTCATTATAATCTACTGTTGACTGCAGAGGCGGCTCGTCCTAAAGAGCACTCGTGCAGTGCACTCCCTCTGTTGACGCCACCACTACTTCAAACCTGAGGCCACGGCGGGGAAAGGCGCGGGACGCGAGGAGGGGAGCTCGAGCAGCGACCGGCTCCGGGCAGACGCATCAAGACGACACGCAAGCGTAGATCGCATTACCACTACCTACTTGTTATTTTTCGAAAATTACATTAAAGTATTTCTTATCAAGAATCTCTTTATTATTTGTCCCTTGGCGGGGACAAAATTGGCGACCGTGACAGGACTGCAATCGTCGGTTTGGAAGACCCAATGGAATTCGTCACTTCATTGTCCGCATAACGACACAAAGAAAACAGGGAAGTGCTCGTCCTTTCTATTCTCCTTTATTCCTAAGGCCCAACCTAATTCTGTGTTAAAGTGTGCTACGTGATTATGTTTTTAGTGTGAAAAATATTAGGTCTTAATTATACCTTTCATCTTTTCATTTCATAAGTGCATAAAACAGCTAAGGCTATACATAATAAATAGCTTTAGGCTATACATAAGGCTTATTTTATACAGGTACGTAATTAACATAGCTAATTCATAAGCATTTTTAACGCCTAGTCATTGCCGGCCCAAGTAAATCATAAATATTCGTATTCATTTGATTCATTCCATCCTTCGTTTTACCTTCATAATTTTATCGTATTGTTATCCTAAATTAATGGTCTTAATAATAGTTCAACTCTAATTAAATACACGCTATTACTTATTAGCTTATTACAATAAATTCACGTGATAGGTAACTGTAGAATATTCTAGTGGTAACATCGTCGCTTCGATATACTATCACGCTGCGTACGCGTGACCTTGTTCGGACGCACGGTAGCAGCGGCGGCCGCCCCCTTACACCGTAGCGAGCGCCGGCCGGCATCGTATCACACCGTGCGCGGATTAAACTCTTGGAACGAAGACTCGTCACTACTTACAACATTTTATTAAGTGGTTTGGTACACCTTTTTTGTTTGGTCAATTCATTAAGTTCACCCCTAAAAAATGACTGATAGCGACCATGGCTCTGATCATGAAAATGAAAAGGAACAAGCTTCTTTGAAAGAATTGGTTGCTTTACGCGGTGTATCCAAACGACGCTTAACGTTGTTTAAGCTATTTTTGGATTCTGTAATTGCAGTTCCGCTTAAAGATCTTACTAGTGTGCAAATAAAAGAAATTTCTAACCGATTGAGTAAAATTGAAAATTCTTTTTATGATTTTGATACTGTTCAAACAAAGATAGAACTGAAATCCGATACTGCACAACAACTAGATGAACGGCAGTCATTTGAGTCTCAGTATTACATGTTAATTTCATTAGCGCAGGACCTCGTTGAATCATATAATAAACTACATAAAAGTAAAGAGGATCATTCACACAGTGACACTGCGTCTACCTCCAAGGGTACAAATCATAATATAAAATTACCTACTATCAGACTTCCTACTTTTGATGGGAACTATCTTAAATGGTTGGAATATAGAGATACCTTTGATTCATTAATCAATTCTGAAGATTCTTTGCCTACTATGAGTAAATTTCATTATCTGAGACATTCACTTGAGGGTAGTGCAGCGGTTGTTATAAAATCAATTGAATTTACTGCTAATAATTATAAGGTTGCATGGGAGTTGTTGTGTAGTAGGTACGATAATAAGAAAATCCTTATAAATAACCACTTAAAGGCATTATTCAACATTGAGCCTATTACACGCGAATCGCATAAAGCCCTTCGTTTCCTAATTGACCACGTATTAAAACACTTGAGAGCTTTAGAAAATTTAGAGCAACCCACTGACAAGTGGGATGTTTTAATTATTTACCTAATGACTACTAAAGTTGATTCCATAACGCTTAGCAAGTGGGAGGAGTTTAGAAACAATTCAACAGACTTACCTTCTCTCTCCGAATTCATTCAGTTCTTACGAAGTCGAGCAGACGTTCTTGAAACAATGTCAGCAAACCGAAGCGAGCCTACCGGAAAAACTAACTTTCAAAAGGAAGCTTCATCAAACAGGAGACATTCGTTTGAGCAAAGGTTTTCGCATAGCTTCTCCGCTTCTGCTAATGTAAAATTTTTATTATGTCCCTCATGCAATCAAAAACATAAAATTCTTGACTGCCAAGAATTTAAAACCTTATCTCCTGAAAACAAAACAAATAGGGCTTTGCAGCTCAAACTTTGCTTGAATTGCTTAAGGCGCGGGCATACTGCTGAAGATTGCCGCTTAGGTACCTGTAGAATCTGTAAGCAGAAACATAACACTTTATTACACACAAATTCAACAAACAATAATAATAATACGACTCATAATAATAGTACGCCAAACAATAATAATACAAAACACAATAATAACGAAACCAACAACGCGAATAACAACGGACCGGAAGTGGCACACACCTTATCTGCTCAGTCTTCGGTACAAGTTCTTCTTGGTACAGCCATGGTTCAAATAGTGAACCCTGAAAATAACCATACTTACCTAGCTCGTGCTCTGCTGGACGCGGGAAGCCAATCCTCGTTCCTCACGACGAACCTGAAAGAAAAAATGGGTTTGATTAGTAAAAATAATCTTACCTGCGTTACTGGCATAAATAATGCTCCAATTTATGTATCCGATGTGTGCGAAGTGACACTTAATTCATTAGTCACTCCCTTTAGCACTTCACTTAAATGTTTGATGATGCCTAAAATAACTGGTCACTTACCCAACTTTCCTATTGATGTATCGCGACTTAATTTACCTGAAAACATTCAGTTGGCAGATCCTAAATTTTATCAGCCTTCTCAAATTGATCTTCTCATAGGCGCAGACCTATTCTTCAGCATAATATCTCCTAATCAAAAGAAACTAGGAGCCGGGATGCCCATCCTCCAGGACTCGAAGCTTGGTTGGATTGTTGCCGGCCCTCTTTATGGATGCAACCGTGAACATAAAAACATAAAAAACGAGGTGCATTGTAACTTCACTAAGCAAATCCGCGACGATCTAGCCAAGTTCTGGGAACTTGAAGAAATTCCCTCCTTAAAAGCGCCCATGTCGTCAGAGCATGAATTTTGTGAAAATCACTTTATCGAAAACACTTCGCGTTTACATAATGGCCGGTTCTCAGTTTTAATGCCTCTTCGCGAAGACCCTAAAGACGCCCTTGGAGATTCTCTTAATATGGCTGAGAAGCGTTTCTTAAATTTAGAGAAAAAGCTCAATAAAAACTTGGAACTTAAGGCACAGTACAGTGATTTTATTCATGAATATGAAGCGCTTGGTCACTTAAATAAATTCGAAAGGCCAGCCTTCGGTTATTATCTACCACATCACGCCGTCGTAAAGGAGTCGAGCGAAACCACAAAACTCCGCGTTGTATTTGACGCTTCAGCAAACAGCACCTCGGGCGTATCCCTTAATGATATCCAGAGTGTAGGACCGGTAGTACAGGATGATTTATTCAATATCCTTGTACGTTTTCGCGAACACAAATACGTTTTGACGGGAGATATAATGAAAATGTACCGACAGATTGAAATAAAGCCTCCACAACGTTACTTACAGCTTATTTTGTGGCGCGATGATGATTCAAGGCCAATCGACACTCTACAACTCAACACTGTTACTTACGGAACAGCATCAGCTCCTTTCTTAAGCACAAGATGCCTACTTCAGCTTGCTAATGAGTGCGCTGACACTAAAGTGGCTAATATCATAAAAAATGATTTTTATATCGACGACTTACTAACCGGAGCGTCAACAGAGTGCGAATTAGCGCTTATTCATAAAGGTGTAACTGATACGTTAGCATCAGCTTGCTTACCTATTCATAAATTTCGTACAAACTGTCCCAAAATATTCACATTAACAACAGAAACTCAATCACTCGATTTGAACAAAGAATCCAGTGTTTTGGGTATCCTTTGGGCACCTAATTCCGACACATTTCGATTTACTATAAACATTGACACCAACACAGAAAACCTCTCAAAACGACAAATTCTGTCTAACACTTGCCGAATTTTCGATCCCCTGGGCCTTCTGAGCGCCTGCACAATCACGTTAAAGGTACTATTACAACGATTGTGGGGGCTTAAACTAGAATGGGATGATCCGGTTCCGTGCGACGTAAAGAAGACTTGGTCAAAATTAGTCACAAACCTTAACGTCCTACCTTCAGCATCAATTCCGCGATACGCTTTATGTGCTTCACCCGTAGCAATTGAAGTCCATTGCTTCGTAGACGCCTCGCAGATAGCTTACGCTGCGTGTGTTTATCTCCGGTCATTTGACACAAATGGACACGTAATTATACAACTATTATGTTCAAAAACAAGGGTCGCACCCCTAAAGCCCATAACTATTCCTAGGCTCGAACTTTGCGCAGCACTCCTTGGAGCTCGTCTTACAGCCAAAGTTAATACAGCCCTTCGGTGTCACATAAACAAGACAGTGTTTTGGTCCGATTCTACCATCACACTGGGTTGGATTAAAACACAGCCTAAGTTGCTGAAGGCTTTTGTTTGCAACCGTGTTAATGAGGTTCATGAACTGACTGATCGCGACTCCTGGAGATACGTACCCACAGAGCTTAATCCAGCCGATATGGCTTCAAGGGGCGTAGAACCAAACTCCTTACTATGCTCAAATCTTTGGTGGCATGGTCCTTCCTTTCTCCTGAGACAGGAATCTGAATGGCCTCAGCCTCCTAATAAAAAGGTTGACCTACCTGAAATTAAAGTCCATCTTAATAAAAACTCATGCGATAAATTCGTAAATTTCGAAAAACATTCTGATGCCTATAAACTCATCCGAATTTTCGCCTATGTGTTTCGATTTGTGAATAATTGTAAAACAAAAACTAAATCTACTGGATATTTAGAACCAGATGAACTTGAAAATTCCCTAAAATACTTAACTAAAAAGGCACAAAAAGAATCCTTCCCTTCAGAAATCGAAACACTGGCTAATGGAAAATCACTTAAACCTAAATCTTCTATTCTTCAATTATCTCCGTTCATCGACGAAACTGGCGTGTTAAGGGTAGGTGGTCGACTGGATAATGCTGCACTTAATTTCGAGAAAAAACATCCAGCTTTATTAGATGGAAAACACAATTTTACAAAAATGATGATGGCAGCCGAGCACCTACGCCTTTTCCATGCTGGTCCCCAGCTGCTCCTTAGTACATTTCGAGAAAGATTTTGGCCGATAGGAGGCAGAGCTTTATCGCGAAATATTGTTCGTAAATGTATCATTTGTACGAGATTAAAAGGAAAGACTATGGAGCCGCTGTTGGGAAATTTACCATCGAGTAGAGTAACACAATTCTATCCTTTTCAGACTTGTGGTGTTGACTTCGCTGGTCCCTTTATGATCTCTAATAAAAAAGGTCGTGGTAATCGCATATCAAAGGCATATCTATGCTTATTTGTATGCTTTGCAACGAAAGCATTGCACTTAGAGACGGTCAGCGATCTCAGCACACAAGGATTCATTTCATGTCTCAAAAGATTTATTTCGAGAAGAAGTAAACCCTATATGATTTGTTGCGACAATGGCAAAAATTTTGTAGGGGCGAACAATGAATTGGGCAAAATGTTGCGATCGAGTCTCCGTTCAATAAAACATTACACTTCTAATGAAGGCATAATATTCAGATTTACCCCCCCCTACTCCCCTACCTTTGGCGGTTTATGGGAAGCAGGCGTTAAAAGTGCGAAGCACCATCTTAAAAGAATAGTAGGAAATGCTAGTTTGACTTTCGAAGAGTTGAGCACACTTTTTACACAGATTGAGGCAATTCTCAATTCCCGACCACTCATTCCTTTATCTTCTGACCCCAACGATCTCTCACCCTTAACCCCAGGGCACTTCCTCGTTGGACAGCCGCTGACGTCACTACCGTCACCACCAACCGAGGGCATGAAGGTGCGCACCAGGTACCAGCTGCTAGAACAGTTCCGGCAGAATTTTTGGGATCGCTGGAGGAATGAGTACCTATCTGAACTACAACAACGAACAAAAAACAAAACCCATGATCGTGAACTGAAAATCGGAGACCTCGTAATATTCAAAGAACAAAACCTTCCTCCCCTTAAATGGAAGCTTGGAAGAGTCGTACGTCTTTATCCTGGCAGCGATGGATTAAGCAGAGTTGCAGACTTCCTCACATACCGTGGCATCGAACGGAGAGCCTTAAACAGAGTCTGTCCCTTACCGCTAGATTCTGATGAAGAACCTACTTCTGAGAGACGAACAAAGAAAGAAGAAGAAGTCTTGAAAGAAGTTCCTGTCGTTCCTGCTTCTTTCAAGGGCGGGCAGAATGTTGACGCCACCACTACTTCAAACCTGAGGCCACGGCGGGGAAAGGCGCGGGACGCGAGGAGGGGAGCTCGAGCAGCGACCGGCTCCGGGCAGACGCATCAAGACGACACGCAAGCGTAGATCGCATTACCACTACCTACTTGTTATTTTTCGAAAATTACATTAAAGTATTTCTTATCAAGAATCTCTTTATTATTTGTCCCTTGGCGGGGACACCCTCTTTCACAAAACTCAAACTTAGGATGTATTACCTACCTAATTAAGTTACATACGATTAAATACCTATTTTCATAACCCTTATACATTTAAAATAGCCTAAGAAATAATTACGCAACAATTTACGTAGTCAAGTTGTACCAAATGGAGCGCCAAGGATTGTGCTCCTATGAAAAAATATTCACTACAATTCCTAATACAGAATTCAATGAGTGTGAAAGAGAAACATCAACACGCTCGAGCGCGTGAAACAAAAGATTTTATATGAGAAATTAGCCTCATCAGGAGCGCTGCTCAGTGCAACGTTGCCAGTTCGCGATACGCATGCATTTCGGTGACAAAGCGCTGTTGCCGATCATACGTAAACAAACTTTTCGTATACAGCTTTCTGTTACTGTTCGCAATTTTGCTTGAAAATTTAGAATTAACTGTTTTTAAATAGTGTAGATAGATAGATAGATAGATAGATAAAACCTTTATTCAATAAACATAACACATAAAACAGATCACAGGAGTTTACAAATATTAACATACACAACTCAAAATAAATAGGTAGATTAGGTAGTTTTACATTTTAGTCGCGCGTAACATCAAGAAGACAAAGTCTATTCTACAGGCAGCCGACCTTTTGCATGCTGTATGTGGTATGCCTATTGTATAGGCGCTGGCTCAGCATAATGCATACAGCACCGGCAACGGCACTGCAGCGCTGATATTCTGCCAGAACCGTAAACTTCTCTCTCGTCACAGAGCAAACAGGCTAAATTTTAAAAATAAATTCAAAAATAAAATAAGAAAAACCGTAAAACTAAATACTAATTAAAAACAATTTATAACAAATATTATCAAAAAAAGGAAGAAATAAAGAAATAACGTTATAGTAATTTATTTTTAGGTACGCGTCGCTCGTAGCATTTGTGCTTCCATGAGCCATTTACGGTAATGAAGTTTAAAGGTGACTTTGGAAGTGATAGAACGGATAGGCGGCGGTATATCGTTCCAGATTTTTGTTGCCGCGTACCTAAAACTACCCCGGAAAAGCGCAGTTCTATGCTTAGGAATTTCCAACGCAATAGACAAAAAACGCGCCACATAACGATGATCCGAATAACGCCAGGTTAGTTTGCGATATAGATACTCCGGTTGCTTTGTCAAAATTACATCGAATAGTAAGCAGGCCAAATGTAATTTTATACGCCCTTCCATTCTAAGGATATTTGCCCCATTGAGAAATGGAGTTACATGGGTACGAGGAGGAATCTTAAAACAGTATCGAGCGCAAGCATTTTGAATACGCTGAGCAAGTGCGAGGGACTTTTTTAGTAGACAGGGTCCATAAACGGCTATGCAGTGGTTCAACTTTGATAAAACAAGTGTTTCGCAAAGTGTGATACGTAAATCCAATGATAGAAAATCTCTTATTTTATATAGGACTTTGAGCCTAAAGAAACAATTTCTCACCAGCTCAAGCACATGATCATGAAACTTTAGTCCATTATCCATCAATAGGCCTAAATTACGAGCTTTATCAATTTCTTCTATAGGCTCGCCATTAATAAAAATTTTGGGTTGAAGATTTCGAATATTATCAACTTGATGTCTAGTTCCAATAATTAGGAATTTCGACTTCGAAGGATTAAGTACCAAAGAATTTCGCACGGACCAATCATGATGTGTACGTGCCTAATTACTGTAAAAATTGACGAATACAGTGCCGTTTACATTAAAAAATGCGAAAAAGACTACAAATACGACTTGAACTCAATGAAAAGGGGCCGTAGTACATAAAAAATAACTTTTAATCTTGAAGAACAATATTTAAAAACACCTTGGATGTGAGGTTGTAAATAAATTGTTTTGTTTCCCGTGTCTAGTATTTGAAGCTGGCGCTGGCGCCCATAATATGTAACAATAAAGCCATAAAAAATAGTTCATCAATAAATGGTAGGTAATTCAATTTATTTATTTTATTTTTTTGTGCACACCCATAAAAAAATGTCACGAGCCGCCTCTGGTTGACTGTACTTCTGTTAACTGGGTATTGTTAATATAATTGGCTATACTCGAGTAGTTTATGATGATAGATGCTGTATTATTAGTATGTTGTTGTTGTGAGCAGAGTGAAACTGGATACCACGGAAACACAGGTTTGTTTTGTCAACATAAATCACCACATCGTAAAGACTTCAAGTTCGAACTTGGCACTGGCTGGGTTGCTATGTGGTTACAGACTGAGTTGAATTTGCTGGGACGAAATACTTTGATACTCGTGTGACGTCTCGAATCCTTCGACATAATAATTTCTAATTCAAAGTTCTTTTGGGAACCCTTTTGGGAACTTTTGACAAACCCCTACCGGATATACGGGGTTCAAAATAAAACTAGCTCTAACCGTTAATGCGCAGAACTCAAAAATTTATCGCGGGCGTGTGCGCGGCGAGTGGGGGGAGAACTGCGAATCGTTCATTGGTTCTCCATCTGTCCTGTCACCCATGCGCAGAAAATGACCGTCAGGGCTCGATTTATTTTGCGCCCCGTAAACCGAGTAAGATACAAAGGAGGATGCTGCTGCCCATCCTCCAGTTAACCCTTAGTTTCCTCTTACAACACCCACGGGTATGTATGGGTTGGAACTATTCTTTGCCGGCACCACACGGGACAATTTGTATCTTACATCTTACTTACCGCGGTCACCTACGACCGCGGTCCATGGTGCCAGCCGTAACGCTAACAAGCGAGGTGACTATGGTACTTCCCCTCCACATTGTTCCAGCAAAAGCTAGAATTCTGGAGGGAGCTCCCTGTCCTGTAGTGGACGTTTCATGGGATGTTATGATGAAACCGAGTAACTTTTGGACCCGTAGCAAAAATTAAGTATGTTACCGGTCGATTTTTTAACTCTAACGCTGACGGCTATTCTCTGTGCATGGGTGACACACGGAGAGCCAATAAACAATTAGCACACCTCCCCCCACGGCACCCGTAGCGTTGAAAATACATAAATCCATCTGTACTCAATACTTAAAACTGAATATCTGTTTCAAATAGCCTAAAACGAGAAAATCCAACTATTGCCTGAGCATGAATTTATATTATATGGGAAAGCAAAAAAAATACTCCATGTTTCTTTGTTGTTCAGATTTGTGTTTTGCTGAGACATACTAAAAAGCTAGGGGCACAAAATAACTGTTAACCCGATAAAGAATTATCAAAAGTTATGCGAAAACTAGGTCGAGGGCAGACGCACGCTGACATAATTTTTATACAAGCTCAGAAATCGAAATGTCGATCGAGCGTGGATAACCTGATTGGTGAAACTTTCAGCGCGTGCTTTTGATTGGTCGGTCACCGTCAGCGGTCATCGCGTGACGAAGGTCAAGGGTTCTGGGTATCGGCCGGCTTTGTCACTGTCGCTGCTCGTTCATATCTTGATCGAATTCTATTTTCATGGAAATTGTAATTTCCTGCCAATCCACTTTTACAATGTTTATGTACCTACTTAAATTAATTTTATAGTTGTAAAGATAAAGGCTGCCACATTAAAGTGGGATTGGGCGGGTCACGTGTGTCGGATGCACCCGGATAGGTGGGCCAAACGCGCCACGGAATGGGTACCCCATGATGGACGCCGAGGCAGAGGAAGGCCCAAGAAGCGGTGGAGAGATGATCTGGATGCTTTTAGAGACCAGTGGCCCATAGTCGCAATAAATAGGGAGGAATGGAAATGTATGGGGGAGGCCTTTGCCCAGCAGTGGGACAGTACAGGCTAGTAAAAAAAAAAAAAAAAAGTTGTAAAGATGGTTTAATGCCACCACAACTATGGGCGAAACTAACGACAGAATGTATTCCACCTAACGCTAAGCTTCTTCGTGGTCGGCCTAGAAAAAGATGGAGGGACGTTATTCGCGCAAGTGTCTAGCTAGACACTTGCGCGAATAACTGGAAGGAGTTGGCCCAGTAAAGGGAAAAGTGGAAAGATAGGAGAGAGGCCTTCGCCGTGCAGTGGGACACAACATGCTTCTAATAACTAATAATAAATGGTTTAGTCTTTGCCCAATACCGTGTTGGCTTCTGGCGGCAGAGAGAAGAAATACTTCACCACAGCTTTTTAATTTAGGAAGATGGTTTTAAAATTCCATAAATGACATAAAAACCGAGTTTGCGACAGCTTATCGAGTGCTAATAACATAATTTACCTGCGTAATGTATTGTGTATTCTAATAAAACATTGCTTTGAACTTATAACAATATTTCCATTTAAAAAAACAAATTATTTTGCTGAATGATTTTGAGACTCCACGGAAAACTGAAGTTCAAATTTCATTGGACTTTCTATGACATACATAAATTATCCATACTTAACTACACTGCAAAAGTATGCTGTTACCGGGTTCGCTCTGCTGAATAACGATGAATCTGCTAACAATTTCCTGCACTAATGTGGTATATTGCGGTCCCCCAGGTGGTGAAGGTGTGCCCCGAGCGCGGCGCGGTGCAGGTGCTGAACCCCAAGGGCCAGGACAAACTGTTCACGTATGACGCCGCCTACGACCACACCGCCGACACGCAGACCATCTACGACGAGATGGTGAGACCACACACACTTTACTACACTTGATACACTATACACTGCT
Organism: Athrips mouffetella; assembly: GCA_947532105.1. Taxonomy (NCBI): domain Eukaryota; kingdom Metazoa; phylum Arthropoda; class Insecta; order Lepidoptera; family Gelechiidae; genus Athrips; species Athrips mouffetella. The sequence continues at coordinate 29,780,717 of OX383968.1, read as the reverse complement.
GAATACTATACATACACACTGTACAATACTTTACTTACATACACTACACCCCCTCCACAATACACAACACTATACTCACTACTGCACACCTATGACACACTATAACATACATACACTACATCCCCCCCCCGCCGCACAATACACAATACTGTACCAATATACACTCACCACACACCTATGACTATACTCCCACAATACAATACAAAACACTACACACACACTCTACACATTCACGACACACGCACACTACTTTTATTCTAACAGAATATTTAGCTGATTCATATTTCTTTTGTATTCAGATTTATTTTATTTAATGCAGATTCTTTACAAAATACTTATTGAACGTCATGATCGTGACTTGCACGAGTCCCGGAGTACAGCACGCGTTAGCGTAATATTATATATTCTTTGGTACAGCTATGGCGGCGTAAAAAAACTGCACAAGAAAACCCTGCGGTTAACTACAAAGGGGTTATTGTGTTGTTGAAAAATATCAAAGCACCCTACTTACTACTTAGTTAGTCTTGCTGAAATAATCGTCAAATAGTCATCTTGTCTCATTTCGTTTACAAGAAGCTACTATTTAACTTAAGGAGCTGTTTATATAATCTATGCCCAAGTCTATGCCCATGGGGATTGACGAAAGGACTAGTTTTAACACGCAGTAAAGTAACTGCAGAGGGCTAGGAAGACACAATCTTACGAATGGCTGGCTAGTGGTGAACTTGACTATCAGAGGTTACAAGTTGTCAAAATTAACCTTTTTCTCCTTAACGACTAAGTTCAAGACAATACAAAATTGCACGTCAATCCAAAGAAGCATCTTGTTAATGCTCGAACACTTATGGAGGGCCTTCGTCTGCCTTTTTAAGAGTAAACTTTGTTTTTACGTGTTCGTTCGTCTGTTCTGTCAACTGTGTCAACCTGATGAGATAAAGAGGCAAAGGACGATGTGACTTCATATCATTCCTTCTTTTTTGCCTTTTACAGCAGCTTTGATATTTACGAAATATAATCGCCTTGCATATTATCAAACCAATTAAACTGAATTCTGTGACCTGTTAAATGTCAAGTTAAAATTATTTTATTATTGATATAATTACAACCACTGAACTTTTACTTGTAATCGTGGTCAAGCTGAATCGCTTGATCGTTTATCTTTTGTTATTATTAAATTATCATATCATCTACTTAAAGTGGAACTCTTATCGATCTATCTTTATATTATATTCTGAAGCAATATCGTAGCCTTCTTGTAGCCATTGTTCTTTCTTTCCGATCACCAAAGTTCAACAGTGTGTTTGCTCGCTGGTAGTAAATAAAAACAAGAGCTCTTTCGTGTTTTGAGAGGAATACTCAGTTAACCTATTGTTCTCGGTGACTATCTGAATGAATGTCGTCATAAAACTATGCCATAGAACATTTTTTTATTAATTTTTTTATGTTGCCTGTAGGGTGTCCCACTGCAGGGCAAAGACCTCCCCCTCTTTTCGCCATCTGTCACGGTCCTGTGATGCTAACTGCCAGTCAGTCACAAATGCATCTAATTCGTCACGCCATCTCCTTCTGGGACGGCCTCGGCGACGTCGCCCGTCCTCCGGGATCCAGTCTGTGGCCAACTTGGCCCACCTTTCAGGATGCATACGAGAGACATGTCCTGCCCAGTTCCATTTTAGTTATGCTGACATTTTACCAACGTCTGCGATGCCGGTTTTGGAGCGCAGAAAGGTGTTCCGGATGCGATCTGTCCTCCTGACACCCAAAATGCTGCGCTCAATGGCACGCTGGCAAACCTTGAGTTTGGACTTTTGTGTTTCTGTCAAAGACCATGTTTGCGCACCGTAGGTTAGGATGGGCAGAATACACACACATGTCGACAAGTTTTCGCTTAAGTGTCAAAGGAAGGTTGCCCTTCATCAGCTCTTTCATGGACCAGTAGCTCTTCCAGGCATTTTGGATACGTCTTTCAACCTCTTTATCCTGCCTGTTTTCAAAGCTTGCTATCTGGCCCAAGTATGTATACTCGTCGACATAGTGTATAATCTGCCCATCAACTTCAACCCTACGTCTCGTGCTATTACACATAAGCTGGGTCTTCGACATGTTCATTTTGAGTCCAACTTCAAGGCTTGCCGCGCTTAGTTCCTGCAGCATAGTTTGGAGATCGTTGGCTGAAGTGGCAAACAGAACGATGTCGTCTGCAAACCGGAGGTTGGTGAGATGTTTATCACCTATTTTTATGCCTTTGAACGACCATGATGTGGTCAGTTTTTTGAATACCTCTTCCAGAATGGCTGTGAATAGTTTGGGGGATAAAGGATCACCCCGTTTAACACCGCGATCTATTTTGAATGATGGTCCAGAAGTTTGAAGTCTAATGCATGCTGTGCTATTTTCATATATGGTTTTGATAAGATTTATGTAAGTGTTATTTATATTTAGTGATTAAACGAACTTACCTGTAAGTGAAGTTCTATCGTAATTATACGAAGGCTTCGTCCGAAGAGATTAGCAAATAGGTAAATACTTGTAGTAACGATCAGTGATCGCCATTCTTGCACTATATTGAGGGTAGGTAAACTCTGTTTACATATTTTTTCTTATGTTTACTTGTTTTTATTTTTTTTTATTTTTTGTGACGGTAGACATAAACTTACTTCGATCGCCATTTGCGCCTTTTTATTTCATTTAGTTTAGAGACCTATAATATTTTACGTATAGGGAGGGCACTAGATTTATTATTGCAACGAGTAGGTATAAGTAGTACAATACCAAAATACTCAGGGGTGGGTTGCTAATCTCTTCGGACGAAGCCTTCGTATAATTACGATAGAACTTCACTTACAGGTAAGTTCGTTTAATCACTAATTATACTCGGCTTCGTCCTCGAGATTAGCAAATAGGTAAATACTTGTAGACTTTTAGAGATAACGTAAAATATTATTAATTAAAATAAAAACTAGATTTTCAATCAGACAGTAGCTTTTATTTTAGCATATTTTAACTGTGATGATCAATAATCGCTCGAGCGAAAGATTCGTCATTTGAACGATCAGTATTTGAGGGGCGATTATAAAATTTAAAGAAAGTATTAGAGGTGCCGCTCCAGCCAGCCGTGCGGCGGATGACGTCCAGGCTGACACCGAGCTGGTGCGCGCGCGAGGTGGCGGCGTGTCGCGTGCTGTGCGCGCCGAACGCCGCCACCGGCACTCCGCTGTCTTGCAGCGTGCTGCGGATCCAACGACTTAGCGTCTGGCTGGAGACCGCAGCGTGAGGTCGCTTTAAGGCGATAAACAAACTTTTTACATTACCACGAAGAGGTGATGTTTTTTGTAAAAAACTTTGTAACGTTCTTGCGGGGCATATTTCGGGCTTTTGTTCAAAAAATGGGAGAATTAATGTGGGTTGAGCGGAACCTGGTCGCGATGTTTTGATCAAATCTGTAATTTTAATACATATTCTCGATGATGTTGTGGAAATATTGTCGATATTTATTTTTGATAGGGTTTGTACCCTGTGAGCGGTGACTAACGCTAAAAGGGTAGCAAGTTTCTTTGAGATAACTTCGAGGGATAAGTTTGTACATGGAAAAAGGGTTGATAAATAATTTAAAACTATTGAAGTATCCCATGTTGTTTCATATCTCGGCAACGCGGGGCGTAACCGAAATATACCCTTAAAAAAACGTTTAATAGTATCGTCTTGTCCTATATGACCACCTAAAATCAACGAAATCGCAGAACGACATGTATTTAGAGTTCCGTACTGCGCTCCTTCATTATATAACACAGTAAAAAAGTTAATTACATTAGAAACGGATCCCCAAAATAAATCAATTTGATTATCTAAACAATAATAATACCATCTTTTTAAATAAACATCGTATTGTTTAAGAGACGCTTCTGATAAAGAGGCGAGCATTATATCTAGCGCTTGCGGTGGAGTGTTTCTCTTTAACCACGCCGTCCGGATAAGACTGCGGCCGCCAGGGTAACCTTGGCGTGCATATTGCGACTGCTGGAATCAACAGAAATAATGGCATTTTCATTTGGTCTAAAGTATATAATATCAGATGATACCAAGCTCCTGAAAATGGGGTACCACGGTTGAGTGGGCCACATCGGTACGACTACGACTCCGTTAGCTTCATCTGATATTACTTTCCGTAACACTTTGAGGATAATCGAAAAGGGGGGAAATGCATAAAACTTAAGATGTTTCCATTTAATGGTAAACGCATTAACTGCGTGGGCCTCTGGATCTCGATGCCAAGATACGTATGTATTACATTTCTTGTTGATTCGGCTTGCGAACAGATCGATTTCTGGGTTACCAAATTTTGTTACAAGTTGCTGAAAAGCAGCTGGTGACAATTCCCATTCAATATCGGGATGTACGCGCCTAGATTCAGCATCTGCGTCTTTATTATCTGCTGATCGAATGTAGGAAGCGTACACATATAAGTTACGGCGTTCGCACCATTGCCACAACTTTTTCGCTACATCATTAAGGTGTGGATATTGTATGCCACCCATACGATTTACGTATGAGATGGCAGTAGTATTGTCTATGCGCAGTAGAACTTGACAATTACTTAAATATTTTGCAAAAATTTTGAGGCCAAAAAATGCTGCTAGGATTTCCAAATAATTTATGTGCATAGCTCGCTCCTTCTCGTTCCACAACCCGCTAGCTCTTTCTTCACCACAAGCGACTCCCCACCCCGTTGTTGAGGCGTCTGAGAAAATCTCCATGTCATAGCTGTCATGTTTAATTTTATTAACAGAAGTTGAAATAGCATATTTCCACCATTTCAAGTCAGGTAACATTGACTCGGGTATATTCATATATTTATCATAGTTGTCATTATTATTAAGCAAATTTAAGTATTTTATACGTTCAAAAAGCTTCGTATATACCCACCCATATTCAATAGCTGGGCATGCGGAGACAAGCAAACCAACAAACCTTGCAAATTCTCTGATTTTACAGCGTTTTAATTTAAATATTTTTTCTATTTCGGACTGAATTCGAAAAACTTTTTCCGGTGGCAAACTGACATGAAGATTTTCAGAGTCGATATTATAGCCGAGAAATAAGCACACTTTGCTAGGCAAAGTAATGCTTTTTTCTTCGTTTATAATGAAGCCTAAAGAAGTCAAAAGAGTTCTTGTTTGATTTACATTTTGTAAACAATCATTGTAAGATTGGGCTATAAGGAACCAGTCATCCAAATACACAGTGGATAAGTAACCAGCAGAACGCAGAAGTTTTGCCACAGGCTTCATGACTTTGGTAAACACGTAAGGTGCTGTACTAAGGCCAAATGGTAAGACGTTAAATTCATAGAGTTCGTTTTCAAATTGAAAACGCAAATACTTTCTTGACTCTGGATGTATTTTTATTAGAAAATAGGCATCTTTAAGATCAATTTTTGCCATGAAATCATCTTTTGAAATGATCTTTAAAGCTGTACGAAGATCTTCAAGTTTAAAGTGTCTCGTGTCTATGAACTTATTTAATTCTTTTAAATTGAGGATAAATCTCATCTTACCATTTGGCTTTGGAACAAGAAAAATACTTGACAAAAATTGTCCCTCGCAAGGCTGACACTGGGATACAGCACCAATGGATAATAAATCTTTGATAGAAGACTTGAATTCCGTCTTTTCCTGATCAGAAATATTTCTGACAGAAGGAGGGGCATTTTGATAGACAGGTCGTAGAAAAGGTATGTTGTAGCCACTGATGTATGCTAGGATAACTGGATCACTCGTTAAGAGGTTCCATTGTACAATAAAGATTGCTAGTCTACCAGCATAATTTACCGGCTGTGTTAGCGGCGGGTGTGACTGCCTCGATGACTCTGCGATCGCTTGTAGGAGCTCCCGCGCTGATTTTTCGTCGCTGATGTCTTCGAGCTCGTCGTCGTCTTCGGAGCTGCTGGTTGAGCTCGAGCTGCATTGGCTCGAACTTGTCCTGTCCAGTTTTTTGATGAGGTAGACACGTTGGTTTTACTCGTTGACGGCTTGGGTGTCGGAGGCGGCTTCAATTCGGCGCCTTGTTTATTTATGGCCTTAGCTGTTTTTAAAGTGTCCGCCAAATTTTGACCAAACAGAAATGTATCTATCTTTGTGTTTTGTAGGGATTCTTTCATATCTTTTTTGACGCCAAATGAGATGAAATTTCGGCGAACATTCGTTTCGTGATGTTGACAATCGCATATAGTTTTTCCTGTGTCGATGAGCAGACGCAGCAACTCTGTGTTTTTATCTTTGGAAGATAAGACCAGCGTAATTGCCTCCCCAAGGCTTGAAATGGCTGAAGCCATTAATTTTTGTTTTTGTTCTATAACAGCGTCACGCTTCAAGACTGTTTCAGATAGCGCAGCTTTAATCTCTGGATTTAGTGCTGGCGCTCCAATAAGCTTACAATTCCCGGGTATCAAATATTTAGCTGTAATCTCCTTACGATCTTCTTTAGAAAGGCCAGTAGTAGCGGTGTGCTCAAAGCGAAGTGCAACGTCTTTCTGAATATCCTTACCAAATTTTTCTGTTTTGGTCGGGTCTACACCAAGGATTTCCATAATGTCGGTGTCTAGTTCCAGCGTGTCTTCTATCTGTACCTCTGGATCTGGTTGTGTTGCCCCCGGTGCCGCTGTACCCGCGGTATCTGGGGTGGCGGCGGTGGCAGGGTCAATGGCCTCTGCCTCATGGCTGGAGGAGGCACCAGGATTGTTCACGGACTGCTCTGATTGGTTCGAGTGATTCGACTCAGGGCGGTCTGAATTAAGAATATTTCATGACGTAATCCCTACGTTTTGCAATGCTACAATATTAAATTGCTTAAATAACCTCCAGGAGTTATCCACAGTACTAAAAGACTAGGTGTGAAGAGATAGCCTCGTGAACTACACACGAACCTCATGTGAAATAAACCGATATTGCATCATAATTTATTTATAGGGAGGAGATAGCCTCAAAAACTATCCACAACCCATAATAGCGGCACGAGACAGCCTCAAAAGCTGACCACAATACCACGTGCAACATAGTGGAATAAAAAAAGATGTTGATATTGCATACTTTTCAATAAAGTATTTATGGAGAAGAAATAGCCTCAAAGGCTATCCACAACCCATAATAGCGGCACGAGACAGCCTCAAAAGCTGACCACAATACCATGTGCAATATCAGTAAAAAACAAAAGAAACTATAGGGATAAAGGGCCCTAATATATGTACGCACATAATGTACGTACCTACATGAGTTCGTTTAGGGAAAATAATTATGTAGCAACTAACCATTACTTTGTGACCGACGGGCGTGTGAATCCTCTTCCGACGACGACGAACTTGATAAAACACGTGTTCGATAACGACGACGACGTTTTGTCTTCCTTTTTATTTCTTCTTCGATCTTCTTTAACTTTTCACATAATTTATCGTAATCTTCCTTATGCACGTACTTCCGTTTCGGCATTTTTGACTTCGAGAATGCTCTTTTTTCGAAAATGAATGAATCTGCTATGAACGTGTGCGGAATGGCAGAGCACTAAATCGCGAATGAAATAAAAAGGCGCAAATGGCGATCGAAGTAAGTTTATGTCTACCGTCACAAAAAATAAAAAAAAATAAAAACAAGTAAACATAAGAAAAAATATGTAAACAGAGTTTACCTACCCTCAATATAGTGCAAGAATGGCGATCACTGATCGTTACTACCAGGCCACTCAGAAAGTATTGCGAAAAATAGTTTTTATATATGGGAGACTGGCCGGTCAGAATCTTTTTCGAAAATATGATTACTTGTAAGTAAAAATATGTGTGTTCCATTTTCAAAATTTCCCTCCACATTTTTTGCGAGCCAATTCAAAGTATCGTGTCTTACTGAAAAATGGATCTGCGCCGGGAACATTTTAGAGCTATGATTTTTTACGATTTCAAGTGTCGCCTGAAACCGGATGAATCGTTCGATAGACTTCAAATGGCATTTATGGATGAAGGCCCCTCCAAGGCAACCGTGTATCGTTGGTATAACGAATTTAGGCGCGGTCGACCAACCTTGGGGGATGAAGAAAGAAGCGGTCGCCCTTTGACGGCTATTACGGAAGAAAACGTGCTAGCAGTGAAAAATTTAATCCAAGATAATAGGCGAATTACATATCAGGAGATTCAGCACATATTAAAGATTGGATCGGGAAGCGTTCACGAGATTCTACACGGGCATCTTCGCGTGAGGAGGATAGTATCGCGCTGGGTGCCGCACTACCTCACCGACGCTCAGAAGCAGGCCCGGGTGGAATGGTGCCGTGATATGCTGAACAAATTTGAAGCAGGCTCGTCTCGGCGTGTTTACGACATCGTAACAGGTGATGAGTCCTGGATTTATCAATACGATCCAGAAACCAAGCGCCAGTCGACAGTTTGGGTGTTTCAAAATGAACCAACGCCTACCAAAGTGAAGCGATCTCGAAGCGGGGGGAAGATTTTGATCGCCAGCTTTTTTAATTTGACTGGCCACTTGGCCTCAATTCCCTTACGAGATCAAAGAAGCATCAACGCCGAATGGTATACTACCAAATGTTTACCAGAAGTTTTTTCTGTTGTGAGCAACAAGCGACCAAACACAGGGCTCCGCGGACTACTGCTCCACCACGACAATGCGCCTGCACACACCGCGCTCAAAACGAGGGACTTCCTGGACAGCACACCAGTCAAACTCCTGGGTCACCCTCCTTACAGCCCTGATCTAGCACCGTGTGACTTCTTTTTATTTCCAAAAATAAAAAATCAGCTCAAGGGGATACAATTTTCGTCGCCGGAAGATGCGCTGGCTGCGTTCGAGCAGGCTGTAAACGAGGTGTCTACGGCGGACTGGAAATAGTGTTTTGAAAACTGGTTCAGACGCATGAATCTTTGTATAGAAGCTGGTGGAGAGTACTTTGAAAAGATTTAATAAAAATATATGTACCTGTAGAACAATTTTTTTTAGTGTCGCAAATATTTCTGAGTGTCCCACGTACAAGTATTTACCTATTTGCTAATCTCGAGGACGAAGCCGAGTATAATTTGTATTTGTAAGGTATGAAATATTGCTGAGTGGTAGACGCTGTCAAATGCTTTTGAGTAATCTACAAAAGCGAGATAGAGAGGTTTATTGTACTCTTTGTGTTTTTCAAGTATTTGATTTAGTGTGTGGAGATGATCATTGGTGCTGAAGCTTGGGCGGAATCCGGCTTGTTCGGGAGGCTGATAGGAATCCAGTTTTCCAGCAATACGTGTTTCTAAGATTTTTATGAAAATTTTGTATATGTAGGATACAAGGCTAATTGGCCGGTAGTTGCCAATGTCGTTCTTATCTCCCTTCTTATGAAGAAGTATGATATTGGAATGACACATGTCTTTGGGCACACTACCGGAAGTTAACATACTATTGTATAATTTTGTAAGATAAGGTATCAGAACTGGCTTTCCTACTTTTAATATTTCTGAAGTGACTCTGAAGTGACATTTGACGGCTTTAAAATTCTGAAAACAGAAAAATCAGGCCGGCCAACTTTACTTGTCCATAAACTCCATGTCATTAGGAATAAAGTAGGTAATCAATATTTCTATAGAAAGTCATCACATTTGAGCAATTGCAATAATACAAATGCCACGTTTCCAATTTTTCATGTAATAGTATTTAGCTAGCTAACTTCTTGCAGCAGTTCTTATTTCTGGCTGTTTATTTAATCCAATGTTTGAATCTCACAAAATTGAGCGAAAATTGTCCAATATTGTACTACTTCTGTCCGCGAACGCGACACGAGACACGCGTCACTCAACTCGCGCGCAAAAAATGCATTCCGTGAAGCGGATCGTACACCCAACAGCACGTCAGTAGGAACACTTTCGACTTTATGGCATGGTAATAGAGATACAAATGTTTTTACTGACGTGGGTTGACTATACGTAATGCCCACGCGCAGCGCTCTGTCACCGCGCTGCCTAAATGTGGATCAGTAGAATAAAAAATCTGAATAATAAAACTTCCGCTGCTCTTCTTATTAAAAGTGGAGAAAACAATCATATTCTTCTAAAGATTTCCTACAAGATGTGCTTGTTGATGGACCTGTGTGGTGTCGGCAAATAATAGTACCAACCCATCTCCACCCATGGGTGTCGTAAGGGCTTATGAACCGGAGGATGGGAGCAGCATCTTTTGTGTATTGTACCATCTTACACTGCGGTCACCAACAACAGCGGTCGCCAGCCGCGACGCTTACAAGTGTAGTGACTATGGTAAATCCCCTCCAAAGTACCACGCATTTTTGCTGCAGTCCTGGAGGCAGGGAGCTCCCTGTCCTGTGGTAGACGTTTCATTGGATGTTATGTGTTTGTGGATGCGCTAATCTCTGCAGAATTCATGTTGCAGTCAGTCGTCATATCCATTTGCAAATGTCTTTAATTGTGTGCATAATTTCCATGTCTTGTGATACTGCTGGGCAGTTTTTACAAAACAAATTGGCAGTTCAAACGTTTTATTTTTGTTGGCAAAAACGCAATATTCCAGCACATGTCAGTGTAACCAGTAATGAAATGAGACATGATGTTTCCGCAAGCGAGCTGTTGGCTTGAACTTTATCTCTTTTGTAAATTATTGGTTATTTTGGAAGGTGACGTTCCTATTGCTCTGTATATTCAGAATCTAGTCCAGTATAAGTTTAGCCTAGTCCTATTTATCAGCGTTTCTTTTCTTTTAATTTCGCAACTAAATATTATTTCCAATTCCTACATTCAACATGACTTGCATTCAACATAAATTGCACTCAGCATGCTAGATCTTCCCCCATCCCCACCCACCCCCATAGTCTTACCACGAGGCGAGATCGGGGTCAAATGCTAACCTATTTATTACCCTTAAAAAAGACTTCATTTTGTAGTTGTACGTGTTTTTCTCTATAGGTTTGTTAAAAGACTAAACTTGAGAGTTGAGCGCAAGCCCATTTTCCCCAGCATTCACTCTCTCAAACTCATTTCTTAAATTGCGTGATTTACGTTGCTTTCTTCTGCCACGACGACTCATACGTCGTAAGTAATTATAGTGATGAACCTGGTAATTTGTTCGCATTATTCTCACTACATGCATTTCCTGTGGCCAAATGAGGCATGGCTATATTATAGCAAGGTCGAGGATGAGTCGACCTCACAAATCATTGAAGCTCAGTCATACGTAATATACCCAAAATGGATTTGTCCTCCCACACAAGACACATCGATTCGTTCATGGAATCTATCCTTGCCTTTTCCGTTCGCAAACCTTGGGTTGGTTAAACAGACAAGTTAATCGACTGATTTTATGACGATCTAATTTTGTATTTGTTTGAGATTTCAGGGTTGATCCAATACAAAAAATTACAACAGTTAAGATGCGTTTTCAAGTATTTTACTATTTTAAATTCGATTTAGCCCGTGTAGTGCCGGCAAAGAATAGTGCCAACCCATCTCTCCGCGGGTGTCGTAAGAGGCGACTAAGGGATAATGAATAGGAGGATGGGTAGCAGCGTCCATCTGCGTATCGTACCATCTTATATATTGCGGTCACCAACAACTGTGGTCCATGTTGCCAGCCGCAACGCTTACAAGCGTGGTGACTATGGTACTTCTCTTGCACATTGTTTCAATTTACAAACGGTTTGTTAGGTGCCGGCTAAGAATATTACCACAACAGATCATTCCGTAGGTGCCTTGAAAGGTGACTAAGGAGCCTTGAACTTTATTTGCAGCAACGTTAAGGGAGTATTAGTATTCTTTGGTCTCCCACCAACTACCGCATTCCATTTGTGCCAGCTGCAACGCTAACTAGCGTGGTGACTATGGTACATTCTACCCAAAATATGCTATTCTAGCCCTTGCATAGATGATGTTTCAAAATTCAGACTTATGTAAAGCTTTTTGTAGCTTACTGTCCTTCAAATCTGGAAACCTTTCTTTCTTATCATAACATCCACTACAGGACAGGAAGCTCCTCCAGAACTCCAGCTTTTGCTGGAATAATTGGAGGGGAAGTACCATAATAGTCACCCACGCTTCTTAGCGTTACGGCTAGTACCATAGACCGCGGTTGTTGGTGACTGTAGAATGTAAGAAGATGCGATACACAGAAGGATGCTGCTGCTCATCCTCTGGCTCATCAACCCTTAGTCGCCTCTTACGACACCGACGGGTAGAGATGGGTTAGTACTATTCTATACCGGCACCACACGGGCGGCACCAAACCTTTCTTCCTACGTCTGTCCAATTCCAATTCTTATCTTATAAGTATTGACGGATGTCGTCCTGGCTTCCTCTCAAAAGCCATGTTTTGTTGAAGGTTTGTTTGTTTTGTGTTCGCCAGAAACAATAGCGCCTTATTAACGTGAGTCAACGTGATGTGGGCCGCGCTGATACGACGCAAGCTATACGAACATCGCGTGCGTTTTTGTTGACCTTACCTCTTCGGTTCGGTGCACCTCGCAGTTTGCTACGAGTACCTTGCTTGTTAAACGATCGATTTGTTAATTTTAGCTGGATTCATGACGATGATAAAAGTTTCATCATCATCATTACATCCCAAAAAACGTCCACTGCAGGACCGAGAGCTCCCTTCAGAACTGTAGCAAAAACGCGTCGCGTGGTACCCTGGAGAGAATTTACCATAGTCACCGCGCTTGAAAGCGTTGCGGCTGTAACCGCCGTATGTAACATGGTAACTATACACAGAAAGATGCTGCTGCCCATCCTCCGGTTCATAAACCCTTAGTCGCCTCTTACGACACCCACGGGTAGAGATGGGTTAGTACTATTCTTGCCGATACTACACGGTCTAAAAAAAGGAAAACGTTTACGAAAATATATTTATTTAAAGAGACCAGGGGTAGACCACGAAAAAGGTGGCGTGACGATTTAGACTCGTACCGTCGCGATTGGCCAGAATTTGCTATGGATCGCGACAGTTGGAGGGCCGAAGAGGAGGCCTTTGCCCAGCAGTGGGACAGTACAGGCTAGTGAAAAAAAAACCGGTCAAGTGCGAGTCGCCCTCGCGCGCCGAGGGTTCCGATATACTTTTTGTCCATTTTAGGAAAACTAAATTTGTTTGTAAAGATTATTTGCAGATTTTTAAAAAACTGTGCAACTTAGAAAGATCGTTTTATTTTTGCTGTAATGTTTACATAAATTTCTGTCAACTGTAATTAATTCCGATTTTTCCTTTCACAAACTTCGGAGATAAGGGGGGGGGGGGAATGGTATTTTTTTTTTTTGTCATTTTTCATCACAACGTGAAAACTAAGAGACGTGAAAAAATACAAAAATATATTTTAGAATGTACAAGTAAAGCCCTTTCATATGATACCCCACTAGACCTAGTAGCCCCCCCCCCCTAGTTTGGCCCCCTTTACATTAATAATCATAATTTTTAAAAATTATTTCATGTGCAATTAAGTTGGGCAACTATATTCTAAAACTATTCTAAATTTCAAGTCGATAGCATAAGTGGTTGCTGAGATATAGAGGTGTGAGAGACAGACAGACAAGGTCGCACCATAAGGGTTCCTTTTTTTTACCATTTTGGTATCGGAACCCTAAAAAGAGTCCATAAACGTACAAACCGCTCAATTAGTTGTTCTAATCTTTTTGCCCTCTTGCTGTAACAAGTATTCACCTGTTACTTAATCAGCAGGTACTTACTAATGGTCCAGCAGATGTCGTGACAGTAGTTGGAACTGGCAAACGCTACGCTACTTTATTTATAAATAAAAGTAGTACAAATACCACCTTCCGGACTAAATTGCGGTCATAATCAGCGGATGTTGCATTAGCCTTGCTTCTTTTAGCGGATATTTTTACCCGACTACGGGAAAAAGGAGGGTTATGATTTTGACCGGTATGTATATAGGTATGTCAAATCAAAATCAAAAATCGTCTTGATCATCCGCTGGTTGCGGCAACGCCCTCTAGAGGGATTTAGTCAAGAATGAAAAAAATATATATTTGTATACTCTTAGCTTTATTACGTATTTATAACCCCAAATTAATTGAAATAAAAAATCTGTTCAAAAACTGGACCCGACTTCTGACAAATTTTGTTCTGAAAAGTATGAAACAGGAAAATATTGTCATCTGAACTATGGTATTTCATAAATATTCATAGTGATGTACAGGATAATAGCTTTTGATCGCCTTTTTGGGTAGATGGCATATTATGACCACGGCTATTATCCTAAACAACACTATGAATAGTTATAACATACCATAGTTTCTTGTTTCATACTTTTTAGGGCAAGATTTGTCAGTAGTCGGGTTCTAGTAGTTTTTGAATTGATTTTTTATTGAAATCATTTTCATTCTGTAAATATCTCTTTATGTGATTCCTCGTAGGTAGATGTAGATTTGTTGTAATAAAACAAACAATATGGATTCTTTGCTAAATTGTTCGTGTCGTGAAATTATTTTACCACAAATTATGAGCATTTTACGACAAACATGACGTTAAGTCTCCTAAACATATAAAATAAGGAAAACGTCGATGCTTTATTGATATTGCATTGTACGGTCAACCAGATGAGTGGACACACTTTCAACTCTATTACCATGCCATAAAGTCCAAAGTGTTTTTACTGACGTGCTGTTGAGTGTACAAGATGAGGGTCTTTTGTGTGCGCTCAATGCGTTGGTTGGTGCTCGGATGCTGCCAAGGCCGGTACCAAGCTGGCGTTATGTCATCGCCAATATCAACAAAAACAACTTCTGGCTTCAGTTACGATTGATTATTTGGTTTATTTTGGACACTTATCTAAATATGGTAGGTTTGAAATGGCAAAAAGTTAATAGAAAACTTTTTTGTAAGTAGCGGCGAATCGTGTTGATCTTACAGCAAAAACTTAAGATTGAAAGGATTCCCTTTTAGTTTTATCTGGGCCTGTCATACAAATGGTGACGTATTTACCACAAGAAGTAGTATTGCTATAATTGGGTAGGTTTGTGAGGTCAGATAATTATTATACAATCTACACGGCAGGCGATGGTATATTAAGTACCAAAATGTAGAATGTGCAAAAATGCTTTACTTTACCTTATTTCTAATCTTATCGAAACATTAGTGTTACATTGCCGGGCAAAGCCCTCCCTCTTTCGATGAATACCCATGGTAATTAAACTGACTAATAATGTTTTGGTTATCAGGTCCGTCCGCTGGTGTCGTCGGTGCTGGACGGTTTCAACGGTTGCGTGTTCGCGTACGGTCAGACGGGCACCGGCAAGACGCACACCATGGAGGGGTGCGAGGGGGACGAGGGGGTCATCCCGCGGGCCTTCAGACAGATCTGGACGCACATCGAGACCTCCGCCTCGCCCGACGTCACGCATCTCGTGTCCTGCTCCTACGTAGAGCTGTATCTAGAAGACCTTAGAGATCTGCTCTCCAAAGACTGCAAGAAACTTACTATCAGAGGACAGGTAAGCTTAAACTACCATAGCTTAAGCAGCAGCGTCATTCTACATTCCCTGAAGATTATGAGCAAAGGTCGATCTCTTGCAGTGGAATCTAGCATTTCAGGTTGTTATTATGAACCTTGTACACACGGCAGCAAGCAAGTGGTAAACAAAACCAGTATACTACGTGTAATTCTAAATACGCAAAACCTCTCGAGTGGTTGCTCCACCCATGTAACTGAACAATTTTGGAAATTACTCACTACAAAATTATGATTCATCAAATAAGAATTAAAAAAATTCATGAAATTAAAAATAAATTTAAGGTCAATTTGTATGTAGACAAGCATTTTATTTTATTTTAATTTCCAATAGTTGTAGAACAAAAGTTGTTCAGTTACATGGGCAGAACTACCCCCCGAGAGATTTTGTGTACCTAATTACCTATTAAGAATTACACGTTGTATAAACTGAGTTAGCGCTACGTTACAAACGCTCGAAACCAAAGACCCGCTCAAGTGTTACCACTGACGTGTGGCCGTGTGTACTATCGACTAATCTGAAGTGTGGCCCACGTTGTCTCAACAATAACGTTTTCTTCTTTGACGAAATTATTTATTATGTATAGAAGAAATTCAACCTAATTGTATTTGAATGTTGATAAAAAATAAGCTTAAAATAAGTTATGCCATGAATCAGATTGATCATACTATTATGACAAGTTGTGAGAAAAAGGGTATAATTCGAGTACCTACCTACGAAAAACCAATCGATACGATTATCCGAAACGATAAATCCGCGGTCGAATATCTCGGCCGGAATCAATCCCAGGAATTTTAACGAGTTAATTTAAACCGTTCTGAATAAAGGCCAGGTTAAAAGTACCCTAAACCGACGAGCATGTATGAAAGGATTGATGAAGGTTCAGGAAGCAAGGGAAGTATGTCAAGATCGTAGCAGGTGGAGAACTGTGGTCTCTGCCTACCCCGACGGGAACAAGGCGTGATGTTATGTATGTATGTATGTTCTTCATTTTGAACTGCAGACCCCGTGCCCCTGCATTTCACGTCTCACTTGACTTCTTTCTTGGAATATAATTGATTAATACTTTATCCTTCTTCCTGACCCTATTTACCTACCTTTAATTCGGATAGGACCTTGTGCGTCGACGCCGTGACGGCACATCCCACTAGATACGACGACCACGAATTTCAAATTTGAAATTGGAAGGTCGCGTGGGCTCGCCTATTCAGTACAAAAGACCCTCAAGAGCACCACGAGAATCGCGCGGGCGGGTGCGCGGGGGGGTGCGGGGTGGATTACAAGGGGGGCGGAGAGTGTCCGTTCTGGTTGATAGTCTGTCCTGAGTTGAATAATAAAGATTTAAGATTTCAGTAATTTTAAAGATGAAGTTTATGTTATTTTATGATCTATTCATAACAGTCAATGTTAGGTAATCTGTGCTATGTAAAATGGGAAAACCGTTTTCATTCAAAAGAATGTTATTAAACTTTTCTCATTCTTTGATTATCCATCACCTAAGTTATGCTTATAATATTAATGTCCCCACGGAAAAACTTTATGGCATGATTTCCACAACATTAGGTAGGTAAGTTATGTTTGAACTGAATGATGTCACAAGTTACATAGGACAGAACGACAAAACAAACGCATTATGCAGAACATCGTTTATCTATCTGTGTTATGGCGTTGAGAAACGACACAGACAAGTTAATATTGACTCTACGTGACTTGTGCTTCGAGATTGTATTTTGTTAATATATGTATATGTTCCGTGTGGTGCCAGCATAAATAGTACCAACCCATCTCTACCTGTGGGTGTCGTAAGAGGTGACCATGGGTTTATGGTCCGGAGGATGGGCAGCAGCATCTTTCTGAGTATCGTATCACCGTACATACTGCGGTCACCGACAGCGGTCGCCAGCCGCAAACCTTACAAGCGCATTTTGCGGGAGTTCTGAAGGGAACTCCCTGTCCTGCTGTGGACGTTCTGGGGATGTTATGATGAACACTCAGGGCCCGACACCCACGGGTAGAGACGGGTTGCAAATATTCTTTGCCGGCACACACGGGCACCTAAGTTTTATAGTACAATCCATGAAACTCGCCCGTGTGGCGCCGGCAAAGATTAGTACTAACCCTTCTCTACCCACGAGTATCGTAAAAGGCGACAATGGGGTTTCGTACGAAGGATGGGCAGCAGCATCCGTCTGTGTATCGTACCAACTTACATACTGCGGTCACCAATAACCGCGGACCATGGTGCCAGCCATAACGCTAACAAGTTTGGTGACTATGGTACTTCCGCTCCAAGTTGTTCCCTGCGTTTTTACTGGAATTCTGGAGGGAGCTCCTTATCCTGCAGTGGACTTTTGTTATGTTGATGATATAAATAAGGCTCCACTCATTCCGAAAGGGTATCAAACATGATCGTATGTATGTTAATGTACTAGCTATTTCCGGACGCTTGATGTATCTCTCCATAAATCTGTAACGCACTTTACAAACCCATCGTTGTGTGTGCAAGATTTAGTGATTACAGTGGTCATGCTGTGGTCATGTCACGGCCCGTGGTCGCGATGACCTTGTTAAGCGATAGTTGTGGAGGTTTATCCAAATTGTCGTAGGACATGCCGTCGCGTCGTTATAAGTATGGTACACCGATTATAATCGCATTAGGTGTGTTTACGCACATATCCACTATTGTTGTTATAGTGGACTGCCTAAGTTAGATAACAACTGATGTATGGGAGCTCAGTAGTTAATTTGTTCATGTTTATTATTGTTACACTATACTTGCCCTTCGGTTTCAGCCGCGTAAGAAAAAATTGCCTATGTCCTTCTCCAGGATTCAGGTTACTCCATACAGACTTAACTTTTCGATTTAAAACCGTATAAGTAAAATTAGTCATGCATGTACAGTCAAGAGCACATCAAGTTTGACACATTGGACTTTGTACCGTTCTTATTTCAATAGACGTACGGGCTGAAGTCGTGCTGCGAGTGTCAAGCTTGACCTGTCGTTGACTGTACAAGTTTAAAAATGGTTATGTCACCGGAAAATTAAAAATCGTAAGTTGATCAATTTCTAAGTAAGTTGATAAATTTTCGAATATTCATAAACGGCAGTTGAAACATATTATTTAACGCAATAAACAGCTGATTGATCAACTTACGCTGCCTGGCGGTAAGTTTATAAACTAACGACTTTCTCACACGTCAAATCATACACTTATGGACCAATCGCTGCTCAATATACAATTTAACGTTAGACTGACACCCGTAAGAAATACACTGTTCTCTGATTGGTCGATGGCATTGGTGGCAAGCGTGTTGGCAAGTGTTTATTCCAAAGAGATTTGAAAATCTCTTTGGTTTATTCATAGGGTTAACAATCGACATTCAGACTGCGTAAATTGATCAATAACCTGAAATCTATACGTAAAATAATACATTTCGACTGCCGTTTATGATTTTTCGAAAATTGATTAACTTACGATTCCTATAATTTTCCGATGTCAGTTATAATCTAGCAAAACGAAAAGAATACTTCTGAAAAGATCATCGGTACGTTTCTGATAAGAGTCACCTGTTTACTATCACACACAAATGGCGTATCGGTGAGACTTATCTATCACTTATCGATACATAATTTATCGATAACGACTCGCGCCGGTATAAGATATCGATCCAACTCGTCGTCATTGTCAGGGCTACTAGCTATATGGCATTGGCCAGCTCACGTATATGTCATATAATTAAACTGAACCCCTTTTTCTAAGGATATACCTAAGTCGAAATAAGAATAAATGTTTTTGACGTATGACATGACTATTTCAATCTCTTTTTAAGCAGAGTTTTACTTCAAGCATAAACATTTCTTATCTTATCTTATTACGTGGGGCTGAGTTCATGTTGGGCCTCAGAGCACGTCGACCCTATGGGATCTTTTGTGCCTCCCCTGCCTTATTGCTCCTGTGATCTTCCGCTGTCTCCGAATATGCTCGTTATGAGCTTCGGTGTACATTTCAGCGGAAGGAGCCTGTAGTCTTCTGGTGTCGGATAAGCCCAGACCCAGATACTTCATACGCTTGTTAGCCAAAGCGTTGCATGTGCACATAAGGTATCAATATTTACTTTGTCCTCAAAAACAAGCTTTACAAAACCATGGCGTCTCTCGAATCAAATGACATAATGATGCTAGATCGTGTAGGTCCACAGTCGTCTTATACAAGGTGTAACAAACAACCCTGAAGGATGTGCATCTGCCCATGAAACTGAACAACTTTCTCCAAGGAACTTAGTTCGAAATACGAAAAAAAAATTTTGACCTCCCATAGAAACTGAATCAGCTGATAGCGCATTTTGTATGGCAGATCAGATTTTTTCCTGTTTCGACTTATGTTCCTTGGAGAAAGTTGTTCAGTTTTATGGGTAGAATCACATCCTTTAGGGTTGATATACCGTTTCTGTTATAGTCTGACCGCAAACGCTGTATACGCGGGGAGGTAGGGGAGTGGGAAGGAAAGAGCAAGAACTAGTTGCCGCCGACAAGGGCGCGGTACAGCGGTTGCAGTCAGACTATACACCTTGTTTCGGTGCGGGCAAACTACTTGAACAATGACCTTGGCTGCGCTGCTGCTGATTTTACATACAAATTGACGTGCGCAAAGCTTCCCACACCACGCGATATTGTTCAAGTTGTTTGCCCCGCACTATACATTACGTAAGAATCATGAAAGTCACATTACTACAACTGTCGCGTTCATTAGAATAAGGTATCGCTTCCTCCCATTCTTAACCCTCTTTGATGGGCGCAGTACTCACTGTGGTTTTGGCAACTGTCCAAACAAACTCTACCCTACGGCGGCAGTTTGTAATCCTCAATGAACGTGGCGCCGGTAATGCTGAACGAATTGGTTTTTGAGTTTCATTGTGTTTTTAAATTTATTTGGTTTTAGCGCCCAAGTTACATAGAGGCGGTATGATTGCGAAATCGGTCTTGGGGCGGACGTGCGGGAAGGGAATACCGCGCCGCGACCGTTTTTCGATGTGACAGGGTGCATAAGAACTCATAGGTTACAAAAAATACCGCCCCCGGAATGCTTCCGCTACCGCCTCAGTGTGACTCGGGATTTATTCTTATACAGCGTGTAACGGAAAGGTGTGATGACACTAAAGGGTGTGAATATGCCCATGAAACTGAACAACTTTCACCAAGGAACATAGGTCGAAATACGGAAATAAATTTTTGACCTTCCACAGAAACTGCATCAGCTGATAGCGCATTTTGTATGGGAGGTCAAATTTGGTATCTGGTATTTCGATTTACGTTCCTTGCGAAAAGTTGTTCAGTTTCATGTGCAAATTCACACCCTTCAGTATTATCACACTTTTCTGTTACACGTTGTACCTAATATACTCGTAGAAGTGCCGTGTGGTGCCGGCAAAGAATAGGACCAGCCCATCTCTACCCTTGGGCTTGGAGGTGGGTGTCGTAAGAGGCGACCAAGGGCTTAAGAACAAGAGGATGGGCAGCAGCATCTTTCTGTGTACCGTACCACTTTACATACTGCGGTCACCAACAACAGCGGTCGCCAGCCGCAACGTTTAAAAGCGTGGTGATAGATACATCCCTCTAAAGTACCACGCGTGTTTGGTGATGTTATGCAGGGAGCCCCCTGTTCTACAGGGGATGTTTCATGGGATGTTATGAGTGAGTGATTCTTATAGAGTCATTTCAGTTTATCCTACTAATATTTATAAACGCAAAAGTTTGTAAACATTTATATATGGATGTATGTTTGTTACTCTTTCACGTAAAAACTACTGAATGGATTCTTATGAAACTTTACAATGATATAGCTTATACATCAGAATAACACATAGGCTAAAATTTACAAACCTGCGCAGACGAAGTCGCGGGCACCAGCTAGTTATTATATCTTACTGTTAAATTACTTGATTTAAAGGAAATGTTAGGTCAAGTGCAACCGGAAAAAAGACATCGAAATCATATTTCACCTTCATATCATACAACTTGTACACACAAACATTGTATTTATACAACTGTGTTTATGCCACTGCTACCATACGTACAGTCGGCCACGCATTGAAAACGAAAGCGCAATAATACCCGAAATCACTAAATTGCACGTTCGCTTTTCATTGTGTCTGTGTCGCAGGCAAATTGTATAATTCGTCGTTTTACACCATGCCATTACATTCCATGGCATTTTACTTAATGCGCGAGAAATTTTTATGCGCAGTTGCAATACAATTTGCAAGAAAAGTAAACGTCGTACAAAATAACTATGGCTATGTCATTGATGCGCAGTAGTCAAAAATGACTTATTTTCTTAGGACTTGACTTCTGCGCATCAACTGACATAGTCAGAGTTATTTTGTGCGGCGTCTACTACTGCACATACTCCCTCCACTCCCGCCCAGCAGCGGCCTAAACTCGTCGCGCGGGGTGTACATAATGCCGTGGCATTTCACAAAACAATAAAAAAATCTGTCAAAAATAAATGTCAAAATTAAAATACAAAATTATTTGATAATTAAAAAAATATTTATATTTGACGTTTCACTTACATTCGGTAAATAGTAGTTATTTTTACGTAGTTTCGGTATAAAAATAACAGAAAAATCTGAAACATATCATAGCCATTGCCTATAGTTACATTATGTATGTAGGTATGTCGTGTTATTACAACTCGTTAGCAGTAACGACGTGTGTAAAACTAAAACTGTGGCCTGAACGAACAATGGCCGTAATCATGCGCACCTTGATCTTACTTAAGCACAGGTAGTAGGTACTATTATTTAATCTGTGGTATTGTCAAGTGTAAGCGGACAGCGGTGCGGAACGTATTACACACACTGTTTTTAAGCACAGTCAAGAGCGCATCAAGCTTGACACATTGGACTTTGCATCGTATTTATATCACCGTTGGAGCCAGAGTCGCGCTGCAAGTGTCAAGCTTTACATGCTCTTGACTGTACGTTGCTTTCGGAGGAAGCGATACAAGACAAGGTATTTTAAGTTAGACTAGGATTATCTTATTACAGCTCAAAAAATTCAACGTTTAATAGACAAACTCTTTCTTCGTGGATGTCTATAATGTCAATTTTTGACTAAGGTAAGAATCTTAGATTATTATAATACTAACGTGTAAGAATGACCCATAGCTGCACGCTTGACAGCAAGTCTGTCACTTACCACTGACAGCAGTATAATGCAGCATTTATCAGTTTTGTGCGGTTTCATCATAACATCCCATGAAGTGTCCACTACAGGACAGGGAACTCCCTCTTAAATTCCAGATTTTGCTGAAACAATGTGGAGGGAAGTACCATAGTCACCACGCTTGTAAGCGTTACAGCTGGCACCATGGACCGCGGTTGTTGGTGACCGCAGATTGTAAGATGATACGAAACACAGAAGGATGCTGCTGCTCATCCTCTAGTTCATTAACTCTTAGTCGCCTCGTATGACACCCACAGGTAGAAATGGGTTAGTACTACTCTTTGCCGGCACCACACGGGGCGGGTGCGATTTATTTTAGTGTTATTCTAGTCAACATTCCTTTTCCTTTGTTACTAATAAAACGTCCTCTGCTGGACGCGGACGAAGCATCTCTCAATTTTTTTCTAAAGTAATATATTGGGAGAAAAGTACGTTTCCATTCAATTGTCAAGTTTTCGCTGTCAGCAAGATGAAACAAGACCCATGACAGACGGTTCACTCAAGCGCACGCGTTGTGCGTTCCGGCGCGCGCGCATCTTTGCACAATGCGCATAGAAAGCGCATCAGACCTGCAAGGCTGTTAGTTATGACTTCAGCCCTGACGAGTGCCGGCGGTGACGTCTGATGAAATTGAGTTTTGCGGTTTTCAGTTTCGAGACGAGTATAGGTAGAGGTATAACTGGCACAGGTTACCTAACGTTGATATAAAGGTTGATTGTGATGGTCGTTAGGTGATTTCCAAATTGTATCAAGCATGCGCGTTGAAGACCATATAATGGGGAAAAGTTATTTATGCGTATTTTTCTTCATTCTATCTATTATTCTTTATTCTATCTTATCCATTTTAAATTAAATAGTAAATATTTTATGATACACAGGAGGATGCTGCTGCCCATCCTCCAGTTTATAACCCTTAGTCGGCACTTACGTCACCCACGGGTATGTATGGGATGGTACTATTCTTTGCTGGCACCACACGGGACTAAGAAATAAGGTCTTCAAACTTAAAACTATCAGAGCTTCCAATAAAAAACAATAAACGATTACGGTCGCGGCGGCGCTTTTATGAGGGAGCAATCGGGAGCCGTCCGATTCTGGCCATTGCCACCCGGTCGCGACAATCCAGCCGCGGCGACCGAAATTAGACGGCTCCCGATACAAATCTACCCGTACCTAAGAAAGGTTTCGACCCATCAGAGTATCATTTGATCTTCACACATTGCAGTGAATTTTAGAAGCTTGGACGCCCAATCTCTTTTACTTTATGGATTTTTGTAAAAGATGTGTCGTTCTATCGTAGGAGCTGAACGGATTCTACATCCCCGAGATGACGTCGATCGTGTGCAAGTCTGCGCAGGAGATGGTGCGCGTGATGCGCGCAGGCAACAAGAACCGAGCGTCGGGGCGAACGGATATGAACGAGCATTCGTCGCGATCACACGCCGTCTTCCTCGTCACCGTCGAGAGTGCGCACCGCTCCACCGACCGGATCAGGTAAAACATACACCACACTACATCACACTATACTACATCACACCATACCACACTACACTACAGAGAGAGTCACACCGACATGAACGAGCAATCATCCCGATCATACGCCGTCTTCCTCATCAGCGTCGAGAGTACGCACGGTGCGTACCACCTACCGGATCAGATAATACACACACCACACTACATCACACAATACCGCACTACACTACTACTCCAGTAAAAATACGGTTTTGCAAAACATTAAATGTTAATAGCTACTTTTTTGTGTATATCGTATTTAAATATGATGTTAAGACGCAATATTTACGAATCCACCTAAAATTTAAAGCGGAATATTTTTTCCGAATAACAGCTAAGGCAAAAATAGTAATAGACAATTATATACTTTATATCATAGATAAACGTATACTTTACATATAGGCATCAAAATCCACCATAAATATATTTAAAAATATCAATTTATTTCAAAATATAAAATCTCCACTTATTTTTACATATAAGGTCCAATAAAGTCGAGGTAAAATAATAGAAATAAACTGAGCTAAACTTAACCTTTTTAAATGTAAGTGATTCTTATATATATTCACAAAAATGCCATACTAAATAAAAAAAAAGTTTTTTGTGATCGCTGGTTTACAATGATTTTGTAAACATTTATGTTGGATTTGCCAAAAATGTGATTATATAGCACTATTTAAATTATTAGAAAGCAAAACGGATCTATTACTATTTTTGGCTGCGAAGATAAGCTTTATTTAAATTTCGTGCTATAAAAGTTAAACAATACAAAAAAGCTAATATTTTAAAGTGGATTCATGTATAATATGAAATTCTGAATATATAGCAAGCCGTAAATTAAAAAAAATAATCTATTAACATTTTTTTCCGAAAGTCCATATTTTTTTAATGTTTGGACGGCAAAATAAATAAATAAATGAAGTAAATTTAGATGGATTTCATTAAAAAGCTTTACACAGAAATATAATCTATCGATCTGAAAAAGAATCACGGCTATTATCAATTATTTCCGTTTCGCCATACAATCTCTCGTAATTTTACTGGAGTATACCGGAAAAGACACACCAACATGAACAAGCACTCGTCCCAATCACACGCCGTCTTCCTCGTCATTGTGGAGAGTGCGCAATGCGCATCCCTCCACCGACCGGATCAGGAGACAGACACACCATACTAGACCTCACTAACCGGATCAGGTAACACACCGTACTACACTACACCATCTCACATTACACTACACTACATCACACTAAACCACTACATTACAAAACGAAATCATACATTCTTTCTCTATCGAGCCTATTCTTTCTCTGGTTTGATTGTAATTTTTTGTGTAGGTATGTAATTTGGTGGAACATAATTTTATTTCTGGCCAGTTCTGGCTTTCTAAGAATTTCAATTTGGATAAATATGTCTGTCCACTGACAGACGTCTCATGAGACAGCACTCTCATCATATCACAATTTGCGTGAGTTCATTACCAACAATGGTGTGATTCACACTTATTCAACCTGCTAACTCAATTGAGATCAGGACTGAAGCGATTAAATTCAGGAGTGGAGACGCTTGCTCAGTGCTCACTAGGTACTTTGAATGCGATAATTGCTTATAAGCAAAAAGGCGGATTCGTATAAAACTGGCGATTTAGAAAGATAAACAGTTTTGAGGTGCTTTTGAATTCTAAATCAGTTCTTTCTTTAGCTAAAGAGTGGCATTACCCCACCTGCCGATCTTTTCCTCGAACAAAATAATCTGGATCTTTTCAAGGCTACAGTGAACAGGCATTATCTATGTGAGCAATAGTGAGCATTCTACATCTTCGACCCCATCGTCACTTACCACCGGGTGAAATTGGAGATATATCTTTAAGCCTATATACAAAATACAAAAAAATACAGAAATTTCTTTAAGTCTGGGTTGTTGTAAGTTGAAATTCGTGTTGGATTCGTATGGAGAATCTTTGGTACAAGACCAATTTTTTTTTACACTTATGCCACCAAGGCTACATCGGAGAATCCAAAAACCGTTATAATGAAAATAAAAGCTCGCGATCCTATAGCATTTTATCTTCATGCATAGTATATCGTCACCGCTCCTGATGCATATTAGCTTAATATTGGCGTGTGGGTGTGGCGCGGAGGATTAGATGTTCCAATTTAGAGGTGACTGGCTGTCCTGTGTCATCCTTGTGCCTTGATACCTCCTAGTTTGCTATCATCGCTCCTCTGGGATATTACTAGCTCTAGGTCAGTCGTATATGCACGGTGTACTCATTTGATACTGTGTTTTGTTTATATATTTCATTAAAAAAAAACTAATTTTTTAAACAAATTGTTTTGAAATTAAGTAAAACAGTATAAAAATGGAGTGGTCCGATGAAAGTAGTGACGAGTTTGAGGAAAACTTTAAGGAAATCCAGGAAATAGTTTCCAGGTAATATGAAATTTTTTTTTTTAATTTTTGTGCTAATTTTAGAGTTTGTGTCAACATTGGCTGGTGACCTCACTAATTCAATTGAATATATAGGTCATCGCTACATTGCACTTATGTAGATTGTGGAATGCAAAATACAGTAAGTACTACATTTCATTATCAACTCAAGCTTCACTACAAATCCTGCATACAAATTTAGGTAAAAAATACAAAGCTACAAAGACCGCAAACAAAAAAAGTCACGGCAATAGAAAAAAAACTTGTTTTCAGTTTGTACAACAACATTATGTTCAACTTTTTACGAATTTATAATTCTTAGATTCGAAATTTTACAATCCAAAATTGTGGTCCTGAAGGAGATCCCTTAAAGGGTTTGAAAAATGTTTTGTGTAGCCTGACAGACTATAACATTCAACATCATCTTAACGTCCCTTGAAACGTCGACTGCAAGACAAGTAGCTCCCTCCAGAAGTCCAACTAAAATGCGAGGTACAATTTGGAAGTACCATAACTACCTAGCTTGTTAGCGTTGCGGCTGGCACCATGGACCGCAGTTATTGGTGACCGCAGTATCTAAAAGGATGCTGCGGCCCATCCTCCAGTTCCCCTTAGTCGGCTCTGACGACACCCACGGGTAGCGATGGGTTGGTACTTTGCCGGCACATCACGGGCAATTTTCATTGCTTGCTCCTTATTGCGAAGCGTATGGTGTTTAATAGGAAACGCGCGTAGGACATGCAACCCAAACTGAAACAGATAATTATAACAAGTTCCATTAACGACGCGGAAGCAGCTGCATGTACGGTTAAGATTATGAGCTATTTTTGCATTTTATTACTTAATGCACGCCGGACGCTGGTATGTGTTAGAAGGAGCTATTCTTTGTTAAATAGCTTTCAGTTAGTAATAAAGATAGAAAGATGTAAAATAGTAGTAGGTACAATTAGTACGCACGATAGCAAGTAATTGGTAACCAAACCAGCTCTACGCCATAGATCCAACCTGGATCTTTTCAAGGCAGAAGTGAACAGGTATCTCCTAGGTAGGCTTGCTACATCTTCGACTCTATCGTCACTTACCATCAGGTGAGATGGCAGTCAAATGCATATCTACATAAAAATACTAATATCTCCAGACACTAGGCGGGTGGTATTGATCGAGTTTAGTCCGTGAGTTCACGGCTAGTCTATAACTGTAGTAACTATTCATTTTTCATACACACCACTCAATTATGTTGTGACGTCATCCTTCGGTTTGCTCCGGTCATACGCTACCAGTTTCAAGGAAAATGGGGCGGCTTACTCAAAGTTACCTATACTTTGTTTTAAGGACATTGTTTACGAGTCATTGGAGTATTTAATTAAAATTCGGAATTATGGAATAGATATCCGACAAGTTCGTTCGGTAACCTCTTATGGGGTTAGAGACTAAGAAGAAGTGATTTCAGTTAAACTTGGTCACAGAATACAGTAATAGTGTATAATACAGAACGGACACTCCGCCCCCCTTGCTATCCGCCCCGCACCTCCGAGCACACCCGCCCTCGAGATTACCAGGGTCTTTTGTACTGAATATGCGGGCTTCCAATTTCGCGCTCGCTTTACCGCTCTGGGGGGCGCCTCCGACTACGTATGTTCAGTTCACAGGGGGATCACGTACTAATCAAAAAAATTATCGATAAGACCACGGGTAAGAAAAAATTGCCCGTGGTTCAACCATTTTTTTGGTAGGACCAAGGTTTAAAAAAATGCCCATGGTACTACTAGTAGAACAGCGCGGTTGTTGTACCACGGACAATAAATCCTAACTTTTCGGACTTTATCAGCTCTTGTAATATTTTTTTGTGAGATTTTTGAGTTGAGTTTAGATTGAGAGCAATATTTTTAAGAATGAGTTGCGTCCTTCCTACTGTTCCGCCCGCATGCATGTGTCTCGTCACTTGTAACAATTCAATGCAACACATGAAACTTGCCTCATAAACAGGAATAGGATCATTAAAGATAAATAAAAAATACCAATTTTTTTTTGGCCATAAATGATGAAGTTTTAAAAAAATATCGTTTTCGTCAAATATCGATAGGTCGTATGGCAGAATGTGATGATTAGTCATTGCCTATCATAAAAAAAACTAACAGATGTATAAACTATTGACCACAGACTACTTATTTATTTTTATTTATATTATTTATTTCTTAACAAAGTACATTGTATTGAAAATTCATCACATAAAAATCACATTAAAACATATCAATTAAAAAAATCACAAAAATTAAAATAATCATTCTGATAAAATATAAAGTTCATCCTGTCAAAAATAAAAACAATCATAATTCCTAAAATATCATAATAAAAAATTATTAAAATCACAATACTTAGAACAGTTGTCAGTTTTTTTTTTAGGACTGGCCATGGCTGCATTGTATTCTGCCATACGGATAATCAATATTTGACAAAAACAAAATAAATTTTTAACTTTATTATTTGCAACCGAAAAAAATTCATATTTTTTATTTTTACTTATTGACTGTCTATGAGCCAAGTTTCGAGGTACCTTACACATACGTTTCCTATGCGAATTCGTGAAATTCGGCATGAGTCAGAATGTAAAAACGGAAGGGCGGCTGTGCTGTGCGCTGTACCGTGAAGGTGCAGTTTTTAATGAAGCCTTCAGGCCTTCAGACAACTACAAAAAACTTCCATTACAATCGTATTTTACCTAATTATGTCTAGTTCTAGATAGTTCAGAAACTATTTCGCTATTCTATTTCGTTTTTAGGGTTCCGATACCAAAATGGTAAAAAAAAGGAACCCTTATGGTGCCGCTCTGTCTGTCTGTCCGTCTGTCTGTCACACCTCTATATCTCAGCAACCACTTACGCTATCGAGCTGAAATTTGGAATAGTTTTAGAATATAGTTGCCCAACTTAATTGCACATGAAAATTTTTTGAAAAAAGTATGATTATTAATGTAAAGGGGGCCAAAATAGGGGGGGCCAAATTTCAAATTGTCGCTACTAGGTCGAGTGGGGTATCATATGAAAGGGCTTTACTTGTACATTTTAAAATATATTTTTGTATTTTTTTAAGTTTCTTAGTTTTCAAGTTATGATGAAAAATGTCAAAAAAAATACCATTCCCCCCCCCTTATCTCCGAAGTTTGAGTAAGGGAAAATCTGAATTAATTACAGTTGACAGAGGTTTATGTAAACTTTACAGTAAAAATAAAACGATCTTTCTAAGTTGCACAGTTTTTCAGAAATCTGCAAAAAACCTTTACAAACAAATTTAGTTTTGCGGTCCTGAAAATGGACTTTATTGCTTCCAAAAATACTATAGGTATATCGGAACCCTCGGCGCGCGAGTCCGACTCGCACTTGACCGGTTTTATTTATCTTTGTGGTCTTATGATGTCAATGCTTTTGGGATGTTTTTCTTATCTTGTTGTATTGGTTGGTTTTTAACGGATCACCTGTAAAAAGTAAATTCCTATTTTGGGTACTATTATCTAATCTGTCTTGGGAAGTTGGGATAGGACCAATGTCAAGTAATCACCTCATTTTGGGTGCGGTAAATAATAAAAGTGATTTAACATAAAACTGTAAAAAGGAATAGTAGATTTTACAACAAGTGCACAAAACGAACCACTTTCCCGAGACTTTTACATCTTGTAAAAACTCCACAATACTCGTAACTCAGACTGGATCGCAGTTCTCGACGTTGAAAAATTTATGTATACGTTTTGGTTATTCCTGAAGAATGTTTTGCTTTATGGCATGCTTATTTTGGTTCTAAATATGCCTTTTATGAATGGCTGTTATGATAGTGAGAATGTATGAATCGGGCTGGATTATCTGTAGGTACCTAATGTCACCTCGTCGTCGGTTGACTTAGTAAGTGAGTCACTGTTAGTTTTGTTTAAACAAATAAGCCAGGATTAGCCATTATAGTTCATGTTTGTAAATATACGGGGTGTAAGGAACGGTGTACCGAAAACTAAAAGGGCGTGCTCAGTCAACGAAACTGAACAACTTTCCCAAACAAACATTTCTGGGAAAGGAAAAAATATTTTGACCTCTCCATACAAATTGTTTACTTTGATCAAACAGTTATTACGAGTCCCCGTGGTGCCGGCAAAGAATACTACCAACCCATCTCTACCCGTGGGTGTCGTAAGGGTCGACTAAGGGCTTATGTTATGATGACCGGAGGCTGGGCAGCAGCATCTTTCTGTGTATCGTACCATCTTACATATTGCGTTCACCAACAACAGCGGTCGCCAGCCGCAACGCTTACAAGCGTGGTACTATGGTAAATCCCCTCCAAAGTACCACGCGTTTTTGCTGGAGTTCTGGAGGGAGCTCCCTGTCCTGTAGTGGACGTTTCATGGGATGTTATGATATCAACTGCACTAAGCATACTTACATAACATCACGCCTCTTTCCCTATGGGGTAGGCAGAAACCACAGTCCTCCATCCAACTGCTACGATCATACCATACTTCCGTCGCTTCCTGTACTTTCATCAATCCTTTCATACATTCTCGTCGGTTTAGGGTACTTTCAACCTGGCCTTTATTTAAAACGTCCTAAATTTGGTCCTGGTACGTTCGCCGAGGCTTTCCCCTTCCAAGGTATCCATTTACTCTCGCCTGGTATATTTCTTTCGTCAGCATAGGTGGTGTTTTTTTCGTTACCGACCTATGTTCCTTAGAAAAATGCTGTTACTGATGGTGCTGGACCCACCCCTGAGCTATGGCATCCAAATAATGTTTTGTAAACAATAATTTGTAGGACCATTAATAAAATTTTCAAAGTCAAAGTCAAACTTAGGTAAAAATACCGTCGTAGAGTCACGCAGAAAACATTTTCTGTCCCTTTGACTGTCCTTGTCAAAAATCATCAGATTTACGTAAGTTTTTTAGATTGTTCAGTTTTGTTTAAAGTAATAAAAAAAGTTACTAAATACGGTTATCTACCCCTGTGCCCCCTCGTACTCAAGACCCACCTGCTGCAGATTTCGGTGGCATATTACCTAATTTCACTTTCCAGAAGAGTTTCATTTACTTTTATGTTTTAAGTTTTCGATGGAAAAAATGTAGACTGACTGCAATAAGCCCGAAAAAAAATTCTCAAATGAGTTTTTTATGCAATTACTTACTTCATACATACTGATTACTGGCTATTACCTACTGACCACATAATGAGATAAGTAGCGTAGTAGTAGTTACCTTTTTCGTAAAATGAACGTAAATCTCGAAATGTATGTTTTATGGAAATTTCTACACACACTAAGTTTTTTAATTTTCTTAACATTAATTTTTAGGGTTCCGTACCCCAAAATAAAAAAACGGAACCCTTATAGGATCACTTTGTTATCCGTCTGTCTGTCTATCTGTTAAGACCCTTTTTCTCACGAACGAGAAGAGGTATCAGGTTGAAATTGATAACGAATATTGAGGTCCATAAACCACGCAAGATCTGAAAATTTCAATTTTTACAAGGACGCAATCAAAAGATATGGCTTTTTCTGTCCTCATCTCAATACATTTATGCAATAAAGCAAAACCTACAGGGTACTTCCCGTTGACCTAAAATTATGAAATTTGGCAAGAAGCTAGGTCTCACAGTACAAATAAAGGGAAAAGTCTAAAATCATTAAATATTTAAATTTTTCTCACAACTAATAGTAACCAATTAAGGTGAGCTCCCGTTTCAAGAACTTTTCTATAAAAGAGGGGTCAAGTTGGATGGTCGCGGAGTTTTTAAAATCAAAGAGAAAAAGCTTTAGTATATCATATGGTAGATAGGTACGGAACCCTTAGGGCGCGAGTCCGACTCGCACTTGGCCGGGTTTTTTTTGTTATCATTTGAGTTATAGTATAAGTCCTTCACTTACCTATAAAAGTACTAAATATTGCTAAAAATATACTTATCTATGAATTCTATGATCAAAGATCATCAGATTATCGTTGTTTTGTAACGCAGAATTTGTTATCAACAGATTTACCTTAACAAGGTCGTCATCGCAAGAATATTCAATTAATTATTTTGACATTTTGGCAAACCTGAAATTTTACTTTCAGTGTGTTTAATGATGTAAAGAGCATTCGGCAAAGTTACGTCTTTGTTTAAGTTGCTGCGTAACAAATAATAAAAACAAATGAACTAACAAAATGAGGGTGGTGTATTTGTGTCAGTGGCTTTATCGGAGTGTGGTTAAGACCTGGATTATTGGACAAAATTGGATCGGGTGCGTGCTCAGAGCTTAGTTGTTCTTTATACATCGGAGTTCCTTTATTTATAGCAAGATGATCTGCCCAGTAGCACGATCGCGTCGATAACATTGGCTTTACATTTAAAATCTAATTTGTAATATTGTGTAAATACCACGGAGTAGAGAAAGTGTACTCCGTGGTAAATACGCTGTCTTGCCATTCGATTTTTTTCACTCTAATGCTGACGGTTATTTTCTGCGCAAGAGTGACATGAGGAGAACCAATAAACGATTCACACACCTTCCCCCACCTCCCCACGCACCCCTGCGACTGCGCAGTAACGGTCAGCATTGGAGGCTGAAAAGCTAGATTCACAGATTTAAGTTTGTTTTTCTTCTTCAAATATTGTCTGATAGCGCTTATCGGACGGAGACCTTTGCCCAGCTGTGGGACAGTTAGGGCTTATTAAGATAAGATTAAGCGCTTGTACTTTAGTAAAGAAAGGTACTTACTTACTTTACCACAGTAAATATTACTTACTTCAGTTAGGTTATATTATTTAATCTGTGCTTACATTCAGTCTGACCCACTTTGCGCCTGCGTAACCTAACCGCACACCCATCTTGCTCTAAAACGCAAAGTTTCAAAAGACTCGTTACGCATGTTGAGTACAGCAACAGAACAGAATCATGCGCAAGAGCGTAAAATTGGAGGCGCGTGTTGCTATTGTATTGTCCGAACATTCAGAGAGCGTGTTTACAAATAATGCGCGTCTCGGGCAGCTGCCGTGCGCGTTGCTTTGCGCAAAGGGACAGGCGCGCACTGTAAACATGTCGAGATGTTAGGATTACTGACATATATTTGACGTTCATCACAATTCACAACAGATATGGATAACTAGAACGGACACTCTCCGCTCCCCTTGTAACCCACCCCGCATTCCGGTGCGCACCCGCGCCCGCGCGAATCTCGTGGTGCTTCTGAGGGTCTTTTGTACTGAATATGCAGCCTACTAGACCTCCCTATTTCATTTTTCAAATTCGCGCTCGTTTGTAGTGTCCGGGGTGTGCCCTAGATAAAAAAATATCTAAGGCCAAATGTCATTTTTGACTTTTAATGTAAGGAGCAAACGTGAATTTTATACAGGCCCTCGTCCTTGTAATGTGGATTCCTGTGTAAATCCTTGTAAATCTTTCACTGGACGTTGGCGACCTCGCCATAATTTTGTAACAATTTCTTTACTTTGACACTGGCGAAATACGCTTTGTAATGATATGTGATGCCATTAAATAAATATCTATCTATCTATACAAAACTTTTGTAGGGGCTCGTGCTGGCGCTGTAGAACGAGATAAAATTTAAATTTTCATCCAAACCATTAATATAATAAGGAACTTCATCATCATTCATTTAAATCCGCTGTCTGTTACACTTTCAAGGCTGAAGCCTGAAATGCTAAACCTATTTTGATGTTTGGTTGGTACTCGTATGCTGATATTTTGAATCATGGGCAACAGCAAGTAATATTAGAAATGCTGAAATATAGATAGATTTTGATGAAATTTGGTGTGAAGATTGTTTGGACCATGGGGACATAATACTGCGTTTTATCTGAATATCACGCGTACGAAGTCGAGGGCATCAGCTAGTTTAATAATAAATAAACCCTCCTTTCGAATTGTTGTAAATGTTGGCTGTCTCTTATCTACGAGTATACCTCAATGTAGAGCCCATACTCCTGAAGCTTTTTGCAAAAAAGAACCTTCGTATAGCGTTATCAAAAGAATATTCTCATTCTTGTCCTTAAGTCAGTGCCCAGGTTACTTACATTTTCAACCTTAATTCTTAATTAATAGAGCCGAACCATTTACCGCGGTCAACACATAAGGTAACACCAGTCGTCTAGTCTCAGTAGTTCGGTTCCAATCAGGTGATTCGCCTACTCAATACTAATACCATGCCAGATGAATCAGATAGCTACAAGCCAATATCTGGCGAGTTCCGAGGGTCAGTGCTGCGCGTGGGCAACGAAACACGAGACGATAATAATTATGACATAACATCTAGCGATCTCGCACCTGACCGATACTTCCCTATATGCTAACTCGTGTCAAATGAGCGGGCAAGGTCAGTTAGCGGTAGATTGGTGGTAAGGTGTGAATTGTAAAGACGGGTGCGAGATGAAACCGTTGAAGAAGCCGATGCAGGTTCTGGAGTAGTTTTCTTACAGTCACTTGCAGCTTAAGCTTAGCTTGACACATTGGACTTTGTACGCACGGCTTGTTGCCCGTAGACAGTGGCGGTACTGACATACAAGCCCAAAAGCCGGGCTTGCCCTATAAAAATAATTATCGATTACGAATCAAGAACAAATAAAAAATCAAATTAATGAGAGCGGAGAGTCCGAAATATTTATTTTAAAAGTTCGCGCTATTCTACTTTTTAAAATAAGTCGCGCGTCCCGCCGTGCAACCGAGCCGCGAGAGGCAGTGTCACCCACTGAGACTCGGCTAGTCATCTCGCTCGCACGCGCTGGCTTGCAAGCGGGCTTCGATTCCAGCCGGCATATCTCTTTCTTAAGGACCGATCACACCTGACTGAATTCACACACTAAGTCAGTTAGTCTCCTACGTAGGAAAGGAAGGTAGAAAGATGGAACTAAGTAAGTCACTAACTGAGTAAGCCGCATAGTAAGCAACGCAGTAAGGAACTTTAGTGAAGGGCCAATACGAATAGAACACCTCATCGTACGGAAAATATTAATAAGGGCTAATTTATGTTGTATAGAAAAACACTAGAATAACTACAAAAAAAAACCACAGAATATCCGGTATACTAAAAAACAAACAAGGAATTAAAATTAGGTTGCACCAGTCAAGTAAACACAAAGAATTTGAGTGCTTTATTCATTCTTTTAGTTAGAATAAATTTGACAGGAAGCATGATCACATCTAGCTGGATTCAAAGACTAATTCGGCATACATTGCTGGCAGGCATGGTTATGTTATTGCATTATCCTTACTTCAACGAGCAATGTATGCCGAATTAGTCTTTGAATTCAGCTAGCTGTGATCACTCCTTAATTCAACCGAACAGTCGTATACATTTTTTTTTCATAGTGATTTTTTTTAAGTTTATTATTAGTACTTATTATTAAACCAAGATTATGCTTTATTTTTATTTTTCATGGACAAGTTGTTCGATTCGAATTAATCATTCGCAAAATTTTCACATCACTAAACCTTCTAACTCCTTTACTTGAAGGGACTTCGCAAGTTTAGTGATGTCCAAGTGCGAATGATTAATTCAACTTATCGAACAAAAAATATAGTTATATTAAAAAAAACGGTAAAACTTTAGATTATGGACCGTCGAATTGAAAGCTGATTTTTTTTTTGGGAAAAGGTCTTACCATACCTAGCCAACCTGCAAAGTTTCAACCTGCGGAAATTTCTGGTTTTTGAGAAAAAAAATATTGAAATTTAAAGTTGAATATTTTCTTACCATAAATCCATCATAAAACCCACAAACTACTGCCTAGAGTTTATATAACAAGGCGTAATTCGTTTCTGGCACTCGCCGGCCGCTGCCGCGGCACGCTCGCTCCGCTCGCTCGGCTCGTGCGTTGTGGTCGCAAGACAACCTAACCCAACCTAACCGATCCCTTTCGGTTGGGTTTTCCTTACCTAACAAACCTATAAGCCACCAGGGGTGATCTGAACCCATTTACAACCCGCCCACGGCGTTTTAAATTTACTCGGTCAACATAACCTCAAAATTAGCCTACTCGGTGGGTCATAATGTATGGAACTTACGATTTTCAATATTTTTTTTCTCAGAAACTAGAAATTTCCGCAAGTTAAAACTTTGCAGGTGGGCTATGTATGGTAAGACCTTTCCCCAAAAAAAAAATCAGCTTTCAATTCGACGGTCCATAATCTAAAGTTTAGCCGTTGTATCAGCCATTTTTTAACAATCGATAGTATTTTATTGTACAATAATTATTTTCGATAAGGCTATTCAACAGTTACTGTATTTCAAGATCAACTACCGACAGCGAAACTATCGCTATCGGAACATCACTATTCAGCAACTTTATTAGTAGGCACTTTTTCTACTTAGCTTCCTAGCTAGAACTCTGAATTCACAAACGTCTTTATCTACGTAGCCTCCTAGGTAGATTTCTTATTCAGTCGTCAAATTCAAGCAGGTGTAATCGCGGCTTTACCTATTGAAAATGTGCACTATAAGGATATAGCTATGCGTAGGTTTCTATAGCAATCAGTAGGTACTACACTGAAAGCCCTGCTTGCGTATGAAGTTGTACACGGATTCATAGTGAATGCGAAAATTCGACGAGTGCGCGGTGGTGTTCCAACTTCACTTAAGGGCTCCCGCACACGACCGAGAATCGGTGGGCGATTATCGGCCAGAACAAGGAGGGAAGATGCAGGTGATAACACGTCAGAGCGGGATGTCGACAAAAAATCGGTCACCGATTCTCGGTCGTGTGCGGGAGCCCTTATTGTGTTTTTCTTAAGTTTGGGTTTGAGCGGATGGATTTGTTTGTTTTGTTTGTGTAGTGTTTTATCAGTAAAAAGTGATTACTTTGTACGAAAAAATGGCAGAAGTTATATTTCCTTGTAAGGATTTAAAGTTGTAAGGCAAGGATAAGGTAAAATCTTTTAACTTTGATCAGAAGAAAAAAAATCTCTCACTAGGCAAGCAAAGATAAGAAGTCGACCTTAATATACCTAATTCGCTCAAACAAACCAAACGGCTTTTTTCAAAGCCACTGCAATGAAGTAGTAGTAGTATATCTTCAGTGTGCCTTATGAGCTCGTCCAGGCCAGCAAGTGCGTACCTATGAAAGTGAAGAGTGATGAGATAAGTGAGGAAAAACTGTAAAACCTACAGAAACGTATCTCTCGGCTTGCCCTATTCGGAAACCCTAGGCACGCCACTGCCCGTAGATACAAAACCAGTATAAGTAGTATAGCCTGAACCAGCGCTTCGCTCCACACGCCCGAAACCAGAGAACCGCTCAAGCCTCAAGGTCAAAGTGTTTCTACCGACGAGTGGCCCTGTGTACCTTTCTTATTTTAATAGCCGTAGACGATATAGTCGGGCTCCGAGTGTCAAGCTTGACGTACTCTTGGCTGTACCCTTTCCGATACATGTGTTTCTTATTGCCTTCGGATGCAAAAAAGGTCTGAGTAGTTGTAATAACACTTGTGGTCACCCATGCGGGTTCTGACCAGCGTTGCTTAACTAAGCGTAGAAAGAGCCTCTCAGCCAAGATTACCACGAGCGCTTTGCGTGGCCAGGCAAATGCGAGTCGGACTGCGAGGGTTGTTTAGCATATGACACCACAAGCTTTTGCAAAAAAAAAATCCGTGTTCACTCTAACTTGGCCCCTCTTTAATATGAATGTACTTGAAACGGGAGCTCAACTTAATTGGTTATGATTAGTTGTGAGAAAACTTGTAATGTTTTAGACTTTTTCGTTAGGTTGTGTTGATCCAAGTCAACGGAAAGTACCCAATAGGTTTTCGTTTGGTTCATAAATGTATGTTGATGAGGACGTTAATGGCCGTATCTTTGAGTGTTTTGTTGTAGAAGCTTGAAATCTTCAAGGGCCCATGGACCTTTATACTTAATATTAATTTCAACATGATACCCTTGCCCGTTCGTGAGAAAAAGGGTCTTCACAGACAGACGGAGAACAAAGGTTACGGTTCTTTTCCCTTTGA
The DNA here is from genome assembly GCA_947532105.1 of Athrips mouffetella. Classification (NCBI taxonomy): domain Eukaryota; kingdom Metazoa; phylum Arthropoda; class Insecta; order Lepidoptera; family Gelechiidae; genus Athrips; species Athrips mouffetella. The sequence continues at coordinate 29,742,078 of OX383968.1, read as the reverse complement.
TGTACGGAACCCTAAAAATATGCATACTGTTTCAAGTGCACCCAAACGATATGGAAGAGCAATAACAGAAGAAAGTGTGTAAAATTTGTATATCTCTACTCTACCCTTTACATTATTTAATATGGCAATTCTTGTCAGTCAATCTTTCTCTTTTTGTTTTTGTTTCAAGACATAAGAAATGGCTGTATGGGCTTTGTACTCCTTGCCTTTCCGAAAGGAAGAATTAAACAAAAAAAAATTGTGTTCCTTCATCTCGCTCATGTCTTTCTTATCATGTCGGCTCGCCTCGCCTCTTGTATATTGTGTTCGATTGTAAATCTACATTAATCCTAGGAAATTCTGCCTATCAATGTGAGTTTTTATTTATGGAAATAAAACAAGATCATTGAAGATACAACGTGCGTTTATTTTCAACATTGGCCATAGTGCGATCGCCACAAAACCACTGCGTACCATCACACATCACAACAAAGACTTATCGGTCTTCCTTTTATTTACCACTATATGTTATTTGAATGAGTTCGTAAAGGTCCAAGCCTAACTACTCTAATGTGGAGTGTTACCAGAAATGGCGACTTGTACGCAAATGTTTACTAACTTGTCGCCTTATTAATGTTTGTTTGGCGTCCATTTAGCAGGCGATTAGAGGTCGAGTAGGCGGTCCGGAAGTAGCTAAAGCTCTTTACTTATTAGATATTTTGTACTCCTGGCGATATTGAGGCATTCGAGATATTTTTTGCGCTACTTTTCGGATTTCTATACACCTCTAAGAAGAATAAAATAGTCGACACGATTCTCTGTTAAAGTCAAAATATACTTTATTCATGTAAGGATCCTTTGATCAGTTTGTGACGTCCATTAAACTAAAAGCTACGTCACTTCATAAAAAAAGTGGCGTCATCCAATGAAACGTCAGATTATTGTTATCTAATCTGTGGCTATGTGAAAAAAAAGGATTAGGATTGACAAGAAAAACCCATGCGCTAACATGAGCAGTGAGTTGACACTTGTTTCTAGTATTTACAGTGAGACTGTACTGTATTGTAAGTATTAGTATATTGTTTAGTCGCTGACGAGGCTGAAGTGGCATGACGTAGAGCTTGTGTGTTTCTAACGTAACGTCACATGGCGTAGCGTGGCATCACATAAGCCTAGTTTGCCCGCACCCTTACCCCTCAACCCGAAACACAGCGGCGCAAACATTGCTGCTTTACGGTGGAAATCACGTCGAAATAGTCAAGATGGTGATATTTCCCCAGACGGACTTTGCACAAAGGTCCTACCAACTCAAGATCAAGTTTGATACTTGTAGTGCGAGCACAGTGCGAGTCTAGCACGTAAAGCGTATGAAATAAGAACGGTACCAAGTCCAATGAGTCCTGCTTCACGTGTATGTTGTTAAGTTATACATACATGCATCGTGCATGTAATGGGCTATCGACTAATGTTTTAATTACAAAGCGTATGCCGCCACACGCCTCATTACTTTGCATGTTGTGTATCGGAACCACATTATACCACTTGTACGGATACTGTCATTCCTTCACTTAAGGTAGCTTAGTTATTTATGTGTTTGGTATTTGTCTGCAAACCTCTCGGGTGACTGCTGTTCCCATTAAACTGAACTACTTCTTAGGAAAATTTGCAGATATTTTTTTTTTACCTCCCATACAAAATACGCTATCAGCTCGCTCGTTCCACTAGAATCCCTGGGTCAGTCCCCCAGGAGACACACAGCACTTACTACAATTCCCCGGGGGATTATCTATCAGCTGATGCAGTTTCTATGGGATGTATGTGTATGTTCCTTAAGCCGTTATCACACCTTCCTTAATTCAAAAACTAATTCGGCATACATTACTCGTTGAACTAAAAATATTGGAAGTAACAGAACCAAAACTCCCAGCATTGTATGCCGAACTAGTCTTTGAATTTAAGAAGCTTATGAAAATTCTGGCTCGCAGGCTTATCCGACACCAGAAAGTCTTCTGTAAGTCACAGGCTCCTTCCGCTGAAATCTACAGCGAAGCTCATGACGAGCATATTCGAAGATAGCTTAATACAGCTATAAGCTTCTACGTTGAAAGGAGCAATAAGGCAGGGGAAGCACAAAAGATATCCCATAGGGTCGAAGTGCTCTGAGGTCCATTAAGGAACTCAGCCCCACGTAATAAGATAAGATAGGAAGGTGTGATTGCGGCTTTAGGGTAACTTGTTCAGTTTCATGGGTCGAGAAAATATCTGAGAGGTTCGCAGACATATACCAAACACCCTGTATATTGAAGCCGTGTTTTTTCTGCCTTTAGGCCCTCTTAAAGACAACAACACTTTAACCTTTAGAAGTCGCGCTAGAATCGGCCCCAAAGAATAAGTCGAATCAACCCCATTGTGTTGGTGTCGCCAGGCCACGACCGTCACATAAGAGTGCCTTCCGATGCGCGGAAACGCTGTATTATGCCACCACTAGCGGTCACCCATCCTCTTTCTGACCATGGCCAACGTTGCTTAACTTTTGTAAATATAAATAAAGAGTAATCAGTAATCACCATCTCAATCTCCACACACTATAAGTGCAAGACCTATAGAAAATATATCCAACTGTTGAAATAACATTTCAGGGAAGTTATAATTTATAATACTAAGGATCGGTGGCATAGTTCTGGGAACGTGCTTTATCGTGGCGACTAAGTATTAGTCACGCGGCTACAATACAAACAACACAAACACAACACACTGTAGTAGTAAGTAGCGCGAACTGATTTCTTTAGTGGCTCACGACAATGTTGATTGTAAAGCCTGAAAAGGAAAAAGGTTGAAACACACGGAATATGATTGCATTTACTGTACTTATACTGTTTGTTCCCTTTTTGTATTGATAAATGAAATTTATTATTATTATTTATTTTGTAAATTTTTATGAGAACGCAGATTGCTAAGTATTTAATTGATGAATTTTGGAGATATCTATCAAAGACCTCGTGTCCCTTGTAAATAGATCACAGTGCGTATTCAAGTGAGTTGATCTGATGAAAGGGTCGGAAGGAAGTATTTAATAGAAGCCAATTGCGACGGACACAGTGACACAGGGCTCTAAGCAGGACGCCGCCGCAGCGCCGGTTCATTGACTAGATGAGGGAACGGGAACGATCTTTTGATGCAGATTCATTTATTCGTCTCTATTTGCATCATAAACTATGACTTTAACACAAAACCTTCATTAAGTGGATTCAATATTGTTTGAAACGTCTTAACTTACAGTTTGTGATTTGATCCACTACATTTCTATGGTTCCTTGACACTATCATGAAACCACGCTTGTGAGCGTTACAACACCCTCGGGTAGAGATGGGTTGGTACTATTCTTTGCCGGCACCGTACGGGTTAGGTTCCCTCCAAAGTACTACGCATTTTTGCTTTAGTTCTGGAGGATTTCTGGGGGATTTGTCCTGTCCTATCGGAGCAGTGGACGTTTCATGGGATGTTATGATGACTCTATCACAGATATACTTTATTACCCTTTAGTTGCCGAGGCAGAAATGTTTTCGTACTCGTACACTGGAAAACGTAGCGTAGACATGCCTCCTAAATCTGTTCCGCGTAGAGATAAACTACGATAACATGACCCACCCCTCCATTTATTTGCTTTTGTTTGTGTAGATAGTCGTTTTGTACTAAAAGCAATGTGGAGGGGCGGTTCATTTATCCTAGCTTATTTCCACTTCGATCGTTGTGGAGATCTATAGGAGAATAGAGCCCTTTCCTTTGTTCATGATTGGACGTCAGATGAAATCCTTGTCCTCATCCTCAGGGTCGGCAAACTGAACCTGGTAGACCTGGCGGGCAGCGAGCGGCAGCGGAAGACGAACGCGTCAGCTGAGCGGCTGCGGGAGGCGTCCAGGATCAACCAGGCTCTCAGCTCCTTGGGGAATGTCATCTCCGCGCTCGCCGAGGCCAGTCCACATGTCCCTTACAGGTACAGATACGACAGGAATTATTCGTTGTCCCTGATCTACGCTGACGACTGTCATAAAGTTATTATTCGAGCCTCACACACTATCTTTACTCTTGTCTCCTCAACTGAACGTCATTCTTTTGAAAAAAACGGGCAGGAAATGCTTGATAGATAGATAGATAGATAAATCGTTTATTAAGGGCAAGTACAATAAATGGGTAGCAAACAGAAAACAAAAGCAAAACAATGCAATAAGAAAAAGAAAAAAGAAAGATGAGAACCGAGCAAAAAGATGTGTGTACCGTCCCCTTAAGTAGGCCCTAACTCAGCATGCGAGCCCTAGCTCATGTGTTTACCCTAATACCGTGTAGACCATTCAGAATTTGGAAGGTGCGATATTAATAAAATACCAACTGTAACTGCATTTCAGAGATTCAAAACTGACACGTATCCTGCAAGACTCGCTGGGCGGGAACAGTAAGACGATAATGATCGCGAACATCGGGCCCGCCGACTACAACTACGACGAGACCGTCACCACGCTGCGGTACGCGCACCGGGCCAAGGGTCAGTCCACATCTACTAATTAAAAGCTTTGATTTTGATCATACAATAAGGTTTTAGGTACCTTTAAGAAAAAAAAGATAAAAAGCATTTATTCATTGAACATATAGTATCCAGTTGGTCTTTGCGCTCAATATTACTTACATACACACATTTAGTAAAATGATAATTGAAATAAAAATTTTAACTGTTAATTGAAAAATAAAAAGTTAAATTAACTTCACGAAGGAATTAACTAGTGATGTACCTAACCTAGACGGATGAACTCATGTTGAATATCGACGCGACCGACGGTGGTCCGTGAATTAAAACAACTGAAGTTGTTTTGGAAAGGATCCGCGAATCGTATCGAAACCTGTCCAGTGTCCACCCTTTGCCGTCAAATAAACGTTACTCCGTCTAGGTACATAATACACGAGTTGTTTGGTGTAAATCAATAATTCTGTTAGTTCAAGTGTTAAGCGTTAGATGGCGCTGTTGTAAGTCACGTGTCGTGCTTATAAATTCTGAATCGCGGTTGCAATGTTTTAGTTTTTCAATCTGATTTCAATACAAGCAATATTTGCGTAGACAGCTATTATTGGCTTATATTATAATGTATTAAGACTAGGACTAAATGTTGATTTTTCTCATAAAAATAAATAGATTGGATTTAATATCCTTCATTTCAAAAGAGCTTTTATTTGCTTGTAATATTTTTCTCAGAAACGGCTCTAACGATTTAGATTACATACATTGATCAATCTAGGTCTCAACAGTGAGAAAACTCGTTATCTCCATGTTTACGATCATATCCAGTCATTCTAGCAAAAAAAAATCGAATTTTAGGTAAATTTTCGTATTTTTGAAAGTTAGAAAAGCGAAGGCTCCTGTCTAAAATGACGAGTATGCATGTTTGTTTGTACAGCGATAAAGAACAAGCCGATCCGCAACGAGGACCCGAAGGACGCTAAGTTGCGCGAGTACCAGGCGGAGATCGAGCGACTGCGCGCGCTCATTCACCAGCGCAAGGCGGGCGCGCTGGAGAAGGAGCGGAGGCAGAAGAAGGTGGCGCGACCCAAGCTGGTGCAGGACAACTGTGAGTGTAGTCATAGGGACCAGGCGGAGACCAGCTCATTCACCAGCGCTGGAGAAGGAGAGGAGACAGAAGAAGGTGGCGCGACCCAAGCTGGTGCAGGGCAACTTTGAGTGTAGTCATAGTGACCAGGCGGAGACCAGCTCATTGACCAGCGCATTCGTTGGCAGCTCTCTGCCATTCGAAGCGCACTTTGATTTTACAGCCACAGCCACCCGCGTCTCCGGCTCTTTAATTATTGTCTCTTCAAAAGTACCAGATTAAAACGAATTTTTAGTCGTATAGAATTAACTTCCTATAGAACAACATGGGCATGAAAGTCTAAATTTAATAGAGTTGACAACGAATAAGAACAGACTTTTTAAGCATTCTGGTTCGGATTCTTTCTATTGATATTTGATTTGACCGTAAATTAATAGTTTTGGATACCTTTTGGGACTTCAAATTGTTAAAGACATCAAATTCTCCTTCCAGCCGCGGAAGAAGACACAGTTAGTTTAGAAAACGAGCACATACTAGCAGAATCGACGATAGAACAAGAGAAGCGGCAGACCGAAGAGTTGGAGCATCAGATCCGAGCGTTAGAAGAACGGTTGGTCCAGGGAGGGGGGGGAGGGAAGGACCTCATCAACAACCTCAACGAGAGCCAGATGATGCTGGAACAGAAGAACATGGAGATCGCTGTGAGGAAGCAGAGGGAAGTTGAGATGCAGCAGAAAATCGATCTAGAAGAGGAAACCACGGCCATAGTCACGAATACGTTCACGACGTTACAGCAAGAGGTCGACCACAAGACGCAAAGGTTAGTTTATTTTTCTTTGATTGTAGATTTTTATAACTTATTTATCTAATTGTAAGACTAATGCGTCCGGTGAATTGATAAACCTGCCTTTTTCTATTAGATTAAGAGAACACTTTATAAAGATCGATTGTTAGAATTAACTCTTATTTAACTGCAATATTTACTACTAATTTTAGTTAGGCATACTTCAGCTCAGTTTATAGAATAAGCAAGCTTATCTATAAAACTGAGTTTAAGTATTATATCCTGCCTTCTTTAACTTGAGGGACATCGCTTGTCAGTAGAGTAACTTTTAGTCTGTTTTTTTCTCTGCCAGATGCTTTATTATAGTTACTGTTACGACAGAAGATAAAATAGTAGTGGAAGGGCTTTTGTGCAAAGTCCGTCTTGGGGTAGTTTTTCCCCTTTGCCTATTTCTGCCGTGAAGCAGCAGTGTTTGCACTGGTGTGTTTCGGTTCGAAAGGTAAGGGAACCAGTGAAATTCCCGGCACATGGGAGATACTATCTTAATTCTCAAAGTGAGCAACGCGCTTTGCTGTCTTATTAGTGGTGCTATAGGCGGTGGTGATGGTGACCACTTACCATCAGGTGACCCACCTGTTCGTTTGCTTACTTGTGGCATAAAAAAACACACGAATTCGACCTTTTTCTTGATTTGGTCGAAGTCACTTTATCTAGGTATAGGTATCTAAGGATATTCCTCTTTTTCCTGCCAAATCCTAAAATTACCGTTACTCTAACCACTTAACTTGAAGAGTTTGATTAGGGACCTTTTTTCATACAACTGCCAAGAGTTTTTAAGCCTTCACATGGCCTCTGATTTGGCTTAAAGTCTAGTCTATTATCAACGACAAGAGCGGGGACCAACGGCTTAGCATGTTGTTTTGTCGCTAGCGTTGTTCAGCTTTCCCAAAAGAGAAACAATTACCATTCAGCTACGCGCTTTTTTTTTGTCCAAATACCAACCTTACAAATAAAATATTGCAGGTTAAAAAAGTGTCTTCAAAAATACACCTGTCTTCGCGAGGAGATGGTCGAACTCCGCGAGGCTCACGACTCCGAGAGGAGAGACCACGAGCAGCTGCAAGCCGACCTCATCGCCGACCTCAGGAGACGGCTGCTCCTGGCTGACAGCTTCGTGCCTCATGCCGGTAGAGCCGCCGTGCTGAGGCTCCGGTACAACGAGGATACGGACTCCTGGGAGATGCCTCCTCACACGTGAGTATAGCTGACCTCGACGGCTGCTTCTCACTCCCACTTTACAGTACTAGTTCGAAGTCGTAACCCCAGGGAATGGGGATTGTGAACGAATGTTATAAAATAAATTATCATTATCATAATTTGTGACCATCATAATGTCAAGTCGATTTGATTGGGACTGGGTTAAGTATTTATAGCTTTCCCTGTCAGCTGCGGTGTGGATAGTATAGTGCAGCTGGAGTTGCAGTGATTTTGTTTGGTCGTACCATCTATCCGGTGCATGGTCCCTTCGTCTTTTTTCTTCCACTTTGTCTATAATCATATAACAATAACATGGACGAACAATAAGAAGGACCTGACCATTAACTTTTAGAAATTGTAACCCGGAAAAATATAAAACTAGATGGCTCTAATAAATAGTCCGGGAAGTTATTATGATTTATCGAGTATTCTGCTAAAAAATAAACCGAATTTAAATGTTAGCGTTTCTTTATATTGAAACTATGTTGAAATTTTTAATGTTTTTTTGGCAGAATACTCGGTAGTCCATAATTAATTTCCAGTTTGTTTGTAAGCGCCATCTAGTTTCCATGAGTTTTATGCCTTTCCGTGTTACGTTTTCTAGTATGGGGATTGTCAGTCTTAAGCTCAAGTCAGACAGAGGCGGTATGATTGCGAAAGCGGTCTGGGGTGGTTTGGCGGGATCAAAATACCGCGCCGCGACCGCTTTTCAATGTGATAGGGTGCATAAGAATTCATACTTTACAAAAAATATCGGCCCCGGAACGCTCCCGCTACGGCCTCAGTGTGACGCGGGCTTTATTATTATTCGTCGATGACAATACTAATGGTCGTTGTAATCGCAGCGCGGAGCCGCTGACCTCGCGCCCTGTAGCGTGCGGCGGGCGGCGCCCCACGTGCGCGGCGGCGCTGGCCTCGCGCGACCCGCGGCACCGCGCCGACAACCTGCTCGACCTGCAGCTGCTGCCGCTGCCCGCCACCACGCGCGCGCGCCTGCTCCCGCCCGCCCCCGCGCCCGCGCCCGCCCCCGCCCCCGCGCCCTCAGCGCGCGCGCACAGACACATACCGGTCAGTATACAACACATCATGTCCTCGCCTGCTCGCATCAATACCCCGAGCGCGGAATAAAATTACAGTTCAGCTCCATCCCCCCGCCTGCAATCCATCCCCTCCCTCCGCCCCGCGCGGTGCTCTTGCGGGTTGTACTGAACATGCAGCCTACGCGCGCTAACAATTTCAAATTCGCGCTCGATGTGTGTAGTATCCAGAATGTACCGGAAGCACAGATCATATAATACTAGCACAATCAATATAAGCTAAAGCAATATGGAAAATTGGAAACTCTTTCCAAAAATGGCACACTCACACAGACGCATATTTCAGAACAAGGATTTTTTCAGAGAAAAAATGGTTCAGTTTGAAAGGTCGTTTAGCTTCAAAGTTTGTTCTACTTGGAAGGTTGTTCAGCTTAGAAAATTGTTCAGTAACAGCCGTCTCCTGAGGTCGTTTTAATGATGATAAAGTCAGCTATACTCACGTATGAGGAGACATCTCCCACTCTAAACTAAACAACCCTTTAAACTGAATAACCTACTTAACTAAACATTTTTTCAAATTGAAACCTTCCAAGCTGATTATTTTTTTAAACTGAACAACCTACCAAACCATACAAACTACCCAATAGAACAACCTTCCAAATTGAACCACCTTCCAAACTAAACAACTTTACAAACTGAACTACTTCTCAACCTGAAAAACCTTCCGAACCGAATAAACTTCCAAATTTAACAAGATTCCAAACTTAACCACCTTTCAAACTGAACGACTCGACAAACTGAACAATCTCCCAAGCCGAACAACCTTGTAAACTAAACAACTTTTCAAACTGAATTATCTGCACAACCTTTGAACAACCTTCCAGAGTGAACATCCTTTCAAACCGAACAACCTTCCAAACTGAACAACTTTACAAACCGAACAACCTTCCAAACTGAACAACTTCACAAACTGAACTACTTATCAACCTGAAAAACCTTCCAAACCGAACAAATTTCCAAATTGAACAACATTCTAAACTTAACCACCTTTCAAACTGAATTACCTGCACAACTTTTGAACAACCTTCCAGAGTGAACAACCTTTCAAACTAAACAACTTTTCCAACTAAATTATCTGCACAACCTTTGAACAACCGTCCAAACTGAACAACCTTACAAACTGAACAACCTTTCAAACTAAACAACTTTTCCAACTAAATTATCTGCACAACCTTTGAACAACCGTCCAAACTGAACAACCTTCCAAACTAAACAACCTTTCAAACCGATCAACCTTCCAAACTAAACAACTATAGGTAAAGCAAATATCAGAGAAGTTTGCAGAGATATATTCATCACCCATATACATCGAACTTTTCAAAATTTAAGAATTCGGCGGCGTAGCAATCCTGACGCTCTACTACATAAGTTCGTCATCTTGACAATTAGGCCGAGTTTCTATACTGTTTTACCTTATATATTTACTGTGATATTAGGGAAAGGACTGATGAAAGTACGGGAAGCAAGTCAAGATCGTAGCAGGTGGAGGACTGTGGTCTCTGTCTACACTGATGGGAAATAGGCGTGGCAAAACAGTGCATACAGAAACATCAAACTGTATATTTTTCCTGAGGAACATTGAAGGAAATACGATAAAAAATATTTATTTCCCATAGAAAACGCACCGACTAATTTATTTCGTATGTTGACCCCACCACACATGAGACATGAATCTAATAATCTGTAAATAGAGACTATTTCATGACGTTATTATAAAAAGTATCAGATATGTTCGAACACAAAATAAACGCAGTTAAGGTTCTTTTTTGTTTTACATAGTCCTACGAGTATAGTTTAATAAAAAATAAAAACTGTCACCGCTTTTAGTGACTTTTTTTTTTTAATTCTGTTACAGCCTACGTCTAAATTCCATTCCACAATTTTATTGCGTTATTTCTGTTCGAAAAAAATTATATTTTTTGTAATGATGTAACTAATGACCCGTCTCTATTTATAAGCCAAGTTTTTTTTTTTTTTATTATTATGTATGGGCTTACTCTTGACCTCGATCTAGCCTTGAGGACAGAGACAAGGTTAACTTGGAGTTCTGCTGCGAAATCCATAATATGAAGTAACGATATTCCGTATTGTGTGTACAGCCGCCCGCGGCAGGGAAGGGCGCGGAGAGCGGGGCGGGGGGCCCCGCGCGGCGAGCGCCCCCCCGCCGCCCGCACACCGCGCACCACCGCCTCGCCACCGCCGCGCTCGGCCGGTAGGGGGGGCACTCACTACCACTACCACTACCGACCACCCACCGGGGTGACTACTTTATAGGTGCCCGCCAGAGCGACTTCAACATACAACTAGAAGACTCACGTGAAGGAACATTCCCGTCAATGAAAGATAAAATATAAATGGGCCTCCATCTCTTTCTGGCAACAGCAAGAGTTTTATGCTGGAAAGAGATGTAAGCCCATTTATGCGGCCAGATCTAAAGAAATTTAAACTTGTGCCAATCGCGTGCGCTCTCTAGTTATATATGTATTATACTTGTAATCTCTAAGGTGCCCGCACACAGTCAATCGTTACTGCGATCGAGTAGAGATGCAGTTATAACAAAGATAGAGAAAGATATAGGACCATAGAGTAGGTGTATATGAGCATTTCTTTATTTCCTATAGCTGCATCTCTACCGGATCGCAATCAAATTGACTGTGTACGGGCACCCAATGGGAAACCTCTTGAAGCCGATCTAAAACTGTCTTAACACAAATAGTATAAAACTGGATCCCATTTAAGCCACGAATTAAATGGAGCTTCATACTATTTGAGTTTGACAGCTTCTAATAGGCTTGAGTTTTAATTTTAGCGCAGCAGTTTCTACTTGCCATTCCGTGTTACAGAAGCGCTGACACTTCTAGCATTTTTGTAACAACTTGTAAAACCGCTGAATTTCAAGAATGTTAAATATCCTTTAAGATGTCGCTGAATCTTATCGTTAACTTGGTGTTGCCAGGACAATAGGGTATTTTCCAGCAGTTCAACTGGATGGCACTGGAACATAGAAACACTGATAGTAAACGGTCACCCAATATAAAAATGACTGTCAGTTTGATTACCACTGACAAATTACTATAATATATTTTCTTTAAAAAAAAATTATAGCCGGAAATGTCCCACTGCAGGGCAAAGGCCTTCCCTTTTTCTTTCCAAAGATCACGATTATGGGCCACGGTTTGCCAATCGGCCGTGAAAGCATCTACGAGTAGGTCGTCGCGCTATCGTTTCTTTTAAATAGATTTAATTTATTTTACATAGCCATAAAAGAAAGAAATTACCAACAGTGATGACAATTAAAAAAAAACGTACCTGTCAAACGTCTTAGAAAATTGGCTATTGGTAGGACAATAACGATTCTTTGGCTGAACTTATTTGCAGGTCCCAATGTAATTCACGAATTTGATCCAAGTATTACAAAAAAAAATTTTTTTTGTCTTCAAAAAAGATTTTTAAACGTCACTGGCAAGACCAATTCAGCGCGAGCTGATTCAGCTACAGATAAAGGGCTAAGCAGACAAAATAGACAACTCTATTCAATGGGTTTCGTATTCTTTTGAATATGAGTGAAAACCTACTACATTCTTATGAAATACTTGAATAATGCCATTATAACTACAGCCTAACTCTGCTTGCGATATTCTGTATTGTAACCACGAGTTGTACGGGCTTTAAAATCGAAACAAAAAATAAGATGGCGGTCTGTAGTATTAATCCTAGTTGTTGTAACGCGATATTTTTATACGAACAGAATTATTATTGTATTGTATGCCAAAAGCTTGCTTCGATGTATTATGTGCACTGCTGGTCAGGCAATCGAGAGTGAAATGAAAAAATATGAATATTTATTTATTTATTACTCAATTTTATTCAATAAACAAGTATAAGAGACAGTGTATTGAAAATTCAAAGACCATGTTCACATGTTCAAAAAAGTAAAAAAAATCACGTCTCTTAGAAGGCAGTTAATACACTGTTCCTGAGGATATGCAATACGAAACTGTGCAACTTTCCCTAAGAAACATATGATGAAATAGGAAAAAAAAATTGCCCCCCAGTACAATTTTTTTTTCGTATTATGCACTAATTTTTGTAATGAGCACGTTCAATTAATGAAACTGAACAACTTTGCCTGAGAAACGTAGGTTGAAATACGCAAAAAACTTTTTGTATGGAAGAGCAAATTGTTTTTTTTTTTCGTATTTGACCTATATTTCATTAGGGAAAGTTGTACAGTTTCGTAAACTGAACTTGCTCTTAAAATTGATGCAAATCCTCAGGAACATGGTGTATTTATAATACTTTCTAAACTCAAATGACTATGTACTGTTAACTTAAGCAAAGAATAATTTGTGGATGGAAAAGTCGAAGGCAGAAAGTTTGACTAAGGAACTTTGTTTGGACCAGTTAGGAGATAAACATACCAAAAGTCCTTGCCCCTCCGAGGTCCGCTCGCGAGGGGGTGGCGGCACAAAGAAGGTCGCATTTTTTTGTTTTTTGCTTACATCTCGAAAATGGTGCGTCGTACGAAATTTTGTTGTACTACATAATGAAAGCCGATAAAATTTTCTACAACTTTGTCTTTCACACTTTTAATCTATCTCCAATCGTTGCCTAGTTGTGAGCTCCGAAAAACGGCCAGGAAAGAGGCTGAGATTATGAGACCGGACATACAGAGTCAACATTTTTTAATTTAGATGTGTATCCTGAAATCTACGGTGGCACTTGAGAAAAATATGAAGCAAAAAAAAAAACGTGACTATAGAAAACATTTTTGAAAATCGACCATTTGTCGAAGCTCAAAGATAAGAGATAGATAAAAAGTGTGAAAGCCAAAGTTGTAGAGAATTTTATCAGCTTTCATTATGTAGTACAACAAAATTTCGTACGACGCATCGTTTTTGAGATGTAAGCAAAAAACAAAAAACCGGGTCCTTCTTTGTGCCCCCCCCCCCCCCCCTCGAGCGGACCTCGGAGGGGCAAGGACTTTTAGTATGTTTATCTCCTAACTAGCCCCAACAAAGTTCTTAGTCTAACTTTCTGCTTTCGAGTTTTCCATCCACATACCCCTTGTGATCACTAATTGGCCATACTATGTATATGCTTTAGTTTTCGGTACATCGCTCCTTTCACTCGATTTGAAAATTGTCACAAAATCTAGCAAATATTTTGATCTCAGTTGATTCCAGTGATATTGTGCAGTGAGGCGGTGAATTGTGCCTCAAATTAAATATGTAGTATGAATTAGTAATGTATAAAGTATTCACTGAGAAGCTATTTTGTCCGAATTCCGCTTTAGGTTGTAATTTGTTTTGTATATTTTTATTTTATCGTTGTTGTTTTTTTGCGAATTTTATTTTGTGCTTCGACCGAGTTGCGAAGCGAGTGATATTAGCTAGTTCGACAGTTTTGTGTATTTAAATTGAATTGTAACATACAGTATGAATTTTAGTTTTATTAATGTTTTTGTATAAGTTTCGTAACGAGTCCAAATGTTGTAAGATAATGTTCAAATGCGTTACCAAAGACCGCAACGATCCATTCCGCGCCTCCCGTGGCTAACATACATGCCGTTAACTAGTTCCTCGTAAAATTATTAGTCCATTTGTTATTTTAATATTAATTCTAGACAGTCTCTAGTCAATGGTTCTTGTATACAAGATATTGTAAATAATTATCGTACTAGTTAAGTAGGTATTTATAAAAGGCATTCGTAAATATTTCTCGGGTCGTCCTTTTCTAATGTATATGAATTATGCGAGTTAGAAAGAGAGAATGATATACGAGAAGTATTTTCCAACGCCAAAAGAGATAGTGTAGTTAGGTTGCTAACTTTCGCACAATGTTATTTGTATTAAATTATATTAAATCATGGTATTCTTTTTTCGGTCAGATACATTAAATTTTATATCTATATAATTCAGACAATCAAAATGTTCTCTAATTTTTTTTTGGTTTTTTTTTGTGTGTGTGCTACTTGTGACGGGCTTAGTTTTTAATACATTGCGGGCAATAAATGTACTCCTGTCTCGTTATAATAGAGCAATACTGAAGTTTGTGAACTGCTCATAACATTGCAAAACTTTTCTTAAGAAACATAGGTACATTCAACGACAGATCAAGCTTGATACTCGCAGTACGACTCTAGTCCGTATGTCTAGTGAAATAAGAACGCAACGGTACAAAGTCCAATGTCTCATGATTGACGTGCTCTTGACTATAGAAAAAGAAATTACCTACATTTCGGTACAGAAAGTATTTTTTGTTTTTCGAAAGTTGTTAGTTTTCATAAGTAGATTCGCATTCTTTATTGTATTGTTATTGAAACATTCTGTACATTAAACACGCAATGTATTGTAAAACCCGCGCGCCTAATCAAGCAGCGCTCGCCCTAAAGACTAGTTTCGTATCTAATGAATTATGGATGTATGATTTGGCTTTATTTTGCGAAGGAAGGGAGGGTCATGTGATATGATAAGTTCGGAACCCGCTAGTCAGCTGTGCCGCGACACGCTTATACTCACTAAAATAATAAAAATATTCAACTTTTACATTTGTTTATCATTTATTCCCTCGAGCAACTCGAATTCCTGCAGGCTATTCGTGTTGCTCCAAGTTTATTCCCGTTTTTATTCCCCATGTTTGTGAGATCCGTCATAGATTATACATTCCGCACGATATGATGTTAAAAACAAAAGATCAAACATCTGTGAGTACATAAATTAAGTTAAAGCCATGTTGAATCTATTGCTGTCATCGAAACTTGATCACAATACTTTAAAGTTGCTTGTTGCAACCATCGGTAATGTGATGTAAAATAATTAATCTTTCTGTAAAATAGAACCACGCTTTACTGAACCCTAAAAATAAATTCCACAATATATTTCTGAACGATAGTACACGACTTGACAACTGCCAATCCGTGGCGCCTATTTCTAAACGATGGAGTGTTGCCAGTATGTCGATATTTTTATCGATAAATTAAATTGTTAAAGCCTACTTAAAACTAAGTTATGATTATTTTCTTAAATTGAAAGGAGCTATCAGGAAGAAAGCAAATAAATACCATTCTAGGGCAGTAAGACATTTCTGTAAGATTATTGTCCTAAGAGTCCGTTCTGATTGTCCCCCAATTATCAGAACGGACTTATGTAGACAAAGCTGGAAATCATAAGTTTTTCGCATCACCACAAACATCTCACATCGTATAACGATAGGTAAGAATTAGGTATTACTATAATAATAGTAAAAAAAAAATAGCTAGAATTTTGGAGGGAGCTCCCTGTCCTGTATTGGACGTTTCATGGGATGTTATGATGATGATGATAATATTTTATAATTTACAGAAATATGAATAAAAAGCTGCCGCTCTCATTAAGCATTTAATTCAGCTAGCACAGCACGAAGCTCGAGATAAATATATATCTTGGAGAAATGTCAATTTATTAAGGGGATTGTGTCTTCTTAATCTATAATATATATTCTTTATTGCGCACAAATAACATAAAGTTGTCAAATGAAAATTGAAATTGATTGAAATTCTATCACCGGAAGTAGCGAATAAATGTCATTGGAAGAAAATATTTAGCAAACTCACATATTACGTTATTGTTATCTTAGACAGAGATAGTTTTACACATGAACATATTAAATAATATTAAAAATTGGGGGATATTTCACATAAGGTTATCTGATCCCACACTAGGCAAAGCCTTTACTATGTATCAGAGACTGATATACATACATAAATACAGCGTGAACTTTTATTGGTTTTGTACCCGAAGCCCAGTAATTCTACTCATGATTCAATTTACACGTAAAATTTTTTTCGCCTCTCCATAGTAAAGTGGTGTCACGTGATCGACTCATTTTGTATGGGGAGGCAAAAAAATTCTTTCGAGTAAAAAAATTTTTTCTTCGCGAAAGTTGCTTGTTTTTATGAGCAGAATCACTGGGCTTCGGGTGCAAAACCAATACAAATTCACGCTGTAGATAAATAACACCCAGACACAGAACAAAGACCTGTGTTCATCACACAAATGTTTGCCCTAGGCAGGGATCGAACCCGCGGTCCACGACGTGAAAGGCAGGCTTTCTACTAACCACGCCAAAGGACTTGTGTATAGCGGTCCTTTTGTTTCAAATTGCGTTGCATTGCTTGGCTGTCAATAAAACGTGATCATGCCGCTTTTTAATCTGTGGGCCTGGATAAACTGACACCTAGCGACGTTCTGAGCTGGCAGACTTTATTGAACTTTATTGAAATCACTTAAAATGAAAAAGACCGCCGATATAGATGGCCTGTCAGTTAAAATTGTTAGTGCCGTTATAGAAAGCATTGCACCATACTTATCTAGTATTTTTAATAAATGTGTAGATGATGGTGTTTTTCCTGATTTGATGAAACATAGTAAAATTATTCCGTTGTTTAAAGCTGGTAGTAAATCAGACCCCACTAATTTTAGACCTATTTCTGTTCTACCAACTCTTAGTAAGATATTTGAAAAGATAATTTTAAATCAGGTTCAGAGCCACTTTTATCGCAACAACTTGATGAACCTAAAACAGTTCGGTTTTACCAGGGGTCGCTCAACAGTCGATGCAGGTGTTGAGCTTATTCAAAGTATATTTGACGCCTGGGAGGAGTCAAGTGATGCCATTGGCGTTTTCTGTGACTTGTCCAAGGCTTTCGATTGTGTACATCATGATATTCTTATCAGGAAATTACACCATTATGGAATTAGAGACCAGGCTCTAAGCCTTCTGGAGTCGTATCTAAGTGAAAGGATCCAGAAGGTTGATGTAAATGGGAAAAGGTCACTAGGATCAAAAATTTGTATGGGCGTTCCACAAGGCTCAATCCTGGGACCATTCCTGTTCATTGTCTACATTAACGATTTGCCAAACCTTGTAAAGGACAAGAATGAGATAGTACTATTTGCAGATGATACGTCTTTGATTTTTAAAGTCAAAAGACAACAATCAAATTTTGACGACGTAAATAGTACAATCTCTAATGTAGTTGAGTGGTTCACCGTAAATAATCTTTTACTTAACGAAAAGAAAACTAAGTGTGTTAAATTTGTTTTGCCTAATGTAAAGCCAACTGCTACAAGCCTTTTAGTGAAAAACGATAAATTGAGTCTTGTGGAATCAGCTGTGTTCCTAGGTATTACCTTAGACAACAAATTACAATGGGGACCGCATATTAATAAATTGTCGAACAGACTTAGTTCTGCAGCATACGCAGTGAAAAGAATAAGAGCTCTGACGGATGTAGACACCGCGAGGTTAGTCTACTTCAGTTATTTCCATAGTCTCATGTCATATGGCCTTTTGTTATGGGGTCATGCTGCGGATGCAAACAGCATTTTTTTACTACAAAAGCGAGCTGTTCGTGCAATTTATAAAATGAAGCCTAGAGAATCTCTTCGAAATAAATTTAAAGAAATCAACATTTTTACTTTTGTGTCGCAATACATTTATGAGAATTTAATATATGCTAAACGGAATATACATATTTTTGATAAAAATTGTGACAGGCACAGTGTCAACATAAGAAACAAGAATCAACTTGCTTCTCATGTCAGCCGTATTCACAAAATTAGTAAAACATATAAAGGTCAATGTATACGCTTCTATAATAAGGTACCCACTGATATTGAAAGTTTACCGTTAGATAAATTCAAAACTGTAATCAAGCAGAAATTATGTAAGAAGGGTTATTATAAAATATCAGATTATCTAGAAGAGAAAAATCCATGGGATTAGACTACGGTTCTAACAGGCTAATTCAAAATTAAAACTGACCTATGTATGTTGTATATCAACTTTGTACATTCAAACATATTTAAAAGAGCGCGTGGGTTTTTATTGTCGCTTCTTTTTTTTCCCACAATGGCGCCACATTGTTTGTGAAGCGATGTAGTTTAGCTGACGTCATTAAGAGATTTTAATATCCAACAATGAATAAACGATTTTGATTTGATTTGATTTGATTTGAACGAAATCTTAAGGGACTATTACTATACCTATTAAAACCATTAAAATTTTGTTAAAAGTACTTGGTAAACTATCTATCTCTTAAAGTTTGCCGATTAATTATTAAATAAAAAATAATGGAAAAAGATTTGAACACTTTTCGAAATGTAAAAACAAAATATATTTATTTATCGATACCCCAAATTCAGGAAAGAAAAGATTGTCTAAAATGTGATGCTTGATGTACGATTTAGTAATAGACCCTGTATAGTTTAATGTAAAACAAATCAAAATTTAATAACTGTCAGACAGATAACATCACTATTATTTCATTCAAACTCAAAAAGCCGTTAAACGTTCGATAAATTTTTTGTCGAACTACGCCCATCACTAATTTCGTAACGGTTGCCCGAATTCAAAAGTTCGGTGGCTTTGCTTTGTTTCGGTTACAAGATGTGATAAAAATAATATAAATCGTTTTATTTGCTAAAATGTCAGAAAAATTAAGAGATTATCAAGTGTTAGACGTGCTGTGCGGTGGTACATTCTATAAAGTACGGCACAAGGTCACAAACAACATATTTGCGTGGCGCGCGTTCGACTGCAGCGCGTATTCCGACGAACAGATACAAAACGTCGTCAACGGAGTGAAGACAATAAGCGGAGTGCAAGCCGCGAGCCTGCTGCGTTATTACAACACGATCCTGCACGCGCCCTCGAGGACCCTGTATTTCGTGCTCGAGTATAACTGCTGGCAGAGTCTCGCGCAGTTATTCGAAGTATGCAAGGTCACTGACAAGTATATCGCCGAGGGCTTCGCCTGGTACCTGCTGCGCGAACTCGCCAGCGTCTGCAAGGCCGTCGACAACCTTAACCTATTCGTGTTGCGGAAATGTATAACCCCCGCTTCGATATTCGTCGGCGAAGGGTGCGAGCTCCGCGTCAACTGCTTCGATCTCGGTGTGGAGCCCTGTCCGGACCTCATGCGCCAAGTGGGAGAGGTGCTTCACGCCCTGTGCTATCGCCGTAACGCCACAGACGATACAATTGAAGCATTCCACTACAGCGACGACCTTCGCGACGTTGTGGCCTTCCTCACGGACGGTAGAGATGACTCACTGCGACCCGACGTCGTCCTCTACCACCCGACGGTTCTCGCCAACCTGGAGAGTCTCTCTGGACCCAAACACCTCAGTGAGATCCTTTTATCTGTGCACAGTGCGTCTACAACTTCACAAGTAAATAAATGTGATTCTGAGAAAGCTGTTGAGTTGTGCAAAGCTGTGGAGCCTCTCCCGAGACGTACGAGTTTTTTGAACAGCCCCATCTACTCTAACATCAGTCCAAAACGGAGGGAAATAGATCAGTCAGGCTCGACTAGGAACAGCCTATCTCCCACCCTTGCAGCCTTAGCCCTGGAGCTTCCAGGCTTTGTTCCTCGCAGCAGGAAGCCCTACAGCCAAGCTCTAGAATGCTACAAGCCACAGAAAGTATCAGAGGACACATTGAGTCAGCAGTGGATGACTCGACTCATAGCCTTGAGGCAAAGAGAGGAGTCTCTCAACAAGAGGGAAAGAGATCTTATTGCTAAAGAGATTGTGAACAGTCCTGCAACTAAGATTATACCACTGAATGAGTCTTTGGAGAATCCCTTCTCTAGTGCCAGCAATGGGATTACATTACCTCCTGAGATGAACCATGTGAGTAAGGCAGTACGCCCCGCGCGCCGCCGCCGCTCGGGCTCGGTGCGCGCGCGCAGCCGCCGCCAGACCTACGGATACGAGGACCTGGACAGCTCCCTGTCGGCCGACCCGGGAGATGGCAGCATGATCATCACTGCCACTAAGTTCACTAAAGAAAATATGCCCAGACGAAACATTTTCCCTGAGATATCTTCTAAAAAAGTGCACTTTACTGCAACCAATCCCTTTGTTGAAAGTGATGAGAGTGTCACCCTCACATTCTATGAGCTGGAGAATGTGGACATAGATGGTTATCAGGTCCCTCGTAAGGAGGAGAGAACAGGCAAAGATATCAACAGATTCAAGTATTTGGACATAGAGAAGTTGACTACAGAGAAGCGAGCTGCTATGCAGCAGAATGGGCATTGCTCTCCTTCTAAGCAAGCAAAGATTACTAAGAAAATATTCAGTGATATTACTAACACTAGTGAAGGCTTAAAGAAGACTCCATCAAAGACTAGTTTGACTTCCAAAATGTCTGTATCATCCGGGCATTCTGTGGTGTCTGGTAAGAGTCAGTGGAGTGTAGATTCTGGCATCAGCAAGGGCAGTGGGGGCTACGTAGCGGATAGAACCCGCGCCTCCGTCGCCCCGACGCCGCTAACCCCGGCCGCGCCTCCGCAGGTAAAGAAGGCAAAAAGGAAGTCCCTGCTGCCATTCAAAACCCCCTTCAAGTTCATGACTTCCACTAAAATTTAATTGTAATTTTTGATCTCTATTGAGTGCATTTCTAAATTCATTTCATTAGGTTTTAAATTAGGATATCTAAAATAAGAAAATAAGTCAAGTTTGCTTTATGTTGTGAACTTTAAAATCTGTGTTGGTTGTGGTTTTAGTTAGTGATTAATTTGGCTTTATATTTAGTTGATAGGTACCATTACTTTTAATTCTCTAGATTATATTTATTTAAAAAAACAAGAATAAATACTAATGAAATAATAAAGCCAGACAAATTCTATGTAAACTATTTTATAAAATTATGATTTGATTGTACATAAAAATGAAACGGACATAACCCACCCTAATCCTAGATTTGTAAGAGATTCTATACTGTTTTTTTATTTACTATGAATTGAAATATAATTTTTGATGTTTATAAAATCATGTGGATTCTATATTGGTATACAATACAAATGTACACATTGAAACTTATATGTAAATTTTTGAACATTTTAGTCTTTTGTCTTCCTATTGAAGTTAGATATAAGAAAATAATATTAAGTAATTTTTAGATAGAGATGTTTTTTAGTATTTTTTGTGATATGAGAACTTGGCTATATAAAGCAAGACAGTTGCCATATATGTTAGTAAATCTAAGCACAATTTAATAAATCAGAGTTAGTTTAGATAGGGATATTTTAATAATAAAAACTGAAATAAGAAACTTAAAATGTTTTATTTATGAAATATTATTATTTACACTATTCACTAATGCAATGCATTGAATCACTATAACAAATGGTCTGACTTGGCACAGCACTGTTATACACCACAGAAAATAAATAATTAAAATTACCAGTTGTTCATTAATTATTTTTAATCAATTAATATCACTAATTCTGGCAAAAACTCCTAAAAAAAATAAATAAAAAAAGAGTAATTAAAAAAAAAAATACTTATTTATTCATCAGTAATTAGACTCAAATCAGTGAATGAGCCGGCTTGTATGATTCAATTCAAACAAAGATATACTAAACTGAAATGATAGATACACCAAGAAACTAAAGGGATAGTTCTTTATCTCTGTACACAGGCTATTTACAATTTTTTTATTTCTAGGACTTTCAATGCAACAACTCTTGTTGTATGACTTCATAAGAAAAATAATTTCTCATTTTAACTGAACCTATCAGCTGGTGAAAAGTTAAAAATAACACAACATTTTAAATTCAAGGATGGGCTAATTTGCATGTAATAAAAACGTTGTTGCTTTTGTACTCCAGCAACCTTGTTAAAGTAGCTACACACATGTTCGGTTCGGCTTTTTCTTAGAACTTGCGTTGTCTGTTGTATGAAAAAGGCCGAATCGAACATGTGTGTAGTTAGTTACAGTGCGTTCAGGACAAGTCTGTCTATGACGGTTATTTTCTGCGCATGGGTGACAGGCGGAGAGCCAATGAACAACTCGCTCGCCTCCCCCCACCTGCCGCGCTCACCCCCGCGACAAATTTTTTTACTTCTGCGCATTAACGGTCACAGACAGAGTTATTTTGCACGCAGTATACCCCACACAACCTAGCCAGTAAACTTTTGAACAAGTGAACTTGTATGAGACATGTCCGAATTAGGTGAAGCACCAAGTTATTTCTTCTTGTTGAGCATTTTGTCCGCGTTGTCGACGAACTTCTTGGGCAGACCGTACTTCTCTATGAGGAGTTTCGCCACGAAGTGTGTCTGAAATAACAAAGAAATTTTATTTTGAAGTATAATTCCCACACATACATACATAACATCACGCCTTGTTCCCGTCGGGGTAGGCAGAGACCACAGTTCTCCACCTGCTACGATCTTGACATACTTCCCTTGCTTCCTGAACTTTCATCAATCCTTTCATACATGCTCGTCGGTTTAGGGTACTTTTAACCTGGCCTTTATTCAGAACGTCCTGAATTTGGTCCTGGTACGTTCGCCGAGGCCTTCCCCTTCCAACGTTTCCATTCACTCTCGCCTTGTCTCTCTCGCCAGATCTCTTTCGTCAATCTTCCTTCATTCATCCTCTCTACATGACCAAACCATCTCAGCATCCCTTTCTCGATTTTGGTCACTACGTCTTCTTTTACGCCACAACGTTCTCTTATCACACTATTTCTAATCCTGTCACTCAATTTCACACCAATCATACTCCTCAACGCTCTCATTTCTACTGCATTAATTCTACTTTCATGCTTTTTCTGCCATACCCAGCTTTCACTGCCGTACATCATATTACATATGACTTATGGGTATTCCCATAAGTCATTTTTTAAATTTAAATTTAACTATCTAATAAAAAAAAACAGGTCGAATTGATTCAGTTTCAGTAGGAATTTAAATATCTCGTTCTTTGAAAAAAATTGTTGTTTCGTTAACTAAAGGACGTGCTCAAATTACGAGTATTTGTTTTATTTAAAAATCCCCTGTACCTTGTAGCATGAGCTGGTCGGCGCGGGCCTTCAGCGAGCGCGTTACCTCGCTGGACCCCCTTTATACTAAGTACGCACCTGCTCCCCTGTAGCATGGCCCCCTAACTTACGAGCGGCCCCCGTGTACTGAGTACGCACCTGGTCCCCCTGCAACATGACCGCGGGTACCTGTTACCCCACAGGGCCCTCTTGCCTACGAGCGGGCCCCCTGTATACTGAGTACGCAACCTTGTCCCTCTGTTACATGAGCTGGCCGGCGCAGGTAAATGTTACCCCACAGGGCCCCCTACCCTACGAGAGGCCCCCCTTTGTACTGATTACGCACCTTGTCCCTCTGTTACATGAGCTGGCCGTCGCGGGTAACTGTTACCTCACAGGGCCCCCTACCCTACGAGCGGCTCCCCTTTGTACTAATTACGCACCTTATCCCCCTGTTATATGAGCTAGCCGGTGCGGGTAACTGTTACCCCACAGGGCCCCCTACCCTACGAGAGGCCCCCCTTTGTACTGATTACGCACCTTGTCCCTCTGTTACATGAGCTGGCCGTCGCGGGTAACTGTTACCTCACAGGGCCCCCTACCCTACGAGCGGCCCCCTTTGTACTGATTACGCACCTTGTCCCCCTGTTACATGAGCTGGCCGGCGCGGGTAACTGTTACCCCACAGGGCCCCCTACCCTACGAGCGGCCCCCCTTTGTACTGATTACGCACCTTGTCCCCCTGTTACATGAGCTGGTCGGCGGCGCGGGTACCTGTTACCCCACAGAGCCCCCTACCCAACAAGCGGGGCTCCCTACCCCGCGAGTGGGGCCCCTGTGTACTGAGTACGCACCTGGTCCCCCTGCAACATGAGCTGGTCGGCGCGGGCCCCCGGAGAGCGAGTCACCCCGCAGGAGGCCCCCACGCCGTGCTGGCAGGCCCCACTGAGTGCTACCAAGTTGAAGCCGTAAGACTCCAGGTTGTTGACTAGCGTGACCTGGAACCAAAGAGGTTTTATTTAAGTTTTTACCTCCTCCACATACAACTACAACTAAGGGTTCATGTGAAGGACTAGTGTAGGCAACGAAGCAGTTTGAAACATAAATTTCTCAGTCAGATTTTATTTCACAGGATGATAAATAATCATGAATATGTAAATTCAAAATATCCAAAAAAAATACACAAAAAAATTTTTTCATACATTTTTTGTAATTTTTGTATGGAAAAATTAAAAGTACCTATTTTTTTTGGATTTTTTTTATAGAAGGTTTGTCTCATGTAGTGTAATACCCCAGTAAAGTTTCATCGACTGAGGATTTAATGTAGGTCTTCATACAACGATCCGCTTCGTTGCCTAGACTTCCATAAAATATTTAAATCGGCATCAATGTCTATCTACCTTTTACCTAAGGCAATCCTTGAGCAGGTGATTTATGCTTTGGAAAATCTAGTCATCGCATGGACATTTGTTGGATGGTATAATTTTGAAGCGATGTAAATATTACTTGTGGTACCTATGGCCAGTAAGTACTTGAGTCATATGGCTTTTTTTTTCTAAAAGGTCATCAATGGAGTTCCCCTTGAGGTAATGAATGATGCATAATCTTGCTAACTAAGCGATTGCGAGTCTTTATAGCTACCGTGCCGGGACTAGTAGTATGCTAGAAAAAGATGGAGGGAGGCCCATTTCAGAATTCTTGAGTTTAACCGAGTAAAATCGTTCCATCGTCGCCTTCCAGCCTTGTCTTCAGGGCTATATTTAAGTCAAGAGCAAGCCCATCGACAATTCTAATGAAATCTATATTCTATCTAACAGGACACCTGCTGTGGCACGACAAATTCCTGAAAAAACATAATGAAAGCAAAGATGTGAAGAAAAGAAAGAGTGAATTCCGGGAAAGATGAAGATCAAAGCGAAACTGCTTCGAACAAATAAAAGGCCAATATGATGTTGTTTTAGGAAGTAAAGCAGCTAGCAGTAATCATCATAACTGGAAGTTACCCCATCAACAAGACGCCGGATATACTATTAGGCATAGTAGGCAACTGCTCAGAGGCCCCGTATCGGATAGGGGCGCACAAAAGAAATTAAAAATGTTTCATGGAGTGAAAATTTAATTGGATAATTTGTATCCTCAATTACAATAGGTATTGTTGCTTTTTTTGACGCATGCTGTGCTATCAGTTGATGTAATACTATATTCTTACAGGACGGAACTGTTTTTTTTTTTGTTTTTTTTTTTTTTCAGGAAACAAACAGTTTTACATAAAGTGCAGTAATTACTCAAATCAATTTCTAATAAACCTAAAGTTCCCTAAATGTTTATAACAGTATAATGGTTTCGTCTTTAAGAAATAGATAGGAAATATAAGTATCTACCATGTTTTGTTAAAATCTCTATATTAAGTACTTTGTGCTAGTTGTCTCTAATGTTTTAATTATCTTGTGGTTGCGGACCTCGAAAATTACGTAATAAAGAGATAGTTGTGTCCTTGATCATCACTCATAACTTATTCATAAAGATCTTTCCAATAAGCCCAAATACGATATAATTGCTATAAGCTCCTGAGGAATTGAGTATCAGGTTAGGTTAGCCATGTTGTTGGCATATCAATTCACATATTGAAGTAACAGGACAGGATACCACAAGAGACGATCAGACTTCTGGAAGTTACATCCCTTCATCAATTAGAAGAGAGCTGTTGATCTTTAAACAGCCGAAGAGAATTGCATTTCCCAGGGGCCCCAACATGTTTTATCCGGCCCTGCACAAGAGTCAGGCTCTTAAAGAAAAAATAATTTATGTTAGGTGTCCCTCGTCAATGCCTTTCTGCAGCAACCTCCCAAAAGAAATCAAAATGCGGTGCACTGGCAGGTTCGAGCGCGGTACAGCGTTATTCCTGTATCCCTCACACATATAGTTGCTCATTCGCCTTTTCCTCGTCGATGGCTCAATCTTTCCCGTGAGCTGGTAAATACACTATGCGCGTGCACAATCGGGCGAGTGAGATTTAGAGGTACCGCAGACGACACTCGACATGATGTGTAGTGTACCTTCTTGTTCCCGCTCCTCGTGGCCACCTGCATGGAGACGGGCTCCAGCCTGGTCTTCACCAGCTTGGAGCTGCCGTCCGCCCACACCAGCTCGGTGCTGGCCGTCATGCGCCCGCTCACTCCCGACATCAGCGCGTCCCACTTCACACACTCCTGCAAACACACACGGTACAAATATCACTATGTGCTTTGTTTCAATAGCTCAACTATTTAAAGGAAGGAGTTGATAATGAATAATGACCATAGATATTTCACTTACATTTCCACATACAAATACAAGTAGAGGGCCTGCTCACGTAAAGAAAAAAATTCCATCCCTATGAACCGGAGGATGGGTAGCAGCATATTTCTAAGTATCGTACCATCTTACATACTGCGGTCACCAACAACTTGAAGTCTCAAATGTCGGCAATTTCATTTCACTCGCTCCATTTAATTACCATTCAAACCATAACGCAACCGTACCTCTAATGCTACTTTGTCGCACAAACGGTCCAAAGGAGTGACCTCAAACGGACTTTTCATTATCCTTAGACACTGTTGACCGCGACTTCTTCAGGCAAGCGTATTTTCAAAAGTCTTTGAAGATAATTTGACTCCTTTCTTCATAGAAAATATTAAAATAAATGTAATAAATAAATATTAAAATTTTAACAGCCTCCGTAGCCTAGTGGTTAGAGCGTTGGGCTTTCGATCCGGAGGTTCTAGATTTGATTCCCGGTGGGGAGACTGTCTAACAAAAATCCCTTCAGGCGACCTCCCCAGTTTGTTTAGGACATTGCAGGATGAATCACTTGATTTTTCGAAAAGTAAGATTATTCCGTGCTTCGGAAGGCACGTTAAGCCGTTGGTCCCGACTTCTATCTACGGATGTAGTCGTTAATGAGCCATGTCGGAGGCCTTTGGCGGCTCAACAACTGTGATACCAGGGTTTGTGAGGTCGGTCATCGACCTTGCATGCAACCCACACGATATGATGATGATATGTGTAAAATTTACCTTTAGTTTTTAGAGTACTTTCCTACTAAAAAAATATATTCCACCCTGTAATGTTCAGTCAATGTCAGGTCAAGTTTGACACTAGCAGTGCGACTCTAGCCCGTACGTCTATTTAAATAAGACCGGTACAAAGCCCAATGTGGTAAGCTTGATGTGCTCTTGCCTGTACCTGTTCCTTTTTCCCAAATATCTTGGCCAGCAGCGCGTCCAGTACGACCGTCCCCCGCTGCTCGGTAGACGCGAGGCTGCGAGAGCCGACGTACTCAGTCAGAGTGGTTCTTACTTCCGCGGACGACAGCGGCGTGCCTTTCCTGGAACACACATTATTGTATTCAATGTAGATTCTTTACAGAATACTTATTGAATTTCATGCAAAATACAATGCAAATAGAGAGTCTACATCGTTTCTGATCGTGTTATGGCAGCATAAAAGACGCGGCAAGAAAACACTGCAGCACGGCCTACGACGACAGTCGATTTTTTACAATATGTGAATATCAGAGCATCATACCTCTGTCATTGATATAGTCATCTTATTCTAAGCCTTTACACATACAGGATCTTTGCTATACAGTGAGATACCAAAAAAAAAAAATACAAAATGCGCCATCATATGATTCACTTTATATGGGTCGTCGAATTTTTTTTTTTCGTATTTCGACCTATGTTTCTTACGGAAAGTTGTTCAGTTTCATCAGCAGATTAACATCCTTCAAGGTTATATACACCCTGTATAAGATGAAACTAATGATCACAGTGCTTTTAGCCTAGAGTTTTCAAGTAAATAAACAATTTGAACTTACTTTTCATTTGGAAATAAGTCTTTAACCGCAGCTGTAACACACAGCACTTCTCTTACTTGTGGAGGCACGTATTCAGTCTGAAATCATAGACAATCATAGACAGAGTCTGAGTACGGATTATTACGAAACCAGCCCTCTAACAGTTAACAGTCCTTCCGTAGTTTTGACCGTGGTAAAAATCCATAGACCACTCGTTGCAGACTGACCAGGATAGGAGTGAATATTAAAACATTGCAATTTTACGTATTCGTATATTTTGTTTGGAATTTTTTATCATAACTTGAAAACTAAGAGTTGTAAAAAAATACGAAAATCTATTTTGAAATGAAGAAATGAAGCCCTTTCATATGATACCTCACTTGACCTAGTAACAACAATTTAAAATTTTGCCCCATATTTGGGCCCTTTTACAATAATAATAGTAATACTCGTAAAAGTTGGGCAATCATATTTTAAAACGATTCCAAATATTAGATTGATAGCATGAGTGGTTGCTGAGATATACATGTGTGACAGACAGACAGACGAAGTCATTTTGGTTCGGTACCCTACTCGTATAAAGGTCGATGGCTCGCTGCAGAAACCTCCCAAAGGCCATCAAAATGCGGTGCACTAGGGGGTTCGAGCACGGTGCAGTGCTATCCCTGTCTCCCTCACATGTGTACCTGATCTTTCGCCTTCTCCTCTTCGATGGCTCGCTGTAGCAATCTCTCTCGCAGGCTGGTCGGTACACTATGCGCGCGCACAATCGGGTGAGCGAGATTTAGAGCCACTACAGCTGAAACTCCTTTTTCTATCTCCTTCACTTCTAGTAGACCTTCCTTCAACAACACACAAACAACTTGTTACCATTGTTATGTCACCTCCGACCAGAACTTTAAACAACTAAGGGGCTCCTTTGACCGTTCGTTTCATTTACATCGTTCTAAATGAAAGGGACCTTATGAAAGCATGCATTTCGACCTTTTAAAGCACGTTAAAACGTCAAAAGTGCATACCACCTTAAGACTGCACTCTGCGCTCACTAGCGCCCTCATCAGAATTTAATTAATTTCTTTGAATTGGAGACAAATTTGAAAAATTTAAGACCGATAAAGTGTTCTTTGTCAGGATAGCGTTATTTTAAACTATTACGTGTGACAGACAGACGGACAGACAGAGCGGCACCATAAGGGTTCCTTTTTTTTACCATTTCGGTATCGGAACCCTAAAAACACTTGTCTCTCTATCGGCATCTAACCATTTTTTTTGTAAAATTGCGAATGTCGTGAAACAAAAGTTGCTGCTTTTGGTCTCACAAATCAGAGGGCAAATGGATATCAGGTCCAAAATATCCCTAGTTCGCTCTATCCTTGACATAGCTGAAAATTTTACATGGATACGTCTTCGTAGGTAGGGCCCTTCGTCCCGTGTGGTGCTGGCAAAGAATAGCACCAACCCATACATACCCGTGGGTGTCGTAAGAGGCGACTAAGGGTTAACTGGAGGATGGGCAGCAGCATCCTCCTTTGTATTACATCTTACTTACTGCGGTCACCTTCAACCGCGGTCCATGGTGACAGCCGTAACGCTAACAAGCGAGGTGACTATGGTACTTCCCCTCTACATTTTACCAGCAAAAGCTAGAATTTTGGAGGGAGCTCCCTGTCCTGTAGTGGACGTTCCATGGGATGTTATGATGAGGTAGGTACAGTCAAGCTAACCCACGTCTGTTCATCCTCTCACCCTCACACTCGGGCTCATCTAAAGCTCGATGTAGTATATAACAATTATTGCCACCAGAGTGCCTATATCCACATTGCACAAAATTACCCCCCAAAGGTATAGAACAATCGTAATTAAACTTTCTCACCCTTTGCATGGCTTCTAAGAATTTGCTCATTTTCTTATACGTAGACTTCTTAACATCTAAAGTCCGGTCTGGTGGACACATCAGGAATAGGTGATTTCTGAAAACATACAGATTTTTCTTGTTATTTTCTTATCTCAGTAAGTAGATACTTTTTACTAAAGATGAGATATCATCTTGCAGTAAAAAAAATTACAGTGCCTGCACTGAAATTGAAGCTTATTAAAGATACGGAATTTTCTTTGCAGTTCAATCGCTTCATAGGAATTTCGTTCCTAAGATGAAAAGTAACGACTTTTATTCCTCATTAAATTGGTTTGAAATAAAATCTTATTCAAATTGTACAGAAGGGTTGGCAACTCTATATACAGTCTGTGCTACCTTGTGGACTGTGGAATACCCTGACCTGTACAGAAGGTTGCTATTGAGTGGCAACCCTATACTCTTCCCTTACAGTCTTAGGTAGCAGCAGCCCTAGCTAACAGTCTTTGCTACCTGGTGGAATGTGGAATATCCTTACTTGTACAGAAGGTTGGTTTTGAGCGGCAGTTCGAGGTTCTTCCCCTCCAGTCTGAGGAAACACAGCAGACACCACCGCAGCAAACCATCCATATCTTCTGGAATACCGCTTTCTTCTTCTTCTTCTAATGTCTCTGTAATATTACAAATAACAACAAAAAGAAGCTTCTATAAAATTTGAAACCTTCGAGCTTTGAAATTAAAATGTTGCGCTGTTCAGTAAATACAATCATAAATCTTTAACGGCTTGATTGGATTAAAATCAAAATCTTTATTTCAGACCAGATAGAGTCCATAGTGTGGTGATTCAGAGCAGAGGTGCTGCCATTTTAAGAAACGAAATGTATTGCATTATAAATGTAAAACCCGACCTGGTGCACATAAAATGAAACAAACCCTCACCTGAAGTAACACTGTCATTGAGATTGTCATTCAGCGCGTCCCCAGTGTGCTCCCGGTCCGGTATGAGCCGGGGGGCGGGGGCGGGGGCAAGGGGTGCTGAGGGGGCGGGGGGGGGGCGCGAAGGTGGGAAGGGAGGCGGCGGGCTGCGCTCGAGCGAGGCTCGGCCACTCTTCTCGGCTCGCCGGCGCCGATTTTATACTTAACTGTAAACAACCAATACACTAATCAAAAGATTATACTTCTTATTGTCATATAAATAGCCAAAAGCTTCTTCTGTATATCCTATACTATTAAACGAGCAATATTTGTATATATTTGTAATCGGTTTCTCGAAAACAGCTCTAGCGATTTCAATGAAATTTAGTATACAGAGGTTTTTGGGGGCAAAAAATCGATCTAGCTAGGTCTCATGTCATGTCTGGGAAAATTCGTTTTCATCGTCTTTTTAAATATTTCTTAGCGCGTTTTAGTGCGTTCAAGAAACTTACAGCGCCATCTGTTGTTGAGTAGCATAGCTTGCTCACACGATGTTATTTTAATCATACTGAGCTTAGCTCGGTCGCCCAGGTACTTAATTAAATAACGCAAAACCTCTCGGGTGGTGGCTCTGGACATGAGACTGAACAACTTTTGTTCTACAACTTTTGAAAATTCGCAACAAAATATTTTGCTTTTTCATACAAATTAGCTTGGTCAGCTCACCGATTTGTATAAACGAGCAATTGACAGACAGAGCTGATCGACACGGACTTCACCAGAAAGTGCTGTAGGAACACGCCCCTTTCACGATTTTGAAATCCATACACAATAGAATTTGCAGCAGAGTTGTACAGCAGAATTTATCTAGTAAATACCAATACCAAAAATTGTAATAAACAAATATTAACCAGCTCCTTAAGATGCAAGAGATATCTTAAGGAGCAGGGTCACTAAACTTCTAAATGTAAACCTTACATAGTAGCCTAGATCTAAGTTACTTTTGGCTTCAATTAACTTATATTATTATTATAAAGCACTGCATGTACAAGGAGAAAGAAAAATGCAATTAAATAAAGTTAATAGTACCTACATAGATAATGGGGTCGATTCAGGCGCGGCCGCTAAATTTCCTAAATTTATTTAGGTGTCGCTAAAGCTTTTGGTATTCTGTACGCAACTGTCAAAATCAAATGACGGGAGTAAATTGATTTTGACATTTATAAATTTTAACCAATCTACTAAATTTCCGTTTAACTGCAAATTGGTATTCCACAAGCCTCATTTTAAGCGAAACCATAGACAAGAACAGCTAATTTTAGCGGCGATTAAAAACCAGCCTGTTAAAATTAAAGCAGCAGATTTTTCCAAATGAGCAAAAGCCATACTCTTTCTCTTGCATTTTCTGAAGTTGTGGAAGGAAAGAAAGAAAGAAAGAAAAGGCAAAAATAAAACAACACGAACACATTCCGCTGCTGAAAATTTTTACCCGGCTATTGACGTCTAACGATTTCGTCTTCTATCTTGCAAACCGGCGGCTGTAGACAAAATTTTTTCAGGCGCATGACACCTGAAAGATTTCAAAAATATTGCTGCGAAGTTGACGACAACATCGACGCGACCGAGTTAAATAAGAATTCTTAATTTTGACAGGTTGAGGAAATGTTTGTGCTAATTTTGCCCGTGTTTTCCAAAAACTGGGCCATCTAAGTTAAAATTTTGGCCTGTTGTCTAAAAAGGGACGAAGTATCTGAATGGACATCTAAGGGATGACTCGTTGCCAAAAGCATCAAAAATCGTCTCTTTTTGGTCAATCTGGCAACTCGGTTCCGATTCGAACTTGACGGTTTTACCTTTATTTTGTCTATGATTTTCTTTCCGAAGAAGAGAAGGATAGCTTTTTATGAAATCCATAAGCGGGAACGAGACAGACAGCTTTTTCATTCACTCAATCATTCACTCTTATTTTTTAGTTGCCCGATAATATTTTTAGTTAACATGCCACTCTAGAATAGCAAATCGATCAAAACGTAATTAAAATCTGGTTAAAATTTAGGAATTTTAATTTTAGGCTTAACTTAGCGGCCACGCCTGAATCGACCCCAATATAGATAGACTAAAGCTATACACAGGGCATCCTACAGGTTTGCTATTATGTGGCATAGCTGTAGGACGCACCGGATGATGAACATGCCCTTACCCCGCTAACACTATTAGTAAGTAGCTCCAAACTCTCGGTGTGAACCATCGGCACAGGACCAAACTTTGGTCGGTCTACCTTGCTGAACTTCTGCTCTTTACACAACAGGTCACCAAATACATGTATTGTCTCCAGGCATACTCCGCTGGAAATTATACAATAATTTTATTATTATCCAATAAATAAAAGAGAGAACAGAGCAGCAAAACCTCAAATATAGTAATTCAAGATTTAGGTATTTTTCATCAAAAGGTTTTGTATATTCTTTCCAGAAAAAGCACATGAGATTTTTTTCCCTATATTCTAAAAATCATTAAAACGCCGCGTGCTGCCTAGTTTCAGTTGTCGCGATAGCTAGCCTTTGCCTACCCATACTCACCCTTGCCAAAAGTACCAAAAAAATACACCCAAATGCCGAAATTTCCGTATGCCAACTGGACAACAGGAAAAAAAGAAATATCAAATATGAGTGAATGCTCAGCACGTTTTATGAGTAGGCAAAGACAAATTGTTACAACAACTGTATTTAAGTGGCACACGGCATTCTTTTGACAATACAAAATTAAATAGCCTCACAATGAGTAAAAAAGTATGTAAAAGCTTGTGTATTTAATTTGCTTTTAATTTATATCAAACACCAATGTTGAGATCTTAACATAAACTGTATAAAGATAAAAAAATAAACACCACAGGCTGAACTTGAACCCACATCTTTATAGTTTACACTGAAGACAACCCAACTAGGCTAAAGAAAACTTACGCCGACTTCATTAGCATATCAGCACTGCCCATTGCAGCCCGGCCGACAACTCCTGCAGCCATATTGTCTGCGGTACATGCAGCTATGATAGTACCCCTTGCGAACATCGGGAACCCAATGCCCTGTTGAGGTATCTCCACTCCAGGTAGGTAGAGTGGTGCTCCACCTAAGATCTGGAACACCAACGGGATACTTCTTCAACAGATTTTCTACAGCAAAACTACTTTAGGTCTAAAAATGAATAAATAATAAGTAGAACCTACTGAAAGTAGTATTCATCAAAAATGAGCTGTCATAGACAATGGGCGGATCAACAGCTTTGATTCCTGGGTCAATGAGGTTGGTCATTGATCTTACAACTAACACAATAAAATGGTAAGTAAAAAGCAGTTTAAATTTAAAACACCAAAGAAAATTTGTAAGCGAGTATGTGTTAGTTTTGTTTTCTCTGCTTGCAGTTTGGATCTCGCCTTAGGTTCACCCCTCAAGCTCTTACTTGACCTTCGGATAGTTTCCAGAAATTTGAATAATGTAACTAAAGCCTGGCCTACCAATTTTTCTTTTGTTTCTTCATCCTTTCCTGTTTGAAACAGTAAAATAATAAAGTTAGTACCTTCGGCAGTACAGGGGTGTGTATGGTGATGGTGGGCACGAGGTCTGGGATCTTCCAGAGCGCGGGAAGCGCCGGCACGAGCACACCACCAGCCTCAATCATTATCGGCACGCTGTCCACACAATAGACCATCACCAGATCGCCGGAAGACAGCTGCAACTTCAGACAGCTCGCACTCGTCTTTATCGGCACTAAATCCTTCACACTGTCTTCTTTAGCTGCCGAAAAAGAGTCCAAGATTCGCTGCTGCAGGTTCTTTCTGTAATAATCACACTAAATAAACAAGAATCAAGAGAAAAACCAGATCAACATTTTAGGTTATAATAACTGCTCCTTACTTCTCCGTGTTCTTTAAAGAGTTATTAGATTTTAGTTTATAAGGTTTAGCGAACATTTTAAAAGAATATTACAACAAGTTATGCGAGAAATTAGTTATTTAACGTGAAAAACAAGATCGACATGCTCTAAGTACAATACAGCGGAGCGGTGTTTTTGTTTTCAGGGTTGGGTTCCAAAACAAAACCGGTAATCCCTTTGACAGCAGTCTGTCTCGACCACACATATGGACGTCACATAAAGCTATCCTGCTGTCAGGGTATTTTCCAACCCTAAGTTCTACCCTTAGACTATATAATGTTCTACCCAATTTGGAACGCGCCCAAGAAAGAAAACTGCACAAACTGTCAATGTCATCTGTCAGTCAACCAGTGCTGCCAACTGCTACCTTCAGCTCTTAGACTATATAACTTCAGCTTCAGCTAAAAGCTAAACTTGAGCTACGTAGCTTATGACTGCAGTGTGAGATGCGTAAGATGTATAGCGACAGAGACACGTATTGCTAGGGCCTGCTATCTTGCATAGTCTGTGTGCAGACATTCTTATCAAGCTACATTACTTCGACTATAGATTGCCTACTTTTCTTTCACCCAAAATGTTGCTAGAATCAGCTAAATATACTTAGTAACAAAGTGGAAAATATTAACAGTCATGTTTTATTAAGCATACTTCTTTATGTCAAATAGTTTAGCAAGAATGTCCGTAGGAAAGTATGTCCAAAAGTCAACGTCAGCTTGTCGATTTTAACAAAATCTATGGAAGATTTTCTGTTTTGACGTTTAATAAGAGTAGCTCACTCAACTGACTAGGTTGGTAGCTCGCGGATTGTAGCTGCCTTACAACATAAAATAGCCAGATCAAGCTATAAAGCAGCTAGGTTGGCATCACTGCAGTCAGCTGGCTGCAATCAAGGAGCAGTACGGATTAAAACTTGCTCATGAGCTTTGTGTGCGGTTTTAGCGCGCTAATAGTCGGTTCAAAACTAGCTCGTATTCACTCGTTTAAGCGACGTGACGTCATCAGTGACGTCACTTTAGCGCGCTATCATTGCATACGAAAATGAGGTAGTGCAGCGTGTGCGAAACGTCAAACTCATAAGACATTTGTCATCAATCTCGTTTTCGAGAGATTTTTTTCAACTTTTTTTGGGGTTTTAGATTAAATTATCTTATCGAATAATTATTATCTCTCAATAATTTCTTAAAACGCAAAACAAAATCAAACTTTTAATTTTTCTCAGTGACATTGACATAAGCGCGCTCTAGTCTGGTTTAAAACTGTATTCGATGATATTCGACGAATGCACGCATATAGAAATAAACCGACTATATTCAGTGAATGTGATGTGTGCGTTGATTTCAAGAAACAATCCGTAGTGGAGGTAATGCAACTGCTGTCACTGTATATTTTTAATGTTCGTTCTATTGGGCAGGCTAACATGCTATTCAGCCTATTCTGTAGATTTTCTCTTACTGGCCTGTTTCTCGTATCCTATTTCAAGCCTATTTCTTAAAATATCATTTAAAAGTTTAAAATATTATCGACCATAATCCGAGCAGACGAGAACAAAAATTCCACAGGCATCTGTTATTACATTAGTAATGTACTTATTTTGAAATCTTAATTGGAAGAGGAAATTATAGATCAGTGACAAGACAGATAGAACAGATAACAGCCTCCATGGATGCTCCATGGTCTAGTGGTAAAAGGGCTTGGCTCTTGATCCAGAGGTTCTGGGTTCGATTCCCGGTGGGTACTGTACAGATCTGAAGTCCCTTCAAATGGGATCCTCAAGTCAGATACGTGAAAGTTTTGGCCAAGGTTGATCGTCTAGAATAATATCCTTTAAGAATATTATATTTTTTTCTGAATCCTACGTCATTCCGTTTTATATCCTTATAATATTTTGTAATTTACAGATTCTGCTCGGTGGAGAGTGGTAATAGAAGAATGAAAAAAAAAACACACTTGTTATTTTAATACTTATATTAGAATATAATCCTAATCTTTACATGTCTAATTTGTGTTATTTAATTTTATATTGGATCACTATTTATTTAAATTTAGTCTCATATTGACTGGAGTAATTCATCGGAACTCATGTAGATTCATCAATTTAGAAAAGGTTTCATCTCTTTTACAATGCAATATTAGAGCCGTCAAAGTTTCTGAAAAGAAACCTATGTTAATATAAATGAAGTAATAAAAATAATGTGGGGACAATCCCCAGGTTTGGAGCACCACCTTCGCCCCAAACAGCTCGTCCTAGGCTTCCTCTACCCTGAGTCCTAGGTCCGAGGCATATCATCACCCAGTTCACGATGACATGACGCTAAACTACCCTAACAATCCAACTGGATCGTCAGGATTCTGATCATCCTCGCGGAGCCGGAAATCCCATCGAAAACTTAAACTACAGTAAAGACTAGGGTTAATGTATGTGGAGAGCGGAACTAACTAACCACAGTACAACCCAGACGGTGATGATGTCTCCCCCCGGTATGTTCATGCCCCGCGTCAAAACCCGACTTCCACGTGGCCCACCTTTAAGGGACAATCACTGACTCATCCAGGGTTCACAGGGTATTTGACTATTTCTTTTAGTCACCCATACCAGAGCTGGTCACCGAGCCCGCCAGGCACACGAAGCATACAGTCTTCCTTTAGGAAAACAAGGCACTCCTACAAAATGAGCTCTTCCTGTAATCCCTCCGGGCAGACAATGATCGACATCATCGAATCCCTTAGTTTGTTTTGAAATAAGTTAAACTGAAAATAATTAGCCAGCTCCACACGTCCAAGTGTGAAGTCTGTACTAGATACGGGTATAGTATTATTGCTTGCATGGCCAGCCTAGATCAATAACGGTTTTATAACGAGAGACATAAAGAGTTTGAAGGGCAACTTCCCTCCCCCCAGTCACTGAGTGACTTTATTGCACCATCAAGGTCTCCGTATATCCTTCATAGCTCTCACTTGTGATGCGTAGCTAAATCTCTTTTCCGTTACCAACCCACGCAGGACAAGGATTATGTAGAGTAACCCCAGTCTAAACACTCATTTAAATAAAATGAATTGCATCTAAACTATAATGGGATTACCCAGCATATTTCGAAGAAGAACATATAAGAAGTAAGTATGACTAAAGATTACTGAAGGTAATCCTTAAATAAAAGTGAAGTATGATGACCAGAACCGAGAAGATACGGGATAGTAGTATCTAAGCTAGGTTGGGCCAAACATTTATGATTTAAGATCTTAAGGGAAAATCAAAAGCATCGAGTATTCAAAACCAAGAACACTGGGAGAATTTAGCGTAAACAACACTAGCTAAAACTCGATGTTCTTTTAAAAGAGGACTCAAAAGAAGTATAAAAATGGGATTATTGTATATACTTAAATATTCGAAACTTACAATGAAAGAAAATAAACATTATAATTTCCATTCCATTATTGTTTTCAAGAATCTATTTAGTAATATTAAAGGTGGTTTCACACTAAGGCAAAGTATAATTTTAAGTATGTTAAATTATGACAAGTTTTATTAAGGAAAAATAAAACATAGAATCTTATAAGGTTTAGATTCCTGTATGATTCAATGAAGATTAAATAGATTAATTAACTACTTTAGGATGACTCACATAAAGTTCAGAGGTCCCCCAAGGTCAGAGTGTCGTACAGCCGTCGCAGCCTTGCGGGCGAACGTCGTCAACACACTTTACAAGAAGCAACCCACGAACGAATGTAATGTCTCCATCAAGAATATTCTTCCTATTGATTCAGGACAATTCTAATTTATTCTTTATAAACAATCTAATGTCATTAGATTAAACTAGAATGTCCCTTCACATAAGAAGAAAGTTTTAAGTTGTCTAACTACTCTACATTTGGTAATCTAACGCTAAGATCAGGAGGTCCTCCCGCGGTATATGCCACTCAAACGACGCAACCAATAATGGGCAAGCGATGTCAGCACATAACACAAGAAACACTATTTCCAAAATCCAACGTTAAAACACCTTGCTAATATCCTTCCATTTGTACGGGAATAACACCAATTCACCCCACACATATAGATGGGAGAAATCAGGATGAATCAGCGAAATCTCACACAAATAGAAAGAGAAGAACTTTAGTATCAGACCCTTTTAGGCTTGAGGGCTCCGGCCCAAGAATGATTAAAATAAATAAATCCGAAGGTTGATATTATCAGATAGACTTAGACAGATACTCCAGTGACACGCGACATACATTAGCCACAACCAATATAGTGGACATTGGGGACACATGTCACGAGGGCATCCATCCATACTTGGTCGAACTAAATAAACCTGAGAGCAAGTATTTCTTAATCTCAAAATCTGGGACTCCTATAGAATGATAGTAAAAGGAAAGATAAGCACCTCCTATGAACATGAGTACTGAAATGTAGTAATGCTCTCAGCATGTTCCAATTTTGGGTAATCGAGGCAAAAGATTCAAAATCACTTTCAAAACAATTTATTATTATTTGAAATAATATTATTTATTATTTTCAAAACTATTTAAACTTACCCTTTTTATTTCACAATAAAATATCACAAATTATATCCAAGTTTCAGTTTGAAGATATTTTATTTTAAAATTTTGAATTGACGTTCTAATTCTTTTGATCTGACGGAATATTTATTTTTTTGATTTTATCATATGATGACACTAGTATATTAAAAACTGGAATTTTGATTTAGGGCCAAAGATTTTATATTATTTTCTAAAAAAAATAATTATTTAATGTTTGAATATTTTCTTCCATTTTGATTTTGGGTTTTGATTTATTTTTTGTTAAAGAGATAAAAAAATTTATAAAGATTTCAAAAATAGCGCCTAGCTTTGAGTAAAACTAAATCAAAAATGATTTATTTGTTGACTATTTGACAATAATGTCAATGAGACAATTCTACCTAAAAAAATATAAAAAAATATACATCGTCTAAAGTCTCTTTGAAATGATGACAAAATATACAACATCTAAAGCCACCTTGAAACGATGACAAAATATACATCAGAGTCCAGTTTCTATGATTTCACCAAGGACTATTTTAATCAATTTCTCTGTAAAGGAAAAAATTAATCACAATGAAATTTACATTACCTTTACAATCCAAGCAATACCTTTTTTAGCCTTCACGATTTATCATTTGTGGTTTGCTATTCCATGTCTATAGAGTTCTTTGTAATTCCTGTACCTGTTTAGAAATAGAACATTATCCTGCCTAGCTATACGCGAACAAAGACATTTGCAGAACTAGTTTATACTTAATTATGGGAAAAGGAAATCTTTATTACTATCTACAAATAACGACTCAGATTAGAAACACAGTATGTTATAATTCTCGCAGAGTTATTAATGTTTAGAAAAGAAAATCATTAAGAGGGAATAACAATTTACTTAAAGTATCACACAGTACAAGCCTCTTATGATCCCGCAGGTAGATCTGTAAAGCTGCAAATATTCTCCATTCAACTCTTCCTCTTTTGACATTGAAAATCTG
The DNA here is from genome assembly GCA_947532105.1 of Athrips mouffetella. Lineage (NCBI taxonomy): Eukaryota > Metazoa > Arthropoda > Insecta > Lepidoptera > Gelechiidae > Athrips > Athrips mouffetella. The sequence goes on along the minus strand of OX383968.1, from coordinate 29,701,502 downwards.
ATTTTCTCAACGTTATTTAGCTCACACAACCTGGAAGAAACTATAAATTTCATTAAGTCACATTTCACCTTATCTCAAATACACACAACAACTTTGAACCGAAAATGAATAAAGGATGGAAAACCACAAAATTGAATACTTACATAACGTTAGTTTCACACCACTTATTCTATACAATTTAGAATCAAATCCTGAATGTTAGCGTCTTGAAATTATACGCAAATAAACCTTCCTATACTATATCCTACACGGAGCAATGCCTATCTTTGTCTCAATTGAAGGAATCCGAAATCAAGGATCACGGACTCCTTCAAAAGATTCATCACATCAGCTATTTGATAGCTTCCTCCACGAGCTACAAAAAATATATAAAAATGACTCACTGATGTCTGGAAATAAACCTTCCCTTTTTACCAAGACTATTGGGTGGCCCAAAGATCCTTTCGTAATATATGGTTCGTTTCACGATTTTGCGTGTTAAGCATTTGCCCAGCAGTGGACTTTTGTTTTTCCGGGATCACCTGAAACTTTTTACAAAACACGTTAAAATTCTATTTCACCACCATTGTCCTCACCATTCATCAAAACTGTTTCCTAGTTTTCTTCTGTTGCTTTCGTTTCGTTTAAATTTTAGCTATTACTCCTTTTTATCCAGCAAAAATGCTTTTTTTTTCATTCCCCTTTTTCGACTCCCTGTTCCCGACTGTCACCCCTTGTCATATTTTTCTACTCCCCGTTTCTCGCTAAACTTCTGACAGTTCCTCTAAATAGTATTTTATGCATTAAAAATAAATTAGGGTTCCGCAAGTGCACAGTACCTACTCTGTTAAACAAAAATCCCTTTGCGCGACCTCCCCACTTTGGTTAGGACTGTTACATCACTATGCCTTGTCTGTGGTCACGTCTCTAGTTAGTCGATGTCATACTTCCTGTCGAGACTGTAATAATTCACCATGTGAATAAACGTTCAATAAATAATTAAAATGGTTTGATTTACTACGCCGCCTCCTGACAACCACCAAACATTCCCGAGCTCATCAAGAAACACAAGATGGTGTCAGAAGATTAAATTGGACAAGCCCAAATGGTAAAACCATGAAAGCATAATCGTCAACGGGCAAGACAAAGAACAGGTACGCCACCATTACACATTCAAATTAACATCGAAAAAATGCCTGAAAACAAGTCTAACGTACTTATTATGAACATAAAACCACTTATTATACAAGTTGGAGACAATGCTTCTGAAAAATGGAAGGCATGGAAACAAAAATACGAAATTTTTTGCGACGCAAATGAGATTGACAAATTCACTGACCAAAAGCAGGTAGCCATTTTCTTGAATGCTATAGGTGACGATGGCATTGAAATTTTCAACAGCCTGAACATTGACCGCAAAAAAGCTAAAATTGACGAAATACTAAAAAAGTTCGACGAAAAATTTAACCCCTGCAGCAATGTAACATTCGAAAGATATAACTTCTTCACACGCCACCAGAAGAACGACGAGAGCTTAGACGAATACGTCACTATTCTGAATAATTTATCGACTTCATGCGAATTTAAGGAGCTACGGGAATCATTATTAAAAGATATGTTCGTCATTGGAATGAAAAATAACAAGATTAAGGAACGATTACTTCAAGAGAATGACTTAACAATAGAAACTGCCTTAAAAATAGCCAAGAACATGGAATTGTCCCAGGAGAGAACTGCTATGCTGACACAGAGCAACAATGGTTCAACATCAGTCCAAGCTGTCACTCATAACCACATACCAAGATCGGTAAAACGCGATGTTTCTAATACAAGAAGACCAACAAGATCACACTCAAGAACAAGCTTCAGAACGCATTCAAATTCAAGACCAAGAACTTCATCAAATCGAGAATGTAACCGATGTGGCCAGATTCATCGACACAAGTGTCCAGCCCTAGGAAAAATCTGCTCCAATTGCAAGAAAATGAATCACTTCACTAATTATTGTTTTTACAAAAACAGTAACAAACCATCAAGAAAGGTAAACACTGTCACTTCTAAAAATGACCAAAAGGGTAACCAGTTTGTGATTGGATCATTAAATAATAACCAAAATAATACTAATATGGACCAGTGGCAAATCCAGGTAAACATTAACAATTATCCTATAAAATGTAGAATCGATACAGGTGCAGATACAAACATAATTTCAAAACAAAATCTAGATTTAATCAGGTCAAAAACGCATACTAACATACCAACTTTTAGAACAAATAACAAAATTTTTTCCTTTTCAGGACAACTTGTACCAAATTTAGGTAGTTGTGTCATAAATTGCCAATTCGAAAATGGAACTAACACAAATATATACTTTGTTATTGTTGAATGTCCGTGCCAAACCATACTGGGATGGAACATCTGTGAGAAAGCCGGTATTGTCAATAGGATCTTCAAAATAAATGAAGATACAACTAAAGGTCACAGGTTAGTAGATAAAATAGTTTCAAAGTATGCTCATACTTTTGAAGGCTTAGGTTGTCTACCATACAAAGCCCATCTAGATATTTATGAAAACATACCTCCTAAAGTATGTCCAGTACGTAGAATACCATATTCACTTGAGAAACGACTGAAAAGTGAACTTGAAAGCATGGAACAACTTAAAGTCATAGAAAAGGTCACTAAACCGACCAAATGGGTAAACTCTATTGTGTTAGTAGAAAAACCTAACAAAAAACTTAGAATTTGTCTTGACCCTAGAAATCTAAATGAAGCAATCAGAAGACCCCATTATCCTTATCCTACCTTTGATGATCTTCGCTCCAAAGTAGCCGGTGCTTCTATTTTCTCAAAGCTTGACGCTAGCTCAGGTTATTGGACTATCCCATTAGACGATGAAAGTAGTGATTTATGTACATTTAACACGCCTTATGGCAGATACAAATTTTTAAGACACCCTTACGGAATTAACTCAAGTGGAGAAATCTTTCACCGAACCATGAATGAACTTTTTGGTGATCTTCCAGGAATAATTATTTTTGTGGATGACATTCTAGTTTACGGTTCCACAGAACAGGAACACAATCAAAGATTAGAATCTTTATTCAAACGAGCATCAGAAGTAAATCTTAAATTCAACAAATCAAAATGCCAGTTTGGCTTGTCAGAGATTTGCTATGTCGGTCATATTTTTAATAAAAACGGTGTTTCGCCAGACCAATCCAAAGTCGATGCTATAACTAGAATGCAGAGTCCAAAAAATGTCAAGGAACTACAAAGATTTCTTGGAATGATTAATTATTTAGGATTTTATATTCCAAATCTATCTGAAGAAATAACTTTATTCAGAGATTTATTGAAAAAGAATAATACTTGGCAATGGTTAGATCAACATGAACAGCAATTCAACAGACTAAAATCATTAATTTGTCAATCACCCGTCTTAGTCCATTATGACATCAACAAACCAATCAGATTATCCGTGGATGCTTCTAAAAAAGCAGTAGGTGCTGTAATTTTGCATGGAAAAAATCCAATTGCATATTCGTCTAAATCATTAAACAAAAGTCAAGAAAACTATGCTCAAATTGAGAAAGAATTATTTGCAATTGTATTCGGATGTAAAAAATTCCATCAATATTTGTATGGAAAGCCTGTCCATGTTGAAACTGATCATCAACCATTAGTTACACTTTTCAAGAAACCATTGTCCGAAGTACCCACAAGATTACAAAGAATGATGATAGCCTTGCAAGCATATCACTTAATTGTCACTTATACTAAAGGAACTGAAATGTATATTTCAGACACCCTTTCACGTTCCCCTATCACTGACAAGAATTCAGAGCAAAACCAAGAATTAATATCCTTAGAAGAACTTGAGTCAGAAGTTGAAATTCATGTAAATTTATTGACCTCTAATCTAGCAATTACACAGGAAAAATTAGATAAAATCTTAGAACACACTAATAAAGATCAAACTTCACAGATTCTAAAAGAATACTTCAGGGAAGGATGGCCTACATGTAAAAAACATTGTAACCCACTAGTTTTACCTTATTGGAATATAAAAGAGGAAATTCATATTATAAACAATTTAATTTTCAAAAATAATTCTGTAATAATACCTACTTCAATGAGATCTGAAATTTTAAGTATTTTACATGAAGGACACCTTGGAATAGAAAAAACTAAAAATTTAGCTAGAGGTATAGTGTTCTGGCCTCATATAAATCAAGAAATTGAAAATAAAATAAGACAATGTGAGTCATGCTGTATGTACAACTCGAATAAAACAAAAGAACCACTCATATCTCATGAACAACCCTTATTTCCATGGCAAAAAGTAGCTACAGATTTGTTTGATTACAAAGGACAAAAACATTTGCTAGTCGTTGATTTTTATTCAAATTACATAGAAATTGCTAACTTAAATAAAGACAGTAGAAGTTCTAATGTAATAACACATTTAAAGTCGATCTTTGCTCGACATGGAATCCCCTTGCAACTTCTTAGCGATGGAGGTCCACCTTACAACTCTTCAGAATTTAAAAAATTTCTTCAGGAATGGGACATTGAACATATTATGTCAAGTCCACATTATCCTCAATCAAACGGCCTCAGTGAAGTCTCTGTAAAAATAATTAAAAACATTCTTAGAAAATGTGAAGAGTCAGGAACAGATCCCTATATAGGTCTATTACAATACAGAACGTCCCCAAGAGGTAACTTAAAGTCACCCTCTCAATTACTTATGTCTAGACAATTGAGAACTAAATTACCAAGTAAAGTAAGCAATTTAACACCTAAAGTGGTCAAATTCTCAGAACATTCAAAAACAAAAAATGAGAATTTACAAAAAACAAGATTGTACTACAACAAAAATTGTAAACAATATCAGCCATTCAATGTAAATGATAATGTGTATTTCAAGAAAAACCCTAAAGATATTATATGGTCTAAAGGTTCTATTGTGGCAAAGTCTAAATTTCCTAGATCCTTTATAGTCAAGAATAATTATGGTGCAACATATAGGAGAAATTCTAAACATATCCGTAGAGATAACAATCACAAGCAAAACAGTCATAAAAAGTCATTGTCAAAGAATGAAAATAAAAAAGTTTCATTTGATTTAAACCTAGGTCCAAGTCAAAACTCAAACATTGTAAATCCAAGCCACAAACAAAAGAAGTCAGAATCACAATCAAATCAGTCAGTCCGTATCCAAAATCCTAAAATTTCACAAAAAGAGGAAGATGATTGGTACACTTTCATCTATACTCATAATTCTTGCCCGTTAAGTCCAACTGTTTCAATTAATAGCTCAAGTGATTCTGATTCCTTTCAGTCAGTTGAGACAGAGCGCAGTAGTAATAAGTCAAAGGAAGTTCAAACTCAATCTCCAGAATTTATCAATGTAAATGAAAGTCAAATGTTAGAAGATAGTTTACATGACTATAATGAATATGAAAATCAATTAACTTTGTCTGATTGTCAACCTTGTAACTTATCTAGTCCTACTGAAAACTTACATGATACAAATGTCTTATCACCAATTAGCAGTGATAATGACGACGCCGGTAGTGCTGAAATAGAAATACCTGAAAGAACATATACTAAAAGTGGACGACTTGTAAAGAAAACACAAAGACTGAATCTGTAAAAAGTAATTAGATATTTGTAAATAAACAACAACATTTGACTTTCACATTCTTTAGAATTAAGTATTATTTAAGTTATGACAAGCATGATAATTACACTGACAATTTTATTCTAATTCAATGTATGATTATGACAATATATTCCAAAATTCTATGTATTTCTAATGTAATATTTGCTAACCTTGTAGCTTAGAAACATAAGTTATTTATAGGTTTCTTCTTCTTCTTCGTTTTGTAGTTTGTGGCTGCTGCTGATTTGCAATTCAGCCAATGTCAGGTAAATCAGCTTATCACGTTTATCACAATGAAAATAAAAAGGAAAGATTATTATTATTTAAGAAAGAAAGAACCTGATGTTTTCTGAAATAAAAACGAAAAAGACAATGTTATGGACATCACAACACAAATAGATTACTTACATAGATTATAGTTTAATATTGTTATTATTAATAAATTTTGCCAGGATAGAGAAGGACTTAACAGTGGGGATTGTTAATAAATATTTAGTATTAAGGGGGAACAAAACATCATCACATTTAAGCAACAACACATACAAAGGGGGACATTTATTATTTAAGGGGCATTGGAAGAAGATGTGATCAATTGTACCCTCGTCTTCACCACAGGGGCAAGATGGATTATCTTTTAAGCGGAATCTATATAGTTGAACTGGAGAGCAAGTGTGACCCAGTCTCAGTCTAACCAAGACACTTGTGACTCTTTTACAGAACCTGCGAAGGGCTGGGTTAAAGAACCAAGGGCGAGGAGTTATACAAGGCTGAATAGATGAGTATTGATACGTGGAGGAAGACCATTTACTTTTCCAATCGGAGTTCAAATATTTGATTGGCAAGGAGATCAAATCATGTGAAAAGTTTTGATAAAATAAACGATCACCACCAGTAACAGCCTCTTTCGCCAGGCTATCAACAGTTTCGTTTCCATTAATACCGACGTGGCTAGGCACCCAAGCCAAAATAACATCTAGATTTGAGATTTTACAGAGGAACAGCAACTCTTTAATTTTGCATATCAAAACATTTCGCGCGCAATTTTTAAAAGGATTTTGGTGTATTGTTTGTAAGGCACTGAGAGAGTCGGTGAATATTATAGACTGTTTGAGGGACTGATTGGCTACAAACATAAGAGCGCTAAGGATAGCGAGGCATTCTCCGGAGTAAACTGAAGACTCCGGGGGTAACTTGTGCTGGGAGATGTGATTCAATGAGGGGCAAAAAACAGCACATCCAACACAGCTGTCATCTGATAGTTTTGAGGCATCAGTGTATATGTAAGACCAGCCCGGCCACCTAGTGTTTACAATTTGAAGGAAAGACTGATTAGCATTTGTAGTATTTTTGTGGATACCTACGGATTCTAAAATTTTGGGCACTGAAACAAGAGCATCGAATGTTGTGTTATAAATTGGTAATTTATCCGATTTAAATATAGGAGCTTCTAAATCTTTAAGTCGGTTCCAGCTGTTGACTATGAGTGGAGGGGATTTGTGGCTCCAGTATGTTTCTGATTCAATAAGGTGGGCTAGCATATTTAATCTTGGAAAGAGGGGGTGCGTACTTAATTGGATTGATCTGAAGATGTACCGATCCGCTAGATATTGACGGCGAAGTAGTAATGGTGGATCAGCGCACTCTACCTGCAGACCAGCTATAGGGGACGACTTCATAGCCCCTGTTACTATTCTCAATGCTTTGGCTTGAATTTTATCTAAGATGGACAAGCCTGTCCTGTTACACGGTTCTAAGATGAAAGACGCAAAGTCCAGATTACTCCTGATTAAAGCATTGTATAGCAATTTTTGAGAATATGGGTGCGCCCCCCACCAGGATCCTGACAGGGCACGCAGAATATTAATCATCTTTTCACATTTATTCGCGGTATATTCCAAATGAGCAATGCCTGTCAAGCGTGAGTCCAAAAATAAGCCAAGGAATCGGACTTTATTCTGTTGTGGGATTATTTGACCTTTGTATTCAATTACGACATTAGGTGTGCGGTACGAGCGTCTAAAAACAGTGCAGACGCTTTTTGATGGGGATAGTTGGAGACCATGATCATCCAGCCACTTCCCAAGTCTGTTCAGGGATATATTCAAACAGTCAGCTGCTACGTTCGTGTCTTTATTCTCCGAATAAATACAAATGTCATCCGCATATTGCAATATTTTACAGTCTACATCTATAACGGACCCAATGTCAGACGAGTAGATATTGAATAACAATGGGCTCAGAACCGAACCTTGTGGGAGTCCCTTCCAAATGCTACGCGAAGCAACCACTTCTCCATCAAGTCTTAATTTGATTTTTCGGCAGACTAGCAGATTGCAAATGAATTGAACTAATTTATGAGGTAACCCCAAGTTAAATAGTTTATTACGGAGAGTTGGTAGTAGAACATTATCATATGCAGCGGAGATATCTAAGAATGCGCCAACAACAGATTTATTTAATGAAAAAGCTAAACGGATGTCTGTGTACAGTGTGCAATGGCTGTCTGTTGTCCCTTTACCCTTTCTAAAACCCATCTGGTGATCAGGGAGCAGTTTATTATGTTCAACGAACCAATCCAATCTATTTTTAAGGAGATGTTCAACAATTTTGCATAAGGCAGAAGATAGGGCAATTGGCCTGTATGATGCTGCTAGACTAGCCTCCTTTCCAGGCTTTAATAGTGGAATAACCAGTTGCTCTTTCCAAGCGTCGGGGACAATACCCGAGGAGAAAAAAATATTGATGATAGATAAGAAATAAGTATGAACGTCCTCGGAAGCATTCCGAAGGAATGCATATGATACACCATCCAAACCTGGAGCCGTATTAGGTAGGTTAGAGATAACCGCGGTTAATTCGGATAATATAAACGGGCGAGACATAGGATCTTCTGAGACTGAATAAGAATAGAACATTGGAAATTCTGTAGGTATAGGTGCATGGGGGGGGGCAAGCTTATCTAGGAAATCATCAACCCATAGTGTAAGGTTAGAAGTCGGAGAGGGGGGATCTGCAACACCAGATCTATATCTCCTGATATTGCGCCAAACCACTTTAGGATGTGTAGTCGGGGAAATAGAAGTGCAAAAGTTTGTCCAACCGTTGAATTTGGTAGATGATAATAAGCGTTTGCATTTGGCTTGAATACGTCTGAATTCCAAGAAAACATCCATGGCGCTCATATTCCCATTGTATTCCAATTCAGCCTCATTACGATCCTTGACAGCCCGGGTGCATTGGTTATTCCACCATGGGGGGGAAGGAATGTCTAGGAGCGGTTTCTTTAGGGGGATCGCGACTGAAGCGACTGATAAAATGCACTCGACATACAGATTATAAACCTCTAGGCAATTCTGGGTAGTGACTGTACCAGGTAAGTTCCTAACCTTGTCGTCCAGTAGGCGGGAATATTGATCCCAATCGGCCTTATTTAAACAGAACTTTTGAAGGGGATTGAAAGGGATAGAGGGAGGATGGGTGAAGCTTGGCATCGTCAAAAGAATGGGAGCATGATCGCTACCGTATGTTAACGGTAAGACATTCCATAAAATAGATGAAGCTAGGGAAGCCGAACAAATTGACAGGTCTACAGCTGAAGGGTTTTGGTTGGGGGAGGTTCTGAACGTCGGGCGGCCATCATTTAGGATGCACAAATTGAGTTCGTCCAGTATATCAACTAAATGACTACCGTACGAACTACCATCTCGATCCCAAAGTCGATGGTGACAGTTAAAATCACCTACAATAATAACTGGGCCGGTGAGGTAGTTCATAATGATCTTCAGGTTATCTAAAATAGGAATAGAAGGGTGGGGGATATAAATACTCGCAATTGAGAATGTCGTAGTCTTAACAGCAACGGCATATATACCACTAAAAACAGGCAGATTAGTTTTGACAAATTTAAAATTATTACGAATTATTAACGCAGCTCCATCCCAGCCATTGTCTCCGTCATGACGGAGACATGAGAAACCAGGTAAAGAAAATTTATTTCCTGGTTTGAGTAGGGTTTCTGATATGGCTAGGATGGCTGGTTTGTGTTTATTTATAAGGTAAATAAGATCGCTTTTGCGACGGCGGATACTCTTAGTGTTCCATTGAAGCACTAGAGCCATTGTTGAAAAGGGAAATTAAAGCAGTTAATAATGTTGACATTTCTTGCAATTTGTAGACCACGTTAACAGGCACGGAGGATGGGGAAGGAGTACTATTTAAGAAGTAGGACATAATTTTATTGAGTTGGTCACATACTACGGATGGGTCAATATCAATAGGTTCGGTGGGCTGTGATGGGTAACCACAGCCATTGCGCAGAGGGGGGGGAGTGAATTCATTTAGAATAGCTTGGTGACTTTGACGGTCATAACCAGGCTGTAGGGGAGCATGGGGGCGTCTTTGTTGAAATACTGTCTTCCGGTAAGACTTGTTTGGTGACGACACGTTAAGTACTGGTTGACTAGATTGACTATTGAGGTATAGTGGGTTCTCAGGTGCTGCACTCTTTGCAATGGAGGCATATGATTTTCTGAAAGGAACATGTTTTTTCGCAGCTTCAACAAATGAAATGCCTTCATCTGTCATGGTGGTTTTGATATTTCTTTGCCGAGCATGTTCGGGACAGACTTTGCTGATAGCTTCATGGTTTTCCGAGCAGAATATACATTTAATAACCCCTACCGTGCATTCGCCGCCCGAGTGGTCATCGCCACTACATTTGAAGCAGCGGGGACGAGACCTGCACTGGTCTCTGGTGTGGCCAAATCGGCAGCATTTAAAACATTGAATGACCGGGAGATTGTATGGCTCGACTTTTAAGGAATTGTTCATGTAGAAAATGCGCTCAGGGGTCGTTTGGCCATCAAACGTCAGAACTATGGTTTCAGAGTCTGCTCGGGAAGTAGTTCTGCTTTCGATATCGAATTTTCGGTATTTTAGGCGCCTTGCTTTGATGATCTTTCCTACGTAGTGGAACGGAAAATCAACCCCTTCTAAGAATTCTTCAACTGATAGTTCAGTGGGAACCCCCCTGATTACACCCAAACGGGTGATGTTATATGTTGGGATAAATGTTTTGAATTTATCACCAATCGAGTTATTGAGGAAAGCATTAGCACCCTCAGCTGACTCAAATTCAACTGAAAGGCGATTCCGGCCAATCTTTTTAATACCATCAGTTTTTATGTTTACCATCAGTTATTTATAGGTTAGAATTTATTTCCTAAATGTCACTAACGTCAAATGACTTTTTGTTTTTTAATTTTTAAAAGAAAAAAGGGCATGTTACATCACTATGCCTTGTCTGTGGTCACGTCTCTAGTTAGTCGATGTCATACTTCCTGTCGAGACTGTAATAATTCACCATGTGAATAAACGTTCAATAAATAATTAAAATGGTTTGATTTACTACGCCGCCTCCTGACAACCACCAAACATTCCCGAGCTCATCAAGAAACACAAGAAGGACATTGCAGGAAGAATCACCAGATTATCCGAATAGTTTGATGATTCCGTGCTTCGGAAGGCACGTTAAGCCGTTGGTCCCGACTACCTACTTACTATCTACGGATGTAGTCGTTAATGAGCCATGTCAGAGGCCTTTGGCGGCGCATCAAATCTGACACCAGGGTTGGTGAAGTCGGTTTTCGACCTTGCAGCCCAGTCAGCCTACACGATATGATGATGACGAGAACACACTGACTGTGTCGTGATTTTGAACCGAACACAAATCTGAACAATTTCTCCAAACATACCATGATTTTATTATGACGAACTAGTGACGAACTCAGATGCGGAAAACGTGAAAAATTTTGTTCACACATAAAATTCCACTGTTGAACATTATTTGTGTAGGAACTGGAAAAGCAAGAGTAAAATCTCGTGTTTTTCCATATTTCTTTGAAAAAGTTTGTTTTGTTTACTGCTTGAATGAGGTAGGTATACAAAAATTTGAGTAGGCTCAAAAAATAGCTCGGTAGAATTCATATGTCTCGTCTAACGGCCTGCGTAAACATAGCCAACGTGGCCGGTGTTGCGAAAATAAAAACAGTCCGAAATTGCACTGTTTTTAACTAAATAAAGCTATTTTTAACAACAATTATTGGCATTGAAAAACTCTTTGAATTCAACAACTATTCAAGCTGGTTTTCTTAAAAAATAAATATATTACGGACAACATTAAATCTTATTTATCGGACTTTTTTCTCTCGCCTGCAGAACCTTTACCATGCAAGTTTAGGGCTCCCGCACACGACCGAGAATCGGTGGCCGATTATCGCCCAGGACAAGGACGGAAGATCCAGGTGATAACACGTCAGAGCGGGATGCCGACAAAAAATCGGCCACCGATTCTCGGTCGTGTGCGGGAGCCCTTATACTGGTTATAAATAAATGTAACTCGACTAAAGTACCCCCTGATCGATTTTTATCGGTTTATTCGCGCACGCAGTTTGACGAGGGTTGATGAGATGGCACGAGGCCACCAGGGCATATGAGGCTCCGTGCCTGGTGGTGCCAAGCTGTTCTGTAGGCCACACATCACCACCAGACGGGCAATCGATACCAATTGCTTCTCAACTTGTCTGATCTGATCGGTAACCACGAACATGAAAAGGCGAGTAAAGGTAGAAGCGCACTTTGGTGTATTGGTGAACAGCTAACTATACCCTACTGTGACGTACACAATAAATATGGGTACTCGGGAGAATTACATTTCATAGCCAGCCGGCGAGCGGGGATGTTCTGTCTGTGTCCTACGTACCATTATTAGCTAGTTTTACTAGATGCATCCCGATAAATAACAGTACGTCCTACCGGACGCAACACCTACCATACTCCGAAGGTCTCAGAATCGATTACTGAGCAGGGGGGGTGATGCAGTGATGCGTTATCCTTTGGTCACCTTGGGTGTTAAGTTTTTTTTTGCAAGGATTCTGATCGTCCTTAAAAATACAGGGTGTAAAGGACGGTGTACTTAAAACTGAAAGGGCGTGCTCAGGCAACGAACCTGAACCACTTTCCTAAAGAAACATTTTTGGGAAAAGAAAAAATGTTTTACCTCTCCATACAAGCTGTTTGTTCAGAGTGAGCAATTTGTATGGAGAGGTAATTTTTTTTTATGTCCCAAGAATGTTTTGGTACCAACACTGATGTACGGCAGTGAAAGCTGGGTATGGCAGAAAAACCATGAAAGTAGAATTAATGCAGTAGAAATGAGAGCGTTGAGGAGTATGATTGGTGTGAAATTGAGTGACAGGATTAGAAATAGTGTGATAAGAGAACGTTGTGGCGTAAAAGAAGACGTAGTGACTAAAATTGAGAAAGGGATGCTGAGATGGTTTGGTCATGTGGAGAGGATGAATGAAGGAAGATTGACGAAAGAGATCTACAAGGCGAGAGTGAATGGAAACGTTTTAAGGGGAAGGCCTCGGCGAACGTACCAGGACCAAATTCAGGACGTTCTGAATAAAGGCCAGGTTAAAAGTACCCTAAACCGACGAGCATGTATGAAAGGATTGAGGAAAGATCAGGAAGCAAGGGAAGTAAGTCAAGATCGTAGCAGGTGGAGAACTGTGATCTCTGCCTACCCCGACGGGAACAAGGCGTGATGTTATGTAAGAATGTTTCTTTGGGAAAGTTGTTCAGTTTCGTTGACTGAGCACGCCCTTTCAGTTTTCGGTACACCGTCCCTTACATCCTGTATACCTGTTACTTACCTACCCTGACGTCTCTATCCTACCAAGAACAGTTCTAAAAGAGAGTATAGAATCACTGAAAACACCGAAACGGTTCAATTATTAATGATACTAACAAAAAAATGTAGTCCAAAAAACGTGTGCATACCTCCTTCCCCCTACAAGATTTTTGTTTACTCAAGATTATTGGTGGATCGAATAACAAAACACAAAAATAAGTTAATGCAAAATGTCAGAGTATAAGAATATTGTAATGAGTGGAAGTAAACAAACTCCCACACCACCCGCCTTCGCGCCTCGCGGTGCATTGAGGCAGCGGCTTTCAAACTGTGTACATACGTACACGATTTAACTTTTTGTCGTGTGTCGGCGCAATGAGTTTGCCCATATAATGTTTGTTACGTGTTTCTAACAAAATTCCAAAACCCAATAATTTTATTTTATTGTCTGACTTAAGCCCGCGTTACACAGAGGCGGTAGCGGAAGCGTTCCGGTGCCGGTATTTTTTGTAAAGTATGAGTTCATATGCACCCTGTCACATTGAAAAGCGGTCGCGGCGCGGTATTTTGTTCCCGCCAAACCGCCCCGGACCGCTTTCGCAATCATACCGCCTCTGTCTGACTTGAGCTTTAATAAAGACTATAGTGCGCTCTTGCGCGCGAAGTACTTTTCCACGCTAGGCCAGCTGAACTGAACCATATCACAGATTAGATGATAGTAAACTGACGTTTCATATCCTTTCTACGGGCCAACGAGTTGTGCACCAACTCTAGCAATATCAAGCAGGTGAGTTCTCAGGAAGACAGACCCAAATGATTGCGTCATATTTTTTATTTACTTAAATTCCAGTATTAACTCGTAAGTTTGACAGCCTCTGAAAAAGTGCACCAGGAAATGCGCTAAGTAACTCATAAATATAAAGCCACCCATGATCACCTAACATACTTAATGATGACATAAAGAATTATCGTGACGCAGAAAAAACCTACTTACCCACATATTGGACTACTAAGTTATTGTCATCATCTCGGTTCCTGCCGAACAGCCAGTTGCACAAAGCGTCTTTAAAGATAAATCTCCTCTAAATCTATTGCTATCACTTAAAGTTGTTGTCCGTCTGTCAAGACCCTTTATCTCACGAACGGGTAAAATAAATAAATAAATAAATCAGGTTGAAATTAATACTATATATTAGGATCCATGAACCACACAAGATCTGAAAATTTCAATTTTTTACAATGACGTAATCAAAAGATATGGCATTTTATGTCCTCATCTCCATACATTTATTTAAAAATGATAAACCTACAGGGTACTTCCCGTTGACCTAAAATTATGAAATTTCGCAAGAAGCTAGGTCTCACAGTACAAATAATGGGAAAAGTCTGAAATCATTAAATATTACAACTTTTCTCACAACTAATGGTAACCAATTGTGGTGAGCTCCCGTTTCAAAAACATTCATATAAGAGAGGGGTCAAGTTGGATTGTCCCTGAGGCGATTTTTGTTTTAGTTTTATTTAAAAACGGGAACACTTACAAACTTGAAAATTGGTATGTTTATAGTGCATAAGCTATAAAATAACAACAAATAATAAAATTTGGTCAAGCGCGTGTCGGACTCAAAAAATCTAGCACATTAACTTACTGAAATTTCAACTAATACAATTATGATTATGTGGTGGTACGGAACCCTCAGTGCGCGAGTTCGACTCGCACTTGGCCGGTTTTTTATTTCGACCAGGGGGGTGATCGTGGTGATTTCAACGACATTTCCAAAACAAAAACGTTCGCCTCAAAATTCATGTTAAGTCTTAACTAAGTGTTTTAGGCAAACGTTTTTGTTTTGGTAATATCGTTGAAATTACCACGATCACCCCCCTGTGTTCCTTGGGAAAAGTTGTTCAGTTTCATGGGCTGATTCGCACCTTTCAGTATTATCACACTTTTCCGTTAGGTACACGTTGTACGTATGTCGCAGGCAAATCCTATAATTCGCCGTTTACATATGCGACCGGCAAATTGTATACGTTCGCAGATTGTAAACGGGGTTAGATCAGTACTGACTGACACACAGTGTGTCACAGACTTCAGGTTAATTAGTTAAGGCAAACCCAACCTAACCAATCCCGAACGGGACTACCATCTACCTACTACTTATTATCTACCTTACGACCACACCGCACGAGCCGAGTGAGCCGCGGGATCGGCCGGCGAGTGCCAGATAAAATGCCGAGGCATTATGTAAAATGACGAATTTATAAATTTCTCGGCATTTTGTTAAATGCCAAGGCAACTATGTGAAACGGCGTATTTATACAATTTGCCTGCGACAAGTATACTCAAGGGATATACATTACTTCATTAACTAAATTAGCTGTCTGGTACCAGGGCAGCATAGGATTCAACAGGTGGGGTCTCGGTCCTCGGTCTCGGGAATAAATTAGTGGGCGCGTCATATCCGGTCGGTTATCCACACCCTGTTGAACTGGCTGGCAAGGCAAGGCGGAAACACGTGAGCATACCAGGCTTTCAGACTAATTGGAAGGAAGACATAAACGAGGATCAAGCAAAGTTCCCCTTTATGTGGTCTAGTCTAGACTATAAAAAAACCGGCCAAGTGCGAGTCGGACTTGCGCACCGAGGGTTCCGTACCACCACATAAGCATAATTGTCTTAGTTGAAATTTCAGTAAGTTAATGTGCTAGATTTTTTGAGTCCGACACGTGCTTGAACAAATTTTATTATTTTTTGTTATTTTATAGCTTATGCACTATAAACATACCAATTTTCAAGTTTGTAAGTGTTCCCGTTTTTAAAATAGAACTAAAACAAAAATCACTTCCGCGACCATTCAACTTGACCCCTCTCTTATATGAATGTTCTTGAAACGGGAGCTCACTTCAATTGGTTACTATTAGTTGTGAGAAAAGTTGTAATATTTAATGATTTCGGACTTTTCCCTTTATTTGTACTGTGAGACCTAGCTTCTTGCCAAATTTCATAATTTTAGATCAAGGGGAAGTACCCTGCAGGTTTTGATTTTTTTTTTTTTTTTTTTGGTTTTGTTTTTTGAGGTACGGAACCCTAAAAAATGATAAGAGAAACCTCAATATCATTTTTGAAGACCTATCCATAGATACCCCACACGTATGGGTTGGATGAAAAAAAACATTTGAGTTTCAGTTCTATAATAAATAAATAGTCTTTTATTTCAGGTCTATAGTCTTATATTAGTCTTAGTCATAGTCTTATATTACAAAATATAACAATTGCAGAGAACGTATTGCGAGAAATATGTATGGGGAACCCTAAAATTTATTGTTTTTTTTCTATTTTTCTGTGACAATCTAATGCGGTTCACAGAATACATCTACTTACCAAGTTTCAACAGTATAGCTCTTATTGTTTCGGAAAAAAGTGGCTGTGACATACGGATGTCTCTATATGAATGACAAAGAGGTATGGTGCTCTGATATTCCAGCGAAACACAAGAAACACATTGTAAAAAGCTGACTCTTAAAGTAGGCCGCGCTGCAGTGGTTTCTTGCCGTTTCTTTTACGCTGCCATAGCACGATCCGAAACGGCGTAGACTCGCTCTATTTGCATTGTATTCTGCATGACATTCAATAAGTATTCTGTAAAGAATCTACATTGAATAAAATTATCTGAATCTGAATCTGGACGGACAGACAGACAGACAGACTTGACGAATCTATAAAGTTTCCGATTTTTGCCATTTGGCTACGGAACCCTAAAAACTACCGTCAAAAGGGGTATCTTGAGACTTGAGTTTCTATGCATTTAAACAGCTACGTCACTCGGCTGACGCAAATCTCATAAAATCCGTATACTATGCACTATGCCAATCGGTTTTAACATATTGCATATCTTCCTGGGGTTGTGCAGCAAAGTCTCACTTAATAAAATTGGAGAGAGCCCAAAGACTCATACTAAAAATTTCCCTTTTCAAGCCGCGCCTTTACTCTACTTGTAGTCTTTATGCTGAGGCCGAAGTATTATCGGTCAGAAAACTATTTATTTTGCAATTATTACTCAGGAAGCATTCTGAAATAGGTTTTGAAGCTGACCACCCTAACGCCGTGAAACGACGCAACTACGTCGTATGTGAGACAACTACTATCACTGCATCCTAGCTCAAAGGTCTTATAAATATTCTAAGTAAATAAGCTCCTAAAAATTTATCCATTGACAAAACAAGAATGTAAAAAACGTTTAACTGCTTGGCTATTGTCACTAGACTATGAGAACACGGAGGCTCTTCTCCGTTTTTCGAATTAATCTTCTCGATGTTAAAGCATTTTTACCATTTACTGATGCACATACACTTATTTACATTCACACATACCCTTTCTCTCTCACACACACACATTCCCTATCTATCTCTTTCACACACACACACACATACACATTTACAGATCTACTAAACATGATTTTAAATGTTTGTATATTTTTTATGTTTGCATGAATGTTTTTTTCTAAATTGACTATGTTTTAGTGTGCTCTCAAATTTTAAGTCCAGGTTTTCTGTAATACTCGTATTTTCCGATTAAAATATCATCTACTGTATTTTCTGTTTCCCGAGGGTGGGATCCAGGAGACCTATGACACAGGTCAATCCTAGTTTAGGCTCCTGTCTCCCAAATAGAGGTTTTATTAACGTTATAATAATGTTGCGCCTACAAAAGTTGTAAATTAAGTTTTTGGGAGAAAATAAACACAATTTTTTAATTTATTTTTTATTTTGAGTGTGATTATTGCAAAATTTTAAGGAATAGTTTATGACAATTTTTGTGAAAAAATGGCAGATATATCCTAGTAACATATAATAAACCGGCAAGTGCGAGTCGGACTCGCGCCCTAAGGGTTCCGTACCTATCTACCATATGATATACTAAAAGCTTTTGCTCTTTGATTTTAAAAACTCCGTGACCATCCAACTTGACCCCTCTTTTATAGAAAAGTTCTTGAAACGGGAGCTCACCTTAATTGGTTACTATTACTTGTGAGAAAAATTGAAATATTTAATGATTTTAGACTTTTCCCTTTATTTGTACTGTGAGACCTAGCTTCTTCCTAAATTTCATAATTTTAGGTCAACAGGAAGTACCCTGTAGGTTTTGCTTTTTTGCATAAATGTATTTAGATGAGGACATAAAAAGTCATATCTTTTGATTGCGTCGTTGTAAAAAATTTAAATTTTGTGTGGTTTATGGACCTTAATATTCGTTATCAATTTGAACCTGATACCTCTTCTCGTTCGTGAGAAAAAGGGTCTTGACAGACAGACAGACGGACCACAAAGTGATCCTATAAGGGTTCCGTTTTTTTTATTTTGAGGTACGGAACCCTAAAAATAGTTTTACCGCTGTTCCTCTCTTTAAATTTTCACAGCCTTAATTTAAAGTTTGTGCTAGATACAACAACAAAAAATAAGCCTGTAAAACTTTGTCTGTGTAGGTAAGAGTTCTTACTATTTTCTCTTGTGTTTGTTAAACTTTGTTGCCTTAGTCTATTGTGAAAATAGTGTGGATATGTTTTTTCAGATTTAATTGCCATGGAAATTATAAAAAAAATATTTCTCCAAAATGGTGTTAGTTTGGGTAAAATGAGACAAGGTATCCAGTAACCACGATGAATTCATGATGATGAATTTCCAGACTTAAATGATGTGTGCACAAACCATTTAGACATTTTGCAGAATTTCGCTATTCGCTAGACCCGCAAATCAAATATGACGCCTATCCTGTTGGGTCCTTCGACGTAGTGAAGTTATTTTAGGGTCAAAACACCAAGAAACCAACCGAAAAAGAAAGAAAATTCGAACTTATCAAACTAACGTGAAATTCATAAGGAAACCGAACAAAATCGAGGACACTTTTATCTCTCCTGTAGTGGATGACATAGGTACAAGAAGTTTATCCAGATCAAAAACTGGCGCAAATTCAGTGCAAAAAAGAGTCAAGAGGGAGATATGTTTTCCTCAAAGTTAGTCGTAAATTTAATTGCTCCTAACTTGTTTTTCTCCCATAATAATCATCGTAGAGTGTTAGTGTAAAAACTGATTAATAAAGAAAAAAAATTAAAAACGTACTAACTGTCTCAAGATAGCTAAGTTCCCGGCTAACCTGAGTTTTGGCCCGAAAACTATGTGTGTCTCAACATACCCCACTTTGATGGGTAACATGAGACAGCAAGCAATTTTTTTTGGTGTGTCCTAGGGTTGTGCAAAGCAAAAAAATCGAAAGAGGAGACAAAGACTAATGTATGAAAAGATCAAACTATTCCAAATTACTGATAATGAGCTCAGGGCAGAAGCACAAAGTTCAAAATCGTCTCAAGATACCCCGTTTGACGATACTAAACTAAAAAGGAACATCAAAAGCATAGCCGGCCAAGTGCGTGTTGGGCCATGCGCAGTATAGGGTTCCGTAGTTTAACCGTTCTGACGGGTCCATTTGAGCGCTTTATTTTTATTTTAAAATTGTTTAATATAATGTATGCTAATAGAAGTACCAAGAAGGAGAATCTAGAAAAAATCAGCGTGATGACCAAATTTTAACTGGAAAAGTCATATTGAACAAATATGTTCGAAACTGACCCTTTTGTTAGGTAAGTTTTACCACTTGCAGTACGTCTTAGACAAAAAAACTTTGTTTCTGGTATACTACGCTTTAGTAGATTCTATCATTAACTACGGGGTGAGTGTTTACGGCAGGACATTTAGTAGCTATTTAAAAAACATTAAGCAGCTTCAAATTAGGATAATAAAGTATTTAGTGAGCAAAAAGAGAAAAGAAAGCTGTAAAAAAGATTATGATATGTTATTTTCAATCTGTAAAATTTTACTCGTTGAACTTAAAGTAAAGTACACGTTGGCTATTGAACAATATTACACGACTGAACACAAAAATAAGGTTACTAATAATTACAATACAAGACAAGTAAGAGAAGGAAAATTTATAACGCCACCTGCTATCAATTACTACGGAGAAAGATGTACGAACTATTTAGTTCCGAAAATATATAACGAAATAGACTGGTTAAGGGATGATTCAAAACAGTATTGTATTACTACCATCAAAAATAAATTAAAAAAACATTTATTAGAGTTAATTTAGAATAAGATTGGATTCAATATGTAACTTACAAGTAGGTTAGCAATTGTAATAATATAGTATTGAGTGTATTTGTTTCGCCAACAAACTACTCTGTAGTTTGGCGATATATTTGAATGTAACTACTTGTATGCAATTTTCAGGAAAATAAACTAAAAAAAAAAAAAAATCTGCACTTACATACATACATACATAACATCACGCCTCTTTCCCGTTGGGGTAGGCAGAGACCATCTGCCATCGCGATATTTCAGAATCTCTGAAAAAGCGACTGACTTCAATGGGAAGCGATGAAAAATTCACAGCGTAGTAAGTAGGTGACCTAGTGTTGCCTGCCCGCAGTCATACAACATTGCACTGCGATAGGTCTTAGATACACCGGCTTGGGGCTAGAACCGCTTTTGAACAAGCTATAAGCATCTTTGGCAAGGTACTGCAGGAATAAGAAAATTGGGTAAAGCATGATTAATCTAGCTCGTTGGTGATGAGATGTTGGTGAAAAACAAGTTTAACAGTATGGCCCACCGTCGCGAGGTTGCATGTCTGTTGGTCTTTTACAGATTGTCGGGACTTTGGTGAGTGTGCTCAAGAGCTCCATGAGCTCATTCCACCAGCCCCCTTTTACCATCGGGAGTCCAGACACACCACAGGATATCACCCACACTTGGTTGATATTCCACATTATTAACGCGCACGGCCAAAGAGTGGAATTCTCTGCCTGAGGCAGTGTTTCTCGAGTTCATATAACCCGAATCTATTCAAGTCGCGAGTAAGTTCTGGCCAAGCTCGTTCCATCGTCTTCCTCATCTTTGTCCTCAAGACTAGATCGAGGTCAAGAATTAGCCCATTGACAATAAGAAAATAGTAATAATAACATCAGCCTGTATTTCGAACTTTGGTAACTGCATTGGGATCCACAACAGAAATAGGCGCGGTTTGAGGAGGCCCGCATTGCAGATATGCTCCATTTTAGTTTGGGGATGAAAAGGGGGCACCCGATGCACTTAACCCCTGCATATTTTATACACCTATTAACTTTTTCATGAGCTTTACGAGTAGACTGCGGTGCTGCGGTTTCCTAAAATAACGAATTCTTCTTGATCTACTGACTGATAAATAACCGTAAGTCGGTGTAATTCCACCTCATCTCTTTCCTTGGGAGTCGTAAAAGGCTACTAAGGGTTAAATAATTTGATGGTGGGTAGCAGTGTCCTTCCGCGTGTGTAATGAATTGCGGCTGTTAGGAAGAGGAGTTGTTTGATTGCGAAATTGATTTGAGTGAAAATAAAAGATTCCCGGTACAGCGACACTCACCAGCAGAAATTCCGCGGTGGAACTTACCACAAGAACAGAATAAAGTAATAGCACTATCATACAGACAGAACGGACACCCTCCAACCCCCTTGCAATCCACCCCGTACGGGGGTGCGCACCCGCCCGCGAGATACTCGTGGTCCTTCCGCGACCTTCCAATTTCAAATTTCAAATTCGCGTTCCATGTATGTAGTGTTCGCGGTGTGCTTTCGTTGTCTCTTCAATGGCACGCTGTCTAGACTAGACCAGAATAAAAATGGAAACTGAGGAAGTAGGATCGTGTACCTTTAATCACACACTTTACCGTTACACTATATCTAAAAACATACAGAACACGTTTTTTAATACCCTCCTTCATGCCCCGCGCGCACGCGCGTGCTCCTTCTGACGGTCTTTTGTCTGAATATGCGAGCCTACGCGACCTTCCAATTTCTAATTTCTAATTCGCGTTTGATGTATGTGGTGTCCGGGGTCAGCCAGGGTGTGCCGTAAGCTCTTGTGACATTTGCTTCGTGGTTGCGGATCGTTCCGTTCCGACGAGGAAATTCCGCTTAAGTGTGCGGCGACGGAAAGACCCGTCCCCAATCGTTCTGATGCGGGACTTCTGCAGGTGTGACACCACACTGTCATAATAAAAACCTTTATACAGTTGCGGACGATTGAAAGAGTTCGTATCGTAACTCGTAACAACACCCGGAGTGTGTTGCATCCTTAAGACCCTCAAGTAGTGGGACTAGTCTCGTCAGATTAAGGATGTCTCCACTTATTCTGTTAATGTTATCAAAAAATTCCTATGGGCTTTTGACACCAATTGGTTGTTTCCGAAATTATAAAATGTGCCTTCTCAATACACCTAGGTATATGACATCATGATCCCTGGATAATCTTGAACACCTTTTTTGAACTGCTGCAGCACACATCGACAAGCCAGGTGGTGTTTTGCGTTATGTGGAATTTTGCGTAGTTGGTATTTCATGTATTTTTTTTAAAAACCCGCAAAACACCACAAAACTTCGAGTTGGTGTTTTGCGTATTTGGTGTTATGCGTCTAGAGGACATACATACCCCAAGCGGGTACTTATTTACTTACCTACTTACATGTAAGTATTTTCTATCGTTCCGACTGTTGTTATTTTACTTGTAAAAATTTCTGTTTTGTATTTTTAAGTGTAGTCTGTAATATGTGAGTGTGTGTTTGACTGTTTATAGACAAAATAGACGAGTTATCTACATCTCATTTATTAGGAACGTACTGACACCTAAAACAAGACTTCTGCTGAAAACAACAAATTTTCGCAAGGATTATTGGTCAAACATCAGTTTCTACTAGGTCTACTAAACTGAACAACTTTCCCTAAGAAACAGTGATCAAAATACGATTTTTTTTGCAACAGCCGCAATTCATTAAAGTGTATGAACATGTCACCCGGAAAGGCTACACATCCACCATCAAATAATTTCGTTGGGTGTCGTAAAAGACTACTAAGGAGTAGCCTTTTACGACACCCAAGGGAAGAGATGAGGTGGAATTACACCGACGTACGGTTATTTTTAGTCAGTAGATCAAGTAGAGTTCGTTATTTTGCGAAACCGCAGCACCGCAGTACCAGACAGAGCTCATGTAAAAGTTAATAGGAGTATAAAATATGGGTTAGTGGCATTTGCCCCCATTTTCAAATGCCCCCGTGTCAAACGCCCCCAGTATCAGGGGCTAAGTGCATCGGGTGTTCCCTTTTCATCCCCAAACTAAGCTAAATACTTAAATCGTATCTGCAATGCAGGCCTCTTTCTGTTGTGGATCCCAAATCCCAATGCAGTTATCAAATTTCGAAATACAGGCTGATGTTATTATTATTTTTAGGGGTTCCGATAACAAAATGGTAAAAAAAAGGAACCCTATGGTGCCGCGTTGTCTGTCTGTCTGTCACACCTGTATATCTCTATCTCAGCAATCACTCATGCTATCAACTTGAAATTTGGAATAGTTTTAGAACGTTTGTTTCCCGTGGCACTACTGCGTGGCACTACCAGTAGTGTATCGTTCCCCCCCCCCTTATCTTCGAAGTTTGAGAATGGAAAAATCTGGATTAATTACAGTCGATAGAAGTTTATGTGAATATTACTGCAAAAAGAGAACGATTTTTTGATGACATTCAATAAGTATTCTGTAAAGAATCTACATTGAATAAATAATCTGAATCCGAATCTTTAGAAATCTGCAAAAACCTTTACAAACAAATTTAGTTTTGCGATCCTAAAAATGGACTTTTTTGCTTCCACTAATACTAAAGGTATATCGGAACCCTCGGCGCGCGAGTCCAACTCGCACTTGACCGTTTTTAGGGTTCCGATACCAAAATGGTAAAAAAAAGGAACCCTTATGGTGCCGCTCTGTCTGTCTGTCCGTCTGTCTGTCACACCTCTATATCTCAGCAACCACTTATGCTATCAACTTGAAATTTGGAATAGTTTTAGAATATAGTTGCCCAACTTAATTGCACAAGAAAAAATTTTGAAAAAAGTATGATTATTAATATAAAGGGGGCCAAAATAGGGGGGGCCAAATTTCAAATTGTCGCTACTAGGTCGAGTGGGGTATCATATGAAAGGGCTTTACTTGTACATTTTAAAATATATTTTTGTATTTTTTTAAATTTCTTAGTTTTAAAGTTATGATGAAAAATGTCAAGAAAAATACCATTCCCCCCCCCTTATCTCCGAAGTTTGAGTAAGGAAAAATCTGAATTAATTACAGTTGACAGAAGTTTATATAAACTTTACAGCAAAAATAAAACGATCTTTCTAAGTTGCACAGTTTTTCAGAAATCTGCAAAAAACCTTTACAAACAAATTTAGTTTTGCGGTCCTGAAAATGGACTTTATTGCTTCCAAAAATACTATAGGTATATTGGAACCCTCGGCGCGCGAGTCCGACTCGCACTTGACCGGTTTTTTAGAAACAATTTGCTCGATTTTTGTTTTAGTTTTTTTTTTAGTAATAGTAGGTCAAAAAGGCCTAGGCCTGATGATGTTTTGTGACAAATAAATGAGTACATACTTACATAAATAGATATGATTTATACTTGCGATTGTCGGCGCTTGGTGAAACTCCATATTCAGTTTTTGAATTGAAACACTTTAGTGTTGCACGATGTTAGATGTCCGACAAATGTGTTTAATTTATTCGTATTCTCCTGAAGATGCTAAATAATTAGCGAAACCGGTTGACAAAAATCAAAATTCGTGAACCAGTGTCCAAGTGTTTCAATACAAAAACTGATAAATAGATATGTAACAGCACCTACTTACAACCAATACACAATTGTTTTTACAGTGCGGGGATCGAACCAGCGACTTACTGCGTGGAAGGCGGGGCGCCGGGGCCACTACCAACGACACCAAAAGGCCAGTTGACATTTCCATAATACCTACTGTCAAAATAACGTAACTTGATATGAATGACAGCAAGACTGAGCTATTTGTGAGAACTGGACGAAGAGAAACGTCTCTCTGTCGCTCCAATATCTTACGCATCGATCCGTCCTGCTCTCACACTGCTGTCATTCTAATCAAGCTTTGATCCAATTTTTTCGTTTATCAACACTTACCAATACATTTGCAGTTATGTCAAAAGCAATCAGTTAAAGCTGTCGGAAAAAAACAAGTTTGTAACACAATATTATACTTTAGTCAAGTACATTTTACGAAAATTACAAAAAAAATTGTCGCCGAGGTGTGCCGGCGACTTAGAAATAAGGGTTTGGACCCCCGCTCCGGGTCATACCTGGTGCAAAGGCTATCCATTGCGATTCAAAGGGGCAATGCCGCTAGTATCATGGGCACCTTTGCACCAGGGATGATAAGGGGCGGGTTATTTGACTGAAAATTGTTAATTAATTTTCGAAAAATGTACTTGACTAAATATAGTGTCATGGCTGCAAAATGTATGGGTAAGCGTTAGAATAAACGAAAAAAAAAATTATTATACATAATTTCGACTGTAGAACCTTACTTATGTACATTTGCATGTAAACCAATTATAGTAAGTGATCTATTACTACCGTTGTATGTTCAACATCCTTGAAAGTGTACATGTTAAACGATTGTTCGACCGTCATTGAACAATTCGTAGGTACTATGTAGTGCAAGTACTTGTACTTAAAAATGCAGGTCTCAAATAGACTCAAAATATCCGTCATACAAATAGCAAAGATTTTTTTATTACAATAAAATTAAGGCTTGAATTTGAAAAAGTCGACAGAGGCTTATGTAAATATAGTAAGTAGGTAAACTGCCGGAAAAAAAATATATTTAAATAGTAAAATATAATTATTTTAATGAAAATTAAACTTAAATCCTTTCATGGTACGGAACACTTAAGATCGTATCTCTGACTCGCAATTGGCCGGTTGAGTTAACAAAACTGAACAACTTTCCTAAAGAAACATGTTGGGATATGAAATTTTTTTTTTGACCTCTCCATACAAATTGCCCACTCTGGTCGAACAGTTTGTATGGAGAGGTCAAATTTTTTTTTCCTTTTCCAACAAATGTTCTTTGTGAAAGTTGTTCAGTTTCGTTGACTAAGAACGCCCTTTCAGTTTTCGGTACACCGTCCCTTACACCCATCCATAATACATTATACTAAGTATAAATAAACCGATTTCAAAAATCACGATTGGTAGCCGTTACTTCACTCATTCGCCACACCACGTAGATAAAAGAATATTTCAATAGATTTTATATTTTATCGTGTTTTAAAGGCGATAGCGTTATATGGGGAAAATACGTAGGTAATCGTCTAATCGTCGAACGATAACTATTGAAACTATCGGGAGCGACGTAGAGTTTTGGTACGTCTACTAAACTATATAGCGGCTTATTTGCTACAAAAAATAGTAGTAGTAGTAGCACAGAATAAAGTAATAGTACTATCATACAGAACAGACACTCTCCGCCCCCCTTGCAATCTCCCCCGCTACTCCGCGCGCACCCGCCGCCGTCGCTTCGCGTGGTGCTCCTGAGGGTCTGTACTGAATATGCGGACCTACGCCCGCTTCCTATTTCAAATTTCACATTCGCGCTCGATGTATGTAGTGTCCGGGGTGTGGTTTTAGGGTTCCGTACCTCTAAATAAAAAAACGGAACCTTTATAGGTTCACTTTGTTGTCCGTCTGTCTGCTGTCTGTCTGTCTGTTTATCGGTCTGTCAAGACCCTTTTTCTCACGAACGGGTAGAGGTATCAGGTTGAAATTGATACCGAATATCAAGGTCAATAAACCACACAAGACCTGAAAATTTTAAGTTTTCACAATATTTTTACACAATTCCATACATTTATGCACTAAAGCAAAACCTAGAGGGTACTTCCCGTTGACCTAAGATTATGAAATTTGGCAAAAAGCTAGGTCTCACACTACAAATAGAAGGAAAAGTCTAAAATCATTAAATATTATAATTTTTCTCACAACTAATAGTAACCAATTAAGGTGAGCTCCCGTTTCAAGAACTTTTCTATAAAAGAGGGGTCAAGTTGGATGGTCGCGGAGTTTTTAAGGTGGTTGCTGAGCAGAAGTGCTGCCACTTTGAGAAATAAATTTATTGCGTCATAAATACAAAACATTTAATAAGGATTGTTTGATTGGCGGCAATTTGGGGTAGTTCTATATTTTATTATCCATCACATGACATCTTAGCTTATCGTGAATAGCTTTGTATTGTAAAACTGCCAAAAACGGCCACTTTTAGCACTTTACCAATATATGATATAAATGATAAGCTAAGCTATGATGTCATGGGTTATAACATATATAACTGCCCCATATTGCCGCCAAACGAACAATACTACAGAAAAGTTTTGTATTTGCGACGCAATAAATTTATTTCTAAAAGTAAGGTGCTGCCACCCAGCAACCGCCTTAAAATCAAAGAGCAAAAGATTTTGGTATATCATATGGTAGATAAGTACACAACCCTTAGGGCGCGAGTCCGACTCGCACTTGGCCGGTTTTTTTTCAATACCATATAGGGACATAATTATACATTCTCTCGCCAATTTTCGTTCATTCATCCTCTCTTCATTAACGAATCATGATACTAAACCACCTTAGCATTCCTGGCTCAATTTTAGTCACTCCATCTTATTCTTTAGAGACTTGTTCAGTCAAAACTGAACAATTTTTCCAAAGAAACAAGCGTTGGAAAATTAAAAATTCTGTATTGAAGTATGATATATGGACGCCTAAACTGAAATGAAGTGATGGTTTTTTTGGAATGTACCTATGTTTATTTGGGAATATTGTTCAGTTTCGTGGGCTAGGCACGCCCCTTGAATTATGACTTAAAAGTTATACATATTTGTTTGTAGTAGGCTTACCTGAGCACCTGAGTACAATACGATTATTTAACTGAATGACCGACAAAGAGAGTCAACCCCCTCGAGGTTAGCCAGTTGCCGTGAAGCTGGTCGAATTTGATGGACATTCAGATGTAACTAGACAACGTAAAGGTTAAAAAAATTCTCTTTAAAATTGAAATTTGAATTATAATGAAAACAAGTCACGTTGCTTGAGATTTTATTGATTTCCTCTTTTCTTAAGTACAAAGCTTAGGTACTATGATTGTTTTATCTTTACGTGAGAGCTTTGCATAGGAGTGTTTTCACTGAAATGGTAGAGCTGCTTGTGAGTACATGGAGATGTACCTCAAGAGTTACACATAAATAAAATAGGGTACTAGGTTGCATGACTGCTATCTTAAACTTATGAATTTAAGTTATTTTGCGAGTACTCTTCAAATGTTTTATAATTTCCTTTATAAATAGGAAACTTTAGGTTCTTTTGATACTTTTGGGGTTCCGTACCTCAAAAGAAAAAAACGGAACCCTTATAGGATCACTTTGTTGTCCGTCTGTCTGTCTGTCAAGACCCTTTATCTCAAGAACGGGTAGAGGTATCAGGTTGAAATTAATACTATATATTAGGGTCCATGAACCACACAAGATCTGAAATTTTAAATTTTTTACAACGACGCAATAAAGGATATGGCATTTTATGTCCTCATCTCCATACATTTATGCAAAAATGCAAAACCTTCAGGGTACTTCCCGTTGACCTAAAATTATGAAATTTGGCAAGAAGCTAGGTCTCACAGTACAAATAAAAGGAAAAGTCTGAAATCATTAAATATTTCAACTTTTCTTACAACTAATGGTAACCAATTGTGGTGAGCTCCCGTTTCAAGAACATTCATATATGAGAGGGGTCAAGTTGGATGGTCGCGGAGGCGATTTTTGTTTTAGTTCTATTTTAAAAACAGGACCACTTACAAACTTGAAAATTGGTATGTTTATAGTGCATAAGCTATAAAATAACAACAAATTATAAAATTAGGTCAAGCGCGTGTCGGACTCAAAAAATATAGCACATTAACTTACTGAAATTTCAACGAATACAATTATGATTAAGTAGGGGGTACGGAACCCTCAGTGCGCGAGTCCGACTCGCACTTGGCCGGTTTTTTTTTATATTGTCAATGGGCTTTTTCTTGACCTCGACATAGTCTTGAGGACAGAGATGAGGTCGACGATGGAACGAGCTTGACCAGAAGAAGCCTATTTACTCGCGACTTAAATAGATTCGGGTTATATGAACTCGGGAACACAGACGCAGGCAGAGAATTCCACTCTTTGGCTGTGCGCAAGATGTTTAATTAAAAGTGCTTCAAAGATGTTTCAAAGCGCTTTGAGCGAATGTGTGGAATATCAACCAAGTGTGGGTGATATCCTGTGGTGCGCCTGGACATAGAAAAACCTAGATACTTGGGGAAAGTTGTTTAGTTTCGTGGTCTGACTCCACATTTCAACTTTTCGGAAAATATTCTTTGCCTACCTTACATGTTCTTTACTTTATTGTTTTGTTGTCACGGGTGTTAAACTGTTCCGGCGATCGATCTCGCGGTGCCTTTGTGCATGGCGCGGGGCGGGGCTGCGCGAGCGCAACACGCTCTGTATGGAGATGCGATGGTAATGCTCCATTATGCTTATTATCACGACGCCGACGGGTGGATGTTTCGTGCCCTACCATGCCCTACATTCCACGGGGCTTTCATTCTAATCTAACCTAGTAGATCATCTGATTCATTCAGCCGGATCACAGATTCCTACCATACAAATATTTCACACGAAGAAAACATATTGGGCGGCCTTATTGCTACAGTAGCAATTTCTTCCAGGCAACCGTTTGAAGAAACAGTGCCAGGAGAAAGCAACGCGGGTTGAAAGAGGTTCCAGTGCGGTTAGTGCCAGATAGACATATTGAACTCATTCTATTATTATTAAGTTTTTAGATGAAATACCTAGAAGAAGAATGTAAAAAAATCTGTTTTTAGGGTTCCGTACTTCAACAAAAAAAACCGGCCATGTGCGAGACTGACTCTCGCGCCGACGACGACAGTTCCGTCCAATAAACACTTTTAGAAGCAATGAAGCAAACAGCCTCCGTGGTGTAGTGGTAAGAGCTCGGCTCTCGATCCGGAGGTTCTGGGTTCGATTCCCGGTGGGGACACTGTCAAACAAAAATCTCTTTGTGCGACCTCCCTAGTTTGTTTAGGACATTGCAGGATGAATCACCTGATTGTCCGAAAAGTTAGATGATTCCGTGCTTCGTAAGGCACGTTAAGCCGTTAGTCCCGACTACTATCTACAGATGTAGTCGTTAATGATGAGCCATGTCAGAGGCCTTTGGCGGCTCAACAACTCTGACACCAGGACACAGATAAACTAACCAGGGTCTGTGACGTCAGACATCGTCACACCAACGGGCCAGTCAAATATCCAGCAATTATCAAAGCCTCCTAAAGACCATGACACACCACGAACACTAAATACCTACATCGCGTAGGCCCGCATATTATGTATAAAAGACCCTCAGAAGCACCACGAGAATCTCGCGGGTAGGTGTGCGCGGGGATGCAGGGTTCATTGCAAGGGGGGCGGAGAGTGTCCGTTCTGTATGATAGTCATCATAACATCCCATGAAACGTCCACTACAGGACAGGGAGCTACCTCCAGAATTCTAACTTTTGCTGGAAAAAAAGTAGAGGGGAAGAACCATAATCACCTCGCTTGTTAGCGTTACAGCTGGCACCATGGACCGCGGTTGTAGGTGACCGCAGTAAGTAAGATGTAAGATACACAGGAGGATGCTGCAGCCCATCCTCCAGTTTATAACCCTTAGTCGCCTCGTACGACACCCACGGGTATGTATGGGTTGGTACTATTCTTTGCCGGCACCTCATATGATAGTACTATTACTTTATTATGTGACCTTGAGACAACTACTGGAGATTGACAAACACTCGTGTTGACACAATCGGATTGTATTGTGATGGTAGGAAGGTACTTTCTTTCAGAGGATTCATCTCTGTATGAATAGGATTCAGCGAATAGTCCCACAACACAACTCGGCCGCTCCGCTACAATACGCTGGACGTGGATGTTTGTTCATGGCTTCCGTTCTCACGGTCGGCGCGGTCTACGAAAGTTACAATACCCACTACAATCACAGGTGTTCTATACACGAAGAGTACAAAATAACTCTGGCTGTGACCGTTAATGCGCAAAGACAGAAAATGGAGGTGAGAGCGGCAGGTGGAGGAGTTCAATGGCTCTCCGCCTGTCAATATGAGCAGAAAATAACCATCAGAGCCAAACTCATCTTGCACACGCTGCACCTACCTACCCTCCTCACTAGGTATACTGTGACAATACGCATGATGAGGATCACAACTAGATGATTCTTCCTAGGTCCTAGGCTTCTTTTAGGTACAGTCAAGAGCACTCGATCTTGACACATTGAATTGTATTAATTCCATTAGCTGCTATAATCCACCAAAGAACGCGAAGTTTTCTAAACAATTTTTTTTTATGATGTGTTAAAAATGTGGATATTGGTGACATGTGAAACAATGATAGTTTAAGCGTTTTGTATGTGCTTCGTGTAATTGAAGAGAAATCTCTTCCTAACCGTACAATTTTTATTTAAAAAGTTCCGTATCCTTTCGAGAAATAGATGTTAATATATTCTTGCAAATAAACGTCATTCATTCTTTTATAAGTCGCGCTATCATGACCTGCCCTGCAAAAATAACACTTCTTCTTCCTTTCCTATTCCCATTATTTGGGGTCGGGTCTCCTCACCCTTCTGCGCCAAGTAGGGTTTGCATTATTCGTTTCATTTTACTATTCGAATAAAATGAATACTTAGAGAGCTAAATATTCGAATATTTTTTAACATTTATTAAAAATAATACAATTTCAATTCAATATAAAGAACAGCAGCTAGACCGGGATTTGGTTTGATTAAAGCATTGTTCTATTCAAATAAAATCAAGTATTTTAATTAGTTTTATTGTTGAATGGTCAATAAAACCACATTTACCGCTTTACAAAGTAAACTTAGGTTAGTCTTCGCACTTACTGTAATGTTTCTTTTTGTTTCTAATTTGAATTTAAGTATTTGCGAAAAATCATACAGAAACACGTATTTACCTAAGCGTTTCTTGAAAATCATCCTCTAAGCTTCTAGTTCTATACAATTAACCGGAGTTCTACACAATTTTTCATCTTTCATTTCATCCGATTTGTGTATCGACACACCTGAGAAAATCCCGGGCCTGAACGATCCACGACGGATCTTTCCGTAGTTGGAAGTTCGGCGGCGGAAAATCCATGTCGGAACTTTTCCCAAAATCTTGTTACCTGATGAAACAATAATGGATTATGAAAAAATAATAATATGAATGCATTGTTTAGGTAACACATTACTTTCACTTGACGGAAAGAGGGGATGAATTTCTGAAAATAATCTATAAATTTTCATAACGTGAAATATACACCTATAAAATTTCACATTTCTAGCATTAGCAGGTTCAGAGTTCCATACAAATTCTCATCCTTCTCAAACTAACAAAAAAACTTAAACATTTTCACTTTGTACGAAAACTTAAATTTATTATTTATATAATTAAATACCTGTAACTTCAAAAATTAAAAACTTTTAGACTTTGTAAATTGACAAAAACTCATCCCTAATTTTACCCCATTTACGGATAATTTTTAAGAAACGGTCAAACATGTGTTTCTTTATATTTTACCATAAGCTTAAATTCAAATTTGTAAAAATTTTACCACAAAAGCAAGACTTTTATACAGTCAAATTTCTTAAAATAATATCTAATCGCGAACCTTCATAACATGAGAAATACATCCTCCAAATTTCATGTATTTAACATAAGCACATTAAGCACTTTCGGAATGCCATACAAAGTTCATCATTTAATCTCTTTGAGGGATGAATTTCTAAAATAGCTTCGAGAAATGCCAAGTTAGAGCGAATGAACTCAAACTTAATAAGTCGTGGCTCCGACAGTGGGGTGTTAAAAATGTGGTGAGTTTCAGCGCCACGCAATCTCAGGCATATCTGTTCTGCGGCAAAAGAAGTCCGTTCAATCTGGCTCCTACTTTTTGAGGTATATCTGTACCAGTTACTGACAGCCTCGAGCTTACTTGGCATCAAGTTGTGTGCAAACTTGAACTTCGTCGCCAATGAGTCAAAAACCCAAACTGCGCCAAAAAAGCTGGGTATCCTCAATAAAGTTGAGCGATAATTCACTCCTGGACAGCTTCTAGTTTTATATAAAGCACAAGTCCGATCTTGCATGGAGAATTGCTGTCACCTTTGGGATGGCTCAGCTAAATACCAACTAGATGCACTTGAATCGATAGACCACAGAGCCAAAAAGCTCGTTGGTGATGAGATACTGGTGAAAAACCATGTTTCACAGTCTGGCCCACCGTCGCAAAGTTGCATGTCTGTCGGTCTTTTACGGATTGTACTTTCAGTGTGCTCACGAGCTCTACGAGCTTATTCCACCATCCCCCTTCTACCATCGGGAGACCAAATGCACCGCAGGATACCACCCACACTTGGTTGATATTCCACACATTCGCAAAAGCGCTTTGAAACATCTTTTATAATGCGCACGGCTAAAGAGTTGAATTCTCTGCCTGCGTCTGTGTTCCCGAGAATCTATTTGAGTCGCAAGTATAGGCTTCTTCTGGGGAAGCTCATTCCATCGTCGATCTCATCTGTATCCTCAAGACTAGATCGAGGTTAAGAATAAGCCCACTGACAATAAATAAAAAAAGCTGAAACATGTACTTTTTGAATTTTTACAGAGCTTAAATCCAAATTTGTATATCTGAAACTTCAAAAATGAAGGACTTGACGACCAACGAACTGACAAAAATTCATTCCCTATTTCACTTCCTTGAAACTATTTCTTTATTTTTATCGAAATCTTAAATGCATATTTGTATAAATCTCACTTCACAAAAAATGAATATTCATTAAGGTATTCATACGAAACATTTTACCTCATTTCATTTTACTCTTGCTTAAAATCATTTTCTGTACATGATTTGAAAAACATACCGTACGAATTTCATGCTTCTAGATTCATCTGTAGTTTCGGCTGTGCTTTGACGAGTCAATCAATCAATCAAGAATTTCCTTTTTATTATATTCTAGAAAAATATACGAACCTTTTTTGACTTTTTAACTATTCGAATATTCGGATAATTTTAATGAACTATTCGAATTTGAAATTGGAGCGGATATTCGAATAAAATTAATATTCGAATTGCAAACCCTAGCGCCAAGAATATCGGTCTTGAGTTGTCGGTTCTGGCAATTGGGCTTTCTTGAGGTCTCTCTCGATATTGAACAACACATTATCTGGTATAGTCTTCAGCAAGGATCATAAAAACATTGTCGCGAGGGTGCGCGGAGCAGGGCATGCGTAATGTGATTGGCTCCCTGCCTGTCACCCATGCCCAGGAATTATCGGTCTGTATCAAAGTTACGCTTAGGAGATTATACCTGCTGATAACACATGATCTACCTGCAGAGCGCCTGGAGCTACGAAAAACGGTGCATCCAGCAGAATATTGCTTAAATCACATGAGGCGGCTAAGGCTTATGTTATCAGGTTACCTATCTAAGTTATTCATACTGCCAGTTGCAGAAAGTTTCTTTACAACTCCTTTTAAGAAATTAAAGTCATTTATTCAGTTACGAAATTAAAAATTAAATACAAATTACAGTCAATCCATGTCAATAAAAATAAAAATATCCCCCTATGGTTCGTCAAAAAGACCTCCCCGAATCGCACTTGGTGGAAAAGTACCCATAACACTGGCGGCGTTGCCGCGCTGAATCGCTAGTGAAATGTGCTGCACCAGGTACGATTCGGCGCGGGGATCAGCTCCGCTTTGCCTGAGCCGTCGCCCTAGCTCTCTCACAAAGGCCCTTGCTTCCACACACCATGCCCCAGTCACCTCCACAGCGAAAGGTATGAAAATGTAAGGGCCTACCAAGTTTTCATATTTTAGCCGCTTTTGTGTTGCCGCCCATTCTGCAGCTGCTCCCGCTTCACGGGTAGTGCGCGGTAGGTGAGTGGCCGCGAAAGTACTCACGCATGTTGCGTCCCAGATCAGGCACCGACCTTTCTCCCATGGCACCAGTGTAAGCCCATCAGGACGTTTGCCATCCACACGGCTTAGGCCTGGAGGCTCGAGGCTACAGGGCACGCCGGCAGACACCAAGGCCCGTCGGATTATATCGTTAAGCATGTGGTGCCGTGGGAACCTACCCGCACACTTAGTACAGCTTAAACCGTGGTAAGCTTTGGTGTCCACCGGAACGCCACACTTGCACACATGCTGTGCACAAACATCACTCCCGAGCCTTAAGGCCACAGCCACTCTTAAGGAGCCATCGTCCAATGCAGTGCCTAGATGGGATGAGGGGAGAGCATGTAGTCAAGCACCTGATTCGTGGAGTAATGCCGATTTTAAACGCGCCACATCAGTTCCAGACGCAGTCTGCAGCAAACTCGCGAAGGATGCCTTGCAGATGGGATCGTCCCATTGGCGTTGCACAGAGGGGTCCTTTGGGCGGGGAGCCGAGGGGCACATTTGCGACCAAGCCATCAAGGCCTCATCCACAAATGGGATGTCAATCGTCTCACCATGTACATTGAGAATGTTAGTGATAAGACCAACCACCCCATGGGAAGAGGCCAAAAATGCTGGTACACTCACGTCCCACATTCTCCTCACCCCAAGGCCCCCATGTCGTACAGGCAATGATGCCTGAATCCACTGCGAATCATCGAGGTGTACGTTTAAAATGCTTCCTAATATGCCTCTTAGATCTTGATCTATAAGAGCAACTTCGTCCGGGAATAACCAAGTTGGTGCAGTCCTCATTAAATATACCAACTTGGGTAAGGAAAGGCAACTTCTAAACAGTGTCAATGCGACATGGGATGGCAACTGTTGTAAGTTATGCCCTGTTCGCGTTAACAAATCCTTTTTGTTTTGGAGAGCATCTGCTATTCCATCTTTAAAAATGGGCGAGCCTAAAAGCGTGAAACTACGAGAGTCCAGAACTTTAATGTTGGGAATCAGGCTTTTCAATTCCTGAGAGTGATCCAAGGCTGCGTCGCTACAAGGAAACAACTCACACTTATCGTTGTTGACAGCCAGTCCAACCTCCATAAGCTTTGGCATAAGTGCAGCAATATCTCTAGCAACGACATCGGGAGGGCCGCCAATCGTTCCATCATCCAGGTACCACAGGTTAAGGGGTGCCTCTAAAGACTGTACAATCTTGTTAATCGCTAGACTAAACATAAGTGGCCCAAGTGGGTCACCCTGTTGAGCCCCCACCTGCGATGAAATTTTGTGCCCGTTGAAGTAAAGATTGCTGGGAGAGACGTAGCACTGCCGCAAGAAGGGATATAACATTGGAACCTTATCCCAAGCCTCGGACAGCATCACGTCTCTCTCAATAGTATTAAAGGCATTTCTTACATCAATCTTGACGATCACATCACTGGCGTGTGCCGGGTCTGACACAAAAGCACGGGTATAGCCGCTTCGCAAAATTAAATTAATTTTAATAAATTACATTTAGTTAATGGAGTACTAGGAGTTTTGCTTAGGTAATTCAAGTAGCTGTAATTTTAAGCAAGCAACAACTTCAGGATAAATCTCTTCTTCAGTTCTTCTTCTCATCCAACGTCAACGGGCCGTAGATAGATAGGTATTAAAACTGTCCTAATCGCGACATACCTAATCAATCATCCAAGTTCCCTGATTGGTGGAAGTGGTTCAAAGACTAATTCGGCATACATTGCTGGGAGGCTTGGTTATTTTAATTGCAATATCCCTACTTTAACGAGCAATGTAGTCTTTGAATTCAGCTAGGTGTGATCGTGGCTTTACAAAATAATTTTACTGACACTTTTTAGGGTTCCGATACGAAAATGGTAAAAAAGGGAACCCTTATGGTGCGACTTTGTCTGTCTGTCCGTCTGTCTGTCACACTTGTATATCTCAGCAACCACTTGTTGCTATCGACTTGAAAGGAATAATTTTAGAATATGGTTACCCAACTTAATTGCACATAAGTAACACCGTTTTAAACTTGGATACAATTTTTATAACCAAAAACCTGGTAAATAAGTACCTCAAAACTATAAATATTAATAAGGGCGCCGGGCCTGACTGTATACATCCTATAATGATTAGAAAATGTTCATCTGAGTTAGCTATACCCTTGACCTTACTTTTCGAGAAATCAATCAGGGAAGGTGTCGTGCCTTCAATATGGAAACGTGCAATCGTTACTCCGATACCAAAGGGAGAGGTTAGCAACGAAATAGAGAAATATAGGCCAATCTCAAAATTGTGTCAATTTGGTAAAATTTTTGAAAAAATTGTAACCGATCAATTGTCTAACGCTGTGCGTTGTCATATCATTCCCAACCAACATGGTTTCCTCAAGGGACGTAGCGTCGACACTAACCTAATATCATACACAGAGATTATTTTGGACGCAATGAATGGCAACTGTCAGGTGGACGCAGTGTATACCGATTTTGCCAAGGCTTTCGATAAAATTTGTCACGAGCGCCTACTTCTGAAGCTTTGGCAACTCGGTATACAAGGCGATCTTTTCCGCTGGATAAAATCCTACGTAGAAAATCGTTCGCAAGCTGTAGCGTTAGGTGGTTATACTTCACAATACAGACCCATTACCTCAGGTGTTCCGCAAGGGTCACACTTAGGACCATTACTGTTCATTCTGTACATTAATGATATTACTGAATGTATGAGAAACTCAAACATGCTCTTATACGCTGACGACACTAAGATTTTTAGAGTTATACGAAATACCAATGATTGCCACATGCTACAGAATGATTTACTTAACATTGAGAACTTTTGTCATTCAAACAATCTATTCTTAAATACTGATAAATGTTTGTTATAAGTTTTAGTAGGAAAAAGTCTAATATTAATTTTAATTATAAACTTTGTAATCAAGAACTAACTCGTGTCAGTCAGATTCGCGACTTGGGTGTTATCATGGACTCTAAACTTACCTTTGTACCACACATAAATAATATTTTAAATAAATCTTTTAAACAACTGGGTTTTATCTTGCGTGTAGGGAAGCCCTTTAAGAGGCTTTTAACGTATAAGGTGCTTTTTAATAGTTACGTTCGTAGTCGTTTGGAGTTCGCATGCGCCGTTTGGAATCCGCTTTATAAGATACATAGTGACAGAATCGAGAGAGTGCAGAAAAAGTTTGTTAAGGCCGTTGAGTACCGCACAAGAAACAATTACTCAGATTATGTCACTGCTATGAAGGGACAAAACATTACTTCCTTAAGTGGCCGTCGAGAACGCATTGACACATTAGTTCTTTATAAAATTCTAAATAATCAGATTGATGCTCCTGCGTTGTTACATGCGCTTTCCCTCAGAGTACCTCGTCGTTGTGAGAGAACATGCAGAAAGAAACCTCTTTTTATCATCCGCCGTGGGCGAACATCGTATGTAAATAACAGTTTTATTAGAAGGGCTTGTAGGTCGTATAATGACAAGTTTGGGGATGTAGATATTTTTGGTGAAAATTTGAGTAGTTTTAAACGACTAACCCTACAGTGTACTACCGATGAGCAGCAATAGAAATGGGCACCTATTTTGTATATATTCTCATTCATAAATAAAAATATGTTAAATTTTTTGGATAAGAACCTTTTTAATGTATTTTTCTTTATTTCTCTTTAGTTTAAGGCAGCATATTGTATTCTAATTTGTTCCATTTGTAATAATTAAAAACACTCTTTTTATATAACTAAGCTATTTTTAGCATTTACTTTAGTAATGAAACTTTAAGTCTACAATCATAATTTCTCTTTTTTTTTGTATTATGTACAAATATGTGTGACTGTTTGTTTCTTAATAAAAAATAAATAAATAAATAAAATACTTTTAATAAAATTATGATTATTAATGTAAAGGGGGCCCAAATAGAGGCAGCAAAATTTCAAATTGTTATTTATAGCTTTCATATGAAAGGGCTTTACTTGTACATTTTATACTATATTTTTGTATTTTTTACGACTCTTCGTTTTCAAGTTATGATGAAAAATGTCAAAAAAAATTACCATTCCCCCTCCCCCTTATCTTCGAAGTTTGTGAAAGAAAAAATATTAATTAATTATAGTCGATAGAAATTTATGTAAATATTACAGCGAAAATAAAACGATCTTTCTAAGTTGCACAGTTTTTTAGAATTCTGCAAAAAACCTTTACAAACAAATTTAGTTTTGGGGTCCTAAAAATGGACTTTATTGCTTCCAAAAATACTATAGGTAGGTACCTATATCGAAACCCTCGGCACGTGAATCGGATTCGCACTTGACACTTGACCGGTTTTTTTTAAAACTTTATTTTACAAAATAATTTTACTTACACTTTTAATTTTAAATTAAGGTTGTTTTGTTTACAAAACTTGCGTTCTTTTGTGGAATGGACTATAGCTGGCTGACCAACGAGTCCAACGAAGACCG
This sequence comes from Athrips mouffetella, assembly GCA_947532105.1. NCBI lineage: Eukaryota > Metazoa > Arthropoda > Insecta > Lepidoptera > Gelechiidae > Athrips > Athrips mouffetella. Next base: position 29,661,713 of record OX383968.1, on the reverse strand, counting down.
TCTCGCTCGCGGGAGGCAGCGGCTTGTTTCATCCATTCATTCATTTCATATCGCACGCAGTCGCCGCGCGTATCGCACGTATCCGTAACGTCACACCGCGCTTGCTCGAACTCAATACATCGCGAAATAAAGTTGACGCTTGCATTTATTGAACTTTTTGTGAGTGAAAATTGTGGACTTCAGTGACAACTTTATACTGGACTGTGGAGTTGGATATTCGCTGTTTATTTGGTAAGTGTATTTTATGTTTAGTTGATGTTGCTTGCCGGTGGTTGTAAAGTTATTGAAAAATTACAACATGAACAAATAAGTAGGTGATGAATTTCACTCACGAGCTACCTACCTACTACTGACTACTACAGTTACCTACCTACATAATATGGCGACATTTTCTTATTTTAAAATTAGTGGGAGGTAGGTCTACCTTACCTTTAATTCATCCATTTCATAGGTAGGTTTAGGTACGCAGAAAATAACCTTCAGAGCCAAACTTATCCTAGGCTACATACGGCTGGCACATTGGAAACAAAACAGCACTACGCTACAAACTCCCGAAACCAGAGGGCTTAGACCCTCTCAAGGTCGAAGTGTTTCCACCGACGTGCGCCCGCGTGTAGCTACCTACCTCAGAAACCGTCCGTAATTAACAAAAACCTTTTAAACCAGCTGATAACGATAACCGGGCATTCCTCCGTTTTGCTTATTGTTGTGTTAATGGCATAGTCTCAGGTAGCAGCAGGTAGGTTCCATTGTGTCGTGGACACTTCCAGAAACCCCGGAATTTTGCCATTTTGAATAAAGATAAGATGTCTGTGTCAGCACTTCCTTTTTTTTTAACAAAAACAGGAATATAAAGCACGTGGGCAACCCGAGTGGTGCCGGCAAAGAATAGGACCAATAACCCATCTTTATCTGTGGGTGTCTTAAGAGGCGACTAAGGGTTTATGAACCAGAGGATGGGCAGCAGCGTCCTTCTGTGTCTACCTACCTATTTTACTGTCTCACATACTGCGGTCACCACCAAACGCGGTTCAAGGTACTAGTCGCGCTAGATTAATTCAAAGACTAATTCGGCATATATTGCTCGTTGAAGTAAGGATATTGCAATTAACACGACCGAGCATCCCAGCAATGTATGCCAAATTAGTCTTTAAATTCAGCTAGGTGTGATCGTGGCTTTAACTAGCGTGGTGAGGTGACTATGGTAGGTAAGTACCATACATATGGAGGGGAAATCCTCTCTACATTGTTTCAGGAAAAGCTGAATATCTGGAGAGATGATGAATGATGATGAAGTGGGTAACCAAATTAAGTAGGCACCTCCCTAGAATACGAATGAATGATGCCCGCATATACCTACCTACATACACACACTCAAAAGCACTTCAGTAGGTAGGTATTAAAACTTTGGACTTCTAAAATACAGTCGTCGGCTTAGTTTAGGCTCCCATCTACCCCATTGTGGAGGGAGATAAACAATTTATTATGGCATGTTAATAGAATTTAAACTCTTTCCACTGACGACGTGCTGTACCTACGTACCTAATTACCCTAGTCGCCATCTTGTTGGCCAATACCTCGACCCCTTGTTCCACATATTGTAATTACCTACCTACCTAATTAAATTACATAGGTGACTAGTATAGGCTGGGTAATAATTAACTAATCGAATATTTGTCACGTAATCATTATATTACTTACTAGAACGTTTCGACACTAAACTTCGTAGGTAAGAAGGTAGCATAAGCCGCCGGTCTAATCTAAGAAGTGCGATGCGGATGCGCGCATCATGCGCGCATCATGCGCGCAACCGGCAGCGCCGGTGCAGTACGCAAGAAGTGCGCGAAAGGTGTGGTGCGGGCGTCGGCAGTGGACGTATTTAGGGCATTCTAAATTTCGATTTCAATAAGACAACATTTCCTCTTCATCTGATGATGAAGACATGCTAGCTTTGATGCATTTAGCAAATTTGCATAACAGGAGATATGCAGTGCACCCTGTCTGGCGAGCGGGACAGGAGCATAGATTTTTCTATGTAATGAAAAATTTACAAAATTATCCGGATCGTTTTTCGGACGTGTATAAGATGTCCCCTCAATGTTTTCACTTAATTTTGTCCAAAGTGAGTCATGGCTTGGAGAAAAACTACACACATTTTAAAATACTAATTGAACTAACCTGTCACGTTTAATTGATTTGCAATGATTTCCCACGCTCTATCTTGCACGTTTCTGTTACTATAATCTTTGCGATTATAATCATAAATCACCGGATATTTTTCAATTATCTCACAAAAAGAAATATTAAATTCTACGTCGTCACGCATTTTCCCTGTGTCCGTACTCCGTCCCTGTGTGTATCGTTCGGCGACTGATGCGCGCATCGGGCGCACTGCACGACCGCGCCTCACCCTCGCCGCACTGCGACGACGCGTCGCTTTGTATGAAACAAGTGACAGGCGGCGTGCATCATGCGCGCATCCGCATCGCACTTCTTAGCCGCCGGTCTAATCTAAGAAGTGCGATGCGGATGCGCGCATCATGCGCGCAACCGGCAGCGCCGGTGCAGTACGCAAGAAGTGCGCGAAAGGTGTGGTGCGGGCGTCGGCAGTGGACGTATTTAGGGCATTCTAAATTTCGATTATAATTTGCGATTATCTATGCGATTATAATCATAAATCACCGGATATTTTTCAATTATCTCACAAAAAGAAATATTAAATTCTACGTCGTCACGCATTTTCCCTGTGTCCGTACTCCGTCCCTGTGTGTATCGTTCGGCGTGCAGCTTCAAACTGATGCGCGCATCGGGCGCACTGCACGACCGCGCCTCACCCTCGCCGCACTGCGACGACGCGTCGCTTTGTATGAAACAAGTGACAGGCGGCGTGCATCATGCGCGCATCCGCATCGCACTTCTTAGATTAGACCAGCGGCTAAGACTTAAGCCAGTATCACACCTTCCTCAATTCAGCAACTAATTCGGCAGACATGGCTCGTTAAAGTAAGGATATTGGAATTTATAGAACCTAGCCTCCCAGCAATGTATCCGAATTAGTTTTTAATTAAGGAAGGTGTGATTGTGGCTTTACCCAACTTACTTACCCAGTAAGTTTTTACCTGACTGCGGCGAAGCGTAGAAGGAGGGTTATTACTTATTACCTAGTTATTAAGTCATAATCCATTTATTGTATCTAATACCTAAGTAAATCGCGCGCTCCGCCACATATATAATAGTAAACAAGTTTGCTCCGCTTACTACCTTAAGGGTTTTGGCGTAACCAGAGACCCATATGGCGCAGGGCAAGGCAGATCCCGTCTTCCCTCTCGCTTTATTACGAAGAAAACTGAAAAACAGAAACACTATTCTGTCTCAGCTTGCGCCGACCATAAATGGCCTGCGCGTTGGCTTCCAAAATCTTATGGAATCCACTTGCTAGTCTTACTTCTTTTCATGAACAAAGTACATTTTGTCAAGCTTGACGCAACCTATCCACTTTTAAGCGGCTATCACACCTTCCTTAAAAGTTGTAAAACAAAAGCTGTTCAATATCATAGGTAGAGTATGCTAGTGTAGACTCTAGACTTTCCTCTTCCATTCCAATGTTCCTATTTATTGAAACTTGACGTTAATTTAATAAATTCTCAGCGAAATATGATTTCCTGTAGCGATAAAATCGCTGCGATACTTGTGCGATACCCTATTTCATCGCAAACGGCCGTCTTCTCGAAGATATCTAATACCTACCTAACATTTATATTATAATATAAACCAAGGAGGTTGAAGTAGTAGCACTTTCTGCTAAGGAGAGAGCCATAAGCGTACCATTTCTTGCAGGGTACCTTCATACTAAAATGTATGAATTTTTATCAAATCCCAAAAACGTAAAATTTTTGTCTTTCTGAGAAATATGTGACTTAGGACTGTGGCGACTACACCCTATGTATTTAGATAAGTAAAGTTTAAAATAAGGCATGGTAATTTTTTTTTTTTTTTTTACTTACAGTAGATATATAAATAAGTTTTGAAATAGAAGTTTAACCAAGCAATTTCAGTATTTTATTAGCCAAACCCTAGACCCCGGTAGAGCGCCGACAGGACTAATAAATATTATTACCACAGTTTTTCTGGTAAAAATACTTACCATTCAGGCAAAAAACGGTGTTAAAATCACGCATAAAATGGCTATTACGGATCATTAACGCTTCCGTTCTTATAGTAAGGGTGATGAAGGACAAATTTCTATATGATTTGCTCATGTCTGCCTCTTTGACTGATGATAAGGAGCATCCTCTAAAAGATACAAAAAATATTGGCGGACATCCACACCCCTGCTTTTTTGAGGAATTAAGTTTTAACTATTTTGAAATTTGACAATGAAACGTACACCTGGCAGACTATGACTATCTGATTAAATACAATGTATAAAACCCCACAAAATTGTTCTGCCACCATAATAGCCCTGCGTCGTAAAGTAACAGCGCTTCAAAATGCAAAAATTCACTACTTCGTCCCGTAATAATGCAGAGCCCTGGGTGTCTACTCTCAAAGTCCGATACATCGAAACGATACTATTCGAAACATGCAAATGCAAAACTTCGTCCCTTGACAATAGAGTAGAATATTGGTTGGATGCAGTTTGAAAATTCATCCAACCAATATTCTACTCTATTGTCAAGGGACCAAGTTTTGCATTTGCATGTTTCGAGTAGTACAGTTTCGATATATCGGACTTTGAGAGTGGACACCCTGCATTCCTGCCTCTTCGATTTTCTACATCTTCAGAAGTATTTTAAACAGGAGCCACAAAGGCAAACAAAAAGAACATTATTAAGCATCTTATTTTTATTTTTTTTCCTTTAACTCAAATACGCAGCGACGCACAGAAAAACTTGTTAGGTAGGACCAAATCGATACGTATTGAGCTGATCTATATCCCTATTAATATGAATCATGAGCAAATCATATACCCAAATTTCAGCCAGCACCCTAACTATGAGTATTAATGATCTATTCTCAAGTAAAAAAGATATACTTATTTTCACTTTCGCAAAAAAAGTTTAGCTAAAACATAAAATATTAAAAGATTTCTTGATTTTTGTAAAACATTCCGAGTGTTTTGACCGACTAGTCATAGTCGACTAGGAGACGTTTTACACTTCACTACAGACTATGAATATGACGGACTCTGCTTTACTCTGTGTTATAAACTCGCCATCGGCTAATCTTCAATAATCTTGATTCATCGCCTAAATAAACCAAAGCCGCATAGAATGCTTGCAGACGTGCAGGCGCGAATATCCGAGCTATTTGCGAAATTTCCTTTCGCATCGACAAATGTGCGCGCGCGCATAATTTGCTCCGGCTCCGGTTGGTACGCAAATATTTTAATTGAAAGTCCTTTCATTGATTTAGCAACTTAAATTGAACGTAACGTGACTATTATTGAGATTTTTTGTTGTGTATTTTTGCAATCAGCTGCGTCTGATTTAGTTATATTGAAATACTTAGAAATGATTGTCAAGAAACAAAGTCTAAACTGACTGCAAAGTCTAAACCGGTGGGCTTAAGAGCAACCGGACCTCATGGAATGTGTTTTTGTTTTGGCCAATGGCAGTTTTTGACCACGAATAGGCTTTTCCTCCACTAGAAGTCATACATATAAAGAACATCACACCTCTCTATACTGTAGGGGCAAGTAGGACAAGCAAGATCTTATATCCTTTTATCTGCTAAGATACTGACATGACCTATTTCCCTTGTTTTTACTCACACCAATCCGCACATCGTTTGAGGGTACTTTTCGAAGTTGTACTTCATCTTAGGAAGCTCTTGTCGCTGGAGTAACTTCCATGCATCCTTATCCTCTGCAACTTCTTTGACTTTCTATTCTTATAAAAGTGACAATTTTTGAAGGCTTTTTCTTCCGCTTTTGGCGTAAACTAGAATTCCAAATTCCATGTTCATATGTGGATCGTATATCATTTGCAATCGTAAATATAAAATGTTACGTTTACGTCTCAATTACAATAAAATAGCTAATTAGTAAAGTAACTGGTTACGCAAAGGCAGCAGACTGGCAGAGCCTTTGCAATTAACAACAAAAAACTTACAAGATCGTATACACCTCAGGGCCGCTAAGTTTTTGCTTGGCGTTGTGGTTTTAATGTCGAAAACAACAAAAAAAATAAGTTTATCTTTCTGATAATGCCAAATGCAACTGGGAAAATTAATGGTATGATTTCCCTCGTCGATGAAGTTATACGTCTAATAAAATAACTGGCTATGACCGTTAATGCTCAGAACTCAAAAAATGAAGCACGGGGGTGAGCGCGGCAGATGGGGGTTAGGCGAGTGAATCGTTCATTGGCTCTTCGGCGCCTGTCACCCATGCGCAGAAAATAACCGTCATTATCCTGCGCACGGTATACCCGGCGGGCTTTAAGCCACAATCACACCTAGCTGCATTCAAATACTAATTCGGCACACATTGCTCGTAGATTGAAGTAAGGATATTGCAATTAACATAACCAAGCCTCCCAGCAATGTATGCCGAATTAGTCTTTGAATTCAGCTAGGTGTAATCGTGGTTTTAGATGTAAAATTGCATCATAGGGTTTTTTCATTTTATTTTAGTTCTGTAAATCGCATGTTTTTTTGCTTATCTTGTACGTATATTGTAATCGGTTATTATCCGATATCCATATGACTGATGCATTATCGTGCAAACGTAACACTATTGTTATTGAATTACATTTGTTAATATAATCATATCTGTCCCAGTTACACGCTAACACTTAATTAATTACTGTAATTAATTTAATCTTGTTAATATAATCCTAGATATACATTTCTGATTCTTTGTTTCTGTAATAGTTGTAACAGATTTCGTAAACTATAATACTCCTATCATAGCTTTTTCTTTTCTTTCACTAACTAAAATAATATCGGCGTCATAACATGGAAAGTAAAGACATACTATCGCCTGTTCAGTTAAGATTTTTTTTGTTTAAATCCTGCGCAGTTCCTATTACAAAAGAGAAAATGGTTTACCAAAAAACAGCTGGGTAGAAATTGCCGCGGTGGTATAAGAAAGGGTACTTATATATTACGTCGAAATACGAAAAAAAATTTTGACTTCACATACAAAATTCACTATCAGCTGACTCGGTTTCTATGGGAGATCAAAATTATTTTTTCATATATCGACCTTTGTTGCTCAGGAAAAGTTGTTCAGTTTCATCCTCATATATCATATCATATCATATAAGTTCCGGGCGTCAGCTTGCTTAGCTTGATAATAGTTATCGGAACCGGTAAACATGCGGAGGTTACCGTAATCTCCATGATGTCCATCTCACAATGCATAATGTTCTTGACAATGAATGTTTGTATAACTATCTGACCTTTACAGAGGCGTGGGAAAACGCTCGACATTTTGAAGGAAAGATTTAGATTTTTGTTATCACATTCAATGATACGAGTAATACCACCGTCATAATATCCGTAATACGTGTGAAGTATGATTGTGGAATATTGTTAAGTTTATGTTATAAAAAATACAATGGTTATTATTACAGTAGGGGCAACGTACTCGTAAGAAGTCTGTTTTGACGTAACCTTATCACCAACACACAGGGTTTATTTTTCGGGTTAGTCGCATTTGCCCCCATTGTCAAATGCCCCCGTGTCAAACGCCTCCAGTGTCATTTGCCCCCGATAAATTTTATTCAGAGAAATACCTACCTGCCTGTACAATCACAAGCACAAGTGTTTGTTTATTTTTGTGTAGGTAATTTATAAATAACCACAAAGTGTAATATTTTTATCAATATCACAATGGAACAAGGCATAATAATACGACATAACTGTACATATTTTTATATTTATAACATAAATCAAAATTTAATCAGTATTGTGGACAGTAAGTAACAAAATAATACTATTTTTTCTAGAAGTTACGGTTAAATACACAGTAACTTTCAAATCAACATAAAAATAAACATGCAAAATCAACAAAACAAAGTAAAAAAAAATATTTCTTAATGCTACCCTTAAATGTACAAAAGCTTTATCTAAGCTTCATTTAGCTAATTGACATAAATTAGAACAAACATGCAAAATCAATAACAGTGCAGTGGTTTCTTGCCGTTTCTTTTACGCTGCCATAGCACGATCCGAAACGGCGTAGACTCGCTCTATTTGCATTGTATTCTGCATGACATTCAATAATTATTCTGTAAAGAATCTACATTCAATAAAATTATCTGAATCTAACACGCATCATTAAAATGATGTAGCTTGTAAAACAACAGCAGGATAGAGCTACGAGTATGCGTAAGAGCAAGTTGGAGCGATACGTGTTTCTGTCGCTCCAATATCTTACGCATCGCTCCGTCTTTTTATCACACTGCTGTCATTCTAAGAAATAACATAATGTAGCTTTTTACATTATTTCTACTGTAGTAACAAAATGGGGGCGATTCTAGTGTGGCCGCTAAAATTAAGGCTAAAATTTGACAGGTCTAAAAATGTTTCTATCTTTGTTACCGCCTATAGGCTGGAAAAAGACAGCATCACTTCAAGACCTGTCAAATTTTAATCATAAATTTAGCGGCCACTCTAGAATCGCCCCCAGTATTACTTAGAATTTTCTTTATTAAACACCTAAATATATAAATGCCTTTAAAATAAATATTTATATAAATAAACATGCAAAATCAACAACTGTAGGTAAATTAATGTTTTTAGGATATCGTTATGATACCAACTCAACATGCCGTAGAAAAACTATTTTCCAATATAACAATGGCCCAAGTAAGCGCATATTTTACAAAGTTGTTGATGTACCTACTCAGGCTCGTTGTGGTAGGTATGAGAGAATAGCTTTATAGTTGCATATTAGGTTAGTACTCTTACAAAACCCTTAAAGGTCCCCTGGAGCTTTTACTTCCCATACAAATTAACTTTTGTCATAACTTCTAAAATACAAAACACATTTCGACAAAATTTTGTGCACACAACTGGAAAAGATGTGTCAAGGTTTAAAACACACTGACGAGTGTTTATTATTTCTGTGAAAATTATAGGTATGCCCAGCATGTCATTTTTTTATCATTTAATATAATTTTAAAATTATCTACCACTTGACCCTGAGAGGGACCTTCACCCGACATATTGAGATAATACACTAATACTACCCCTTGTCTTATGGCAACGTGCATTGAAGTCAAGGTACTCACCACCTGACCAAAACAAGTAGACTAATGACTGATAAGAGCGTCCATACAGACAGACGTCGGATTGTTCGAAGTATGCAGAGTCATTCTTGAGAAAAAGAGATAGAACTACTGATAACCCTCTGGACAGGATTTGGCTATTGTTATCAATAACCCGTTTTTGTTCAGGAACTTACTCTCATTGAAATTGAAGCTAACAAACTACTCAAGTATTGACAAAATAATATTAAAATTATACGTCCAGTGAATTTACTTTTTTATATGCCACGTAAATGTATCACACTCTAATAATACATAAATTATTAAACTCAGAAGACTGATTAATAAAAAAAATCTGTTAGCACTTTAGTCCTCGACTGTAAAGCAAATATTTTTTAGGTATTTCTCTCAATAAAATTTATCGGGGGCAAATGATACTGGGGGCATTTGACACGGGGGCATTTGAAAATGGGGGCAAATGCTACTAACCCTATTTTTCTTTGCAGATCATAATTTTTCATACGTTTGACAGCTGTCACAAAGGACCTATTACGATGGCCTTACTTTAGTTCGAATAAGAAAACCTACAGCTCATCATCATAACATCCCATGAAACGTCCACTGCTAGACAGGGTGCTCACTGCTCCCTCCAGGATACCAGCAACGAATTAGTGTCTGAATTAAGGAAGATGTGATAGCGGCTTTAGAAACACATCCTAAACGTTTTGTGCATTTAAAGGATGGGAAGAAAACCCAACAATCCATGCTGCTGTTCATGGTCCAATCTTAACCATCATGCAAGCGTATTTATAAAAGTTTAGCGTGAGAATTGTTGTAATTTGTATATCACATTCACATATCACATTCACATATCACTCGCTCACTCAGTTTTGGGTGTGATTAATAAGAACTCGCATAACAATACAATACTGCGCCTAATCGTTCTTTCGTAACTTATACAAATTGGATACATTACATTACGTATGTGTTTTAAATCGCCCATTATGCTCCAAAGTGGGAAAAGTGGTTGCGATACTCTCAGTAATTGATTGCAAAGTTAAACTGTGACCAAATTGATTTTGTATGGTAGTTGCTTCAGTTATTTTATTTGTGTATTTCTTATTAATGTGTTTATACCTCTGTCTGTGTGGTGCCGGTGAAGAATAGTACTAACCCATCTCTATCCGTCGGTGTCGTAAGAGGCGACTAAGGGCTCCGTATACATAGCTTAATGATGGTTTGTTCTGTACAAATTAACTCGTAAGCATGCGCTGTTCACCTTGCCCCTTGTAAGATGCACCGCCGCGCCCTTGAGACCTGCGGAGACGCATGATCGATGACCCAAGTTGATGATATTGATAAGCGAAAGGATAAGGATAACGAGCGCAGCGAGGTTCAAATCTCTTTGAAGGATAAGCATCCTTCATCGCATATTCAGTACAAAAGACCCTCAGAAGGACCACAAAAATCTCGCGGGTGGTTACGCGCGCGGTGGTGCAAGGTCACTGCAGGGTAGATTGCAAGAGGGGCGGAGAGTGTCCGTTCTGTATGATAAGTACTATTTCTTTCTTTATTCTGTGGCCCTGTTCACTTTTTCAAAGATTTTGAATAAATAAGCTTCTCGATTCGTGAGACACAGATAAAATCTCCGCTAAATTGCTTGAGTTGACGAAACGTAGACACTGCAATCCGGTTTCGAGTACCAGGGAACCATAAAAAGCAGTCGTCAGTGTGCTCCGCTCGCGTTAGTCCACATCCAGACCAGACCGGTCTTTACACATTTTGTGCACACTACTTCGCCATAAAGTCCATTCCATGAAATAACAAAACATTTAGTAAACAAATGTAAAAAGTGTTTTAAAGTTGCCATATTGCTTACTTTTTTATATGTTAAACTAGCTGTGCCCGCGGCTTCGCCTGCGTGGAATTCAGACAATGTGCAGTATTGTTCAGTCTTACTCTTAAACACGCTGAAACACATGTTTATTTCTTTCTTTTTATTAGACTAAATCCTAATTTTTAATAGAATTTTCATACGTACTTTCATCCCTTATTTCACCCCCTTGGGGGATGATATCTCAAAATTGCTGAAACACGTGTTTCTTTACTTCTTATTATTAACTAAAATCCAAATTAAAGTACCTCTCGTCAAAACTGTAGGATTTTCATACGAACTTTCATCCCTTATTTCACCCCCTTAGGGGATGAATTTTGAAAAATTCTAAAACAAGTACTTTTTTAATATTTACCAAGGCGTGATGTTATGTATGTATGTAAAAATAAAAGATTTGTAGACCAACATACGGAAAAAAAAATCATCCCCTTTTTCACCACCTTGAAGGGTGGTTTTAAGAAATGCTGAAACACGTGTTTCTTTATTTTTTACCAAAAGTTTAGTCAAATTTGTGTGAATCTAACTCAAGAAACAAAGGACTTACATACAAACTTTCATCCCTTATTTCACCCCCTTCGGGGATGAATTTTGGAAAACTCGTAAACATGTACTTTTTTATTTTTTACCAAGAGCTCTGAATCAAATTTCTATAATTCTGCCTTTAAAAATGAAAGACTAATAGACCAATATGCGGAAAAAAATCATCCCCTTTTTCACCCCCTTGTAGGGTGATTTGTAAGAAATGCTTAAACACTTGTTTCTTAATTAAATATTGTTGATAACTATTTAAAATCTCGGTCTATCTCAATTATTGCAATGCCTCTGAAAATGGGCTCATATGAGATACCTTATTTATAATACCATCTTGTTATGTACCATATGAAGGCAATAAATGTATTGAGTATTTTTTACCAGAAGCCCAAATTCAAATTTGTGTAAATCTAGCTCGAGAAACAAAGGACTTTCACACAAACTTTCATCCCTTATTTCACCCCCTTGGGAGATGAATTTTCCAAAATCCTTTCTTAGTGGGTAGTTTCGAAGTGCATAGAACCTGTGTACAAAATTTCAGATCTGTATCTATAGCGGTTATAGCTCGGCGTTGATGAATCAGTCAGTCAGTCAGTTAGTCAGGACAAGCTCTTTTATATTATTTAGATGACAGTCAGAAGCATTTTACTGCGAGGGTCACAATGTTTGTTTACTAAAAATACTATTTTTTCGTGGAATGGAATGTTATTATTACAGAACCACTTTAATTTTGTATTGGACTTATTTTGGGGAACAACTTTTTGACATTTTGCTTTAAATTCTTGTATTTCTGTTACTAAGAATATAAATTGTTTCTTTTCAGGTAAGTTCTTCAACAAAATGACTACCAGCTTTTGGTATGTAAGTAATAAGCACTTGATAAGGCACTTACAGATCAGATCTTGATCGTTAAAACGACTTGACAGTGGAATGCAAAACCTCGTAATTTTTACAATAAAATGGGCTGTTTATTTTTATGAATCAATTTTGATTATCTTGTTGAAAGTAAGGTCAGAATTACCCGTTATTGGCCTTGTCTTGTACAGGTTTCAGGTGCAGAGAGAATGTGGACCGATCGACGTATGAGAGCGCTATCTTTCGAGTTCATCTTCTGAGAGGTATTTAGTATTCTGTGGCGGATATTGCCAAGTCGTTTTGGGAAAGACTTCCTTTTGACGTAGAGCTACTACTGCCTAAACGTGATTTATTTTACTAATTGGTTAAATTCTAGGTAAATAAATAATTTTTAAATTTAGAAATGAGTGTCTACGAATGATTAAAATTAACTACTTAAAAGTTTGTAATCATAGTTCTTAAACGAAAACTTTTTATAGTGTTACACACATACACAAAAACAATCCCTACATCTCAATCCCAACTGTCCCAACTAATCCCAACTGGGTCTTTACCTATGAAAGTGCCGAAATTTTCTTACAGATTAATGAGATCATAATTCCTATAATTCTAATGCTATTTTTTTCATTTGTCTTATATTTGAAAGTTGATTTCAAGGTTATCAATTTACGCATAAAATAAAGTTTTTATTTTTAGTTTGATATATAAAATTAAAGGTTCGAAAATTGTTCGTCTTAAATGTCGTCCGATTTCATCATTAGATTTGTTATATTTTTTTACAGATAATATTTTTCGAAAATTAAATTTAAGCTTCTGTTAGCTTAATGTCTTCCCAATAATGGTTAAAAAAATGAAAAAATTGGATTTATAATTCCTAAGAAAAATGCAAAAATTTTAGTACTGAAAATTGAGTTTACCTAAAATTCGCCATACAAAACGGCAATTTCATAGGTAAAGACCTATTAGATGCATATAAGCAATTCTTACCCAAACCCAAACCCATACATACCCGTGGGTGTCGTAAGAGGCGACTAAGGGTTGACTGGAGGATGGGCAGCAGCATCCTCCTTTGTATTACATCTTACTTACTGCGGTCACCTACAACCGCGGTCCATTATGCCAGCCGTGACGCTAACAAGCGAGGTGACTATGGTACTTCCCCTCCACATTTTTCCAGCAAAGGCTGGAATTCTGTAGGGAGCTGCCTGTCCTGTAGTGGACGTTTCATGGGATGTTATGATGAAGCTATTCTGAATGTCTGTCTTTTTGTTTCCCTTTCGTGGCTGACCCGCTGAACCGATTTTTAAGAAATTTGTTTTGCAGATAATTTGGACTTTGGACCATGGGAAGGACATAGGCTACTTTTAAGGGTTCCGTACCCAAAGTTTGAAAAAACGGGGCCCTAATAATATTCCGCCGATATCTGTCAGCGGTCTGTATCTCATGAACCGTAATAGTTAGACAGTTGAAATTTTCACAGATTATGTATTACTGTTGCCGCTATAACAATAAATAATAAAATTAAAAAAAAAAAAAATTAGGCATTGCTTCCCGTGTTTTTTAGGCGATTTTTGCTCGATTTTTGTTTTAGGTCTATCTTAAAAACGGGAACACTTACAAGTGTGAAAATCGGTATGTTTATAGTGCATAAGCTGTTAAATAACAATATATAATAAAAACTGGTCAAAAGCGTGTCACTTCTCCGTGACTGCGCGTCCATAGCTAAGACAACATTTTTACCTTAGTGTTACGGAACCCTCGGTGCGCGATTCCGACTCGCACTTGGCCGGTATTTCTGAATTCCATGACGACGATTAGATTATAGAAGAAATGCTTCCGTTTTCACTGTAAACAGTAAATGCATGGTTAGGTTACCCTACATGGATACTATAATATGGCATTACTACCTACTAGCTTATTTAAATTCGGTTTCGCATTTCCAATGAGGTGAATGTCACGTCACTAGAAACCTATTGGCACGATTCGTCTCCTTATCTTCGATGATAATCATCGGCTATCTAGTTCTCATTAATATTTAATTAACTTTATCATTAACATTCCATAACGAAAGCGAAACGTGCGATTCTAGCAAAATTATGTTAATTTAAGTGTATTATATTTTACTTCCTGAAAACTCAACCGATCTTTATCTATCAGTTTCAATGTTTATCGACAGTGATTCAGGGTATATTGTACAAAAACCAAGGACAATGCCTTTGCTTATCTATCACAGTTCACAGTAAGACTCAGTCAAGTATAAGTTACAGCAAAAAGCTGGGCCGGCACACACAGTAGCCATCACCTGTGGTTTCTAGCAGGGTTACCACTTGTCCGTATTTCCCGACATTTTCGAAATTTCATCCTTTTGAGTGCTTACCCCCCCCCGCGCCTGCTGTGATAGCGCGCCGAACGCGCGTAATGTATTATTTAACTTTCTGCAAAAATCACCACACTTTTACCGGCTTCCGTATCCAAACGTGTTAATTATTTAGATGGTAACCCTACGTGGTGGTGAGCTAGCCCTGCGCGTGCGCACGTAATATTGATATTTTGGTCGCGACTTCCTTTCCTCGCGCGGCGGAGCTTGAAGGAGGGATCCTTACCGCCACGCGTCTCCTGCGCATAAATAGAATATCCTTACTGCTATTATTATTCAACAATCCACGCATTTCTTTGACAAGAATGTTTCTCTCTTTTGGAATGCCATTATTTTGACGTATATTTTATTTGACACTGTAGTATTTCACAATCTTTCATTTATCATTGAAATAAAATAACCATTGCTACGTTATAGTTTCATTACAATAAAGTAGTAGGTAATAAATACTAGTCAAGTTGTTTACCAAATGATACATACAGGTGATCAAATATTTACTTACTCCTCTGGCGTAGCGACCCAAAGTGTGTCTTGGTCTTCGCAAGGAGATTTCGCCACCTGACCAGAATTTGAGAGACCATTGTCTCTGGTCTGATCAAATATTAGACTTCGTTTATTCTTTTGCAGCATCAACCTCTTTTATCTTTTACAAAATAAGTAGTATCGTGTGGTGCCGGCAAAGAATAGTACCAATTCATCTCTACCCGTGGATGTCGTAAGAGGCGATTAAGGGTTTATGAAATGAAGGATGGGCAGCAGCATCTTTCTGTGTATCTTACCATCTTACATACTGCGGTCACCAACAACAGCGGTCGCCAGCCGCAACGCTTACAAGCGTGGTGACTATGGTAAATCCCCTCCAAAGTACCACGCGTTTTTGCTGGAGTTCTGGAAGGAGCGCCCTGTCCTGCAGTGGACGTTTTATGGGATGTTAAAATGAATGAAAGTACGTACATTGAAGAGCAAGTCTAATCTTAGGGTGCCTTTTTAATGCTAGTCTAATGCGTCCATTTTCCTAGCTCAGAGCTGCGCTCAAGAATAGAACAATCCTATTTATTAGCTGGAATTAGTCCAGGTCACATCTAACCAGCACTGGTGGAAGGGCAGCCAGAAGTCGCAGTCCTTCCTAAATTCAAAGACTAATTCAGCATACAATGCTGGGAGGCTTGGTTCCGTTAATTCCAACATCATTACTTCAAGGAGCAATGTATGCCGAATAAGTTAATGAATTCACGAAGGTGTAATAGCGGCTCAAGCCTTACCAGTGCTACTAGCTCGAGCCTTAGTTAAAATAAGAATGGTACAAAGACTAGCGTCTCAAGCTCGACGTGCTCTAACTGTGCTTCTATATGATATTATAGTATTTGTGGTTTAAATGCTGTCTTGTATTTTCTTTTCTACTTCGTCTTCACCACTCCCAGTTATTAGAGATTGTATAGACAGGACCATTTCCATCCGGCACCCGTGTTCGTAAGAAGCCAGTGGAGAAGTAGCCTGGCCATACGGTTACGTAGTCGAGCCCTGGTCCACTTCCACTCCATCATTAACGCAATGTGACCGCTAGCTACTGGGCTCCTGATGGGAATCTAATAAGATGTTTATCACACAAGATTCGTTTTAGATTACACCTTTTAATGGCAGGGTTATTCAAATTTTATTACCAACCTCTCGTTACGTATTTTGTACCTTCATTGGAAAATTATTACCTTTGCCTATCGGTTAATGATTTGTAACGATAATATGATTGGGCTATTATTATGTGCACTAGGTTCCGTCCGCAAATATGTTTACGGAAACAAAGACACTTAGAGAAAAAATATAAATCGGAAGCGACGCGGTAGTTAACACCACAGCGTAATATTTATACATATTTATAAATTATATTCTTAGCAGAAGACGTCTTTCGGCTGATAAGATGATGATACATATTTTTGCCATGGCGACAAGACTTCTGATAGATACCTCTCTAAAGAACTGGCAGAAAGAAGCAGGGGATAGGAGTAGTGGAAAGAATAGAAGAAGAGTCATCATCATATCGTGTGGGTTTCAAGTACGATGACCGACCTCACTAACCCTGTTTACAGATTTGTTGAGCCGCCAAAGGCCTCTGACATGGCTCATTAACGACTACATCATTGGATAGTATACGGGACCAACGGCTTTACTTACCCAGGAGTGTGACACTTAGAATGCAGATATTCTACAAAAACCGGCCAAGTGCGAGTCGGAATCGCGCCCTAAGGGTTCCGTACCTATCTACCATATGATATACTAAAAGCTTTTGCTCTTTGATTTTAAAAACTCCGCGACCATCCAACTTGACCCCTCTTTTATAGAAAAGTTCTTGAAACGGGAGGTCACCTTAATTGGTTACTATTAGTTGTGAGAAAAATTTAAATATTGAATGATTTTAGACTTTTCCCTTTATTTGTACTGTGAGACCTAGCTTCTTGCCAAATTTCATAATTTTAGCTCAACGGGAAGTACCCTGTAGGAGTTGCTTTTTTGCATAAATGTATGGAGATGAGGACATAAAAAGCCATATCTTTTGGTTGCGTCGTTGTAAAAAATTGAAATTTTCAGATCTTGTGTGGTTCATGGACCTTAATATTCGTTATCAATTTCAACCTGATACCTCTTCTCGTTCGTGAGAAAAAGGGTCTTGACAGACAGACAGACGGACAACAAAGTGATCCTATAACGGTTCCGTTTTTTTATTTTGAGGTACGGAACCCTAAAAACTGGCAAGACTCCACTTAACAAAACTGAACAACTTTCCCTAACAAATGGGTAGAAACTTGATGATGGATAAAGAAAAACAAAGTGGGAGGTAATGCTTTCTTATCGCTGCTTTCTTATAATTTAAAACCGGATAGTGCTACATATCTTTGACTTATCCTGGAATTCTATCAGACAAAGGGTGCTCATAAAACAGGGATCAAAGGGTCACACGCACGAGGGACTGAAGATAAATTGCTTCAATATATTCAACAGTAAAAACGTTTACTCTACTCGTCCTAAGAAGTTGTTCGAATGATCCGATTGTAAGACAAATTCAAACATTCTTTATTTCACAATGCCTATAGGCACGTTTACACAGGTGCATATTTTAATCCTTGACACAAAAAAAATTAAGCAACGAGATAGAAAACACCTATTTATTTCTTTAAAAATTAACTTACTGCCGCACTCAGACACATCACTAAAGTTAATCTTCCATTATTAATACAATCGTAAGAGCATAAGACTTAACGAAAGAGATTTTTTTTATAGAAGAGCGACGCAGACGAGCAGACGGGTCACCTGATGGTAAGTGATCAGTGATCATCACCGACGTCCATAGACACTCGCAACACCAGGGGGATCACAGGTGCGCTGCCGGCCTTTAATATATTTGTAGGTTCGTTTCCTAAAGGCTGCCTTGTTGTACCCGTCTGGAAATACCTGCGTAGGAAGCTGATTCCACAGTGCGGTCGTACGTGGTAAAAAGTGTCTTGTAAAACGTACGGTGGAAGATTGCCAGATCTAGGTGGTAAGGCGGTATGGATATTTTTTTTGTTGTGGTCGCGATCGGTTAGGTTGAGTTTATTTTAGCTAACGAAACTTAAGTTTTTTGATGCACAGTCATTATTTTTGGTGCATTTATTTCCCTTTTGGTATTGTTTTTGGTATTGTTAATTTGTTTTTTTTTGCACAGTCAGTATTTTGATGTGCAATCAGTATTTTTGATACTTACTACTTACTTCGCTGGCTCAGCGACCCGAAGTGGATCTTGGCCTCCGACATTAAGACTGCACTCCGCGCACACTAGCGCCCTCATCAGAGTTTAATTAATTTCTTTGAATTGGAGACCAAAATAAAAAATTGAAGAACAGCTAATTGTTCTTTGTCAGGATAGCGTTATTTTAAACTATTACAATTAGCTTTATGTTATCTTGTTTATTCAAAATCCTTAAAACGGAAAATGGTGGCCACCGCGTTCCGTTCAAAGGATTTTGAATAAACAAGATTACATAAAGCTTATTGTAATAGTTTAAAATAACGCTATCCTAACAAAGAACAATTAACCGTTCTTCAATTTTTCATTTTGGTCTCCAATTCAAAGAAATTAATTAAACTCTGATGAGGGCGCTAGTGTGCGCGGAGTGCAGTCTTAAAGTACGCCATTCGTCTCTATTCTGTGCCAAATCTGACCAGACGGGCACTTCCAGCTCTTTCAGGTCTTTGGCGACTTCATCCTTCCAGCGGTATCTTGGACGCCCCACCGGACGACGCCCAGAAGGTTGGCCAAGATAAGTATTTTTGATGTGCATAAATATTTCCCGATCGAAAAGGCGTAAGTGAATGGAAGACAAAGGAAGATGGGAAGTTCTCAACGAACGTTCCAAGACCAAATTCAGGACGCTCTGAAGAAACGCCAAGCTGAGGAACGTTGATGAAAGGGTTGATGAAAGTAGAAGAAGCGAAGGAACTTGAAGGAAGTCTGATAAAGTAGTGATCACACCACTGAATTCAAAGACTAATTCGGCATATATTGCTCGTTGAAGTACGGCTATTGCAATTAACATAACCAAGCCTCCCAGCAATATAAGCCGAATTAGTCTTTGTATTCAGCTAGTTGTGATCACTCCTTAAGATCGAAGTACTCGTAGGTGGAAAGATTTGATGGTGCTAACCAATAGACCCAGTTTCTGATAAATGTTGTTTAAGTGGTAATGTTTTGCGTCAATTGGTATAATAAATGCGATGACGAGATACTGGTAAAATATTGTTTGAAAATTTTTATTGCGTATTTGCGATCTATTGATGATGGAGAATACCTAATTAATGTTCAATATGTGCAAATAAACTACATACCTACACACCATGCCATTAAAATTTGTTATGGTTTTCTTGACGTATTACTCACGTGTTTTTATGTGCTGGAAAATAATATGCCTAGTGTATTAGTTACATGTAAAAAGCATTTTGAAACATCCTACTTCCTACTAATATTATAAACGCGAAAGTTTGTAAGTATGGATGGATGGATGTTTGTTACTCTTTCACGCAAAAACTACTGAATGGATTTTAATGAAACTTGGCACACATATAGGTTAGGTCCTGGAATAGCACATAGGCTACTTTTTACGGCGGGAAAACACTTCATTCCGGCGGAAAAACGCGTTTAATGCGGGTAAAACCGCATGCGGAAAGCTAGTCTTTTATAATGCGCACGGTTAAAGAGTGGAGTTCTCTGCCTGTGTCTGTGGTCTCGAGTTCATATAATCGGAATCAATTCAAGTCGCGTGTCAGAAACTTCTTCTGGGCAAGCTCTTCCCATCGTCGAACTCGTTTCTGTCAAGACTAGATCGAGGTCAAGAGTAAGCCTAATAAAAAAATATTTAAAATTTTATCATAACCTGTGGATATATACCTACATCTCTCTTTTGAGCAATTATAATTTCTTTGTTTCTTTAAGCCACGATCACACCTAACTGAATTCAAAGACAAGTTCAGCATACATTGCTGGGAGGCTTGGTTATGTTAATTGCAATATCCTTACTTCAACGAGCAATGTAAGCCGAATTAGTTTCTGAATTTGGGAAGGTGTGTTCGTGGCTTTGCGAGGCAATGGTTAGTTACGAGACTGGCCAAAAAATACCGGCTAACGACCTGCCATTAGGTATGCAAATGTTCAACTCGAAGTCCATATTCCATGTATGAGATGATCACTCCTTAACACGAGGCCGCTAATGAGGCAGTTACCATATACGACGAGACTAGACAGACAAACAGTCTGGTTTGCATTGCGAGTCGCGACTGGCTGTCACTTCACTTCACTCGCCACTTGTGGGATAGGGTTGCAAAAAAAAAACAGTTAAATAAGGATAACGACCGAGCGCCTATGTTGCAGAGAATACTACCAACCCATCCCTACCCGTGGGTGTCGTAAAAGGCGACTAAGCGCTTATGAACCGGAGGATGGGCAGCAGCTAGTAGTGGGAAATTTCGCTCACCTAGAAGAGAAGAATGATTCGAATCTTTTGCCCTCAAAGATTCGAATCGCTCTTTTCGCTCAGTAACTCTTTTCGCTCAGTACCCCTCATGAATAAAAGATTGAGTGAATTGCCAAGGAGATCGCGCAGATCTATTAAGTAAAAGGAAGGAAAGTAATAATATGAATGTTATATGTGTAAATCTGAATTTGTAGCCATGATTTTCCTTCATACTTGACAGGCTTAGGACTGTCAAAATCCTTGTTCGGTCCTCCTAACTTTCTTAGTACCTACCTATATCCTTAATCCTTGGTAAGAAGCTACGTAATCCCTATCCGTCTCGCTTACTCTTTAAAAATATGTAATGATTCTGTCTTTGTCGAATGCGACATGAGCCAAGGCTGCGCGGTGGCGGGGGTGGCGACTCGCGCCGCGCGGTTTTCTTCGGTGCTCGCTCACTTCGGTCAAGTTCGGTCGCTACTCGTTTTCGCTTCGCGCGCCGCCGCCGCGCGCCATTCATTTCATTCATTGTTGTCTGCGCCCGTGCGTCCCGCGCATGAATACTGAGCGAAAAGAGTTGAAGAGTTACTGCGACCGGCGGTGAGTTACGGAGTGAATGGATTACCGAAGAAGAGTTCGCTCTTTTTATACATTCACTCATGAGTTACCCACCGCTAGCAGCAGCATTTTTCTGTGTATCATACATACTGCGGTCACCAACGACATCGGTCGCCAGCCGCAACGCTTAAAGCGTGGTGACTATGTTAAATCCCTTCCTAAGTAGCACGTGTTTTTGCTGGAGAATTGGAGGAAGCTTCCTGTCCTGCAGTGGACGTTTCATGGAATTTTATTATGAACGACCGCCATCACTAAAATAACATCGCTTCAAAGTGGAGCGATGTAAAAAGCATAGGTAGACGAATAATAAGAAGTACCTCCTTACTATCCCCTTATAGAAATCATAACCCGGATAAGTTTAAAAAGATGGCGTTAAATAATTCGAATTCGAAACTAATTCGAATTCTAAAACAAAAGAAGTGACAAAAAAGCAAAGGACTTATTTCTTTTTTTTAAGAGAAGTATAAAAGCGAGAAATTTGTTATGTTCGTTTTATTATGTCCTTAAAAAATAACGCTGATTTCTTTCTAATTTCGTTTGCTTTACTTGTTACTTCTTTATAGTGAAATGACCAATAATAGTTTTTATAGGCCTTAGTCGCGGTCGTTATTTTTTTAATAAGAGTTTCTGAGGTATACAGAGTGTGTTAACCCTACTTGATACAGGAATGATATGACGGACGGGTACTTGACTCTTCCCTCGCGACGCGAATCTTTTCTCTCAGTTCACTTGTCAAGGGCGCTACACTTCGCGGTAGGGCATATTATTGTCGTACTCTTCCTTATCAGTTATATGAACAAAACCAATGAAGTTTGAGAAGGTGTAGGAAAACATAACGTTTCAAATTACTTGCAAAGCGAAGCGATAAATTAAGAAATGAGCACGAATTTCACAAAAGAACGCGTTGTTTGGCTCATTATTTTAAAAACGAAGCCCCACACGGCGTTTCCAATCCGATTTCCATCAGTCACTCTTAGCGTACGTTCTCGGAAGCATTCCCCGGCCAATTTGTAACTACCCACGTTTAGAACGTTTATGAACCGGAGGAGCATCTCTTTCATCTGGCAGGATATTAATATATGGCGCTCCTATAATAGCCCGGTCGTCGTCTTATGCTTCTATAGGGATTATGGAATTCCTGGTAACTGTAGTGGTTCGAGAGTATTCCATCAAAAAACTTTATAAATACTCCTATGAATTCCTAACTTTATAATATTCGTAAATCCGTCAAAGATGAATGGGGTCGACAAAATTCCCAAAGACGGCAATATAAATTCAACCGGGAGCGAATATTTGATTGATCGACCCGATAATATTGGTGGTCTACTAAACAGAGCACGTTTTGTGGAAGCCGTGCGTGATGTGAACAATGAACGATCAGTTCCAAGTGGCGTCAAGTGGTGAATGAAGTAACGACATCATAATTGGCGCAGGATGCGGGCTAGCAGCCCTATACTAACCTCTAGTCTCTTATTCACTCATGTTATCCTGGACATTAATAAAGCAGAAGATAAGAAATCTTTAATTGATAGAAGGCTGGAAGGCTTGAAAACCTTTGCGTGATTAATTAAATGAAGCAACATAGTGTTCATAAAATGACCAATGACACAAGGTCCTTGTTTGCGTTGGTAATAACTTCACTTAAATCTTGATAACCTTTTACCTTTGAGCCCTAAATTACCGCCCACCTTCGAAGATGTATTATATCCTAATCTGAGATGCTCCTATCTGGGGCTAAAAGGTCGCGACCTGGAACCTGACCTCTTCCGGTCACCAGCAGCCAGTGATGTACTGACCTCGAAAGATAACCAGCTGCTTAGGCGCCACATCTGCATATTACCAAATATGTAGCCCCGGTTTTATCGGAACCATTATGCAAGAGTGTCACCCGACAGCAAAGGTCGCTGAGAGAAATTGGGGAATCAATTAAAACAATTTGAAGCAATTTACGTCACTTATTTATTTCGAAATGTCGATGTATCAGCTTTTTGGGCTTCATAAATGCTGACGATTAAGGTAAGTAATGCTTTGTCATCGGATCAAATACGCCCAATAAATTTAAAAATGTAACTTGCCTGTGACAACAAAGTCTTCAGATATCGACGGAAAATCATTATAGTTTCATCTTTAGTAAGCGTAAGCGTAAAAGTAAAAATGTAAATACTTTCAAATAGCACATATTCACTCACTAGATCATACGCAGAATCAAACTTACTTTGCTCTGGTATGAAAATGAATTAAAGTAAACAACTTACGACTCCCGCGTTGATAAACACGACCGAAAATAACTGTGCCGAGTTCACTATTACAAAATTCTACGTTACATACAAGTTCTGTTAGCTATGCAATCTTGTTATCATGAGTGAGTACGTTGAAGATTAAATCCGTATAAGGCGAAGTTTATCCAATGTTAAGAGGTTTAAGAAGCTACTGGAACGTCAATCATCGCATCAAATGCATCGTCCAGATTTGAATGAGATCAAAGTGCCCTATTTCCATCAGCTTCCAATGGATCGCCGCGCCGCCTTTGCTCATTTGAACTCCGGAGTTTGTTTGTTTGTTTCCAAGAATGGATCATGTTGTACTTTGTAGAGTAATTTGTGGCTGGGCTGCGAGAATTTATTGGTTCTATGCTGAAATAGTTAGGATGTTTCGCTTTTGCAATTTTGTCACGCATGGCTGAGATAGATAATTATGTTTGTGTAGCATTGGTTAGTAGAAAAACTCGGCTGCATTTTATTTCAGAACGTGATTTTACTCTCTTATTTTACAAACTATATCTTGGGATCATGATATTGATGACAGAAAACATGAGAAAATCTCAATCGGCGTAGGCAGTACCGCGTTTTGAATATTTTTTTTCTTTTTAGCAAGTTAATATATCGTCGGCGTATTTCTCAAATTTGACCCGACGCAGTTTTTTGCATCCATTTGCATCGGAAAATTGAAAAAATACCCTTACATTTTGAAATTCTATTTCACTATCTGCTTACCGAATAGTGAAATACGAGTCACCACTTCCGCAGACCTACGTTTATTATTCTGCAGTGTGCTACCTCTCTCGGTTCACGGTACGCACGTCTAGACAACCCCACCTCTTAAAATATACATTGCTGGCTGCATTGCACCACTATAACTTGCAGATCGATACCATGCACCGATACACCGCTATTTCATTTTAAAAGTTCTTTTGTGGATTCACCCATTAATATACAAATTGGAGAATTTTTTATAATTGAGGTTTAGACCGATTGTTATAAAATATCAGATATCTAGAAGAGATAAATCCATGGGATTACGCTACGGTTCTAACAGGCTAATTTAAAACTCAAATTGCAACCCTATACATTCAGACATATTTAAAAGAGCGCGTGGTTTTTATTGTCGCTCCTTTTTTTTCCACCATGGTGCCACTTTGTTTGTGAAGCGATGTGGATTAGCTGACGTCATTAAGAAATTTTAACATCCAACAATGGAAAAACTACATTTGATTTGATTTGTTTAAGATATTTTGCTTGCCACAACTGGCTAAAAAATAAAATATTTCTATTTAATTCTATTTATTTCGGAAAATCGGTTAGTTTTATCATAATTTCATAATACTATACACCGCACCCTACCCACCCTACCTTCATACATATTTTGTTTCAATTTGGACTTTGTATTTTGTTTATATGAAAGTTGTTTAATAGCATTGTTAACGGTTATGAAAACAAAGCGTTGTTTTAATTTTTGTGTCATGTTTTCAAATGATAAATTGATAACGTCAATGGCTTGTTTGAGGACTTAATTTTAAATTTCGTTAACTTATTATTCTGTTTCTTACATTGTCCTTTTTTCATTGTTTATTTTTTCTATTTGTCTGTCTGTGTCATTCTTGGTTGTTGGTATTAAGTATTGTACAAAGCCGATTCTCAAAGTAGGTCGTGCTGCAGTGGTTTCTTGCCGTTTCTTTTACGCTGTCTTAGCATGATCCGAAGCGGTTGTAGACTTACTTTATTTGCATCGTATTCTACATTGAGTATTCATAAAATATGTAACCTACATTAAGCGTCGTATTAATAAATCCCTCTCAAGTGAGTGATTGCTCTCAAGATGTACCTTACACATACAAATTATACATCTTGAGTGCAATCTCAAACTTGAGATGGATTTATCAATACGACCCTAAGTATTTGAATATGAAATCTACCTATTACATCTTGTTATCTTTCATCTTTATTTTCAAATTAAATGCGTGAAAATACACCAAGTGTTACTTGCTTATATTCATCATTAAAATATTTTCTTTCTAGAAACATTGGCTTGTTCAAACAAAAGTTGTGTGTATGATATCATCATCATGTTTGGTGTTAAATGTGTCGTCGACGTCGTGTGCTCCAATTACTTTTATTTTACGACGTATAATAATTGCTCTCATTGGGATAGTTCTTGCGTCGCCTGTCTGTGCAGTCGTTTTTTTATTTAAGAAGTTCACATGACATTATTGTATAAGGACACACAATAAAATTGATATGTGGTATTGATATCTTTCAAGCGTTCATCACAATCTATTATTTTATAGCACCTATCTAGTTCATTGATTTGGATAAAACTTTGGTTTACATATTTGTAAATGACAGTTTAAGAAATACAGCGTGTTACCTTCAGTTGCACAAAGCGTTTTTAAAATTAAGGCTCCTTTAAGTGTATTTCTGACCCTTTCTATTTTGTTGACAAAGAAAGTGACAGCAATAGGTTTATAGGAGCTTTATGTAACTGGGCGTTAGTTTCTCAAAGATATATTCTGTGCGTGCTTAATATGTTGCAAATTTTAGAAAAATTAGGAATAAGTAAAAACGAAGCAATATTTTTCCTAATGTATAATTGAAGTAAAGGGTGTTGCTAATTATAAAGAGGCATACAATTTTTTAAATATTAAAACAAAACGTTCATCCATGCCTGCATATTTATTTACACGTCGAAAACACTCATGGTTGTGACCCTTAAGCGTAGGGTGGTGACTCTTAAGCGTAGGACTCTTGTCTAGCTTTTAGACTAGACAAGACAAACAAACTAGACGACCTACCTATATTGCTCTCGTCTCCCTTACTATGTGATTCAAATAAGGACGAACCGCCAGTTGTATAAAAGGTATTTAAATTTAAAGCTCCTTTGAGTCTATTGCTATCTCTTTCTGCTTTGTTGACGAAGGAAGTGACAGAAATAGATTTAAAGGAGCATATACTTTAAAGATTTTTTGTGCAACTGGGGATAAGCCTAATAGATTTGCGGCCGCAATCATATAAATTAGTAGCTTTCAAACTACCTTCACTCTATTTAGATTTAGTTGTGCACTACCACTGGGAACCACTTTGAAGTTAGCTACAAAACAATATGATTCTCATTTGAAATGCTTAGTACGTAAATAACCTTTGTATTGTACAGTAAAAAAAGTAAAACTAGATACTCGCACTGCAGCTCTAGTCGCTATGATAGTTAAAATAAGAACGATACAAAGTCAATTGTGTCAATCTTGATGTTCTCTTAACTGTACTCAATAGTTTAATGATAGACACATATTATTCTCCCATGGTCATTGACAAAACATCTCAGGCTCAAGCGCCCGCACTTGACATTTGAAACTCGAAACCAAACATCATCATATAACTCAAACCGCGGCATCGTGAGAACTACTCGAGATGTTTGAGAGGGTTGACTGAGGGATCAACCTCCTAATATTGATATTTACGATCTCACAGGGAATTTATATTGAATAAATACTAATATTTAGGGTTATAATGTGTCTTTTTATGGTTGTAATATTGTACAGTTTGAGGGTGACCTGTAGGAAGTCTGATTACATTTGAATTGGACGATTTATGGTATTTGTTAACATTAGAGTTAATACTTATTATGGTCTGATGTGAAATTTCGATTGTTGTTGTTTTTTAGGGTTCCGTACCTCAAAAGAAAAAAACGGAACCCTAATAGGATCACTTTGTTGTCCGTCTGTCTGTCTGTCAAGACCCTTTTTCTCACGAACGAGAAGAGGTATCAGGTTGAAATTGATAACGAATATTAAGGTCCATAAACCACACAGGATCTGAAAATTTCAATTTTTTACAACGACGCAATCAAAAGATATGGCTATTTATGTCATCATCTCCATACATTTATGCAAAAATGCAAAACCTACAGTGTACTTCCCGTTGACCTAAAATATGAAATTTGGCAAGAAGCTAGGTCTCACAGTACAAATAAAGGGAAAAGTCTAAAATCATTAAATATTTCAATTTTTCTCACAACTAACAGTAACCAATTAAGGTGAGCTCCCGTTTCAAGAACTTTTCTATAAAAGAGGGGTCAAGTTGGATGGTCGCGGAGTTTTTAAAATCAAAGAGCAAAAGCTTTTAGTATATCATATGGTAGATAGGTACGGAACCCTTAGGGCGCGAGTCCGACTTGCACTTGGCCGGTTTTTTTTTATTGTCGATGGGCTTACACTTGACCTCGATCTAGTCTTGAGGACAGAGATGAGATCGACGATGGAGCGAGCTTGCCCAGAGAAGCCTATTCACTCGCAACTTGAATAATTTGGTGTCGGGGATAATTTGGTGAGATAAAGTTACGGTTGATTTCTTTTTATTTTTAAGCTTCTCTTTCACTGAAATAACAATATTTTTAGAATTGATAAGTTCAAATCTTACTAGTCAAATTTGATTTATCCTCGACTACCAATGTGTCGATTTAGCCTTACTGAGTTAATTTAAAAATGGTTAAATTGTTATATAATTATGTATAATTCTTTAAAATACATTTTTTGTCAAAATATAATTGTATTTACCCTTTAACAGAGCAAATTCATTGTAAATCACATTAGGCAATATTGATTGTACCGGCGAAAGTTTGGATAGCTCTCCCGTCTCCCGGCTCCATTGGGGAGAACTTGCGTGGAACGGCTCGTCCGTCTCGCTCTGACAATAGGGGATAACGTTGGGAAGGAAAGAGAAGGTCGATGGATTGTCAGATTGATTCACTGGTCCGGGAAGCTGGGAGGGTTAATGCTAGAGGGAAGCAAGCGTTAGAAATAATAATAATCAAGAGGATTAAAAAAGGGGGTGTATGGTGTACGAGTATGTACCGAAAATCAAACAAATGTCAGTCAACAAAACAATTTCAAAGAAAAGAAAATTGTCTACGAAGCTCAAAATTTTGATTTGACCTTTAATTTGTATAGAAACATCATCATCATAACATCCCATGAAACGTCCACTACAGGACAGGGAGCTCCCTCCAGAATTCTAGCTTTTGCTGGAAAAATGTGGAGGGGAAGTACCATCCATAGTCACCTCGCTTGTCAGCATTACGGCTGGTACGAGTACCATGGACCGCGGTTGTAGGTGACCGCAGTGAGTAAGATGGTATGATACACAAGAGGATGCTGCTGCCCATCCTCCAGTTTATAACCCTTAGTCGCCTCTTACGAGATCCACGGGTATGTATAGGATGGTACTATTCTTTGTCGGCACTACACGCGACAACTTTAGTTTCTGTATTATATCGAATTTATTTTTCCTTTGTCGGCTTGTCTTTACGAAGTCAACTTTCCTTAAAAGCAATTTAAATATAAAATATGGTGGCCGGTGTGGCTGCGCGCGCATAATCCCAATGTCGTCAATGTCAACTGTAACATGTCGGACAGTGGGCCAGTGGTTGACCAGCTCCAACCGGCTCCTGACCTCGTCTGTAAGAAGTATGCCGGCTATGTTACGTCAATGTGACACTCATTAAGTAATGCATATTGGGAACGATTACAATTTATAATCTGAAAATCACCGCTGAGATACCTAGTACTTATGTTTGTTCGTAATTTCGCACAGGACGCAAAATAAATAATAAATAGCAACCAAAAAATTTAAAAATACCTGCGTATTTTTACAAACACCATCGCGTTGTTTATGTAATCAATTCTTTAACGTGTAATGTCTTTGGACCATCTACTATACGAAGCACAAAATAACTGTGGCCCTGTCATTGATGCGCAGAAGAAAAAAATGGCCTATTTTTGCACATTTTTGACTTCTGCGCATCAATGACAGGGCCAAAGTTATTTTGTACGACGTATACTTACTAGGTCCCCAAACAGTCCCCAACATACAACATTACAACAAACCTTTGCGGTCCCCAAATGTTTTGCTATTCTACAAATGTTTTGTTTGACACAATTTTGCCATGGGTATCAGGAGCGCAGTAATCATCAAACAAACATCATTGTTTTCGTAACATAATCATGTACTGCATATCTGTAATATCAGCAGATAACTTCATTACGTATGTTTAATTGTTAGCTGTCATGAACTTGACCTTCCGTTGTCTCCGTACTGCATGCAGACGTCCCATCGCGCCATGTGGCTTATGGTGTGGCTGCCACACAGAAAATAGCTATATCTGTTGTTTATTTCTTGTATTATTTTGAACTAAACTAACATCTGTTTTAAGTGAACTTGAATATCACTGCTTTAGTTGGGTGTTACAATAAAATAAATAAATTTTAGCATACGGCTTTTTATAGGGTTATTTTAGTGCCTGTGTTACTTAGATCATAAATCTGAACAACTTTCCCAAAGAAACAAGTGCCAGAAAACTATAAATGATCTAGGTCGTCCTGTACTGTTGTTGAGTCGTTCAGATTTGTCTTCTGAATAACATCTTAAAAACTAGATATCCAAGAATAAAAAGTGGCTATGAGACTACTATGTTTTTCAGACAGCTCTTTTTGTCATTAGTTGCATTAATTAGGAAAACCCCCGAGATTAACCTGCGTCATCACAAACTGGTATACTTAATGCCTTCATTAGTTAAGTATGAAAAGGTCTAATTAGTTACTTTTTGCAATGTTTGTGACGTTTGATTGTGTTTCGCTGTCGCCACACCACCGCGTTCGAATTTCGAACAGTGCGTTTCGTTCAGCCGCGGCGCGCGCATCGCTATACGCTTGATATTTTATTGTAGTTATAGACATCGTCCTGTCTTCCATTTAAGAACACGTGAGTTCCATAACTCTTCCTTCAGCTGTGATCCTGGTTAGTGATGAGATAGTTTTAGACATTTTTTAAGAAATAAGTACATATATAGATCTACATACAACATATACAAGTGCTCAAATTCTGGAATACCCCCCTTATATCCATTCAGGTAAGAATTTTGTCATATTGCCTGAATTTTTCTCATTAGTTTTCTACATAAAGTCCTAAAACCTTTTGGAATGTTTACCGAAAATTGAAGTAGACAAACGCATAAACATCAGCTGATTGAAATTTGAATTTCGAATACCGTTTCGAATTTTCTATTTACCGTCATTTGAATAAGTGACTTTTAAAATGCTTTTAAATCAATACCTATATGTAGTTTTCTTCGCATTTTCTTTTACCATTAAAATACGAACAAATTACACGATAAGAGCATTGAAAAGAAAATACAAATAAGAGTATACATAATTATATCTCTAGATCTTTTAATTATATCAAATTATGCTATTTTTCGTAGTAGTTCATTTTGAGATAGGTAGGTAATGTATCCTTCCATTCCTCTTACATTTATTTGTCCAGCTTTCCGCAAGCACAAAAGAAAACACATGTTTGGTAGATAACTGATGACCGGACAGATTTCAAATCATTTCAAATCGAAACAATTTTTTTTTATTGTAGCTGTACGTATGATACTTATAATAATAATACATATCTTTTAATGGCGTCCTTTAAATATACATCGTTTCTCGCAAAGATACAAGAAAAATTAAATACTTTAAACCCTCCCAACCCCTCGGGGTGACGTCCCTTTAGGAAGATCAATTCTTAATTCCATCAACCATTTTGCAATTTTTTTCTAGGCCTACAGAGGGTTGATTGATTTGAAGATTCTTTTTTCAAATCATTACCTGATAGATCATCGGATCTGTTGGGTCTCGGGAAAACAAATCTCGGGAATTTCGATAATGTCAATCAATGTGATCGATACCTACTCGTACTTATATTTCTCAGGTCCTTTTGACATTGAAAAAAAAAAAGTGAAAACAAAACCGCGAGTTTAACAAGTTAAAAATAAAATTATGTTTGCGGCTAAGAAAGAATCGTTAAAAATTAATGATAAGTTAATAGTCTAAATTTTCGTGTGTACTTTTTAATTTTTATTAAATAATTGTGTTCCACGTACCGGAAGACGAAGCGTTGGGAGGCCCCCCACAAGATGGACCGACGATCTGGTCAAGGTCGCGGGAAGCCGCTGGATGCGAGCAGCGCAGGACCGCGAGTCATGGAGATCTTTAGGGGAATAGGGGAGGCCTATGTCCAGCAGTGGACGTCTTTCGGCTGATATATGATGAATTGTGTTAATAAGTTAAACTGTTCAAAATGTATGATAAGTTAATAGTCTAAATTTTCTTATGTACTTTTTAATTTTTAATAAATAATTGTGTTAATAAGTTACTAAACGTAACCTATATTAAGAGGAGTTTACACTCATTTTGCGACGCAGGTTGTCGAAATGACAAGGATTTGTGCAAAGCCGCAAAGACTCGCCATTAACGTAAAGTCAGATAGATGGGACGAAAAGTGAGCAGTGGGGCAGGATCTGCAATGCAGTATTTTTGGTTCTTACGTACAATCAACGACAGGTAAAGCTTGACACTCAGTGTGCGAAACTAGCCCGCACGTCTATTGAAACAACAACGGTACAAAGTCCAATTCGTCAAGCTTGATGTGTTCTTGACTGTACTTGGCTTATTGGACTTTGTACAGACAAGAGCAGGTTAATCTTGACACTCGCAGCGCGACCTTTCCTCATACAGCCTGAAAAATAAGAATGGTAGTCCAATGTGTCAAGCCTGACGTGCTCTTAAATGTACCGTGCACTTACCTTATTTCAATCGCCGCAAGAGCTACAGTTTCACTGCGAGTGTCATGCTTGATCTGTCGTTGACTGTACTGAAACCGCTGAGTTGGAGTTCAGGGGAGGTTAGTCAATCATTGATCACTCGAGTCGGCTACCTAACCTAGGCGGTTTGACAAGGTCACTGGTTTTTACACAGAGCGACTGCCATCTGACCTCCGCAACCCAAAGGGCAAACCAGACCCAATCCTAAATTAGGCTTTGCCAGGTTAGTGGTCAACCTGGCTGTCAGAATTTTCAAGCCGCAAAATGGCCTCTGACTTGATTAACCTGGACCGACGGCTAAACGTGACTTCTGAAACACCGAAACGCTCTAGTTGTTGTGCCACTAGCAGAAAGAAAGAGTAACTCCATAGTAACTAGAGTAACTACCACTCGGCCACGAGTCAGCCAATACTTGTACCGTAATATGCAAGTTCGTTGAAGGATACTCAAAAATGCAAAAGAAATTCTCAAGCAACTGAGAAGATTAATTTCATTTTTTTTGTCTAGCATGTTATTAGGGCATGCCTTTCAGCTTTCAAAAGATTGAATCCGTCTTTTATTACCCTGGGGACTAGACGAACGTCATGAAATGTAACTTGTTTACTAATATACAGGGTGTTAATTTGATTGCGTGCCATAGCTCAGAGGCGAGATCAGTAATTGAACAACCTTTCCCAAAGAATATAGGTCGAAATACGAAAATAAATTTTTGACCTCCCATAGAATCTGCATCAGCTAATAGCGCATTTCGTATGGAAGGTCAAATTTGGTTTTTCGTATTTCGACCTATGTTCCTTGGAAAAAGTTGTTCAGTTACTGATACTGATCCCGCCCCTGAGCTATAGTACGCAATCAAATTAACATCCTGTATATTCTGTGATGTTATCCCATACATTTTATGACGTTCGCTTTTGTCACAGAATAAAATAATAGTTCTATCATACAGAACGGACACTCTCCGCCCCCCGCCCGCAATCCACCCCGCCCCCCCGCGCTCACCCGCCCGCGATATTCTCGTGCTCCTTCTTTTTGTACTGAACATGCAGGCCTACGCGACCTTCCAATTTCAAATTCGCGCTTGCGCATCGCGGTGTGTTTTCGTTGTCTCTTCAATGGCACGCTGTCTAAACTAGACCCCCTGTACTTGGGCTAAAGTTTTTTCATGTCTGAATGAAAATGGAAACTTTAATAAGTGGGGAAGAGGAAGTAGGATCGTGTACCTTCAATCACACACTTTACCGTTACGCTATATCTAAAAACATACAGAAAACGATTTTTTAAACCCTCCATCTGTTATCTGTATGATCACGTTCAGTGCAGATTTTCTCCGTTATCTTATCTCATATCGCTTTCTTTCCCCTTATCGGCGTGTGCGCAAATAACCGTGTCGTTGGCGCACTAACTACCTCTAAACCAACATTATGTATTGTATGACGCAGGCGCGATAACGGCTCTTGTGCACACTTTACTCAGCCTGAAGCTGTAATGTGTACTAACCTTGGATCTTGCCATAATTCTTCATTATCTGTTTTGTATTCTTCTTTATCTATGTGATTTAAATTTTAATTAAGTATTTCATTACGTTCATAACATATTTTTTTACCTTCTTATACTCAGTGAGGTCCTAGTGCCTGATTTCTATTGCTTTTTTTTATCATTTCCAGTTTTCGGCTTTAGCTCATTAACCTGTGAAGCCTACTTAGCTGTTATAGTTTTTACACTGTATTTTTTTTAAACTATAAGGGCTCCTTGTTGACTACGGAACCCTAAAAACGATTCATAGTACAGTCAACAACAGGTCAAGCTTGACACTCGCAGTGCGACTCTAGCCAGTAAGACAATTAAAATAAGAACGGTCCAAAGTCTAATGTGTCAAGCTTGATGTGCTCTTGACTGTACCAAATTTAACGTTTTTCTCGTAAGATTAGTACTCGTATATTGACAAGCATATTATCAAAGATGTTACTCGATATTAGGGGTCTAGCTAGACAACGCGCTATTAAACTTATAGAGATGTTGATAGCGAACGTCATAAAACGTATGGGACAAAGAGATTTTAACCTCGCTGCGCTCAAATCTCTTTGGTATGGGATGACATAACATGTCAAATGCCAGTTTAGTACTTATAGCTAGGTTAAAATAGGTTAAGAAAGTCTCAATATTATATCTTGATGTCCTTAAGTCTGTTTACCAGTTTTCTCCGATATCTGCTCTTGCATTGCTTATTAAAATCTTGACCCTTACACTCACAGGTCATTTTATAGTGATATCTTTAGAAGCTTATCAATATTATTTTGAATTGATAATACGGTATTATTTTCTCTCATTGCCTTTCACAGTTTCTATCTTAAGTTTTTTTTATTTTATTCATTTTATTTGAAAAGTTCCATCCGTTTAAGCCGCCTTAAGGGCTTATGCGCAATCTGTGAGTTCGGCTATATACACTATAGATATATTAGATAGGTACAATCAACTGCACATCAGGCGCGACACATTTATCGTCAAATCTTCCCTAACCCAAACCAACGGTGAGTGAACTAGAGCTAGTTGTACTGGTTGAATCTTATATATCAGTGACTATTTGAAATATTTCATTATCCGTGTGGTGCCGGCTAAAAGGCGACTAAGTGTTTTTGTGCCGGAGAATGGGCAGCAGTGTTCTTAGCTGCGTGTGTTACTGACTTGATAACTGCGGTCACCAAAAACCGCGGTCAATGGTGCCAGCCGCAACGCTAACAAGCGACTATGGTACTTATCCTCCTAAATATACCTCGTATTTATGCTGTGGTGGACATCCCAATGTTATGATAAGTTTTACAATTTGACTGACAGTGTTAGTTAGTTAGTTGGCTCCTGTTTCCGCAATTAAACATTGAGACTGGTTATATAAGCCAGCCCAGCTCTTACCAGAAGCTCAAAAGTCTCCTGGGACATTCGCAGGCTTCGCGGAGCGACCTCGTGCTGTCGAGGATTTTGGCCCGTTGGTCGGCCAGCACGTCGCAATCCAGGATGACGTGACTGACCGTTTCTTCTGCGTGTAGACAGCCCCTACACATAGGGCTATCCGTGGCGCCGATTGT
Organism: Athrips mouffetella; assembly: GCA_947532105.1. Classification (NCBI taxonomy): domain Eukaryota; kingdom Metazoa; phylum Arthropoda; class Insecta; order Lepidoptera; family Gelechiidae; genus Athrips; species Athrips mouffetella. Next base: position 29,626,248 of record OX383968.1, on the reverse strand, counting down.
GAATAGATGCTTGTTGAGCGGGATGTGTCCTGTAATGGTGCTCACAACTATTCGGAGGTTCGATCGGTTGAGGCTGAGGAGCCGGCGGGTCAGTTTAGGTTGACTGACAGTGGTTATATACGCAAATATCTGACAGTCAAACCAGTCCAGCACTCGATTAAGTACGCACGGCAGCAAACACGTAGAAACAAAACCCGAACCGGTGCCACGCTACACTACAGACACCCGAGACTCACTCAAAGTCAAAGTGTTGCTACCGACGTGCAGTCGTGTGTACGTACACGTGTATATCCCTTTCTATTAACCCTTTAATATTTTCCATTATTATTCCCCGTCTCCCATTTCGTCCCCTCGCGTTGTTGTGGACACGGGCACGTATGCGCGTACGCCGGTCGTAGTAAATCAAGCGCAACAATACCACTCGCTGTATGCCTGTATACTGTAGTATACAATAGTTCTCTGTTTGTTGACGTTCGCTGCTCCAATTCCATGTAATAGTACTATTGTGTTGGTGTGTTAGTTCTGTTTTTATGGACGTCTTTTTAGGGTTCCGCACCTCAAAATAAAAAAAAACGGAACCCTTATAGGATCACTTTGTTATCCGTCTGTCTGTCTGTCAAGACCCTTTTTCTCACGAATGGGTAAAGGTATTAGGTTGAAATTGATAAAGAATATTAGGGTCCATAAACCACACAAGATTTCAAAATTTAAATTTTTTACAACGACGCAATCGAAAAATGTGGCTTTTTATGTCCTCATCTCCATACATTTGTGAACCAAACCAAACCCACGGGGTACTTCCCGTTGACCTAAAATATGAAATTTGGCAAGAAGCTAGGTCTCACAGTACAAATAAAGGGAAAAGTCTAAAATCATTAAATATTTAAATTTTTCTCAATTCAATTCAATTCATTTATTTGCTTAAAACATAGTTTAAAAGATCTTAAAATAATATTTACCGACCTAAAATGTTCTACCACTAATTGGCATGCAAATTTCCAATAACTTAAAACTAAAAAAATATTATTTCCTATTTCATAAAAAAAATTATAATAAAATTAAAAAACTCATTACTAGCAATAATAAAAAATAAAAAACAACAAAACAATAATCAGAAATTAAGAAATTAAAATTACGCTTCTAAAAATTAAAAATTTGACTAGTTAAAAGTAAATGCACTAAATTAAAGATTGTAAATGACTAGCAATAAACAATAAAATAATTCATAACTAAATAATTTACAGTAACCAATTAAGGTGAGCTCCCGTTTCAAAAACTTTTCTATAAAAGAGGGGTCAAGTTGGATGGTCGCGGAGTATTAAAATCAAAGAGCAAAAGCTTTTAGTATATCATATGGTAGATAGGTACGGAACCCTTAGGGCGCGAGTCCAATTTGCACTTGGCCGGGTTTTTTTATATACAAACAAGAAGCCTTTCTTTGCTTCAACGTTTTTTTTACGTCTATGAATGAGAAGATTGTTTGGCTGGTCAACATCCACAATTTACATTACATACATTTCCTACAAGGAATTTATGTTATCTTGGTATTTTTATCGAACAGTGTACTTAGTCTTTGTCATCGTTATTTGTCTGCCCAGTTCCCAGTGTATTTAATAGGGTCGGCCCAAATGTTAATAATGGCTTCTACATATTTCTCTCAAAAAAGCCACGATCACACCTTCCCTAATTCAGAAACTAAATCGGCTTACATTGCTCGTTAAAGTAAGGATATTGAAATTTACATTACCAAGCCTCCCAGAAATTTTGCCGAATTAGCCCTTGAATTCAGTTAGGTGTGATCGTGGCTTAAGCCGTCATCCCCACCAACCAAATTATCGTAAATCCCCTCCATAGTACCTCGCGTTTTTGCTGGAGTCCTGGAGGGAGCTCCCCCTGTCCTGCAATGGACGTTTCATGGGATGTTATGTATACATGTGTTTGTATGTAAGCTGTCATCTCGACATCTGCTTCTTTCTTCCTCGTTGAATCTTTTACGCAAATATCCCTTCCATCTTCTATCTATTTTGATTCGTCTTATACACCCATCAGTGCTTATAATTTGGTGGTCACTCCTTGTCATATGCTGATCATGCCTCCTTTTAAAATGTCTATGCCCGATTACCGTTTGCCTTTCTTCTTTTTTAGGGTTCCGTACCTCAAAAGAAAAAAACGGATCCCTTATAGGATCACTTTGTTGTCCGTCTGTCTGTCTGTCTGTCTGTCAAGACCCTTTATCTCACGAACGGGTAAAGGTATCAAGTTGAAATTAATACCATATATTAGGATCCATGAACCACACAAGATCTGAAAATTTCAATTTTTTACAACGACGCAATCAAAACATATTGCATTTTATGTCCTTATCTCCTTATGTGGAGGACTGTGGTCTCTGCCTACCCCAACGGGAAAGAGGCGTGATGTTATGTATGTATGTATCTCCATACATTTATTCAAAAATGCAAAACCTACAGGGTACTTCCCGTTGACCTAAAATTATGAAATTTGGCAAGAAGCTAGGTCTCACAGTACAAATAATGGGAAAAGTCTGAAATCATTAAATATTACAACTTTTCTCACAACTAATGGTAACCAATTGTGGTGAGCTCCCGTTTCAAGAACATTCATATAAGAGAGGGGTCAAGTTGGATGGTCGCTGGGGCGATTTTTGTTTTAGTTCTATTTAAAAACGGGAACACTTACAAACTTGAAAATTTGTATGTTTATAGTGCATAAGCTATAAAATAACAACAAATAATAAAATTTGGTCAAGCGCGTGTCGGACTCAAAAAATCTAGCACATTAATTTACTGAAATTTCAACTAATACAATTATGTTTATGTGGTGTTACGGAACCCTCAGTGCGCGAGTCTGACTTGCACTTGGCCGGTTTTTTATTAGAAGGCCATGCTTTTTCTGGGTGAGCTTGTACAGTCGAGAGCACGCTTGGCACTTTAGACCTTGTATTGTTCTTATTTTAAGTTGCACTGCGAGTGTCAAGCTTGATCTGCTCTTGACTGTACCACCGTCGATCGCATCTTTGTCCTTAGGGCTATATTGAGATCAATAGCAACCCTCTTGGGAAAAATCTTACTAGCCGTGGCTGTACCACAGGCCTCCCTTCCTCATCTTTTACTCTACTGGTCTTTACCCTGACTTACTCTTGATAATCCCTATCTAAATATGAAGAATCATCAACTTCATATTTTTATACGCAATCGCTTTGATAGATACCTATCTCCCCTTCTTGCATCTCTCTATTACCATAACATCCATTCAGTATTGACCCCATTCGGTGTGATTGAGTGATATCAGTCATTTATGCCATCATATCTTTGCTATCAGTAGGAAAGAAATCGCTTCCAATTTCTTTCTGACTTTGTTCTTTTGTATTTAGGTATACAACGTGTTAACGGAATAAGCGAAACTGAGAAAATAGTTTGTTCAGAATCGAGAGTAGAATCAATTTCAAGGGTTTTTATTAGGGGTAATTTTTTTTTATTATTAAAATATTTGCCGCTTCTAAATATTTCTGTGGATGCGCGGACGCGATGCGGACGATAGCTAAAAAATCTACTAGAACAGCGATGAAACTTTAAAATAACTATATATAAGAAAAAAACCTTTTTTAAAGTTTTTTTACGGGAATATATTTATTTTAATAAAAATCAGTTGGGGTTTATGAGGGCTTCGCTTGTATAAGTTCATTTGTAATTAGGCATTTTCATAATTTGTTTCTTCAGTGGTTTATTCCCTTGCGAATATAAATTTTCTTTGGCATATAAGAACTGTATTTTCAGACTATTTTAAAAGAAAATACTATGCTTATTGGTAGAAAAATTTGTTGAATAATAAAATTGTAACTTGTTCGTTTTATCAAATTGAAATTAGCCTACGTCATAACAAAATCTTTGTTAGCTAAACTAATTAACAAGCTAACAAACCTTCGATCTGCTATAAAACCGAGTTAAGATAAGAGGCGTTAAAATAATGCGTTATAAAAACTTACATCACATCTCGCGAACCTCTATAGTCGTCAGCCATTGTAACGTTCATCAGCACTTGTGCTGTTCAAAACCGATGAAGATTTCTTTTTAAAATTAGTAATTCTGGAACACAAGCCATACAAAAAAAAATGCCCGAAAATTGATCGTCCGTAGAGTCGGCATTTCTAGGTTATTAAACATCAAATTATAGTAATACACAGTGGGATAGGGTCAGTTATTGTCAGCAAGAGTGAAATAGTTCGTCCATCTTAAGAATACAGTAAGCCTAACTTTCCGCCGCGCGCCGCCGGTAGCCAAGCCCCGTAACCAATCAGGTCGCTTAAAAGTATAAATTCAAATCCACAATGTCTAACTGAAGGCAAACCTTCGAAAAAACGGTTGTTTCCTTTGTGTTACCTAAAAAACGAAAAATAATGAATAAAAAAATTTACATCATTGTGTTTACCCGGAATTTTCATTAATGACTTACTGCATTTTTAACGCGGATGAACTACAGTTCTAGGTCATAGCATGTTATAGCAGAAACTTGAGAGATGATAAAAACTATTTAGTCTACTAAGTAGTACATTGATAAGTATTTCTTTCTGTATGACGAGAGTCCGTTAAAAACCTTAAAATAATATAATAATTAAATCGATGTAAGCCTCTCAAACACCCACACCACGTCAGATGGAAAGAATCGATTGATTGATCGATTTGGAGATTTCGCAAGTTCGGATAATCGATGTTTTATATGAGGTCGTGGTAAGTGCTATGTTAGCCATAAACATAAGGTGTTAATAGACCAAGAGCGGGCAGTTAGGCAACCTTACCTCATCGGATACCAAACAGCGACCTATCTAGGCTGCTGCACAATGAAATGGTGAGTTTAAAAAAACAGGGTTGCCTGGGCGCAACCTGGCACGTTTTGTACAGTCGACAAAAAACTGTTCACTTTACAAAACGTGGCAAGGCAACCCTGTTTTTTTTATATATATTTAGACTCACCATTTCTTTGTGCCTATAGATAGGCCGCTGCTGTTTGGTACCCGATGAGGTAGGGCTGCCAACTGTGCGCTCTCCGCCTATAATTCATTCATTCTTGTGGTGTCGAAGTAAAATTTATCGGTCGAAATATGGTAAAAGTAACAACCGGAACAGTTATAAGCACGCTCGTAAAAAGAGAAATTGAAATTCGATCTGTTGATTTTTACACCTCAAAAATTGATAGCAAATAAACATTTTTTTAAATTAATACCGATGTAACAGACGACGATTGAATCATTAATCATAAGGAAACGAAAGGATAATTAAATTACAGTAGCAAATTAAATAAAGAAGAAATTGGTTTAAAATTAGAATATTATTTCGATTACTCAAAACGAGAAATTTGCAATACGGTTTTACCTATTCGATGTGAACAGCTACCGTATTCCGAAGTGAAACTACGATAATATCGCGCCGATAATTAGTCGATGGTTCGGCCTTTGACAAGGAAATTCCCATACAAAGTAAATTTTCGAACGTAATTGTTGTTGTCAATTCGATAATATCGGAGCTCCGATAAAACTTCGGAATACCAACACAGTTTGCATCTCTCAAGGTCGAAATACGATAAAAAATTGCCATCAGCTGATGCAGTTTGTATTTTTTAGGAATAAGTGACGAAGTTCAGTTATTTTTTAACCTTTCAAGTTCATAAAATTAAATTTGCAATATATTGAATTCGCTTCATGATCGGTCATGTAGGTCTATTGCTTTGCTTTGTTATTTGCTTTTCATGGTTGATTTTGATACCGTTTATTTCATATAACGCATATAACAGTTTTCTTTCCCACAGTCTCCGCACGACTGCTCGCCGCCATATTACGGGCGCTAGTAATTAAATTAACTACTTATAGATTTTTTATCGATTTACATAATTGATCAGTCAGTGGAGCAGCAGTGTGGGCTAGTACGTTACAGCACACGTTCTAGTTACCGATTCATTAATATTCATCAAATATATTATTACTTTCCGCTAATCGGTTTTGTTAGAAATATGTCAAATTAGGTCAAATTGTTTCGATATTTGTGTTGACCTTTTTCTATAAAAAAGACAACAAAAAGAGAATTTACGTTGACTGTATTGGAATAGGATTTTTTCAACCATCTTTTGAAATGTCTACTGGATGGCGCTGCTTCAAATCAGCACGAGGAACAACCATCATAGTGCCACCATGTAATTAGTATTCAAATGATTAAGTCAATTAGCTTGTTTCTGCCACATGCATGTTTTATTTTTTCTTCTAAAAACTAAGTCTCATCATAACATCCCATGAAACGTCCACTACAGGACAGGGAGCTCCCTCCAGGATTCTAGCTTTTGCTGGAAAATGTGGAGGGGAAGTACCATAGTCACCTCGCTTGTTAGCGTTACGGCTGGCACCATGAACCGCGGTTGTAGGTGACCGCAGTACGTAAGATGTAAGATACAAAGGAGGATGCTGCCGCCCATCCTCCAGTTAACCCTTAGTCGCCTCTTACGACACCCACTATTCTTTGCCGGCACCACACGGGACAAAACTAAGTCTACTAGTCTTTAATTAAAAACGAAATTCCCAACAGTTACTAGCGTACCACCACCCATCGACACTTTGACGGACGTCAAGTAAAACTCCTAATTGAAAGATTTAAGTTGAATATATAGAATAAAACTCGCACAGATCTGAACCTGGTTGTCTAGACAACACTAGACAACGTGCCTTTTGACGAAACAAACGTCATGAAAACTATGGTATGACATTTGACATACGAGTATTATCGTTATGATATGACGTTTGCTTTCATCGTCTCAAAATTTTATGCACAGAAAAATAAGAGTAATAGAAGGAAGATTAAATAAATAATTCATCACAATGTAGTGAAGGCATAGTTCTATTGATAGACGGGTTATTTTGAATGTATCCTAGGGATCATTGATGATGTGACATTTAAATTTGGGACATGTTGGCAGATGTCATACCATACTAAAATAAATTAGCAAGGTATCTATTCTGAGCGAAGCAAGGAGGTCCGAAATCTTTGATTTTATGCCACGTTGTCTAGATCTAGACCCTCGACGATCTAACCTTGGCATCCATGGACCTTCATTAAAAATTGTTATAATATGTGTATGTATTTCTCAATATGTCATTTCTGAACATGTCACAAATAAACAAACCGAAAATAATGTATACTTGGTTTCGCTAGGTGTTTTAAGTTTAATCAATTCATTAATTAACTTAATTACCGATAAGCTATTCTTAAAGTGATAAACTTACAATAGAATGCACTTGGCAGGATCGTTGTTCCAGCGCTCATTAGCTGGATAAGAGGGATAACCACTTAATTAGCTTGTTAATCGCTTTACCTGGATTACTTTACTTGAGCTTGTAGAGAAATTCAGTTCACAAGAATTAACGGTAATAGGTTTGTAACTGTTAGTTTGGAAAATGTATATCTCAATTGGTTTAGTGTCCTCGGAGAGTTCATCTTTATCACACTATTCGTGGCTTGAGAATATAAATTGATTGTCATAATTTTGTGAGACGATTTTACGTATAAATATCATAAATTTTTATCTAGCCAAGTGTAGCCTGATTGTCTTTAAAATGTGAGTAGGTACATCTATCTAATCATTATCTAATTACCGGCACGTAAGACACACTATCTTAGATTTAAGGGTAACTTGCTTTCATCATGGCTAGTTGTTTATTATGTAAAGTTATGCGTAGAAAAAGTTATTTATCCTTTACAATCGTAGTTTTATCTTTACGTTTTAATCTTTACGATTTTTAGGGTTCCGTACCTCAAAAGAAAAAAACGGAACCCTTATAGGATCACTTTGTTGTCCGTCTGTCTGTCTGTCTGTCTGTCTGTCTGTCTGTCTGTCTGTCTGTCAAGACCCTTTATCTCACGAACGGGTAAAGGTATCAGGTTGAAATTAATATCATATATTAGGATCCATGAACCACACAAGATCTGAAAATTTCAATTTTTTTCAACGACGCAATCAAAAGATATGGCATTTTATGTCCTCATCTCCATACATTTATTCAAAAATGAAAAACCTACAGGGTACTTCCCGTTGACCTAAAATTATGAAATTTGCCAAGAAGCTAGGTCTCACAGTACAAATAATGGGAAAAGTCTGAAATCATTAAATATTACAACTTTTCTCACAACTAATGGTAACCAATTGTGGTGAGCTCCCGTTTCAAGAACATTCATATAAGAGAGGGGTCAAGTTGGATGGTTGCTGAGGCGATTTTTGTTTTAGTTCTATTTAAAAACGGGAACACTTACAAACTTGAAAATTGGTATGTTTATAGGGCATAGGTTATAAAATAACAACAAATAATAAAATTTGGTCAAGCGCGTGTCGGACTCAAAAAATCTAGCACATTAACTTACTGAAATTTCAACTAATACAATTATGTTTATGTGGTGGTACGGAACCCTCAGTGCGCGAGTCCGACTCGCACTTGGCCGGTTTTTTTAAGCTGCTTATAATTTGTTTTAGGTTGCTAATAATTTGTTTGAGTAAACCACAAGCGTTATTAGTTCCAGTGGCTAGTTGTTCTTCGTTGCCCAATGAGCATTTCCCTTCAGAGCAGTGAAGGCTAGTCGAGTTGAAATCAGATTGAAGCCGAAATCTGACCGCGACGCTCTCTCTGCAATTTTCACTTTCCGCCATCTGGAACGTGCCCAAACCATAAACTATCATTATTTTTACTCACTTTTTCAATTTACGGTTTATTTCTGTTTTTAGTAATTGCTTTTACCAGTAATTTTAGCATTGAATTCTTTGTTATTAACTTTTTTCTTCTTTCCTTTGTTTGGTATGTCTTCAAACCTCTCGCTCGGGTGGTTGCTCGACCCACGAAACTGAACAACTTTCCGCAAGGAGCATAAGTCGAAATATAAAAAAAAAAATGATCTCTCATACAAACAAGATACGATATCAACTGACGCAGTTTCTGTGGGACGTAATATTTTTTTCCCATTTCGCCCTATGTTGTTCAGTTTCATGTGTAGAGCAAGCACGCGAGAAGTTTGTAGACATATACCATACACCCTGTATAATGTATATACCACCTATTAGGATAGAAAATCGTAAACTAGCCGACGTAGTTCAAGGAGTCCCACGCAGAAAGCGATGGAGAAACGATCATGATGTCTTCAAAAAAGACTGCACAATCTCTATTACCCCGTTACCTACAGGACACAAAGCATAATGTTTGTTCAAATCTGGGATATCTTCTGTTCGTATCTTCATTATCTTCTCAACACCTTCACTTTGACCATTCGCTAACATCTCGACAATCCAGTTTGATGTCCTTGCCACAGTTTTTACTCCGCACCTGACACTCTTGACATTTGGGCGTGCCTGGGGCAGTACTTGACTGGTCAGAACATTCGGTTTGGACAGCTCTTGGACTTTCGACTCACGAAATATTTCCATTATGGGTTTAGAGTTAGTCAGTCGCTTTTGTCTCCAAATGTTCTGATGCAATTTCCGGTAAAAGGTTCTCTTTATAACTGATAGCATTGTTGAGAATTTAGTAGATAATTTGTAACAGAATTGCACAACTTTCTCTCATTTCTTTGGCACACGTCTATGATGTCATGATAATACAGTTGTAGGCATCTCATCATTATTATATAGTCCTATTCACGGAATTATAAATTCCTGTCCTATTCAATATAGGTTGTAGGAGTGACGTGAATATCCATATTCAATATCTTTTTATGCCATGGAAAGTGAAATTGCGGCATCACCGATAGGTCACTATGAAGCATGCATCTCGTGTGCCATCGGAATAACATGGTCATTGGCCCATCGCTCATCTACTATGAATTATTCAACTGGCATGTCACGCGTAATACATGGAGATTGGAGAGTCCACGAAAGTCTTGTTTATTTAAAGTACCTATTTAATTTACCAAAAATCGACAAATATCTTATTTATTTGTGTGGTCGGTCATCGACATTGACATTATTGAAATGTATTAATTTCATGTATTAATAATCTTGATTAAGTATATTTACTTACATTCTCAAATACAGAATAAATAAAAGTCTTTCCATCTTTATTACTTACTTAAATAGTCACAACGTAGATTAGATTTACAAAAAGTTAATCGATTTCGCTCGACAGAAGGGATGTCTCATCAAAAGATAATAAATTCGGTATTAATGAGTGAAACCCGGTCGTGTTCGGTATCGGGCGATCACCGGCCGGCCGGCGGCGGCGGCAAGCTTGTGAGCCGTTTTCACTCTCGATAGCGGTGTACGATCATCGGCGCCCGCGCAACTCCTCGCGACGTTACGGTCAAGGCGACGCTAACCGCTAAAATCTGTTAAAGCCAAATCAGCCTTTGATTGATACTTATCATGTATTGATTCTTTTGTTCTGAAAATTATATCTAGATCTGGAGCTGGAAGGTTCCTTTTTACATTGTTCGTTATGGTAATTCTTATCATTTTGTTACGTTTAGTCCTTTCTGTCTAGACTCTGTTTATGATTACGCATGACTTCTGATCAAGCATGCATTATCAAGCTGATAATTTGTTAATTGTTAAAATCTTTCTTTGTGTCGTCATTTTATAATCACAGAACGAAAATAAATTAATTCTTCGTTGTTGGTGTTTGAACGTTATTATAACATGTGTTTATTTACTCTATATATTTGTACCTACACATCCAATATCACCAAATCGAGTAGAAATGTCATAAAAAATTAAAATCACGACTTCCTCACTTGTGTTTTCCGTGTGTGTGGCAAGCGAGCGATTAGTCCACTCGATAACTGGAGCGCTCGCCAAGAATCGGGCACATTGATCACGTTTGGCCCAGTTGCAACAGTCAACACCATCATTGAATCTTAATCGAATTGTGAGATGTCATTGTGCTGGATTATTATCATCGAGTACGAGTTTGATTCATGAAAGCACTAGTTTTGGAGAGATTATCAATAAGACTACAATTTTGGTCCTATTGAAAATTTTACTTTCGTCAAAGTATTTTTATTTATTTCAATGTCTCTTTTGAATAGAAAGGTAATTTGGGACCACAAAAGAGACATCAAAATAACAGATTTTTTGTCTTTCTTCGGCGCAATAAAATTACGCCCACCGTCATAATTATGCAAATGTTCATAGTTTTATGTGGCAGTAAATTATGTTGATCATGACAGTTGATTGCCCATTAGGTTTCTATCAATTAATATGTTAAATTTGTTTAACTAATTGGAAAAGTCATCATTTGTGATTCTTAAACCATCGATTACTTTCTTACCGTTTAATCTTTACTTATTCATTTGTTAACGTGTTTTATATTTGTAGTCCATCTCACTCTTAGTAAGGCAAAGGACTGCTTTCCGATATTCTACTTCTCTAAATTTTTCCTTGTTTCATTGGAACTTATACTGATCAGTTCGTGGTGTGAAACATTGATTTATAGGACGTCCTTTCGACCTCCTGTTATTTTTTTGCTTTTTTAAGTATTGCGATTCCAGTTAAGTATTGAGCTTAAACTTAGCTTATTAGCGCAGTATTCTTTGATTAAGTAATTAAAAAGGAAATCAGTTTAGATCATTATTATCAGGAAATAATTATTATCGTTTAGCTAGTGACTGCTATCTTCTATCTAGTGTATCGCGCTGCCGGTGGTAATACCGTCGCCGGTATCATTGCCGGTATAGAACCTCACAGTTCCGGCATCAAACAACAGCTGAACGCAGAGAAAGTAGGGGTCACATTTGCCATGTTTCGTTATTGAAATCACTATAAGTACCCAATCACATGGTTACATTATGTTATGTGGATTATGATTGACGTTTACTAACATTAAGCTTTACTCAAACGAAATTGGTTTGAATGAAGCTAAATGTTTGTGTTCACATTTTTGATTCGAAGGTTGAAGGAACAATAACTTGTATTGTAAAGATTGTAAATATATAATTTGTGACACTTGTAATATGACTACTCGACACAATTAAATTAACAGCCCATTGTCTTTTGTTACAGACCGTGCGGTAGAATGCAAGTTTTCGTCTTTTGAGAGCCGGTAAGTGACATTATTTTTATGTAATAGGTTGACTGTAGTCAACAATAGGATCAAGCTGGACACTCGCAGTGCGACTCTAGCCCGTGCATCTATAAAAGGACGGTACAAAGTAGTCAAAGTCGTCAAAGTTCAAGCTATGCTTATGACTGTATCTTTTCTTACGTATCGCAGGTTTCTTCGCCGATGTCATGTGTAAGAGCTTATTGCGTCATCCTACTTCTGCTATCGGGAGTCTAGCCTAATTGATCAATATTATATTTCTGCACATTCTCCCAAAGCGCTTTGCAGCATCTTTTACTACACAGCTAAGGAACGAACTTGCCTTCCTCTGTCTGTGTTCCTCAGTATATATATTCAAGTCGCGAGTGAACAGATTCTTCTAGGTGAGCTCGTTCCATCGTCGACCTCATTCTCTGTCCTCAGAGCTAGATTGAGATCCAGGTTTTTGTAAATAAGGTGAAAACTATAAAAAAAATTACCCATTACGTTATTTATATTACCGTTATTAAGTGATATCCCTCCCAAAGTGGTTGCAAAATATAAGCACTGTTATATTGAATTCTACACGAAAGCTGCATCGTAAACTTTTACCGTCAATATATCTCGGTAATTTTCCTTTTTCGTTCCATTTTCGCTGTTCCGTTTTTGCCGAGCTTTTCATTCTAATGTTCTAATTTATCGATCAGAGTTTACCTTTTTGCCTATTTGGCTTTCAGCGTACCGCAGTTTGTGTTTCTTGTTTGACTGAGCTGGAAAAATCAGCTTTAAAACGAAATCTAGTGTTTTTATGTCAGTTTTGTGACATAAAAAAACTAGATTTCGATTCAGTGTTTCATTAAATGGTCCACTGTGAAACATAGTCTTAGTTAAAAGATGTCGGAAAGCGTACGAGCGATTATGATCCTATATGATTGACTGATAGCACGCCCTCGCGTTGCCGCAAGACGTTAATTGGTGAAAATTATTGCCCGCGTCTAGTTGATGTGCCACATGATAACTCATCAAGATGCTGCGGTCCTGGTACTTCTTGGAAGGGAAATGGCTTAATAACTCGTCTTTAAAATAGATTTACGCAACTAGCATTACAAATTAACAATGTTCCTACATTAATTACTAATGATGACCTAATCACATCTGGTTGGTGATTTCATAAATATTGTAACTAAATATTATAAAAATGTATTTACCTTTATAAACGGTAATCAATTTGAAGACAAATCTGCCCTTATTACAAAATGTTGTTAACCACATCACATCAGTTGGCTATCAATCAAATTGAGTCCAGCTAACGTGGTCGAACAACACCACTTAGCGTAAGATGATCAAACCATGCGCCCGCGCTGCCGGCGACAGATGATTGATGCGTAATTATGATTACGAGTAATTGATAACACCGATGATTTAATGGAGGAATTAGAATAGTGTCACACATGTTGCAACATTATTTATAAGCCTCTGCCTCGTTGCAATGTAACACAATCTTTTTATCGGGACGCCTGCTAGTAGTAACATGGACCTTCATTCTCCCTTAAATAGTCTGAATTGGATATATTCGATAATATGTATATAAAAAGCAATTGAAGATTAGTTTAGGACAGGCATCGTAAATTTTGAACATGGCACATTTAAATTAAATTAAACATTACAAATGGTAAATTTACTTTTTAGTTATGTAGTTTTGAAAATTCTACATAGGTAATATATTGGGATAGACATTAACAACACAATAAACTTTTATTATAAAACAACATAAATCATGTACAAATAAATAATAATGTTTACATAACGATCAATACCACACAAAATATGTAATCCAATCGGTTAAAACGCGACAAATATTGTTTGTTCATTTATAAAAGACATTGAATTTATCATCGACCATGCCTCGAGCCACAGTTAGTAGCGTAGCCAGACTAATGGTTAGTACTATCGCACTTGATCATCGGCTCATTTTCGCTTGCTTTCAAGAAAATCATAGCACTCTATAGCCTCACCCAGGGGACCTTCGAAACGGACCTGCGAAAACTATAAGTAGTTGCTGTGCTCAGCGCTCACCAAAATTAAGACTATACAGGAGGCAAAGTTCGCTATAATTACAGTTAAAGCAGAACAGTGGCGGTAGCACTACTTTTACTCCAGCGCAGCGGTGATAGGAACAAGAACCGTACAAAGTACAAAAATGTGGCAGGCTTGTCGAGGTCTCGACTGTACATGACGAGTAACCCGTGAAGATATAGCTCCGCTGCGGTAGATTACAGCAATCACAGTCAAATCAACCGGTACAGCTGTTATAAACGCCGAGACGTTTGAATTAAGACTGTTTACAAGCGAACCATTTGTTTGGGTTCAGCTATAACTATGGAAGCCTTGTTCTCGATACAGATGTCCTCCTTATTAATCCTCATGACATCCCATGAAACGTCCACTACAGGACAGGAAACTCGTGGAGGGGAAGTACCATAGTCACCACGATTGTTAGCGTTACGGCTGGCACCATGGACCGCGGTTGTTGGTGACCGCAGAATGTAAGATTATACGATACACAGAAGGATGCTGCTGCCCATCCTCTGGTTATTAACCCTTAGTCGCCTCTTACGACACCCACGGGTAGAAATGGGTTGGTACTATTTCTTTGTCGGCACCACACGGGACAAATTCATCATAGTTTAAGGTAATTAACTAGTGGTGCCGTCTGGTGGTGCGCGGTTAAGTCGATCAAAAATAGGTACCATTTGACATTTCGAATTATACCCATGGTCCTGACCGAATAGAAGGAAAAGACTCACAAAACGACTTGAGCATCTGTTGCAGACTCATAGCAGATCTGCGTCTTGCTCGAGTTTTTTTCTGATCTTATTTAGCTTTTTCTTCAAATTCGTATTTTTGCAATAAGTAGTGTTCCGCCAACGTTAGATCATACATCACGTTCCACGCCTGTGCGCATCTCAGCCAATTGTAGCAAGTTGCCACTGTTGGCAGTAACAACCAGTGACTAGTGTGTCTAGTAACCCACTTGCTAACCCCCGAATTGCGCGCGAGTGTCCAGATGACGCAACGTTCCGCTTTCCGCTGATCCGCATTAATTACGCGCACTTTCACGCGCACGCGCATCTTTGGGCGTGTGAATTATGGGTACTTTTAAGTAATCTTCGCCTTGATTTGATTCAACTTGTTGTATGGTCGTTTTCATGAAATTCAGAACTGCGTTTTCGTTAATCGTAAAGGTTCAAAATCATTTAATCTACAGATAAATTTATGTAACTCTAATGCTGACTGTTAATGCGCAGAACTCAAAAAATGAGTCAACGGGGAACGAGTGTGCAATGAATGAAGGTTGTAGGGCTTTTGTGGAAAGTCCGTCTGGGGAAGTACCACCCCCTTGCTTTTTTCTGCCGTGAAGCAGCAGTGTTCGCACTGCTGTGTTTCGGTCTGAAGGGCAAGGGAGCCAGTGAAATTACCGGCACATGAGAGATACCATCTTAGTTCTCAAAGTGAGCAACGCGCTTTGCTGTCTTATTAGTATCAAGATATGCCATTAATAAGACAGTGGGTGCTATGGGCGGTGGTGACCACTTACCATCAGGAGGCCCACCTGCTCGTTTGCTCACTCGTAACATAAAAAAAAGTCACCCATGCGCAGAATCGAACCATCTCAGCATTAGAGTTAAATGACAAAGGACTTACCTCGAATGAAAATGAAACATTCTGATCAAAACTTTAGGTTTGTTAACAATATAATATATCCTGTCTTAGATTCTACATCAGACGCTATTAACGAGTTATTTACAATGCATGCTATGAACATTAGTGAAACTAGCGAGTGTCCGGCCATATTGGTTGACATTTACGACTCCCGTTTAGTCTGAACTGAACAGTCATAAGCCCCATAAAATATTTAGCGGACATTTAATGACTGCGTAAACTGCATAATGAATCCCATGAAAATATGGCGGCGCAAACAAGCCAGGATGGTTTCTGTTGAAGACGCTTATGTCATAACAAGAAGCTTGACAAGATTGGTTATGCATAAAACCTCTTAAGACTGACGGTTTATGGTAAAGTTAATAGCCAATGGCATTAGGAAGTCACCATCACAGTAGTGTGACTGATTGGTATGAGAAGACGAAATCGGACAATAAGGAACTCAATTGGATACAGTAAACGCTGATTACAGAGATGATGATCGCGAACAATAACTAAAACTAATTGCTAGTGAGGCCAAATAGAGAAAGGCTAGAAAAATAGTACCAAACAAAACAAAACATTACTAAGAATAGACACAGAAATCTTATTTAGAACAAAGTACCTCTATAATATTGAGTGATTAGCAAGCGGTAGTTCTCTTTAACAAGATGCCTAAAGAATTGAAATTGATTAGAAATTTAAGTGCTTTTAAGGAAAATTTGAAATCATTGCTTTTAGGGAAATGCATGACTGTATTCAATTGACGAATTCTAATGAATTTTTTATATTTTTTATTGATGTTGACAATTTTATTGCAAATGCATTATACTTTTTAGTTTTATTTTTATAATTTTAAAGTTTTCTTCTTTGTCCTCGCCTCTTCCCGTTACGCGGGGTCGGCTTTCCTAATCTTGAGGCGCCATTTGCTTCGTTGATAAGCATCGTCAACAGACAGACCCAAAGCCTTTATATCTCACTGGACATTTGTCATCCAGGTAATAATAATAATATAATTTAAAAGTATTGTGTTTTTTAAATGTAGTTGTTAATTTCGAATACAATGTATATTGTTTACGAATAAAATGATGATGATGATTAAGCACAAACAGATCCCAACGGAAAGTAAAAAGGAACTTAGTCCCACGAAATAAAATAAGATATTGAATGGTTATGAAAAAGGTCTTAGAAAATTTCAAAGTACTTATTTGCATTTAAATTCATCTCCATTTTTTATGCACATCAAAATAGCAATAAAATTCCATCCCATCAGTCCGCAGCGTTCAGAGGCAGCTTCCGCTTCCTAGCCAGCAAATGTTGGAATGTGTTACTTCCTCCACTTCGGAACCTAAACTCCAAAAACTCTTTCAAACACAAAGTAAAACTCTATATTTTAGAACAGCAACGTTTGGGTATTCCTAAAATTTATAAAGGACTATGATAAAGGATAGCGTAAGCTGCCCGCAAAATTGGTGACAGACGCCTTATTAAAAAGGTCTTTTTAATACTCATACGCGTATATGTTTTGGGCTAATTAGTTTATGTACTTAGGTATTTATTTGTTAACACTTTACACGTATGCACTTCTTTCATTACTTTTTACCGTCATTGCATGACTTTCCACTAGATATTTATATTGTCCTTTTCCTACAAGAACGCAGCGTAACCTGCACACGTCACATTTCGTTTATTCTGGTGCTAGTTTTCTATTTATATTTATTTTCATAATATAATTTCATAGGTATATCTTCATAGCACCCGCGTTACCCTCACTGGCGAGGGCTGAAAATCAGTGTTGCCCTCTCTAAGGGCAAATCTATCGCTGAGCCTAGGCCTTTTTGTCACACTACAGCACATATGTGTTTTGATTTGTTCTTCAGTTCGTCCTAATCATTGTTTATATGTATGCTTCTTTATCAATGTACATGTGTGTTGGTGTCACAAATAAACGCTTTATCTATCTATCTATCTATCTATCTAAAATGCGGACATAAAAATTACACAAGACTATAAAATATCCATAATAGAAAAGTTTCACTTACTCCGAGCTAAGAAATTGTATCAAGTGTATGTAAATTATAGCTTTAGCTGCCCACAGCAAGCATTGTAAATAATTGGCAAGAGCAACTACCATATCTCACAAATGCCTCCTCAGATCTGATAAAGACCAATTTGGATTAACTGAACTACATTTAAATGAGATGTAAGACCTCCCACTAGCATGTGGAAAGGAGGAAAGTGATTCCAGTTGAGGAAAGTGTTGAGAGGTGTGAGGAAAAAACCTAATGGACTGGTTCGATCCAACATGGCCTTTCGATCTTGAGCAGGAAATGTTTCTTGGAGAAAAACTATGGACAACATGGTCGAACTTTATTGCTTTGTATCTCCTGGAAAGTGGTTGGCTTCTTTCGAAAGTAAGATTATGATGACAAATATGCGGTGTAAGGCGTAAGGGACAGCTTTTCAAAAACCAGTTCAGTTCAGTGATTGAAACTTGCAGGAATTGAAAAAATTATCGTGCTCTCATACAAAACGTTCAATCAAGTTTACAATTTAGTGTGGCGCCGCGGATTTTATCTTTCATTACTTTATATTGAAAATTTTATCCACTGAAAGTTGTTCAGTTCGTTGACTGATCATGTCTCTTCGATTTGCGGAAACCTGTCCCTTACACTCTGTATAATAAAGTCCAGAAGTTCGTGAAGTCACATGTAATGGAGAACTTAGGTAGGTAAGAAACAAGATAGCAGTTGTGGCATTTCTTCAAATGACATCACATTATGTTTTGATGGCATGAGATGGTTTAATGACTGGTGTAACTCATTTATACCTGGTGTAACCATACATCACGGTTGTGATTTTGAACACAAAGAGGTAGTAAAATTAAACTAGGTAGGATAACTCTACTTATCGGTAAGAAGGAAACCTCAATCAAACATTTCCTTCTCTCCGTCCGTACCAATTACAAAAGACCAAGGGATGACATAACTGCTTATTGAAGCTTATCGGCTTGCTCGATCCGACGGAAGCGTATCGCCAGATCCCGTTTGCTTGCGCGTGCGGCCGAGCACTTTACCTGACCTGCGCAATGACACCGAAACGAACAACACTCCATGCTGTTTCAATTAATCTTTACAGATAATAGCTTAGATTATTTAACAAGATAGGTCGATGATAATTGATTTTACGTCGATAATTTTGCTATGCTTTGGGAAGAGTTTGTTGAGATCTTATGTATCGATTTCGGCTGAGCTTAAAGTAATCTGGGATACAAGCGATTTCTTAATCGTTACACATAATAAGTTTGAGAGATAAATATTATAGTCTAGTATTCGTGTCGGTATAAGAGCTATTTAGTAATTATTAGCAAGAAATAATAATCAACGCAGGTATATAATTCCTTTCCTCATTTCCACCGCGGAAAACCAACAACGCCAACTGGATATTGGAACCTGAATCCGGCGGACATTCAAAGCAGGAAGTTTAGAAAATTTCATACACATAATGTCCTAGCTAGCTGTAATAAAAAGTGCAGTGATCCGCCTCGCCGTAGCTGGACTAGTATTTAAATGTTCCAAAAATGGAGTCACTGCCGGTTAAGGAGTTCAAAGATAAGCGGATAACCGGGAGTGGTAGGCATCGCTATGCAGGCTGCGTGTAGAAAGCTGCCGACGACAAACGCGAGTGTTTCGAACCTTATAACAATAACATCGTGGGTGTAATGGTCTGCGGTATCAAAAAGTTCCGTAATGTAATCTAATTTTGTCACCAATTGCGTTAGGTCAGTTATGTAACACTCCTTTATTTGAACTGTACAGTTTTTGATACTTGTTTGTTAAAATGGTAAAGCGTTAGGGGCGCCGATATCATAATTCATAAACTCCAAAATGGGTGTACTGTGAAGTTATTTGTTGATGACTTTGTAAAACCACATATTAAAATTGTGTCATCTCTTAAAATGACATCACATTATGTTTTGATGGCGATGAGATGGTTTTATGACTGAAAAGTCATAACCATAAATCACGGTTGGAAATTTGGAACACAAACGGTAGTTACTACTACTTGATTATAATAAATAAGCGAGCGGACTGCGACAATTTTACATCATCGAGTGAGTACTACGATAAGACCTATTTGTGGTGGTTTGGAATAGGATAGGCTTTGCTTGACAAAGACTCGATTATTTTGTGTTGTATGTCTGTTACTCTTTTGTACCTACCTCTCTGGTGGACTCCAATTATCTTGTCAACTTCAGCGCTTCGTTCTCAACAGTCCATATGGCTCCGCTATGCGAGAAATTTGCAGGCCACACAGCGTCGCCCTTCGCTAGTTCTCAGTCAGTAATTAAAGTCATTCATCTTGGAAACCAAATTAAAATACACTGCAGATCTGTCTCTTTAGTATTTTAGTGCACAAGCGCCACTTTAATTTTTTTAGCGGGAATGAACCATTTAATAATGTTGCACAATTTTAGGATTATCTGTCTTATTTAAATACTTACAATTTGTTGTTGCAAAAGGGCCAGAATAACGTAAGTATTCACTTGGTTGTCTAATGTCAACAGTAATTTGTAATTTCAATATGGAACGTAGACTTACCGTTATCTCCTCGTTCATAATCTGTATTTGATTGCATTGTGTGTACTTTCTTCTAAAAGGGTCAAGGGAATCATAAGGTTCTGCTCCGGTTTGTGAGGTAACAACCGCGACGGTGCAGTAACGGGAACTCCTCTCGTTATTAAATCACTTCTATATCATTAACTATTATAATTAAATATGTCATTTAACATATTCTTTATCTCTTCTTTAAATACGAAAGTATATTAACCTTACAAAGGTATCAAGGGGGTATTCAATTGATTACCAATTACCATAGATCAGGTACCCAAGGAACATAGGTCTAAAAACGTAGGAAAAAATAATTTCTCGTACAAAATGTGTTGCCAGCTAATGCAGTTTTTTGACCTATACGAGTATAATAGAATATGTAAAGAAGTTTATGTTCACTGGACTAAGTTTTTGAGTTACTGATTCTGAACCCGCCCCTGAGACACTGTACAGAAATATAGTTACTCAGTATACATACAATCCGACAATAATTCAGTTAGAAAACCCTATTAATGTTGACTTCGAACCTCTAGACATTCATCACTTTAAATTACTTATTCATTTGGTCCATTCAACAATAAATCTTTGATGTCCATCGCAGTCCTTGAACATACAATTAGTCTAAGCAAAAAACCAGTATCTATGTCTTTATTTGAAGCGTCTTCAAGATTATGTCATGTCATACCTTGTTTGGAAGATGAATTAAATTTATTATACCACTGAGACGCCGTTTTGGAATGATATAGCAAATATTGGGGTTTTATCTGCAAAAAATCTGGCACCATCTGTTGTATCGCCTACTTGTGCACATAAAAACCCGAGCATGTTAATCGAGATGGCAAAAACTAACCTGCGTTCGGACATCTGCCCACACATGGTGTCTGTTTGCCTCTGTCTTGTCAACATAACAATATTCTTTGTTATTGTAGTATGTTCTTGATATATTTCCTAAAGGCCTGCACGGTTTAATTCGGTATGTTAAACTTTTTATCACTTTGCATGTACTTCCAAAAATTTGGTTACATAATTTAGTTTTAAATTTACACTAAAGCCAGCTAGATCTAAAGTGTATGTAACTTTATTTAAATCTTTATCAAATAACTACCTTCTGTGTTCTGTGGCAGTATATTAGGAGTATATTGTTTCAATTGAGTATCAACTATCGCTACTTCATCATCTCGCGGTGAGTAAACTCCAATATAGTCTTTCTTTACATTACTGCGCTGTCATTCAATAGAAGCTGCACAATGTTAAGATGCTGTTGATGGCATAATTTCACGGGCGATCGCGTCCTCATTGTTCTGTGCAGTAACGGGCTGAACCAGTGCACCGTGACCAATTGTATCATCAACATCGTTTGCGGCTGCGTTTATCTTAATATCTTCATCTTGTGTTTGGGTTGTAGCTGTTATTTGACAATTTGTATCTATTGTTGCTTTTAAAAGAAGTTATCTTTTTCTCGTTGTCTTTTTTATCTAATTTTGTATTAAAGGCTTGGCTTGAGTGTGTTGATATTGTCTTCATTTGTTAAGTTTGTACCTCTGTTAACAGTTACCGCAAAGTAAGAAACCAAGATTTATCATTTGTTCACTTGAGATGATTATCACATGCTTTTCAACTTTATTGACCATTTGTTTCGGCGTTAAACTTAAACCCCCATAGGCCATCAGGCAAGTGTGTCAGTGTCCCGCGCCCCCATCAAGCGGCCATTCGCACGTCGCATCATGCATGGCGTCGGTTCACTTCACTATAGACACAATGCGCAAGCGCATGTCACACGAGCGGGGCAATAGGTTAGCGGCGCGTATGCACAAAACATAGGCGCTCTCCCCAGACAGAACTGTTACATTATTATTATTAGGTATAAAGTAAAAAAAGTTAATTATGACACTTTCTTGATTTATAATTTTAACTTTGGTTAAATTTTTTAATTGTTTATTCTTGCTTATGAAAGAGATACATTTCAAAAGGCTATTTATTATTCTTTGAACGAGTTTCGTAAGTTTCGTCATTTAAAAAAAATTATAGAATAGAGGAATAATCTAGAATTTTCTCAATTAACCTCACCATGTGAAAATTCGCAGGAATCGAAAAGAAAACGTAGTCATTTACGCAATACGGCATAATTTCGGATAAATTGCAATACATTTTTCATGAATTTTCTATTTTCCGGGAACTCTATGGGAAATTGACATAGGAGTCATATGTCAATTGTCAAAGTGTTCCCGTTTCAGCACAACGAGGCTTGTTAACTGCGAGAGACGAACCCGCATTAACTTCGTCAGTGTCGGAGACGCCAAAACACGAACTACAAGTCTCGAAACACTTGGTCAATTTGAAATGGATTCAAAACGTGACTCGCATACAAATCTCGATCGCCATTGTACCTCTAGTAGTACACACGGCCGCACGTCGGTGGGAACACTTTGTTCTTCAGCAGGTCTCTGGTTTCGGGCGTTTGAAGCGTAGCGCTGGTTCAGCTTATACTGGTTTTGTGTCTACGTGCTTGCTGCCGCGCGTACAAAGAGTGCGCTATTACAGAAGCCGCTACTTGGGATTCTACCGCCCCGCGACCGGCAAATGCCTTCTGCCATCCAGTGGGTCGACCTTTATTCATTCTTCGACTTGGAATTGGAAATTTATCAAAATTTCTCCTTACCTACTTCAGAAGCCCGGAACTAGCCTTCGCAATGTGATTTTTAAGGAATTTTATCATCAAAAGTGTGGTTACCTCATTCAATGATTCATTTGTCGATAAGAAAGAGCTCAATTAAACCATTGCTAGAAAGAAGTTTATCGAAATTGCGAACGCGTTTGAATTATACCTACTCGTATTTTCATCAACAAAATCCATAGAGCCTAAGAATCTCAGTAGAATTTGGTCAGGACATTAAACGAAGAATCACTTGATTTCCCGAAAAGTAAGATGACTCCGTGCTTCAGAAGGCATGTTAAGCTGTTGGTCCCGGCTACTATTTACGGAAGTAGTCAATAATGAGCTATTTAAAAGGCCTTTGGAGGCTCAACTGTGAGGTCAGTCATCGATCAACCCACACAAATATTGATGAATATCGCGGTTATCATTTAAAATAATGGTCAATCTGACTATTATTTGTATATTTTTTATTTCCTGTTTCATCTGACATCGCATAATGACATGTTTGTAAATAGGAAGTTATTTATTCGACATTGTCAGCAAATCGCAGTTTCGGGCTCATTATGCCGAGCAATTTGGTTGCCCAAACAAGGTTCTGCGACTCATCCATTAATTTTTCAAGCATCAACAATTTCGCTTTCAAAATTACACAACGCTACGGCTGTCATTCATACGAATTACAGAGTTACAGTTTAACCGATCAACTGCAAGTAGGCTTGCCACTCATTAGGAATGACACTTCAACAGTTCAGAACCTACGTAACTTATTTTATCTTAAATAGCCCCTAACTGTCCCACTGCTGGGCATAGGCTTAACTCCGATCTCTTCAGTTTTATCACAATGTTTTTTTGTACATGTCATTCGCATCTTGAGCATTGGCTATAACAATTTTTTTTATTTGTTGTACAGCGGCAACAGAAATACATAATCTGTGAAATTTCAACCGTCTACCTATTACGAGTACGGTTCATGAATGAGATACAGCCCGCTGACAGACAGACACACAGACATTTAATAGGGTCCCGTTTTGCACCCTTTGGGTACGGAACCCTAAAAAGTAAATTGCCAGGTTCAGACGAGGCGTTGTCGAGTCCTTTCCAGTGAGCTAAGACTCTAACAGTTTAACAATCTAACTATTTACTACAATTACACCCACACGTAGCTTCAACAAGTGTTCTAACAAAAGTGAAACAACTTCATTTAATATCGGTCACCAGGTTAATTTTACAGTTGTTACTGGTGGGTTTCGGTTATATGGAACACTTGGCAAGACGTGTGTTTACTGCTGTTGCGAAACCGCAGTCTCGTCGAGAAATAAAGTCAGGTCAATTTCATCTGTTGAAAGAAATGTGTCATATCTGAACTTCTATAGGTGGAACTAGCTGTGCCTACGACATCGTTCGCGAGAAATTTGGACTTAAGCATGCACAATACATACGCCCCGTGTAATAGTACCAACCCGTCTCTACCCCTGGGTGTCGTACGAGGCGTCTAAGGGTTAATAAACCAGAGGATGGGCAGCAACATCCTTTGGTACTTCCCCTCCACATTGTTTCAGCAAAAGCTGGAATTTAGGAGGGAGTTCCCTTTCCTTTAGTGGACGTTTTATGGGATGTCATAATGATGCACAAAACACGAAATACTGTAATCATTCAAACGGAGTTTTAACATATGTACACGATCAGTAGTTTGTACATGAATGGGGCGCACAAACAAACATACAAAAATCTCAAAAGGATTTTTTTATGTCAAAAGTGGCTAACCAAGCAGGCGGGCCACCTGATGGTAAGTGGTCACCACCGCGCATAACACCCACTGTCTTATTAGTGAAATAATTAGACACTAATACTCGTAAGACAGCAAAGCGCGTTACCCACTCTGAGAACTAGGATGGTATGTTTTATGTGCCATTAATTTCACTGGCACCCTTGCCCTTCAAACCGAAACACAGCAGTGAAAACACTGCTGCTTCACGGCAGAAAAAAGCAAGGGGGTGGTACTTCCCCAGACGGACTTTCCACAAAAGCCCTACCACCTAAAGAATCTGAATGGGTTCTGATTCAGATTCAGATAATTTTATTCAATGTAGATTCTTTACAGAATACTTATTGAATGTCATGCAGAATACAGAATGCTGAATTTGTGATACTAGTATTTTTTGAAAATGTTTCCATTTGTGAAGATTCGTTGAGTTTGCATATGTAAGGCATACTAGAACCCGAGACTAGAATGGTTTACAGTGAACTAAAATTGTACGGTACCAACCCTGAAACATGTTTCTAATCACCAAAAACGCAATCTCACTGAATGCTCTAGCTTTAATCAATGACATGATGTAACCAACTATACAACATACAATCATACACTACCAAATACGGTAGTGGTAACGATCGCCCATTTCTCTTGTTAAGTCAAGTTAGTAAGCAGTTTGTTCGCAGTCCGTGGGTGGCATACAGACAGACATTTAGACAATATTCCTCGTATTATTGCTGTTGAAGAAAGCGGAACCCGTAGGTGTGTGTGAGCGGATGTAAGGGCAGTCTTTTGATTTAATGCGTGCATGTCGAGAGTTCTTCGCTAAAGTGCTTGCGCAGACTTGAGTTTTGCTTGAGAGTTTCTGTCAATACCGACAGTTTTTTTTTTGCATCATTATGAATGGTTTGTGAGAAAAACATGACGTGGAAAACGTTTCTCGATTTACATTTACAATTTGACTGATGTACCAGGCGATCATAAAGCTCTTAGAGTTGCGCCATTGAGTGCACTCTTCGCATCAATGAGTTCGTCGGGCGTGAGAGGGGTGGTGAAGGGAAGTGGGGGAGGAGCTTCCGCTGCACCCGGTGTGTGGGATAGGAGCAGTCGGGTATAAGTAGCGGCACAGGTAGCGGCAGGAAATGTTAAGGGGCGTTTTGTAGGAAACGTCGACCTGAGAAGAATGACTGATGAGGAAAGGGAGACGTTTTGGGAACAATGTAGTTAAACAATTTTCGAATGTGTTGGTAAAGATCGCCATTTAAAATAGGTATCTATCTCAGAACAAAAACCTCCTTGCTTCGCTCGGAGAAGAAACCATGCTATTTTTTTTCAGTATGGGATGACAACTGCTAGCATGTCTCATGCCATGTCAAGTGGTCAGTGATCACATCCTACCAAATTAGATGAACGACGCGTTCATTGCATTTACAAAGTTTATAGGATTATTGTAACTTGTTGGGATTTTAACGGTTGAAAATATTTCCTAAATTATATGTTGTAAACAATGTGTAAATTATAAAAAACATGTAGTGAATAACCTGAAAATATCGTGAATTTATTCTTAAGTTGCTCTCCATATTAGTGATTGTTCTTTTTAATAATAACGTGTGTAGTTGATGGCTGTACATCTTTAAAACAACAAAACGAAAATTGCAAAGAAATTTTGTCTTTTCATCTGTAAGTTTTATTCAGTATTTTTCATGTTTGTGGATTATTATCACAAATATTGCATAAAAAAATGTCAACTTATCATTTCTACAGTCAGATAATATGGAAATTGTTACGTATTTTACTGTAATTTATCGTTTTTTGTGGGATCATGTTGGAGTTTATGAGTGATGTATTTTTTATCGATAGTAGTATTTTTACTTTCGAGCTGAGCGAGAAAGGTATTGTATTCGTGAAAAAAGTTGCACAAACTTTCTCAAAAATGTGTTCTATATCACTTAAGCAAGTCCCCTAAAAAATGTCCGTCTGTCGGTTGGTCGGTCTGTCCGTCACGCTTTGGCCTAGCGGCTAAACGAATGGTCCTATTAACACCATATTTTTAATTTAAGACTTTTATTTCCGAATGGTTTTTTGCTGGCTCTCATTTTGAGGGTAGCTGTCATTCAACAAAAATGAAGAATTGATTTTTTTTTAATAGTTCAAATTATTTTTATTAAACTTTGCTTGACTAAGCATCTCTATGCAAGGTATCTTGCGCCATCATCAGTTTGTCTGTGTGATTCCATATAAGGGGTGTTCCTGTACTACCAAAACGTAAACTTGTGATTTACTCATAGGATCAGTGCACCACTAGATGACCAAGCACCAATAGCTGACCAAAACTTAAATTTGAACTGAAAGTAAGAAAATTAAAAAATACCGCGATTTTATATAGAATTTAACTATGTTGGCGTCTTACAATAAAGTTATGGGTTTGTCTAGCTAGTACTTTAGTATGTTTATTCGAAGTGGTCATGCAATGTAACATTTGAAAAAAAAAAAAAAACTTTAAGAGCATATTTTGTAAAGTCCTTAACACTTATTATCGAACTTTTAGAAGTGACTCTGAAAGTAGATCTAATAATTTAGTTTTTTTATGAATTTTGTTATAAAACCGCTTAAATGGTCAACTAGTGGTACCTAAATTGACCCTAATTGACTACATTAAGTTTGTATTATTTTCTATAATTTTAATTTTGTTTTGGTTATCTACCTGAATGGATATTCAATTTGATTGGATTTTGTGAAAATTTAGTACATGGATGTACCAAAAACTGAAAGAGCTTTACAGTCGACAAAACTGAACAACTATTCATAAGAAACAGAGTTTTGAAATTTAAAAATCTGTGAAAATTCATATAAAAGGTGTGCCAGTACAACCAAAACATGTGAATTGTTCGAAATCGTTTACGGTTGGTTTGTTTTAATATTTTACAATTCGAGTTCCGAATTCATGTGGTAGAACATTTTTCAGAAAAACCTTAATAAACGTTTGTAATTCCATACTATGTGTAGGTATGGTATTACAAATTTAAGTTTGCGGTTGACAGTTCTACTTGCATATCGCGAGAAAGTAAGTGCAGTGCTGCTGTACCATTTATTATATTACAACATTCAACGCGTTTTGTTTTCATTCTGGGTTCGATTCCCGATGGGGACACTGTCAAACAAATATAACTTTGTGTGTCTTCGCCAAATTGAAATGTCTCAATCAGCATGAATCATCCTGAATCAACAAATTGTAAGAAAATTAATAAAAATACTAAATTAATCTACATAAAATTGTCTACAAAAAATGTTTTAAAGTTTTTCGCTACAAACAATACTGACAAGCAATTCTTGTGCTCATGCAACGCTTTGGCTCACAAGCGTATGAAGATTCTGGGTCAAGCTTATCCGAAATCAGAAGACTACAGGCTCCTTGTGCTCTAAGGTCCAATAAGGAACTCAGCTCCACGTTATAAGGCAAAATAAGATACACGAAATTTCGCTTGAAAATTGATTTGAGCTACTTAGAAGAAAAACACAAACCCGTATTTCAGCATTTTTGCAAAACCATCCCAAAGGGATAGAATTGAGGGATAAAAGTTTGTTTTAAAATCCTACATAATTTGTATGTAAGCTAGAGATATTCATGAAAATAAAAAAAAAGAACCTTCACACCTCCTATCCCTCTTGCCTCCACCGCTACCGTCCATTACTTTTAGTAAGTAAGTAAGTAAGAAATTTGGTATCTTTAATATTAAAACACCTACGTAAGAAATCACCTTTAGTAAAAAATGCAAAAAGTATTTTTTTTAATGAATTCAATCACTGCTTTTAACAGATTTGCCTTTTATTAAAGTTTAGTATTTCAACTTTTTGGTCAAAGTTTCGACATCGATTTGTCCTTGTGTAACTTATCGACTATCGATAGATGAAAGCATGCCCACATCCGTACTTGTGACGAATTATTTCGTAGATATTACTTCTATATGAGGTCAAATTTCTTTGGTATCTATCGACTCAATTAGTAAGATTATTCCACAAAGGGAATGCCATGCGACACCGACGAAATACGCGTTGCTGGCCAGAATTGCGAAGATTAGAACCCCGTTTCGACTCGTGCTTATGAGATTGTTGAAAAGACGACCACTATTAGGTCATCACCTAGCTTTTAACCTCCAAACGCATTTAACACCAGTAACCTGGCTAGCAATGGTCCGACATCTCTAGACCGCACTTCATAAAGCGATAAACTTAACGCTACACTCCACACATGGTGCGAGGTGCACATCAAAGCGCTCGAATGTTTACAACTGAGGGTATTTTTACACCGCACTGCACGACTTTATGTACCTACCTTCATACAGGGTGTGAAGCGAAGCATGATTTGATAATAATTAAACTGGTACTGTTTGTGAATCAGAATTAAAAGATTTCTGTCGTGAATGCTTAAAGACGCGTAAAATGTTTGAGAACAAGGATTGAAAACTTATAAATACGGGCGAAATGTATAGATAGCCATACATTTCGCCCGCACTCCTAAGCTGTAGCGCGCTTTCGATTGCGTGGAAAGAACTAAAATGCAAACGATATTTGTAGTTTGCATGCATTCGACAAATGTCGCCGTTGTGTACTATCATCATAACATCCCATGAAACGTCCACTCAGCTTTTGCTGGAAAAATGTAGAGGGGAGTACCATAGTCACCTCGCTTGTTAGCGTTACGGCTGGCACCATGGACCGCGGTTGTAGGTGACCGCAGTAAGTAAGATGTAAGATACAAAGGAGGATGCTGCTGCCCATTCTCTAGTTTATAACTCTTAGTCGCCCCTTACGACACCCACGGATATTGTATGGGTTGGTACTATTCTTTGCCGGCACCACACTGGGTGTATTATGACCGCCATAATAATAACAAAACAACAACTAAGTAGGTACCTACTTATTTGGAAAAATGATTTCACTTTTTGCTTCTCTTACTTTCTCTTTCCTTTTGTCACAGATTAAATAATAATAAACTCTTTTGTTACGTTGACATAACATTACAAGACGGTCTCTTTCACCCTGTATGTATACTGCACTGCTCGGTTGCGCTTGCGCTCCGAACGTGACGGTAACCAGAAACTGTGTTTTTGCTGCCTGCTTCATGCGTGCTTTTACTATTTTAGGAATGTGTTGGAGCTCGTATGTACGAGGGTGATGTAGAATTTTAGACTTACTTCTGTATCGCACATTAATACACTTGACGAATGATAGATATTTGATTTTGCTATTAATAGTAGATTAGTAGCCAATGGCTGTAAGGCATCAATTGCAGCCCGAGATATTTAGGCGCACGAGCGCAGCGAGGGCGCCTATTGTTCGAGGGTGCAATTGATGCTTACACCCGAGCTAACTACTCTGCTTTACATCTCGATTGTGAGGTAAGTAGGTCCTTATTACCACCAAATTGTAGGTGACCAATTAGCGCTCTAGGGTAATAATGTAGCTAGAAAATCCCTAGTAATAAAAAAAAAAACACTTCACTCTTTCAAAACTCAATTACTTACCGCTCTAGGGCTTTTCTAGCTACATTATTACCCTAGAGCGCTAATTGGTCACCTACAAGCCCCATTTGGGGGTAATAAGGACCTACTTATTACCGAATATGAGAGATGTAAAGGAACTTTGTTGTAACCGAGTATCTCTACGACATGTCTCGTTAATTTTTAGTGTTCCGTACCCCGTAAGGAAAAAAATACGCTAATGATAATGGTCGCTAGAACACCAAGAAGAGTGTTCTCCTGATGGTAGGTTCTACTGCCGCCCAAGCACACTTGGAACACCTGGAGTAGTTTTAGTGCGATGTCAGTCTTTAAAGACTGGTGTTTTAAGGCCACCGTTATATGAAAGCTCTGTAAAAAAGACCTTAAGCCCTGGAGTTCATTTAAAAGTACTAACTAGAAGTGTCCGTAACAAATGACCTAAAATTTAAATTAAACAAAACTATGTTCCTCGAAAATAACATACATAAAAGTACATAAAAGGTACACCTAATCAAGAAAGCGTATAACATTACTAACCCGCCATAAAATCAATCTCCAGTGACAAACCGCGAACTATGCAGCTAGAACCAAAGAGATTTGAACCTTGCTGCGGCTAGAACCGACTGCTTGTGGCCTGTTTTCTTTTGCTTTATTACAATCTGTGGTCTGCAGAGAAATTGTCGCTATTGGTGACGGAGATACCTTTTCATTTTATTTAATTTATTTTACATATACAATCCTTGATATCTTTACAGGCAATGATATTACTATTATATTACAGGTATGTATCTTACCCAAATCGATAACATAACCTATCTACTTAAATAACTTGCACGCAAAGAAAATTTTGCTACGACCTATACTGTATCAGAGCATCCACACTCAGGCCGAGAAGTCTTGCGTTCTCGCTCGTTTTCCATAGTTGAGAATCCTCGCCGAGATTACCTGAAAACTTCAAGAATCCTAAACTCGGACTGTGTCTCGCCAGCTGTGTCGGTCCCAGCATTGGAACACGGATTCCCTTCTATTCCACCATGGCTGTGTGATGCCCGGCTTAAAATAAAAGCACCCCATATCTTCTTATTGGAATTGTAAAACGAAACATGTCTCGACAAAGCTTGTCGCTGGACGAGTCGTCTCGGCTCGAATGTACAACGTCCATCAGAGCGACTGGATGCAGACGAAGATATGGGTCTTGCGGTAGATTCTAAGAGGTTGATGAAATCCTCCATACCCTAGTTTGGAGTTGACTTATGTTGTTTTGTTTAGAAGAATAAAGCGTTAATACTATAGCTTCAACTCCTAATTTGAGCTGAAACTATCTAGATGCAACGGTGAACCTTCCCGTTAAGGTTGGTTATAAGTAGTATTATTTAATATATTGCATCACCCTATCTATGATGTAACAGGTGAAATTTCTAGATCCTACTAATATTATAAACGCGAAAGTTTGTAAGTATGGATGGATGTTTGTTACTCTTTCACGTAAAAACTACTAAATGGATTTTAATGAAACTTTACAATAATGTAGCTTATACATCAGAATAACACATAGGTTACAATTTATAAACCTGCGCAGACGAAGTCGCGGGCACCAGCTAGTAGTTTATATTATAATGCACCCATCCTAATCATATGATCGAATTTCTTTCACCCGTTAGGTACCTAACTTTGTGCAAGGAAGAACCGGTTGAAAAATGCAAATGCGTTTAACATTCAACTAAGTACTTTTATGGACGAAGAAAAATGTTTGATAAGCATGACAGGCTTTTCGAATCTAAAGATTGCAATGCATTCCAAGTATTTCCAAGTTAGCTCGTATATTTCAAGAAAACTCGCATTTCCAACTGCAATTATTAGACTCGCAATATTGCAGCCAACATTCTCCACCATCATTCAATCGTCACCGCTACGCGACGAAAGCGAAGATATAGGTCTTGCGGTAGTGGCGCCTACAGCCCTAGATTCTGATATGAGTAGCATACAGAGAACTGAACTGCGGTCAATACTTGAACACTACCGGTTCGACTGACATCGATTCCGATACCACAAAACAATATTATGTGCCTAGGCAGGCACATAATGTATTATTTAATATAGACATGTTTGAATTTCAGCATAGGTTCCTTACCAACGAAGCTTGCGCCGTTCATACTGAATAGGGCTATTTACATTACCTGTCGACCATGTTTAAGAGTATTTTTGCCTGAGGTGAAATTTTTTTCTACGTTTTCTTCCTTCAATTTCAATCATGCTTCAAATCTGTACTTTTTATGTCTTGATGTGTTGTGGAAACAGGAGCCACATCACGACTTAATGAACTTTTGAAATATTATTTCTATTCTTTGTCTTTTGTGCCAAGGCATAGTTCAGTGTTTCAGTCTGCGGATTAGCTATAGGCTGGTATGATACCGATACCTAAGGAAGAAGGGTCGGGTTGCACGCGGTTTTATCGATCATTAACTGACAGTCGGTGTTCGATTCGTTCGCTATAAATGTGAGATTGGTATAGGTCAGGGATTTATGGGAAGAACAAGAAATTGAGTTAGTCTGAATTAGTCATCGCGTAGGCATTGGTTCGCTTAACTAAATCTGTTATCAAAGTTCTTAAGCCGCCAAATGGTCCCCAACATGGCTTAATGCCAACTGCTCAAGATAGTAGCGGGGATAATACCGTGCTTTTCGAAGCACGTGCTCTAACGCCACTAATGGCCGCATATTCTGTTTTTGATCACGTTTGCTCAATCTGTCATCAATCTCAACCTAGCCCTGGGGAGAGATGAACTCGAGGATGTAAAGTGTCACGCACAAGAAGTCTATTCACTCGCCTGAATACATTAGGATTGAGTAATACGGACTTGAACTTGGTAATACGGACGCAGGCGGAAAATTCCACTCCTTTAAAAAATCTTGAGCGTGAAGAGTCAGCATTTAATATGTATAGAAAGAACACTTCTTACATTAAAGGATGCTAAAGACAATGCCTGGGCAACAACATAAGTAGTGCAACGCTTCTATCCATAAAACGATATTGGCTTCAATTGGTTTCAAGCGGCAATGTCCTGTGTTTTTGCTTTTATATCCCGGTTCACCAACCTATCGCGTTTCGAAAGCGCATCTCACTCAGGCATCGCAGACTCTAGAGCAATCCACAATCTCCTGCCGTCATTTAAGAACTTTTTAATACATATAAT
Source organism: Athrips mouffetella (assembly GCA_947532105.1). Taxonomy (NCBI): domain Eukaryota; kingdom Metazoa; phylum Arthropoda; class Insecta; order Lepidoptera; family Gelechiidae; genus Athrips; species Athrips mouffetella. The sequence goes on along the minus strand of OX383968.1, from coordinate 29,592,777 downwards.
TCAAACTAGTCCCTCAATATTGTCTGTAATGTCAAAAACCGACTAGCTTCAATCCAAAAATAGTATTTACCATTCAAATGCCAACAGCACTCTATAGCTCCTCTTATCAGCCTCCTCATCTGTCCTCACCTTTCCCACGTCTAACACTTAGCTTACATCTCCCGTCACTGTCCTGCCACTTCACTGTCCTTTCAAACTGGCAGCAAATAGCAGTGATCACCCAATAAGGCATACGCGGGCGCAAGCAAGGAGCGTTGTCCTGACCACTCCTTTTTCGTATAGATGCGTTGATTGTGCGCGAGAGTCGCTTGCGGTACTACTTTTTGTTGCGAATTTTGATCCTGTCACAGAGTTTGGAATTGTCAATCGATGACACCAATTAATTTAATTGGTGTTTTTGATTAAGTTTAATTATTGCGAGTGTCGCCATCCAAAATATTTCTCGGTATTTTGTATTGTATTTTTATCAAGTACATTGCAAAAACGTATAATAATACAAGAGGCCGTTACGTAACTGAACCAAACGATAATAAATATATAGGATGTGGGATGGTGTACCGAAAACTAAAAAGGCTTACACAGTTGTCTAAACTGAACAACTTTTCGAAAGAAAAATGTGTTGGGAAAAGAAAAAAACCGGTCAAGTGCGAGTCGGACTCGCGCGCCGAGGGTTCCGATATACCTATAGTATTTTTGGAAGCAATAAAGTCCATTTTCAGGACCGCAAAACTAAATTTGTTTGTAAAGGTTTTTTGCAGATTTCTGAAAAACTGTGCAACTTAGAAAGATCGTTTTATTTTTGCTGTAAAGTTTACATAAACCTCTGTCAACTGTAATTAATTCAGATTTTCCCTTACTCAAACTTCGGAGATAAGGGGGGGGGAATGGTATTTTTTTTGACATTTTTCATCATAACTTGAAAACTAAGAAACTTAAAAAAATACAAAAATATATTTTAAAATGTACAAGTAAAGCCCTTTCATATGATACCCCACTCGACCTAGTAGCGACAATTTGAAATTTGGCCCCCCCTATTTTGGCCCCCTTTACATTAATAATCATACTTTTTTCAAAAAATTTTCATGTGCAATTAAGTTGGGCAACTATATTCTAAAACTATTCCAAATTTCAGCTCGATAGCGTAAGTGGTTGCTGAGATATAGAGGTGTGACAGACAGACGGACAGACAGAGCGGCACCATAAGGGTTCCTTTTTTTACCATTTTGGTATCGGAACCCTAAAAATCGACTTTTCCATACACGTTGCCTTGGACAGGTTGAAAAACAAAAAAACATGATGTTTGTTAGAGAATTTTGTTTAGTTTGGCCTGTTGAGCAAGCCCTTTCAGTTTTCAGTAAACCGTCCCTTTCACCCTGTATATTACTACTAGGCGTCACTGAGGACTGAGCTGCAGTCAGACTCATTAAACTAAATAACTTATTCCATAAAACATGGTCGAAATCATTAGCAGCGTACTTGCGTAGAGGTTAAGTTTATGATTGGGAACCGTTTAGATTTGGGTCAAAATTACGTTCCTGTGTTTAAAAGAAAAACTATGAAAGTTTTTCACATTGGTAACGGAAAGGTGTGATAATACTAAAGGGAATCTGCCCATGAAACTGAACAACTTTTCCCAAAATCAATGTTTTACCTCCCCTAGAATCTGCATCAGCTAATAGCGCATTTTGTATGGGAGGTCAAATTTGGTTTTCGGTATTTCGACCTATGTTCCTTGGGGAAAGTTGTTCAGTTTCATGGTTCACATTATCACAACTTTCCGTTACACGTTGTATAGGCGATTCTGATCAGCTTGTAATATGATGAGAACGCGCACAGTAGCTTAACCTTCGCTGTAATACATGTCGTTTCGAGCGCAATGATTTGCGTAAACGCTCGATTTTCCGCGCCTGCTTAACTTGACCTATTCGCGTGCGCGTGGGCATCGCTCGCACTTTACTTAGGATTGCCAGATCAAAGAAAAATTGCTAGTTGCATTGCATATGCTCTTTTAGCTACGAGCTTTTTTATAGTTAATGGGCTTGCTCTAGACCTCGATCTAGCCCTGAGATTAAATGTGATGTCTATGATGTGTAACGAGCTTGTCTAGAAGAAGCCTATTCAATCGCGTCTTGAATAGATTCAAGTTACGTTGTTGATAAATCTTGTGTAAAAGTAGGCAATCTTTCTTCACGTACGTTTCATGAAGTGTGATGAATCACAAATCAGATTCCTGCATTGATCAATAAAACCTACCTTCGTAAAGAAATGTATATATATACGATAGCCTGACCCAGTGTGCGTGAATTTTCATATAAACTTTAATTCCATATCCAGCCTTTTGAGAATGATTTTTTAAAATCCTATTTAGTGATCGCTTACGTCGTATAATTTCATGCTTTGAGAGCAGCGTTGTCGTCTTTTCTGTCCTGAAATGTGAAGAACCTCTTTGTTTTTGAAGATCGTGATCTGGCAGCCCAGTACATACTTCTGTTGATTGATGGAGTAGGCACTAACTAAACACGTCGGAGTCAGATTCACTGCTCGGGCTGCCTATTGTTTGGTTTCGAAACGTCTTGGACCTCGCATTTCACTGGCCTATGAAAACTGATGCCCTTGTAACACAAGGGGCAAAAAGGCCTGTTTGTCGCACTGAACGATAAAAGAAGAATACAAGAGTATTATACTATACAAGAATAATGAAGAGTATTATTAGTCCAGGGTATTTAGAAACTTTTATATGAGTGGGTTAGAAGTAAATATAAAGGTGACTTTTTTATTATTATTGTCAAAATTAAGTTTAAATACATATATGAAAAATAGTATTAAAAAATAAATGTATAGGGAAGATGACGAAAAATACATTTTAAACAAAAAAATTCGTATTATACGAGCCAAAAATACTTATGGGCCAATTCTTATTTATAATAATTGTAAATATTAGATAACAATATTTGGCATCATTATTAAACACTTTATAATTTTGCTTTATAATTTAAATTTATAAATATATATATTATTATTTTTCTAAGGAGCTATAAATATTTATGCCAATTTTAAAATGATTTATGACTCCTGATGAAATGCATTATTAGGTTTCACAATAATTAAAAATGTAAGTTGTAGGGAAAAGCCCCCTATGATATATATGCATTTATCTAATCAGCTATAAATGCTAATGGGCGTATTTCTTTTTAATTAATCATATCTTAGGTCTACTGATTAGCCTACATTCGAATGTTTGACGTCGCAGATTGGGAATGTTGGAAAAATATATAATTATTATATTACTTACGTAAAAATAGGTAAGAATGCTCTAGCGTACCGCGGTGGTGGGCGAACGCGGCGGAGAAATCGAGGTAAGGGGGGAGGGGCACGAGCCCCGCCGGCAGCCGCCACGGAGCAAAAACGCCGCCGACCGAATGTACCTATTCTATTTTTTTAATTTGCAAGTTTGCGCTAGCGGGAATACCTACCTGCGTTGTAGACATCTTCGCGTTGTTAAACTGTCGGTACTATAGACTAATCTGTGGTATGGGACTATTAAATTTTTCTTTCTAACTAGGTACCTTAGATAAAACGTTCATAATTACTACCTACTTAAAAACTAAACTTGTGACCACGATCACACCAGCTTAATTCAAAGACTAATTTGGCATACATTGCTGAGAGGCTTGGTTATGTAAATTGCAATATCCTTACATCAACGAGCAATGTATGCCGAATTAGTCTTTGAATTTAGCTAGGTGTGATCGTGGCTTAATGTAAATTTTGGATTATTTCCGCAGTCCCCCAGTCCCGCTGGCACCCGAATTCCATAAATTTGATTACATTTTACATTGTTATCGTTTTATAGTTTTCAGCTAGTACCGTCGGCATAAAAAGTGTTTCAAGGTAAGAAAATGAACTTTTAGGGCACCGAACCAAAATGATAAACACCGAACCCTTATGGTGCAACTTCGTCTGTCTGTCTGTCTGTCACACCTGTTTATTAGCAACCACGCTATGACTTGAAAGGAATAGTTTTAGAATATGTTTGCCCAACTTTATTAAAAACATATTATTATTGTAAAAGGGGCCTAAATAGGGTGGGCAAAATTCGAGTCGAGTGGGGTATTAAAGGGTGTTACCGGTACATACCAAAATAAATTCTTATTCAACATGTATAAAAGTAGCATCCCCCCCCCCCCCCCTTCTTATCTCCGAATTTAGCAAAAGGAGAAATTTTAATTAAGTATAGTAGATAGAGGTTATGTAAATATTACAGGAAAACTAAAACGATCACTCTAAGAATGAAAGGTGATGTTTCATAAATGTATGGAGCCTGGGCTATCACTTTGTACCTGAAACTGCTTCACAGGTACTTATATACCAACCAAACTGATAGGATGTTACTTCGTCTCGATTTTCGCTCTGTATGCGTGGCTTGGTCACTTTCCTCATTGACATATTCAGTTATAGGGATCCTGTTTCCGCTTTAATTTGGTCCTTTTTGCGTGCAGTATTGACATATTTACAAATGTATTTGATAGAGGCGACGCTTGCACATGACTCAACTTTGATGTGTGTCTCAAAAGTCCAAGAATGCACTGGTGAGTATGAAACTACTCATCTGTTATCAACAACAATAGGGAACGTGCATAAATTTTATTAGTCGCATTTATTAATAAAATATGAAAATACCGTACTAGAGATGACAAAAATGAAATTAAAATTTAAATCGGCTAAGAAATACGGCCGATATAAGCATTTAAAACTACTAATTAGACAGAGAGATCCGACATGAATAGTGACGTCACAATTCACTACAGCTTTATAATCTCCATATTAAATTTCGTTTTGCTAGAAAGGGACAGAAACAAATCTTCGATGGCTTATATCTTTTTTAATATTATAGTTATTCGAAAAATAGTTTTACAAGTCTGTTTATTACATGAATGAGAATAAATTTCTTATAAAAAAAAAATCGTGCATGTTCCCTATTGGCCACGCGAGTTCATCTCAGTGCTCAGTTCACCTACCTGGGCGACCGGCGCCGATAACTTCGATATCCATTCTCACCAGTGACTGTTTCACTGACGTATACTTTCGAAAATCTTTTTAAGCAACGCCCGTTTTTCATACATGGTGAATTTAGATTCACGATACCGCAGGGCCCGTGAATCATATGAGCCTTAATATTTTTCTGGGTACAGAAGCTCTGCACTAATCACTTGGTTAAGATCGTTGGGCCTGATCTTATTTTAAAGCCACAAAAGGTTATGTGAGTGTGGCAGGCCATGATTTTGCCATTCAATGGAGTACATAAAGCAGGGGACATTGCCAGTTTTCATAAGAATTTTTATAATCACATAAGTATTATTATTCATGGCCATTTCATAGCCAACTTGTTTTAAGTAACCATTGGTAACCATAGTAACAAAATGATGAGCAAATAAACCATGAAATGTGCTTCCCTTAAAAAAAAAACAAATCAAAAATGGATTCTTGATATTTGTATTTGGGCCAAAGACTTGAACACAAAGTATAAACCTACAGTGTATTGTTATCAGTTCCGGATAAAATCCACAATCAAAGTTGACTTCTGAAATGTACTGACTTTGTACTATGCCGAAGTTTTTTTTTTGTGGTTTACTATTTCTCGACAATTTTTCGAGTTTTTTTTAAAAGATGTTATTCTGGGACATACACTATCAATATTTAAAGTTTTGTCAAAATTCGTTCAGTAGTTTTTGCGTGATGCTCGGTCAAACAGACAGACAAACAAACAAACAAAAGGTTTGTTTTAGACTTTCGCACTTTTCAATCATGTTTATTTTGTTTCGGGTCTTAGCGCGATAATAGTTATTAGGCAAAATAAATTACCTTATTATTCCCGACGTTTCGGCTGCGTTGCAACAGCCGTGGTCAAGGGTAGACTTATCGCGCTAAGACCCGAAACAAAATAAACATAAACAAACAAAAATTTTAAAAACTATACGAAAATGTTCAGTTAATCATTTTAAGTCACTCTGGTTGGTTTTTTTCTCAATATGTTCAATTTACAGACTTTTTTTGCCTTTACGATTTTTTATTATATGTATAGATTTATAACTGCTTTAAAGCGAAGATGATCTAAGTGCGTATAGCTTAAAGGAGACTATGTCGAAAAATAAAAACCTCTTCGTAACGTTAAACTTTGTAATCCTTTCCTAGGCGAGGTATCATCCCGCCCTCGTATAACAACATCAAAATCACTCGTTTCATGATGGCGAATAGGATGGAGAGAGCAAAACGCATATATCCACTTATTTCTTCTTTCAATCTGTTCTTAACATAAGTAATAATACCATGGACAGCTATTATTGACTTATGATGTAATAAGATCATGTAAAAATTTTATATAATAAGTGCTGATGTTGTCTCAAACAAAAATAAATAAATCGTTAAGTGAAGCAACCAATCTTTCATGTTCAGTTTTTTAATATGCCAAGTTGGTATACGAGCAGGTGGGCCTCCTGCTGGTAAGTGTTCACCAACGCCCATGACACCCACTGTCTTATTAGTGAAATAATTTGACACTAAGAAGACAGCAAAGCACGTTACCCACCCTGAGAACTAAGATGGTATATCTCATGTGCCAGTAATTTCACTGGCTCCCTTACTCTTCAAACCGTAACATAGCAGTACCACTGCTGCTTTACGGCAGAAAAAGGCAAGGGGGTGGTAATTTCCCAGAAGGACTTTGCACAAAAGCCCTACCGCCTGCCAAAAATACTCAGCGAAGTATTTGGAATAAAACTTTTCCAGCTGACGGTACTTCTAAGCAAAATTAACTTTTAATCGGCTTTATAAATAAAATTTTAATTCGGGTACCAGCGGGACGGGTGTCTTCGGGACTGGGGGACTGTGAGACGAACCCTAAATTTTTGATTGACGTACTTGCTTACATCTTGCGAGTTTTACGTTAGCGATTTGACGAACGACTCCTAAACAGAAGGTACTGATAATTACTTGCAGGGTGTAAGGGACAGCCTTCCGAATAGGTACGGAAAGGGCATGATCAACGTAATGAACAACTTTCAGCGAATAAAACTTTCAGGAAATGAAGTGAATGAATAAAGTTGCTTGTATGGAGAGGATGATATTTTTTTTCATTTCCTGAAAGTTTTATTCGCTGAAAGTTGTTCAGTTACGTTGACTGATCATGCCCTTTCAGTATTCGGAAGGCTGTCTCTAACAACCTGTAAGTATATTATTTTTATTTAATAGATAACACTTACAAGTTGAAATTAAAAGTATCTTAACTGATAGGTGAAACGTTAGTTTAGGCATCGACGCAGTTTTATGGACAGTAATAATGGATAGGTGGGTACAGTAGAAATAATAAGTCATCCAAAGCCTACAATAGGTATTGGTACAAATATTCTAAAACGGAAAAATGACACTAGGACTTGCTATTTTGGCTGTACCACTAATTTGTAGATTTGCTACATTGCGTTGCGCACGAGCCGTTCTACCGCTTTAGACTCTAATGCTGCGCGGGTAGAGGATAGTATTGTATGCGAAGAGTGACCGATGCCTCATATTATAATATCCTGTAAGTATTTCTTTTTAATTTTTTTACAGAAGTATGTGTTTTTGTGTTATTTGTATAATTAAAAATATAATTTCTCATTTTCATTTATTCTTGATATATAAAACCGAAAAATTTAGAAATAGAGTTTATCATTACAGTTGACATTTTAATTTTGTATAAAATGTATTTAAAATAATATTTAAGAAGTAAAACATTAAACTTACTTCCATTACATATTATCCTTTAAGTGCAATTTCGAGTTTACTTATTACGTTACTGAAACTCCGAATTTCAGCAATTCCAATGGGAAAACTTTTTAATTTTTAGGTAAACTATTTAGAATTAAAGTTCTATTAACAATGCTAATCGATTGAATGCATTAGCATTTTTGTGTAGGAAATTTTTTAATTTAATTTAAGACTATTAAATTAAAATATGTTCCGGAGGTCATACGATTTTAATAATTACACATTTATAGGAGAGATTAGTTGTTTAACAAGAATCCAAGAAAAAACAGCCATACTTAATTACTTCCAGGTCAAATACTAATTTCTCTGGCCTATATATAAAATACACGTTGAGAACTGAACAAGGCACGAAATTGTATTTGATTTAGTATTTTTATCGTTCACTTCGGAGGTCGCAACGCAACGTATTTTTTTTTATCGAGAGTAGTTTGCAGACTAAGAATTCTCATTGGCACCCCTCGTTCCCAATTCTTGGCACATTCAAGAGCTCGTCAAATATAGTCCTTCCTTTCGTCTATGCACTGACTGATTATTAGTTTTTCAATCGCTCGCCGCAGGTACTAAGGTTAATAATAATAAACATAATCTAATAACCAAGTTCGTAACCTATTAGCGTCCTTCAAAACACGGAAACAGGAAATTTCTCCTCATGCGAAAACTTTAGCCCTCTGAAAGAAACCACATCATTATACCAACTATCTTCGCGTGCAATTCTCTTTTCCATTTTCCCCGCTACTTTAAACCATAAGGCAGTCTTGATAAGGTTTGAATTCGAGTAGAATTTTTATCTGTTGTGATGTCATGCAGAATATTGTCCCAATTCGGGTAAGGATCGATTTTTATTTGGTTTCGTGCAGGTTTAGTCGGTGCCGGCTCGTCCCAAGTTCTGAATCATATTGCATAACTGAAGTAGATACTTTATGGGTCTCAGTCTGGTTAGATTTATATTTGCGAAGGAATTACGATGAAACATTGTTTAATGAACTAATTTTATTTGAAATTTTTTTTTGTTGGTTTTATGTTCCACCATCCATCACCCACGCGAGCCCCACACTTGAAAACTCCTGTTTCTTGTTCACCATAAATTTTCCCAGTCAGTATATAGCATCGATGACACACACAATATGCATACTCTCATTTTTCGATATATCGATACGATACTATTCGAAACATGCAAGTTCAAAACTTTGTCCCTTGATGTTGGTTGGGTGCTAAGCACTGCCAATTTGACAATTAATCCAACCAATATTCTAATTGTCAATGACCGAAGTTATGAACTCGACTGTTTCGAAATAGTATCGTATCGATATATCGAAAATTGAGAGTAGACACTGAGCTATAAAATCATCATTCGAATAAGTTCTTCGGCCGGGAAATCAATCGAGAATCCTGAGGGTGTCATTCAAAACATTTCCCTAGCACTGTAACAAGTTAGCCCTTATTATGACCGTGAAAAGAAAAATGAGTTTCAGAATGACAGATTTTCAATAGTAATCACCAGCTAGCTGCAGTAACATAGCTTCAAAATGGCCAATAAACTAAAAAAATTAAGACGATTATTATCTGTACATAACGTTATGTGACACACGCGATATTGCACCTTGAGTTACGATTACCAGCATGATCTCCAATTAAGAACAGTACTGCAGCATAATCTCATCATCGCATGTTGATCTTGGCTGACCATGGGAACCCTCCGTACCACTATCAGCCATCAGCGACGTCTTCCGCATAAGGAACCTTGTGCGGTGGACTGGCGACAAAAAACGGGAGTCGACCGAGGTTGGCTTATGCTGGCGCTCGCTGGCTTAAGTTCGGCTAGATCTGAAGCGCCTTATATGGAGGAATCGTGAATGTAAGATTGGACGTGAGCTTAAGGACCAGATAAATAAAGCTAAGAACGTTTTAGTGCTGGGCTATGGATCTGTAGCTAGTACCTGTTTCATTGAAACAGGATTTGCTGTGTTTATGATTAACTACTTTTGGTGAGTTATTGTTTTAACGAGTTTGAATTTTGTGAACTGCTAATAATGCTCTTGGTATTTTGTCATTGTTCCAAGTCATATAGTACTTACCTAACTACTATTTCTTATTAGTACACTCTCTTCACCTTACATTCGCTTATTTTTCAAGTTTATCTTTTCGTTTTACGCTACTCGGCATACACTACTGGGAAGCTTGGTTCTATTAATTCCCTAAACCTTACTTCACCCAGCAACGAATGCCGAATTAGTTTCCGAATTAAGGAAGGTGTGATTGCGGTTTAAGGGTGGCTAAGAAGTGGAACTATCCCTGCTTATCTTTTCCCCGAACAATATAATCTGAATCCTTTCAATGCTAGAGTGAACAGACATTATCTAGGTAAGCATGCTACATCTTCCACCCCATCGTTACTTACCCCACCACACCAGGTGAGATCGGGGTCAAAATAGCTCACCACAAAAAAAAAAACGAACGTTAGTTCAGCAAAACCAAGCTCATGGTAATTGTAAGCAGTCATTGACCTGTCCACACATAGCGTGTTTTTGTTCCTGTCCGTTTGTTTTGTCATTGTCAAGTGATCCTCGCTTCGCGTACCCATTGTTAAGCACTCGTGACCAGTTTTCCATTGAAGAGTTCAGGAGGGACCAGAGGACAAGCGCGGCGTGATGTGGACACAAAAAAACGTGCTCATAACCCCTTAGCTATAGGTTTTGTTTTGGTTCATTTCTTTAATGTGAATTTGTTTTGCCCCGCACATTTTATAAACTAATTCATAAAAGCTCGCTCTATCAAAGAGCAAAAGCTCGCTTACTCGCTTTGCATTCATTTTTAATAATGTTTTAAACGTAAAATGCTTTTTAAGGTTCAGTACCTCAAAATAAAAAACGGAACCCTTATAGGATCACTTTGTTGTCCGTCTGTCTGTCTAGACCCTTTTTCTCACGAACGAGAAGAGGTATCAGGTTGAAATTGATAATGAGATATTTAGGTCCATAAACCACACAAGGATCTGAAAATTTAAATTTTTTACAACGAAGCAATCAAAAGATATTGCTTTTTATGTCCCCATCTCCATACATTTATGCAAAAAAGCAAAACCTACAGGGTACTTCCCGTTGACCTAAAATTATGGCAACACAGAAAAAAATGATCTCTTAAAACAAGAACGCAATATGTCTCAACTGATATTGCTTGATTATAAAGTTAAATCTCTTAGAGTAAAATGATCACTCTAACGTATTAAAAATGCCGAAATCTTAAAATTCAAGAGAGAATTTCTTCGAATAAGAGTTCTATTACTAGGTTTGAAATTGATGTTTTGAATTAAAACCATTTATTTTTTACATCAACATCGAAAAAATTTTAAAGCAAGTAAAATATTCATCGATTGAAAACATAAATCGTTTCGCCTAAGAATTATGAAAAATATTAGATGAAGATTTAGGACAATATTGATGCAAATAATATGTTGCTTGGTATAAGATAGTTGCTGTTTCGCTCAAGAAATTGTTAGGTAAACAATGAAGAGACTATATTAAAGCAAATAACATTTTGCTTAGTATAAGATGGTTGTTGTTTTGCTCAAGACCTAGTTAGATATGCAATGAAGAGTTAAGGCGATATTAAGTCAAATAATTGTTGCTGGGTACAAGATACTGTGTCAAGGACGGAACAGTATCAAAATTTCGATTACTTTGCTAATCAAGCCTGTGGTCTAATGGTCAGAGCGAAGGACTACGATACCGATGGACGCGGGTTCGAATCCAGCCACCCCCAGGACCTTTGGTAAATTATAATAGTTGATATGATATAATGATATGATAGTTAATGATATCATTAATAAATAATAGAAATGGAAACAAAAGTAGAAAGAAGAATAGTTGAAAAATAAAAAGGTCTAATATCAAAAATGCTGGCAGAGAGCAGAAGAAGAAGAGAAATACTCGTAAAAAGAAAAAAACGAGAGATAAAACAGTGCTTTTTTTTAAAAAGAGCCTTTTATTTTAGTTTTTATTTTTGAAGAGCTTTAAATTTTTCAACAAAATTAGTTTCGCTCTTAGGGTGACACATTTAGCTTTTTGAAAAAAGAGTTTTAAAATTAGTTTCATTCTTGGTGTGATAGATGCTTCACTCAAGTAAGTTTGGTTTTTGTTGTGATAGCTTTTAGTTTTTACAATAAGATGACAGTTGAAAATTGATATAAGAAATTTTGTTCTTGGTCGGAGAACTATACGACAAAACCTTTTATTTCTCAATCTAAGACGTTTTCGAGTTTCCTTATATCGAAAACCCAAAAGATTTTAACTTAAATAATATTATTTGGTTCAAGATATCTTTTTTTTCTGTGAAGAAGCTAGGTCTCTCAGTACAAATAAAGGGAAAAGTCTAAAATCATTAAATATTTCAATTTTTCTCACAATTAATAGAACCAATTATGGTGAGCTCCCGTTTCAAGAACTTTTCTATAAAAGAGGGGTCAAGTTGGATGGTCGCGGAGTTTTTAAAATCAAAGAGCAAAAGCTTTTAGAATATCATATGGTAGATAGGTACGGAACCGCGACTCGCACTTGGCTGGTTTTTTATCCTTTTGATCATCTTTGCTTTTGTAGATAATATATAGCACTTATTTTTTTTTGGAATCAATACAAAACAAAATATTTGGAAGTTTCTTGTAATCTTTGTCTTCTTTTGAACTTATTAAAATTTCTATAGTCATCATCATCATATCGTGTGGGTTGCAAGGTCGATGACCGACCTCACAAACCGTGATGTCAGAGTTGTTGAGCCGCCAAAGGCCTCTGACATGGCTCATTAACGACTACATCCGTAGATAGTATCCGGAACCAACAGCTTTAACGTGCCTTCTCTATCACGGAATCTTCTAACTTTGCGGACAATCAGGTGATTCATCCTGCAATGACCTAACCAAACTGGAGAGGTCGCACAAAGGGAATCGAGCCCAGAACCTCCGGATGGAGAGCCGAGTGCTCTTACCACTAGGTCACGGAGGCTGTTATAATATGTATGATTTGTACTTTCCACAGCTCCAAATTTCTTAGAAAATTTAAATGTTAATATGAATTTCAACCGCTTGGTTATTAGCAAGCTCGTTCAAGTTTTAATGCCCACCTGTCTTAGTTATCACGTCGTCTCTGCCTGAGCCTTTGTTGCTTAATTGTTGGCTGTCAGGGCAACCTTCGGCTCCTAATTAGTTTCCGAACGGTCCAGTTTTAACAATATGGCCCTTGTCAGTCATGCAAATCAGTGTTGAAGAGATTTGAGGAGTTTCATTTAAGTTGGGAAGGTAGGATATATAGGGCCATTCTGGTTCTTGGAATTAAGTAAGAGAAAAAAGTGTCTGAGTGTTTTTTCGAAAATACTTGCAACATCATTTGTAGGCATCTGTGTTTATATAACCCGAATCTGAAGGTGGTAGGGCTTTTGTGCAAAATCCGTCTGGGGAAGTACCACCCCCTTGTTTTTTTCTGCCGTGAAGCAGCAGTGTTTGCACTGATGAGTTTCGGTTTGAAGGGCAAGCGAGCCCATGAAGCACATGAGACACACCATCTTAGTTCTCAGAGTGGGCATAGTGCGTTGCTGTCTTGTTAGTGTCAATTATACTACTAATAAGACAGTGGGCGCTATGGGCGGTGGTGACCACTTATCATCAGGTGGCCTAAAAGCTCGCTTGCTCACTTGTGATATAAAATCAGAAATATATCGACATCGCAAGTGAATAGGCTTGATTCCTCTTGATGAACTCCTATCGCCGACCTTATCTATGTCTCCAAGCCTAGATTGACGTCATCATCGTCGTCACTCTTGAAAATTTCATTTCAATGATCAAATACAATACTGAAAATGATTTGCAATTAGTTACATGTTCAGTATAATCGTACGTGAGACCCAGTCTGTTTCCCATCAAGAAACCCATTAGGATGATGTCACACTAATAATAAAAACTACAAAAACGTCTTGTTTTGAGCTCATCTTGTTTTTCTAAACGAGTTTACTGTAAGTGGCCTTTACGGACTATTCATTGCTGAAAACTAAAAGTGAATTTCTGTAAATGTATGGCCAGTGTTTTTGGAAATTGGGAAGTATAAGTGTTACTGCGGTTTTCTCCTTGTTTCAACGGTTCGACAACATGCACTTGTGTAACTTCTACACGTTTTGCTACGGTTTGTTCAAAGTTACTTTTTAAAGTGCTAATTGCTCTATTTGCAATTGTAACTCTTAGATCGTGTAATGTGTTTTTTGTATGTATATATGGTTGGTCGTTTTCCCCTATGAAGATACGAATATTTATTAATGAATTATTTGTGCGTGCAAATGGGTTACGGCGTTGAGTAGGTGGTAATATACAGGGTGGAAATGCAAAACCGAGCGCCAGCTCAAGGGTGTACTCGGACCACGAAACTGAACAACTTTTCCAAAGAAACATGGGTCGAAATCGAAGAAATTTTTACGGCTTCACCATATAAAATACACTGTCCACTGTTGAAGGTTTGTAAAAGAACAATATATTGACGTGATGCAAATCCAACTATAGGTGAACGGGAGAACACTATGGTGAATTCACACAGCCTGTATTTTAAGTGCTAGTTTTTTTAAATTTTGTAAATGAAACGACAAATGACGATTTTTGAAGATTTAAATGTTTTTTATGTTCCCGATAAATTCTCGGTACATAGCTTTGCTCGTCATGAACAATACTTATACTTGATAATGATGTCAGTAACGTTAAAAAAAGAGAAGTTTTGCAATGACCCTACGACCACAAATGGTGATGTTTTGGAAGTAAAGGGGCGGACGCCTTTACCTCCTACCCCCCTACCGTCCTTACCTCTTCGAGCACCTAACGGCCACACTTTTGCTTACTTAACTCCCTTCCTTTCGTTCCAGAAGCCACGATGGCGTACCGTTGCGGCCCGACGGCGATCGGCAGCCGCAACTCGTGGGCGCCGATGAGCTCCCCAACCGTCACCGACAAGGTCTTCGACCGACCTCTGAGTGGGACCTTCGACCGCCCCCTGAGCGGCAACTACGATCGCATCTTCAACGCTTTCGAGAGGAGCAACGCCTTCGAGTACGTCAAGAGTAGTGTCGACAAGGAGGCGAGGCATGTGGGGCATGGGGATATTGTCGTCAACCGGTAGGATAATCCTTTTTACTATATACCTCTGACCTCTGTACTATTAAACGAGCAATATTTGTATATATATTTGTGATCGGTTTCTCAAAAACGGCTTTAACGATTTCGATAATATTTACCATACGGGGGTTTTCAGGGGCGATCGAAAATCGATCTAGCTAGGTCTCATGTCTGGGAAAATTAGACTTCCCTGTTTTTTTTTAATACCGCGTTTTAGACAGAAACCTACAGCGCCATCTGTTGGCGGGCAGCATAGCTTGTTCACCCCATGATATTTTAATGTTCAGCGAGAACGGGTAAGCCCTTAATGTTGAGGCGGCTATTATAGAGCGAAGCTCGGTGGACCAGGTACTTGTATATAATATAACGTAGCCTAAAATGTGGATAAATAAGTAGTACTAGCTGCTACATAGCACTTTAGTTGACTTCAAAAACGTCCTCTCGAGTGCAAGGAACACAAAAGAGGATAATAAGTCTATTTTAAGTGCTTAATTAAGATGTTTGTCACAAAATCTATAGTGAGAGAGAAACAAACTTATTTTTATATTTTTATTTATTATTGATACTTTAAATACAAAGAAACTATCGTCAGCAAAAAGTATTCCTATCCATACCTTTCCGAAAGTTAGATTGCTCTATACCAAGCTAGTTACCGTTACCAGGGGCGCTATTATTGTAGCCGCAACGTGTCTGCCAGAAACGAATCATTGCCTTTGCAACACGAATTCCCGCGCAAGACCCGGAAAAAGATGACATTCCCAAGACAAAAATGTCAAAACTACTTGAGTACTCGTTTAGTGCGTGAATTCGTTGTGCAAAGGTTCGTTTATGGGAGACGCATTCCGGCTACCGTAATAGCCCCTGGAGGAGTAAATTTCGGTAAGATTATTTTTATTGTATTATCATGAAGAAAAATATTAGGGAAGTGTGGACTTAAAACTTTTAAAATACCACCTCAATGCATGATTGCACCTCTTTCTTGTAGGAAGTCGAGTACCACCTTCGACATGGCAGACTGCGCGCTGGCTGCGCAGACGCCGTGCTCGGAAGACGAGGACTTTTACCGCGAGAAGATCCTCTACTCGCAAGCGCGTCAGCTCTTCCCTCTGCAGGAAGATCTAGCCGACTGGATAAACAAGACTATCGGTAAGTGCTATTATTATATTATTTATTGCACAATTAACATACAGAGAATTCCATACAACAGGATATTTACAAAGGCGGGCTTATCTCTACAAGAGATTTTCCTCCAGCCAACCTAAGGTCGTGAGAAAAGATATGTTCATTTAGCGGGACACAAGTGTGCAGTGAGAATTGTTAAAAGAAAATGTAATATAATTTTGTGCTCCACTGATGACGTCACATCTCTTCTGTAGATGGATTTTAGTACAGGGTGAGCGAGCACGGTGCGAAAAGGGTAGTGACAGGGACAACCTATACGTCTGCACTGCTCACTCCTACCATGTGGTTGCAATAAATATCTTGAATCTTGATGTAACCACTCCTGTAATTGACGGTTATTTGCGACAAATGTATACCGGCCGGGTATAGTAACTTGACTTAACGTAAACACATTTCGGATGATGAACCTAGTACCAACTTTTAGTATGTTATTAAACATGATATTACACCTTCAAAACCACCCGGACGAAAGCTGTTAAATGCCTGGCTCAGGAGGTATGACGTCATCAATTTTTTGTATGGGATTTAAAAAAAAAATATTTTATTCCTAAAGGGCTTTAGGAGCTGATTCTGGAAATATACTACATTGTCACATTTGAGCATCTGGTTATCTTAAAATCAAAGAAACATTTTCGAAACACACAAAGTTTGAGCTCCTCCAGGGAAAAAAACGGCTGAATATTTTTTGTAGATTATATGTCCAATGACTCACTATATCCTCATTAATAAATTGTATGAAAGCAATTTTGAAAATATTGAACGCGAAACTAGCTAAATATGATAGGATAGGTTTTAAAGGTTTTACTATTTATCTAGTCTCCTGTTCAATATTTTCAAAATTGCTTTTATACAATTTATTAATGAGGTTATAGCGAGACATCGGACGTATATTTTCCAAAAAAATATTCAGCCGTTTTTCCCTGGAGGAGCTCCAACTTGGTGTGTTTCGAAAATGTTTCTTTGATTTTAATATAACCAGATGCTCAAATGTGACAATGTAGTATATTTCCAGAATCAGCTCCTAAATCCCTTTCGTTTGATATACTACACGATAGGAATACAATTTTTTTTTAAATCAACTTTTGAAAAAAAAAATGTTGACGTCATACCTCCTGATCCAGGCATTTGACAGCTTTCGTCACGGTGCATTTGAAGGTGTAATATCATGATTAATAACATACTAAATGTTGGTACTAGGTTCATCATCCGAAACGTTCGGGCCCTTAGCCAATGAACGATTCGTACGCCTGCCCCATGCATTGCCGCGATATATTTGTCAGTAACCGTCAGCATCGGAGTAACATAAATCCATCCGTACTTATAGAAGTCTACTACTACTACCTGTTCATTTTTGCCTTCATCTTTCTCCTCCTTTTTACAATTAGCTTGGACTGTTTTCGAGGTAAAACTTATTCAGATTCAGCGTTATAGTAGATGTGGCAACGTTCTGGGCTACAAAAATTTAAATTTTGTGATTCATCGATACGCTAAGAAGAAGAAGAAGAAGAGACAAAGGTAATCAACGTCATAACATGCAGAATACAATGTAAATAGAGCGAGTCTACTACCGTTTCGGGTCGTGCTATGGCAGCTTTGAGCAGTGTTTTTCTTGTGTTTCGCTGGAATTACCTCTTTGTCATTCATACTCGTATAGTCATCAAATCTTTAAAAAGCTTTTTTACATAACGGTCTTTAAAATTGTCTCTGACATAATTGCACTACATTACGGCTACTATTCACTACACTGTACCTACCAAGTACTTCTGTCTGTATCTACGCAGCAGTAGACGCAGCAGCATTGTATTCCACTCACGTTCATGACTTATGACAAAACTTTCTCCGCCATTTTCTTTGAGCCCCGAATTGTGATCCATCCGTCATGTTTGCTTCGCACGTGCTTAACCCTCGTAATCGCGCCGGTGCCGTAAGCCACCATCACACCTAACTGCATTCAAAGACTTATTCGGCATACATTGCTGGGAGGCTTGGATATGTTAATTGCAATATCCTTACTTCAACGAGCAATATAAGCCGAATCAGTTTCTGAAGGGAAGGTGTAATCGTGGCTGTAACTGACGGCTGAACGTAACGTGCCATTGATACTGCGATTGTTCGCTCGACGCATTGTGTTGTGATGCTATGTCGCGGTACGATTCGGAAATCAGTTACTTTAAGTAAGAACCTGTGGACGGTCAAATTATGTTGCTGTTTTAGTTTTCTCCGTTTATTTGATTAAATTGAACGACCAGACCTTAAATCAGGCTTTAAAAATAGATGTAAAACCTTTTAAGAGCTTATTCTGGGGGTTTAATGCAACAATTTTTGTTCTACGACTTTTCGAAATACGCAAAAAAAAAATTACTGTCTATACAAACTGATCAGCTAATTGGTCCAATTAGTATGAAAAGTCGATTTTTTAAGCCTCGTTTGTTAGTTCCCTTTATTCTTCGTCTTGGCAACTGTTTTTGATAGTAAATGACAGAGGCCACTGATAGGCCGTTAAAAATCTCTGCTTGCAACCCAAACGGTAAGACTAAATTGAAATTCTCAGGGGTGTTGCCAAATGATAGTTTTTATACTTTTACCGCCACTTATACGTCGGTCCATTGGCAGCCGTGCGTTATGTTATGCCCATAATAATATTACTATGTCCATGTTGCGTGTGCGCGGTATGTCGCTGTCGGTGCGTGGAAATCGCCATTTTACAGTTTCTCTGACCTCTTTAGCTGACTGAAGTCTTACATTTGTTTGCGCTCTACAATAGGCTACGAAAATGTGACCTACCTTCAAGCTTACCTTCAAGCTTTACCATGGCGTGAACATACGAGTATTAAGGGTCCTTCTCACCGCTTTGCTGCTAAGTTCCAGATACCTTATCTGCTAGTAAGTCTGCTGGTTATTCTGTGAGATAGTATTTTTTTTGTTTCACAAGTAGGTACAAGATTGCTCTAAATGACAGGTAAACATAGACAGAAGTCAGATATTTTTAGCTGACAGATACTTTATCCATAGAGTAATATAATACTGGGCGTACTTTATCTGGTCAGCTTACTATCGGGAACTTAAGCAGCAAGCGGTGAGATGGACCCTTAAGGTGATCTGTGACGGCCATCTTAGACCCGAACGCAACTAGATGGAGCCACTGCTGCAAATATAAGGTTTTATTTTTTAATACAATAAGTACCAACTATATATGTGCAAAAAGTTGATACTCGTAAATTTCATGGTGCAACTTCAACGCCTATAAAAACAATTTCGATAAGAAAAATATCTCCATATGTCCACTAAAGTCAATTCAGTCCTTGTTTACATGAGTACGATCACTCACACAGGCACACAAATCACAACCGTACAGTTTTGACCGCATGCCCACAGTCGTAATATTGAACCAAAAATTGTTAACGAAATAGTACTTTCAGTACATTAACTGTATTTATGTATTACTTAGTGAAAAATGTAACTAAAAATAGCAGTATTCGTTCGTTTTTCAACAGAATTTTATTTCCCGCGTAAGAATGCAAGTCATTTGAATTTTTGTATGGAAAACGGATCACCTTAATATGTTTACGCCATGGTAAGGCTCGATAGCCTGAAAGTAGATCAAATGCAGCAAAAGAGTTTTGATATCGTATGTGATTACTTACAAAAGTTTTAGCATTCACAGATATCGTCAACCATCTTTCTTCTTTCCTACGAAAGGGTTCTAACCCTGGGCATGAGATGGTAAAAAAAACAACTATAACAATAATAATAATTTAATGACCTTATTACGTGGGCTAACATAGGCGAGTTCGGTAGTGGCCTATTATTTAATTAAATAAATAAATAAATAATAATTTATTCAAGACATTTTAACAATGATGACTTAGGAATAAACTTATAATTAGAACAAAAAAATTACATAAACCTGAACTAGGATTCCCTGTGTTTCAGGCAAAATAAACCAACTTAAAACTATAAAAACTATCTTAAATAATCACATGCGAAATCTATTTAGGTGTAAAAGTAAGAGTGTAAAAGTTTATTATAGGCTAATTGTAATAATAACTAATTTTATTTTAAAACGATCAATAACTTCTCTGTATCTTCGTAGGACATATTTTGGAGGCCTTTTTGCAGGGTTTTTTTACACTTGATGTAACTAAGCGGATATAGGTCTAGCCTTGCATTTAGTCTATTATACAGAAACGGGCCTAAGAAAATAAAAAATCTACCGGAATAGGCATGTTTCATTTGTGTATTTTGAGGACAAACGATATCTTTCCGTCTTTCTACTGTAAGGAAGGGAGGCGTGCTGTTTTAAAACCGTGCTCATTATAAACAGTTGTCGTACTGTTAGTACTTCGCATGACTTATAAAGAAGATCTGTTGGGCAGAGGAAAGGACGGAAAGTTGCTACCTTTAGGACAGCTCTCTGGGCTCTTTCGATGTTAAGTAGTGTGGTTTTAGCCAAACCACCCGAAGATGTAATGCAGTAAGTCAGTACTGATTGACATAATGCTAAGTAAACTTGCTTGATAAGCTTGGAATCAGCAATGCATCGTATTTTTTTAAAAACAAAAATTAATTTACGATTAGTAGTAGTTCGGCGCCTATATCAAGTTTAATTTAGCTTCTAACTATAGTTAAGTAGTTTAGTTTCCCGTTAATTAATATTTCACACGCTATCTGGAATAGATTTCCCGCGGGAGAGTAGTTTGCCTTGTGTGCTCCACGAGCTTGTAGGCTTTTGATCTTGTTGACTCGACAACTAAACTTTCTTTATGTTGTTGTTGTGATTTGTTTGCGAACAGTTTTTGAAAATAAGAATAGTCACAGATAAAATTAAAGTAAGTACAGCTCGATTTAGATAACTTTAACGAGGACAGTTAATGCGCAGAAACAAATCGCTGGGGTGCGTGGGCCAGATGCGGTAGAAGTGCGAACTCCTTGTCTGTCCGAGCGCAGAATATATAACCGTCCGTAGAGGCTCTTGTCCGTGCATCATCCCTGTCAATTTTACTGTGCAACTTACCTCCATCTTTTTACTAACTAAATCAAGCTGTATACTTGTAGTACAGTTTTTTGTGCACATAAAAAAACAGAAATATTAGCTAGTGTTACTATTTCTCGTTGTATTTAATAAATTTTTAAATTACTTGACGTTCCTATTAAAAAAACGTTATTTGAGTGTGAAGTGATATTGAATAATTTCATTTTTTTGCCAGAGTATTCCATTTCTTAGCTGTGAACGTTATAATATAAATGTGGCAAAGCGCTTTGTGGGAATCTGTGGAATATTAACCAACTTAATTTACTCTTACTTTCGCTGGCTCAGGGACCCAAAGAGGATCTTGGCCTCCGTCACCAAAAGCCGCCAGTCGTCCCTTTTCTGCACCTCCTCACGCCAATCGGGTCTTTGGAGGGCGCTCAGGTCCTTTTGCACTTCGTCACTCCAGCGGTACCTGGGACGTCCGACCGGCCGCTTTCCCATTTGTCGTCCCAGGTATACGCTCTTTTGACTGCACGATCTTCTTCCATCCTCTCTACGTGGCCAAGCCAGCGAAGTCGGGCTGATTTTGTCTCTCCAATTATATTGGGTTCAGCCACTGGGTCTTCTACCTCCTGGTTTTTTCGTACCCTCCAAGTGCTATCATCACGCCTAGTTGGTCCCAGGATCTTCCGGAAAATCTTCCTCTCAGCCACTAAGAGCTTACTTTCCTCTTTTTGAGTCAGTGTCCATGATTCGAATGTGAATCATGGAATCAATATTAACCAAGTGTATGTGTTATCCAGCATCTGCGTCCCGATGTTAGAAGCGGGACGGCGGGATAAGCTCATGGTGCTCTTGGGCACACTCTCCGAAGTACAATACAATCTTTAAAAGACCAACAGACATGCTGGACATGCAATGATCTGATTCTGAATCCGGCTATTGGACGACGTCTTTATACATCTTGTATAGGATCGCCACCATTTTCAATCAATTTATTTATTTATATGTCGGAGTAATTCTAACAGATTGATCACCACGACAGGTGGTATTGTTTGAGAAGTGGAACATCTTGCCAGTTCTTGTGCACAACCATGTGTCATATGTCTGTCTTGTCAGGTGGCCTGAAACAATGCCTTCGTTTACGTTTCGTTGTTATGAAACTCGAACATGTGAAATACAATAACATAATATTTTGTTTGGATCCTATGGAAATAACTGCTGTATTGTGGTAGAAGGTGTTTTATGCAATTTGTTACGCCGTTGGCACGAAGATAAGTGGCTTTTAAAGCTAGAATGAAAATATATTGGATTGATACTATAATGGGAGCGCGGGCGAATCAGCAGCGTGGCTTAGTTATATTCGCCAGCACTCACTTCACTTTTTAAAAAAATTCTGAGGGTGTAAACAACGTGCTGTTTCACGAAAGCGAACGTCATGTAATGTATGGGATGACATATTGACATGACATTTGACGTTCGGATTCGTAATCTTTAAATTTAATAGTGAGTTGTAACTAGGAACATTTGTCTAGACCTCCTGAGCTTTCGCATCATCATATCAGCCGAAAGACGTCCACTGCTGGACATAGGCCTCCCCTAAAGAACTCCATGACGACCGGTCCTGCGCTGCTCGCATCCAGCGGCTTCCCGCTTTCGCATACTTCATACCTTTTTATTCCTTTTATCTTTCTATCTTTTTCACTTTCTCTTTTTTTGAAGTTTCGTTTTAACTATTTTGTGATTGGATATCACTTGAAGGATTAAATTTTGTGTTTTTGCCTGCCTGCTATTTCTATCTCAGTTACTTACAGATCCTAGTATAATTTGTTTTTCGTATTATCATAACATAAATCAAGGGCACGGCATAGTAAGACCGGTATTGGATCATCGGCCCATATCCGCCTGGTTGCCCGCCCCGCGTGCGACTTGGTCCGCCGGTGTGTCGTGGGCGGGAATCTGAATGGAATCCTAGTTAACTAACTGGTTTTTATCATAATTTGTTTTATAAACACTTAATTGAGTAAAAAATTGCGTTGTTGACATATTTTTACATCCGGCGGTAAATTTTAGACATAATTTATGTTTTAAATTTGATTGGAACAAAGTTTATGACGAAGTTAATGGCGGATGCACTTAAGAAGTTGATGTAGACGGTTGTAAAGGTGTCTGTTTTATCGTATTCAATCGTTTCACAGCACACAATGCAGATATCAAAATAGGTGACCAAAGAAGATGACGAAAAGAAGAAAAAACGTGCACAGATTCAAAACGAATCTAATTGCTAAGAAGTTGTAAGATAGAGTACTACATAGATAACAAAAAAGCACAAATTAAACAGTCGATAAAGTAAAGCATTAACTGAAGCATTCGAACATAATGCCTGGACAACTTAACTACCACTACTATGTACTACTTAAGGTGGACTGGTAGAGATCTCACCTAGGGATAAATCCGCCTTTGCTTGTAATCTTTCCGAGAATAGTGTTTTTGTAATTTTCGTGCAATAAAGATTATACAACAACAGCTACCTATATTTACTCACAATTAAATTAACAGTGTCCCGTGTGGTGCCGGCAAAGAATAGTACCAACTCATACATACTGTTGTAAGAGGCGACTAAGGGTAACTGGAGGATGGGCAGCAGCATCCTCCTTTGTATCTTACTTACTGCGGTCACCTACAACCGCGGTCCATGGTGCCAGCCGTAACGCTAACAAGCGAGGTGACTATGGTACTTCCCCTCTACATTTTTCCAACAAAAAAAGCTAGAATTCTGGAGGGAGCTCCCTTTCCTGTAGTGGACGTTTCATGGGATGTTATGAAGAAATTAACAATATCTTAATCATTTTATGACGCCATTATCCGCATGTCAGTTCAATTACAACTTATCCACGGTTGTCCAACAAAAGCTTAGTGTAATGATGAATGTTTCATGTAGCTATTCATCTCGTCGAGCTCATTAATATGTCTCCGAATGCGGCAATATGGGAATTCCATCAGCATTAGACATTAGATCTTGTGACGCCCGCCCACTATAGCGACTGCTTGTGTTGTGCGCAGTTGTAACTAAATGATTTCCAGATAATAATAATTCATATTATTGTCAAGTCTAAAAACGTTCATGCGTTTATCACTCAACGCCAAACATTGATGTATACTGTACAGGTATTAAAAAAAGATTCAATAGACGTGTCGTACATCGCAAAAAGAACCGATAGCCGATGGTGGCGACCACCTACCAGAAGACGAAGCGTTGGCAGGCCCCCCACAAGGTGGACCGACGATGTGGTTAAGATCGCGGGAAGCCGCTGGACGCGAGCAGCGCAGGACTGGTCGTCATGGAGATCTTTGGGGTTGGCCTATGTCCAGCAGTGGACATCTTTCGGCTGATATGATGATGATATGATGAGATGTGTCGTGTCATTCGTTTATTTTAGACAACCAGTAACAGTTACTATAACATACATAGTGATTCACAGATCTTATTAATATAACAAACAATATTATCTGAAGGTGCCACTGGTAAACTAAAGAAAAAGTAAAATGATTCCCCAAATATTGCTTTCTGCTCAATTCAGAATGAAAAAAAAAGGAATGCTGTCGTAAAAGCATTGGCTTTTGACTAAGATTATTTAAACTACGAATGGAAGCTAAGTTTACTTTTTCTTACTTATTAATACTTGTTATCAGTTCAAACCGATATTTCCCAGTTTTCAGTGTTTTCGTAAGTTTTACCACAGTTTTATTGGATCTATAAGTTCTCTACTAGTTCCTACAATATCGATAACACTGTAATGTATGTAATTGTTCGGTCTCATCGTTTCAAGAGCAACCGTCACGACACCGCCATTACCATCCTTATGTACCACTGCCTGCGTTATCTTTGTAACTACCATCTCAGAAACATCATCTCCTGGTATTACATTTTCAACTTTAATTCCTTTTAGAACGTTTTCAATTTCTATGGCAATGGTAGTTCGAGATAAACGCTCCGTTTTGCACTTTGTTGCATTTCATGCTTCACTCAATTCGTGATTCGCGAAAGAAAATGGTCGGGAATGCTATTTGCGGAATTTCTCTTGTCAATGTCTCTTGATAACTATGAAAATTAGTGGTTTTTGTGGTATTTTCTCTTTAATTTACCTTTGTATGTATTTGGATTTTTTAATTAAATTCGCACAAAGCGCTTCGCAACATCTTTTATAATGCGCACAGGTAAGGAGTGGAATTCTCTGCCAGCGTCTGTGTTTGCAACTTCATATAACACGAATCTATTCAAGTCGCGAATCAATAGGCTTCTTCTGGGCAACCTTGTTCAAGACCGCCCATTGACAATAAAAAAGAAGTTAAGTATTTGCAGGAGTAATAACAAAATGGTAAAGTGACCTTTTTGTTAGCTTTTACTAAAGGTAATCTAAAACAGCTAGCTTGTATATACGGTGTTTATTTTTTCCATAATTTATTGGGAAGATACATAATCTGTTCATACAACATGACGTCGTAAAGCAAATCAGTACAAACTCTTATTACATCGTAAACTATGCAGGATGTGGGTAGCAGTATGTACCTATCCTCTTATGTTTTGCAGAAATATGGTGACATAAAATATAAATAATGAATGATCCATGTTTGCATGTAGGGGTATACACAGTTGACCAGGTGTACTAATCGTTTGCCCACACGTTACTCGTAATTAGAGAACGTCGAGTTACGTACGCGTACGAGTTTGTTGGTAAACATTCGACACGAGACGCATGATTGGCGCTCGTTTGTTGGCCGGCTCAGGTGCACTTTTCATTTTAATAACATCTACTCTGTGTTGTTTGTTATTTTCGATGTCTTAGTCAAAAATTAAGATCAACACAACAGTGAGTGAGTATTTAAGACCAATAAAAGTAAATAATGTTATTGATTGCAGGCAGGCAGCGATTGCAGGCGGGCAGATAAGTGCGCTTATTTGGTGTTAATAAGAGTTAATTGCTATAATTGCAGTTTTACCTCAGCCCTTAAACGCAGCCACTTTTATTGTACAGACTGTTTGAATTTACGTAAATACCATTCGTAATTTTACGTTGAAAACATGTTGAATTCAGCCTTCTTAAAGATCCTAAGAATCCTTCTAAATATTCTTTGAGATTTTTTACAACCTTGCCCGTGTGGTGCCAGTATCAACCCATCTCTACCCGCAGGTGTCGTAAGAGGCGACTAAGGAATTATGAACCGGAGGATGGAAAGCAGCGTGGGGTGGTAGGGGCCTACCTCCTAGCGGTCCACCCCGGGCAACGGCGCCGCGGGACACTATGTTCTGTGGCGGCGGCTGAAGGTCCCTCACAGCGGTGGTAGGCTTTGGCCGCCTGGCTCGCGACCACCCTCCTGCCGGAGCCCGACGCCAAACAGCTTAGCTGTGTTCCGTCGGAGTGCGGGAGTGCCAGTGCCATTGGGGGATGGGAGGTGGTCAGTAGCGCGGCTCTGATTCGGTCTTGGTCTCTAAGCAAGTTTGTACCGGGTAACTCATACTGGAGGGTAGCGGGATCCGAGGCACGGTCCCTGCCGTTGGCCGACCGCAGGTAGTAGGGGGCCCAAGTACCACGAAAGCCGACGTGGGAAAGGCTGCCCCGCCAACTAGCGAAAAATCCCGAAATGCTCCATCGTGCCAGCTGGCGACTGGACGGGAGGACCCGATGGACCCATTTCGGGGAGGCTCGGGCGTCCCCGCAGTCTCCAGATGAGTTCCCCACAGGTCAAATGAGCTGAAGCGTCCAATTGGAAAAAGGAGTAGCGTCTCGACCATTCTTCCATTTCCCCACCACACACTCCTCAAAATGAAAAAAAGTAAGAAAAGAAATAAGTTTACCAAACGGCGGCACTTCCTCCCGCTTAAAGTGCACCTTACAAACATCAGGGGGTTGCACTCAAATATCGACCCGGTCCACCATCATCTCGAGACCGAGAAGCCGCACTTATTCTTTTTAACGGAGACGCAAATAGGAACACCGTCAGACGCGGCGTACCTCAACTACCCAGGATACTCGTTGGAACACAAGTTTAAAAAACGAGCTGGGGTCTGTGTGTACGTTCGCGATGACATTTGCTATCGGCGTCTCCGTTGCTTTGAGGATTCCGGGTTTTCTACAATCTGGCTACTGGTGGACACCGGGGTTGAGAAATCTCTCTACGCCGGTGTCTATCGGTCGCACAGCAGTGACGAGGAGACATCCAGGCTCTTTGAACAGCTAATGGAGAAGGCGGATTGTGCCCAACAACGGTACCCAACAGCGCAGCTTCATTTTCTGGGGGACTTTAATGCCCACCACAGCGAGTGGTTGTTCCCATACCAGAAAACTGACCATGCTGGGAGAGAGGCGCGCAAACTAGCACTGTCGCTAGATCTCACCCAGCTGGTGAATGTTGCTACGCGGGTGCCAGACGTTGACGGACACACGCCCAATTGCTTGGACTTGCTGCTGACCACAGATCCGGACAGGCACTCCGTGTCGGTATCAGCCCCGCTGGGAACATCCGACCACTGTCTGGTGAAGTCCGTGTCAATCATCTCTCCTCCGGATGATAGCCCAAGAGGCACGAGGCGAGTTTGGCGATACGAGTCAGCAGACTGGGATGAGATGCGGCACTTCTTTGCGTCCTACCCATGGCAGCCAGTGTGTTTTTCTTCGAGCGACCCCACCTGTTCAGCTGAAGCGGTTGCAGATGTGATACGGCAGGGAATGGAATACTATATTCCATTCTCCGATATACCGCTCGGTCACAAAGCCCGACCTTGGTTCAGTGCAGACTGCGCTCGCGCTGAGGCTCGAATGCAGTCTGCATACCAAGCCTGGGTTCAAGCCCGTGACCGCAAAGTTCGAGCTCGGCGGGTTCGCGCGAAGAAAAGAGCATTTAATGTTGCTGCAAAGTCCTGCAAGCGGGTGATCCGGAAGGCCCGTTACGACCACGTCAGTCGCATAGGGACCAAACTTGCATCCTACCCCTCTGGTAGTAAGCAATTTTGGTCTCTTTCCAAGTCAGTCGAAAACAACTTCTGCCGTCCTACATTACCTCCCCTGCTGAAACCAGACGGGTCACTAGCCCACTCTGCAACAGAGAAAGCAAATTTATTTGCATCTCTATTTGCGAGCAATTCTCGCCTAGATGCAGACTCTAATCAGCCACCGACAATTCCTCGCTGTGATTCTTCAATGTCGGAGATCACAATACACTCAAAAGAGGTTCGTAGAGTACTTCGAAGTCTAGACGTGAACAAAGCTAGCGGTCCTGATGGAATACCAGCAAGAGTCTTGAGGAACTGTGGGCCTGAGTTGTCTCCTGTGCTGACGCGTTTGTACCGCCTCTCTCTTAAAACAAGAACGGTGCGTAAACCTTGGAAGGTTGCCAATGTACAGCCGGTACCCAAGAAGGGTAGTCGTGCCGACCCCACCAACTATCGTCCGATCGCCATCACCTCCATACTCTGCAAAGTTATGGAAAGGGTACTAAATGGAAAATTGCTGACTTACCTAGAAACTAACGACCTACTCAGTGATCGTCAGTATGGCTTCCGCCGGGGACGATCAACTGGGGATCTTCTAGTGTATGTTACGCATTTCTGGGGCGAGGCCATCGAGAAACACGGCGAAGCCCTTGCCGTATCGCTGGACATCTCGAAGGCCTTTGACAGGGTATGGCACGCAAGTCTGCTGAGCAAACTTCCTGCATACGGCATTCCCGCTGACTTTTGCTCTTGGATTTCTGACTTCCTGAGTGAACGGTCGATCCGAGTAGTCCTTGATGGCTGCTCCTCTGACCTCATGGCTATTGACGCCGGGGTTCCTCAGGGGTCTGTTCTCTCTGCGACTCTTTTCCTGCTGCACATCAACGACCTACTTGGTCCAAATATTGTTGGGTACGCAGATGACAGTACTGTCGTCGAGAGATATATGTCAAGCGCAAAAGCCAGCAGTGACGAAATACGTTCTTTGAGAGAGACCACGGTAGAGCGTATCGCCCGTATCGTGTCCTCCCGCGCCCCTTGCGTGAGTCGGTTGGCAGATACACTGTCGTACTATTTTTTATTCACTGTACTTGTCTAAAATGGCCAAATCAACTCTTGATGCTATCGAAAAAGTGCTTCGGAAGATCCTTAAGCCACTGGAAGCAAAAGTCTCACAAATCAGCGAAAGGTTGGACCAAATTCAGACCCAAATTCAAGACGGAGCTAAGCAACATCTAATAAATGAAGGTAGGCAAACTACAATCCAAGGTCAGCAGGAAGCTCGAGAACGGTATGCTACAGTGGCGCAAAGGAGAATGTCTGCACCATCGAGTGACACCGAAACAGCGAAGAATACCTTGCGTCCGAGTGTGAAGAACTTAGCAGCCGCATTCAAAACCATCGGAACCACTCGGCCAGCACCACCGCTAACTCAATCGACGAATAGCCATATGGCCAAGCCAATCACAGGTACGAAACCTACACTAGTGCAAAAGACTGCACATCTCCCCACCTCTGATGACGACAAGCAACCTAGTGTGGCCGCGAAACAGGATAGCAATGACGAGCATCGTAAAAATCACAATGATATCGACGACGAAACTCGCCTTGAAAATCAATGGCAGGTAGCCCAACCGCCGAAGCGAAGGAGACGACAACAACAACGTTCAGTTACTGTCGGAACAGGAGGTGAGACTGAGATCTTAAAGGCCATTGATAAGCTGAAATACATGCAAGCGTGGTACTGTATGCCTGACACTTCTGAGGACAACGTGTTATTATTTTTGAATAAAATCTCATCCTCAAAAGACTATTTCGTTGAAAAGCGAAAGATCAACACTGACCGGCATGCCGCGTTTATCATCGGCATCCCGGAAAAGGTCTCCAATATTCTCTTTTCTCTGCTGCTCAACGATTTGCCGAAAGCAGTATCTACTGGCGAGACGTACATGTACGCGGACGATGTAGCCGTAGTTGTATGTGCAGCAAATAAGAGCGAACTTAAGAAAAAATTAAACGTTGCGGCAGCACAAGTCTATCAGTGGTTTATGACAAACGGGCTAGTACTCAATTTGAAAAAGACGCACTTCATTGACTTTAACTTGTCAGGTAGGAAAGTTGAGCCATTAAACGTTCATGTAAATGGGATTACTATTGAACAAGTAGAATCCACTTGCTTCCTAGGGTTCCAGCTAGATAGCCGAATGACGTGGGAGAACCACATCGAAAAAGTCTGCTGTAAACTCAACGGTTCATGCTTCGCATTGCGAAGAATATCGCGAGTTGTGCCAACCAAAGTGGTACGAATGTGTTATTTTGCGATAATACATTCTGTATTGCAATATGGAGTGGAACTGTGGGGTTGTGCTGCCGAATGGGGGCGCGCTTTCATTGCACAAAAACGTGCGGTTAGAGCCATAGCCCGCATTCGTCAAGACACCTCAGCGCGCCCATTCTTTAAGTCGCTACAAATACTGACGCTCCCTTCGATGGTGATCCTTAGCGTATCGTTATACGTACGGAGTAATTTGGATCTTTATGTGAGGAACAAAGACGTACACTCGCACAACACTCGAAATGCTGACAAGCTCGTAATGATTCCGCACCGGTTGGAAAAATCAAAAAAAGTTACGTATGTAATGGGGCCTAAGATCTATAATAAATTGCCAGAACACATTACTGCAGCGCCTAGTTACAACAGTTTTAAGAACAAATTAAAGAGATGGTTGATCGAACAGGCGTTCTACTCAATTGATGAATTTTATTCTTCCTGACCAAATGTAACTACTGATGTATAAATTCCATTTTATTTTTTTTTATAATGCAATTAATTAATGTATTGTTTTATATTGTAATTAATTTATTACTTTATAATTTACAAATTTGACCTGTAAAATATAACTTTTACCAAATAAAATGATATGATATGATATAAACTCAACCTTAAGTCTTGTCTCCGACTGGGGTAACAAAAATCTGGTGAGTTTCAACGCGAAGCGTGTCTATTCACTGCCAAAAGGAGTCCATTCAATCTGGCTCCTACTTTTCGAGGTACATCTGTACCGGTCACCGACAGCCTCGAGCTTCTTGGCATGAAGTTGTGTGCAAACCTGAACTTCGGCGCCAACATTGAGTCAAAAGCTCAAACTGCGGCCAAAAAGTTGGGCATCCTCAATAAGGTTAAGCGTTACTTCACTCCTGGACAGCTTCTAGTTTTATACAAAGCACAAGTCCGATCCTGCATGGAGAATTGCTGCCACCTTTGGGATGGCTCAGCCAAATACCAACTAGCCGCACTTGACTCGATAGATCGCAGAGCCAAGAAGCTCGTTGGTGATGAGATGCTAGTGAAAACCAAGTTTCACAGCCTAGCCCACCGGCGCAAAATTGCATGTCTGTCGGTCTTTTACAGATTGTACTTCGGAGAGTGTGCCCAAGAGCTCCATGAGCTTATTCCGCCATCCCCCTTTTACCATCGGGAATCCAGACGCACCGCAGGATATCACCCATATCTGGTTGATATTCCACACATTCGCACAAAGCGCTTTGAAACATCCTTTATAATGCGCACAGCTAAGGAATGGAATTCTCTGCCTGCGTCTGTGTTCCCGAGCTCTTATAACCCGAATCTATTTAAGTCGCGAGTGAATAGGCTTCTTCTGGGCAAGCTCGTTCCATCGTCGACCTCATCTCTGTCTTCAAGGCTAGATCGAGGTCAAGAGTAAGCCCATACATAGTAAAAAAAAAAAAGTGTCCTTTTGTGTATCTTACCATCTTACATATTGCGGTCATCAAATCAGTCAAAAGAATACAAGCGTGGTGACTATGGTACATCCCCTCCACATGTGCGAGCAAAATCTGGTTTTCTGTAGCTGCTCCTTGTGCTGCAGTGGACGTGTTATGGGATTTTATGATGATGAACCGTGTCGCAACAAAGGGTGGTGGAATCATACACTTTTCTCAAATTTACGTTTTTACCGCCCCGTAGTTATTTTAATCTATTATAGGCATCTTCATCTTGTGCAATAAAACTTTATCTCTCCATTTATCAGCTGGAACCTTACATTAATACGTCGATTTTAATAACAGAGCTGCGGTGTTACACCACCTCATTCATAATCGTTACGTATGTAAGTTGGTATCAGAATTGGGATTTGGGTCGTCGCACGCGCATGTAAATAGCACAATCGGCTGATCGTCCCTTAGTTGTCGATTTTCATATTGTTTTGGTTGTGAATGTGTTTTGATTTGGTTAAATACTCGTAAATCAAGTAGTGATGCTGATGTTTAACACTAAGCAAATAAGCTAGGAGGGAGTTTGTCTTGTGCCGGGGAGTGGTCATTTCGTGGGATTTTCTGATGATGAAATAAGACTCTGATGATAAAATAATGCTCCCTTGGGATATGACAACATTTGTCATGATATGTCATCCCATACAATTTATGACGCACGCTTTCGTCACGTCGAAATTTAATAGCATTCCTTGGCTTATTGGTATCAGGGTAAAAATTTATAATTTGATGAAGTTCTTTTCATTTGCTGAGTAGATAGATAGATAGATGAACACTTTATTGCACACTAAAAAACAAATTCAAATAACAATAATAAATTACAAAAAGTGAGCAAAGGCGGCCTTATAGCTGTAAGCGATCTCTTCCACACAGTAATATCTATAGATCACAGTAATATTTATATTGATCTAGAGTTGATGGGTTCTAAATATTACAAGGGCACCTTATCTTTATTCTTTCTTTCCGGATTTTTGATAAGTTTTGTCTTTAGCGAGTCATATTTTTAAACTGATGCGGGCGCAGTATTCCTTAAATTCATATTGTATTTGTCTAACTTGTTATACTTGTAATTGTTGTCTTAACCTTCACTCAGCGTTAAATAAACCGATTTTGTACATTCCTTTACTGTTGAGAAATAACACATTAGAACATTCTTTACTTAATTAAATTCAATACAAAATTTAAAAAATTTAATATTTACATTTCTAGTCTATCTATATTAAAAGTGATGATTCAGAAGTACCAGGACGTCATGACTTCAATGAAGGTTGAATATGTGCTATTATAACGGGCGCCGTTACTAACTCTGGATGCATGCTATGCATATTCTAATGAACTGAATATGTTCAAGTCTTGAGGTGAAAGCGGATGGGCCAAACAGCAACAGCAACACAGCAACAACAACAGCAAGATGGGATGAAAAACGTTTTTGACAGGCAAAAATTGCACGTACGGTCAACCGCTTGTCGGTAGAAACTTTTTCAACTCTATTACCACGCCATAAGGTCCAAAAGTGTTTCTACCGATGTGCGGCCGTGTGCAAATGCATAAATAAATAAATAAACAAACATAAAGCTAAAACTTATAAGAACCTCCTTAAATCTCTAGCGATTTTCTTGTGAGCCATGGTAGTGGGTCATCCAAGAAATTCAATTCCCTTATAATATTCTATCGCTTTTAACTTAAATATACCTATCGTCAAACGTAACATTTGTTGCACTTCGATTCATACTTAGGTAAGGCACCTAGCACCGTTATCACACACCGCCCGCAGCCTTTAGCTGACCACTGCGTCCTGGTAAACAAATAAAATACAGCTATATGTGGGTCAAGAACCGGTGTAATTCAATAATTAGCTGTTACGAATTAAGCCGCCGCTCCGTGAAATTGAAGATGGCATAATTCTCACATTAGGTAAAGGCTGTTTCGAGCCAGCCTTGAGATTTTACGCTAATCGGATAACTATTGCTTTCAATTTCTGAATGCATTCTACTGCTTATTTCAATTGTAATACGGTACTTTACTTACATGATTGTACTATCGTGGACTTTTGCCGCCTGTTCATTTTAAAGTTTTTTTGTCTAAATCTGCGTAGGTGCTGAGTGACTCGAACTAAAATCTTTTATGGTAGAAAATAAAAATGTAAATAATTTTCTTCTATTAATTTCTAGCCTATTGTTTGCTAGATACAATGTTTATCGGTCTTTACGGTCCCCAGGGCGGAGCTAGCATTCGATTACAAGCAAAAATGAACTTAGCGTTGGTCAGGCGAGAGTGTCGGCGATAGTACTTGTTGTGAAAAACTGGCCAAGTTCAAATTACAGCTTTCTAGTACTAATAGGGTCTCTGAGCTAAGCCGCGGACAGACATACGGACTATGTATAAACTATAAAAGTTCCTTGTTGACTACGGAACCCTAAAAAACGGTTCCATCCGTGATTGATCTGGAACTCATAATCATTATACCAGGAGCCAGGAAGACGTCCAAATATCTCAACAAGCTAACCTGCTCTGTCCTTGGGGGCTTGCTCATAGCACGCTACGAGTACGACTTCCGGCCCGTGGCACGAATGTAGATGACTATATTAATTTAATAACCAAGGCAGGCGACATAGGGATGCACATTCAGTCATTCAAAAGGTGGTAGGGCTTTTGAGCAAAGTCCGTCTGGGGAAGTACCCCTTTACCTTTTTCTGTCGTAAAGCAGCAGTGTTTGCACTGCTGTGATTCTGTTTGAAGGGTAAGGGAGCCAGTGAAATAATCGGCACATGAGACATACCATCTTAGTTCCCAGGGTGGGTAACACGCTTTGCTTGATTACAATAGTGTTAAATTATTTCACTAGCAAGACAGTGGGTGTCATTGGTGGTGATCACTTACCATCAGGTGGCCCACCTGCTCGTTTGCCCATTATACCCTCGATGGTTTAAAGCTGAATGGGAATAAATAAACAATAAAAAAGTTGAGTTGGTATGTCGAACCTATAGAAAGCCTGAGGCAGTGCATTACCTTACAAACAGAAAGGTAATATGTTAAAACACCACAATCAGCTGAATCAGTTCGAAGTAGTATTTATCAGTTATTTGTTTATTTCGCAAGACTTGAACAAACCTACTAATTATCGGTCGTTTCTGAGGCATTTCTTTTTAAAAACGGTTTAGTTTGAATGACCATTGCGGTTTTTCCTTCTTTCTTACATTATATGAATCTGATGGACGCAGAAATGTACGCAGAAATGGAATCGTGTTTATGCAAAACGCACTCAACTACAAGACCACACAACTCGAATGTATTTCAACCAATTATCGAAAATAAATAATAAAATATTATCGATTGTAGGCAGCGATTATCGAGACAGAATAAGTGTGCTCTTTTGGTGTTAATAAGAGTAAAGAGAGAGGCTATAATTGCAGCTTTGCAAACACAAGAACGTCCAATTTGGAAACTATGAAGGCCAGACCGTTGGTAAGTAACAGATATTTTAATTTCACAAATGAACGAATTGAAAATAATGAACTAAGGAATTATCAAAATTGCTTAACCGACTTCAAAAAAAACTAGGAGGTTCTCGCACAAACCGCTTTGAAACAGCTTGTATAATGCGCACGGCTAAGGAGTGGAAATCTCTGCCTATGTCTCTGTCCCCTAGTTCTTATAACCCGAATCTATTCAAGTCGCGAGTGAATAGGCTTCTCCTTGGCAAGCTCGTCCCATCGTCGATCTCATCTCTGTCCTCAAGACTAGATCGAGGTCAAGAGTAAGCCCCTAGATAGTAAAAAAAGTTGTTGTAACTAAATTAAGAATTTTCTTTTTAGGGTTCCGCAGTTAAAAAGGAACCCTTATAGTTTCGTCATGTCCGTCTGTCTGTCTGTCCGCGGTTTAGCTCAGAGACCATTAGTACTAGAAAGTTGAATTTTTTTACGGATATACATTTCATCCATGCCGACAAAGTGGTAGAATAAAATTTTGAAAAATATGTTTTTTAGGGTACCTCCCATACAAGTAAACTGGGGATGATTTTTTTTTCTCGTTTACCCCATAGTGTGGAGTGTAGTTAGATAGCTCTTTTAAAAATAATATGAGTTTGCTAAGATCATTTTTCGATTTAGGGATCCGTTTGCAAAATATTAAGCTTGAAAGCGCAATTTTTTGTTAGAGTCAAGTGTCCCCCCCTGCCGGCTAAACGTTTGTTATTAGAAATGTGAAAAAATTCACAGTAGTAGCATATATGATGAAATTAAAAGGAAAACTATCATAGTTAAGTAGGCTTAGCAGGTTAATGAGCTATAGCCGAAAAACTAAAAAATAATAAAAACAGCAATAGCAATCAGGCGCTAGGACGTCGCTGAGCATTAGGAGGTAAAAAGTTTATGTTATAAACGTTATGAAATACTTACTCGAAACCCGCCTTGCAATAAAAAAATGTAAAAAAAATATACTATACTGCGCGTGGCCCGCCCGACACGCACTTGGTCGGTTTTTTAAACATAGTTATCTTGTATACTCTGATATTTTTAGGGTTCCGATACCAAAATGGTAAAAAAAAGGAACCCTTATGGTGCCGCTCTGTCTTGTCTGTCTGTCTGTCACACCTCTATATCTCAGCAACCACTTACGCTATCGAGCTGAAATTTGGAATAGTTTTAGAATATAGTTGCCCAACTTAATTGCACATGAAATTTTTTTGAAAAAAGTATGATTATTAATGTAAAGGGGGCCAAAATAGGGGGGGCCAAATTTCAAATTGTCGCTACTAGGTCGAGTGGGGTATCATATGAAAGGGCTTTACTTGTACATTTTAAAATATATTTTTGTATTTTTTTAAGTTTCTTAGTTTTCAAGTTATGATGAAAAATGTCAAAAAAAATACCATTCCCCCCCCCTTATCTCCGAAGTTTGAGTAAGGGAAAATCTGAATTAATTACAGTTGACAGAGGTTTATGTAAACTTTACAGCAAAAATAAAACGATCTTTCTAAGTTGCACAGTTTTTCAGAAATCTGCAAAAAACCTTTACAAACAAATTTAGTTTTGCGGTCCTGAAAATGGACTTTATTGCTTCCAAAAATACTATAGGTATATCGGAACCCTCGGCGCGCGAGTCCGACTCGCACTTGACCGGTTTTTTTTCTTTTAGGACTCATTATTTACAGTCATGTTTTGCTCAATCGTTCATTTATCAAATTACGTTCCCCTCAAACTTCTTCAATTTATCAAGCGGAATTGCGTGATGCCGCAAACCGAAGAGAATCAGACACCC
This sequence comes from Athrips mouffetella, assembly GCA_947532105.1. Classification (NCBI taxonomy): domain Eukaryota; kingdom Metazoa; phylum Arthropoda; class Insecta; order Lepidoptera; family Gelechiidae; genus Athrips; species Athrips mouffetella. The sequence goes on along the minus strand of OX383968.1, from coordinate 29,555,640 downwards.
GCCTTTACCCAAACGAATCACCCATTACATCACAAATATTGTTGACGATCGTCAACTGAATGAAAAGGGAAATTCTAGTGAAAATATTAGTAAATTACTCTTGCTTTTTGCTACACTGGGTAAAGAGTGTAATGATGTAGTAGGTACAGTCATGTGCAATTACACTTGTGCCAGCTATCGATCAGAATTCTCAGAGTGCAGCAGAAACGCCCATCAAAAGGAAAAAAGTTGACTTAACTTGATGATTACTAGAGTAAAGAGTGTGCGGTTAAAACGTGGGACATTGTTCACAATTATGAAGACACGTTATCACATACCTATAGGAGACTGCAAAGGGCCTCACGTTCACGAAAACTACAAAATAATTGTGTTTGAGGCCTAGTTTCAAGATCCATACCCTCTGAAACACCGTGTGGTACCGGTACTCCCATAGGTGTAGGGTTTGAACCTCAGGATTGGCAGAAGGCTCCTTCTGTGTATCGTATCAATTAATTGTGGTCATCAACCTACTTGGTCCATTGTGTCAGCCGCAATGTAACAAGCGTGGTAGCTTATGGTACAGTACATTACATCCCATAAAAAGTCACACATTTTTGGAGTGAAATTCTCGGGGAAGCTTCCAGCCCTGTGACTTTCTATCATAGGAGGATATGTTGAAGCTCTTAACCAATCGAATTATCAAATAAGCACTCTGTAAGATCATGAAAATCGATAACTACTGCACTGTCACTGATTCAGAAGTGTTCAGGTAAAGCATGTTCCAAATCTTGGTCAGCATCACTCTCTGTACGTAAATACACCGTAGTACATTATCAATATAGGAAGAACCATTTTCCAATAACTACAAAATAATAAATAATAAGATAATAAGGTATAACAACATAATTCCATAATTAAAAATCCTTGTATCTGTGTATCTACCGTGGGCGTGTTAATGCAAGTATCACTGCGAATATGGACATTGGAACAATTAATACACGACCACGGCTGCGTCCGCGCAATCGCACGATCAGTATTTAAAACTCATTTAGTTTTATGTGGTCGCTTGAGGAAACTGCGGGTGGTCCCGATGTCCAAAAATATGAGCTTGTTACAAAGGTATGGCTTTAAGTTCTTGACTTGTGCAGTTGCAAAGATATAAATGAAATAACTTGAATTACTGCAGCGCAGTTGTGATCGCCAATTATTGTCAGGGAAAACTTGAGTGGCTACTCAGATGGCCTGCTTTCCCGTAAGCTTGAACTCTAAATTCAGGATTTTCAGAGGTTAAATCAACCTGTTTATTTTATGCACAATAATATACAAGGATGGGCTTAGGCACTGTCTGCCGTCTACATGAGGATGTACATCATCAGTAGGTACATGACATTCCTGGTTGGGTCTTAGTTTAATTTTTCTGAACTTCTTGTCTTTTTGTTCCATCACAAATGTTAATAAAATGTTGCCTGAATCCTCAAGCCCGGCCTATCAATATACCAACGCAAAAACGATATCTTTTCCAAGGGCTTGAGCAATTTGTACTGAAATTACTTGTTTGTTTTTGCGTCGGCCGCGCTTAAGGTTGATTACTTATTTATTGACGACTTTTTCATAATATACGTGGACATGTCGAGCTGGTATTGATGTAGGATGGACAGCATTCCATCAAGAGGTTGCATAGTAATTGTTTCATTCAGTCAGGGTTGGCTGGCCGTTGTTGTGGCAGGAACAGTGTCCTGTTCGACCACTCTCAGTTTTTGCTGATAATTGGGCTATTGAACGTCTAGGCATGTCGGTCAGTTACTATTTATGGAAAGTAGTAAGTAACTTATCCTTCTGTTACAAGTCTCTGACTTTTCGAAAATTTCGCTTTGTTTTTCTATCATTTGTATTGTTGATGTAATGCAGGCAAAGGTTGTATTTTTATTAGATTAGCGCGTGCAGTGGCGCTTACGCGAACCGGACTTGATCTTATTACAGGGCGCCGACTCCGTGCGTGAGGGCTACTATAGTGTGCTACTGGGTTTTATGCTGCTCTGGTATTTAAGAGCATGCTTCTGCTTCTTTCTAAGCTGATTTCCGTGTTTTATTAACACGTTTTCGTTTCTTTCTTCATACTGGGCTAAGTTCTCATTCCTTGTATGAAGTGTCATTGTTTGCGCCAGAAAAGCCATTTGAACCAAATATAGCAAGCAATCATTCGATGTCAAGAAAATGCAAAATCCAAAATATAATCCCCATTCTAGACACTGTGATTTTCTGAATGGGATTACTCGGTGGATCTTTCATACTCGTACTGATGGATGGTCTCTTGCAACTATCGCAGACGCCGCCGCTGCGCTTATTTGGACAAACTAATGCCCCATAATGTCCACAATGCACTGATTTACTATTGACTTAAATGTCTTGAAGTAATGGCGTGACATTTCACAATCTGCTCTCGATCGTGGTCATTGTTTTGTGATAGATGACGAGCTTAATGCTCTTGGTGCCATACTTTGCCTTACTAAACAAAGCTATGAGATGAAATGTTTCTCCAATCTAGTTTTCTGAGCTAATGTTTTATTTGGCCTTGTTTGGGATGAGCTGATCTTGTATGATATCGTTTTTATTTTTCAATATTTAGATGCGGAGGTGATGATAGTAGGTCATGTAAAAATTTTGTGAACAAGCATTCAATTCTGCTTACTAACATTGTAGCAATTTTGCTTACAATCTTAAAATACTTCCATGTTCTTGCAACATTCGCCTTGGTGTCATAATCACAGTAAATTAGTATCTGCGCTATAAAAATCACTTGGTTTGTTATCGATGCCATTCCCATTCGAACCTATTAGGTGCATACCTACCTATAGATGTAAGGCCGGTTTAAAACCAATTAAACCAATCCGTTTAAAACGAAAAAAACCGTTTAAAACCGAAATAAACAATTTTTTTCGGTTTTAAACGGTGTTGATGGATGTCTATGTTTTCCTTTATTATAACTACATTTTCTGGATATTACCGAAGTAGGGATATAACGGAGTACCTACCTATCAACTGTGTAAAGATTTTTTATAAGTGTGATATTCTGATATTGATATACTTAGCGGGTTTGGTCCGTCCAACCAAGAAGCGCAACACACAAGTAATAAAAACTCGTGTGTTGGTAAATAAATATGTTTTTCATTGTTTTCAAATGATGTAAATAATCAATTTCATTCGGTTAAAAGTAAAACGGACGGCATTATGTTAATGATGTCTTCAAATCTAGTGTGTGTAATATAATAAATAAGTATTGTATGTTATACCGTATACCTACATACTTAAGTTTTCGTTTTGGTAGTAGTTAGGTATTTTCTATTGATTTTCTAAAAACTAATTAAACGAAACATGACGTCAGGTGACCAAAACTTCCCCATAACGACGTGTAAAACACAGTTCTTTTATTTTTGTAGGCGAGTTTTCAACCGTTTAAAACGGTTTTTTTGAGGTTTAAAACCGCAACATTTTGTTTAAAACGTTTTAAATCCGTTGTTTTACATCTATATACCTACCACACCGCACCGGCGCAATTGTAAATGTGGTGTTACCATTTAAGGGCCGCAATTATCGGCGGCGTGATTAAAGGAGATCAAAGGGCGCGCGACAGGGCGGGCCAACCGCGGCCCGTGGGCTCGACCGAGTCGTGTCGCGCGTTCGATACCGGGCCGGGCCGGGCCGGGTCGTGAAAGTTCACAGGACGGCTGTAATTGCTGTGACTGTGACCGCCCTGCGCCTGCGTCTTACATTTCGTAGATTGTCTTTTATTCGTTTGTGAAAGGGTATTGGAGACAATAATCGAAGTAGGTTTAGTCAGTACTGTTTAAGATCAAAACAAAAACACAACATCTCGCTTTTGCAATTGGCAATTTGGTATGCCGTTTGTCAACAGCGTTTTTTTTTAAGCGTCGATATGTGATACGATACGCGCCGCTCATCACTGTTGTTGACTTCTTTTTTATGGCTTTGTAAAATAAATACAATCTTTTAGAAGAAAATAGACACTTGACATTATTAATTTTCATACAGGGGACCGTTTAGTATCAGTCTTTCCAGTTTCCTAACGATGATAGCTTCGCTACCCAGCTGAACTTTCAAAGGTGCTGGAAAACAATATTGTTTAATTTTTTATGTCGATAAAGAGTATTTTCTTGTCGTGTTATTTTCGAGATGGCACCACTTTGTGAAGCGATGTAATTTAACTGACGATATTTATATCTTTCTTTTTTACTTCTAAATTGGTCTTTATTTCGTACTTGTCAACCTGTAGATTTATAAAAAAAGTTAAAGTACTTACCTACTCAGTACCTACCTACTCTGTTTCTTTACTTTATATTAGGTACATCATTTCCCAAAATGTTTTGATGATTATAAAATGTTCTTACAACACACTAAATCTGAAACGTCTATAGCGAGTCATAAAATTCTTAATCAATCTTACTCAATTAATAAACGTCCAAAGATTTACACGCGTATAAATTAAAACAGGCATGCGTTTCAAACCGCTGTAAATCTTACGACTAGTAGTATACTATACCTATAGACACACGCAGTGCTTATAAAAACGGTTAGAAAAACTGCGATATAAATTATTATAATATTGTTAATTCTTAAAGTCTGAAAACGCGATATTTTATGGCAAAGACCTCCCCTTTCCTAAAATTATCGATGTCTTGAGCAATTTTCCACCAACTGCGTTGTCTAGTCATCTTTTTCGTAGAGTGGTTTTTCACCAAAACTGTGCGAGGGAGCTAACTAAGCTAAGCTATGAGCTGGGAACTATACTAACTCCTTGGCTGGGAGAATTGCTCCATTTCCTAGCTTGTCAAATGCACTGTCAGATGGTGCAATCTTATTGGTTGGAATTTTCCTGCTCACAGCAGTCACAGCTTAGCACCCTCGCACAACTCTGTCTGGTGGAAAATCACCCTTACCCCTTCTCTCAGTCCCATTTGAACCTGGCTGTTTTTCTATCCACCACGTCGGCTATTCTTGAAAAGAGCGAACCAAAAAAATTATAAAATATAACGCGGATATACCTTTATCTTTTCTACTTTATATGCTAACTTTGTTAAAGTAATTTCGATGTATTTAAATTTTCCAAAATTAAGAAAAAAGTTTTACTCTTCCTATTTGTTTAGAAAAAAGACAACACCTTAGTAGTAGTAGTAGTCTTTTTTATCAAATTTAGTTGTAAAGGGGCTGAATCGGCAACACTGAGTTTTTGTGGCTGGTGGACGAGCTATAAAAATGTGGTTGCAAGGTAACTAAACACGGCGTTTGATCAGTGGGCAGGTGGTTAGATTATGCCGTTAAACGCTTGTTATATTTAATAACAAGATAAACTGTAGGAGTTTACTTATATGTAGTTACTTTATATGAAACTTGTTTTAACTAAACTAATGATTTCGTCGCTGCGATAGAAAACGTTGCTACTGAAAACCTGTATAATACTTCCATACACGATACAAGGTAAAAAAAAAAAATAAGTATGAAGAATAAGTAATAAGTATGAATAACTTGGAAAGGGTTAAATTTAGGACAGTAGGTCTCGTAGTAATTTCGACTGGAATTGTCCCATACTATCACCCCTTAATGCCATGGCCACTAATTTCCAATCACCCTGTTTCCCCTGTATATATACTAAAATGCTAAAAAGTGTTTCATTTCATTCAAGTTTATAGGTTTAGACGTTAGTAAGTCTTAGCGGATATTATGATTTTGTTTAAACTTATGTCTGAATACTTACTGGATGAATGGGTAATAAGTTTTCCTATTCGCATATTTTTAAGATTAAGATGCAGCAATCAAGCATATCGAGGAATTATCACCAACAGTAAATAATTATTTCATGGCGAACTTTTGAATCAGGACAAGATTAGGTCCAGCATAGGTCCTCGGTTATGCTACCCTTTTCTAGCTTTTAATCTTTTAATTCTCCCTAGAATATTTTTATTTAATGTCTTCCAGAAATTAAAGATCTGGACAGCTGCAATAATAAACTATACGTTATGGAGTTGTTAGTTCCGGGCCGACGATTTAGATGCCGTTTAGCAACACTGCGGTATTTCTTGCAGTTGCAGATTATTCTGTGCGTAATATGTTATTTCTAACAAAAACTGCAAAATACTGGGTACGTGGTTATACTGCTTTAGCACGAGACTTTCCCAACGATATGTTGATTGATAAGTATGTGTTTAGTTCGACCATCAGCGTAACTACTGTTATGTGCTCGTGTTTTTATTATGTTCAATTATCCAAGAATTCTTACTTCTTTCTTACCTACTTTTTAGATAACTCATCATGGAATCATTAGTCTGTCTGTACTGTACTCATTAATTTGTTGTCTAAACCACTGTTACCTTGCCTCTTTAAATATTTTGATCAATTAATTTGTAAGTTCCTTGTAAGTTCGTAAGCTGCCGTGTGTCGGGAAACAGCCAAGCTCAAGTGAGATTGGGGTTTACTCCCAAGGCAAAATTATCAAAAACGGTGGGCGAGAGTTGGCATCCCCCATTCCCATAGAGCGATGCAAGGAAATCCAATTGCTTTAGAGCTATATGACTTCCGCGCAGGGCTTTGCGCGTGTCACGTAATGCTGCAAGCCCATCCCCCATGATGAATAGGTACCCCAAGTTCAAGAAATCCCCAAAATCCGTTTTGTCAGATTTATTTTAAAATTTTACGGTTCTAAATTAGAACTGAAAGCAAAATAGATCTAGGCATTCCGGGCATTCGATCAACTAGACTCGTACTGTCGCGATTAAGAATTTGCTTGTATAGTATTTAAGGATCAAAGGGGATGTAATATTGTAAGAAACCTATTTTACTGTAACATTAATGACAAAAATGACGTATACATTTATATTTATCAATAAACGATTGAATTGAATTGATGGAATTTCCCTAAACTTCATATTAAGACACTTCTCAAGCAGCTGCAAGTGCATAAGCTGGGTTATAATCAGGACTGTCAACAACAATTTTCCACATTTAATAACAAGTTTTTCTCCCTCCCTTCCGCAGGTATAACGTACCTGACCGGCGAGAACTTCCTGGACGTGCTCGACAACGGCGTGGAGCTGTGTCAGCTGGCTGCAGTGATCCACGACCAGGCGAGAGACGCCATCGACCGGGGGCTCATCGTCGGGGTAAGGCTCAAAACGCACTGTCGCCAACGGCTTAACGTACCTACTGTAGTCTTTATTGTAGGCTAGGCGCCTGGTACATACAAATGAGTGTAACGACCAAGCGACTCGCCTTTAGTGTGTTCACTCTTATCCCAGGCGACTCAATTGGCGCCCTTATGTTTATTTTGAGGATAAAGGGGCCGGGTTTCTAGTTCCCAACGGCCACTGCGACCTGCATAGATCTATTGTAGCCAACCCTTGCCAGTGGTACTAGTGGTCCAAGATGGATGCTTTTTGGTGAAGTGTGGACAGAGTTTCACCCCAACCATGGGGTCTCATTCTGTACCACGGTTTTTTCAACGGAGTAAATAGCCCGAATTCATTTGGCCCTTTTGTTTCTAATAATTAAACTAAATGTTACTACTAGGTTGGTAGGTAAAGGTGTAAACTATGACATTAATTCAATTTTAACATCCAGATATCAATTTATTCTAAGAAAATACCTTATGGAAAAAATAGCCCGAACAATTTTCGTCACAAATTCGTTCTATGACATGAGGCATCTGTACTAGTATAGTATTATCTGTGCCCCAACTGAAGGTTTTACTGTACATCGTGCAGCAAGGACACTGCCTCCCGCCATTTGTCGCGTGGCGATTGCTGTCAGTTACGTTACGACGATGCACATGTTCCCAGCATACGAAGACACTAACGATCAGGCCTGAAGTAGCTCCATTTGATTTGAGTTTCCCCCAATTAAAGCAGTATTTGATATCTTCCTTCTGCCATCAGCCGGTCCCGATGATCCGCGGTCGGTGCTGGCAGCGGGCGGCAAGACGCAGCTTCTTCTCCAGAGACAACACAGAGAACTTCATCACCTTCTGCCGAGACCTGGGCGTGCACGAGAATCTGCTGTTTGAGAGCGATGATCTGGGTATGACACTTCTTCTGCCTGACTTAAGTAGTAAAGCATATTCTGCACTCACTTTTAGTTTTCAGTCACAGTGGAAAATTGTTCAATTAAGTCATTATTCAGTTAGTTAGTTATTAGTCAGTTATTTTACCTTTTGGGCATTATACCAATATCATCATATCTTCCGACTCTGCCGAAAGCTCTGAGATCCAGACCCACTGAAATGAGATTGACTGAGCTGTCGCGTACTTATAAGATTATGGTATATTAAATAAAATAAATAAAAAAATAAAAATTGTTTATTTCAGACTTCTTAGGTCCATAGAAATGTTAGTAACATCTTAAAACTATGTTAGACTATATAAGACAAAAAATCTAGCAAAAGCTTCCGGGGCTAGGGCGATCAAAGAAACGATCTTGTTTCTGTGATCACCCTCCGCACCAGACACTTCCATAGCGGCGACGTATATCTATCAGCTATGGTCATCAGGATGATGTTACGATTGACTAGTTAACCTATCTCTGCAAAACCAAAATGTGACATTCAGAGAAACCCTCAACTTTTATGATATCCACAAGTCTTCCTTGAGAAATAAACGTATTAATATTTTTATGGACTCTTCTTGAACCTGGAGTGGAAATGATGTAACTTAGTTGATTAGAATGACAGGAAAGAGCTATGCCTAACAGCAAGACGGAGCGATACATGTCTCTCGCTCCAATATCACGCATCACCTCGTCCTGCTATCATTCTAACCAAGCTAAAATTTCGACTGAAGGTTCTTTCAAGCTACCTAATATTAATGATGTCGGATGTTTGTCCTGGTAGTGCTGCACAACCAGCCGCGGCAAGTGATCCTGTGTCTGCTGGAAGTGGCCCGGCTGGCGACCAAGTTCGGAGTGGAGCCGCCGGGTCTAGTGCAGCTGGAGAAGGAGATCGCGCTGGAGGAGCGGGACTCGGGGCTGGACTCCGCTATGTCGGGCGCCGCTTGGCAGTTCCGCGACACCTCCCCGCTTACTGACAAGTTAGTATTCACCACAGGCATTTCTCTTTGTGGTTATCAGATTCCCTATAGGAGCGTAGGTTCGTATCCTACCGACTGCGCCATGTCACAGACAGGATACTTTCTGCGTTCCAAGTTCGGAGTGGAGACTTCGTGTTTAGTTCAGCTGGAGAAGTCCAGTCCAGTTCCATGGCATCTTGCTGCTTATGTTCTTTTACTGCCAGTCTTTTCAAACTTCATTTCGAAGATGGCACCCCATGATGATGATTTCCAGAATGCATTTTTTGTTTCTTTTTTATTTACACAAGGGTACCAGGGACCTGATCCCATACTAAGCAAAGCCTGTACATGGGTAACAGAGACTGACATTCGTGATCATCACACAATCGAACGAACGGACGGAACGGAACGGATCGGACCCGCGGCCCACGGTATAGAATGCAGGTTTACTACCGCCCACGCAAACGGTTAAGCATTGAGTTCATCCTTTTTAAAGGTCCCTCTAAATGAATTAAAATTTCATTTAAAATCAGCTGGTCTAATTCTTTGAAACCTTCTACAACACAGTTTCTTTGCTTCCAGATCTAACGAGCCACCATCTTCGCCAGAACCTAACAACAGTAAGTACCCCAATTCTGTTAAAATATTTTAATTGTACCATTGGTTATAAGAATAATCTTTTGTAGGTATCCCTACTAGTACGGTATTCATTGCTTTTAAATGTGTTTGTTATCCTGAAGAATACTTCATAAAAAAATAAAAACTTATAGCCCATCCACAATCACGCAGAAGTATCGCGAAAGAAAGGTGTACGAAAACATAGATCTTGCTTGCTTTTCGAGTGATAATATAAGGAGACGACACCAAATTATCCACTTTCACGCTTTCTCGGTGTTCTCGACTATTTTCGACAAATTCCATTATCACGATTTTGATTTAAGTCGCTCGAATGGTTAATTATAATTAGTATGAATGTTTCCAGCGCAACTGTCAGTGGTGGACAACGCGGACGCAGAGAGCACGAAGTCAGAAGGCACGGTGGCCAGCACTGACTCTGACGTGCCTCTCAAACCGACCAACGAGCTCGACAAGAGGGTATGTGGATATTCTGTGGTAACTTTTCTTAGCAAATTTTAAGCAACAACAATTCAATCAATAGTTTATACGTATTTTATTCACTGCAGCAGCAAAGCAACGTTTTTGTCCAGAATATTTGTAACGCATGCTTTTTCTATGATGATGCGAAAACAGCTAGGAGACTAGGCTTCCTAGGTCTCTTAGCACATCGCTCAAGCTCTCTGGTGGCACGTCGAGGAACGCCTCTCTTAACACGATACTGTTTGACAATACAAACACAGGAAGGATGTCTTCTCTTAGTAGACTTAGTAGAGTGGCCGAACTCAATAAGAGTGTACAGACGTTCTGGTAACTTGGCTTAGCTGTAAGGAATACTGACCGAAATTGCAAACACAGTATGTTTAGGAAGGATCTCTTAGTACAAAGAAGTATCCGAACTCGACAAGAGGGTAAGTGGACATTCTCTGCTAACTTGCTATGGCAGTATAGAATACTGACTTATAATACAAACATAAAAGGTTTGGGAAGGTAGTCTTATATCAGTAGACTTAGTACAAAGTGGGCGAACTAAATGAGAGTGTACAGACTTTCTAGTAACTTGGCTTAGCAGTAAGGAACACTGGCTGACAATACAAATAGTATGTGTAGGAAGGATGTCTTAGTACAATGAATTGGCTGAACTAGATAAGAGCGTAGGTCTAGATTTTGTTAACTCTGCTTTCGAAAACTTCCCTGACTAAGACGGTTAACTGATTGTCTATGTGTTAACTATTGCAGGTGCAGCTGGTGACGCGGCTGATGGAGCGCGGGTGCCGGTGCGGGGCGGCGGGCGCGGGGGGGAAGTGCTCCAAGCTGCTCAAGGTGAAGAAGGTGGGCGAGGGGCGCTACAACATCGCGGGAAGGAACGTCTTCATCAGGGTGAGTCAATCCCGTACCATCACACTCATAGCTCCCATGTACCACTAGCCGCTCCAGGTGAAGAAGGTTGGTGAAGGGCGCTACAACATCGCGGGAAGGAACGTCTTCATCAGGGTGAGTCAATCCCGTACCATCACACTCATAGCTCCCATGTACCACTAGCCGCTCCAGGTGAAGAAGGTTGGTGAAGGGCGCTACAACATCGCGGGAAGGAACGTCTTCATCAGGGTGAGTCAATCCCGTACCATCACACTCATAGCTCCCATGTACCACTAGCCGCTCCAGGTGAAGAAGGTTGGTGAAGGGCGCTACAACATCGCGGGAAGGAACGTCTTCATCAGGGTGAGTCAATCCCGTACCATCACACTCATAGCTCCCATGTACCACTAGCCGCTCCAGGTGAAGAAGGTTGGTGAAGGGCGCTACAACATCGCGGGAAGGAACGTCTTCATCAGGGTGATTGTCCCCCGTGCCATCACACTCATAGCTCCCCCATACCACTAGCCGCTCGAGGTAATTTCGTGTGCAATAAAAGAATATTGTATTGTATTGTAAAGAAGGCGGGTGTTCTTATTTTATCTATTTATTTAATTTATATTTACCTTAATTAAGTTATCATCCCTTTTACACCTGTGTCTTTAGAATCGTACCATAATGTAGCGCTTTTTGTTTATACTATTTCATATTGTCTTGCAGTTGCTGAAAGGTCGCCACATGATGGTCCGTGTGGGCGGTGGCTGGGACACCCTGGAGCACTTCCTGTCGCGCCACGAGCCCTGCCAGGTGCGCCTCGTCACACAAGGCCGGAAAGGGGACGTCCTACCCGTCACCTTACCTCCACCCAGCTCCGAGGACGACGAGCTGAGCAAACTCTCACCCATCAGCTCGCTTAAGTCCAGCAAGGAAGCACTTGGCACCGTCTCACCTATAGACAGCAAAGCTTCTATCAGTAGCGGGAAGTCGTCACCTGAACGCACGCGGCGAGCGGGGTCCGCCGGGCAAGAGGTTAAGAGACGCACCTCAACCCCCGTGCGGCCGCAGTCCGCGCGCGCGGTCCGAACGGGCCTAACCCTCCCGCTACGCGCGGACCCCGCAGACCCCCGTGCGCCGGCCGCGGCCCGCGCGCGCAAGCAGTCCGCCCCCCCCAGCTACAGCACGCCGTCAACCCCCTCCCGCCCCGCCCGCACCCCCCCTGCACAACTGAAAAAATCCCACACCTCCACCAACTTAAACGCACCCAAAAAATCTCGAAGCATGAGTCTCGCTTTAAACAAAAACGAAGAGAAGAAACCTTTTTGTGGGACGGATAGATTGAACCAAGCGAAGAAAAAGAGCGTATCCGCCGCGTCTACCCCGACCGAACCGCCTGTTTTAACTCGCAAAACGCGCAGCCAAAGTCTTGCTACCAACGTTAATGAAACGAAAAAACCCTATACAAGTGGTAACACGAACGGTTTTGTAAAGAAAACGCGTAGTATGAGCTTAGCGAACCCGACGGAATTCCGGCCGATCTCGACTAAGAGTGTTTCCGTGTCGGGCGCGATGACGCAAGCCGCTATAGAGGAGAGTATCCGCGCATCTTTAGCGGCCAGCATCGCGGAAAATTGCTCCAACAAACCCTTTCTGCACATAAAGGCCAAGTACCGCAGTCCGCCGCCGCGCGAGGTTCCGCCTAGATAAATACCAAGACATTTCGCGCATTCCACTAGTTTTAACCTTTTGACATTTTAGTCCGTTCTCTTAGCTTCCAAAAGTTTTTGCTGGTAAATCGACTAAGCATTTAAGTACGTCATTAGACATATGGACGTTCGGAACTGTAACTGTTTAGTTCTTAGATCCTCAGATATGGCGATAATTATACTGTATGGATTTTTTTCTAAATCATATCCAGTCTTTTATAAAACAAAGCTTATTTTATGACGCTGCAGCCACTTGTTTTTTAGTACCAATTTACAGCTACATATTTTTTTAAGTCTTGATTAGAATCCATCCAAAGCTTTTTCGTTTACAAATAGTTCCGAACGATGATTTTTCGACTCATTGTCATTGACATACTAAAAGCTGTTAAGATGATTCACCAGCCTTATCCGAAGGTAAGAGAACACTGCATTGTGAAGTTCAATTATCATATAGTAAAATGTAAGCATTGAGTAGATCTCCTAACTAAGTAATCTCGTGTCACCGGTCGGGAAATGGACCACCGGTTTCCGCAATAAACATTCATTTAATATTATAAATAGGTTATATGCGAGCGGCGACTCGACTAGTCATAGTTTTGAATTTTGTTTTAATTATTAATAATGATCATGTAGGTTTAAGTGGATTCCAATTGCAATATTATCTGATTATTTTAATTATTGATTTGAATTATTATTTGAGAATGTTATTTTAAGTTATTTGTCTTGATTTTGGATTCGACGAACGTATATTGACATTGTGTACGGATTATGATCGGGAAATATTTTTTTTTTAATTATTATTATCATTATTTTGTGTTCTTATTTATTAAATATAAAGTATTTTTAAAGGTAATGCAAAATATTAAACCTATAATTTAACCAAGTGATTTCGCATGATAACAAAAGCGATAAAATAGGACTTGTTTAAATTAGGTAAAAACAAAAGACTACTCTCTATGGATATTTGATTTTTCTATTTTGGTGTTGGTTCTATACTTAGTAAAAATTCTTCGCACAGAACACTTGATTTCAATAATTACCTTTAAAGATATCTTATATTTACTCTTTCCTCCAAGGTTTTATTTTATGTTTCTTTCATTTTTTTCAAAAACACGCGTTTAATCATGTTTCCTCTTTATACTACTTAATATTAAGAATAGTAACGGTAAAGCCAAGTGCCCTGCGCAACTCCTCGGTACAAATCGTTGTATCATTGCAGCTATATTTTCATACCATATTTAGATGATATTTTTGCACTGACCTTAGATAGTCAAGCACTACCTATAATTGTAGACAGACTACAGAATCTTATTAGGTCCTGAAAGCAGTTGATCTGCGAGACCGGTAGGTAATTGCACAACAAAATAGACTTGTTTTGTATTTATTTATGTATTTTCTCAAATCTGAAATAATACATAAGTAATAACAAAAACAATGTCAAAAAATCTTTTAACACTAATTCTGCTATCATAACATAAGATGTCTTCAAATTTTGCAAGTAAACTCAACTCTGAAATGCAAAAACCACACAATATGTTAAAAAGAAAACACGAAAAAATCATTCCAACAATCTTCCACAAAGCCAACGAATAGATTAATAATTTTAATCTAGAATAAGTATGGAACGAGAGAGCCGATAATGCAATATTGTGCCAACATTATGAATAATTAGAATTGTAGAGAACGGGAACTTACCGTGGTTTTTATTGAGTGCCCGCTATTTGGATGCAGTTACAATCACCATCACGGTACGACTATAAATATGTATGGTTGATAATAAACTTTTTAACATTGAACAGTAGTTTCACTTCATATCATGCACGCATTGATCTGATCACTTCACGAGGCGAGTCATATCATATACATGGTGGGTTTTTGAGATGGGACAGCAAGGGCACGAAACTACAACTACACGAAATTGTACTTCAGAGATATATCCATAACATCTCGTAAAATTTTGATCTTTTCGTGAGAGTACTAAAAAAGTCAGAAATTGAAAAACCTTTTCCCATACATTTTGTATGAAAATTATACTTACACAATTTTTAAATGTCAATCGATCCTGTTTCTTCTAATACTGATCAGAAACTTCAACTCGAAAACTTCAGTCATTGTTGGAGTAGGTACTACAAAAAGTCAGTAATTGCAAAAATTTCTTCCTTTCAATATGGGTTGGTACCACTGATGTTTTTTTGACCAGTATTAGAAGCAGGATCGACTGGCATCACAAAAACTTTGTGTACAATGGCCATTTTCTTGCTAAAAGTAGCTACATTTTTCGGAAAATCTGCGACAATTCATAGTCATCTGATCCCAAACTAGGCAAAGCCTACACCCCAGCCTATACCAGACACTGATTACATGCATAAATAACACCCAGACACAGAACAAACACTCGTGTTCATCACACAAATATTTGCCCTGGGTGGGGATCGAACCCGCGGCCCACGGCCACGTCATCGAGCCTGTCATTTGTGATTAGGGATCAAAATTTCACGAAAACTTATAGATAGTCTTCATGTTTGATTATTCGCACCCGTCATCTCAACCGCGTTAGGCTTGCACTGTGGACGTACACATAGCTCAAATGGAATACAGTCGGAACGGTACGCCGAAAATCGCAGGTTCAATTCCGTCTTGCGTCAAAATTTTCTTAAGTCCATTTTCGTGAAGCTGTTACGGTTAAGGCCTGCCCTTGCTGTCCCATCTCAAAAATCCACCCCACAGTCCACCCTGTATAAATCATACATCAGCAATAAACAGCATCAGTGTATAAACTCAGTAATTAATTAAAGAGATCCACAATGGCGGCTATCTATTTGCCTTTCGCTCACACAATACGGGGCTTTACTAAATTCTTGAAGGCTGATTACAACAACTTTTGTTCTAGATACTACTTAAAGTTCGCAAAATTTGCAATACAATTGTTTGGCTTTAAATTGAACAGCTAAACAATTTGTATGGAAAGCAAAAACTTATTTTACAAGAATAAGCCTTTAAAAGGTTTCACACAAAATTGTGTGTCCGTCTTTACACCAGGTAAAGACGGACATATCAAATGGGCAAATAGGAATGCCGCCATTTTCAATAACTCTTTACATATCCATCAAAAATTGGCAAACTATGATTGCCGTGCAATGCACTGAACAGCACAAAATTTTAAATCACGAGGGGCGATCCAAGAGCGTAAGTATTATTTTTGTTTACTAAAAAAAAATCTAAAATCCTTGGTGGGCTGCATCTCTGACTTGACACGGCCGTAATTTTTACGTGGATACGTCTATGTAGATAGGTACAGTCAAGAGCACGTCAATCCTCCCTTCTGACTCATGTAGTACCAATTAATGCCGCCAGAGGGCCTATATCCACTTAGCACGAAATGACCCCCCAAACGAAAGCATAGATGTATCCACGTCAAAAATGTCTCGTAGGTTCGAACCCTGGAACTTATGATAAAAGAATCAAAATTCTGTGCTCGAGAGTTAATTATTGGTAATCAATATTTTTGGCCAATTTCTGCCGCTAAATTTAAAACAAGGATTCAAATCTTTGTTTTACGCTAGGACGGGAATGTTAATATATTTGACAAAGTTATGCTACTAATAAAAAAATTGGTAAGGGCTGATAACTTCCACATTGCTTGACATGGTTATTATATGTGATTCATATGAGTCTCGTATGCGCCAAGCAATGTACTTCTATTTGCCATTTAACTCGCCACAGTACTATATCCCTAACCGTTGAAAACTGCCCCCGTAGTGTCGCAAGTTGTCGAGCCTAGCGCCACCTGCCGACGCAGCGCGGATACCGGTCCCGGTGCGAGCTTCCGTCACTCCGCACCGGCGGCGCTACACGTATTACAACCGACTATACAAGCCCATGTGCTACGAGCTGCCCAGACCGCTCACTGTGTCGCTCGTATGAGGACGCCGAACAACATCCAAATAATAAAGCAGCCCTGCTTCGAGAAGTCCTATCCTGTCAACTATGTAACCTACAACGCTATCCTGACATCTACCGGCAGTAACCGCAACTGCCGCTACACCAAAAGCTCATGTAAACGAGAGCTAGGAAGCAAAAATAATGTCGTGAGCAGGACAGTTAAATTGAGAGACGTAGATTTAGGCTGGTTTCAGAGCGTGGCGTGTGACACGCGCACGTTTGAGAGTGCGCTAGATAGTAGGTAGCGTTTTAGAGCCGCACCGGCCACCGCTACCATCTAGACGCGCGCGTGCTGCCGGCGCCACGCTCTGAAACCAGCCTTAAGTCTCTGGCGTATGGAACGGCCCTACAATAGTTCTAGTCGAAGTTAATCCGTCCAAAGTTACTAATTGTAAGTCTTCGAGTTACAGAATGTAAATAATTCACAGAATTTAACTGTTATTCACCCATTTTATCCCGAGTAGATATAAAAGTAGAAAAAAAAAGACATCCTGCAAGTTCAGTAATTATCCCCCTTTTATCATTCAAGGGAGTAACTATGAGTAGTAAACAGTATCGTTTATATACAACAACTAACCGTATGGGTTCCGCGGATCACAAAATTATCTTGTAAAAATAAATTTGTAGTTAATTTTATGGAAAATGAGGATACCCTGATGAAGCCAAAAGAATTAAAAATAATGGATCTCGTATTAAGTTGTTTTATAAACGACATTGAGTTACCTCTTTGAACATACCTAATGTAAGTTACAAGAAAATTTAATGAATCAGATTTAGATCTCCCCTGCCTGACTCTCGTGTAATTAAACCACAGTTAAGATTTCATGATTTTATTAAAATTAAATACCTCAATTAGGTAATACAAAATAATGTTAGAAAATTAAGTATAAAATGATAGGTAGATAATATTTTATAAAATACGCGAGGAATGATTGAATAAATGCTTAGTACAGTATGGAATAAATTTTGATATTAGGTATATTAGAGAGCTATGTATGTAAAAGCAACTAAGTTTAAAGTAATGTAAGTCTTACACGTATGGACTTTTTATTTAGGCTGAGCTGGTTTGAGCGTGAACCAAATACTTTGGAAAATAATGATGGAAGTTACTTATTACACGGTGCATTGAGGAACCTATTATATACAATCTCCCCACGTTCCAAATTGCGCTAAAAGCGTGCTTTAAAGGACTTTGAGCGCGCTTAAGTCGGTCCAAATTGAGTGTAAGACTTGTTCCGCGTTACGTCATTGATGACGTCATCGTTTCTGCGACAAGTGCTTTAGTAATGTAGATGGAGCAGTGAAAGCGCTAATGTCAAAATCGATTTGACACAAAATCCCGGTCGACGAGTTTTCTCAGGTTTAGTGTTTGATGAACTTGTCACTGATCGAAATGAGAGTGGAATTCGCGCACATTTAGGAGGGATAGCTCAGGTTTTGAACATAATAAAAGCAAAATCGACTTGACAGCTGAACTTCATCCGTCCCAAATTGACTAGAGCCACCAAAGCAGTGATAGCTCTGTTAGCGTGCTAAATAAATAAGGACCGTCTGTCAGTACCGTATATGCTTTTAGCAGTGTTTACTCAATAGGGAATATGCATTAATTTTTTTTTGTTGCATTCATTAACAAAATATGAAAATACCGAAGTCAAGATGACAAGAAGTGAAATTAAAATTTAAATCGGCTCATAAATACGGCTGATATAAGCATTTAAAACTGCTAATTACGCACCGATTAGACAGAGAGATCCGACATGCCGAGTGACGTCACATGCCACTACGGCCATATAAACTCGGTGTTAAATTTCGTTTTGCTAGAAAGAGACAGAAACAAATCTTTGATGGCTTATATCTTTTTTAATTTCATAGTTATTCGAAAAATAGTTTTACTAAATTGTTTATTACATGAATCAGAATAAATAATTTAAGTAAAAAAAAATCATGCATATTCCCTATTGGGAACAAAGCGTCTGTAACAAAAAATTTAAAACAATATAATATGAATGTGAATCCAAAGGATACACAAAAAAAGGCTTTTTTCATACAAAATGTGCTATCAGATCATGAATCAGCTTATATGAGACGTAATCAAAAATATTCACAATTTGATTTAATTTTTGTATTATGGCGTCCATTGTATGAAATTCATTAGATCGCAAAGATATAATTTTAAAATAGGTTTTTCATTGCCCGAGTAGTAATAGTGATCGAAAATCAAATAAGAAAAGAATAGATAAGATATTAAGTAAGGGATCTTTAAATTATTGAATGCAATAATTTTATTGATATCGAAATTTTACCTCTTTCTCAAATTTTTGTAATTAAATATAAAAAGTATTTTGGTTCACGTGCAACCCTAATTATACAAGGTCCTAATGAAAAAGAGAACATAATTTTATTATGTTACTAAGACCATGAAACTGAACAACTTTCCCCAAGGAACATAGATCGAAATACGAAAATAAATTTTTAACCTCCCATAGATACGGCATCAGCTGATAGCGCATTTTGTATGGGAGGTAAAATTTGGTTTTTCGTTTTTCGACCTGTTCCTTCGGTAGTTTGTTCAATAAGGTTGCGTTCCGAATCGGGTAAAAATTACTCTGACAGCAGGATAGCGTTATATGACGTCCATCGGTGTGGTCGAGAGGGACTGCTGTCAAATGTTAACTATTACCGTTTTGGAACTCACTCTAATATGCTAAAATTATGTTCACTATATCTATAGGAACCTATATTGAAACTAAAAGCTATCTACAAGCAAAGATCAGTTCTGAATAAACTATATAAACGTAACTACGTAGTTTTATTATTTATACTTTCCATATAAAACCTGAACTACATTCAAACGTGCCAAACCCTTACGTGGCCACTAATATAAAGTCATACGTATTCTAAAACTAAATAGTTATAGAAAATAATTAATACATTTGGTAAATAATAGTTTTAAACCAAGTAAGGTTATACGACATATTTGGCCGATTTTTTAAAAATAATATTCGTGGCAGTAAAAACTAGTTATTATTTTTAAATTCTTATAATTAATTATAATCTGCTTATAAATACTGTGTATAAATCACACCAAATAGTTGAAAATGTGACGACATCTGCATGTTAGAATTTTTGATGATTATTTTTCGTCAAATTTATATATACGCTTGGCAGGTACTTGGCTAAAATTCGATACATCAACTCAAAAGAAGTTTTGATTGGATTAAGTAGTTCACTTTTTTCAAAAAGCTGTATATTTGAGCGTAGTTCGATTCCTAAGCATTAGCGGTGAAACACGAACTGTCTTAGAAACAAAAATCAGACTAAAAAGTTAAGTCTAAAAACACGAAACTTGGATTGAGGTTTGAAAATATCTTAGCATAGTCCGCATTTCACCGCTCGGCGCTCTCCTAAACCTCGTGTTATCTGTTCCTGCCGTTCTCTAATCCACTCCTACTTCCTCTTTTCTCCTGTCTACTTCTTCTTGCTATTTCTGAGCGTGTTGCTTGCGGCGTTGAGTTTGATGGCGTCTTCTTGTATCGCTGGTGTACATTTAAACCCCGTTGTATCTCAATTTACACCCCGCTGTATCTTTACTTAAACCCCGTTGTATCTTTACTTAAACCCCGTTGTATCTTTACATAAACTCCGTAGTATCTTTACTTAAACTCCGTAGTATCTTTACTCCAACCCCGTTGTAAGCTTACTTAAACCCCGTAATACATTTGCTTAAACCCCGTTGTATCTTGAATTAAACCCTAGTATCTTCAAACTCCATAGTATCTTTAAACCCCGTTGCATCACTATACCCCGTCCTACCCTCTCCTACCTCTCTCCTGCCTACTTCTTCTTGCTCTTCCCAAGAGTGAGCGTGTGGTGCGTCTGCTGCGCGTGCTGCTTGCGACGGTTGAGCTCGATGGTGTCTTCTTCTATCTTCTTGCGGAGTTCGTCGAGACGCTTCTTCTCTTCTGTGTGGTCCTTCTTCAGCTTGTCGAATTTCGCGTTCAGCTGGAATTAGATAAAGTATGTTGTTTATTTAATGGATTATAAGATCAACGGAAAGGCGTGATAATACTGAAGGGGTGTGAAACTGCCCATGAAACTCAAAAACTTTTCCCTACGAACATAGATCGAAATTCAGCATATTAAAATTATGATTTAGACATGCTTAAATTTTTGCCATACGAGTAAATTATTTTTGTGATTTGAATTTGTTTTAAGTGTGCAATAAAGTGTTCATCTATCTATCTAAATACAAAATGTACATATGTCGTAGGTTAATGATGAAATTGGGTTTTCTATCAAAATACTGAACTCGTTTAGGTTTATGATAATATAAATTTATGTTTGCAGAACCAGCAAATTGAGAGCTAGGTTTATTTCGCATTTGGCCCATCTTATCTTTCCACCTAGTATGGCACTGTGCGCTACCTCCTTCTCGGCCTCCTTCAGCTCTGCCTCCTTCTCCTTCACCCGCTGCACGAACATCTGCCGCATCTCGTCCTCTGCTGTATACAGTACGGTACGCTACCTCCTTCTCGGCCTCCTTCAGCTCCGCCTCCTTCTCATTCTCCCTCTGCACGAACATCTGCCGCCCCTCGTCCTCTGCTGTTTACAGTACGGTACGCTACCTCCTTCTCGGCCTCCTTCAGCTCCGCCTCCTTCTCCTTCACCCTCTGCACGAACATCTGCCGCATCTCGTCCTCCTTCCGCTGCAGCTCGGCGAGGTGAGCGCTGCGCTTCTGTTCGAACGTCTGCTGGAACGACACCTGCAATACGAAAGGAACGCCTTCAATACGGAGGTTAGGGAACAAAGAATAACCGTTTTCATTTGACAAAGAGTCATGTAAAATTGATAAAAATATAGTACGTATAGAGTGTAGTTTTAAACTTATGTGATATAAAATAAGTCACATCAATTTAAAAATACAAAACTAAATAAGCCACAAACGACGACGAGAAATTATAACTTCGTTGTGCCAGAACTCATTTGACTCAGCTGTAAAATAGCGGATTACTGTACCAACTTACGGCATTGAATTACGGATTTGTTCTTGTAGCTTACCGACTTGTTCCTCTATCTTACTGGCTTGATCCTGTATCTTAACGACTTGTTGCTGTATCTTACCGGCTTGTTCCTGTATCTTACCGACTCGTTCAGGCCTGTTTTTGTACCTTATCCAGTCTGTTCTTGCATCTTACCGGCCTGTACCCGTTATGTACGATACCGGCTTGTTGTCAGCGTCGAAGTCTGTAAAGCTAATACAACACAATACCGATGGCACCGATACCGACCTAACTCGTAGTGCTTTATTCTCTTGTCCTGTGCCAATATTTTGCCGGTCAGTGACTGTATCTTACAGGCTTGTTCTTATATCTTACCAGCTTGTTCTTATATCTTACCAGCTTGTTCTTTTATTTTACCGATTTGTTATAATCTTACCGGATCTTTCTGTATTTTACCGGCTGTTCCTGTATCTTGCCGGCTGTTCCTGTACCTTGCCGGCTGTTCCTGTACCTTGCCGTCTGTTCCTGTACCTTGCCGGCTATTCCCGTATCTTGCCAGAATGTTCCTGTATCTTACTGGCCTGCGCCTGTATCTGGCCGGCCCGTCCCCGTCCCTTACCGGCTTGTTGTCTGCGTCGACGTCGGTGAAGCCCATCTGCTGCAGCCGGCGCCGCCGGTACAGCTCGTAGTGGCGCGCGTGCGTCTTCTCGCGCATGTCCTCCATGTTGGTGCGGATCAGCATCTCGCGGAGCTTCACGAAGTCGCAGTGGGACTCGTTCTCCACTGGAATACAAACAAGTTGCAGTTAAACACTGTGGTACATGTGTAGGCAGATTGATAAACGTCGACAACTGTCAAGTAATATGGCTTAAGAAGGGATCGTAGCTGCATTTCGTCCATAAAAGAAAAAAATAGGAGCGTAGCCTCTTCCTTTAAATTTTGATAACGAAAATAAATGAATCAGCTTAGTTTTGAAGAATAAAACAGGGGAAAGCGGAACGTCGTTTTGTAGGT
Organism: Athrips mouffetella; assembly: GCA_947532105.1. NCBI lineage: Eukaryota > Metazoa > Arthropoda > Insecta > Lepidoptera > Gelechiidae > Athrips > Athrips mouffetella. Next base: position 29,532,962 of record OX383968.1, on the reverse strand, counting down.
AAAATCGGGCTAAGCGGTAGGTCCCTATCGCACACTACTGGAGGATTGTTGGGGCGCAGCGAAACAGCACTAATTTGTACAAGTACCTATTTTTCGGACTACGATCCCCTCTTAAACATAAATAATATCACGCCTTTCCTTGATAACACGCGGCGTTTTTGATGTGTATTTATAATGAAATAAAAATAATAATAATAATCATGTTTTGTATGAAGATGGATGGGAGCAGCATTTATCTTTATCAGCAGCAGCACTTTTCTTATTGAGATGTCACCTTGCACAGTCCCCCAGGGGTACTGCCGCGCGCGCACAGTCTTGTTCCCGATCTTGACGAAGTCGGTGCTGCCGACGACGGCAAACGGCTGGTGGGAGTTCATTGATCCGTTCACTTCGGACACGGATTCGTCGTCCACTGGGAACTGGTAGATCTCCACGCCGTTAGATTGCAGCTCGTGCATTATTTTTGACTGGAATCGAGACAAAAAAGAAATTTAATGAAAAATTTATATCGAAAGAAAGTTACGAATTTTATACTGCTTTTCTTTTTTTTTTACATGGTGTCACTTTTTTACTACTAATACTTAACTGACTTCATAAAGATAAATTTTCAAACAAACGGGTGTTGGAAAATGAAAAGAATAAAAATGGGTTGCTCCTTAGAAACCCTGCGGTGTAAATCGTATGAATAGCGTCTTTAGAGTGAGTGCGCTAAAATCACGCTTTAGTTAGATCAATTTGGAACGATTTAAGCGCGCTCATAGTGCTTTAAAGCACGCTATCGGTTCAATTGCGTACGCAGGGAAAGTTACCACATTTTTCAGTCAATGCCTGTATAAATAAAAGTAGGTATCAATTATTTTTAGGGTTCCATACCTCAAAATAAAAAAATAACGAGACCCTTATAAGATCACTACATTGTCCGTTTGTCTGGCAAGACAAATATTAAGTCCAGGGACCCTGGAAGATGTAAAAATTTTAAGCTTCTACGACAACACAAAACATACTGCCATTTTGATCGCAGTAGCAACTAAAGTTGTACTGCGAGCATCTAACTTGACATGCTTTTGGCTGCACTTCATAATTTATATGAAATATGGCTTCATTGTTGCTTTAATATACCAAAACGTATTTTGCTTTAAAGAGGTCAAGGCCACAATGCAAAGCCGATTAATTGTCTTTGCACAGGTAGTTAGTAGGCAGAAAACGCCTACTTTTTAAATGATGAATGGGGAGCCTGACTGAGTCATGACTAATGATGAGTATTTCTTTTAAAATACGTTATTAATTAAAATTATCTATATTTTACTACTGTCAGACGTCAAATCGAACAGAAAAGTTGGTAAGGGAAGGCCAAGTCGAATGTTCCTAGACCCAATTCAGGATGTTCAGAATAAAAGCCAGGTCAAGAGGTGTGTATGAAAGGGTTGGATGAAGTAGAAGTGAGGGAAGTATATCTGGATCTTTTCAAGGCAAACAGTGAACAGGTATCTTTTAGCCTTAGGTATGGCGTGTGTAGGATAAATTTGGCTCTGACGGTTATTTCTGCGCATGGGTGACAGGCAGAGAGCCAATGAACGATTCGCGCGCCTTCCCCCACCTGCCGCGCTCACCCCGAACACTACATACATCGAGCGCAAATTTGCTATTGGAAGGTCGCGTAGGCCCGCATATGAATTCAGTACAAAAGACCTTAGCACGAGAATCTCGCGGATCTTACTTTGCGCTAATTAAAAATAAAATGAATTTAATTTACGTATTATTATTGTATTCTTTACAAGAAAAATTTCTTTCCAAATGGCGCCACTTTGTGAAGCGACGCAATTTACTTTTGAAGTTCATAGACTGATAAGAAATATTCAGATATAGAAATTTTGTTAAAATTTTGTTAAAATTTTATTAAGTTTTTTGGTTTAAGAGCTTCTCCCTACTCCTCCATGCAAACTATTGTAACATTTGAATATAAGCAAATTTTGTTACCTTAAACTTCTGCAGCTCGGTCTTGGAGATGGTGTCGGCCTTAGCGATGATGGGGATGATGTTCACCTTCGTATCCAGCTTCTTCATACACACCAGGTCGATGGACTTCAGGCCGTGACCTGCAGGAGAGAAAAAGATAATGCATGAATATTTAAAAAAAATATCCTCATTCATGTAATAAACAGTTAAGTAAAACAATTTTTCAAGTAACTGAAATGAAAAAAGGTACAAGCCAGCAAAGATTTGTTTCTATCTCTTTCTTGCAAAACGAAATTTAACACGTAGTTTCTATGGCCGTAGTGAACTGTGATGTCACTATTCATGTCGGATCTCTCCGTCTAATAGGCACGTAATTAATAGTTTTAAATGCTTATATCGGCCGTATTTCTAAGCCGATTAAAATTTTAATTTAACTTTTTGTCATCTCTACTACGTTATTTTCATATTTTGTTAATAAATGCGACTAAAAAAATGTATGCATGTTCCCTATTGGAAGGAGGTATGGCTTTTGTGCAAAGTCCGTCTGGAACATTACTGGTACATGAGACACACCATCTTAGTTCTCAGAGTGGGCAACGCGCTTTGCTGTCTTGTTAGTGTCAATTATGCTACTAATAAGACAATGGGCGTTATGGGCGGTGGTGACCACTTACCACCAGGTGGCCCACAAGCTCGCTTGCTTAATTGTTACAAAAAAAAAAAAAAATTTGAATTTTTAAACCTGGGCGACCGAGCTTAGCTCTGTACAATCTTAACCAAAGACCATCAACAGACGGCACTATAAGGTTTCTGAAACGCGATATTTTAAAAAAATACTCAAAAAACTGAGAAAACAATTTTTTTAAGAACCGTTTCTTCAAAAGAGTAATAAAAATGTAATTGGGCCGGTTCCCACTAGTCGTGTGTCGGATCCATTTAATAATCGGAGGTTCCAGTGACAGAGCATTTTATATGAAGCTATTCACACTCGTCCGACAACGATTTTGTGTCGGATCCGACAAGAAATGTCGTGTGTTTTGTCAGCCGATTTTCGTGTCGGATCAACGCTCGCATATGATCGCATATGGCGCTGTTCAAATCGGAATCCGATATCCGACATAGTGAGAACAGAGGCGCCGACACCCGATTGAAATCGGAATCCGATATCCGACATAGTGGGAACCGGCTCTAAGTCAAAATGTAATGTGGTGGGTTGCACCATCTAACTTAACCGTAACCGAATATACAAATCTTGCACTCTACAGGGTGTAACAAAAAAGAACCTTGAAGGATGTGAATCTATTAAACTGAACAACTTTCCCGGAGCAACATACGAAATTTTTTTTTATAACTCCCATAGAAACTGAATCAGCTGAAACAATGTGTATGGGAGTTAAAACTTACTTTTTTTTTTCGTATTTCGATCTATATTCCTAAGGGAAAGTTGTTCAGTTTCATTGACAGAATCATATCCTTCAGGGTTGTCTCTCCACTGTAATTATACGCAAGAAAGAAATAGCCGAAAAGCTTTCTCTTTCTTTAGTATAGCCAGGCCTGTGACACTCCGCACTCTAGGTATGCAACGCGGCGCTAGAAGTCGACTGGGTGAGGCAGTCGATTTTAATTTTCTTTATGTCATCTTAAGCTTATGGCGGCAAAATCGGTAGGTAAGTATTTGCATGTTTGATTGAACAATATTACATACATACTTACATCTCGCTCAGTATCCCATAAAGTGGCAAAATCATCGCTTTAGCCCACCTGTCCGCGACCACCCGCGATTTAAAAACGTGTCCTAAGCGGTGCTCTGTATGTGCTATGCTAAGTATCGACTTTATGCTTAGACCGTAAGGTTGAAATGAAATTTGTCGGCACCCCGCCTGGGAGTGTCGGATCTGTAAACATTAGTTTACTATTATTTAATCTGTAGTATAGCTGTATCCCTCAGAGGCGCCTAAATTTTTTGCCTTCATATAAATCCGGCTTAATGTACACAAAGAATAAAAACGTATAAAATAATCGATCGACCACTTGTCAAGTTATCACGCACTTGTTCTATAATACCTATCCGCGCGTGCCTAATCACCGCGGAATGCAAACAAGCGGAGCATTCCTCCACTTTCCTAACATCAATAAACAAACATTACTACACTCCATGCCGCCCTTTGTCCAATATAATATGATAGATACATACATGTAGGAGTAATGAACTAAGTGACTGATAATCTGAATTATAATGCAATTATCAGAGAGAAAGTTTAAAGATTGTTTAATTTAAATCATATAGAGTGCGCAGGCTAAGTCTTGTTCTGACCGTTAATGGGCAGAACTCAAAAAAATGTCGCGGGGGTGAGCGCGGCAGGTGGGGGGAGGCAAGTGAATCGTTTATTTGCTCTGCGCTTGTCACCAATTAGTCTAAGCACGCTATAACTAGCTTTTAAGTGGCTCTTGTGATTCGCCACGCGGGTGGAGCCACAGTAAAATTCTGTTTAAAATAATACTTATGTATTAAAATTAGAAAACTCTTTGCTTTAATCTGAACCAAATGGTGTTTACTGACTGGGTCGGCTAAAGCAATAAACTAAATTCCTGTTTTACTTTCACCAGGACATCATAGTAATGTAGAAGTAATAACTCATGTCCTTGACATTCGGCGAGCGATTATTGAGAACTCCTCATTGCTATGCGTGCCTGGTACTATGCGGGGTTATTCAGAGCGCGCGCGGCACAGAAAGACACTGACCCGACTCGTTACTCTGGAGTATAAACATAACGGAATTACACTTTTACTATTTTAATGTAACAACTTCAAGTAAATTATAATGACCGCATAATTAATTCCTAACTGATTCATTTAGCTGATTAGATAGTAATTGCTTAAAATAGCTTTCCGGTTAACAAGTATATTAATTGATCAAACCAGAAATGTTTATTCAGTAAGTATAACAATCATCTGGGCACTATCAGCATTATTAAAGCAAATTGATTTGAAGATTCATCATAAGTAGCATTCAATAAATAGACCTCTCTATAACAACTTGACACCTCAGGCTATTGACTGGTTGCGCAGCCTGGATGTAGACTTATAATTTCCTACATTTAACTTAATTCGCCAAACGATTAAATAAATAAATAAGTAGTGAGAATGATCCAGAAAATAAACGACTATTGATGAACTAATAATGCATTTTTCTAAGTAGCTTCAACATTATCTTTAGATCCTGAATCCCGAAGTTTTCTGAAGCTTTGACTTTAGAAAAATAAAGCTTTCATTTTGGTCCTACCAAAGCTCTCTGTATATTGTATAGGATCCATGACTTTGATTTTGCTTTCGTATCAGTTTCTCCTTAGGTGTTGGGGAACAGATAGAAGCAACTATGAGTGTAGGACTGTCAGTTAAATTTAGTAAGTGGGGAGAGTGGGTCCCTTGTTCAAACTCGGCTTGTTGACTTGTATCTATCGAAACTTTCGTTTTACCATAATACCATCTTTTTATTGAAATAAACTATCCATACTTATAAACATCAAAAGACTTTATAGTCAAAACCTCGTTAATTATTAATACTTATTGAACACCCCTCGTATTTTTAATTCATAATACAACTTTCCATTGCAAAGGAAAACGTATGTCGCTGCAAGGCCGTTTTCCTCATTGCCCTGCAAGTAGACAAGGACAGAGAAACTCTCCCGTAGGACAGATAAAGTACAGACACACATGAAGGCAGCGAGAGCTTGATCTTCTGCTCCAGCTGTGTCTTTCTCTATCCTCTGAAGGTAGACAAGGAGACAGGAACTCACCAGTAGGGCAGATGAAGTAGAGACACACCTCCTGGAGGTAAACCTTGAACTGGCTGTATATGCAGTGTCTTTCTCTATCCTCTGAAGGTAGACAAGGAGAGAGGAACTCACCAGTAGGGCAGATGAAGTAGAGACACACATGAAGCCTGCTGTCGTGGCAGGAAGGCAGCGAGCGCTTGATCTTCAGCTCCTCCTGGAGATAAGCCTCGAACTGAGCATCGATGTAGTCCACCACCGCCTTGAAGCTGTCTTCTTTGTTCACCTGGTCACCGTATCCGACCGTGTCGCAGATCGTCAGCTAGATAGGGACAGACAGATGTTTTAATACTTTACTTCTTATTCTATTAAAGTTTGTGTTTAATCTGACGTAACTTAGTATGCACAAAAGGTTCTACAACTAAAAAAATTTTATATGGCTCACAGTTTTTTTCTAAATAAACCAGTTCCTAGACCTATCTAACAACGACACAATGGGTTAGACAAGAACAACAATTTTTTACCCGCATACTTGTAGGGGAAACATATTTTTTTTTCAGGAAATTATTTTACCCCTTTTGTCAGCGCATGTACGAGTATGTATATCCAGACAAAATTACAGCTTTTAAGATTGTATGTACATTGAGCACAACTTAATAACATTTTACTATAGTTACCTTAAGTCGCACATTGCTCTCCTGCAGCTCATAAGTCTGTGCCTTTAGCTTGACGGTGGGCAGGTTGTGTGGTGACGGGGTGGACTCAAAGTTGGTGTTGAACAGAGAGTCCATCAAGGTGGACTTACCCAAGCCTGTCTCACCTGTGTATACAAACATAAGTCGGCTTAGTACAGGTACTAATCTTGAGCTCTTAGTGAAAGCGAAAGTCATATTGAATTTATTTATTTATTTTGGGAAACAAACAGCCTTAATTTAGTACATAATAGCTTAAAATACATAGAAAATACATAAGCCAACAAAGGTTCCACTAAGAGAAAAAAGTTCTATGCCATTGTGTAAACGCTATAAGATTAAGTAACACACTTAAAGAATTTTATGTAAAAAAAGAACAAAAAACAAAAGAACAAATTGAGCAAGAAAAAGTCGGAAATCATAATTCAACATACTCAAATAATAGTTTTCTGACGAAGTTTTTAAATTTTGTGAAACTATTATGGAAAATATCAACATTGTAATATCTATCATTATAAGCAGATTTTAAATGAATTTTACTAACTAAATACATAGAATCGACTATGTTATGTATGATTTTATATAGGAAAATTTGATCTCTATGCTCTTGTTTCTTTTCTAATGTCAAACATGTGAAGTTGTATTGCCACATAATGGTGTAGATTTGTGCGAGACCCAAAACTAAACTAAATTTGATAGATCGAAAAGTTTTGCTGTTTTTTTACTCCCTACAGACTAATAAAAGACAGCATCATTTTTAGACCTGTCAAATTTGTTAGTTTAAGTTTGGGTCTGCCAGAATCGACACCATGTCTTAGTAGATGGCAATTACCTACAAACTCTAAAAGCACATTCATATAAATGCAGATGAGACAGCAGAAATACATATTCTCTTGAAGACTTGCATTAGAAATTAAGTGACCCTTAAAAAGTAAATGGTTTTGTTCTTTCTTGAAATTTATTGTTACCTGTACATTATTTGTGCATAAAGTTCAAAAAATTCACAACCACAGACAGGACTCAAACCCAGATCTGCTTTGTTTGTGCTGAAGACACCTTGTCTACACTGTCATATCTGGAGTTGATATTCTTGTGGTAGTAAAAAAAAACAAGATGTAAACAAGGGGTAATTCTGCATCATTAATAGATCATGAAGACCTTGTTTAAAGTCTAAATAGCATTTATTTCATCACTAAACGACTTGTGAGTGTTACACATATTTTAAGTCTACAAAATAGGTCGAAACTTATCGGTCCTATGCCGGCAATATAAAACATGAGTTTATCCGTATTTCATATAGCATTTATTTCAATGGCATTCCTTATACAGTCCCAAATTAGGCCTGCCTTTCAAGGATTCTACAATCGCTGACAGGTGCCTATTGTGACCAATAACAATAAGTTGGGTAGGTGCAATAGTGGGCGATGACACACTTTACGATGCACAAAAAGAGATATTGAATAACTAGAGAATTACAATTCAAATGATTAATATTAAGCTATTTTCCTCAATAGCCCTTTATGAATTAATTTCCAATATGGTAAAGTTATATTGTAAAGTGAGAATATCAAGCCATTTAACTTTTACACTAACACCAAATACACACCACTAATTAAGGCAAGTGCATCAACTCTTTAGAAGATAAACACAGTACAATTGAAGATAATGACTCATTAAGTACTTACCAATGCAAAGGATGTTGAAGACAAATCCATTTTGTACACTTTTATTAACCAGCTGGTCGGGCAAGCTGTCGAAGCCTACATGCCCCGACAGCTTTAGGGTGCGAAGAATCGCCTCCATCTAGAAACGAACACAATATTCACAACCTTCTGCCTATTCAAGCGAGGCAATAATGCGACATCTTACTCATCAATAATGCGGCAAGACCCATACACAAACAATCAACAATTTATTTGTTTATAAACTTCATGCGTTAAGCAGTTATCTAGACCAGGTCTATTAGGCTTTATAATTTGTTGATAAATACGATCAAACTTCCGTTTGCGTGTAAAATTAGATCGGAAAGACCGACGCCCAATGGAGCACTGGTTTCGAAGAGAAAACACCAACACAACACGGCACAGAAGCAAACATAATTTATCATATAAGTTTCAGTAATGGTAAACAAAAAAAGAAACTCAAGAAAAGACATATTCAGACAGAAATAACAAATTAATTCTTACTTTCGGAGTTTCAACGTCCATCGCCGCCATGTTTTACTTTTGACTGATTGAAGGAAAGTGAAGTTTGTTACACATTTTTTCGCAAGAACCAATCGACTTTCTCCTACTGGCAAACCGCTGCAACTTCATTCTCAGTATGGCCAATCTAACAAACTGCGCGGGAAATTTAATTTTGCACACATTTAAAGGTTCTTTCAAGCTTTCTTGAAAATGCGGCTGTTTGGTTTGATAAAAATAATTCAAGACATAGACTGAAGAAATACGATTTCCATACCGCATTCATTTTCTCCGTAGAAATGATGTTATTTTCAAAGAGAGTTCAATATATATGTATATTAGAATGTTGGCAGCATTAGAAGATAACTCAAATGTTGCCATAAAAAAAATATTCCTATTTAGTGGGGAAATATGATTAAATATGAACAACATTCATACGTTGGCCGAGCGTTTATTTCAAGTGAATGCCTCGGAGTAGACGTTGTAATTTACGCCGAACTTTTTGAAATTTATACATATAATAAAACTGTAGAAAAGTCATGTTTGTACTCTGCATTTTTTTCAGAATGATGAATTAAACTCAACTTTTTTATCAATGTAGACCCCAAATCCATAGTTTTTAAAAATATTGTCTATCTGTCTTTCTGTCTGTGAGAGCATCACATAAAAACCACAAAACGAATTTGTATGCGGTTTTCACAGAAAGATAGAGTTTAACTTCAAGCTACATATAGGTTTTATTTCATCTAAATCCGTTCACGGGAAAGAAGATATCTGAATTATCTCAGTTTAAAGACATAGGACCTGTCACAGAACCAGAACTGTAAAATAATTGTCAAAGAACTGTAGAAAAAAAACTATTCTCTGTCAATAAAACAGAGTTTCAGATACTTCAATTTTAGGAGTTATCGCCAGATGCAGAAAGCGTCTTTAAAATTAAATCTCCATTAAATCTAGACTTACTGCCAGTTGCAAGAAGTATTTTTAAAGTTAAAACTCACTAATCCCTAGTTCCAGAAAGCGTCTTTAGAGATAAAGCTCCACTAAATATACTTAACACTAGTTGTAGAAAGCGTCTTTAAAGACAAAGCTCCACTAAATATACTTAACACTAGTTGTAGAAAGCGTCTTTAAAGTAAAAGCTCCATTAAATTTATTGCTTACCCTTTCTTTGTCATTAAAACAAAGTATTAAATAGAAATAGCCTTTAAAGAGATATCTTCATTTCAAGACCTACCGACTGTTGCAGAAAGCATCATTAAACGGTTTCTTTTGAAGTCACAGGCAGAAACTTCATGGCACTTACGAAGTCGCGGGCACAGCTTGTTTGAAACAAATTGTACCTACAAAACAAATAATAAAATAATAATAATTAAATTCATTTATTATGGCAACAAGGGCCCATTTGTTAGTAAGACAAGAAAACTTATATCTATGTTAGTATCACAGAAAACAAAATAACTAATCATGGTCATAATATAACAATTAGCAATTGTCAATTTATTTGCCTAGGACAAAGTGACACTCGGCAAATTAATTATTTGTTTTTTTCTTTTTTTTTATCTTCAATGGGGTTACTCTTGACCTCGATCTAGTCTTGAAGACAGAGATGGGGTCGGTCGGTAGTATTTGTAATCAAATTGAGATTTGAATAAGTAAATTTCAGCCGCTGCGATTGCCTGTACGTATAACTTGCATGCCAAAGCCACACAAAATGTAACACGTACACGTTTGATGAACATCGTTAGCTAGCTAGGGAACCCTAAAATATTATTTAAAAAACAACACGGGTAAATTATATTTGAATGTAGCAACACTGCTAAAATCCAAAATGGCAGAATACGTCTTCGGTGTGTTATCATGTGAAGCAAGGAAATAATGTTTTCTTGAAGTTTTCGATCGTGAGTGGATTATAAAATAGTGTATCAGTGAATTGTGACAAAACTAACCATGGCGGACCTAAAATCACCGCCGTTCAGTGACATAAAAAGACCTGAGGAGGTCGTCAGGATGACGACAAAAGATAGCCTGAAATTCGCAGTTCTTATCGGACTGATTGAAGTCGGGCAGGTAACCAACAGGGAACTTGTGAACACCGTGCTGCATCTGGTAAGTGCCCTGCGACATCACCAATACATTGCACCACAAGTTTTCTTCACAGGAGGCTTTACATGAATTCTTATTGGATTCGTCTTGGAAGGTTATGGAAATTACGTGTTCAGTTTTGCTCATTTTATCAATGTTTCTCGGTGATACTGAAGCTGAAATTATTGTAATGACGTCAGTAATTATCGTAGGTACTGTATGAGGTTGTAGAAGAGTGTTAGAGCGACGGAGTGGCGCGTCTATTTTCAATGTTTTTATCGATCGCTGGTGCCTGAATCGCTAAGATCACCGAGCGGCCGGCACTACTGTTTGTTTTGATAGGTATTTCGCTCACGGCAACTTCGATAATCATCGTCAGTTTATGTTATTCTTTTCACCCTTGGTTAGAAAGTGTGTACTTACCTACTTATAAATTTTCAAATCATGTATGAGTAATATTATTTGCATAATTTATGCTTGTCTTCAGTTACCAATTTAAAAAACTACCAGTGTTGAATGCAGCGAATCAGCATAACTGACGCGTGAAAATGACGTGTTTTTACGTCTCTCTTTTTACCTGCCTCCTACCTTGAAGTGATTTATTTGTTATCTAAATTGTAACTGTTCTAAACTATTTTTTACTTTGATTGCGTTTCCTTAAGTAATCTTTACATGTTAAATCGTGGTTTTCGAATGAATCACTATCTGCGATGTTTTGATTTAGTTATACCTATGGGAAAACCACTAGATGTTTTTCCTATGAAGCCACGGATGGACGTTTCCTTCAAACTTACGTAGGTTTGATTTTTTGAAGAACATCTGTGATTTGTGCTTCATACCTACCCATAAACGATTTTACCTAAGCCAAACTCCTACATGCGACCACATAAAAACCCAACTAGATACTTATGTAGGTGCCTGCTGCCTGCCTAATAAATTAATAAAATAATTCGAATATGTGCGGTAGGTACAACTACATTTAACCTACATAGATCTATGCTATGGATGGTCCCTCGCATCCAGAAATACGCCTTCAACTGCTAGTTTGCTATGAAATCGATTTTAGTTGGTAACTTGCATGGCAGGACGCCGCGAATTGTTCAAAATTCTATCCATTAACTACTAGTTAGCCTTAAAATGGGGTTTGGTCGGTAACTAGCATGGCGGGACTCCATCGAGTTGTTCAAACTCTACGCCTTGACCTGCTAGTTTGCCCTGAAATCGTGTTGGGTCGGTAACTAGCATGGCGGGACTCTGTCGAGTTGTTCAAAGTTTTACGCCTTTACCTGCTGGTTTGCCCTAAAATCGTGTTTGGTCGGTAACTAGCATGGCTAGACTCTGTCGAGTTGTTCAAAATTCTACGCCTTTACGTGCTAGTTTGCTCTGAAATCGTGTTTAGTCGGTAACTAGATTGGCAGGACTCTGTCGAATTCTTTAAGATTCTACGCCGTTAACTGCTAGTTTGCCCTGAAATCGGGTTTGGTCAGTAACGAGCATGGCGGGACTCCATCGAGTTGTTCAAAACTCTACGCCTTTAACTGCTAGTTGGCCCTGAAATCGGGTTTGGTCGGTAACTAGCATGGTGGACTCCGTCAAGTTGTTCACAATTTGACGTCTTTTACTGCTAGTTTGCCCTGAAATCGAGTTTGGTCGGTAACTAGCATGTCGGGACTCTGTAGAGTTGTACAAATTTCTACGCATTTAACTGTTAGTTTGCCCTGAAATCGGGTTTTGTTGGTAACTATATAGCATGACGGGACTCCTGAAATCGTCAAAAAATAAGGCATTGCATGTAGCTAGTTTTCGAGGTAATAACTACAAGTTATGATTATGATTTTATAATAAAATGTAGGTAGGTACTCGTTGCGCAATACGGGATTGCAGAATTCAGCCACAGATAATTCCTATCGTTATATCGGGGCCCGATGGTGAATGAAACGCCCAGTTATGCCGTAAAAACCGGCCAAGTGCGAGTCGGACCCGTGCACCGATGGTTCCGTACCACTAAGATAAAACTACCATCTTCGTTATGTACACGGGGTCACGCAAAAGTGTATTAAAAATGCGCGAGTCCGACACACACTTGACCAGTTTTTATTATTTTTTGTTATTCTATAGCTTATGCACTGTAAATATACCAATTTTCACGTTTTTACGTGTTCCCGTTTTTAAGGACAGGGAGCTCCCTCCAGAATCGTAGCTTTTGCTGGAAAAATGTGGAGGAGAAATACCATAGTTACGGCTGGCACCATGGACCGCGATTATATGTGACCGCAGTAAGATGGTATGATATACAGGAGGATGCTGCTGCTCATCCTCCAGTTTATAACCCTTAGTCGCCTCTTACGACACCCACGGGTATGTATGGGATGGTACTATTCTTTGCCGGCACTACACGGGACGGGACGTAGGTACACCCGGTCGCACGTCAGTAGAAACACTTTTGGACCTTACGGCGTGGTAATAGAGTTGAAAAAGTTTCTACCGACGTGCAGTTGACCGTACGATTCCTAAATCGACACAAGTGTTAAAAGCAAAAACATTTTTTTTTACCATTATTATTGAAGTTCCATCGATCGATCCAAAGATATAAACTTTGAACAGCGCGTTCAGTAAGTTTGTCCATGACGGTTATTTTCCGCGCATGAGTGACAGGTGGAGAGCCAATGAACGATTCGGTCGCCCCCTGGGGGGAGCCGCGCTTACCCCCGCGACTCATTTATTGACTTCTGCGCATTAACGGTCACGGACAAAGTTATTTTGTACGCAGTATACCTACCTGTTTAATGACATGACCCTTGAACTACTGTTTCCGGGTAAAAGTAGCTACTTCCGTTTTAAAAAGTATCCGAGTAAAATCAATATAAAACCAACACATCCAATCCCGATTCAATGATGAGTTTTAATTACTTGTATTATAGGCTACGTCCGATTAGTGGCTAGCCTAATTTACCCCGATGTCAGAGTTTCAAGCCGCCAAAATAGATGATCAAACGAACTCCAGGAGTGAAGTTCGATCGTTATTATATGAGTCGCTTCATTCGAAGATATAATTTGTTTACAAGTAGTAGTCCTTAATTCGCCAGGCAGACGATGCACGCATTTAAGAGTAATTCATTTGATTCTCCCATTTAAAACGATTTCCGTCCGTGTTCACCCCACCACTGTAGCTGACATTCGCTTCATTTTTTAGAGTCTGTACCTATGAACCTTTAAACAAAACTTTGCATTTGGGTGGAAACCACAACTTGTGACACAGTGTTTGGTTTTTTGGGAGGGAGGGTTGTTATATTATTATATCTTCGAATGAAGCGACTCATATAATAACGATCGAACTTCACTCCTGGAGTTCGTTTGATCATCTATTATATTTCGTCGCTTCATTCTTCAGATATAATTTGTTTACAAGTAGATGTTTAGAGAACAAAGTTTTGTTTGGTTACTGTGAAACAACTGTATAACTACTATACAAGATGTTCTAGTTTAACTATCTAAGCCAACGAATTACAAATAGTAATTCGTTGAAAAAATCTGTAATTTGCTGATCCAAGCAGATAATAAATAACCTTTGATTTATACCAAAAGCAAGTATGCAAAAAAAATCAACTTATATAATAAGTTACTCATTCGATACAACTGATATTATAAAATCATCTACGTACTGGTCTAATATATCAAACTAATAAAATTGCTAGACGTGCTGGTCCAGCCAGCTGTTTTCACGAGTCGAGGCTGAGAGAGTTGCAATTTTGCAAAGCGGGGAAGATGGATGTGTCGACAAGTCTTCTCTCAGATAGTGTTTCTGGTAAATCAACCAGCTTATAAATCACAGCTGCTTAAGCTGATTAACGTGGATGTTAATTGATATTTACAATTTTCCTACATTGGCAGTTCTTGATTTTATTTTTTGAACAAAAATATGGACAGAACACGAGTGCATAATATATTCAGTTAAATAATATTAGAACAATATCGGCTAATCTTAGCCCGCAGTGGAAGTTTGATTAAATACGTTATGGCTATCTCAACTCCATTATTTGCAAAATAATATAAGTATTCACTTTTTATTATTGAAAATTTTTGTGCCCCATGAGCATATAGTGAAATCGCTGATCTGTTCATTTTATTTTATATCATTAACTCTAAATTAAGGGACTATTTAGATACACACTTATTTACTTATTAGTTGTGTGTCCCAAGTAACTATTACGAGTACTAGGCCGATTAGGCTTGTGATTGTAAGTAGAAGAAGGTTTTAAACCAATTATTGGTTCCAATTCTATCACCTAATAAGTAAGTAGCAAAGATTACGGCAAACGATGATTGTCAAGAGAGCCGTTGTACAGCTGTTCATACGAACCAAACATCTCGTCACGTTGTTTTGTCAAAAATAACAGTAGTTGTTGGTTGTAGGACTATCAAACACGTTTGCGTTTTTTCTGGGGACAAGCTGTTACCCAAAGCGTATTTTGACATATATTGTTAAATAGGAGCCTCAGACAGCGAAGCTCAAGAGAACATCAGTGCAAGCGAGAGGATCAAGTGGTGCGGGAATGCTACCCGCAGGACCTGTAAGATTAGTTAAAAAGGAACAGTATACTCTGATATGGATTATAAAAGTTTCAAGTGTTGAAGGACACTTATTTTGTATGATATAAATAATTAAGATGGGCTAAAAGGCAGAGAAGGCCTTGTGAAAACACAAAATACTGGTGCCTTCGTCATCAGTAATTTTTCCCAAATATAAAAGGAACCGGAACCGCATAAAATGTCCAGGTCAAAGGATAAAGTATCCATAGCTACAGCGTCTGGATCTAGTTTTCATAAAAAGAAAAACAGAAATCGCTAAGGATTGTCGCTAAGAGCAAAACTAAGAGTACAGCGAACTTTAAAGCTGTGTCTTAAAAGTTTGCACACAGAGCCCGGGAGTGACTTTCATTGACTCAGCTGGCACCTGCGGCAATTTGTGTTTCGTAAAATTTAAATAAATAAATATTGTGCCAATCGTACCATTGCCAATTTTGACAAGTTATTTGTACAATATGGTATGGTACCTACATACTCTTTTGTTTTTTTTTTTTTGTTTTTTGTAACCTTAAAACAAATATTTTACTTCTTCGGCCTTCTTCGTAGCCTTTGGTTTTATTTACTGCTCCACACTAGGTACTAGTTAGGGAGTTGTCTGTATTTAATTTCTTTCTGTAAGACAAGTATCTTGTGATGGCCAGGAATTTGTAGAAACATTACCATACCATCAGATAAGATCTTCTAAAATATCATAATATTCATAAGGCACGGTTGTAAAATCGTAAAGAATTATATAGCGTGACTTCTTTCATATATTATGTTGAAAATTTAAATGTAGAAATTTTCGGTCATCTTAAAAACATAAATTAAGAGATGGGCTTTTCGTAGCAAGGAAGCCGTTTTTCAAAACATAATTTTTGAGGCGGTTGAATGACACGTTGCAATAGGTACATTTATTTCTTGGATTTAGAATAAATCGGTTACAGCTATTGCGTTTTGGTGCTTTAAAATTAGGTATCCAATATAAATTCCAATGGAATGTAACTCGTAACGGTTGTAACGCTGGAAATAGGAACTTATTCTCCAGTTAAAATCAATATAAACTTTGTATATTGGCTTTTCTTGAGGGTAAATTTTAAACGTGGATTTCACGTTACATTAGCACTACACGGAATATTATTTCCTCGTTTTTCCCAGGTAACACTAGGATACTGTGGTGTTTAGGGTTCATGCTTATGCATGTATTATAGCAACATTGTGGTTATGAAATATTGCGATTTTCTACTTCGTAGAATTATCCGGACACAGGAAGTGTTGAAAAAAAAAACATTGTATTATACCAGCATGTACTTGTGTTACGGTTCTGTGCTGGAGCATGAGTTTTGGATGGATTGTAACTTTTAGTCGATGCTGCTTGAGCTTGGGGATAAGGCCAGAGCCTGCCTGTAACCTCGCTCCCCCCCCCCATTTGACGGGTAATGAGGACCCGACCAAGGCTTCTTCTTCTGGGTTAAACGAGCTCCCGACGTTTGAAAAGATGCATCTTTATCTCTCAATAGTTTTATTTGCTTTAACTTTTTTATAAAAACAAGTTTTGTCTTTTACAGATACTTGTACATGCAAGCGGAGATATTTTTATCTAAGCCTGGAATTCAATTCGCAATTTAGTATCGGTGTTTGTAATAATTTACAATAAACCGGTATTAGGTGATATTTGAGAAGTATGTGCTTGTCTATAGGCATGCCTTTTTTCAATATACTTAGGCGTACAAAAGTTCGACAGTGTGTCGTGAATATGATAGAGAACAAGTTTGGCGTATCAAACGTAGACGCCTAAGGTGTCTCGAAGACTCCTCAGGTGTCCAGACCTTAGGTGTCGGTTGGTCCAGGGCTGGCATGATCTTTTGCCTCGTGGACGGTTTTGTTCTCTTTACTATTACTGGCACCCAAAAATAAAATTTTAGTAGGTGGGTATTTTACAATAAAAATATTCTGGTTATGGTTAAGAAACAAAAAGGCTTGTTGTGAAAACTAAAGACAATGTATCGCAGACGACACACATAGATGAACTTGATATTATTGTTTTCATTGACGATAAATTTTGACGTTAAGTCACAGTTACCGCCGTCGTAATTGACTCTCGGTCAATGCCGATAAATTAACAATAAAAAGTTGACTCTCAGTCAATAGCAATTTTAATATCGCATATTTTAATCATTATTTGGCCTTAACTCGCAGTTAACGCCGTTAAGATTGACTCACAGTCGATTCCGACGTGAAAATAGATAACTTGTATTTTTATGCATGATTTATGCTGATATGGTTTGACATAACTCGCAGTTAAGCCGTCGTTATTGACTCGCAGTCAATCCCGACAACCAACAGATAGTTTGGCGTTAACTCGCAGTTAACACCGTCGTTATTGGCTCGCAGCCAATCCCGACAGACAATAGATAGTTGAATCGCAGTAAAAATATATTCAGATGTCGATTTTTGTCTACATTATTTGGCCATAACTCGCAGTTAGGGCCGTCGCAATTGACTCGCAGTCAATCCCGACATAATAATAGATAGGCAACTTTATACATCACGTATTTTCGATAATATGTGGCGTTAACTCGCAGTTAACACCGTCGCAATTGACTCGCAGTCAATCCCGACAAGCAATCGGTAGATGTAATGGCAATTAATGAGACCTGGTTGAGGACGGGCGAGGAGGCGCGCGCGCCTTTGGTACCCGGCTACCGGCTACGACACACACCGCGCGTGTCAAGTGCTGCCGGGGGACGTGGACGTGGCGGAGGCGTTGGTTTCTTCCTTAAACGCGGTATCAACGCGCGCCTCATCGGTCATCCTTTAACTCCAGGGATAGAACAGATGTGGCTTACTTTGAATGTTAATGGTATAAAATTAGTAATTGGCACGGCATATCGTCCACCTTGGCAGAATGTTGACATCTTTTTTGATGCCCTTACGGATACAATTTCGTCTTTACCACCATATGACAATTTGATTGTAATAGGTGACTTCAATATAAATATTTTAGAGCCTCATGCTTCGGACACAAAGAAACTTACAGATTTTTTAAACTCTGTAAGCCTATTGCAATATATCACTACTCCAACTCACTTCTCTAATAGCAGTGAAACACTCATAGACGTTATCTGCACAAACATGCAACCCTTAAATGTAAATGTCGACTATATACCCGATTTAAGCAGTCACGCTTTTCTTACATGTAATTTCCGTATCAGAAAAGAAAGACCTCTTCCAAGATGGATCATTTACCGACCATTAAAGGATATCGACCTAGAAGAATTTAAAAATGATGTTAACTCAGTAAATTGGGACGGTATTATTTGTGAGAATGTTGACAAAATGGTAAATGATTATGGCTTTGAAATGATAAGGATTTTTGATAAACACGCCCCTTTCAAAAAAATTATAATAAAAGAACATTCTTATCCTTGGATAACATACAACATTAAGGAAATAATGAAAATACGCGATAAAGCCCAATCCCGCCATCTTAGAACCGAAAACGATGTCCATAAAAAATATTACAAGGACTTAAAAAGTGTTGTTAATACGGCTCTGTTCACTGAAAAAACTGTATATTTCAAAAACCATATCAATAGTCACATACGTGATCCTCGCACCTTGTGGAAGAACATTAAACGGAACGTAGCAAACTTTAAGAACACGTCTACAGAACTTCCTTCACATTTTAATGATCCTGATTTAATAAATACTCACTTTCTCACCTTACCTGGCAATAGCGACACAAACTGTTCCTATACATCTTCCTTTGATTCTCATAAATTTAACTCCGCTACATTTAAAATTTTACCCGTAAATACAATTGATGTCTATAAAATAATTAAATCTTTCTCCACAAATGCCACTGGCATCGACGACATTTCTATGGAAATGGTTTTACTAACTTTGCCTCAGACACTTAACTTAATAACATCGATAGTCAACACCTCCATCAAGACTGAAACTTTCCCAACTCAATGGAAAACAGCAATAGTATTACCAATTCCTAAGTGTAGTAATCCTAATAGTTTAAAAGATCTTCGGCCAATAAGTATTTTGCCATTCATATCTAAGGTTATTGAGAAGGTTATTAGTATTCAACTCGCAGCATATCTGGAAAATAATAATATTCTACCTCAAAAACAATCGGGCTTCCGCAGAAGTCACAGTACAGCTACTGCGTTGTTAGACGTGGTAGATGACATTTTAGCTTCACGAGACGATGGAAAAGGTACTATCTTGACACTCTTAGACTTCTCACGAGCTTTTGATACGATCAATACGAACCTTTTGTTAACAAAGTGCTCATTTTATGGCTTTGACCACTCTTCAAAAAAATGGATTACTAGTTATCTTAAGGGTCGCTCCCAAATGGTAAAGCTTCAAAACATAGATGGTTCTTACTCATTTTCTAGTACTTTGCCTGTGACCCGTGGTGTACCTCAAGGCTCAATTCTTGGTCCCATACTTTTTCTTTTATATTGTACTGATTTAGTAAAAAATATCGTAAATTGCAAGTATCATTTATATGCTGACGACTTACAACTTTATATTTCTGTTACACCTAATAATATGTCTTCTTCAATTACTGGCTTAAAACAAGATCTAGATCGGATAGTTAGCTGGTCCTCTGATAACAGTCTCGTTTTAAATCCAGATAAGTCAAAATTTCTTATTTCCGGGTCCAAACATCAAATTAATTGTATTAAAGCGCATAATCCCACTGTTCAAATTTCAGGTACTGCCATAGAACAAGTTAATGAATGTCGGAATCTTGGCTTACTGTTAGACGGAAGATTAACTTTTGAGAACCATGTTGCACAAACCGTCCGAAATTGTTTCTATAGATTATCTGTTCTATATCGTGTTCGAAATTACATTGACACTGACTTACGTATCAAACTTTGTGATTCACTTATTCTCTCAAAGTTAAATTATGTGGACACAGTTTTCGGAGACTGTTTGCTTGCACGTTCTAAAAAACTAATTCAGCGTATACAGAACGCCTGTGTACGTTTCTGTTTTCCAATTCCACGAAGAGCTCACATCTCCCCATACATAAATAAGCATGGTTTACTTAATATGTCATCGCGTCGCACTCTTAATTTTTCCACTCTTCTCTTTGGAATAATCAAAACTTGCAAACCTGTTTATCTCTTTGATAAACTTGTCTTTTCTGACCGCCATATTCGTTTTGCAACACGACTAATCTGTCCTCGTTATAAAACTACTGCATTTCGTGGTAGTTTCCGTTATGCTGCCACGAAATGTTGGAATAATTTACCTCCACCGTTAAGGAATATCAAATCGATTTTATCATTTAAAAATAGTCTAAAATTATTATTATTAACCGAACAAAAGAAGCTTTAAAAATGGTATGTGCAGTCGTTTTAAATAAATATAAAATTAATATAACTTCTTTCTATGGGCACTTTATTGTATCATTCATGTATGCTTTTGCTCCTCAATTGTTAGAAATACCTATTAGATTTCTATGATATTTATAGAGATATTTCATGAAACTATACAGAAGAAGAACTATGTAAGAATTTAATAATGTTTTCAAATAGCTTGGTTAAATTGTAGTCTTACCTTGTAAGTATTGTAACTATTGTAAGGTAAAATGTATGTTGCTACACCTACCTTTCAGGGGTCACGGAAGACCAGCGCTACAGCAGCGCAAGGTGCTGTAGCATACGCTGAGTGGCTACCTTTTTTAGTACTGTTTTACTAAAATAAAAAATTTTCTTTCTTTCTTTCTTCAATAGATACTTGGTAACCCACAGTTCATATCTACGTAGATATCGCGTATTGTCAATATTATTTGGCCTTAACTCGCAGTTAACGCCGTCGCAATTGACTCGCAGTCAATCCCGACATAATAATAGATAGACAATCGCATTCCATCATATCCATTCACGTAACACATCGTAAATAATATTAGGCGGTAACTCGAAGTTACTGCCGTCGCAATTGACTCGCAGTCCATTCCGACGTAAGTTGTTCTATGATTCACTTGGTAATAAATGTTTAAAACACAAAAAAAAGAAAATATATTTCATTTTTTACTTACCCTCGTAACTTTCGCCATTAGACGAAAAAACATCTAACACACATCATACACACGTATACTTAATACGTCGGTAACGTTTAATTTTGTTACTTTCCTTTATTTTTACTTTGTTTGTCGGAAGGTAAGAAAAGATAAAATTGTATGACGTAAACGAAGGCTAAAATTTTTAAGCCTGTGTAGGTGGTAATGAAATTTTGTAGTAATTAACTACAAAAAAAAATATATTGAAAAGGTTTCAAAATCTCTCGATTAGACAATGTTCTAACGTTTGTCGGAATTATCATAAACAAAATGTCATTATATGGTTTACGTCTATCTTATTAAATTTTCCATAATTTTCGTAAAAGTTCTGGGTGCGACCGATAGGTCATAATCATGGTTGTTACGTTGTCATGTTACGTTTTTGTATACAAAACAAGTAACTGGAGGTATCGGGCCGCAAGATACTCGTAGGCTTCTGTTTAGCAAATTTAAGAATAGAACATGTGGGTAATCTTGAAAATTTTTCTCTCTTAGAAAGAATTAATAATCAAAACAACACTTACTGAAAAGTTTTGAATCCAGTACAATTACACTAACACACGGAGCAAAAACTTATTTTATCGAAAATAATTTTAAATATTTGTAATTTAACTTCAATATTACAACTTCAGGTATAATCTATCTACTTCTTATTGAACATTGCGCTTCGGCATGGGACGCGTGCGTTCACTGCCCCGCACGAAAAAGGAATGAAGCGAATGTCAGCTACAGTGGTGGGGTGAACACGGACGGAAATCGTTTTAAATGGGAGAATCAAATGAATTACTCTTAAATGCGTGCATCGTCTGCCTGGCGAATTAAGGACTACTACTTGTAAACAAATTATATCTGAAGAATGAAGCGACGAAATATAATGACCTCTGTCAACGTGCTTTCTGAAGCATGAAAACGATTTTCAGTTGTTATACCTCTAGCGGTAACCCATCTGGTATAATGATTATAATAAACTAGCTCGCTTGCTAGCTTGCTCGCGATTCTGTCCGCATGTTAAATAAAGTATGTACCAGTGTTTACGTCAAACTGTTAGAATATCAAACAAAAATTTTTAATTTAAAATCGGTTTAGTAGTTTTTGCGTGATGCTCGAAATAATAAACAAACCATGTTTGGTTTGAAACCGCATGAAAATCTGTGATTTGGATTCAAACTGTGATTTGGATTCATAACCTAATATTTTTTTTATAAATACCTTCAATCTACTAACTGACACTTTCAAATTTCTTGGTATCACGATAGACAGGCATTTGAACTGGAAATGTCATATTGAGCTGGTTTGTAACAGATTAAATCGCTTTGTTTATGCACTCAAAAGGTTGAGACAAACTATATCAGTTGAAGCAGCTTTAATGGCCTATCATGGCTATGTCTCCTCTATCCTTGGCTATGGATTGATACTGTGGGGTAATTCTGTAGATATTGACAGGGCCTTTAAACTCCAGAAGAAATGTATCCGCGCAATATGCAACGCTAAATTCGATGACAGCTGTAGACCTCTTTTTAAACAACTTAATATACTACCCCTTCCTTGTATCTATATTAGAGACGTGTGTATTTTTGTTGCCTTAAACCCAAATTATTGGAAAACTCGTGGAGAAGTTACGTTACGACAAACAAGATCAAAGATTATGAATTTACTGTATCAACCTCTTGCTAGGAAAGACATTTACAAGAGGAACATATTTAATATGAGCATTTTGTTATTTAATAAGCTACCTGACAATTTTAAAATTATGACTAAAGATGCACTGAAAAATTGTTTGACAAAATGGCTATTAAAACATTGCTTTTACAGTGTGAAAGAATTTCTAGATTTTAAAGTTAATGAATAGTTTAATTTTGACATCTTTAATATTGACACACTGTATATAATTTTAATTCACATTAGATATATTTGCATGCTTACGTGTAAGCTGAAAACACTGTACTCTTCTAACTTAAGATCCTCAACTACTGTTTTCTTGCGAATAAAGATATTTTGTATTTGTATTTTGTAACAAAATGAATTTACAATTTTATAATAGTAGAGAAGAGCACAATAGCCATGAGCGTTTTCATATTCGATAGTTTTTGTTCACAACGAAACAGTATTTACATGAAAATGTCAGTAATTGTTACAGATTAACTTGGCATGATTTCGTAATTCGCTTACTGACCTTCGAATTCGTGCATCCTGAATGCAGTAATTACCATTACGTTCACATTCGCGCAACAACATTTATATTTCATTTTTGTACATACAATTTTTTGTTAATATTTGCACAGAGCCGGTTAAAGGGGCCAGTTTTAAAAACTTCTTTTTTAATAGCCTGATTTTAATATTTTTGTAGCTTGAGAGGCGGGTAACGGTACGAGAGGACATCCTATCTTTTATTAAATGCATCTGAAAAAACATCTTAAAAAATCTTATTCCTCCCCTTTCTGACAAAATTCTAAAATTAAAATTAACAATTTCTCAGTTGTCTTTGTTCAAAAAGATCAAAAGAATTTTAAAATCACCTTTCATGAAAAAAAAAACAAAACAATCAATCGTGTTAAAGCTCATAGCATCGATCGATAGAAAAATCATGCGATGTGCAAGAGATTTTTAAACGATAAGGTCTGCATTCGGGAAATTATTTTTAAAGCATGCGGGTTGCGGGACTATTCGAAAATTGACCTAATGTTTTAGCTTTTTAGGGTTCCGATACCAAAATGGTAAAAAAAAGGAACCCTTATGGTGCCGCTCTGTCTGTCTGTCCGTCTGTCTGTCACACCTCTATATCTCAGCAACCACTTATGCTATCAACCTGAAATTTGGAATAGTTTTAGAATATAGTTGCCCAACTTAATTGCACAAGAAAAAATTTTGAAAAAAGTATGATTATTAATATAAAGGGGGCCAAAATAGGGGGGGCCAAATTTCAAATTGTCGCTACTAGGTCGAGTGGGGTATCATATGAAAGGGCTTTACTTGTACATTTTAAAATATATTTTTGTATTTTTTTAAATTTCTTAGTTTTAAAGTTATGATGAAAAATGTCAAGAAAAATACCATTCCCCCCCCCCTTATCTCCGAAGTTTGAGTAAGGAAAAATCTGAATTAATTACAGTTGACAGAAGTTTATATAAACTTTACAGCAAAAATAAAACGATCTTTCTAAGTTGCACAGTTTTTCATAAATCTGCAAAAAACCTTTACAAACAAATTTAGTTTTGCGGTCCTGAAAATGGACTTTATTGCTTCCAAAAATACTATAGGTATATCGGAACCCTCGGCGCGCGAGTCCGACTCGCACTTGACCGGTTTTTTTTATCGAAGTATCTGGCAGGAATTTGCTTTTTGCCGGGAAGAATGGAAGAAGGAAGGGATACCTTGCGTACTGCAGTGGCACGTTGTATGATAACATCCCATACGAGTAATACGGTCACTGCGGGACGGGGAGCTCCAACCACTATTCCAGCTGTTGCTGGAACTATATGGAGGGGAAGTACCTTAGTCACCACGCTTGTCAGCGTTATGGCTGGCACCATGGACCGCGGTAGTTGGTGACCGCAGTATGTAAGATGGTACGATAAACGGAAAGACGCTGCTGCCCATCCTCCGGTTTATAAACCCTTAGTCGCCTCTTACGACACCCACAGGTAGAGATGGGTTGGTACTATTCTTTGAGGGCACCACACGGGATGATAATAATAAACTTACCGATCCGCATGCAGGCTATCGACCGAGTTGTTGACCAATGGAAATGCGGCCTTCGGTTTCCTAATAACACCATTTGAAATGGTTCCATTTGTTCAGACTTGTCTTCTAGTAGAAGATCAAACAAGGCGAACCTTGCACCTAAACCTGCTGGGATGAAACTTGGCAGGAGTCAAGTCAAACCCATAGGTAACATATTAGAAGTGGTGCTCCCCAGCAGGACGGGTGTAAAATAAGGGATCAAAGTTAAAGCTAAGTAAAACATTTTGAAAAACTTCCATCCCTTTTTTTCCCCCTTGGGGGATGAGTTTTGGAAAATCCTTTCTTGGGTGGTGTTTGTGGCATGCAATAAATTAGCATACTAAATTTCACACGTATAGCTAAAGCGGTTACGGATAGACGTCAGTCAGTCAGGACATATTATTTTATTGACTTTTAGTGAATTATTCTCATCCAAGTTTGACACTCGAATTACTAACCGTTCTGACGATAGAGCAAAATAAAAAAATAAACGTTTCTTGTATGGCGACCCCCCCTTATTATTTAATTATAAGGTGATATATTTGTTTAAAAAATACAAATTCTGTGAAATTTTCAACCAGCTACCTATAGATGTCGGTTCAACAGATAAAATTTTCAACCGAGTAAAAAACTACATATATATTTTTGACATCGCGTCCTGCCGGGGCGCACCACTTCTAATATGTTACCTATAGGTATGTACTTGAATTGTGCCAAGTTTCATCCCAGCAGGTTTTGGTGCAATGTACCCCATACAAGCTCGGCCTTAGATCTCCTACTATACCGTATTCTTGACCGAGACCCCGCGGCCTTTACAATCCAGCTCTCGCGTCGCTTCGATCCAACGATTGAGTCGTTCGTTATGTTCCACGCTATTGGTTTATGCATTCCAATTGTATGTTGTATGGATTTTATGTATATGTCCTCGTACATCCTTTTTTAAAGCAATAATGCTGATTGTTTACTATCGGTGCCAGTTCTTGGCTTTTTCCATAATACAAATCTTGTTTGGATAAACCAAATAAAATGTATTGCTCGTGTTTTTCTATGAAGTGTTTTAACAACAAAGTATTTTTCTCGTTCCGTCTTTCCGACACCGGATATTGTCTTGAACTTTAAGAACACTTTTATTTGCTTAGCGAATATAAGATGCTTAACTTTTAAAACCTACATGAATCTACTTAAAGATAACATTTTTAGTATAGTATAGATACTCGTAGAGTCCTGCCGATCCTGCTTCCTGACCCTTTTAAAACTTCTGGTCCTGTTCCAATGTCCTGCCGAATCCTGAAGATTCCTTAGCTAGATTTCCTAGCCCTAGTTCGACTGACTAATCTATCAGTTTGTTGAAATACTGATCGACATCGATCGTTTATCGTATAAGATCTGATCAATGGCTGACGTCTGTCATCTGGATGTCAAAAGATGTTTAAAAAAATTCCCTTCATTTCTTGCAATCTTTTCTATGTTCTATATACTTAATATATCTTCTTTAACTTATTTCTGCCCTCCTTTCTTATCTTTATTCCTATCTCTATTCTTTGGGTACTCCTGTTATTAATAAACAAAGGAATACGTTCGTGTTCTCATTTATTCCCTAATGCCCTTTCATAATAAAACTAATCTTTTGCTATTATGACGCTTAAAGGTGGTTCGTAAGTAAAAGGTACTTATATTCTACTACGTACGTATTTTCTACTTACTAAATTTTAGGTCATCATCGTGATACCCAATTAGAATAGAATAGAATAGAATAGAAAATCGTTTATTTCACAAATAACATAATTAAGTTTTTACAAAAGTTTAACAAACATTTGGTAGCTGTTATAGCGAAAAAGGACATACTCAGCCTTGTGCCGCAACTGACGTCGCGGCGCTGATTTTCAGTATGCCCAAAAAAGGGTATGTGAGGCAACGCATCGAAGGATAAGACAAACATAAATAGGTACATGTTTAAAGCTTATAATATAAAATAACATCATATTAATTATAAATAAAAAGATAGGTATTATAAAATAATAAAAATACTCAAATAAATTATATAAGTACAACTATTTTTCATATCTAATATATACATACAGTTGAACACAGAAAATACTACTTAAATAAAAGATTGTGATAAAAGAAAATACTTCAATTTAATTTTAAAAGTTGCTATTGTCTGTGCTCGTCTAATTGGGGGTGGGATATTATTCCAGCATTTCGTGGCAGAGTATCGAAAACTGCCACGAAATGCAGCCGTTCTGTGTCTTGGACATGTTAAGCGTACAGCCTGCCTTATATGTCTTGACGAAAAGGTTAGCTTATTGTAAAGGTAAGGAGGTTTTTTATTATGTATGACACCAAAGAGCAAAGTTGCAAAATGTAGCATTCTACGAGCATCCATCTTTAAAATGTTGTGCTTTTCTAGATAAGGTGTAACATGTGTTCTCCTAGGAATCGGAAAACAAAACCTAGCACAAGCATTTTGTACACGCTGTATGAGATTTTTAGTGCGCTTTAGTAAACATGAGCCCATGACAGTATCTGCGTAGTTAAATTTAGAGAGAACTAGGCTGTCACAAAGCTTTATTCTTAAGTGTATATCAATATATTTACGTACACGGTACAGGACTTTCAACCGGTAGAAGCAGTTTTGAACTGTTTGCAAAACATGTTTTTCAAAATGCAGAGGGCCATCCATAAGGACGCCTAAATTACGAGCCTCCTGTACGTACTCCAAGCTTGAATCCTCGACTGTTACTTGCGGTGCGTTAGTTAAAATATTTTTAATTATATGTTGGGAGCCTAAAATTAAAAAATTTTGATTTATTAGGATTTATAATAAGACTATTGCGTTTACACCATTCAACAACATTGTTTAAATCTGCATTTAATTTAGCAACGGCATTATTGGTATCTGAGGGTTTGAAAGAAATATAAACCTGCAAGTCGTCGGCGTACATATGATATTTACAGTTCTTAATGTTATTTATTACGTCAGCGCTATATAGAATAAAAAGAATGGGCCCCAGAATCGATCCCTGAGGTACTCCCCTGTTAACTGGCCTAGCCTCAGATAACAATGTTGAACCGTCCAAATTACGCACTTCTACACACTGTGAACGCCCACTTAAATAACTACAAAACCATCTTACAGCATTATTGTCAAATCCATAGAAGGCAAGCTTTGAGAGGAGGAGGTCAATATTGATTGTGTCAAATGCACGAGAGAAGTCAAGCAAAGTAAGTATAGTCCCTTCCCCAACGTCTTGTGCAGCAAGAATATCATCGACTACGTTTATTAATGCCGTGGCTGTACTACGCCCCTTTCTAAACCCGGATTGCTTATCAGGTAAAATGCAATTTGATTCAAGAAAATGTGATACTTGTAAACTGACTGCTTTTTCTAAAATTTTTGACAACAATGGCAAAATACAAATCGGTCTGAGGTCTTTGACATTAGTAGGCGGAGTTTTTTTATGAATAGGTCTTACAACAGCAATTTTCCAGTAGTCGGGAAATACACCTGTTTTTAATGATTGATTGACTATGAAAGTTACACTTTTTAATGTTCTAGGCAGTGTCAATAGCAACATCTCAAGCGATATTCCATCCAAACCCATTGCATTTGTTTTAAAAGAATTTATAATGTTGCTTACTTGTGTTTCTGTGAGAGGCTTTAAACTAAAAATATTTGTACAAAATCTGTTGAATTCAAAGTAAGTTAACTGAGAAATCTGAACATTGTTTTTAACCGGAATATCAAGAAAATGAAAATTGATAGTATTAGGGTCATTCAAATGCGGAGGTAAAGTAAAATCTTTGTTTTTAAAATCGGCTATATTTTTTCTTATATTATTCCATAAAACTCGGGGGTCACGTATATTAGTAGTAATATTTTGGTTAAAAAATGCGCATTTTTCACGATCCAAAGCAACCAATACAATTTTTTTAAGTTCCTTGTAATATTCCTTGTGGGAATCCGAATCAGTGCGATGGTATCTTTGGGAAGCTTCATTACGCAACTTAATCATTTCCATTATATTATATGTTAACCATGGATATACACGCTCTTTAATATAAATGACTTTTTCCGGCGCATAATGGTCAAATAAGAGCAAAATATAAGTAGTGATAGCCGTGACTGAATCATTTACATTGGTGGACAAGAGGCGCTCCCAATTTACATTAATTAAATCGGAATTAAAATTTTCCACATCTATATCCTTAAGTGGACGATAAGTTACGAAATGAGAAAGAGCTTTTTCTTTTTTTATCCGTAGCTGGAAAGTTATAAATGCATGTCTACTTAAATCTGGGATATAATCAACACAAATGTTATAAACAGGAGCCGTAGAACACACTACATCTATCAATGACTCGCTGTGATCCGTGAAATGTGTAGCGCTGTCAATATACTGCGTAAGGTTTAAGCAATGCAAAAAATCAAGAATTTTTTTGAAATTAGGATCTAAAGAGTTAAGTAAATTCACATTAAAATCCCCTACTAGTATTATTTGATCGAAGGAGTAAAAACTAGAAACAGTGTCTGTAAGAGCATCAAAAAAGTTATCAGCATTTACCCACTGAGGGCGGTAGGCAGTGCCAATAGCCAGTTTAGTACCACGTATGGAAAGACTAAGCCACATTTGTTCTATAGAAGGAGTCAAAGGATGCGGTAACACTCTCGCATTTATACCTTGGCGGATGTAAAAACCAACGCCCCCGCCACGATTCCTGTTGCCTGGAGGACGAGGTATGTGTCTGAGACGGTAGCCGGGTACTTTGGGAGCCCGTGCCTCCTCTCCAGTTCGCAACCACGTTTCATTGATAGCCATGACATCTACTCTATGGCGCAACATGGCCGCTATGAAGTCATCGTGGTGGGTGCCCAAGGACCCAGGGTTAAGCAGGCCAATTGAGAAGTTTTTCTTGCTTAAAAATTGTATAACATAAGACTGCGACTTCTCGCAATATTTGCAACTTTGTAACAAAAGTATAAGAACTTCGGTGTGGCGCCTGCTAAGTAAATATATTTCTAGTTTATAAGCACATAATAAAGTAAAATAATGATGAAACAAAAAAGTACATGAGCATGAGAAAATAATTAAATAATTAATATAATATATATTTCCCTTTATAATAAAATAATGCATAAGATAGAAAAAAGAATGTACTATAATATTTGGTTTTGAATAAATGTAAGTAATTTGCGATGTCACATACCAAATAAAAACTCTAACATCGATAAGTTTAGAATAATAATAAAATAAACTCAAACAAACGTGCAACACAAAACAGTGTTCTAAAAAATTTAAAAAGTTTAGGCGAAACACTTGCACTAAAACCTTAAGTGCGACCAACAGGTTTGTCGCCAAAAACCTTAGTTAAATCCGCCTCTGTACGAATTCTATACACTGGATCAGATTGACTTCGGCGCGCTAAGATAGCGCCGTTTCTGGTCCAGACGTACTTCCAGTCCTGGCGCTGCTTCTCCTCTCTAGCTTTGTAGAATAGTTGCCTGTTGTAGCGTGTAAGCCGCTCGTTCACATAGAAGCGTCGTGGTTCACCCGGTAGACCGAGTCCGCTGGTGTCAGCGCTTCGCCGAACACGTGCCGCTCTGAGCAGCTCATCGCGCTGTACACGGCGCAGCAGACGCACCACTAAAGCGCGCGGAGCACCCCTCGTGTCACCGCCGTCGGAAGAAGCAGCGTCACGTCGCAAGCCCATTCGTGCAGCACTGACTACATCACGTTCATCGATGTTCACTCCTAATTTTTTACTGACAAGAGCCACCAAATGTACAGGGTTTTCGGAGCTTGATTCGGGGAGGCCGGAGATCTCGAGGTCGTTCTGAAGAAGTTCCTGGTCGCGCTGGTTAAGCTCTATTTTGAGTTGTTCTATCACTTCACTTTCAGCATTTTGTGGTTGCTCATATTTATTTTCCATTTCCATTAACCAAAGAATAATCGCTATTGGAAAGGGTTCCCTAAGGATTTGCTCACAAGATGTGGTATTTTTTGGGGGAGAGCAGGTACAGTCGGACAAGAAATATGTGTTCAGTCACTTACTAGTCAGTCGTATTTTACAATATTATATGCATAACCTACGTTTTAAAATAATTAAATTCACTAACTTTTAAGGCAGCTGCAACATAACAACATGGTTGAGTTTCCCTTCTGACAGTTTAACTAACGCTTAACTTTAAGCTATATTTTAGTGTCACAAGAAAATCCCGACGCAAAATGTCACTTTCGCAAAATGTCACGATCTCAGAAGCTGATAGATCATTTTCTAGGCTGACCGCACCGTAGTCCGCTAGTAAGCGTGGCGTCTAGCACATATTGACCGCATATGGTACATTGAAGGACACTGAGAACCCTTAGTTGCCTTTTACGACATCCATGTAAAGTAAGGGATGGTATTATTAGCAGGCACCCACACAGATAACGGGGACACGTAGAAAACCATATTATAGTCCCCACGTGAAATTCTCACCCCATCACGTACAGCTTACGTCAGGATCCCGCTTTAGCCAAAATCAACCTGAAACGGA
Source organism: Athrips mouffetella (assembly GCA_947532105.1). Lineage (NCBI taxonomy): Eukaryota > Metazoa > Arthropoda > Insecta > Lepidoptera > Gelechiidae > Athrips > Athrips mouffetella. The sequence continues at coordinate 29,501,354 of OX383968.1, read as the reverse complement.
CGATGTGCAATGACACAGGCATACCATCGTTTTAAGTTAATCAGCCGTATTTCAGAACGAAAATGAGAATTTTTATTGTGGCTGCAAAATTACTTTCATCAGCGAAAACAGTCAAGAGCAGACTAGCCTCTACAGCTGTTGAAATAAGATCAGCATTAAGTCCATCTGTCAAGATTTGTGTGCTTATGACTCGAGCAGAGCAAAGATGGAAAAATCACCAAATAAATATAAAGGAATAATATACCAACCCTACCTGCAAAAATGAACCATATTCTATACATAGATGCAAAGCGGGCAGCCCGGAAATAATGCCGTCCCGGGATCGACCCGGCGGACGGCGCGGCCAATTAACGGCAACCTGCCCTCTAATTACTATTGCCTATTGGTCCGGATCAAATTATCCACCAACCAGGAAACAACTAGCTCAAAGACATTTTGGCAAAAAGAATTTTGGCCATGATTAAGGAGCTGAGAAGGGAGAGGGAGAGGAGTTATCTCGAGTACATTGTTGTACGAAACATTGCGTGACGGCGCGCGGGGGTGAAGATCGAGTCAGCGGGACGGGATATGTTGCTAGACTTCTAGTCTACAAAGGTATTGTAGGTATACTTTTTCTTGGATAGAGGAAATTACATAAACCCCGCCTCCTTTCATGACGTCATGTACCAATTGATTGTCACACGGCCCGACAGGCCCTACTCATATCAACACCTACTCTATCTTCTCTCCTCCACTCCACTGAGAAGATAAGGATTCAGCGAAGAAGATTTGGGTTCAGTTTTCTAGACGAAAAAATAAAGCAATTCGTTTGGTTAATTTTTCACGTCTATTGCTAAGTATCTTCGCGTTGCTCTGGTAGATATGCGCCTTTAGCATCATCATTCACGAATCGAACATTTATCAAAAACAACCACGTTGTAATATCTCAGGATAGTTAATGGTTATAGCTTATAAACCCTGTCGACCAACAATTGAATAGCCTTTGCCGAGTGCACAGACAAAGCTGGTCGATTATCAGTGAAGTAAAGATTCGATCGGCTTATTAAATCGATCAACCAATATAGCAGATCGCTCAACGATTGGTCGACCTGCCAATGTTGTTCTATGCTCGATCAATGGCAGATCGCCTTGGTGGTCATATCACGATTTGATCGACGTTGTATGATCTATAATAACAATATTACTTATATCCTGCTTATATCTACCAATATTACAATTTATCAAGAATTACCTCCTTGATGCCTTAATGACAAAAGATAAATACTAAAATTAGCTGGTGCCCGCGACTTCGTCTACGCAGGATTAATTGTAGCTTTGTGTTTTTCTTTTAGTTTCATTCAAATCCATTCAGTAGTTTTTACGTGAAAGAGTAACAAACATCCATCCATACTTACAAACTTTCGCGTTTATAATATTAGTAGGATTCTTATCTCGAAATATCCCCTAGATGGCTACATATCTCGGTTCTAAGGCAATATCCCTGTGTATGGTCCCCCTGGAAGCTAGAGGAGTAGCGTATACAGAGCATCTTTAAATTATGAAAAAGGTGTCCCGCGGGGTACGTAAAGCGAACATGTGAAGTGAGGTTGTGAAACGGATTTTATGGTAAAGTCACCCGCACTACATCTTATTTATCATACAGCGTGAATTTTCATTGGTTTTGCTCTCCAAGCAAAGTGATTCTACTCATGGTAACAAGCAACAAGAAAAAAATTTTTTACTTGTAAAAATTTTTTCGTCTCCCTGTAGTAAAGTGGTCACGTGATCAACTAATTTTGTATGGGAAGGCGAAAAATGTTTTTTTGGGTAAATATATTTTTCTTTCGCGAACGTTGCTTGTTATCATGAGAATCACTGGGCTTCAGGAGTATAACCAATGAAAATTCACGCTGTAAGTATAAGAAAACCTACAAATAGAACTGTTCTGAACATCAGCCCACTGGAATTGAAAACGCGATCGTAATTTTAGATTCTAACACAAAATTTCTAACAAAAAAGGTATTCAAAAACCTCATAACGGAAATACATAAATCACGAGATGGCATCGGGATAAGTACGAAGCGGCGGGCAGTTTATTTATCGGCAACCTATTGCGAAGTAAATGCTTAAATAATACAAAGTATATAAATTACGTGTGCGGTCGGTTGAACAAAGAGGAAATTGAAATATTCTCCGCAATGTGTCGCCGGGGGATGCGAAAAGTGGAAATCCAGATACTTCGCCGCTTTTCAGAAGATGCCTAGTGGATCGGAAGTCTTATTTTTCTCGTGGTTGAAATTTTGCTATCTTATGCATTATTTTAACAAAGCTCCGAACCGATGGCCGATAAGGCGTAAAGGTTCTAGAGTAGCGACCACGTACCGGAAGAGGAAGCGTAGGCAGGCCCCCCACAAGGTGGACCGACGATCCGGTCAAGGTCGCGGGAAGCCGCTGGGTGCGAGCAGCGCAGGACCGGTTGTCATGGAGGTCTTTAGGGGAGGCCTATGTCCAGCAGTGGACGTCTTTCGGCGGATATGATGAATAGTCAAGACATGGCAGGAGCAGATTAAGCTGACTGTAGCACCTACAGTTATTAAAATAAGAACGGAAATTCCAATGTGTCTAGCTTAAGTTAATGTTGACTGTACTACCGCTTCTGAGTAATAAATAAATAAATAATTTCATTTACTTCAAGCTTAATAAGCTGCTAATATTATGGCAGCGTATCAGAAACTGCGAGAAAACACTGCTGCATACGACCTACTTTAAAAGTCGAGTCCGTTTGTGCCATTCAAATATTCATCTAGTTAACATTATCACTGTTAATAATTTTAATATACTATGAAATATGTTGTTATAGTGTCGTAGAACACACAGACATACTGTCTGTATAGGGATTACAGTCCCAGAGACGCTACCTTTTGAGTCTCCGAGCTCATTCCAAAATGAGAGTAATTGAAGCTTAGATGTTAAATTACGAGCAAGAGATGCCTTAATACCTGAAGCTAAAATTAAGCCCATAAAGAATTGTCTGTCACATTCTAATTAACGCTCAACATAGCTACGAAAATAAACGTAATATCTCTGGAGTTCCTGGAAAACTTATCACCCTAACTCGGTTAACGAATGCGTTGGCTGTAATTAGAGCTTAATTCTACAAAACAACATACATTTATTACTTAACTCGTACCAACGGTTATTTTAGGCCTTTTAGGGTTTTTTTTATTTTGGGTGTGGGCCTGTATTACGACTAGGTACAAACTCAAACTCATTTAATCATTGTTGGATATTAAAATCTCTTAATGACATCAGCTAAATTACATCGCTTCACAAACAAAATGGCTCCATGGTGGGAAAAAAAGAAGCGACACTAACAACCCACGCGCTCTTTTAAATATGTTTGAATGTTCAGGGTTGATACAATAAATATAAGTCAATTTGAATTTTGAATTAGCCTGTTAGAACCCCAGCCTAATCCCATGGATTTTTCTCTTCCAGGTAATCTGATATTTTACAGTTTTAAATACAGTCAAGAGCAGGTCAAGGTCAACACAGCGGATCTCCCAAATAAGAAAGGTAAAAAGTCCAATGTGTCAGACTTGATATGCTCTTCATTGCTCTAGCGTAGCGTAGCATAATCGATCAGAGTCTAGTCTGTCTAGTCACTAGACTTTTTAGGACATATAATAGGTCGGACCTTAGATAAATGATTCGGAGCGCAGCGAATCATTTATCTAAGGGTCGGACATATATTTAGTTTGATATACAAAACAAAAGGTTCGAAAATTGTTCGTCTTAAATGTCGTCCGATTTCATAATTAGATTTGTTATACTTTTTCACAGATGATATTTTTCGAAAATTAAATTTATCCTTCTGTTAGCTTAATGTCTTCCCAATTATGCTTAAAAAAAAAGTTGGATATTTAATTACAAAAAAAAATGCAAAAATTTTAGTACTGAATATGAGTTTACCTAAAATTCGCTATACAAAACGGTAAAGACCTATTACATTCAGCTGCCGGTGGTAAATATACGTGAAAAAGCTAGAGATACGTGAAAGACAGATTAAAAGAATAAACAACCTTAAATTAAAATGTCTTTAAAAAAGTAGAAGTTTGACTTTATCATGTTACATCTTGAACCCTTGGTGTCCAAGCAAGGTCGCTGGGATCAAATTAAAGTCCCGACAAAACGTCTCAAGTTAGCGCCGGCAACTTTTAAGTAGCTCCCGCAACTATAATTCGTAAACAAACTTGGCACGCCTGTAACTTTATCCTTTGGTGGGCTGCTTCAACATTCTAATTAATGTTTCACTTAACGCTCTGCCGGCTTCCTTTCTGCTTTGTCGTTTTTTTATTAAGTAAATATCATAATAATCACCATATCATTATATCATAATAATTCACCCCATATTACTCGATAAGCTTTACGGCCTAGGAATTAGGGGAATAGCTCACAGTTGGCTACAATCCTATCTGTTGAATAGAAAACAATGTACCCAAATAGAATACCTAAACAACAAAAATGAAGTTGAGACTGTACAATCGGATATGCGAGTAATGAATTGTTCGATACCTCAGGGTAGCGTCCTTGGATGCACCCTCTTCTTGGCGTATATTAACGACCTACCCAAAATATCCAATTCTCTTAGCGTCCTTTTTGCTGACGATGTGTCCTTATTATTTGAATATAACCCTACCGATGTAAATATACAACATATTACTGAAACGTATGATAAAATTAATACTTGGCTACAAAATCACAACTTAGAGTTAAATAATAAAAAGACAAAAATTATACAATTTAGACCCTATCAAAAAGCTCCTACTGATCTAAAAGTTATCTCGCGTACCCTACAGGTTGAAGAAGTTAGCTCGTGCACTCTGCTAGGATTAGATATTGACACTCACGTGAATTGGAAAAACCACGTAGAAAAACTGAAAACTAAATTTTCACAATTTATATTTGCTCTAAGCGTGCTAAAATGCAATACCAATATAGACTGTGCTTTGTCCGCATACTATGCTTATGCATTTGCATGGCTGCGGTACGGTGTCAGCTTATGGGGCCATAGCACAGATGCCAAAGATCTATTCATCATCCAGAAAAAATGTATTCGCATTATATTCAATATACGACGAAGAGAAAGCTGCAGACCAATATTTATAAAAAACAAAATTCTAACTTTTCCAGCCATTTATATTTTCGAAACGGCTTTATTCGTCAGAAAGAATATACACCTGTATGAGTTCACAAAAAGTGCACGCCGAAAAGACCGCTTGGCGCTCCCTGCTCCCAAGTTAGAATTATATAAAACAGGCCCCTACTACAGCTCGATCATAATATACAACAAAATTCCTGACAAAATCAAATCCATAGAAAATGATGTTTCCTTTAAAAGACAACTTAAAAATGTACTGATAGAAAAATGTTACTATACAGTCAATGATTTCATTAACGATACTGAACCCTAATATTAAACTGACCGGTTGGATCCACTGCACAACAATGTTAAAATCGATTTCTAATGAGTTAGGTAGATTGTGATATTTGTGACATATTTTATTTCTATTTTTTTTATATTTAACTTTTAGGTAAATGACATAACAATTAGTTTTATAATTTATTCCTTCTTTTTTAACGACATTTTGTGGATGGATATTAATTCAACAATTTAATTTAACAATGTAATCTGGACTAATAATAATAATGAAATAATTAATTTAATGATAATGATATTGTTAACTTCAAATGCATGATCATTCTTATTCAACATGACATTAAAGTGATGAACGTTAAAGATATTGTTAGTCTAAATTGCTATACCCTAATTTGACAGGGTGCATGTACTTTACCTTTAAGCTATATTTAAGACCTACTTACTTGTACGTGACTGCAATAAATGAATAAACTAAACTAAACTAATAATAATATATTTATTAAGTTTTAAGTACCTAAGTTCAACATGTTTGTGATTTTTGATGTACACAATGTTTTAGATTTTTTACATATCACCTAAGGCTTAATTTGTACACATAACTAAAGGCAAGTATCAGCTGAAAAACAGGTGACATCCATGCTAGGTCATAAACCTGTGTTATGGATGCCGGCCATTTTTTCGGGTAATAAAGCATCACAGTTAAATACTTTTTGTCTCATATTATAAGCCAATTGCCCATGCTACGGACTTTTATAATACATACATAAAATCATGCCTCTTTCCCTGTGGGGCAGGCAGAGACCACAGCCCTCCACCTGCTACGATCTTTTATCAACTCTTACACGCTCGTCGGTTTAGGGTACTTTTAATCTCATTTATAATAGTACTTTTAAACCATATTCAAGGGCAATTAGCGGATCGAAAACACTGACTCACAAGTTGGCCCTAATCTAGGATTAGGTCTGGTTTTCCCTCTGGGTTTCGGAGTTCGGAAAACCAGTGCCCTCATCAAATCCCTTACGTATCCGACTCCGTAAAAACATAACATAACCAAGCCTCCCAGCAAAGTATGCCGAATTAGTCTTTGAATTCAGCTAGGTGTGTTCGTGGCTTAAAGCAATAACGATAAGCTCATGACAACTTTTTGAGAAATACATATTTCCAGCGAAATACAAGAAACACATTGTAAAAAGCCGACTCTTAAAGTAAAGCCGTGCTGTAGTGGTTTCTTGCCGTTTCTTTTACATACGATAGTAGATTCGTTTTATTTGCATTGTATACTGCATGTTATGGATGACATTCAATAAGTATTCTGTAAAGAATGAATAAAATAATCTCAATCTATTATTGAAGGATAAACGGGCGGAGAGTTTCCATTTGCAAAAAAAAAAAATCATAAAAAAAGCGCCTTTTTATCTGGAAATTAAACGTCACTTCATTTTAAATGGGAGTTGAAGTTTAGTGTAGTGTTTTTTAAAATGTCGTTATTTACGTAAGAGAATGTCATGACTCGTAAGCGAAGCGAAGCAAGAGATGTATTGGATCCCAAGGCAGTGAGGAGCGGATGGAATACATAATCTCGATATCTGATATTCCTCGACGTCCGGTGTTCGTGGGGAAAATATAAAATTCGTCAGAAATTCAAAGAAAAAACTGTTGTGCTTTATCTGCGCGTCAGTTCTCTTTCATAACATTTTTTATTCACTCCCGACGCATAGTCGTAAATTCTGGAACCTTTTTATAAAACACAGTACCGAGAATACAGTTGCTGTGGTACCCTAAGAATTTATTGAAGGTCTGGGAGGAATTTACGTTCGATCACCTTAAAGTTGGCAGATAACAAATGGTGATGTTCTGAAATAAAAATACATGTTTTGCTTTTGTTAGTCTCTAGATTTTATATTTTGTCGTTTACATGGAAGAAATTTCAGACAAGGTCATCCGATCAAACTAGGCAGCCCTGTACTGGACGGATGTACAAACATGAATAAATAAGCAAGATTCAGACACAGAGCTACCACCTATTATAGTTCATCGCAAAAACTATGGCCCGGGCGGGATCGAACCCGATACCTTCGCGCAGAAGACAGGTGACCACCAACTACGCCAACAGGCCAAGTATTATACAGGCATTTTATGGGCTATCTGCTCGATTAATTAGTGTTCGCTGCGATCGAACCGCTACTACCGTCAGCTGATTGGCTACGCGAGGTGTGAACCGTGAAACCGAACGCTATCGATTTCGCGTGCTACGTGAAACGGAACGACCTGCGCTCGCGCACTCAACCGGAAACTTAAATGGCTCTAAAGACGTCTTTTGTACTAAATTGAAGCTTCCGGATGTCGGCTATCATCCTTATTATCAGTCAGTTTAGTTTTATAGTTAGTTAATTTGGTTACACATTTTTTCGTATTTTTGCCGATAAAAGACAATATTATTATTATTAATCTTTATTATCAGGCACAAACCCATACACAATATACAAAAAATAAATAAAAAGTAAAAGAACAACATACACAATAAATTACTTGGAATTTGGGCTCCGGTGCATCGCTGTTCAATGCTTTGTAAACACATTCATTATATCTTCATTAACAGCGGTTAGTATTGCGTTATTACTAGTACGTATTCTTTACCAGAAGCATGCAATCGCGATCGCATAGAAGATTCGCATATTGTCAAATTTCACGAATAATCAATTTAGCCAAGACACAGATAATATAATACTATACTAGTACAGATGCCTCACGTCATAGAACGAATTTGTGGCGAAAATTGTTCGGGCTATTTTTTCCATAAGGTATTTTCTTAGAATAAATTGATATCTGGATGTTAAAATTGAATTAATGTCATAGATTACACCTTTACCTACCAACCTAGTGGTAACATTTAGTTTAATTATTAGAAACAAAAGGGCCAAATGAATTCGGGCTATTTACTCCGTCGAAAAAACCGTAGTACGGAATGGGACCCCATGGTCAAGATGAAATTAAAATAAGCAAGAGCGTAAATTGGTTGCTGCCAGCGAAGTAGCTCGTGAAATCGTGTGGCTCAAGAGACTGTTCGCTGAGATATCAAACTTAAAGAGTATTCCAACTCTGAAGGTAGACAATGATGCAGCTATCAAGATCTCGCATAATCCGAACTTCCATCAGAGGACAAAGCATATTGCTATACGGCACTTCTATGTCCGAGAGCTTGTCGCAGAAGGCGAACTCAAAGTAGAATACTCGTATGTCCCAACCGAGTTCCAGTTGGCAGATATCCTCACAAAGGCGCTGCACAAGCCACGTCTTGTGTCTATTGGTGACCAGATTGGCTTGATACACTAAGAGTCATACAAAAGGGAGGATATTAAGGAGATTTGTATCAACTCTTCAAAGCCTTCTTTTAGTATAGATTTATGATGTAAATTATTCATAGCAACGGTTGTTGATTGTCATGTAAATAAAACAATACACGTAATTTTTCCTGCTAACTACGGACTTCTGATTTTATTGTAGATATGCATAATCATATCATGGTAGCAGATATTTGAAAGCATATTTGGAAACAGAAATTGACTTACCTACATGTAAGCTAAAAGCGACACTGACAAGGGCTGCTTTCACAAAAACAATTCCAATTAAACTTGATCCGCTGCTCAGAATCAAACGCAGGTACACAACACAATGAGCTCAAAAACAATAGATATTACCTACAGTCTTTCTCATTAACAACAATGAAGATTAAATACCCAAAAACAAATCTTCGACTGAAAGCTGAGGTTGGAATAAATTAAGCTATTTCTGCCTCTAATGAAAGATGTTGCTAAAGTATGAAATATTAAAAAAGTTTCATCTCAGCGGGCGTGGAAGTTTTGTTCGACGGCTTATTTATCATAGCTGAACAAATTTTGAAGGCACTTTACGTTTTTCGTTGTTATAGTAAAATACTAAACCGAAGTTGGTATAGAATAATTAATGAACAATATTTCTGTCAATCGCTTTAGTGCAGCACAGGTAATTAAATAGACTCTGGGGCGCAGGAAGAGCATCTTTTTTAAGAGAGGAAAGTGGCCTATTAGATCGACAAAACGTTGGTCTGCTTGCTAATGTGCAACTTGGCAGGTTCGGTACAGTCGAAGAGAAATGTGGTAACGTCATAGAGTACAACGTAAAAATAGAAGTTAGCTATGTAATTAAAAAACGACAAGTCTTCCTTAAGTCGGGGAAGAAAAAGGTTTATATATTCTTTATTGCACACAAATAACATACAGTTTTTAAATGAAAATTGTTTACAAAGGCGAGCTTATCTCTTTAAGAGATCTCTTCCAGCCAACCTATTAGGTGTGGAAGAGTGTCATTAAAGCGGGCACAGGAATGTGCATTAATATTCGTGATAAGAAATTTTAAAATACACTTTTAAATTAAAATTAATTTTAAAATACAGTGTAATATAAGGTTCGCCACCTTAAGATTGGTTTTTGCTCGCAACAGTGACAGCATTAATCATACCAACATCTTAGTACAAGAAATAGTACTGCCAACGTTTAAATAAATGTTACGTTTGGTGCAAAATATGGTTTTGTCTGTTTTACCTACTATAGAGTTTCATATTTTTTTTATAGTTTTTATTAAAATATAAAACTCTATAGAGATTTTACAGATTCCATCCCGTCAAAGTGACGAATAACTCTAGTGACAGACACTTCAATTTATGACATTGAAAGACACTTCAATTTATGACATTGAAAGACACTTCAATTTATGACATTGAAAGACACTAAGAATGACAATAGCTTTTTAATTGTCGTAACCAAAGAGATGAAGTCGAAGTAGTTTATCAAAACTTTTATCTATATATATAAAAGAAGAAGGTGACTGACTGACTGACTCACTGACTGACATACGAGTATCAACGCACAGCCCAAACCGCTGGGTCTAGAGATTCCAAATTTGGCATGTAGGTTCCTAATGAGGCCTAGGGGTGCACTAAGAAAGGGTTTTACAAAATTCCACCCCTAAGGGGGTAAAATAGGGGATGAAAGGTTGTATGAAAGTCCGTCAGTTTTGAAGTTAGGATCTTCAAAATTTGTATTTAGGCTGACGAGTAAAAATGATATTTACATGTCTCAGGGTTTTTGAAAATTCGACACCCTTAAGGGGATGAAGTTGAAAATTCTTTTTTTAAGAGTAAAATCCACATAATTTATTATTTAGGCATTAATGATGTAATTCTATGCAACGTTCATCACTGTTATTGAAATTCCACCCCAAATTCAACCCCTAAAAAAGGGAAATGGGGTGAAAACGTCGAGGGGGTGAGGGAGAGGGAGGGGCAGGGGGAGAGGAAGGAGGGGGAGAGACAGAGGGAGGGGGAGAGGAAGGGGATAGAGGGAGAGAGTTTTGGTTTTTCTCAATTTCTTCTGCGAATTGGCTCTGTTTTGAAATATTACATAAAGGTGTCTCTCATCTCTCTCTTTACATTTGTTAGGATACTGCTGCTAAGTTCCTCTGTTCTGAGTAACTTATGAGTAACGTCTGTATATTATGTAAAATTCAGCTGGATCTTGAATTATACTCATTGATTTGCGCAGGGTTAGTCCTGTTTTTCCTTAGTTTAAAATTACCCCGAAATGACGGGAAAATATCTCATTGCTTCGGAAAACCGGTAACAACCTAAATACGAAATCCACGCGAGCGAAGCCGCGGGTAACAGCTAGTATGATATAATCTTCTTGGACAAGGTCTGAATCAATTTGAACTTTATTTTCGAACACTTAAAGTATACTTTTCTATACAATAGTCGAATCTTTGTCACAGTTTCAAAAGGTAATATAATGCTCGCGACGTTAAACGAATCAATTTGGCAGATTCGCTAGTCTATTTCTACGATGATGTTTCATTGGTGTACTCCATGATGTAACCATATTTCTCTCCGACTGTACCGAAACTGCCATGTTGTGCATTGGCAGACCAACTTAATTTGAATCAAATAGATCTCTGCTCACTCAACAAAGTTTCAAATTTCTTGTACTCGATAACGTAAGATAAATTTCAGCGTCCTCATGAATGCATCTTTGCTAAAAGAACAATTAAAGGTGGATCCGTTTTTGTAATAGGAATGTATAGTTTATTTTTAATGTGACGTACTTTCACTTTTTGCCAATAAATATATCAAAAATACATAAAAATGTAAAGGGCACACTTAGATAAATGATTGACCACTTTCTATTAGGAAGGCGTGCACAATATCCACTAACCGGGGCCATCCTTGCAATAACTTTGGTGAGGGGAAGGCGCCCTTAATAATAACCTTTCGTCGCCGTTATGTCGAGATTGCCTGCCCAATATCCCCATAAAAGGATATGGCTTGTACCCACCACTCGGAGAAGTGTTTCTGTTGTCATATCTGCACGCAACAGTTCGATTAAGTACACAATTATGTTGTTTGTGTAAGTAAATCCTATAGATACTATTAAACGACCAATATTTGTATATATATATATTTATATTTGTAATCAGTTTCTCGAAAACGGCTCTAACGATTTCGATGAAATCTACTGTACAGGGGATTTCAAAAATTTATCTAGCTAGTTCTCATGTCTAGGAGCATTCATTTTCACCGTTTTTCTTTAATAATTTCTTTGCGCGTTTTAGTGCGTTTAAGAAAGTTACAATGCCATATTCTGTTGTTGAGTAGCATATAGCTTGCTCACCCGATGATATTTTACATATACAGAGCATACCTCGGTCGCCCAGGTAGGTACTATTCTATTGCCTTAATCACGTTTGAGAGTGTAAAAATATATTTTCGTTACAAACCGTGAAACGGAACGACTTTACAATGTTAGTCGACATATGAAATATAATTTAAGAGTACCTGGGCGACCGAGCTTCGCTCTGTTGCTCTTAACCAAAGCCTACTAACAGATGGCGCTGTAAAAAAATAAATAAAAATAATTTATTTCAGTTTAAAGTCTATTAAAATAGATATTTGAAGCACTCCTTTTAAGTAAGAAAATATCTGTGATAGGAGGTTCCAAGGCTGTAGGGTTTCTGAAACGCGCAATTTTTTATGAAATGCTCAAAAAAATGGAGGATACGAATGACATGAGAAATGAGACCTATCGTATGTCATTGCTCGTTTAATAATTCCTGGATGATTAAGGATAACAAGGGGGTATTTCTTACTTATGCGGTTTTTAAGTTATAGTCTTAAAGTAGTTTCTAACTCTGATAACAACAGTTCAAGTTTTCTGTTAATCTGAAAATTTCATCATCATATCATACTTAGGTTACCTGTGCGTGCGACAGTCTTGTAAATAAAGCTGTTATTAAATGAAAATTATATTACGCACATCAAAATTTATGATTGTGCAACAAAATTACTGTGTATCAAAAATAATTATTATGCACCAAAAAGTTTTAGGTTCGTTAGCCATCAGGGATCGGTTAGGTTGGGTTAGGTTGTTTTGCGACCACAACGCACGAGCCGAGCAAGCGAAGCGAGCGTGCTGCGGCAGCGTCCGGCGAGTGGCAGAAAGAAATTAGTGGCTAAGAAAGTGTTATTTAGTTGCACGTTGTTTGTGGCTGAGTTAGTAATTTAGAATGCAATAATGTACATACATACATAACATCACGCCTCTTTCCCGTCGGGGTAGGCAGAGACCACAGTCCTCCACCTGTTACGATCTTGACATACTTCCCTTGCTTCCTGTACTTTCATCAATCCTTTCATACATGCTCGTCGGTTTAGGGTACTTTTAACCTGGCCTTTATTCAGAACGTCCTGTATTAAAAAGAAGTCTGTTTAATTAACACCGTTATTAAATTATATCACCATTACCCGACTCTGGTTAGGAGACGCTGAACGCCACAATTGTAAACTTGAAATATATCTTTTAATGGGCTTTTGTGCAAAGTCCGTCTGGGGAAGTACCTCCCTACTTGAAATAGATCTTTTAATGGGCTTTAGTGCGTGCAAAGTCCGTCTGGGGAAGTACCTCCATCTTACCTTTTTCTTCCGAAAAACAAGTGCCAACACTGCTGTGTTGAGGTTTGAAGGGCAAGGGAGCCAGTGAAATTGCCGATACATGAGACATACCATCTTAGTTCTCAGGGTGGGTAACTCGCTTTGCTGTGAAATAATTTGACACAAATAAGACAGTGGGTTTCATGGGCGGTGGTGACCACTTACCATCAGGTGACCCGCCTGCTCGTTTAGCCACTTGTGATATATAAAAAAAAGATCTCTTCAAAATTACCTTACCATGTCACCAAAGTATGGAGAGCAGAAATAAGATATGCCGTGTAAGTTTTCCCATTAATTTTCCCTGCACTCTCGATGCCGAAGTGGGTGGTGGAACGAACGCCTGACACTCAACTATCGGATGATGTTAATTAGCGCTCTCGTGGCTTCATTAGAGCGTGTAAAGTGCATTTAAACCGTATTATGGAAACCCGATCCGTCTAGCTACGTCTACGTGAGGATAAACTTAGATTAACTTAGTACTAGGAATAAAGTCGCAATCACATCTTCCTAAATAAAGAGACTAATTCGGCATACATTGCTGGGAGGCTTGGTTCTGTTAATGCCAATATCCTTGTTACAACCAGCAATGTAAGCTGAATTAGTTTCTGAATTAAGCGGCTAGGGCAATTATGAAAGTTCTTAGTTTATCTTAGTATAGTAAATATTATACTTAATATAATAAAATTTACTCAGACTTAGTACCTATACCATATGTTTCTTGCCGTTTCTTTTACGCTGCCATAGCACAATATGAAAGTATAGTAGACTCGCTCTATTTGCATTGTATTCTGAATGATATATGACATTCAATGAGTATTCTGTAAGAGAATAATAATAGGTCTTTACCTATGAAATTGTCGTTTTGTATGGCGAATTTTAGGTAAACTCAATTTTCAGTACTAACATTTTTGCATTTTTCTTAGGAATTATAAATCCATTTTTTAGCATTATTAGGAAGACATTAAGCTAACAGAAGGTTAAATTTAATTTTGGAAAAATATTATCTGTAAAAAAATATAACAAATCTAATGATGAAAGCGGACGACATTTAAGACAAACAATTTTCGAACCTTTAATTTTATATATCATACTAAAAATATAAACTTTATTTTATGCGTAAATTGATAACATTGAAGTCAACTTTCCAATATAAGACAAATAAAAAACAGTCAAATAATACATAAATTAAATCATAAGTCAAACCTATTGATCGAATAAGCCGCCTCGGATCGATCCCGGTGCAAAGGTGCCCATGACACTTGCGGCGTTTCCGCGTTGGATGGCGATGGACACTCTTTGCACTAGGAACGACCCGGAGCGGCAGTCACCGCCTTGTGCCCCAAGTCGACGCCCGATCTCGCTGACAAATTCAAGGGCCTCTGCACTCCAGCAACCTGATGTCTCGACCGCGAACGGCACGAAAAGGTACCGGTCCAGAAGTGCCGCATACTTGCCTCGCTTGGTCGCCGCCGCCAACTCAGCTGCTGCACCGGCTGTCTGCGTAGTGCGGCTAAGGTGACTAGGGGCAAAAGTGCTGACACACGTGGCGTCCCACAAGAGGCACTTCCCCTTTTGCCATGGCACCAGAGTCAAGCCATGCCTCTTACCGTCAGACAAATGAAAAAAATAGCATTAGAATTATAGGAATTATGATATCATTAATTTCGGAAATTTCATAGGTATAATCGGAATCTCAAAAATACCTACAAAATTACATAGAATTTACGAACGAACTAGCCATAGCAGCTTTTACTTAATTTAGTTTTTAATGGGCGCGCACGGCATATTTTAGAACGCACCAATAGACCACGACGGCTTTTTCTGCAAACTGCCTAGCCCTTTGACTCTGTTAAATACTTTTAATTATTTTTTTGATCTGAGTAAAACCAATTCTGGTCTAGTCAGGCCTTTGATAAATTTTATACGTAACATCCCATGAAACGTCCAGGACAGGGAGCTCCCACCAGAACTCTAGCAAAACCGCGTGATACTCTGGAGGGGATTTACCATAGTCACCACGCTTGTAACCGTGACCCCAGTATGTAAGGCAAGATGCTGCTGCCCATCTCCCGGTTCCTAAGCCCTTAGTCGCCTCTTACGAAAACCACGGGTAGAGATGGGTTGGGACTTGGCACCACACGCACTGCCGGGCGCGACACGAAAGTTTTATAAAATTATTAAGCTAACACGAAATCAATTTGAGTATTGAAAATGTGGAAGCCGTCATGCCGCTTCATCATTCCCGATCGATATGGTGCCACGGCTCATTAAGCTGCTCTGGTAATTATGCTCATTACCATTTGCTGTGCAGCGGCTGTAGTGCTTTTTCATACCTAGCTCGTGTACAGACATACATACATACATAACATCACGCCTTTTTCCCGTCGGGATAGGCAGAGACCACAGTCCTCCACCTGCTACGATCTTGACATACTTCCCTTGCTTCCTATACTTTCATCAATCCTTTCATACATGCTCGTCGGTTTAGGGTACTTTTAACCTGGCTTTTATTCAGAACGTCCTGAATTTGGTCCTGGTACGTTCGCCTAGGCCTTCCCCTTCCAAAGTTTCCATTCACTCTCGCCTGGTAGATCTCTTTCGTCAGTCTTCGTTCATTCATCCTCTCTACATGACCAAATCGGCTGTCGCTGTACAGGCTGTCACAAAAAGGATATACTAACCCTGAAAGATTAAAATCTGCACATTAAACTGAACAACTTTTCCCATAGAAACTGGATCGATAATGCATTTTGTATAGGAGCTGCAATTCTATTTCATATTTCGACCTATGATTCTTGGGAAAAGTTGTTCAGTTTCATGGGCAGATTCACATCCTTCAGGCTAGTAACACCTTTTCGTTACGCCTTTTGTACATTTATTTCACGAAAAAAACAACTGACAAGAATTCGACAATTTCACGAGAATTACTGCGAATTGCTAAATCTGGTTAGGTAATGCTAAAATTTTCAAATAAAAAGGATGGAATCTTCGATATGATAAAGGCGTTTTTCCAAAGAGCAGCCTACAAAGCTCAGTTAGCTACAATGGTTGCCATATTTCGATGGGAGACGGAAATTCAGAATGAGGACGGGAAGATAAAGGATACTTTAAATGTTTATATTTCAAACTGGTTTATCCAATTATCTGATGGAACAAACAAACGAATTTAGTTATCGCTATAAATTTTGGAACTTGGCGAAAAGATTTAAGCAAAGACACAGCTAAGACAGTGTTTTGTCAGTGTTGGACTGACAAAAACAAATTCAATTCATAGCAACTTTAGAGTTGTTGGAGCACGTTAAATTTCACTAAACTTTTAAAACGTCAGCAAAATTTTGGGTTGGAAAGAGATAATTTAATTTTTATACTTATTTTTACAAAAACATTCTAGTCTAGTAGAAGATGGTAAGTCTTTTATGCAAAGTCCATCTGGGGATATAGCACGCCTTTGTATATGTATCATCATCATCATATCAGCCGAAAGACGTCCACTGCTGGACATAGGCCTCCCCTAAAGATCTCCATGACGACCGGTCCTGCGCTGCTCGCATCCAGCGGCTTCCCGCGACCTTGACCAGATCGTCGGTCTACCTTGTCCCCACAAGGCAACACTTCGTCTTTCGGTACGTGGTCGCCACTCTAGAACCCTCACGCCCCATCGGCCATCGGTTCTTCTTGCGATGTGCCCTGCCCACTGCCACTTCAATTAGCTTTAGCAATTCTCAGGGCTATGTCAGTTACTTTAGTTCTTCTGCGGATCTCCTCGTTTCTGATTCAATCCCGCAGAGAGACTCCGAGCATAGCCCTTTCCATAGCTCTTTGGGTGACTGAGCTTCCTGATAAGGCCCATTGTAAGCGGCCACGTCTCGGTGCCATATATCATCACTGGCAACACACACTGGTCAAAGACTTTCGTCTTGAGACACTGCGGTATTTTGGACGTGAACATATTTCGGAGCTTCCCGAACGCTGCCCATCCGAGTCGGATTCGACGAGTAACCTCTTTCTCTAAGTTGAATTTACCCAGCTGGACTGTTTGCCACAGGTATAAGTATTCATCGACAACTTCGAGGTAGAGTCTCCAACCTTGAGTGGAGTGGGTACAACAAGGGCATTAGACATAATTTTCGTCTTATCCATGTTAATTTTGAGACCCACTTGTCGTGAAACTCTACTGAGGTTATTGAGCATTGTGCCAAGATCTTCCAGGGTCTCAGCCATTACGACTATATCGTCGACAAATCGAAGGTGTGTCATGTACTCGCCATTGATGTTGATGCCAAGTCCTTTCCAGTCCAGGAGTTTGAAGACGTCTTCCAATGCAGTGGTGAACAGTTTAGGAGATATGACATCTCCCTGTCTCACTCCTCGCTGCAATTGGATAGGTTTCGAGTCCTGGTCCTGAAGACGAACTGACATAGTGGCGTTCTTGTACAGATCTTTCAACACATCAATGTACCGATAGTCGACTAGGCACCTCTGGAGGGATCGTAGCACAGCCCACGTCTCTATATGTATATGTTAAGGTAAATGTGATTGTTTGAAAATTGATAATAATTACCGGTTATTATTAATAATTACCAAACTTTGAAAATGTTCAACCACCTGATTACTTGGTTTATGGTATAGATAAAGTTTATACTACACAAGTTAATTCTTATTTAGTTACAATATATGGTGACTATAAAAAAGATCATTATGACATCCCATGAAACGTTCTCTACAGGACAGGGAACTAACTCCCTCCAAAATTCCAGCTTTTTCTGAAACAATGTGGAGGGTAAGTAACATAGTCACCACGCTTGTTTGTGTTATGGCTGGCACCATGGACCGCGGTTGTTGTTGACTGCAGAATGTAAGATGATTGATACACAGAAGGATGCTGCTGCCCATCCTCTGCTTCATTAATCCTTAGTCGCCTCTTACGACACCCGCGGTTAGAGATAGGTTGGAACTATTCACAACTAGGCACAACACGGAGCAGAAGAAAAAAATATGCCTTCTAATAAATCTACGCAGTCGCCGGTTGCTACGAGTACTATCCATCTACTATGCCGTCGCTTGAGTTGTAATTGAGCTGTTGCTTTTTACTTAGTGTTATTCTTTTTACTTAGCTTATTCGATCGTAATACTGAACCATCGAGAAGCTATTTGAACAGCCCCAGCGGTCAATACCGTAGCTGAGACGATTGATGGCGAGGCGCGCCCACCTGCCCTCGTGGCACCTAATTGATTTGCTTTGTTAGCGCGCCGCCGCCGCTTGCTTACTAACTGCCCTGTCTTGTACTATTATTGTGCTCTATAGCTACAGATATTAATTGATTTGAATCGTATTGTTAAATGGCTTCTGTCTACTGACTACTGACCCAACGATCGATCTTAAGTATTAATTGGTGTAGGCTTTGGCTATAGCTCGAATTGCTGTTTAGAAATAAGGCCGCCTCGTTGTACACCTGTTTCTAATATAAAATTTGTAGTTTTCTTTAAATTTCGTGTGCAATAAAGAATATTGTATTGTATTGAATCTAACAATAAGTCGCAAGTAAATAGAGTTTTGGAATTGGTGTCAATCGTCGAACTCATTACAAGAAAAAATCAGTTTATATTATTTAAAAGAAAAAATATTGAAGGACAAGAAGGGTTTATAGGGGAAGACCTAGGCAAAATTACTTTGGCCAAATCAAGGAGAAGGTCGATTCAGGAAGTAAAGCATCTGGCGGAAGAAGAACTCAACCGTCAAGAGACTCGCTCTTAAGTCAAAGAAGAAGTAATTATACATCCAATGAAACTACTTACTTACAAAAATAAATCCACGCGTCCACATTACCAAGCGAATTAGAATGCTAGCTTGATAATGTACAGTCGAACGCACGTCAGCGGAAACATTTGTCACTGTTACCATGCTATAAAGTTCAAAGTGTTACTATTGACGTGCTGTTGGACAAAACATAGAAAATGGACTAGACACTATAGGTACGGTCAATGACAGATGAAGCGTGACACTCGCAGTGCGACTCTAGCCCGTACCTTCATTGAAATAAGAACTACAAAGTCCAATGTGTCAAGCTTGATGTGCTCTTGACTGTACCTATTTCCTTGTGAATGAATGAAGTTAATAGTCTATTATGGTAAATGTTATTCTGTTGGAAGGAGCGTAGTCTTTTTTGGTAAACATCGTGGGAGGAATCTAGTCTAATATGATAATTGACAAGACGGACATATTTTATTGATAGAAATTGTAGGCGTCTGGTGCTGGGGGCTTTTTATGCTAATGTATTAAAAAGGTCAATTATTCGCCGGTACACTACACTCAGTGCCGGATTAAGCCAGCGCGGGGCCTGTAGCAAAGTCTATCAAGGGGCCCATAAGGGGTAAATAAATATCATCAATGTATTATTGCCCTATGCCGTCCATTTTAAACGAGAGTTTGTCCGTCTAAGTACATAATTAATTTCTTATTGATTTGGTCGGGTTAATACAACTAGCTCGATGACAATGAAATTTCCTTGTTAATTTTGCAGTATTGCCAACTTAAATGCGGCTCCGTGAAACAGTAAGAGTGGGACCAACCCTTACTTTTAAAAATGTTCTGAAATTTAAATTAACGAAAATTTATATTGTGATACCATCTCTTTCGTGGCTTAGACCTAAATAAATACTTTTTTAAGGTAAGAAAACGTTGGTGCGCTTGGCCCTCAAATTCGCGGGGCCCGTAGCATTTGCTTTTCTTGCTACGTGGCTAATCCACCACTGACCACACTGCAGTTTAACTGGCAGTATGGCAGGACAGGACTTACTAATTAGGCCACAACTACGATCAACAGTATATATAGCTTTGTACTATATTCGTCCACCTGCTACCATCTTCATACTTCCCTCGCTTCCTGTATTCTCATCATCCCTGTCATGCACGCTTGTTGGTTGAAACCGCTATCACACCTTCCTTAATTCAGAGACTAATTCGGCATACATTCCTGGTCGAAGTGAGGATATTGGAATTAACAGTACCAAGCCTCCCAGCAATTTATGCCGAACTATTCTTTGAATTCAGGACAGTGTGATTGCGTCTTTTGGGTACTTTTCACTTAGTCTTTATTTAAAACGTCCTTTTTACTTTTCGGCTTTTTCGGCGAATGATGTCGCTTTAATAAGATAACACCGCTTAAGCATTGTCACGAACCTAACAGGTACCTATACCTACTTACTTAAATTGTCTACAATGTAATCCCCTTGGATTAGATGTCTGCTGTTAAGCGGCCTCTTGTTCCCACAAACAAATCAATATCGGTATCAATGTCTCATCATAACATCCCATGAAACGTCCACTACAGGACAGGGAGCTCCCTCCAGAGTTCTAGCTTTTGCTGGAAAAATGTAGAGGGGAAGTACCATAGTCACTTTGCTTGTTAGCGTTACGGCTGGCACCATGGACCGCGGTTGTAGGTGACCGCAGTAAGATGTAAGATTCAAAGGAGGATGCTGCTGCCCATCCTTCAGTTAACCTTAGTCGCCTCTTACGACACCCACGAGTATGTATGAGTTGGTACTATTCTTTGCCGGCACCACACGGGACGGGATCAATGTCTACCTGCCTTTAATCAGCCAAAACACAAAATATTAAAAGCAAAGATCGAGAGAAGGCCTTGTGATACCGAGTAGTCCTGTCAATATCATCTTTTCTCATGGGGATTGTCAAAGATGACTTACTGGCAGTTGCACAAAGCTTCTTTAAAGTTAAAACTCTGTTAAATCTATAGAAGGTGTAACAAAAAGGGCATATCAACCCTGAAGGATGTGAATCTGCCTATGAAACTGAACAACTTTTCCTAAGGAACAAAGGTCGAAATTCGATCTCCCATATAAAGAAACTGAATCAGCTGATAACGTATTTATTACAGGAGGAATTTTTTTTTCGTATTTCTACCTTTGTTCCTTAGAAAAAGTTGTTCAGTTTCATGGGCAGAAATACATCCTTCAGGCTTGATATACCCTTTCTGTTACACCTTGTTGTCACTTTCTGCTTTAATAACAAGGAAATGTGACGACAAAATATACCAATAGATTAAAAGAAGCTTTATCTTTATGCAATTGGCGGTAAGGGTAATAAAACTAATGCATGGGGTCATCTCAATTCCATTTTTGAAGAGATCTTTAGGGATGGTCTATGTCTAGCAGTGAACATTTCTGGTGCCTCGATTGTTGTTTGTTTTCAGTTGTCAGGTAAAGGAAGGCCATCGTATAGGTCCTTTGTGACAGCTGTCAAACGTATGAAAATTATGACATACAAAGTAAAATTAACTCTGTGCGTTGGTGTTAAGGAACGTCAAAACAGACTTCTTACATTGGCCCTACTTAGTATAAATCGCTTTATTATTCCGGCTACATCGAGTGTCCGTTGTCCACGTGTGCCGATCGATACTGTTCACACGCCACCGCACGCTTTTCAGGCTTCCTGCATACTATCACTTCACTACTTATTTGTTTATAGGCAGAGCAGAGTTCTATAATTTTTTTAATTTGTTAGTGAAATCGAGAATAACTCATAATGCGCTGCTCGTTGAAATAAGAATATTGGGATTAACAGAACCAAACCTCCCAGCAATGTGTGCCAAATTAGTCTGAATTTAGGCAGTTGTGATTGCGGCTTAAGGATCACAATATTTTTAGAACAAGATTTGTATACCTATATTAAGCAGGCTGGTAACGAACTAGTTTAATATAATAATTAGTGATAGGAATAGGTATCTATACTTCGAGGAGCAGAAGCGAAAATTGGAGACTTCCTTACGACAATATTTTTACCGGAACTTCTGGCACAGGATTTGGAAAAAAATATTGTCGTAAAGAAGTCTCCAATTTTCATCTCTGTTCCTCGTTTAGGTGAATAAGCCCTATAATCCGTATTATTTTTTTTATTTATCCTTACTCTTGCCAACACATTTTGCAGCTATGTCAAAAGCAATCGGCTTAAACTGTCAGAAAAAAAAAACTACTTTGTAAAGCAATGTTATTTTTTCCGTCAAATATACTCTGGTTAAAATATCATGGCTGTAGAATAGATTTGTAAACGAAAAAGTTGGATTCTACCTATTCCTTTCACTAATAATAAAATAAGCAATGGAACACAAATTGGTCTACATTTAGTCTTGTCAATATAGAAAGCCTCAGTCGCGTCTTGGAGCTAATCTAGTCTGCCAATATGTGCCGCCTATTCTATCACAGAATACAGGAGCCCATGTGGCTTTCAGGCTGTGAGCCTTTGACGGCGTTGCTTTGTCGCTAGATCTAATACGGTACAAGCCGACGATATTAACTCGCTTTGCAGGAGATTGGTAAATTAACGTATAAACTAATTTGTATTCCTTGTTTGCGAATTTATATTCGCCTGTGTGGTTCCGGCAGTGAATAGTACCAAACCAACCCATCTCTACTTGTAGGTGTCGTAAGTGGCGACTAACGGATTATGAACAGAAGGATGGGCAGCAGCGTCCTCCTGTTTATCGTACCATCTTTATTACTGCGGTCACCAACAACCGCGTTCCATGGTGCTAGCCGCTACGCTATCATGCGTGGTGACTATGATACCTCTCCTCCTACCACGCGTTTTTTTATGGAATTCTGCAGGGGGCTCGGACGTTCAATGGGATGTTATGAAGATGATTATTAGTAAGTAAAACTGTAGAACGACTTGTAAGAAAACGTACCGCCCTTGCAAAAATATGTACTTTAAATTATTATACGTGAGAGATACGCAACGAAGCAGTTATTTGTACTAACTATAATAATAAGTATATATATAATTCCACAATAAACAATTTTGGTTTTGCGCTGCACACAAACAAAATGTCGGACATTATCGCAGTTTCCATTTCGTAGCGCACTGCTACGCCGTAGCGGGCCCGTAGCCAAATGTTCTACGCCAGAATTTCATACTACGCGTAACATTTTAAACCGATTTCCAGACATTGAAAACATTTCGGACGTTTCCGGCGTCAATTAGCATACAATTTAGTTGTATGTTAACACGCTTGTGTTTCCCTTGTATTCGACTTGATGGCAATTCAAAATACTCTATTTGTAATCTAGAATATATAAGGCGCAAAGAAAAACATTTTTCGAAAATTAAAACTGTGCATTTATATAACTGTCTTCAAGGAACATTATGTTGTTTACTTCCTATAGAAACTACATCACATGATCGTGAATTTTGTATGAGAGGTGAAATATTTATTTTTTTATTTCGACCTGTTTCTTGGGGAAAGTTGTTCAGTTTGATGGTCTGCAAGCACGGTTTCAGTTTTTAGAAATTTTTTTTGCACACGGTGAAGTTTAATAAAAAAAGGTGTAATGTTTTCCTAGGGAGTGATCTTTTATCAAAATTCTGAGTATTAGGGTTCCGTTGTCAACAAGAAACCCTTATAGTTTCGTCATGTCCATCCGTCTGTCTATCTGACTGTCTGCGGCTTAGCTCAGTGACCCTTATTAGTCACGGCGACAAAGTGGTAAAACAAATTCTTTAAAAAAAAATAGGGTACTTCCCCACGTAACACGTAAAGTGGGGATGATTTTTTTTTCTCGTCGACCCCTATACAAAACTAACAAACATGTCAAGTAAACACTTAAGTGCTAGCCTACAACTTTGTTCCACAAGGCGTACAAGGCTATGAAATAGCGCACAGGCTGTAGTTTATTGTGGAAACGAGGGAATTACTGAAATTCCCGACATTTGTGATGCCGCGCCGCGCCCCATAAGCTTAAGCAAAAAGTGAGATTTGCACAGATTTTCTCACAACGCGCGCGCTAAGCTATAATCCTTACGTACCTACTTAGAAGCTGATATTGTTGTACCTGTAGCGTGACTTGCTTTCGCCCGCGTGGATGGTTGCAGTACCATGTGAATTCTGGAAAATTACAACCTTCCTTTAGTTAAGATATCATTTCTGTCTACTTAATAAAAAAAATTTTTTTTTTTATTATAAAATAGCTTTGCTTGTGCATTGGTCATCGACAGTATCATATTTCCAAAATTACTTAGACCATAATAGGATTTCGGAAATGTTTAAATTAAGATTTAGCAAAACCAAGTAGCTTTACTCTTATTTTAACTTGGTATAAAAACTTTACAAACAAACTGGACTTCGAATTAAATGAATAAAGTAGGTAGGCATTATGAATCTCTACAGCTCCTATTTCGTTCCCTGAACACGTTTCTCTTAGAGATGCGTTCTTCTTGTTTAAAGTAAGTAGCGTTAGCTTTTTTTTATTTTATTGAGGTAGTCCTGGCAACAAACAAAACCTGTGCCTTAGCTAAAGTAGTACTTGCCGCGCTGGGAAGGTTTAAACAGCAAACTATATTAAAATCTGCTGAAATTTTGCGAATGTATGGGTGTCGCAGGCAAACTGTAAACGGTCGGCAAATTGTAAAATGGCGCCGGCAGATGGTAAACGAGTTTAGAACACTGGGGATCGGTTAGGTTGGGTATACCGCCGTTTATTATGCGCCGTCTTGCGAAAAAAAAATATTTTTACCGTATGATGAAAGCTTGTTCTGAAGCCCTTATTGTGGTCTCGACTTTGCGCGAGTTTCTCTTTAGTAGGTGTACCTAAGCAGGATTATCTGAGTGAATACTGCGTAGATGAGACTTACCCATTTATCAGTTCGATAAGAGATACTAAAAAAAAAACTAGCAAAGTGCGAGCCGAGGGCCCCGTATTTCTGGTTAGATGAAATTTTAGTAGTAAGTCCAAAACTACCAAAGTAATTTTTTTTTGTTCCAGACTCGCAATTGATTGGTGTTTAACATGCCGTACAATCGTACCAAAATTCACGCTTTCATATATTACTAATTAAGCAATTGCAGTTTTATCGTTCATTACAAAGTCCTAGCCTTTCAGGGTCTCTAAAAATTCTATCATTAACGTTGCGTAAGAGCATGTTTAGCTTATGCAGGGCGATAGGTCCTGTTTACATTTGAGTTCAGGAAATTCTTAGTTATTTTAGAAAAAAAAAATTCCGTCTATATTTGATTTTGCACGCTCCAAGAATAAGCTTTTATATTCATAAAAACTTCACCAACATCCTTAACAGAATAGGGTGCCTCAGGCAGTTTTGCCGAGTTGTAATCCTCACACATTTTGAAACAATCGTGCGACGGTTTCGAAAACTTTTGAGTGCAGGAAGCGAAGTTGACGAGAAACAATGACAAACATTACAACCGGTTCATCTAACTTGGGAATAAGCAAACGAAGAACAGAAGAAAGCTCCGTTTGAGACTCTCGCTACAATACTGTCGGTCGCAAATCCTTCACAAACTAAGGGTGAGAATAGACCGACTGCAGTTTTTTTCTAAAGGGTAAGGATAGGGAACATTTTGCTTTTCAGGGTGAGCAACGCGTTTTTAGCTTCATATAAGTTGGAGACTTCAAAAAGCGCTTTGTCAAATTTCAAACTGTTTAGATTGCGTAATTAAATTATGATATATTTTTGCAACTTTGAACTTACTTTTAAAATTTCGTGTGACACATGTATTGTTGTACCATTTATTTTTAAATTGCACAAAAAGTTTTATTTAGTGGTGGAGTAAAGCAACTTAACTGTAATTTAATATAAGTCTTGGAAGAGCGGTGCCTCCTAACACAGGCGATAAGCTTAGCAGGAGACACCTGCCCCTATTTTCAAAATACTTTGTTAAATGCAAAATAAACATATTTTATTTTTATTTTATTTTTTTATTTAGTGTGTCCTTAGAAAATATTGTTTCTTTTCTGTGCTATATTGTTCCATATCACTTAAGAAATCTGAAAAGTTTGTAAAATGCTTAGAATTTGCATAATTTGCTTTACTTTAGTTACTGTAAAGACTTGCAATCCGTCTTTATCAACTCTAAAGAATTCTACTACTTCGCTCCGCGCGCTTCTTCAACTACCCACAGTTCGTTTTTATTTGTTGTATCTTCGGAAGCTCGAATGAAAAAGAATCCATAAAATATTTTTATAATGCATGAGGGTGAATTGGTTTTACTGTGGCATGTTTTTCCTACGAACTTTTCACTGGGGTTTGGCGTAAACAAAAGCATAAAATATCGAGTTACCTTTCTATTCTTTAAGAGAAAATTGTGAACAGAAAATACGAAAAATTATCGCTCACTCTGAGAACGTAAGTTTTGATTACAAAAACGGACTTATTTCCATATAGAAGTGAGAAACTGAGTAGGTACCTCATCATCATCATCATAACGTCCCATGAAACGTCTATTGCGGGACAAGGAGCTACCTCCAAAACTCCTGCAAAAACGCTTGGTACTTTCGTGGGAATTTACCATAGACACCACGTTTGTAAGCGTTACGGCTGGTGACCGCTGTATTTGTGACCGCAGTATGTATGATGGTACAATACACGTAAAGATGTTTCTGCCCATCCTCCGGTTCATAAGCCCTTAGTCGCCTCTTACGACACTCACGGGAAGAGATGGGTTGGTACTATTCTTTGCCAGCACCACACGGATGACCTACTTTCAACAAAAACATTTATGACCAAACTTGATGAATGCACAACAAAACGAACAATATGGAGTAACGAATTCCACCAATTCAGTCTGCATTCAAAAAAGGTCAACCACACACTCGCTGTCCATAAAGGCTGCGACCACACTCCCGCGCTTGGCCTAACAACGGACGCGTAATGTATTAACTTTATTTATGTCAGGGCTAATTTCCGCCTGACCAATGAATATTTTACCGACTTGCTTCTCGTAAATAAACACACTTGGGTCCGTTTATTGCTAATCCTTTTAAATAGAAACATTTTCTGCACTTTCGGGACAAGATATTGAATACAAGGTATATTAATTGATGCGTGTCCAATCTGTCTACCTATTACGGTTCATGAGATACAATCTGCTGACAGACACACATCGGAGATATATTAATTGGGTCCCGTTAATCAAGCTTTCGGTACGGATCCCTAAAAAGTGCTACGTAAGGACCATTTCCGGCAAAACAAACATAAAAATGGTGTTAAAACCAAAATGACCAAGTAACTACTACAGGACAAGCTTTAAGGGTGACCGAGCACTTGAACACCGCCGTTGCATCGCCTGTTACTAATTGAAAAATTAGGGCAACAATTTTTAATGAGCTCGTTTATTATTATTTGAATTGAATATGTACTTAAATATTTTATTGCGTAATAAAGCATAAGCGAAGGGCAAAACTAATTACGGAAAAAAATGTTGTATTGTTTTTGTTGTGAAAATCGACAGTCGCAGCAACTATTATAGTAACTACTATATAATCTGTGGTCGCAGGAAAAGCTTAAGCTGAAGTCGTAGAATAATATTCATAATGATTTTCCTTAGAGCAAGTGTGGCTTGGGGAACAAAACAAAAAGCCCTTTCCGTGTAAGCTCTCGCAAAACGACATGAACCATTCTTTGCTCCAATTCGCAAAAAAACCTAACCACGTGTCCAATTGCCATCAGCGGCTATGTCCCGCTTGGGTATGCAGTCGGCCCCTAGGGGAAGAACCATAGATAACGAAAGGGACGAGATTGGACAAGCTGCCTTATTTGCTTGCTTTGCTTGTTGCTTGCTTGTTGTGAGCCTCAAACTGCCAGTAATTCAGAAAGTTATCCAAATCATTGCACCACTGTCTCCGGGGTCAGCCTCCACGGCGGCGACTATCCTCTGGCAACCAATCCAATTCTTGCTTTTCTTAAATCCACTTAACGCATCAGTAATTTAATGGAATTATTAAAGAAATAAATAATGGCGGTGTATGCCCGCTGGGCATATAGCGGTCGCCGTGAAATGCTAGCTTGTCCTTTCTTTATGGCTCCGCGGGGAGGACATTTAATGAGCGGCTGTCAATTGGCACGAAGCCTACTATACGTGGCACACGATAGGCATGAAGCGACAACAGCGTTATTCATTGCTGGATTTGTTCATTTTAAATAAAAAAAAAGCAATGTGTCGGTGAAACAATATATATGAAGCTAATTTTGAAGACGATATGATGCGGTCGACTTAACTTTGTTTATGTCTCCCTTTGCTTCTCTTTCCTTCGAAAATTCGGTACTCATACATAAGAACATCATAGAAATACAAAAATGCTCAGATTCAAAACATATCGACCTCGCCTCCCCGAAGACTGCACTATCCTCCGAAAGTTTAATAGGGTTAGGATTCAACGAATCGGCTGATTAAGACGCTGTAACCTGCGCAAAAAAGATTTAAGCTGACTTATCGGTGGTTTAACTAATCTGCAGTCTGCCTGTCTTCAGGTCGCTTTGTACAAGTGTTGTGCGATGGGAGTCGAGCATTGACCTGGAAAATTCCGGCCAGTAGGAGTACTCCATTTGACAAGCTATAAAAATGGCGCAATCCTATTGGTTGGAATTTTTCCAGCTCACAGCTTAGCTCCTTCGCACATCACTGGTAGTAATTCACCCCTGGGGCTACTTGTGAGCTGGGAAAATTCAAATCAATAGGATTGCTCCATTTTCGAGCGCAGCTCTAGGTTAGGTATCTGGAGTAATCCTATTAGTTAGAATTTTTCCAGCTCGGGTTAGTTACTCAGCATAGCTCTGGAAACCGACCCTTATTATCTGCGGCTTAAAACTAAACTTGGAACTCCAAAAATTTGACGGCTGATTAATAAATATGGTAGGCATTTCGCACCAGGTCATTTCATTTCATTTATTAATTTGCATACATGTATGTTAAAGGTCTTAAAATTAAATTACAGTAAGTACATGTACCCTTTTTGGGCATTGCAAAATGTAGGAGGCATGCATTTTAGCTAATAATAACTTATAATTATGTCTATAATCATCTAGATCTAAACCGAGTTAAATTTTATTTCACTTATAAAGAAAGCAAAGAGAATTATAAAATTGCAAGATTATTAAATAGCATGTAGCAAAAGTGTATTTTAAATATATCAAGTCATTATAAGTAAAAATTAAAATAAAATAAATTTAATAAACAAAGTCAATTCAAAAATATTATATGTCAATATAAAAATAAGTAATGTCAATAATAAAAAGGTAACCTATTCAATGTCGTATTATATTTTTACTGTTAACTTACTTAAATCAAACCTATTTACAATTGCAGTCTTCAAAAAATTCATTGACTGAGTAATAACCCTTTTTTTGTAGCAACGTTTTTAATTGATTGCAGAAAGATTTTTCTTTAGTTTCTGATTTAATACTGTCTGGGATTTTATTGTAAATTTTAGCAGCTTTATAGTAAGGTCCTTCTCTAGTCATGTGCATTTTCTCTTCTGGCATTTCTAACATATTTCGTCGTCGAGCGCTTTTGCAATTTTTGAATTCGTCCATATTCTTTTTTACAAACATCGCGGCTTCCAAAATAAAAATTGATGGAAAAGTTAATATTTTTTCTTCTATGAAATACGGCCTACAACTATCTCTCGGCTTAATGTTGAATAAAATTCTTATGCATTTTTTTTGTAAGATAAATACATCGTGTGCGTCAGTGCTGTCCCCCCACAACAGAACACCGTATCGCAACCATGCGTAGGCATACGCATAGTAGGCAGCTAGAGACGCTTCGGGGTGTGTATTTGTTTTTAAAATTGAAAGTGCATATGTGAATTGTGACAGTTTGGATTTGATTTTTTGCACATGTGCCATCCGATCCCAAGCTAGACAAATCCTGATTTATTTATTTTTATTTATTTATTTACTGATATATATATACATAAATAGAACTGCTGCACTATTACTTCACCCCCTCGAGCCCTCAAGTAAATAGGGAATATGCGTGTTTTTTTTTTTAATTTAAATATTCTCATTCATGTTATAAACAGTTTAGTAAAACGATTTGTCGAATAACTTTAAAATTAAAAAAGATATATGCCATCGAAGATTTGTTACTGTCTCTTTAAATAAAATAAATAAAATAAAAAGAACTTTATTCACCAAATGCACAATATAAATATAGTGGTAAATAATTATGCTTACTCTAAGTTATACAATATGTGATTGGTGAAAAGGAAAGATACTCAGCATGCTGCTGGTTTTCAGTATCCCCCTGAGACGCTTCTTTGATAACACCTCATTATGGTTAATGTTGAGATAATCTATGACGTAAATTTTATTAACATCATAAAGTGAATTAAAGCATCCTAATATGAATAAAGATATTTTGTTAAAGTCATCAAGTCATGCATTCACTGGATATCATCCTACATCACAATGCCACCCAATTACTCTCTAGCAAAACGAAATTTAACACGCAGTTTATATGGCCGTAGTGGACTAGGTACCAATTTGTCCAAGTCTTATTTCGACCGTGAAATTCTGCCCAAGTCTCATTGGGTCCTAGTCTTACTTTGTCCAAGTTTCATACCGTCCAAGTCTCAAACGGTCCAAGTTTCATCCGGTCCAAGTGCGATGAATAAAACGAAAATCAACGAAATCGGTTCACAACCAGTTAAATCGTAGTGAAATCAATGCGTTTGTTAGAAAATTCGTTTCCCACTGACATGCAACGTCACTGTTCATGTCGGATCTCTGTCTAATCGGCGCGTAATTAATAGTTTTATTATAATGACCATATTTCTTAGCCGATTTAAATTTAAATTAAATCTCTATTACGGTATTTGTTAATAAATGCGACTAAAAAAATTATGCATATTCTCTATTGTTGGTTGGTTTCCTAAATATCTTTGGTAAGGAATGTACAATTTTCGCCCGTGTTTTCTCGCAGTGATTGGGCTCTTCGCACCCCTCGCTCCCCTCCGCGTCTGCAGTTAACGAGCCATGCCGTTTGTTCTACGTGCACTTGTCACGTCATCCTTCATGTTTCGCTTCCGATTCTGAGTACTCGTAGTGACGAGGAAAATTATATTTGTGGTCTTCTATGTGTAATAGTGCTATTTTATCTGGTGATATCTTGTCTGTTTTTATTATGATCTGTGTGTGATTTGCGTAGTGATTCGCTGGTTTTTCGTAGTTCCTTGCTCAGTGCCTACAGTCAATATTTTTATCATACATGACATCCCATGAAACGTCCTACGCAGGACAGGAAGCTCCCTGCAGAACTCCAGCAAAAACGCGTGGTACTTTAATTGGGATTCATTATAGTCACCACGCGTGTTAGCGTTGCGGTTGGCGACCGCTGTTCTTGGACCGCAGTGTGTAAGACCGAGCTGTGGTGGCATATGTATAGCTCAGTGGGTGCTTCTAAAACTCTTATATTCATACGTCCTTCAGGTTAGCAAACCATCGTAGGGTTTTCATAACAATAGTTTGAAACCCCTACGATACACATATCCTCCGGTTCATAAGCCCTTAGTCGCCTCTTACGACATCCATTAGTAGATATGGGTTGGTACTATTGTTTGTCGGCACCACACGGACGATTTACGGTCAATGTTTTGCTTTTCTTCTTATAAAGTTATGTATGAAATATCGGCTAGGGTTCAATTAGTTATCGGAAAAACATCAGGCCTAAAGCGCTTATGTTTATTGATCTAAGTTAACTTTTAAAAGGTTTTGCGTTATTCAAATAATCAATAGAAAATGAATTGAGGAAAAAGCAAAGAGATTTTACTCTCACAGCTTCACCCAACCCTTTGTTTTGTAGTTTACAATGAGCAGCGTTTCATCAGAGCAATTAAAACTAATTTCAATGCCGACCAGTGCCCGCTTCAGTTAAACAAATGCTTTGAAATTAATCTCGTAATAGCCGATACCGGTCGACCCCTGGTGGTTTATTCTCAATTTTCGAAATATCGATACGATACTACTTCGATACTTCGTTCAATAATACTAGAGCAGAACATTGGTTGAATGAATTGTCAAATTGGTAGTGATTAGCATCCAACCAATATCCTACTCTATTTTCAAGGGACGAAACTTTGAATTTGCATGTTTCGAATATAGTATCGTATTGTTATATCGAAAGTTGAGAGTAGACCTCCTGTTTTGTTTGACA
Organism: Athrips mouffetella; assembly: GCA_947532105.1. Taxonomy (NCBI): domain Eukaryota; kingdom Metazoa; phylum Arthropoda; class Insecta; order Lepidoptera; family Gelechiidae; genus Athrips; species Athrips mouffetella. Next base: position 29,468,953 of record OX383968.1, on the reverse strand, counting down.
CCGCGTAGCGTGATGAACGCCAGTTCCGACATGTACGTGGGACACTCAGAAATATTTGCGACACTAAAAAAAATTGTTCTACAGGTACATATATTTTTATTAAATCTTTTCAAAGTACTCTCCACCAGCCTCTATACAAAGATTCATGCGTCTGAACCAGTTTTCAAAACACTTTTTCCAGTCCGCCGTAGACACCTCGTTTACAGCCTGCTCGAACGCAGCCAGCGCATCTTCCGGCGACGAAAATTGTATCCCCTTGAGCTGATTTTTTATTTTTGGAAATAAAAAGAAGTCACACGGTGCTAGATCAGGGCTGTAAGGAGGGTGACCCAGGAGTTTGACTGGTGTGCTGTCCAGGAAGTCCCTCGTTTTGAGCGCGGTGTGTGCAGGCGCATTGTCGTGGTGGAGCAGTAGTCCGCGGAGCCCTGTGTTTGGTCGCTTGTTGCTCACAACAGAAAAAACTTCTGGTAAACATTTGGTAGTATACCATTCGGCGTTGATGCTTCTTTGATCTCGTAAGGGAATTGAGGCCAAGTGGCCAGTCAAATTAAAAAAGCTGGCGATCAAAATCTTCCCCCCGCTTCGAGATCGCTTCACTTTGGTAGGCGTTGGTTCATTTTGAAACACCCAAACTGTCGACTGGCGCTTGGTTTCTGGATCGTATTGATAAATCCAGGACTCATCACCTGTTACGATGTCGTAAACACGCCGAGACGAGCCTGCTTCAAATTTGTTCAGCATATCACGGCACCATTCCACCCGGGCCTGCTTCTGAGCGTCGGTGAGGTAGTGCGGCACCCAGCGCGATACTATCCTCCTCACGCGAAGATGCCCGTGTAAAATCTCGTGAACGCTTCCCGATCCAATCTTTAATATGTGCTGAATCTCCTGATATGTAATTCGCCTATTATCTTGGATTAAAATTTTCACTGCTAGCACGTTTTCTTCCGTAATAGCCGTCAAAGGGCGACCGCTTCTTTCTTCATCCCCCAAGGTTGGTCGACCGCGCCTAAATTCGTTATACCAACGATACACGGTTGCCTTGGAGGGGCCTTCATCCATAAATGCCATTTGAAGTCTATCGAACGATTCATCCGGTTTCAGGCGACACTTGAAATCGTAAAAAATCATAGCTCTAAAATGTTCCCGGCGCAGATCCATTTTTCAGTAAGACACGATACTTTGAATTGGCTCGCAAAAAATGTGGAGGGAAATTTTGAAAATGGAACACACATATTTTTACTTACAAGTAATCATATTTTCGAAAAAGATTCTGACCGGCCAGTCTCCCATATATAAAAACTATTTTTCGCAATACTTTCTGAGTGGCCTGGTACAGTTGAGAGCAAGTCAAGGTTTCCGCTTGCAGCTCGACTCTAGTTCCAACTGTGATGAAAACAAGAACAGTACTAAGTCTAATGTTTCAGGCTTGACGTGTTTTTGACTGTACTCACCTAATTGTTGTAGGCTGTACCTCATTTTGTGTAGTGGATTGTGCTGTTCATTATCTAATTGGGCACTTTGGAATAAATTTGCGATTCAACGTGATAAGTTGTCGTGTAATTTAGCAGTTTTGTCTTTTTATCTCCAAGGTCAGCAGCACAGTCCTCGATATCTATAAATAATTTCTGTTTTGATGTTGAAAAAACAAGTGCTCATTTGACTAAGTTGCAAACACGCGGATAAAATTTTTACTTTGTCAACTACTTATAGTTTTGGAGCAATCGTTATTTATTTTGAACGCGATCGTTTAGGTCATTTTAAGTTTAGGATCTAGAGTCATGTGTTTATGATCAGTTCAGGATATTGTAAAAATCTTGAATGCCTTTACAAGGTGTAATAGAAAGGGTATACTCGTATAACCCTGAAGGATGTGATTCTGCTCATGAAAAACAACTTTCCCTAAGGAAAATTGGTCGAAACGAAATACGAGAAAAACATTTTGACCTCCCATATAAACAGCGCTATCAGCTGATTCAGTTTCTATGGGAGATAAACAAAATTTTTTCTACTTCGATGTCTATGTTCTTCAGGGAAAGTTGTTCAGTTTCATGAGCAGATTCACATCATTCATGGTTAGTATACCCTTTTTGTTTTCTTTTTATTTTTTTTTATTGAAAATGGGCTCACTCTTGACCTCGATCTAGTCTTGTTACACCCTGTATACGTGCTTATCATCTTTTCTTACCTTATTATGCTGGTCTGCGTTCCTATTTTGTTATTGTACTTCAGAGCATTTCGACTAAGGAATCTTTTGTACTGCCCCTACATTGATACTTCTCTAAGCTTCCTTTGTCTTCGGAGATGCTCGTTTTGAGCTTTGAAATTGATTTCTGGTTGATTTCTGGTGACGCCGATGTCGATACCTGCCTACTAATTAGGTTGACTGGGAGAGAGAGAGAGTTTCCGTGTTTGGAAGGCACGTCAAGCCAAGTCAGAGGCCATTTGGCGGCTTGAAAATTTTGACAGCCAGGTTGGCCACTTACCTGGCTAAGCCTAATCTATGATTGGGCCCTCTGGGTCGCGGATGTTAGATGGTAGTCGCTTTGTGTAAAATCATTGCCCTAGGTTAGGTAGCTGACTCCGAAAAACCATTGGTAAAAACGGAATAAGGCTAGAGTAATCATGCTGCTTTTTGTCCTGAAGAATAGCACCATCACATACTTACCCGTGGGTGTCGTAAGAGGCGACTAAGGGTTATAAACAGGAGGATGAGCAGCAGCTTCCTCTTGTGTATCATACCATCTTACTTACTGCGGTCACCTCCAACCGCGGTCCCGTGGTGCCAGCCGTAACCCTGACATGCGAGGTGACTATGGAACTTCCCTTCCACATTTTTCCAGCAAAAGCTAGAATTCTGGAGGGAGCTCCCTGTCTTATGATGAATCATGCTGAGAGAGAGAGTGCGTTTAAGATACCTCTTTTACAAAAGTTTATTTTGAACATCTTCAGATTCCATTCGGTATTCCAAAAATTGTTTTTCATCTAGTAACCAAGCAGCTAAGATGTTAATTTATTTTATTGTTTCAATTTATTATTTAAATCGAGTTACTAAATAGCCGCCATTTTGAATTTCCCTTATACCTGGATTTCAAACGAAACTCGAAGAAAAATTGCGCCATTTGCAATGACGATTAAAGCGAACGACGAAACTGGCGAAAAGCTTTTATTGTACATTAGTGTATTGTACAAATACAAAGGTCCTCAATAACCTTCAGGACAAGAGCGCAGGCTGTGCCTGTTTTTATATCCATTGCGTATTTTGTACGCTCCTTTCCCGTAGAGGCGTCAGAGACCACATAATTCCACCTGCCACGATGTCGACACAAATTCCTCGCTTCTGTTATCTTGCGAAAAACTACTCAACTTAGTAAGTACTTACATCTACCTACGTCTGTTTTCAAAGAGTTACTTTTCAAAAGACACTATCTTCAAAACGATTTCGTTTAAATACGCTTCAGGATACGTTAGCAAGTCATTAATATTTCATACATTCAGCTGGTGTATTGAATAAAATAATCGGCCAAGAACGAGTCGGACTCGCGCGCTAAGGGTTCCGTACCTGTCTACTAATGATAGCTTTTGCCCTTTGATTTTAAAACTCCGCGTCCACTCAAACTTGATCCATCTTTAGTATGAATTTACTTGAAACGGGATTTCACCTTAATTGATTGTTGTAAGAATAGTTGTAATATTTAACGATTTTTGACTTTTCTCTTTGGTTGTGCTTTGAGACCTAGGTTCTTGCCAAATTTATGTTTCTAGGTCAACGGGAAGTACCCTATAGGTTTTGGTTTCGTTCATAAATGTATAGAGGTCGAGACATAAGGGGCCGTATCTTTTGATTGTGTTTTGTGAAATTTTCTCACCATGAAGGGACCCTAGACCTTAATATTTAATATTTTGATATTAATTTCAAGTTGATAACTTATATAATACGTTTGTGAGAAAATGGATCTTGTTAGACCGACAGACGGAAAACTAAGTAATCCTATAAGTTATCCGTTTTTTTTCTTTGAGGTACGGAACCCTAAAAAGACATATGTTTAAGTACCAAAAGGTAAACTCTTCTATATAACGTCGCTTCCAAAACCAAATAACGAATAGTAACATGTAGTAAAGAAACTACAAAAGGAACTTCCATTGTATATTGTACTTAAATTGTTTGTGACAACTCAGACACCCAAAGGATTTCCTCTGCGATAAGAATCTCAAGTGTCTTCCTTTTACCTGAAAGTCCGCGGGTCGTACAAGGCGAGTATTGAGTGTTTGTCAATAATTCTACCCACGATCAGAGGCCTGTCCCTTTCTGGGTTACCATGTTAAAAATCATAAAGTTCCGATAAAAAGACCAAAAAGGAAAGAATAAAGTAAGAGCTGAAGAAAAGTAAATATACATCAAAATAGTAAAAAACCGGCCAAGTGCGGGTGGGACTCGCGCACCTAGGGTTCCGTACCACTAAGGTAAAAATACCGCTTATGGACGCGCAGTCATGTATATTAAAAAGTCAAAAGTGTATTAAAAAACGCGCAAGTCCGACACGCACTTGACCCGTTTTTATTATATGTTTGTTTTTTTTTTTTAATTTGGCAATCGTCAACCCGTATTTGGGGACATTTCTGCCAGTGTCGTGTTCTAGAACGTTCTTCAGTTTTTGGAATTTCTTCACATTTTAGAAGTTAAAAATATGGCGAACCGCTAGTGTCGAGTGGGGAAATTGTTCATTGCTCCCTCCGTAAAGCGATAGTGGACTTTACGAAGGAAATGTCCATGACTTTTTGAGACAACACAAACTGGGTTCAAACACGAGATCGCTCGAAATCTTCATCAGCTGCGCACTCCGTAGTTAATTCACTGCATAAAACACTATCTTTATTATCCACTGAATCACTACATACACAAAAAACAAGAATTTCAACCGAGCAGGCAAGAAAGAGCCCACGCCGAGTTCCCGCCAAAAAATCCTTATTTGTTGTTATTCTATAGCAGACTATAGCTTATGCACTATAAACATACCAATTTTCAAGTGTGTAAGTGTTCCTCCCGTTTTTTTACGATAAAGCTAAAACGAAAATCGAGCAAAAATTGCCTAAAAACACGTTTTTAGTAGGGGAACCCACCATAGCTTATTTTTTTTTATTTTTAATATTTGTTGTTATAGCGGCAACAGAAATACTTAATCGGTGAAAATTTAATTTGTCTACCTATTACGGTTCATGAGATACAGCCCGCTGACAGACAGACAGACATCGGAGGCATATAAATAGGGTCCCGTTTTTCACCCTTTGGGTACGGAACCCTAAAAAGTAGGTCTTTCACTGTTTTTTATTTGTTTATTTTAGTTTAAGATGGCCTTTTTTTAAATTCCTGAAAATTTGCTGCGATCGCGCGCTACAACATAAATAGAGAAACCTTTGTTTAATTTGCGTGAAAAAATTATATGTATCATTGCACAATGAACATTCTAAAAACCTAACATTTTCAAAGCACGGACCGTAATCTGACAGGTGCTTACAAACCTAACATGGCAGGATAAACCCTGAAGCCTGGTAACCCTGGCCAAGTTATCTCACGGGAAATGGTAATATAGTAAATCTCTTTGCAGTAATTATTAAAGGTCGCCCTTCCGGCTTTTACAATCGATTGTAAATATTAAAAACCGACTAAGTGCGACTGGTACTCCCGAGGGTCCCGTACCACTAAGGTAAAATACCGTCTTAGTTATGGACGCGCAGTCACGCAGAAGTGTATTAAATTTGCGCGAGTCCACTACGCACTTGACCAGTTTTTATTATTTGTTGTTATACTATAACTTATGCAATATTTATAAACATACCAATTTTTACGCTTGTAAGTGTTCCCGTTTTTACGATAGGGGAAAAAAATCACTTAAAAACATTTTTTTAGTAGGGAAGCCCCAATTAATTTGTTTTTTATTATTCTTTGTTATAGTGGCAACATAAATACATAATCTGTGTGAATTTCAACTGTAATTAATTATGGTAATTTATTAATGTAGGTAATTTTTTTAGACCTGATTTTCGTATGCCCACGTTATTACAGAGGTCAAAAGCAACAACTTTTGTTCTACGAGTTTTCACACAACGCACGAAAAATTTTCAACTTCCCATACAAAATGGGTCGGTCACGTGACCACTTTAGTATGGAGTCGAAATTTTTTTGGGCGTTGTTAGAAAAGTCGTAGAACAAAAGTTGTTGCTTTTGACCTCTGTAATAACGTGGGCATACGCAAATCAGGTCCAAAAAATAACCTAGTATATTACGGTTCATGAGATACAGCCCGCTGACAGACAGATAGCAGAGGCGTATTAATAGGGTGGGTCCTGTTTTCCACCCTTAGTATACGGAACCCTATAATGAGGCTTATTGGAAATTTATTTACCTTCGCTAGGTTATTATTTCGCGGCTAAAATATTTAATACTTTCCTATTTTCAATGTGAAAGTATTCGAATTTAATTTGGTCCAGTGGCATATAACAGTCAACAAGTCTACAAGTTTCTATTGGCATTTAGATGACAGCATAGGCTTAGAATAGTAAAGACGGCCAATGAAGTGCGAGCGCGAAAGCAATCTTTTAATGATCAAATGTTTTATAAAAGTACCATATCTTTACGTGTATAGGTATATATATGTCGTGAATAATTATATCGTATTCATACCTATTCGTTGAAAGCCCTCATCATTTCATCGCGCTCTCACTGCCCGAAACTTGTTAATGACAGCGTTTTTCCATGAAACTTTTCCCCCGGGAAGGAAGTTTATAATTAATTCTCTTTGGTTTGGCTCTTCCTTGTGGAGTTCTTTTTACAGGCTCGGAGCTGGCGGAGGCATGTTATTTTTGTTTCGACTTTGAAAATGTTGATGAAGTATTCCAGTGAGCGATTTTTAGTTACTTGTTTGTTTGTGAAGTTATTTACGCATCTCTTAAAAATAATTGCCGTAAAAATATTTTTGTGGATGGAAACAGGTAGATACACCAGGTTAATATAGTGTTTGTATCCTTTAAATAGATATATATCATTGTCTCATGTACACGACAGTTGACAGCTGTCACTCGGGCACTCGCGTGTGGAACCGGACGTAGGGTACGTGCTGCCGTTGTCAGTGTATAAGTGAGCGATCACCCTTAGAAAGAAGACATAGTAGGTTCTACAGTAATTTTTTTCGACCTGGTATCCGTTCAATTATTAGTTACTTTTAGGTCAAAATATTTGTTTTTGAAACTACGCACAAATAATATTTCTCTATATAAAACTTTCAGCTCGGCCCTTAGAGAGCAAGACGCGTATATTCAGTTCAGTTACATGGTGCAACCCACCCTTAGAGTCACTGTCCATGTAAGCTGCACGGCAGACGCACGCTTTCGTTATTTTGCGGTTGCATGTATCTTGCTTGCATCTTGCATAGAGACATAAATTAACATAAAGTGAATGTTTTGTAAGTTGGTTACATTATTTTTAACTTCAACTTAACTGATTGATACTGATATCACAATTTTGAATACGAGTATACCTACCTACTATACGCACGGGTCATGGTCGGTGTGCCTCCTTCAAGCACCGCTGCGGTTGGATTGACTCTCCCTGCTGTCCTTGCGGCGCCAATGTGCAATCGAGTGTCCTTTGTATAGTTATCCTGGTCCACCTGAAGACCTGTTCACCCTAAATGACAACGCAATCAAATGGCTAAAAGCTCTTAATTAAGATTTGTAGATTTATTAGTATAATGTTTCTTTGGTTACAGTAATATTATGCCATACGATTAAATAAAATACTTATACTTTGATTATTTTGTCAATGTCAAAGTGCCATTACCGCAGAAGTTTAAATAGAAAACTCATTTTCAAGTCGGCAAGCAAGCCTATGACGCTCTTTGACTTAGTTACTTCAATCTTCGAGTTAAGGCTTCGATCGAGGCCGCACCAACTGGAAGTAGGTTACAGGAATTTCCAATCGACTCTCGATTTTACTTATACTTGCTGTTAAAAATTAAAATTTCCCGGTGAATTTCGTTATTTTTTTTTAAATATGACTCGGTAATAATGTAAAATTATTATGATTCTGTGCATTCTTCAAATGAATATTTTATTATATATTTTTTATTCGTTTCTTTTTATTTAAAGGTGTCGTCATACGTTCACTGACGTCTCTCTCAAAGTTTTAGTTATTCGAATATTCATCAGGTTAAACCTCGAACCGATTACGTTTCATTTTGCGTCAGTCGTCTTGTAAGAATTAACCCTTTTAGAGTACGTCGTACTTCACAAGTAGCTTTACTTAAAAAGCCTTTGATTGTAAAACCCGCATAAAACGTGGTCGAAACCATTCTACCCGTTTCAGCCGTCACTCCTGTAAATCTAAGCCGAACGGTCTCCAATTCAGCACTCAACAACCTCTCATTTCCGGAGGTGGTAAATAATCATCGAATATTTCTCTCTGTCGACGAGTGCCGGATCAAACACCTCCCCTCCCCCGATCCTCCTCCCTTACTTCGTGGGCGGACGTATATCGTTATCGTGTCAAATTCGCCAATATCGTAGTTCACGGTGTATGGTTGGATTCGTTTTGATGCTGTCTACCGCAACAGTAAGATTTAGGTCCATTCCACGAGATAATCAGGGCGTTTAGTAAACAAAATATCCTCAAAGTGGTAAAAATTGTTAAAATCATGTTTATTTCTATCTGATTACATGTTAAAAGACAGTCTCTACGACTGTGTTGTGGTTGTTATACGACGCACAAAATAACTGTGGCCCTGTCATTGATGCGCAGAAGTCAAAATTGTGCAAAAATGGGCCATTTTTTTCTTCTGCGCATCAATGACAGGGCCACAGTTATTTTGTGCGTCGTATAACGTGTAATAGATATGTCATTATAACTGAAAAATGTTTGTTTAAACGTCATTTTCTTTCGTCGGATGGATCGGCTCTTTATTATTGTATTATCTGTATTGTTTTTTTTTTTGTTTTAATTGTTTGTATTAAAATATCTCGCGTCAAAAAAGAAGTATAATGTTAATAATATTTTTTACTGCAATAAGCGGGAAGACGCTGGATGCGAGCAGCACAGGACCGGTCGTCATGGAGATCTTTAAGGGAGGCCTATGTCCAGCAGTGGACGTCTTTCGGCTGATATGATGATGACTGCAATAAAAAAGCCCAATTAGCTGTTCAAAACTGATTATTTTCGTTTTACGAACTTTCGTTATTTTGAAGTCGACAAACACATATTACTTAATATAAAATTACGTATAGTCTGCCATAAAAAAGGCTGACAACACTATTATTGCAATATTACGAACGCTCCGTGACGTGCGCTAGCAAAATCTATTTTGGCGCTCGGAGTGGGGCCGGGATATTGTTCCGATAAACTTTCACATCTGTTTATAAGCCAACTCTGCGGCGTTACGTAATGTCTGATACCATTCACAATGTTGTTGTAATATCGTTGGGATCCTATAATAAAGTTAACTTCCTTTTTTATCGGAGATCTATTTTTGGTTCACTGGATTGAGGCAAAACATTGTCGGAGGGAAAATGTGTTTTTTTTATTTAAAGTACGGTCAACCGCTTGTCGATAGAAACTTTTTCAACTCTATTACCACGCCATAAGGTCCAAAAGTGTTTCTACTGATGTGCAGCCGTGTGTACCATAGAGCGAAAACGGTTAAAAATATGGGTAGAGATTTCTTTTTTTATATAAGTTACTTATATCCAGTAACAAAAATAAGTTTATTCAAATTTTGATGTTTTTACCTATTTTTGTGATACAAAGTTAATTTTAGGTTTTGTAAGTGGTAGGGCTTTTGTGCAAAGTCCGTCTGGGGAAGTACCACCCCCTTGCCTTTATCTGCCGTAAAGCAGCAGTGCTTTACGGCGTTATCCTTATTTCTTATTCGACTTACGCAAGTTGGTTGGGCACGCCGAATTTTACTTATCTGCTCGATATTGTGTAAATAAATAAATTGATGTTAGACCGACTCGTGCCAAACGCCTTTGAGGGACCTTTAATATAAGAATGAACTTGATTAAACTTTCTGTCAGCTGGCACAAAAACAAGTTTGTAAATCAATGTTATAGTAAGGGTGATGAAGGACAAATTTCTATATGATTTGCTCATGTCTGCCTCTTTGACTGATGATAAGGAGCATCCTCTAAAAGATACAAAAAATACTGGCGGATATCCACATCCCTGCGTTTTTGAGGAATTAAGTTTTAACTATTTTAAAATTTGACAATGAAACGTACACCTGGCAGACTACGACTATCTGATTAAATACAATGTATAAAACCCCAGAAAAATGGTCTGCCACCATAATAGCCCTGGGTTGTAAAGTTATAGCTCTTCAAAATGCAAAAATTCATTACTTTGTCCCGTGATAATGCAGAGCCCTGCATGTCTGCCTCTTCGATTTTCTACATCTTCAGAAGTATTTTAAACAGGAGCCACAAAGGCAGACAAAAAAAACATTATTTAGTATCTTTTTTCAGTTTTTTTTGCTTTAACTCAAGAACGTAGCGACGCACAGAAAAACTTGTAAGGACCAAATCGATTCGTATTGAGCTGATCTATCATCCCTATTAATATGAATCGTGAGCAAATCATATACCCAAATTGCAGCCAGCACCCTAACTATTATTCTTTCTGTCAAATATACTCTGGTTTTAGTGACATGGCTGCAAAATAGATTGGTATGCGTAGGAATAAACAAAAAGAAATGGATTATATGTAATGTTTGGTAGATATAAAAACGCTGTAGACTGCCCGTTGAGGGAAAAGATGAGATGGGATTCCTTTGACCCGTAGTGGGTAATTTTAGTATGCAGCCAAAAACTGTACACGTCATAACAATAACATCCCATGAAACGTCTACTGCAGGACTGATGACCCTTCAGAGTTCCAGCAATAATAACGCGTGGTACAATTTGAAGCGGAAGTGCCATAGTCACCACGCTTGTCAGCGTTGCGCCTGGCACCATGGACCGCGGTTGTTGGTGACCGCAGTGTAAGATGTTACGATACAAAGAAAGATGCTTCTGTCCATGATCCAGTTCAGAATCCCTTAGTCACCTCTTACAACATCCACGGGTGGTACTACGCAGGTACCACAAGGGCAGCCAAAACTAGTGGTTTTAAAATAAGTGGTTTTATCAGTTCCCTTTTATTTACCGTAATTTCCCTCGTAAAATAAACTAAGCTTAAAGCACGGGATGTGCCGCAGTATTATAAATCCAGACTGAGTGTCGCAAGGTACATTAGTTGCGGGATTCACCGCCAGACCTGTGGTTTATGGGCCTCCCCTCGCATACGACACACAACTACGGAATTTAAAATACCAGGGCAACGATGTGAATATTTTTTGCATTAAAATATTATGTATTTCTAAGAACAAAACAGCTTGACACGTGCTGCAGATTAGCTCTTAAGGTGGTTGATAAAAGAGAGGTTAAATTTCATTTTCACCTCAATAGCTCGGAAAACTGCTTTATGGGTCGAAATCTGCGTGAAGTAATTTTTGGCCGCAGGGGTGGAAAAGGTCTTGAAATTTAAATTGGTCGAATTCTTCTTGCTACAGTAATTTTTAGCTCCTAGCGTGGAAATGGTTTTTGAAATTGGAACGTGATAATGAATTATGGTATAAGGTACTAGCGCTATTCATTAGCACTTTCCTCGCTGTAATGAGATGAAAAATTGTGTGCTTCGCTTGTAACAATGCTAAATTGTTACCCTTGTTTCGGGCTTAGAATCTCGGTGTGGCAATTCTAAGGCACCGTTGTGAAACCCAGGGAGTTATTTCGCGTCTCGTAACTCTTACTACGCTCAGGATTCTTATGAACCACTCGCTTAGCTCATGTTTCAAAACAAGGCACTTGCGCCAAATAACAATTTTGTAGCCTTGCATAACAAGTAACTATTATCAAGCTTTGATTAGCTCTTGATTGTACCACAGAGATTTGAACCAGTGACTTAAATAGGAACTATGCTGACACTTGATGCTGTCTAGGATACATCCATAAGATAGGACACACATCATCTAATCTATAATAAGCATTTTTACATAACGTACACATTCGTTCGTTTGTACACATTCTTTTAACTGTCTCTCAAGTAATTGCTCTTTCTACATATTCATCATACATTGGCCCACTTTTTGAGCTTTTCTCTAGAGTTTTATATTCCTAGATTCCAACTCTCTTTTTGGTACGTCTACAAGTCGTCCTGGCAGATTTACTAGGATACACCCATAAGATAGGACCACATACAGCCACAAACCTAACTGTCACCAAACAGCGTCAAGAGGCAGCATAGTTCCTATTTAAACCACCGGTTCAAATGTCTGTGGTACGCACGGCAGCAAGCTAGTGGAAAAGAAACCAGTGTAAGCTGAACTAGCGTTACGCTACAAACGCCCGAAGCCAGAGACCCGCTCAAGGTCAAAGTAAGTACTTTGGACTTGAGCTTGACCACCGTCTAGCGGCCGTGTTTTCTATCAAGACGTCCATTGTGTGTAGGGAAGATAAAAAAACCGGTCAAGTGCGAGTCGGACTCGCGCGGCTAGGGTGCCGAATGAATGAAATTTTAGAATGTAAAAGTACCTAAAGCCCTTTCCTATGATACCCCTCTCGACCTAGTAGCGACAATTTGAAATTTGCCCCCCCCTATTTTGACCCCATTTACATTAATAATCATAATTTTTTCAAAATTATTTCATGTGCAATTAAGCTGGACAACTATATTCTAAAACTATTCCTGATTTCAAGTCGATAGCATGAGTCGTTGCTGAGATATAGAGGTGTGACAGACTGACAGACAGACAGACAAAGTCGCACCATAAGGGTTCCTTTTTTTACCATTTTGGTATCGGAACCCTAAAAACAGTTTAGCTCTGTTTCACGAATTACGACACGACGATGGTCTCGCGACCTGTCGCAATTTGGAGCTCAAAATCTTAACCCATCTCAATCGCTATGTGTGCCTTGAGTTCGACTAAGCTCTGCTTAACCCAGATAGGAAACAGGGATGATCCTGTCAGCTCGCGTCACAATTCAAAAACAATCATATACACCACACGGAGCTCCACCACATAATTTCTGATTTTATTAATTCAATTTATATTCTGTACACAAAATACTTATTGAACGTCATACTAAATAGAGCGAGTATATTGCCTTCACTTTTACTGATATATGAATAAAAAAATTTGCAAAAAACCACTGCAGCAAGGCCTATTTTAAGGCTCTGCTGTTTAAATTTTTTGTTTTTCGCTGGAATATCAGAGCTTCTCTTTAATATGGATGTAGTCATCAATAAGCGTTTTTACATGACGTTTGTTTTACACAGTCTCTGCTTGGCAGATTTACTTGTTTGCATTTAAAATATGGTTTCTAAACGATTTATATGCAAAGTGTTCGCGTAAAACGATATTGAAATCGTAAGCTTTTACGAGTTTTATTGAAACATATCTTCGTATTTTAAAATATCTCAGATAGGGTAGGAAAGTTAGATTTATGCTCTCTAATAAATATGCACCAGCTGGAAATAGTCTTAATCGATGCTAGGAATCATGGATAAGTGTTCTGTGAGTTTGCGCCAGTTTCTGGCTAACGATAAACTTTTGAGGGCAGAAAAACCATGAAAAATTTTGTGTTTTTTTTTTATTTTTTGCTTATAACTCAAAAACTATGCATTATAGAGAAAATGTTTCTGAGGCAAAACGAAATAACATAAAATTTTGCGTTAGGTGACTTACTAGCCACAATCGATAGTTGAATATTGGCAATTTTACCCATTTTTTTCCGCAATGCAATTTTTTTTCATTTGCGTTCAAATTATACACAAACGGCTGAGATTATGATGAAATAGTGTAAAAGCGAATTTATCCTCGTATATTTATTATATTATAATAATTTACTATCTGGAGTTAAGTGATTTCCAATTTATAGCTGTCAGCGCAATAGCCTCCGAAGTACAGTGGTGAATTTTCATATAATTTGGGTAAATTTTTTTTCTTTGATCCTAACTTATATGATATCATTATGTAAGGTCTTGGTTAGTGTATTATAATTATGTAATTTTAAATTATTTTTGTTGTCTATTTTTAGCGAAATTCAAGAAGAAGCGTGGATGAAAAAATAAAACACCACATATTTTTTAAACGGTAAAAGGTAGAAACCTGGAACTGAGGCAAAAAATAAACATTGATAAGTTTTATAAGTTCAGAAAATAAATAAAAAAACCGTACAAATAGGATTTTTACGGTTTTTCGTATCTATTTTCTAAACCATTAAGGTAAGAAAGACCAAACTTCTACTCCCATAAAGTACCTATCAATATATATTTGTAGTTTTATTTTCAGGTTTCTATATTTAACCATTTCAGAAATATAGGGTGTTAAGAAAAAAACTGAGTTTTTTTATGATCCTCACTTAACGCTACCAGCTATAAACTGGAAACTACTACATGTATTACAGTAAATGAGATACGAATTTTTAGGTAAATAAATGAGGTTTATTTTCTTCATGGACTATATTATCACAACTTTAGTCGATTGTCTATAAATTGAGCAAAAATGAAATAAATATGCGTCCCAGAAGAGAATCTCTGCGGTTTGTCTTAATGGAGAGAGATAATTTGATAATTACTAAAGGATTTCTGTACCAGTGTGTTCGGACACCTTTGGAGATAACCTTGAAAAAAGCCCCGAGAAGTCCCAGGTGGGAGCAGCTGGAAATGCTGTAATTAGTGAATGCTCCAGTGAATTCTCTAATATGGTAGATATGCCATTTTGATAGCGCTATTGATTCACGCAAAATTTTATGTTATTTCGTTTTACCTCAGAAACATTGTCTCTATAATGCATGGTTTTTGAGTTATAATTTATTTATTTAATAGGTTTGCCAACAGGTTTACATCTGAACTTAATAACTAGCATACATAAATGGTAATGCAGAGAAGTAGACCCAATTACAGGCAAACACAGCAAGCGTACAAAAAAGTAAAGTAGAATTTCACTCTTAAGATTATATTAATGGTGTTTATGTAGATTGTGTCTTAAAGGTGTACAAAGATTTTTTAAATGTACAAAAAGACATATTAAAAATATCTAAGTCAATGATAGGCTGACAAGTATTACATAGTTTATTGTGTTCGCGACATTTTCTTTGCAGCAAGCTGTTAAATCCCAAATTGGTTCTAGAAATCTTTACATCAAAAGGTCTATAATTGACGAGCCTAGCATTAGGTCTAGGGACCACTAATCTTATTTGCGCCAACAAACTAAGGCAATCCACGAGTCCTCATTTTGTATAAAAGGATTTGGTCCGATATCCAGCGGCGATCTTCAAGAGTAATAAAGTTAAAATATTTAAGCCTGATGCTATACGAATTAAAAGTGGAAAGTTTTTTTTCATGCACAGTCAAAAAGAATAAAAACTGCTTTTGAATCCTTTCGATCCTATCGATGTGAACTCTATAGTGCTCTATAAGCGAAAAGTAAAAAAAACACCAAATTTTTCATGGTTTTTCTGCCCTCAAAAGTTTATCGTTAGCCAGAAACCGGCGCAAACTCACAGAACACGTATTAATGATGCCTATCATCGATTAAGATTATTTCCAGCTGGTGCATATTTATTAGAGAGCACTGCCTTATATCGGGATAATTTTCTTCCTCTAAGATTGTTTTGTCTACGTTTTATATCGAGTATGTCTTGTTCGTTTTATGCAAAATGTAGTTTAGGTATTTGACTTCAAACAATTCTTTGTTCATTGTTTTTTATCTTTTCAATAGTTTTCCTTTACAATTTATGCTTGTAAGCTGCAATTTCTTTGCATCAGAGGTGAATAAATTTATTATGTTACGCAATAATATTACAAATATAATTTCAAAATAATTTTGCGATTTTCTACATTGTAAATTGTAATATTGAGGATGCGTAGCTTTCGGTTACGGAGGCGGCGTAGCGCCTATATGACTACGAGTACGCTAAATTGTAAATGTTGAGGACACGTAGCTGTCGGTTACGGCGTAGCGTCTATATGACTACGGCGCGTAGCGGTCTACGAACGACTTATTGGTGCTGTGATACCGTCCAGTGCGTGATTTACGCGTTTACTATATTCTTCTTTCTTCTCGTAACTAAATAATAAATCTCGTAAGATAGTAATCATTTGATTTAGTTTATGAATAATAGCATTAAGATGCAAGCGCGCTGTTTTCGTGATTGCGCTCGAGGCCCGAGAATTGCAGCCCGAGCCGTAGACGAGGGCGGCCTAATTGAGCCAACAGTGTAAAGACCAAACCGCACGCGCTTCTTATGACGTTTTTTAACACATTTGAGAATAAAAACAAGTAATTTTATGTAAAATGCCGAGGCATTTGGTAAAATGACGGATTTAAAATATTCTCGGTATCTTTTAAAATGTCATGGTATTATGCGAAGCAATTGAATTATGCGAATTATAAAATTTGCCTACGACATATGTACTGTATGTCTTAATAAAATAAATGATAACTTTACAAAATGAGAAATTTACGTATAAAATCTGTTGTATATAATTTCAAAGTTTAGGTTTGTTGTGTTATGATAATAAATAATATCAGCTTAGGAATCGCAATAACAACAACAAAGATGGCGTCCGCCCGCCCACATCCAGGTCGTTTATTAGATGTAAAGCATGGTACGCATTGTGGCTTTGACTGTATTAGGGCGGATAAATTAGTTACGTTCATATATTAAGCTTGTAAACCGCAGGAAATGCCAATAATCCCGCACATTTAGGCATCCCATTGGATGTGTATACCGCAAGGTGTACCAATTTACGAAATTAACCGATATTCATGTCAATACATCTGCCTATGTAACCAACGATAGTTCAGGGAATGGTATATTAGGGCCTGTCCGCACAACGAATTTTCACCGCGCGATATTTACTCGCGCGAATTATATCCCGTGTTTGAAATAGCAAAAAATCGCGCGATTTTTTTCTCGCGATTTTTCGCTATTTCAAGCCCGGGCAGGCCCTTAGTAGTGTGTATAGTGGATAGGATCGTCGCAAGAAGCCCAGCGTTTTGACAGACAGCTGTCAAACGTATGATTAGCAAAGTAAAAAACGGTTATACCTGTAGTATTTTTAGAAGCAATAAAGTCCTTTCTTAGGACCGAAAAACAGTATGTTTGTAAATGTTTTTTGCAGATTTCTAAAAAACTGTGCTATGCCTTCGTTATAATTTTTCAAAGAAACTAAACTACTTTCGACAAATTTTTTATCAACAAAGTTTTTCCCCGCACTTATGGCACAATATGGTAGCCACGCGTACCCGCTTATGCGGCCGGCTCAGCTGTAACGAAACTCGCCGTTTCTGTACATTGAAAATTATCGCGAAAATATGATCTGGGGGTTCACAAAAGAGGTAATAGAACCCATTCGGGCCATTTTTGAAATTTTTGTGTTTGTCTGTTGGTCTGTTTGAGTATTCGCGATAAACTCGCAAACCACTGAATCGATTGAAACGGGGTTTTTTAAACTGAACCGATTGAAACAGAGTTTTTTAAACTGAACCGATTGAAACAGAGTTTTTTAAACTGAACCGATTGAAACTAGGTTTTTTAAACGGGGTTATGCTGTATTAAGCTTATTATCATATTTCCGTGCAACATCTAAGCTTAGTTTGATTGCGATCGGTTCACTCAAACAGGAACTGCACGTATGCAAAGTATCAAACGACCTGTGCACTAATAACTCACAAACTATTGAACCAATTCAAAAGATACTGTCAGGTATGAATTTAGATTATTTTCTTGCAACATATAAGCTATGTTTCATTGCAATCGGATCATTCGAAGAGAAGATACGCGAAGTTTCAAGTGTTGGCGCCAATAACTTATAAACTACTGAACCAATTTAAACGAGCTTTTCAATAGCGTATTCTTGCAACATATAAAATTTGTTTCATTGCAATCGGTTCACTCAAACAGAAGCTACACGAATGCAACTTCTAGAAGTTTTGCTCTTGCATATCTTCTGTCTGAGTGAACCGATTGCAATGAAACAAAGCTTATATGTTGCACGAAAATAGGCGAAATACGTTATTGAAAACCCAGTTTGAATTGGTCCAGTTGTTTGTGTATACTACAAACTTTACGCGAACGAAGTCGTGGGCACAGCGCGTTGTGAAATATATATCTTTAATCCGATTAACTTTTATTGTTAGCGATGTATTTCGGAATTTTATTTGTACTGTATTGGTTTTATTTTCCTTTGTAATTCAAATAACTTTTTTTAAGGTTGTTTACGTCAAAAGCTTTTATTAAGCTTTTCACAAAAAACGTTGAATGTTTTTGGGTTGCGTAGTTATCCCATTCGATATAGGACAGGCATCGATACGAAAATCCTGCTATGATTGGGGCATGCCCCGTCGCCCTTTAGTTGATTTGTAGAGTTTCGTACCCAAAGGGTGAAAAACGGGGCCCTATTTAGTGACTTGACTTGTGGGTTCTTCTCGCTGCAGCGCAGCTGCAGCGGGGAGAGCCTTTCTGGCCTGGGGCCACTGAGGCTGGTTTCCATCGACGCTTGCAACTACAGGCGTGTCACGGGGGCGGCCTCCCGAGGGGCCTGTCGAGTCCGGTCTTCACGCCGCGGCGAGGCAGCCCACCAGGTGATTCCCCGTTGGGGGAGGCCTAGTGAGCGCCTACGAGCCAGCGGCGGCTTCTCTTCGTCGGAGGTGGGCGGGCGCGGTGCGGCGTCGGCACGCTTGCGCGGCGCGCGCGCACTGCGCACGTCGTGGTTGGGGGCTGGTGGTAGGGGCCCACAGTCCTGACTACTCGACGGGGAGTAGTGGACGTGGGCTGCCTGGTGTGGAGGGGAGGGGCCTCAGCATCCTGTCCTCATGCGAGTCAGGATGGAGACACCCTCCGTGACTATCGCCGCCGGGTCGGTGCCTGCCCTCACGGCCTTGAGGACGGAGAGCAGGAGCTCGATGGCGAGGTCAATGGCGTCGGCAGCTTTACTAGAGGTTGCCCCCGGGTGCTTCACCATCTTGCCCACGTCTTGTGGGGCGGTGACCGCTTCCTGGGGCATCTGATTCGCTGTGGATGTGGCAGCTGTGCTGGAAGGTGTCTTCGTCAGCTTCGCCTTCTTCCCGGCAGTGTGCGGGGCGGCGACCGCTTTCGAAGGCGCTGGCTGTGACTGGGTGGGGCCGGCTGCAGTGGCGGCGGCGGCGGCTGCAGTGGCGGAGGCGGTTGCCTCCGATGTCTGTCTGTCTATCTGTAGGGTTGTATCTCATACACCTTGATAGGTAGACAGTTGACATTTTCACATTTTATATTTTGTTTCACATATTATAAAAACTATGACCCCGACTAATTTCAGATGACAATATTTTCTTGTTTCATACTTTTTAAAGCAAGATTTTAAAGTAGTCAGAATTATGTTTTTAAACAAATTGTTTTAAAGTTATGAGATACTTGTACTATAGTTTAATGGCTCTTTAGAAGCCGGGTGCTATGATTAGCATGCCTTACGGAGTACGGAAGCTCTCGCCAATGTTAATTAAGTTTCGTAGTCGGAAAGAGACAGCAATAGTCACAAAGTACTTGAAGAGGGAAGTAATACTGTTGTTTTTTTAACTTACAAGTGGGTAAACCAGCATGTGGGCCACATGATGGGAAATCGTTGCTGTCGCCATTACATCCACTGTCTTACTAGTGGCATACTTTTCCTGACTTAATGAAAAAAAGTAAAGTAGTTCCATTATTCAAAGCTGGTGACAAAAAGATCCCAGTAATTTTAGACCAATATCAGTCTTACCTGTACTTACTAACATTTTTGAGAAGGTCATACTCAATCAAATGCTTTCGCACTTTAATAGAAATAACTTACTACATGACCATCAATTTGGTTTTACGAAAGGTGGCAGTACAACGGATGCCGGAACTGCACTTTTAAAATACATTTTTTGCGCGTGGAAAAAATCTGAAGATGCTATTGGTATCTTCTGTGATCTGTTCAAAGCATTTGATTGCGTAGATCATAGCACATTGTTGCTAAAACTTGAACATTACGGTGTTAAGAATAATTCACTTAAACTACTTAAGTAATATTTGGAAAACAGGATTCAAAAGGTACGAGTAAACAGAACGAAATCACTGGGATCTGTTGTTAAAATTGGCGTACCTCAAGGGTCCATATTAGGGCCATTTTTATTCCTTATTTATATTAATGACCTCCCTAGTGGAGAATCTGTCAAAGATTGTGTTATTTGCTGATGATACTTCATTAATATTGAATGTAAGTAGGAAATCACAAAATTATAACGAAGTCAATGATGCACTTGGACTGATTCATGCATGGTTTACTGTTAACAATTTAGTCCTAAACGCCAAAAAACTAAATGTATTAAATTTGCACTACCAAATGTTAGGTCTACTTCACATAACATAGTATTGAATAATGAACCATTATATTTTGTAAATAGTACAGTTTTCTTAGGGTTAACACTAGACTCTAAACTTCAATGGGGCCCTCATATAACGGCTCTTTCTGGTCGATTGAGCTCGGCTGCATATGCTGTCAGAATAATCAGACAACTTACTGATATAGCTACCGCAAGGCTGGTTTACTTTAGCTACTTCCATAGCATTATGTCTTATGGCATACTGCTTTGGGGTCGAGCAGCTGATATACATTCAATATTCGTTTTACAAAAGAGGGCTATAAGAGCAATTTATTGCCTGAAGACTCGTGATTCCCTGAGAGAACTGTTCAAGGAAATCAACATAATGACAGTGCCATGCCAGTATATCTATGAAAATATTATGTATGCTAGAAAGAACATTCATCAATTACCTAAAATTTGTGACAGGCATAATTTAATACTAGAAATAAGCACAAAATTGATCAACCATATACTAGATTAACTAAAGTCAATACATCTTTCGTTGGTCTATGTGTACGATACTACAACAAAATACCTGACAATATAGTGCAATTACCTGAGAGAAAGTTTAAAAAATTTGTAAAGCAAACGTTATGTAAAAAAGCTTACTATAGATTAGATGACTATATGAATGACAAAGAGGTATGGTGCTCTGATATTCCAGCGAAACACAAGAAACACATTTTAAAAAGCTGACTCTTAAAGTAGGCCGTGCTGCAGTGTTTTCTTGCCGTTTCTTTTACACTGCCATAGCACGATCCGAAAAGGCGTAGACTAGCTCTATTTGAATTGTATTCTGCATGACATTCAATAAGTATTCTGTAAAGAATCTACATTGAATAAATAATTTGAATCTGAATACTTTGACACTAATAAGGCAGCAAAGTGCTGAGAACTAGCATGGTATGTTTTATGTGCCGGTAATCTCACTGGCTCCAACTTTCGAACCTAAACACAACGGTACAAATACCGTTGCCACAGATTAGATAATAGTTGCCGCTACTTTAAGGCAGAAATAGGCAAGCGTGTGGTATTTCCCTGGACCGACTTTACACAAAAGCCCTAACTCCTTCGAATTTAGCATCACGACCACAATACTATCGTGAGTTTTTTATTTTTCCGTTAGTGAAATAAAACACACTATGATACGCGGTTGTAGGTACGTCTTTCATTGAAAATATCACACTAGTATGTGTACAAACAATTTGTAAATTAAACCATCTTGCCCGCTCGTATATCAATCCAGTTACCAACTAAGGTTACCAGGAGCGCAGAGAGAGTTAGGAAGTTGGATAGAATTACACTATAGGACGTGGGTTGTGGCTTAAGCGGATTTCCCATTTTGTTCCCACAGGCATTAGAAAAGGTACCTAGTCTACACAGTTGAAATAATAGTAGCTATCGCTCTGATGTTCTGTTCTTGCAACTTTCGAGATAATCTCTAAAAGAGAATTGTCAAAAATTATGATAAAATTAGACTTTACGTCGAGGGCGAATACACGTTGACCCGTGGCGCTTTTGTTACATCTATTCGTAGAAACTTAAAATTATTATTCGTCAAAATTTCGATCGCACAAGAATAGGCCTCCTGAAATAATTTATATTTTGATTTTAGGTTAGCCTAATTTAGAACCCTTCGCCATTGACATACCTACTTGTTATGAATCGTGAAATTTATTGAAACAGTTGTAGAATAATTTTATAAATATCTCCTAAAATTTTGATACTTGCGTATCCTAAATAAATAGAATGGTTCGTTTTACTCTAAATTTATTCCATACCCCTACATACAAAAGTGTAATAGATTTAGATTAATTTATTTCACTCTATCGATATAAGTGTAAAGAGCCTCATACATAGCTCTTTTCTACGCGCAGACAACACGCGTTTTATGCGATCTAACGCGTACGATTAGCGTTCTAGTTGTAGAATCGCGAAAAACACCGAAAGAAACGCTGTGTGCATAGGTTCAATAGTTTGTGTGTTGCTTCAACTCTTGATCCAAGACTTAAGTTACCAGGGGAGCAAGGGTTGTAGGAGGTCGGATGGAATTACATGATAGAATGTGTGTGTGGCTAACGTGGAAATACTCATTTACTACATTCGGGCAATCCGTGATTCGAATTATCTGGGGGGAAGGAATGTTCTATTTTAACGCTTTCCCTGGGATTTCGACTGTTTTTGATTAAATAGGTAAACCCGTCTCACGAGATACAGTGTAGAGGTGGGTTTGTTTGGTTAGGTATTCGTGAATTACCACGTAAATGGGGATAAAATCAAAGAGTATTTAGATACAAACTTGTTACTTGTTATCCTTTAATATTTTTACTATTCTCGCTTCTTTTTTTCCTACCATGGCGCCACTTTTTTTGTGAAGCGATGTAGTACAGCTGACGTCATTAAGAGATTCTAATATCCAACTATGAATAAACGATATTCGATTTATTAAACGAGCTATGCCGCTCTACCGGTTTCGATGATTGAGGTTTTCAACTAGCTGTAAGTCTCCTGTCTTGGCAAATTTGTTTTCTCCGGGATTTAAAAAAATATAAATAGCGCGATTCAGAAACCCTAACACGCCATATCTTTGTCCACTTTGGTTTAAGGAGCTCTATCGCTCAGGTACGTAATAAAACAATTCGACTTGCTAATGCAAGTCGCTAGGTTCGCTACGGAACATACATTTATCTAATTTAGTCCTGATCAGGTCCTGACACATTGAGTCCAACCAACCCGATTCATTTGGCAACTGACTTGGCCTGACAGCACTAATCCCCTGGTGCCAGAAGTGTAATTTTTCACCTCGAGCATGGCAGTGACTCGAAGGCGCGGTTAATACCGACGCGCTCCATTTCGCATTCGGCTTGCGACCCGCTTCTGACGCCCTGGTGTTAAACTTTCACATGGCATGGTTTTATTGACAATTCGGAGGTAAACTGGGAACTGAATAGAGCCATTGTCGATTGCACCTACTTCTAACAATAAATTGGGTAAAAATTAACTTCAAAAAGCCCAAATGCGAGTTACAGTTACGAAAGTTCCACCATCTTGGGTACTAATTTTGAGTTTTATTTTAATGTAGCTTCCTAAATGATACAAAGAAAATTTTGATATTATTTTTAAATAAACGTTTAGGTACCTACTTAAGTAATAGACAAAGCTAGATTGTTCATCATCACATACACTCTTTGACGCTCTGCCTACCCCGTGAGGTATATAGGCGTGATGTTACACTCATTTACACATACAGGAACCATGTGTCTGTTCTCTATTGTAGATAAAACCATTGGACTCACTTAGAGCGCTGTTTATTAAATTGTAATATTTTATTTATTACGCTCATCATAACTTTTGAATGGTATTTCCGATTTAAATAGTTCAAAAAGTAATTTACTGGTATACTGATATAGCCTTGAACACGAAGTTCTTTATTTGGACATGGATTAATAATACCAAGGTACGAATAATGTGGCGTAACTACTGTAAACCGACGTTACTATTGATTAGTTATTGTAACATACTGTAATAGTAAGATTGCAGATTTTTTGTAGATATTGATGTCCTCTATAAAACTGTAGTACATCACTCTCGCTGTTTGCTATATAAGGATTATTTTCAATATTTTTGACACCTTGTTTCATACTGATTTCTAACTTTTTGAAAATATTCTATCGCTTATATTCATCAGGGATAATGTAGGATTCTAATAGTGAAAGAATTTTTCAAATCAGCCCAGTAGTTTCGCAGCCTATTCAATGCAAACAAACAAACAATTAAAATTTTCCTTTTTATAATATTAGTGTATATTTATTTATTTAGGATGTCCGCCATCATTACAAAATATTCTGTGAAAACTTCGAACGTAGATAATTGTTACAGTTCAAAAGATATTCTTTCAAAGGTTGGACAATAAGTCTTAAACAGCAAGATAGAAAACCTGAAGACATTACTATACTTACATACATACATACATAACATCACGCCTTGTTCCCGTTGGGGTAGGCAGAGACCACAGTTCTCCACCTGCTACGATCTTGACATACTTCCCTTGCTTCCTGAACCTTCATCAATCCTTTATCTCTCTCTTCTCTCTTTACTATACTTAATCATGTTTTTCTACTCCCATTTGTTAAAGTTCGAAATACGAAACCGGAAACAGTATCACAAACATTGCAATTCCGACAACAGTTACGTAATATTTATAAATGCAACTGTTTACAATACGGTAATATAATTTTTTCACCGTTTTGTTAGGTTTGGCAACAAAATTATGTTAATACTATGTTGTATTGGATACATACATATACATACATAACATCACGCCTCTTTCCCGTCGGGGTAGGCAGAGACCACAGTCCTCCACCTGCTACGATCTTGACATACTTCCCTTGCTTCCTGTACTTTCATTAATCCTTTCATACATGCTCGTCGGTTTAGGGTACTTTTAACCTGGCCTTTATTCAGAACGTCCTGAATTTGATCCTGGTACGTTCGCCTAGGCCTTCCCCTTCCAACGTTTCCATTCACTCTCGCCTGGTAGATCTCTTTCGTCAATCTTCGTTCATTCATCCTCTCTACATGACCAAACCATCTCAGCATCCCTTTCTCGATTTTGGTCACTACGTCTTCTTTTACGCCACACCGTTCTCTTATCACACTATTTCTAATCCTGTCACTCAATTTAACACCAATCATACTCCTTAGCGCTCTCATTTCCACTGCATTAATTCTACTTTCATGCTTCTTCTGCCATACCCAGCTTTCACTGCCATACATCAGTGTTGGTACCAAACACCCCTATGAACAGCCAAACGAGCCTTGTGAGACACCTTCTGACTCCTCATAAAGGCGTGCAGGGCACCATTCACCATGTTTCCAGCATTCACTCTTCTTTCAATATCACTTTCACACTTTCCATCTCTCGTAAACTTTGAGCCCAGATACACAAACTCCTTCACTTGTTCGACTTGTTCACCACCTATTGATATAGTACACTCTGTCATACATTCTTCTCTTTCAAGTACCATTACTTTCGTCTTGCTTACATTTACTTTCATTCCTTTCCTGTCCAAAGCCACATTCATCATTGTTATCATCTCCTGCAACTCGTCAGCAGATGACGCAAGTACAACTTGGTCATCAGCGTAGAGAAGACATTTGATGAGTAACTCATTCATTCTCAGTCCACACATACTCTCTTTCAGATCAATCAAACAATCAAAAAACCATGAACAGGTTAAACAGCCAAGGTGACGCTACACTACACATCCCTGCCTAACACCTTTTTCGATGCTTAACCATTCAGTGTACGCCCCGTTTATTCTGACACAAGCACTGGAATCCTCATAGAGAGATTTCAGTGCTTGAATCAGATGACCGTTTACCCCATACATAGACAATGCTGACCACAATTCATTCCTCACCACTCGGTCATAGGCCTTTTCCAAATCCACGAACGCGCAGTAGACTTTTTGGTTTTTAGCCAAAAACTTTTCAGCTATGCACCGCAAGGAAAAGACCTGATCTGTAAATCCCATTCCCTTTCTAAATCCCGCTTGTACATCCCATATTTTTTCGTCAGTATCTGTGATTTACGTTCTGATACATACGTAGTACATACTTATTTAATCTGTCAGAAAAATAACTTTTAATTTATAATTGAACTATGAACATCTTGATTTCCATTCAAAATGTTTAAATGTTAGTAAAATATTCACGCCGACCGAAATAATTAAGGCAGCGTACGAAACTCAAGAGGACTTTATTGCCAAAAAATTGGAGGTGTTCTTGTGCTCTACTACTACGACAAAAGTAAACAAACTTGGTAGGTACGTTATTTTCTTAATGATTTTTATGCTCGTAGAAAAAGTAATGTTTGCCACTGATTGCAAACTAGTCATTGTAACATTCGTGCTGACTATTGTGACATTCGGCTGCGCCTCATGTCACAAACAAGCACTCATGTTACAATGACTATCTTTACCTGACAGTGGCATAAACTACTATTCTTAAACCCAGAAAGTGATAAAAGAGGCTAGTAATTATCACCAGCCTATTTCTTAGCATGGCAAGGCTTACAGCCAAGGGCAATGTTTGTGTATTAGCACTAATGGAACACTAATTACTTACGGCACGGAAACCTAGCCGAGATGAGAAAATAAGCCGTGAGTACTGAACGAAAACAACTTCGTGGCAGATAGAAACTATGTTTACTTCCAAGAAACGTACTCTTAAGGCTTTACCGTCCCTAAAATTAGCAGATACACGCACGGCAAATGTTAATTTCGACCTCATTTATACGTCAATAACGTTCACATAAGCGTGCCTTGCAACGTGGCTGTTACGACCAACTGTGACCCCAAAATTCACAAAAATGAGAGAAAAGATTTTATTTTTCTACGTTATTTCAAAAATGTAAAGCGACCATATCATTAAATATTGTTTTGTCTGAAATATTGTAATTTTCATATATTTTTGATAAAAAATGTAGCAGTAAAATGATTTCATATGGGAAAAAAATTACAAAATAAGGGTCATTTTAGATTTTTTTTCTTCAGTTGATACACATTGAATTAAGATTCTATCTCGACCACATCACTTCTCATATCTTGTTTGTTATAAATATTGTTTTGTCTGAAATATTGTAAATTTTCATATATTTTTTATAAAAAATGTAGCAGTAGAATGGTTTCAAATGGTAAAAAATTTACAGAATAAAGGTCATTTTAGAATTTTTTTGGTGCAGTTATACACATTGAATTAAATTCTATCTCAACCACATCACTTCTCATATCTTGTTTGTTAATAGGTTTATTTCTGTTGAAAGAAATGCTAAATTTAATGTAAAAAGTGGTTACGAAATTATTTATTATTAAGTTCATTCAGGAAGGTATACCCTTAACAACTTACCGGAAAGTCTTCTGGCGTAGTTGTAGGAAACTTGGTCACTAGAATTATTGCTTTGAAGCTCTTCGATTTGATGTATGAGATCCTAGTATGTTTTTATAGGTACGTCTAGGCCATTAATAATGTTGATCTGAACACTGACAAAATATCTGGAAGTTGTTAGGGTTTTGTGCAATGTCCATCTGGGGAATAACCGTCGAAGCACCCCTTATTTTTTTCTGCCATAAAGCAGCGGTGCCTGCACTACTGTATTCTGGTTTAAAGGGTAAGGGAGCCAGTGAGACAAATAATTTTAGGTCTTAGAGAGGGCAACGCGTTTGCTGTCACTTACGTTCAGGTACCCTCGTTTGCTCACTTCTCACATAAAAAATTACTTAAGATTTACCAAATAACTTGTAGTTATAGATTATTGTTGAAATAACAGAATTTAAAACTTTTGCTACACAAAGCAGCGGAATGCAACCTTCAAAGCACCATTCATTATAAAAATTAAACAAGTATCGATTGCTCCCACGATAAAATGCAGTATTTTACGAAGCCAGTCGCATTATACAGTCAACCGCAGATCATTGATTTGACACTTGCACTACGAATATCGGCGCTCCTGCTACGTAATAAAGGCTTCACGGTCAAACTGTTTCCGACGACGTGTGTATGCCTATACGTAAATAAATTACGTTGAGTAAATGCCATGGCGATGGTATCGATATTAATATTGCTAAAAGCTTGACTGGAAATCTATATTGGCCACGTAAAACAAAACCCACCTTCAGTAAGCGTTTAAGAACTTAGTGTTGCCATTATTTACTTACTTATTTGCAGATGTCTTTGAATCTAATAAATTCCGCGGCGGCGATAAAAAAAAATTCTTGTGGCTTTGATTTGCTCATTTTTTTTGTTCTCAAATATGGCGAGATTGATTCAGCTTGTAAAAGGACATTACACAGAGCTTGATTCAGAGCTGAATTTTCTTCCAGATAACACTAAAGAGAGCTATTGTACATTGCAGCAGGCATAATGTACATATTAACAGGCATAATGTACATATTAACAACTGTAATTTCAGTAAGCGAAAAGACCACACTAGGCTAGTTCAATGTTGTTTAGTCATAATCCTAAGAAATCTAAAGGGAATAAATATACAAAACACAATTTTTAACAAACCTAATGACAATAGAATATAAATGGTGTTCACGGTTTATTCCTCATTTAGGGCTGTTATACAGTAAGGGAGCTTGAAGGACATCTAGCCTTGTTCTGGGCAAGTGACGCTATATGCGACGCCATTTTTAATACTCACCGATTCGTCTTATATTCACTGTGAGCTGTACTTACAAAATAATGACGACGAATATTGATATGGTGTACCTGTTTTCGGTCGTCTTTAGAATTTTGATTAAAAGATGGCAACATTCTTAACTACTGAGAAATGGAGAGCCCTCTTGTATAGCGTTGATGGATTATATCGATGTTTTGTTTGGGTACAATAGAGGGAATTTATTACTTACTATTTGTAGAATAAGTTGAAAGGGTAGGAGTCTATTACGCATAAATTATACAGTTCAATAACGAATGTTAGCTTGTTTTGACGCTCTATTTTCGAATTGAGTCGAGGTTAATAGACTTTGGAACTCTAATTTTAAATATAGATAAATAGTTGGTTAGTTTGAAGATTACACGTGATTGAAAAGAACATATTTGGCTACTTAGATAAATGATTCGCTGCGCTCCGAATTTATCTAAGGTTGGCTACTATGATCAAATCACCTCACTAAACAAAATATGGAAAAGTTAGGAAGAAAATCGACAGAATAAAATAAAGCCAAATCGTTAATACCAGGAGCTCAGGATTAATTGTAGGTATATTGGTGGTCAGCTCGCCTCCGCGCTCCGTGACAGGTCCATTACACGGCGAGCGCACGCCATCAGTCAAGTCAACTACCGCCTGCCGCGTTTGATCGCCACGCGCCCCATGCTATCCTGGTACTTACGCCGAGATATTTGCTGTGATTGATAGAATTACGAAGAGTCGAGGATACTTTTCCGCTTTCCAACTTTATTTGCAACTGCAAAACAAACTATACTAAGCGCAACAATAATGTTATCTTTACAAATTGATTTCTGGGGTAAGCTTGGCATTTCGTAAAGCAGAAAATCGAGTTGCCTTGTTGATTAATTTAATTAAAATTCATTACAATTCATGTTACAAGCAATCGCAGAACATTTCACATTCAGTTTGTTCTCTTCAACTATATCACAGCATTTCCCACAGCAAAATAGTTACAGAAATAGCTTATATCAGTGTCTGTGTAAGTGGTGCTACGAGTATGCTAGCTCATAGCTCTTCGTGACAGTTCCATTACACGGTACTGGCCGGCAGCCGTCGCTTCATCTACTCGATCAATCTCTCCGTTGTGGCTCTGTTCTCCTGGTATTTATTATTTTTGTGTGATTGATGAAATGAAGACAAGGCTCAAGGCTACTGTTGAGCACAGGCACCAGGTATGGCGCAAAGCGAATATTGTGGCCTAAGGCAGGTTAAAGTACTGCTTAGCTTTTGCGCGCACGGGCAGGGCAACTAGTCGCGACAGCAAATATGAAGCCAAAATAGTGTTTTAACCTTGCAAATTAAGAATATGTTATGGTATTTAAATGTCTTTGTAACCTATTTTTTAAATCACATATGATAGATAGATAGATAGATTATCTTTATTTGCTCTGCTTTACAAAAAGGTACTTAAAATCTAGGGAATTAAAATAAAAACAAACACACAGTGATATAGAGAACCTCCTCCGTTTCAAAGTCTGTTAAAAGGTAACAAAAAACCCGAAAAAAAAGGTGTGAATTTGTGTGCATGCAGCAGAGCAAAACGGCTATAGCTCAGCGCAATATTTACTATGAAGTAAATCGCTGATTTTCAGCTAGAGCCGACGGGAACGCGGAAATCGGTAACCACTTTAAATTTTATAATTATTTAAAAATGTACAGTATGTGTAGTTTGTTACTGCTAGCTTATCAAGCGTTAGCTTATATATATAAATATAATAAAATAAATTCAATACAAAAGTAATTATAATCAATAAATACATAAATACCTAACTAAGACAAATAAGATCGAGCTGACAAGGCAAAAAAAATATATATTTTTTTTTTTACCGGAAAGCAGTATACGGGCTAATACACAATTCTTATTGAATTTTAATATTAATGGCTATGATGGTTATAATGGTAGTTTTCATTATCTAGGCAAGCCGATTTGAAATTCCTTATATTTGAAATTCTAATAATAAAGACTTTATTTTCTTTTTAAATGTAGATTTAGACTGTGTATGTATTTGATTCGCCCCTTAAGTCATTCATTACATAAAGGAAGACCCTTCACGTCGCTCAACTTAGGCGCGAATATCTGAAAAAAAAAAAACCGCTCAAGGTTTTAATATCAGTGTTTATGTTTTCCTGCCTCTTCACGCAAAGTGCACATTCTTTCACGAACCCTTCCTTTATACGTCCGTCTTTAACCTCTTGTTCAACCTTTACTTTACACGGAGGGTAACAAAGGTTGCACCTGTGTTTGTCGAGGAAAAGCTCCCCGATACAGCTGCTTTTGAGCGTTTGAGTGAAATAACATTGGGGTTAGCTTCTCGTCTCGATCGGAACCAGCTTCTTGGTGTTATGTTATCCTGGTATACCAGATTTTTATTGTCTTGAATTTCTAATAAAATGTACTTTTGTTTGTTTACAGGTAAGGATCATGACAACAAGATGAAGTTTGAGTGTAATGTATTTTACCTACGTTTAATACTTTTTCAACCCATTTGCTCATAAAACAGCTCTATTTGCACTGTATTAAGGGCCATTATCCAGCTTATTAAACACACGTGCTTTTTCCATGATATTACCGCACTAGTGTTTTATTTTTATTTTATTTTTTATCGGCCAGGTGCAAGGAGTTTATATATGTATAACATTCATAATATTTTTATGAATAAATAACCTGTGTTCGACAATATGATAAATAAACGTTAATTACGTGAAAATATTTATATTAATCAACTAACTAATAATAAATTTGTCTTTATTTGGATTAGTCATTGCGCCTCCTGCGCGCGCATGTATAATCTAGGTCTTCCGAAAAAGTAATACGCGCGCCATTTTCACAAATATTTGTTGTGTGTTGTAATTATTTTCAAAAGTATTGACTTTTACAAATAAAAAAACCGTAATTAGTGTAGTTCTTCAACGTCGAAAATGCTTAGACACAAAACAGAAGTCTGAAGTATCGGGTGTCCGTAGAAATGTTAGGAAGTTTTTATTTGGGAAAAAAGGTAAGCCAAATTTATTTATTTTTATTCACAAATGTGTTGAAAAACATCGTAAGAAGCGCGTGCGCTTTGGTGATTACACCCTCGGCTCATTACCTACCTTACCTCACCTGCGGCTCGGCCTTTAATCTCTCAGCCTCAGTCGTTATATTCAAAATAGCGCACTCGCATCTTAATGTACCTACTATAGTTAAGTAATTTAAGTTTATTTAGCAAACTCGAAAAAAAAAAACGCAATTGACTTTTTCTTTAAGATAGGTAAAACATTTTTCCTACGAGCAAAGCACCAAAGAAGAACACTATAATTTTGAACGAATTTACGCCAAAAATGGTCTCGACCCAATTCGGTCGACGTTACCTTAACAGCTATAGTAAATTTCCAAATTCTACCGATTCTCAACCAACACCTCTCTTTGACCCTTATTCAACCGGTAATGTTGTGTTTTTCTGAGGTCCTACCGGAAAGGAAAATAGGAAACCCTTTATTATTATATCAGTGTGAGGAGACCTTGCCATTTTTGCCGTTGTTTTAGAAGCGTCTTAGTTTTTGATAGGAGATATTTGTCCTATATTTTTAACAACTAATTTTAATAAGATATTAAATCCTTGTTTTTGTGAAAAACAAGGCTTTAAGAATCCATGCGTTAGTTTATGCCACTGCATATAATGAGGGGCATTATAACTTTATTGTGGCTTCGAAGTCAAGCGAAGCGGAGGCAAGTTTCATTGGACTGTTTTGGTTTCGTTTATGATTGCTGTGAAAATTTTGGAGATAGCTCCTTGCCCAGCATTGTACTTTTTTACGAGACGTTATGATGCGTATTTTAGCACTTTATTATGTGCAACCGGGTACACGAATAAGGCTCATTGTCCACAGCGGCGTCATTTGTCGAATGGATGCAAGCTACAAGTATTGTTTGTATTTTATTTAGTTGTGTCCACGTAATCGACATGCAAGCGATAAAACTGTAACAATCTATGGACTCCGGGTGACGGATTAATATTGCTGAAGAAGTGATAAGCCAACCTTTTTTCTTCCAGTAAATAGTCCTGATACAATATGTACAAGTAATAAATATCGCTAGAGTGACTAATGTCGTTAGTTGATGTCGTGCGACGTACGTGGACAGAGTTTTGTTTGTTTCTTGCTGGATGCACGCAAGATAAAAGGAAGTTATTAATATCGCTATCGCGCGGATAAATTCTCTTGCTGCCACTTTTTATGTGAATGAAATCAAAAAGGTCAGCATGGGGCTTAACGAAACATTAACTTTAAGTGACGTCTCTGACGGCGCTTAATCTACTCGTCATGTGTCCTATGATAAACTCATCGATACTAAACTAAGCATCTGTGCTTAGTTATATGTGTTAGACATATGTTTGATGATAAATATGACGTAATAAAAGAAGAATCTTATTGCATCTTTGTACTAAATAACAATGCTACGAGTAAACCGATTAATTCTCTCCATTGTGTTACTACTCCATTCCCAGTTGATCGAAACTTTCCGCACCAAGAAAGTTATTGCAAGAAACTTACTCTTTGTTCCGTGTACCAAACTACCTACAAGTATTTGTTACAAACAAGATTAACTAGAAAAAGCTTGTAAAAATGCTGGAAACGAACTCATTATTTTTATTGTATAGGTATTATTCGAAGCGCTCGTGGCCGAAAGGTGGCTCTTTCTTTCCGATCATGAAAGTTAATCAAAGTTGGTCGTGGGCAGAACATGCATGTGAGAATGCTTGTGGCACACACGCAGTTTTGTGTCAAACTCATTCTGCTGGCCGCTAATCTGGAAAGTTCCTTTCTACAATTGAGTTTGGTATGCGTTCTGAATTGTGAAGGTCAGATGGCGGTCGCTCTGCATAAAAACCACTGACCGTTTCAAATCCCTTTGATCAGGTATAGCCAAGGAGTCAATCTTGACGCATACCTCTGCAGGTTAAAGACTTCTTCGCGTTCTCCAGTACCTGGTGTCTCTAATTTGGGCTGCTCAGCTCATCTCGCCGTTTCTTTTGGAGCTGTATAGGAAACATTGCAAAGATATGTAAATTTTGTGAAATAATGCATCAACTTGCTTTGCAAGTTTAGTTGAAAAAGTCCAAAACCACGCAAAACAAGCAATATTACCTGTAGCGCCGTCTTTCTACTTAATTTGTATGATTACATGTGAGAACAATTAAAAGGCTAAGTAATTTACTTAAACAGCGAGAGCAAATCTAAAAGCCAAATATTCATTTGTTCTCACAATTACCAGAAGCATTTAAATAAAAGCCAAATTCTTGGTAGAAATTAGTTGGCCGCGAATGTTTAGCGCCGAGACGCGAACTTCGCGAGATTAATCTCTTAGCCGCATTGTGTATTGGATGTTGGTAAAGCGATTGCGGCGCCATCTTCCTCTTGTTTATGTTTACTGAGCGCTCAACGGGTTAATGATTACGATTTGAGGGCTGAGTAATTCGCGACGGGGAATTATATTTCGTAAGCTTCATTCGAAGATATAATTAACCAAGTAGTCCTAATCCTAGCCCGCGGCAACTAATCGCACATACTTTAGAGATTTTTTAAAGGTTTTGAACCAGTTTTGTTCATATCGTTTGAAAAAAGCGCGCCAACACAACACGCCACCTGGCAACCCGGGCGGTACTTTTACTCATTCTTTTTCTGTGCGTGGCAACGAAAGCACATAACGCGCTCTCAATTTTCAATATTTAATATTAGTTTTATTTTAATTATTATATACTTAAATCAAGTTTAAATTCGTGTAAATTTAGTGTGGAAAGAAGTGCATTTTAGTGAAAAATAGCAATCGAAAAAAGCATACAATGATGTAAGGTGAGTAAAAAGCACGTGGCTAGCCTCCAAATTTTGGAGTGCTGGGATCTTCAGAACATAATTCAGGTGGGTCAAAGCTACTACTTTATTTTCATATTATTCAAAGTGTTAGTACGGATTTAGTGTGGTTCAGAAAGGCAGTAATTGTTCTATCTGGGAGGTTGGATGTAGTCCAACACGAAGGAAAATTCCGTCTGGAGGGTAACCGTGTGTTATCACGAAGACAAATTCGGTCTGGAGGCCAACCGCGTGTTGACACGACGACAAATTCGGTCTTGAGGCAAACCGTGTGTTAGCACAGACCTATAAATTTTATTGAGTTATGCAGGTTAGTGATCGATTGTATGTAGGTACACATGCATACTCAAGTTAAACCTGTCTTATTTATGTATTTTTTACAAGGTTATCCTCATTTTGAAAAACAATAATAAATAACCACAATCCGTCTGGAACAATTTTATACTACCTCAAAATGGTACTTGGTGATTCTTATAAAATGTGCAATTCGGAAAGTTGGACATGAGCCAACACGACCGTAGATACGTAATAATCATACAATTACAGGGTCCGGAGGGTAACCGTGTGTTATCACAGGGACTTAACGCAATTTTAGTTCGTAGCTGAGAGTTTACTTATAAACTAGACAATTACCTACCCACACAATAATAAAATTATACAGACTCATTTCATCATTCGTCAAGTTCTACCCACAAAAAGAAAAACAGATTTCATTCCGAAGTCATTTAAAACAGCTTACTGACAACTCACGAGCGATGTGTACTGGCCAATTGGTTTACGATTGTTTTAGTCAGTGACCCTTTGAAAACGTTTGATTTAATTTACTATAAAACAGATATATGTGTTCCGTAACCAAATACGAAACGGACAAGCCAGATAGACCCATTACACACTTCAGAAGTCGTTCGAAGGGAAATAAATGAGTAAATAATTACTTTTGAATTTTAACTGGTGTACGGCAATCTCTCAAGCGAACTACCTACATATGCTAAAAATATGTAAACACACAAGTTTTTAGCTCTCGTAGCTTAAATAAGATACATATTACGCATCAAAAGTCCGTAGACCATAATAACTTTGAAAATATTATAAATTTATCAGGGCACTGACAAATTCTAGCCAAAATATGGCTGCTGTTATCGATTTTGAAATAAAAACTTAAATAGTCTGGAGGCTAACCGCGTGTTAGCACGTGGACGTGTTATTATTAAATTGACGTTCAAGCATCGTTCAACAACAATGTTCGTATTTCTATACGGCCATTGACATATCCATCTTTCTTGCTGGATAAATAAATGTACCTGTTAGAAGAAACTGAATCTTTTAAAATCTTTATTTAATATCAATCAACGTTAAGGCCAGACTTTGAGAAGTCGTTTCTAAATGTTTTACTTGTTTAATATGGTAAATAAATGCCTACCTTTCATATGTTATGAATGATGCATCAAAAGAGAGGTTCTACTTGCAGCGTAAAAAGATTTTTCTTCATAAAATATTTCTACATCACCGTTCCTAAAAACGACGTAATCTAGCAAGATTGGTAGCAACCAGGGAAGTCTGGACAGCCTCCCCTCAATTTCACCAATAGCTGAAAAGAAAGGGGGGGGGGTGGAGCATACAGGGCCCCCTTCGTGAGCAACGGAGGAGTTCATATGGTCAAAAACCAGAATCATTTCAAGTCGCGTATGCATCAACTCTATGGCGACTGAGCTCCTGACTTGTCCCATAGACGACCTGATCCTGTTCTGCTGGCCGTCCTGTATTTATTCTATGCATAAATGTATACATTAAACAAACATACATTATTTTACATATTAAATGAAAATAAAGACTGATCCAGATATAGCAATGAACCATGAGTATTGAGTAGCTCTAATTTGGTTCATTACATTCATTTTGACTGCCAGCTAAGTGCTATCTGTCGCAAACTACCCCGTAATAATCCTATAGCTAAGGATTGCTTTCTATGAAATTTTTGCTGTGGCAAGCCAAGACCTTAGTGGGAGCAAGTCTATTCAAAACTTGCGCAAATGGAAGGCTATCGAGCTACTACTAATTCGATAGCTTAAGACTGTTTTATGATCGCACACGACTTCAATCTAAGAAGTTAACGTGTTCTCATCATTGAAAGTGTAATAATAGTATGATGACTTGGGGTAGTTAACATAAATTATTATATTATTTTATTGTCATGGTGTACACTCGGCCGCACGCCAGTGGAAACACTTCGACCTTGAGCAAATATCTGCTTTCGGGTGTTTGTAGCGAGCGTAGCGCTAGTTCAGCTTAAGCTGGTTTTGTTTCAACTTCCATGCTGAAGTGTGTATGACCTTTGAGAAGCCGCAAATATTTCACTAACCGATAAGCCTTAAATCACGCTTGCTGCTGACTTCACATTCACGTCAAATATCTGGGCTTTATAATACTGATACTAGGTAACCGTACCTTCGTAACTTATGTGATTAATTTTTTTTTGCTTTGTCATGTTCTTTTATGCGCGCATCTGCGCATCCCATACTTCATCATAGTTAATCGCGATACCGAATAACTTTTAAAAACAAACTAGCGAAGAAAAACGTTGTACAACCTAAACAACCATACCGATTTTTAGGCTTCATTTCGCTATATGTAAAGCCTTGCAAAAAACTGCTCAATTTATAGCACTTTTTTCTCCTAAAATTAAGAGTGATTCATTGTTGCGCATTGTCCATTTTATGGCCATCAACAGGTTATTTGATCGGATAATAACAGAAATATAAAATTCATTCAATAGAATGACTTGACCAAAACAATGCGGAATCGATACAATGAGAATTGGTGTAGCTTTTTAATCGGTTAAAAAGATATGAGTAACTAACAAAGATTACAAGAATTTTAATCCTAAGTTTTTGCTGATACTCCTATGAGTACTACAAAAGCCCTCTTGTCTCTCACACCAATACTGAAGGTACGTGCACGTAAGTGTCAGGTTACTATTGTCTAATGTGTGGTAGTACCTACGTTACGTATACGCAATCGATGATTCTATCTTAATTCGAAGTTAGTTGATTTCATCATATTTTTGTTTCTTATTCCCATAACCCTGAACAAAAACTTTATTCATAAAATATAGTTATTTGCAGCCAAGCTTTAGCTACTTTGGAATTTCTTTCCTGACCGTGGCAGAGCAGACCTAACTTTCCTTGATTTTAAATTCAACGGAAGTTGTAAGTAAACTTTTGTTATGTTTGGTAAGTAAACTGAAAGGTCATAATATCCTTCTTCTTGTAGTGTTATACCCTGGCAGCGATGCCACTTTCCAGGTTTTACTGGTTTAAAAGGAACATTAATAGCGAAAAATCACTTAACGATGATTAAACATTTATTTCATACACGTAAGTTTACCCTTTTCGGTCCCAGCGTCCCCAATAGGAGATATTTGTTATAAATAAAAATAAAACTTATGGTTTTATTGTATCTTATAGTACATAATAGAACTGTCAAAATTCTGCGCTGGGTTTGAAGAGACTATAAGTCTCGTGTGACATGGATTGTTTTAAATTTCTATGAAGTCGAAAGCGTGATCGATTTTATGTAAAAACAACATAATTTTGGTCTTATGTGCCTCTGTTCTTGTAACATTATATCTGTTGTTTAATACTCTCATAAACAGCAGTTACTGTTCATTACCTATTCTCCCTTCTTTAAGCAGGCAGAAAAGACACTTAAGTAGAGACCAGATACATTCAATTTTCTACCAGAAGGGTTCTCCGAAACTTAAGTTTGCATTTGGTACTTATACAAAGTCATAAACAATAATCATAAAGAAATGCGCCAAACCAAGCACAATTTTACAGCATTGTGGCTCAGAGAATAGAAACGTTATCTCATAATAAATATTAAATATCAAATGAATGCTCTTTATCTAGAGAAATTATATGATATTAATTACCACGGCAGTGCAGAGCAAAGATTTATTTATATATTTAAAAATACATTAGGGACACAGACAGACCTCGGCCAAAGGCCTTGATATGATGATTTTTCCAGTTACTCTTCTAGATTTCATACACTAATGTAACTGAGTTATACTCAGGAGAAATAACATTTTGCTCTGACTGTGTAATAGTTCATAATCAGTTCATATTAGCTCTGGATACATTTGATCTCGATATATAATCTGATTCTTGGTACAAGTTACCTAACTTATACTCTCGTGACAAGAAACACCGGCACAATTCAAACAACAGTAAGCCGGACAAAAACATTCAAAACGAATTGTATTCCTTCTAAAATGTTTTGTAGTTGCTTTATAATTTTAACTGTCTATCTCATCAGCTTACACTGGCTCACAGCATTCATATGCATCCTTTTGTGAACCTTATGATAAATTTAACCAATTTGAAATTGAAATTTTTGATATTTTTGCACTTAAATATTTGATAATGTATTTTGTTATACTTTTAAAAACGTGTAAAAGTATTTAATGTGTAATAAAGTACGAAACTTCCTGCTCTAAACATCTACTTGGTTAATTATATCTTCGAATGAAGCTTACGAAATATAATATATGATCAAACGAACTTCTTGAATGAAGTTCGATCAATATTATATGAGTAAGCTTCATTCGAAGATATAAGGTCCCACCCCTCCCAACCCCGGAATATGAAGTTTCGAAAGCTCTACAATCTCTAAATAATGAGTAAAAGTACCGCCCGGGTTGCCAGGTGGCGTGTTGTGTTGGCGCGCTTTTTTCAAACGATATGAACAAAACTGGTTCAAAACCTTTAAAAAATCTCTAAAGTATGTGCGATTAGTTGCCGCGGGCTAGGATTAAGACTACTTGGTTAATTATATCTTCGAATGAAGCTTACTCATATAATATTGATCGAACTTCATTCAAGAAGTTCGTTTGATCATATAGTATACGCGCGTTTTCATAGGGTTAACAAGAGAGTGGATTTTTTTTGTAATTGTATAGTTAGAGGTAGGAAATTAAATTGTTGAGTGGGCGAAAACGCGTGTTACACACACTGCATTAAGGTTAAGTTGCTTTGACTGAATTGTTAAAGAGTCCTCCTCCACGGCCCTTATTCTTAAATTTAGGATTTGTGCTTTTGTCGATGGAGTATCATCCATTCATCCTCTGTCTCCTTTAGATGCCTATTTCCGGATATGGCATTGACCTAATTTTCAGGGTTCCGTACCCAAAAGGCAAAAAACGGGCCTCTCTTTTTTTCATATTCATAAATTTATTCCATTATCACAATTAATAAAGTAAAACATGGAAGTAAATACAGATCATATAATAAACTGTGACACCCCGTAAGGGCGTAGTAATATTGCATAGGACTCTATAAACGATACATAATAAATAAATGCCTCCGTTGTCTGTCTGTCTGGCAGCGGGCTATATCTCATGAACCGTAATAGGTAGACGGTTGAAATTTTCACAGATTATGTATTTCGGTTGTAACAAGAAATAATAAAAAAAATATATTAATTAAAGGGGCTTAACTACTAAAAACGTGTTAGTAAGCGAATTTTGCTCGATTTTTGTTTTAGCTCTATCGTAAAAACGGGAACACTTACAAGCGTGAAAATTGGTATGTTTATAGTGCATGAGCTGTAGAATAACAAAAAATAATAAAAACTGCTCGAGTGCGTGTCGGAGTCACGCGCAATTATACACTTCTGCGTGACTGTGCGTCTATAACTAAAACGGTATTTTTACCTTAGTGGTACGGAACCTTCATGGCGCGAGTCCGACTCGTATTTGGCAGGTTTTTTAATTTTTAGTTGACGAAGTAGATACTGGTTTATCTTTTTGTACAACATACATATCGATCACCACTATGATTGTTATGTTATTCAGGCTGTCGTGTTTTAAAATATGTGCATTTCTATGAATATTTATTAGCAGTAGGTACGCAACATATCTGCATTTTACAGTGTCATAATAAATAACAGTTTCGGGGTTTATTCCACCCAGCACTCGTAAAGCCTGATTGATGTTATTTTTTGTCAGTAAAATGGAATCGTTACGTCCAATGGTATTTTGATGATATTTTTACTATAGTCATCCATTTTGTCAAGTTTTAAGTTGTTTTATTTTACGTTCTACTACGTATATCTGTCTGTCGTCACACCTGTTTTTCTCACGCTATCGACTTAAAATTTGTAATAAGTAGTTTTAGAATATGTTTACCCAACTTTATATCAAAAAATGAATTAAATTATTTTTTAAATTGTAAATTGGACTTATTACAGCAAAAATAAACCGATCTGTAGCACAGTTTTTAAGATATCTGCAAAAACCTTTACAGATAAACATAGTTTTGCGGTCCTAAAAATGGACTTTATTGCTTCTACAAATTCTGCAGT
Organism: Athrips mouffetella; assembly: GCA_947532105.1. Taxonomy (NCBI): domain Eukaryota; kingdom Metazoa; phylum Arthropoda; class Insecta; order Lepidoptera; family Gelechiidae; genus Athrips; species Athrips mouffetella. The sequence continues at coordinate 29,428,048 of OX383968.1, read as the reverse complement.
TGTATTGGAACCCTCGGCGCGCGATTTCGACTCGCACTTGACCGGTTTTTTTTTTGTTGGTAAAGAACTGTTTCATTTTGTTATACTGCACTGTCATCTGCACTTCATCTCATCATCATCTGCACTTGTAATTAAAAAAATACGGCCGAACGTATTTCAGATGTGCAAGTGTTATTAGTTGCCGCCCAAAGATCCTCCAATCTAGTACAATCAAGAGCACGCAAAGTTGCCACATTTGACTAACGTTCTTATTTTAGTAGCCGTAGGAGCTAAAGTTGCAGTGCGAGTGTCAAGCTTGACTAGCTTGTGACTGTATACGTATCGGATGGAACACGTGGTGCATATGACAACGGGGGTAAGTGTGACAGGGTTGGTAAAAACCCGGGTTTTTTCAATAATTTTATCACTAAATGACTCGTGAGTGTTACACATAATTATTTATATGAACGGATAAACTCACGTTTTATATTGCCGGCATAGGACCGACAAGTTTCGATCTTGTGTCGGTCTTGTTTTTAGGGTTCCGTACCTCAAAAGAAAAAAACGGAACCCTTATAGGAACACTTTGTTGTTTGATACCATATATTAGGGTCCATGAACCACACAAGACCTAAAAATTTCAATTTTTTACAACGACGCAATCAAAAGATATGGTATTTTATGTCCTCATCTCCATACATTTATGCACTAAAGCAAAACCTATAGGGTACTTCCCGTTGACCTAAAATCATGAAATTTGGCAAGAAGCTAGTTCTCACAGTACAAATAAAGGGAAAAGTCTGAAATCATTAAATATTACAACTTCTCTCACAACTAATGGTAACCAATTGAGGCGAGCTCCCGTTTCAAGAACATTCATATAAGAGAGGGGTCAAATTGAATGGTCGCGGAGGCAATTTTTGTTTTAGTTCTATTTTAAAAACGGGTACACTTAAAAACTTGAAAATTGGTATGTTTATAGTGCATAAGCTATAAAATAACAACAAATAATAAAACTTGGTCAAGCGCGTGTCGGACCCAAAAAATGTAGCACAATAACTTACTGAAATTTCAACTAATACAATAATGATTATTTGGTGCTACGGAACCCTCAGTGCGTGAGTCCGACTCGCACCTGGCCGGTTTTTTTTAATAACTTCTACCCACTGGGTTATTTAGGGATTTTCGGGTATTTTCAAGTTACCATGTCTTAAACGAGACATAGGTACCGATATATTCGATGAGATGCCAAGCCCAAGCTAAAGGTCCTCCATGCTCTTTAGTTTGTAATATTTGAGCAAGCTGAAATAGTTCGTCTGTCTATTTCATCATAACATCCCATGAAACGTCCACTACAGGACAGGGAGCTCCCTCCAGAATTCTAGCTTTTGCTGGAAAAATGTGGAGGGGAAGTACCATAGTCACCTCGCTTGTTAGCGTTACGGCTGGCACCATGGACCGCGGTTGTAGGTGACCGCAGTAAGAAAGATGTTAGATACAAAGGCGGACGCTGCTGCCCATCCTCCAGTAAACCCTTACTCGCCTCTTACGACACCCACGGGTATGTATGGGTCTGTCTATTTATATCCTTGAAATCGATTTTTTCTATTAGTTATATTTTCAAGTATACGGTACTAAAGAACTTATTTGAGCAACCAAAATCTTTTAACTTTTCATCTTCGACAGTGAATACCGAAACATTAATTAAACAACGTATAATAAGGACGGCGGTGGCCAAAATTCGAGGCTGTCAATTTCCTGAGGCCCTTTGAGTCCTCTTAATTAGGGCCTTATTCCATCTCACTGCATTCGAGTACAGACCTCTGTGATAAAAATAGCACTAGGTATTTACTGTTCTGTTATTAAAATTACTTGCTATTTTTAGGGTTCCGTACCTCAAAAGAAAAAACGGAACCCTTACAGGATCACTTTGTTGTCCGTCTGTCTGTCTGTCTGTCTGTCTGTCAAGACCCTTTATCTCACGAACGGGTAAAGGTATCAGGTTGAAATTAATACCTTATATTAGGATCCATGAACCACACAAGATCTGAAAATTTAATTTTTTTACAAAGACGCAATCAAAAGATATGGCTTTTTATGTCATCATCTCCATACATTTATGCAAAAAAGCAAAACCTACAGGGTACTTCCCGTTGACCTAAAATTATGAAATTTGGCAAGAAGCTAGGTCACACAGTACAAATAAAGGGAAAAGTCTAAAATCATTAAATATTTCTCTTTTTTTTACAACTAGTAGTATCCAATTAAGGTGAGCTCCCGTTTCAAGAACTTTACTATAAAAGAGGGGTCAAGTTGGATGGTCGCGGAGTTTTTAAAGTCAAAGAGCAAAAGCTTTTAGTACATCGTATGGTAGATAGGTACGGAACCCTTAGGGCGCGAGTCCGACTCGCACTTGGCCGGTTTTTTTATTGTGATTTGACACATCGGACTTAGCAACGTTCTTATTTTAACTTCCGTAGGAGCTAGAATTGCGCTGCAATTGTAAGACTGGTGACTGGAGTTGCTATCGATTTAACTTACCTGTACTATTTTTCTATGGTTTTGTTTTAGTTAGATTGTAAGAGCGATACCCAAAGCCTTTCCGTGATTGTGAACTTCCTTTTACTTAAACATTTTTATTGGTAATCTAAAAAGTATTGTCATATTGTTGTAATTGATACTGTCCTACTGTTGAGCAAATGCCTTCTCCTTCGTCTTATATTATTAAAACTACTCTTTGTAAAATTACTTGTCATTTAACGGACCATACTAGTCTGCTTCTACGAGGGCCAAACCGAAAAGATCGGGAATAGAATACCCAGGAATAAATTAGATTAAAACCTTTTTGGTTTATGACATGTAGTATTATTTCAAACACAATTCCATTTTTGAATTTTAAAAAAAGTAAAAAAGAAAAGAGTAGTAGCCATTTGAATTTGACAAGTCAGTGGGGAAAATGGAGCTTACGCGGGAACATTTCCGTGCCATAATTTTTCACAACTTTCGTCGAGGTTTATCTCAAGAACAATGTCTCGCCGAGCTTGTTTCTGTTTATGAACTTGAAGCACCCAGTAAAACGACTATATATCGTTGGTATTCTGAGTTTCGTCGTGGACGTTCCTCTCTCACGACAGTTCCTTCTACTGGTCGACCAAAAACAGCGGTAACACAAGATAACATCGATGCTGTGCGCCAATTAATAAAAGAAGATAGACATGTGACATACGAGCAGATTCGGGCTTCTCTCAGCATTGGTATGACAGCGATTCAAACTATTTTGGGTAGTTCTTCAGAGACAAAATTTTCGATTTCTATGAGTATATTTCTGTAAACAACTAACAAAACGGCATGTAATTTTTTTTTATGCAGTTTATCTTTATCCCTAACTGGGACAAATTATATTTTTAAAAGAATTGCAGTCTAGGTACAAAATAAAAATATTTGAAGTTTGTTCTTCTGATTCATATAACGCGTCCGTTTGCCATTTTCCGGAACAAAATAGTCGATGTCGTATTTTCCCTTTGATAAATCAATATAAATTATAATTATATCGAAAGAAAATTAATTGTCCTCTCACAAATAAAATGTTTATAGTTATATTATCTTAGTATGTTTATAAAAATAAGTAAATAAGATGTGTCCGGCGTATAATACTGATTAATGTGGCGTAAGCTGCGCTTGACCATACTTGGTCGGGTAAATAACAACCAGTCTGGCTTTCCGCTCGGGGGGAAGCCAGTCGTGCAACGGACAAGCTAGAAGGTGGACGTGCGGCTGGTTGGCTTAGATCCCGGTGTTACGAAGGTAAATATCTGATTCATCTGTGATTGGTTCAGGTGGCATTCTGATTACAATGTCTACTTTATAAAATTTATTTTAACGTTTTATAACTTCAATTTGTGTTTCCTGTGATTATTTAGGATCACAGATTCGTGTAGAATAATGACAATGCTGAAGTCTGCATGTATGATGAGTTAGAGTGAGTGTCAGATTCGTGTAGAATAATGACAATGCTGAAGTCTGCAGGTATCTGTGCCTGATTTATATGGTCAAAACACCATATGAATCATAAAATAAACTAGTTTTCCTTTCTCTTGCACAAAAGGAGCGCTCTGGTTGCGTAATTCTTCTTGTCTAATTTTTGTCCGTGTACAAGTTGTTCCTTTATAATTTTTATTATATTAACTTAGCTATAAAATTTTAAATCGCTGCAATGGAAGACGTCTTCAAACTCCTGGACTGGAAAGGACTTGGCATCAACATCAATGGCGAGTACATGACCCACCTTCGATTTACTGACGATATTGTCGTAATGGCTGTGACCCTGGAAGATCTCGGCACGATGCTCAATAACCTCAGTAGAGTTTCACAACAAGTGGGTCTTAAAATGAACACGGATAAGACGAAAATTATGTCTAACGTCCTTGTTGTACCCACTCCAATCAAAGTTGGCAACTCTACGCTCGAAGTTGTCGATGAATACGTATATCTATGTGTGTAGCTACCTTTAACAATCACAAAAATCTATTTAAGTCAAATTCTCTATCTAATTTCTGTTATTTTAATATTGCAGGACACAATAATGCCACAAACTGAAGATAAAAAAAAAGAGAAAAAGAGACTCGCAGAACGCAGAAGAATGGAAATTATAAGAAAAGATCCAGAAAAGTATGCGATGTGGAAATTAAAAATGAAAGAAATATATATAAAAAGAAAACGAGACGGTAAAACCGTGTCAGTTCAAAATTTGACACCTAAGCAACAAAAAATAGCTAGGAAGAAAAGCAGAGAAAGTAGTCGAAGATGGTATGCTAAAAAGAAATTGAAAGAACGTGGTATTCCCTCAGAAGAAGAAATAATTGGCGAATGTGATCCACCAGACAATACCGAAGTGAATGACCCGTTAGATTTGGAATTACCATCATCTCCACATGTTTCGACTATACCAAGATCCCCGGGAATTCCCAGCTCACCACAGGTTTTACCTCATTCTTCACCGCTTTCTGCACGTATAACAAGAACCAGTATAAGACAAAAGAGAGCACTTGGCATTGATTTGAACCTAACAGAAAATGAGACCGATGTCTCATTCAATGCTGACATCCCTTCGCGAATAATAAAATCACCTTCACCAAATACTTCGTTATCAGATTCACCCAGGACTCCCAGCCCACAAAGTAGCACCGCATCGTCTCCACGACATGGCGTCAGCCCAATAGTTTATAAAAAAGCTGCACGGGAAACATCTGTTAAAAAGAAATCGCCCTGGAAACATATTTTACGCAAGTTTCAATACAGATACCATAAAGAACTACAATTGAAAGACCAAAAAATTCTAGAACTGAAAAGAATCAATGAAAATTACAGGAAAAAAATAAAACGCTTACAAAAAGATAAACAGGTAAAACAAGTACATAAAAGTCAAAAGAAAAATCTATGTGGAAATGAAAAAGCACAGCTGGTTGTTGAACCCTGTACTACCGGAATCAAAGAAAGTATCACAATGTATTTTGAAGAAGATGAAAACAGTAGAATGTGCGCGGGAAAAAAAGAATTTGTAACCAAAGGAAAAGTAAAAAAACAGAAGCGATATCTTAACAACAGCTTACAATATCTACATAAAAAGTATCTTGAAACTCATCCTCAATACAAAATAAGCTACAGTGCATTTTGCAAGCTTCGTCCTTTTTGGGTACGCATACCAATCATGAAAATATGGAGCTAGTCATTGTAGCCCTTAAGAAAAATGATCTAATTAATGAAAAATCTGTAAATGATATTTTACAATCACTATGTTGTGATCCCAAAAATGTTCACTGTCTGGCAAAGAACTGTGATAAATGCAAAAATAAGGTCATAAATTATAAAGAATTTGACAATACCAAAGAAACGTATTACTGGATTTGGAACAAAGTAAAAAAAACATATATCAAGGATGGAAAAGAAAGAACTACGCTTCAAACGATTAAGAACAAAGTTGCAGCTCATCCTAAAGATATAATCGAACATTTCGAAAACCTGTTAGTACCTTATATGCACCACTGCGGAAATATTATTTCCCAATATAATCATACAAAAAAATTGAAACAAAACCTGAAGCCTGAAGAATGCATCATACATTGCGACTTTAGTGAAAACTATAACACTAAATACGCCTCTGAGATTCAGTCTTTCCACTTCGGCAGTTCTAGACAACAAATAACATTGCACACCTCTATTATTTATTACATCAAAGATGGAAAACTGTGTAAACAGTCATACTGTACGGTCAGCGAATGTTTGCGCCATGATGCCGTCGCTATTTGGGAACATTTACAGCCAATTCTCCGATTTCTTGAAAGTGAAGTGCCGGAAGTAACAACATTTCACTTTATTTCGGATTCACCATCGGCGCAATATCGTAATCGTAAAATGTTTTACATTATGGCGAAAATGCATTGGAACTTTCCAAGTTTGCGATTATTAATGTGGAATTATTCCGAACAAGGACATGGTAAAGGGGCTCCTGATGGTGTCGGAGGAGTTGTGAAAAGAACTGCGGATCAAATAGTTGCGAGAGGGAATGACATTCCAAACATTGAAATTCTTGTCAGACACCTTAAAGAACGTTGTCCAGGAGTTATTATAGAAGTAGTTCATGAGTCGGGCATATTACAGAAAGAGATGCTGATTCCCGAAAATTTAAAGGAATTCCGTGGGACCATGAGAACACATCAGGTCGTGTGGAGTGCCAATCAACTTCAGACTTTAGCTATGAGAGAACTTAGTTGTAGCTTGGACGATTGTTCAGAAGACGCCATTCAATGTTCTCATGGTCAACACATTGGTTTTTATACCATAGAAGATAATAATAAACAACAGAGTGGTGTAAACGTGAAATCCGCAAATAAAAAAAAGGTAACATCGAAGAAAGCTACATGCAGCTCTTTGATCAAACGTAGCCAAATAACTGCTACTGACATTCAGACTGGAAAAGATTCGGATACAGCCCAACAAGACCTCGATCTTCCCGATGACGACAGCTTTTGGATGGAGACTTCGTCAATCGATGAAAAACTTATAAGTCCAAAACTTACCAAAGATGTCCTATCGACTCTTCATCAGAAAAGCGTGGATGATCGCTCAGATTCTGACGATGAGAACATTTTTGTGTTTAAAAAGCCCCAATATGATAATCGGACAAAAATGTCTGACGCTATTGGTGAAGATATGAATACTCAATCTTTCTCCAAATTCACTAATAAAAGAAAGGCGGCATCGAAGAAAGCTACATACAGCTCTTTGACCAAACGTGGCCAAATATCTGCTACCGAAATTCAAACTGGAAAAGATTCGGAAACAGACTTACAAAACCTCGACCTTCCCGATGACGACAGCTTTTGGATGGAGACTTCGTCAATCGATGAAAAAATTATAACTCCAAAACTTACCAGAGATGTCTTATCGACCCTTCATCAGAAAAGCGTGGATAATCGCTCAGATTCCGACGATGAGAACATCCTCGTGTTTAAAAAGGCTCAATATGATAAACAGACAAAAGTGTCTCACGCCATTGGTGAAGAAATGATAACTCCATCTTCTTCCAAAAATTCAAGAACTCGTCAAAAAAAATGCTTTGAGGAAGACATTGAAAGCACTTCAGTCCCTTGCAAAAAGCCAAGGAAATATTTTTTTTAGTACTTTACTTTGACTTCATCACTTTACTACTTAGTTAGCGTTACTTAGAATGTATGTTTCTATGATAGTTAAGAAGAAAGATTAATGTCAAAATGCCATTTCATTAAAGTTGATCTCATTTTTGTTACTTTATTGTTAAGAATAAATAATGTGATTGTTAATTCTACTTAATAATTAAGACTACATAACTAAGACTGACGTCAAAAGTGCCATTATTAGAATAAGTTTGTACTCCTCTGATTTTTCATTATGATGCTGTAATATAGCTTAAGTATAGTAAGTAAGTAAGTTGTACACGGAAAAAAAATAAAGAGAGAGAAAAATTATGTAGCAAATTTAATAACTTCTAGTACCGATGAGAATTTTTTTTATTACTAATATCAGCTATTCTTAAAATTTTTGGTATATTACAATATTCTCGCTTTCTATATATATTAAATGTTTTACAAGAATTTAAGAAATATTAGAAACTTTTTTTTGATTAGATAACAAGTAATTGTTTTCATAAATTCAGATTTTTGTAGTAGTTACAATATTAGTATTTACTAATACAGAGCCCGTCTACATAAAGCTTTTTATTTATTTTTTTCTGTTTCTGATTCATCTGTAACAGATTCTGATTCATCGGGCCACGAAATATTTGAACATCGATATCTTGAAAACTAATTTATAAAAACGAGTCCCTCTTCAAATATATGTTTTTTGGTATACCAATTTTCATATGAGCATGTGTTACAGAGCTGAAAGTGCAATAAAATTTTGCCCAGATGAATCAGTCGAAGAATTAAATTTCGAAGAACTACCCTTTTACATGATGAATTGGGTGTCAAGAAGTTAGTTTCCCGCTGGGTGCCCCATCGTTTGACCGAGGAACAAAAGTCGGCTCGTGTTAATTGGTGTCGGTCTACTCTGCAACGGTTCAATAGAGGGAGCTCAAATGCAGTTTACAATATCGTCTTTGGTGATGAATCGTGGATTTATTCATATGAGCCCGAAAGAAAACATCAATCGGCTGTTTGGGTCTTCGAAGGCGAGGTCAAGCCAACAAAAGTTGTCCGCTCTCGTAGCGTGTCGAAAAAAATGGTCGCTTCGTTTGTATCGAAAACTGGTCATGTGGCTACGATTCCTTTACAAGAACGCAGAACGGTTACTGCTGATTGGTACACAATAGTTTGTTTGCCGGAAGTCATAAGAGAACTTCGTAAAATTAATCCGAATCGTCGCATCATTCTTCACCAGGATAATGCGAGCTCACATACCGCTCGCAAAACGATCGCGTTATTAAATCAGGAAAACGTGGAGTTAATGGACCATCCACCGTATAGCCTTGAGCCCCAATGATTATTTTACATTCCCAAGAATTAAAGATATGCTACGTGGTCAACGATTTCAAGGCCCAGAAGAGGCAGTCGAAGCTTACAAATCGGCCGTTTCGACTATATCCACTTCAGACTGGAATTACTGTTATATGATAGAATGCAAAAGTGCATCGATTGTCACGGAGAATACTTCGAAAAACAATGAAAGTAAATATTGTTGTATTATTTTTGTACTTTTTTCTATTCCCGATCATTTCGGTGTGGCCCTCGTAGTTCACTTAGTCTGCACTCTCTGGTAAGCTAATGATGGAATAATGAAAATTGTTTTTGTAAAAAACGCAAAAGGAAATGGAAAAACTGGACCGCAAAGCGAACCTTAATCGTTGATTACATTCCTTTCTCCGACTTCTGCTTTTAATCTGGAGGTCTTTACACAGCAATTCGACTGGCAATCCTGACTTATCCTACCCAGAAATTTTAGCCTTCAAATGGCATTAACGATAGAGATCATCAGACTGGCTGAAGTGAGCAATTTTCTCAAGGAAATCCATAGACAGAAATCCTTACGCGCAGAATCGATTTAATGAAAGAATCTTTTGATAAATTTAATTAAATAATAACTATTAAGGAAACCAGTGTTTTCCTCAACCCATGGTGCTCCCTTAGAAAGACTATTTCAAAAAAGCATTTATATGACTCTTTTTACTTTGTTGACAAACAGTCAAAAATCCATTCAACGTCTAAGTGTACTTTATTCAAATTAAAGTACAGTCAACTTAAGAAGTCTGTTTTTGACATTTCTTTGACACCGACAAATAGATTTTATTTTTTGCAGGTCACAATTTTTCAAACATTTCACAGCTGTCACAACGGACTTATTACGATGGCCGTACTTTAGGATTGATCACTTTATGACGACTATGTTAAACTAAAACTAGGTCGCTTCGCAAACAAAGTGGCGCCCTGTAGAAAAATAAAGAAGCGACAAGAAAATCATAGAAGGAGAATTTATAGTAGCTGAATAGTAAATTTAAAGTAGTCACCTACTCGGTCGTTAAAAAATATGAATGTTTGGACCGTTTGCGAGCAGAGAAGTGGTTTTAGACTAAGCACACTTACCTGTGTTATTTTGAAATTGAATATGAGTGTATCTGTAAAGTGAGCCAGCAGTGCTTGCAGCAGCAGACCAATTATGCGATTTCCGGTTTCGTTCGATGCGCTGATGCAGGCTGCAGGCTTGATGCTATAGGTAGATGCAATTATGCAATGTCGTAGAACTCCTTATATTCATAGAATTGCTTTTCCATGAGCCATCTTCTAAGTTCTCTTTTAAATGCTTGTAAGGAAATTGCATCACGCACCACCTGTGGTAGCCGATTATAGACAGCCGACCCGGCTATGTACACTGACTGCTCCGACTTAGCTAGCTTGTGAGTGGGTGCCGCAAGCTGATTTTTATATTTATTGCTGCGAAGGACACGAGTTTCGTTACCTCCTCTGATCTTAAATGATTGTATATATATATATGTATACGTGAACATTGCCACTTGGTAAAGCCATATGCATGGCAGAGGCATTATATGCAGGGTTTTGAAATGTTCACGCGCAGAGACGTCGTCAGGAACCGATGCCACCGCACGTTTTTGCATGACGAACACGCGCCGCGCCGCCATTCGGCTGCGCGCGCCCATAGCTCAGTACCGTAGGTGAGTAGTGAGTGCACGGTGGCAAAGTAACAGCTCCTGACTACGTCCCTGGACGCGGTCCCGGCGAGCCGGCGCAGCGCGAAACATGACCGCCCCAGTTTCTTACATAACTCCTCTATGTGAGTGTCCCAAACGAGAGCGCTATCGAGATGGAATGGCGCCAACAGTCTCGTGCACGTTATTTGTTCTAAATGTGTATTAGCCACTGATACGGGGATCTGTTTGGGTATGTGTCCATTTAGATTGAAACGTAGGAAGCAGGTCTTTTCTTTATTTAAGGAGAGTCCATTCGAGCTGAACTGTACTGTTCCGTTCAATTCTCTCTCGAGCTCCTCGGCATTCGGCCCGGTGACCACAGCAGTTACATAGTCCGCATACATGTACACCTGTACGCCTGCGAGAGATTGAGGGAGGTCGTTGAGGAGTATAGTAAAAAGTGTGTTTGAGAGGCAGGACCCTTGAGGGACTCCCATGATATTTTTCATCTCATCAGACCTCACTTTACCTTCATCACCGACCACCACTTGGACTCTGTGCGTCATGAATGACATTAAAAGCGCGAGAGCGGGACCCGAAATTCCATAAAAGGATAATTTGTTTTCTATGAGCTTGTGGTTGGCAGTGTCGAACGCGCGGGAGAGGTCGCAGCACACGACAGCGACCTGCGCGGCGGCCTCTCGCGCGCGCACTACGTCCCACACCACCTCGCGCACCAGATCGGTTGTACTGCGACCGGCGCGGTACGCGTACTGCCTCGCCGACATTACATTTCTGGGGCCCCAAAAACGTAAGAGTCAGATTCAGATTCAGATAATTTTATTCAATGTAGATTCTTTACAGAATACTTATTGAATGTCATGCAGAATACAATGCAAATAGAGCGAGTCTACGCCGTTTCGGATCGTGCTATGGCAGCGTAAAAGAAACGGCAAGAAACCACTGCAGCACGGCCTACTTTAAGAGTCGGCTTTTTACAATGTGTTTCTTGTGTTTCGCTGGAATATCAGAGCACCATACCTCTTTGTCATTCATATAGTCATCCAATCTATAGTAAGCTTTTTTACATAACGTTTGCTTTACACATTCTTTAAACTTTCTCTCAGGTAATTGCACTATATTGTCAGGTATTTTGTTGTAGTATCGTATACACAGACCAACGAAAGATGTATTGACTTTAGTTTTTTTTTTTTTTTTTTTTTTATTTGACATCGTTACAATATATCATTTTTACAAAATAAAATTGAAAAAGCATTTCATAAACCCTAATTGGGTTTGTCTCAATGCTTACGTAATGCCAACTTACATCGAGCTTAACATTTACATTAAACAATATTTAAATAAATTATAAACAAACATATCTCAATTTGTATACTAATTGTAGTTTGGTACCTTATCGAGTTAATCTAGTATATGGTTGATCAATTTTATGCTTATTTCTAGTATTAAAATTATGCCTGTCACAAATTTTTGGTAATTGATGAATGTTCTTTCTAGCATACATTATATTTTCATAGATATACTGGCATGGCACTGTCATAATGTTGATTTCCTTGAACAGTTCTCTCAGGGAATCACGAGTCTTCAGGCAATAAATTGCTCTTATAGCCCTCTTTTGTAAAACGAATATTGAATGTATATCAGCTGCTCGGCCCCAAAGCAGTATGCCATAAGACATAATGCTATGGAAGTAGCTAAAGTAAACCAGCCTTGCTGTAGCTACATCAGTAAGTTGTCTGATTTTTCTAACAGCATATGCAGCCGAGCTCAATCGACCAGAAAGAGCCGTTATATGAGGGCCCCATTGAAGTTTAGAGTCTAATGTTAACCCTAAGAAAACTGTACTATTTACAAAATCTAATGGCTCATTATTCAACACTATGTTATGTGAAGTAGACCTTACATTTGGTAGTGCAAATTTAATACATTTAGTTTTTTTGGCGTTTAGGACTAGATTGTTAACAGTAAACCATGCATGAATCTGTCCAAGTGCATCGTTGACTTCGTTATAATTTTGTGATTTCCTACTTACATTGAATATTAATGAAGTATCATCAGCAAATAACACAATCTTTGACAGATTCTTCACCACAGAAGGAAGGTCATTAATATAAATAAGGAATAAAAATGGCCCTAATATGGACCCTTGAGGTACGCCAATTTTGACAACAGATCCCAGTGATTTCGTCCTGTTTACTTGTACCTTTTGAATCCTGTTTTCCAAATATGACCTAAGTAGTTTAAGTGAATTATTCTTAACACCGTAATGTTCAAGTTTTAGCAACAATGTGCTATGATCTACGCAATCAAATGCCTTGGATAGATCACAGAAGATACCAATAGCATCTTCAGATTTTTCCCACGCGCAAAAGATGTATTTTAAAAGTGCAGTCCCGGCATCCGTTGTACTGCGCCCTTTCGTGAAACCAAATTGATGGTCATGTAGTAAGTTATTTCTATTGAAGTGTGAAAGCATTTGATTGAGTATGACCTTCTCAAAAATTTTACTAAGTACAGGTAAGACTGATATTGGTCTAAAATTACTGGGATCCTTTTTGTCACCAGCTTTGAATAATGGAACTACTTTACTTTTTTTCATTAAGTCAGGAAATGTACCATGATCGACACAATCATTGAATATAACAGCTAATATGGAGATATAGTATCAATGATCGCACTACAGACTTTTACTGACATTCCCCATAGGTCCTCAGTAGTTTTAATTTTAATACTTTTAAAGGCTTTAATAATTTGGTTAGGGGTGACATGATTGAACCCAAATTCAGTTTCGCAGGCGTCCACATTCTTTTGAAGTAAATCGCTAGCAAGTGAAGATGAAGAATTGAGTGACTCTGTTGTTTTCAAAGGAATATTAGTAAAAAAGGTTTCGAATTCTTGAGCCACTTCTACGTTTGAACTAATAGTTCCGCGATTTGTATGAAGTGTGATTTGATTGTCACGCGGTTTCACTTTTCCAGTTTCACTGTTTATAACATTCCATACAGCCTTAATTTTGTTATCAGCAGACTGTATTTTTTTCCGAAGAAAAAATGACTTTGCTTTTGAACAAACTAATTTAAACAATTTTGAATATTTTTTGACATATTCAATGAAATTGTCGTCATTTGAATAATTTCTTAGCTCATATAATTCAAAAAGTCTCTCTCTACTTTTGCGAATACCAGCGGTAGCCCAGTCATTGAATTTGAATTTTACAATAATTTGCTTTTTTCTAATAGTGAAAATTTTACTGAATTCAGTATTAATCAATGTGAATAAATCTTCATATGAGTTATTAGGGTTGTTAGTATTATAATTGTGACAGGGCAGTTTTTCTAGTAACGTGTTTTTGTACTTTTCTAACCTACCGCTCGTTAGGCTCCTGGTTTCTATATCTATCTTCTGGGTTACTCGAGAATAATTAAAAGTAACACTTTGACCAGAGTGGTCAGACTGAATCGAGTTTATGATCTCTGTCTGTCATTTATACCTACTTCGAAAACTTTGCTAATGCTTGGAACTAGCGATATTGGGCGATAAGATTTAATGACGGACTTCTTTCCCTTCCCCTTGTACAACGGGGCTATTTTTACCCGCTTCAATGCGTCGGGGAAGACACCGTCGCGGATACACTTATTAAATAGATTTGCTAACGCGTAACTTACAAAAGCAGCAACACTACGGAAGAGTGCAGCTGACATATCATAAATGTCAGTGCTGGTTTTCGGAGCTATTTTTGTTCGCAAGATTTGTTCAACCTCGGTCGTCGAGAAGTAGCTAAACCTCACGCTAGCGTCGCAAGCAGGCAGATGTGCTGCGAGCGAGGCTAAGGAGCGCGGTAGGTCAGCACTGGGGGCTCCGCACAACAGGGCCGCACTCACGAATTCATTATTTAACGAATTTACTAGATCCTTTTTTGTGGTGAAAGGTTGCCCGTTGTAATTTTTTATTATTTCGGTAAAATCGACTCGGCTTTGCGTTTTACGTCCCAGGTCAGTATTTACAACCTGCCACATGCATTTCTTTTTATTTGAATTTGTGTTTATTTTTGAATTATAATAATCTGTTCGCTTGTTTTTTAATTTTATCGAATATTTGATATTAATATCTTCCAAAATTTTACTGAGGCTAAAATTTTGTGGATATTTGTGTTTTAAATAATTAAAATCGAACATTAGTAGTTTTAGATTCACTAACTCCTCGTCGACCCACGGCGTTGTTGCACGATATAAGTTACGGCGTTGTTACGCGACCCTATGTTGCACGATATAAGTTTTTGGTACGATGAGTTAATCTACCCTACTCAGAAACGTCCCGTGTGGTGCCGGCAAAGAATAGTACCAACCCATACATACCCGTGGGAATCGTAAGAGGCGACTAAGGGTTAACTGGAGGATGGGCAGCAGCATCCTCCTGTGTATGATACCATCTTACTTACTGCGGTCACCTTTTTAATCTTACATACAACAGCTGCGGTCTATGGTGCCAGCCGCAACGCTAACAAGCGTGGTGACTATGGTACTTTCTCTCCAAATAGTACCAGGAATTTTTGCTGGAATTCTAGAGGGAACTTCCTATCCTGTAGTTGAAGTTTCATGTATTGTTATAAGGTCCTTTTTACAGAAATAAGCACGGAAATAAGCGAGTGATTAAGAGACACATTTGTCAATGAAAGATGCTAGCGATGACTATCGAATACTTCTTAAGGGGGTGACAGACGTGCGAGTAAGTTTGCGAACTTGTGGCTCGGCGACCTTTTTCGCTGGTATGTCACCCTAAGTACGCGTACTTTAAAAACGCTCAGTAAGTTCGTTGGCGATCCGACAAGTTTGAAATTTTGCTCGTAACCCGCCTCTGCTCGGACGTGTGGCATACATTATGTACTAATACAGAGTGAGTAAGCTTTCTGTGTGTCACCGACGACGAGCTGATTAAGTTCGCGATCTCAAAAACCGCTTACCTTAGGTTCTTACATCTATCACCCACTTTAGTAACGTGCGACGAATTCGTGGCAAAAGTTTTTTAATCTATAGATAGCTTACCTTCCTTATCTTGTATTGCATCTTTTAAAGGAATGACCAACATTTTTTACGTTTTTGTCATCCAGCTGTGGAATTAGAATTCTTCCCCGGTAGACAGATAAGACGCTTCTTTTATATCCTCACCCCTTTCCTCCTTCCGCTGAAACTTTTTATAGCTACGAGTTGAGAGGTAAATCTTGATAAACCCAGCCCTGCTGTACAGAATGATCTTAGAGTACATTTTCATAAAGATAAGTGAATGTGACTGTATGCAGCAAATCTGATCTCCCGATAAACTTCTACGAAGTTTGGCAGAAATAGCGCTAATTTTGTTTAGAATTGTATGCTTATGAAAAAAAAACGTAGTACCCAATGTGTAGTAAGAAAATTTCTGACTTAAGCAACAATCACACCTAGCTGAATTCAAAAACTAATTCGGCATACATTGCTCGTTGAAGTAAGGATATTGCAATTAACATAACCAAGCCTCCCAGCAATGTATGCTGAATTAGTCTTTGAATTCAGCTAAGTGTGATCGTGGCTTTTCTTTACTACCAAACGAGCAGTATTTGTACCATTTCGATGAAAACAATACACGGGCGAAAAGTTTATCTTGCTAGGATTCGCGTCTGGTAAAATTAGTTTTCGTATTTTTGAGCATCATCATCATTGCCCTAGCTTTATTCCGATCGTGCCTAATGTTTTTTACGGAGTAGGCTACCTAACCAAGGGGATTTAACTGAGCGACTGCTATCTGACCTCCGCAACCCAGAGGGAAAACCAGACCCAATCCTAAATTAGGGCTTTGCCAGGTTAGTGGCCAACCTGGCTGTCAGAGTTTTCAATCCGCCAAATGGCCTCTGACTTTGCTTAACGTACCTTCCGAAGCACGGAAACGCTCTAGTTCTTATGCCATCAGCGGTCACCCGTCCGGGTTCTGACCACGGCCAACGTTGCTTAACTTTCTTGAAAGAATGAGCAACTACCACTCGGCTCCGAGCGCATCCATTTTTGAGCATATCTTCGGAAAAAATCTCTACAAGAGATTATGAAAACTTGCCCAGTATTAAACCACATTTTTGGTAATTAGATAATTCCGAGCTTATTTCGGTCACTTACTATTATGTTAGACGATAAAACGTGAAACAAAACCGTTGTAAAACTGAAGATTTATTTTACTACGTAGAATAATTTCCCATGTGACTTGTTTTACTTACTTCCGTAGTTCCTTTCACACAGTACAGTCAAAAACACACAAACTTGACGCTATCGGTCTTCAACATAGAGGCCATATTTCCGTGCTGGGGTTTAAAACGACGTGTTGGACTGTATGTAAAGTACAGATAGCATGCACGTACGACTTGAATTGGAAGCTTCATCCGGAAAATTAGAAACGTATTGCCGACGTTACTTCCATTTCCAGCTAAGTGTATACGTTTTACATTCTAGACTGCTGTTGAGAAGCAGTTTATTAACTAAGTACTAGCCGTGTGCCTGGATTTCTCTGCAAACTTTCATCTTTTAACTCCTTAGAGGGATGAATCTTAGAAATCCTTTCTTTTAAAAAGAAGGATGGACTCCCCGCTGTGCAAGAATAGAAAACACAGAGAGTCAAAGAACATTCTTTTCATAGAATCGTTTTATCCTCGAACCATTTTCGTTCATATTGTATCGAGTATTTCCCCGTCCAATTTGAACTCCGAACTCGCCCCGATTCGATACAAGCGAGCAACTAACTTTGGTCCTCGACTGAATACCTTATCCTCCGTGATTGGATATTCTGTGGTCGCTTCTAGAAACTTGCTTCCTTTATTGTAACTTTTACAATTGCTAGGCGCAGCGCTATAATTTTCGCGACCAGTTGAACGCCAAGTTCGTAAAGGAATTTCAGATTAAATTATCTTCAATAGTAACAAAAATAGAGCTTTGCTCGGAGACTTTTCGCGGAGTCGAATAAAAAATTATGAAATCCTCAAAAAAAAAGCCTAAGGTACCGGCTTATAGCTTTGAGATTGATAATCAATAAACTCAAGCGCAGGGTTCATATTTTTATTTGGAGAACCGACAGCCGATAGGGGAGTGGGGTTTTAAATTTACCTTTTTATTAGCTTTAGCACAAGAGAGAGAATTGCAAAAATCTCATCATGTCTCACGATATGGCCATGGTCAAAATAGAATAGCTTTTTTACAGGGTTGATTGAGCAAATCCTGAATAGTTTTGTGTTAAAAAAATTACTAATATTTTTACATTATATAAAATTCATCTTGTAATAAAATTGGAAATGAATGGAAACGTTGGAAGGAGAAGGCCTAGGCGAACGTACCAGGACCAAATTCAGGACGTTCTGAATAAAGGCCAGGTTAAAAGTACCCTAAACCGACGAGCATGTATGAAAGGATTGATGAAAGTACAGGAAGCAAGGGAAGTATGTCAAGATCGTAGCAGGTGGAGGACTGTGGTCTCTGCCTACCCCGACGTGAAAGAGGCGTGATGTTATGTACGTGGGACACTCAGAAATATTTGCGACACTAAAAAAAATTGTTCTACAGGTACATATATTTTTATTAAATCTTTTCAAAGTACTCTCCACCAGCCTCTATACAAAGATTCATGCGTCTGAACCAGTTTTCAAAACACTTTTTCCAGTCCGCCGTAGACACCTCGTTTACAGCCTGCTCGAACGCAGCCAGCGCATCTTCCGGCGACGAAAATTGTATCCCCTTGAGCTGATTTTTTATTTTTGGAAATAAAAAGAAGTCACACGGTGCTAGATCAGGGCTGTAAGGAGGGTGACCCAGGAGTTTGACTGGTGTGCTGTCCAGGAAGTCCCTCGTTTTGAGCGCGGTGTGTGCAGGCGCATTGTCGTGGTGGAGCAGTAGTCCGCGGAGCCCTGTGTTTGGTCGCTTGTTGCTCACAACAGAAAAAACTTCTGGTAAACATTTGGTAGTATACCATTCGGCGTTGATGCTTCTTTGATCTCGTAAGGGAATTGAGGCCAAGTGGCCAGTCAAATTAAAAAAGCTGGCGATCAAAATCTTCCCCCCGCTTCGAGATCGCTTCACTTTGGTAGGCGTTGGTTCATTTTGAAACACCCAAACTGTCGACTGGCGCTTGGTTTCTGGATCGTATTGATAAATCCAGGACTCATCACCTGTTACGATGTCGTAAACACGCCGAGACGAGCCTGCTTCAAATTTGTTCAGCATATCACGGCACCATTCCACCCGGGCCTGCTTCTGAGCGTCGGTGAGGTAGTGCGGCACCCAGCGCGATACTCTCCTCCTCACGCGAAGATGCCCGTGTAGAATCTCGTGAACGCTTCCCGATCCAATCTTTAATATGTGCTGAATCTCCTGATATGTAATTCGCCTATTATCTTGGATTAAATTTTTCACTGCTAGCACGTTTTCTTCCGTAATAGCCGTCAAAGGGCGACCGCTTCTTTCTTCATCCCCCAAGGTTGGTCGACCGCGCCTAAATTCGTTATACCAACGATACACGGTTGCCTTGGAGGGGCCTTCATCCATAAATGCCATTTGAAGTCTATCGAACGATTCATCCGGTTTCAGGCGACACTTGAAATCGTAAAAAATCATAGCTCTAAAATGTTCCCGGCGCAGATCCATTTTTCAGTAAGACACGATACTTTGAATTGGCTCGCAAAAAATGTGGAGGGAAATTTTGAAAATGGAACACACATATTTTTACTTACAAGTAATCATATTTTCGAAAAAGATTCTGACCGGCCAGTCTCCCATATATAAAAACTATTTTTCGCAATACTTTCTGAGTGGCCTGGTATGTATGTATGTATGTATGTAATAATATTGAAACCATTGGATAGTTTTAGAAGTATAATAACGTTTATAACTGCTCTCTGAAGCATGTCCTAGTTGGCAAAGTTTTTCAGCATTTGCCTAGCGCTAAAAAGTTTAAAGATACTATGAGACAATCTAGTATTTTTGTGCCCTTTTTGATAACCCTCGTCTTAAGATGGAGCTCGATGAGGCGAATTCTACAAAAAAAGTCCAAGAAACTTTCTTGAATTGGCTTAGGTAACCCTGTAGATTCAAGCAAGAAGCCTATCATAATCTAAATAAACCACCACAAATAGTAGTAGGTACCTGTAGGTACGTAATAGACAATGGGCACCGCTAGTTATCCTTCGTCATCGAGTACATGAAATGTTCAACGTTGTAGCGAGAGTAGTGGTCTAATTAGACCCACAAAAGATTGGTTTGCCAATGCGCAACCTGACAGGTTCGGTGCTGTCGGAGAGAAAAGTTGTTACGTCATAGAGTACACGGGTACTATGAAGAGAATGTAAGGCAAACCTGTTTTTTTTTTTATTAAAGTAATTTCTACTACTACGAACAGGTTTCATTCGTGTACTCTGTGACGTAACTGCTTTTCTCTCCGACTGTTCCAAAACTGCCAGGTTGCGCATTGGCAGACCAACGTAATGTGGATCTAATAGGCCACTTCTTTCGCTACAAAATTGAAAATTTCGTGTAAGTACTTGCGATGACGTAGGTAACTGGCGGTGTCCATAGTCTATTACGTCATCGAGTAGGTACCACTATTCGTAGTAGTTTTTGTTGTCCGCTCTTTTACACTCTACAGCACTGCATTAGAAGCAATTTGAACCTTATGCCATGGTAATAGAGTTACAAATCTTTCCACTGACGTGCTATTGACTGTACTACCGTGGACCGTATATCAGTAGTTCTCCACATTTTCTTTCTTCTAATAAAGAAAATGCCGTTTCTTGCCTATTCCTCATCAGCCAGTTTTTCCGTCTGACGAAATATTGAGCAAAAATAATCCGTCTCTTACAAAAACCTGTCTCTCTATCCACGGCACATGCCATTTTGTTTTTACTCTCGCTTAATAATGCGTACTCATCCTTGGCAGTGATTTATTCATAGAACCGTTTATACAATACCTAAAAAACTTTGTCCCTCTTACCTTGCAATAAAGTTTGTTTTTGTACAAAGCGATTGCGTACGCTAGTTTCATTATTTATGGCGGAAAAATGAGTGCAAGAGCTGATAT
The DNA here is from genome assembly GCA_947532105.1 of Athrips mouffetella. NCBI lineage: Eukaryota > Metazoa > Arthropoda > Insecta > Lepidoptera > Gelechiidae > Athrips > Athrips mouffetella. The sequence goes on along the minus strand of OX383968.1, from coordinate 29,407,293 downwards.
GGGAAACTGACAAATGGCGTGTCGGGATGTGCGTTTTGCTTGTATTTTTTATGAATTGGAAATCGCTGCATAGATTGAAATTTTCTACGATGACATGATGTATATTGCGTTTAAATGATTTTTTTTTCACAGGAGCTGTATCGTAATTTTTGTCACATATATCTTACCAGATTTATAATCTTTATATCTAATGCATATATCTTTATATTCATTTTGGGCTAAGTCGATAAAATCATTTGCCATTGATACGAAAAGAAGAAGAAGAATATCTAATTTCAGAATACATTAATTTATAATGATATAGGAAAGCGAGATTTTGTTGTCGATTTTTGTACTTGTTTATCAAGTTATATCATACAATGGGGTTTTGGAGAGTCTCTTAGCTGCATAACCGCTCCTACGGCTTTAAAGTTAGAACGGTACAAAGACCAAAGTGTCAACCCTGATGTGCTCTTGACTACACAAGCTCACCCAGAAGAACTCAAATGAACGCGTTTTATAGAGTTTTTATATAAAATGTTTTACTCGCATACATATTTCATGATTTGTAAGTAATTAATATCTTTTGGTATAAGAAAAACTGGTCAAGCGTGAGTCAGACTCGCACACCGAGGGTTCCTTACCACTAAGGTAAAAATACCGTCTTGACTCAAGGACACGCATAGTCGCTCAGAAGCGTATTAAAGGCGCTCCACTCGACCTTGACCAGTTTTTATTATTTGTTGTTATTCTATAGCTTATAAGCTTCTAAACATACTGTCGACGACGGAGGTTGCCTGCTAGCCTGATGCTGGCAGGCTTCTGTAAATATGTATATTGAAACTTAGACGTAAGCAAATTCCAAATTACGACATTGATTAGTTTTGGCAGTCTCTCGGTCTCTACTTGATTTACTTATATTTACTGTGTGTTTTACCGTTTTTAAATTATATTTTATAAACCAAAGGAGCCGTCTTCTAATTTCGCAGCCAACCAGCGCAAATCAGTAATACATACCAATTCCCACGCTTGTAAGTGTTCCCGTTTTTATGATAGAGCTAAAACAAAAAGAAAACACCATAAAAACACGTTTTTTGTGTAAGGATTCCCCTTATTTTTAACTTTTTATTGTATTTATTACTTGTCAGGTTAACCGCCATAACGACACATATTCTGTGAAAATTTCAAGCTAGTACGATTCAAAAGATCATCATGACATCCCATGAAACGACCACTACAGGACAGGGAACTCCCTTCAAAATTACGGAAGTACCATATTCACCACGCTTGTTAGCGTTACGGCTGGCACCATTGTTGTTGGTGACCACAGAATGTAAGATGATACGATACACAGAAGGATGCTGCTGCCCATTTTTCTGGTTCATTAACCCTTAGTCGCGTCTTACGACACCCACGGGTAGAGATAGGTTGGCACTATTCTTTGCCGGCACCTCACGCAGACAAACAGATGACGAAGGCTTACTAAATAGGGTTTCGTTGTCACCCTTTCGGTACGGAACCCTAAAAATAACGCTTTCATCTGCATAACTTTTTCAAATCCATTTCCATCATCTTTTTCATTATTTACTCACAGAAACCTCGACTACAAACAAACAGTTTCCTTACCCTTACCCTTTGAGATTTTTTATTTACTTGAGTTTTTCTCGAGCCTCCACGCCAGGAATTTTCATGAGCTCCCTGTGGGCGTTAGCTTTTACCTGCCGTGTGACATCGGAGGCTGTGCCTTATTAAAATTGTTCGCCTTTTCAAACCCTTGTTTACCCTAAAAAAGGGTTTTTTTTTACTGAGTTTGGAGACTTGTTAAAACTTCGGGTGTCGGGACGTGGCTCTTGAATGTTGGCATCTTTTATGTTGTCGTTGTGAAAAACATACTTCTTTTAAATTTAAATTATCTGGGATGAGTAAAATTTTTGCTCTTCATACTCGTACACTTAATTAAAAAAGAACACAAACGTAGTAGGTACTTTTATCGAGCTTAGTTAGATATCTTTACCTTTCTTATTCAGTGCAGAATATTTGTCTATAAATAAGAATGTTTGTAACTGTCTTAAATTTCATGCTATCTTTTGTTGGTGTTTTCATGACTCACCATATTAGAAGTTATTGGCAGCTCATAAACTCTGACACCAAGGTTTGTGAGGTCGGTCATCGATCCTACTACTCACACGATATGATGATCATGAACTACTAACACAGAATAAAGTAATAACTAGTACTATCATACAGAACGGACACTCTCCGCTCCCCCTGCAATTCCCCCCCCCCCCCCCCCGCGCGCACCCGCCCGTGAGATTCTCGTGGTCCTTCTGAGGGTCTTTCGTACTGAATATGCGACCCTACGCGACCTTCCAATTTCAAATTCATGCGCGCGGCGGCTCGGCTAGTCTTTACACCAGAGCTGCGCTACGTAGCTATGAGCTGAAAAAAATCTATCCAATAGGATCGCTCCATGTCCTAGTTTAGAACAGCTCTCGCAAACGGAACAATCCTATTGATTGAAGTTTTCCAGCTTAAAAACGAGATGTCTCAATAGATGGGGGACAATGATATGATCAAGAAAAACCATGTGAGAAATTCTAGACCGGAGCCCGGTGTTCAGGAAGGAGGTCTTATCAAGTGTCATTATTCAATGTATTAGACTATTATTATATACTGACTTTTATAGTGTTTTGGCTATTGCTGTTCACTATAATTGTGATTGACATAAATAAATAAATTACTTTTGTTCGCTCTAATAGGAGGCTTTAGCAAAAAGAGACTAGCTGAAAAACAAAACTAGTCAGAAACGTCTCACTTTTTGTAATCCTCTAATCTAAGATATCTCGTTTCCGCCCTAATTATCACGTGAAAATAAACTTCTCGGCTCCCTCCCTGTCCATCTCGCGTCCATGTATGCATCTTAGCCCGCAGGTCTCTGGTTCCATTACGTTACAGTTTACATTCCAGCTTCAGCACGCGTCGAACATTACTCAGAGACGTGTGCCGATATTTGCAACCTCTTTACACGTTATTGAAAACACAAGAGTTATGGGAACACTGTACATCGTATTTGTTTCCTCTCTGAAATGCTAAGAAAATGTCAGGCTGCTCGTATTCGTAGTTTCCTTCAAGCAATGAAAATAATAATAATAATGATTCGTCCGTGTGGTGCCGGCAAAGAATAGTACCAACCCTTTTCTACCCGTGGGTGTCGTAAGAGGCGACTAAGGGCTTATGAAACGGAGGATGGGCAGCAGCTACCATCTTACATACTGCGTTCACCAGCCGCAACGCTTACAAGCGTGGTGTCTATGGTAAATCCCCTCCTAAGTACCACGCGTTTTTGCTGGAGTTTTGGATGGGGCTTCCTGTCCTGTAGTGGACGATTCATAGGAAGTTATGATGATGATGAATGAAAATACATAGGTATCTCAGTGGTGTTGATGAAAGCTTGGCAAATAAAGTTCCGCTTGTAGGAAAAAATAAGCTACAAGAAATGAGGAACACGCAATGCCTAGTTCAATTACTGTGTTGCTGGTTTTCCTGATCATATCATGAAGAATCTAAAAAGCCGGCTAAGTTCAAGGCGGACTCGCACCGAGTGGTTCGGGTGCCGAGATTTTTTTTCCTTAGTTTTCGACGTGATGTTCAGAACAAAAACGAGATTGTCTCCGTAAATGGCCCACAACGAGAGGATCAAGAATAACCATGTGAGAACTTCTAGATTGGAGTTCCGGAGGCCTTATCCAGATTTTCAGCCTGGTCTGTTTTAGCTAAAACCCCCGACTTTCTTATCTGGCAAATGTTTTTCACCATAAGATACCCGTCCCATATGGGCAATCACTTTTAAATATTATGGTGATCTTTAGGGCGAACAAAAGTGATTGCCGTTGCCGATCGCTTGTGATACTAAACAAAATTAGACAGACAAGAAAGTCGGGCGTTTTAGCTCAGCTACAACACACCAGCTTAAAAAAACAACGGGCTCAGGTCTAGAACATCTCACATGGTTTTTTTGTGATCCTCTTTTACTTATACATTTCATCTTCGCCCTAATTATCACGAGAAAAAACCTCGGCTCCTAATCCAGGATGCTCCGCACTATCTATCTAAGGGCGTCCGCTAAAACTCGCGCGGGCGCCCGCACGCGTGTGAAATAGTATGAACACGTAACCCGGCGCGGGCGCGTGTGACGGGCTTTTTCATACAATTTCAAACGCGTGAGTTTTAGCGGACGGCCTAATTAGTTTACTGCTGCCTAGTGCTGGACATCGGCTGGGTGTACCACTACACGTATTTTGTTCTATACTAAGGAAAACATGTTTATTTTATTCCGGGTCTTAGCGCGATAATAATTCCCGAAAATAAGGGCAGCCGAAACGTCGGGAATAATAAGGTAATTTATTTTGCCTAATTATTATTATCGCGCTAAGACCCGGAATAAAATAAACATGTTTGAAAAGTGCGAAAGTCTCAAACAATCCTAAGGAAAAGTTATTAAGAGTTTTCTTATACCTTTTCTGTTACACTTTTTACTCCAGTAAAAATACGGTTTTGCAAAACATTAAATGTTAATAGCTACTTTTTTGTGTATATCGTATTTAAATATGATGTTAAGAGGCTATGGGAAAAGATAGATATTTGACAGTGCGCGCAGTCTTTTCGCTTGAAAGAAAGGGATAAAGTGCGCAATCCGCAACGCATTCGATTGCGACAGATATACTGTGCGTGTTACCAAAACTAAATGACGTAAGCGCCTGATATAAAATATCGACTTTTTGTAAAAACTAAGTAATAAAATAATATTTTAGGTTGGGCAAACCCTACCAACTACAAATACCATTCTGTATACTTAATTTCACTACTTAAAATACCTCCGATTCCACAAAAAGAGGAATAAATGAAAATTTAAGAGGCAACTTTGGATTTTTATTTTGTCGAGTCGATTTTCACTAATCATGTTTTGGTCTTGGTGATGCCCTCACTTTAATGGTCAATAAATACATACCTGAAAATCACGGCAAGATAGTGGGTAAATATGAAGATATTTCTCTTTAGAATACCCAAAAAAACTTACATATCGCCTTAAGACGCAATATTTACGAATCCACCTAAAATTTAAAGCGGAATATTTTTTTCGAATAACAGCTAAGGCAAAAATAGTAATAGACAATTATATACTTTATATCATAGATAAACGTATACTTTACATACAGGCATCAAAATCCACCATAAATATATTTAAAAATATCAATTTATTTCAAAATATAAAATCTCCACTTATTTTTTCATATAAGGTCCAATAAAGTCGAGGTAAAATAATAGAAATAAACTGAGCTTAACTCAACCTTTTTAAATGTAAGTGATTCTTATATATATATTCACAAAAATGCCATACTAAATAAAAAAAAATTTTTTGTAATCGCTGGTTTACAATGATTTTGTAAACATTTATGTTGGATTTGCCAAAAATGTGCTTATATAGCACTATTTAAATTATTAGAAAGCAAAACGGATCTATTACTATTTTTGGTTGCGAAGATTTCGTGCTATAAAAGTTAAAAATACAAAAAAGCTAATATTTTTAGGTGGATTCATGTATAATATGAAATTCTGAATATATAGCAAGCTGTAAATAAAAAAAAATTATCTATTAACGTTTTTTTTCCGAAATTCCATATTTTTTTAATGTTTGGACGGCAAAATAAATAAATGAAGTAAATTTAGGTGGATTCCATTAAAAAGCTTTACACAGAAATATAATCTATCGATCTGAAAAAGAATCACGGCTATTATCAATTATATCCGTTTCACCATACAATCTCTCGTAATTTTACTGGAGTATTTATACTGGTCATGTCTAGTGTCTTCGACACGGGAAGAAGAATTCTAAAGTTGAGGATGCCTCGAGTCTACTGTGATAGTAGTATTCCTATTATAGTGTTCGTGTCGGCTCGGGCACGCTTTGCCTATTACTCTGCGGAACGTGCCCCGATCACAGTGTCATCTATTGCCATTGGATATATTGGTTCAAGAGGATTTCTCATTGCAATAGCTACTTTCGCAAAAGTGCTGCAATCTCGTAAAGAGTGAAATAGTAACCAGGCTCTAACTGCTGTTACAGTGAGATGAGAGCCTGGTTTATACATACTGATTTGGTGCACTTTTGTTATGACCGCGAATCAGTTCAATTGAAGATTTTTGTTGGTACTTGTTCCTTGCATCACTGATTTTTAAATCCCTTTTTCTTTTTAACATAACTAATGTGAACTGCTGGACGGGCAGCTTCTTAAAATTTTCATGTAAGTGACTTGGCAGGCTTGTTTCTATGGAAGTCGTCGTCATAATTAAGGTTCAATCCGAAACCAAATTGTACAAACGGAACCTTAACGGTGCGACTTCGTCTGTCTCTCTGTCTGTCTCACCGGTTTATCTTAGTAACTACTCAAGCTATCGACTATTTGGAATACTTTTAAAATATGCTTGCCCAATTTTGTTGCAAATGAAAGATTAAAAAAAAAAATTAGTTTTGTAAATTTATATTAATTTTTAGAGGAAAAGTATAACGGTCTAAGTTGCACTGTTTTTTCGAAATCTGCAAGAATCCCTTACAAACAAACTAAGTTTTGCGATCTTAGGAATGAACTGCATTGCTTCTAAAATACTGTACACTCGTCACGCGAGACCGACTCGCACTTGACCTTTTTTGCGTTCCTTTGACAAGTTTCTTTGAGAATATCGTTCAGTTTTCCATGCACCACGCCTTACACTCTTTCTTTATGGCGATATACAAAAACATTGTATAAATTACAAAGCTTCAACGAACCTACGGCTAAATTCAATAAACTTCATTTAAGCGCCCGTGACGCCGCGGCGGCGCTTTTTTTCCCGTCCAAAGGGAATATTTTTATAAAGTTGCAAAGTTAATTTGCTTCTGTGTTTCTCTTGACGTTACCGCCTCTGTGTCACTTTTGGGAAAGGCCCGGGGCGGTTAAAACTCGGTTTGAGAGGACCATAGACCTACGATATACACTTCATCATAACATCCCATGAAACGTCCACTACAGGACAGGGAGCTCCCTCCAGAATTCCAGCTTTTGCTGGAAAAATGTGGACGGGAAGCCATAGTCATAGTCACCTCGCTTGTCAGCGTTACGGCTGGCACCATGGACCGCGGTTGTAGGTGACCGCAGTAAGTAAGATAGCATGATACACAGGAGGATGCTGCTGCCTAATCTGCCTATACTCCAGTTTATAACCCTTAGTCGCCTTTTACGACACCCACGGGTATGTATGGGTTGGTACTATTCTTTGCCCACACGGGACACACATGTTATTTTGGTTTAACCCTCAAACACGTGAGTCAAACCTAAAAACAAACAATTTCCATTTAAATTATTATAAGGAAGGGGTGATGTTTCACTTCAAGAACGTCTTTAAGAACTATGGATGGACAAAGTAGCCTGCCATGTCCAAAGAACCTCTTCTTGTGGTTGGAGCTCCAGACGCCTTAGACGCCACTCATGCTATCCCTACACTGTAACTGTTCCTTGGTGGTATAGAATTTTAAATTTAGACAAAGAAATAAACTTCGTTACAGACTTTGCTCGAGCGTGTCACCGAAAGGGACAGAAAATAAGGAAGATGTACCCTAATACACTTAGACACACACACTATGCCTTCGTAGAAAGAAGCAGCACGCACAAAGAGACAAAAACGTCATGCTCTGTCTCATTTTTCACAAGCAAATTACCTACTTTTCTTTCTTTCTGGCGTGATATGTGTGATGAATGAATCGGAAAAAATAAAATTCGTGGAAATGGTCCAAATGTGTTTTTTAAAAGGTCATCATAACATCCCATGAAACGTCCTCTACAGGACAGGGAGCTCCCTCCAGTTAGCTTTTGCTAGAAAAATGTTGAGGGGAAGTACCATAGTCACCTCGCTTGCACCATGGACCGCGGTTGTAGGTGACCGCAGTAAGTAAGATGTAAGATACAAAGGAGGATGCTGCTGCCCATCCTCCAGTTTATAACCCTTAGTCGCCTCTTACGACACCCACGGGTATGTATGGGTTGGTACTATTCTTTGCCGGCACCACACGGGACGGGATTTTAAAGGGTAGAGATGAATAAAGTAAAAAAAGTCTGCAGATTAACTGATCTGTGGGATAGTAAGCAGGAAGTCGGGAGAGGCGACAGTGTTGTTGTGTATCTTTTAGAAGCCTGTTAATGCGGAAACTGCACCTTATCTTCACTGGTTTATCTGAAACTGTTTCATATAAAGTTTAACTGTGCAATAGGTATCCTGTCTGAATAAACCTACTTTTAAACTCCAAAAAACTAACATTAACTGACCTTTAGAAAACTTCTTAAACCGTGTCGTTTTTTCTCAAGAATTCCTTATAGTGGTGCAAATTTTTGAAAATTTGTCCCCTAAGGACTTAGAAGTTGAAAAGCGGATGAAAATTTGGGCACTCGGCTAGCGTAATTTACTTTATATAAATTGTAACTACCAAATGTGTTTGCCGTAACTTTTTAAAACGAAGAATGGCTTTTTCGTCGCATGGTCTGTTTTTTTTATTGTCAGTGGGCTTACTCTTGACCTCGATCTAGTCTTGAAGACAGAGGTGAGGTCGACGATGGAACGAGCCTGCCCAGAAAACGCGTATTCACTGGCGACTTGAATAGATTCGGGTTATATGAACTCGGGAACACAGACAGAGAAATCCACTTTTTGGCCGTGCGCATTTTAAAAGAAACATGCGCTTTGTGCGAATGTGTGGAATATCAACTTAGTGTGGGTGATATCCTGCGTTGTGTCTGGACTCCCGATAGTAGAAGGGGGATGGAGGAATAAGCTCGTAGAGACAGGCCCTGTTTTGGGCACCGGCCCGGTTTCTGTTTAAAATTTGCGCAAATTCTTATCAAAATATTTTTATAACCTACTATTACGGTACCTACTTATGATAACACTATGACACCAGTTACATCACGCCGCTTTACAAAGTGACGTCTCGTATGCTTTATCATAACATCCCATGAAACGTCCACTACAGGACAAGGAGCTCCCTCCAAAATTCTAGCTTTTGCTGGAAAAATGTAGAGGGGAAGTACCATAGTCACCTCGCTTGTTAGCGTTACGGCTGGCACCATGAACCGCGGTTGTAGGTGACCGCAGTAAGAAAGATGTAAGATACTAAGTAGGATGCTGCTGCCCATCCTCCAGTTTATAACCCTTAGTCGCCTCTTACGACTTATGGGTTGGTACTATTCTTTGCCGGCACCACACGGGGCCTCCTATGCTTAGTATGAGTAAAAAGAAAACCCGTACCGCTTATTTTTTTCCTTGTATAATAAGTGCCTGGGTGCTCATCGGGGGATGCCAATTCAATGAAAAACAATAGAGTTGTTCAGTGAACTGAGGTACAAGTGCGCAGTCTTTGTTCGGATCGTGTCATATCGCGCTTTGGGCTCAGTCTGACGAGACTTTTTCTTGTTGTTTATTTTATTAGAAAACTGTGGATTTATCTAATGCAAAACAAATCACATCTCTTATAGTTAAAGCATGAATTAGATATACTCGTATTATAGCTTATGGAAACCTAACCTATGTGAATCATTTAGAATTAGTATTGCAAATTTTGAGTACTATTTCCATTTGAAGTGAGCAAAATGCATTAACCGTCTGTCTATCAAAATTCGTTTATTAAGTTAAATTATTTCTTGAAATAAGGTTTCATAGAAAACAGTAATGCATAAAGTATGACCCAAAATTTCTCCGATATACACAATTTACCTCATCCATCCTTGACTTTGATTGGCCCGTTGGCGTGGTTGGACAGGCTAACAGCAAAGTCATATTTGCTTTTATTGGCTGTCACAGCTTCACCGGGCGGGTGGGGAGCGGAGGGCTCTACCCAGAAGTACACGGTAGGCTAACAATCGTAATAGACTTTAAGGGCACTGCATGTTATACCAAATTTGTGGTCCGATCACATCCGACCACATTTGTGGTCCGACTAGCGAAACTGCCTAGAGGATGCAAGGCAGACCTGTTGTGTTTTACTTATATAGGTACCTACTTTTCGCTCCGACTGTACAAAACCTGCCAGGGTGCGGATTGGCAGACCAACGTTTTGTGGACCTAGTAGGCCACTACTATCGCTTCAAAGTTGCAAATTTCGTGTACTCGATGACGTAGGATAACATGCAGTGCCCTTAAAGTCTATAAGGGCGCCTCGTGGGGCTCGGACCTCGGCTTAGGTTGTTGCCGGGGATCGGGGAGAACCAACCACGCCAACTGACCACGGCTCACTACCCTGCCTTCTACGCCGTGGGCCGCGGGTTCGATCCCCGCCCTGGGCAAACATTTTTGTGATGAACACGAGTGTTTGCTCTGTGTCTGGGTGTTATTTATCAGTTTCTGACACCCATAGTTCAGGCTTTGCCTAGGGGATCAGAGGACTTTGTGTGAATTGTCCCCCAATATATTTTTGAAGTGAAAACTTCTTTAGCGGCGCTTGGCACTTTTTTAGATGAGTAAAAAATGTTAAACTCGCGTCAGATGTCGCGTCAGATCCGTAGCCTGATCAAAAAAGCGTCACCTGTCAACCGTATTGTTATTACAATACGGGTTTTTATTCAGTGTCATCAAAGAAGTACGCCAGCAATGGCGCCATTGACCCTTACAAAAAGCATAATATTCAAAACTGCGAGTTTTCACTTCTGCCGGCACTCCCGGAGTGCAAGCCGTCCTTTTTTTCCTTTAAAAGTCCATTTCCGGCAGGGAGCTCCCCCTACAATTTTCAGATATGTGAAAAGAAAAGGACGCTGTTGCCTATCATCTGTCTCGAGATACCTTAGGCGCCTTTTACGACACCCACATGAAATCGCAATCACTTACCTTTTCAATGTTATAATAAAAATTAGACTTAATAACGAACTGCCAAACTCGCTGGCCACTGTCCGACTTTCCAACGCTTTCGGCTAATTAGATTTCCTCCAAAACCGAAAGCTTTTTAAATATTTCCCCCAGTTTTTCGTGTTTGAAATAAAGCCACGATCACACCTAACCGAATTCAAAGACTAATTCGGCATACATTGCTCGTTGAAGTAAGGATATTGCAATTAACATAACCAAGCCTCCCAGCAATATATGCCGAATTAGTCTTTGAATTCAGTTAGGTGTGCTCGTGGCTTAAGTCTGTAAATACAAGGCTGCGACCGGGACGCCGCCGCGGAATACTAATGTGAGGACATCTTTCATGAATATTTTGTGAGATTTCGACGCCATTTATTTGGATATAATTTTTGGGCTGCTGTTTGGGTGAGGTATGTTATATTTTCAGCGATAGAAGCTGCTTGTAAATAAATGTTTATTTTAAGCCAAAGTTACACAATTGAAGTTTTTTTAACAAATAAAACATAGGGTCAAGGCCACTTAGTTTATTATTATTATTATTAATCTTTATTTTCAGGCATACACCCATACACAATTTACTAAGAAAATAAACAAAAAGTAAAAAAATAAGACACAATAAATTATTTGGTATTCGGGCTCCGGTGCACCGCTGTCCAATGCTTTGCAAAAATATTCATTACATTGTCATTAACAGCGGCTAGTATTGCGTTATTACTAGTGCGTAGTCTTTGCCAGAAGCATGCAATACGTGAGCGGAGGATCGCATAGAAGTCCGGGACTCTCGCTTCCGCAAACATGCTTTTTGCGCTGCAATAGCGCGGTTGCTTCATTAGGATCCTGAACGCGTCGTTATATTGTACGCGTAACTTGTTACAGGAACGTTTCGTGTACCCTATCCATAACGGACACGTATAAAAGCACTGGCAAAACGCTTTGAGAAGGGTACACTTAACTTCCTCCGTACATTTACCAAATCTGCGCGCGAGCATATTGCAGCGAACTGCGAGAGCCCGGCGCTCCCTCTCCATGTCTTGGTCATCACGAAGGTCTTCGGTTAATATGTGACCAAGGTATTTGAAGGACCTCACAACCCTAATCAATGAACCATCCAAATAAACCGGCGGCTCGTTCTCCGGACCTCTCTTATACCTGAACACCAACATCTCGGATTTGGCAACATTGTACAATAGGCCATTCCGCTTGGCATAGCTTTCACATATTTCTAAGAACCTTCTCATACCTCTGATTGAGGGGCAAAGGAGCACCATGTCATCGGCATAGCTCAAATGGTTAACGCACAGATTACCAATATGGCAGCCAATGCCAGTACTCCTCAGCCCCTCAATCAGCCCATCTATGTAAAGGTTAAAGAGGTCCGGCGACGTGAGCTTTCTTTGGCGTACTCTACACTCTAACCTATATTCGTTAGAGTGAGTGTCACCCCATTTCACACTGTTTGTTTGCCCCTCGTACCATGACTTCAACAGACTCGCGACAGAATTATGTGTGCCTGTTTCCATAAGCTTCTTCCAAAGTACGAGGGTGGTCCCAGAAGTAGCCGACCTAACCAAGAAAAATCATAATAAATGGGACAAACTATATTTATTTCTCTACATAGCTTCCTTGTAGCTCGATACACTTTTCCCAGCGGTGCTCTATAGCTTCAATGCCACGTCTATAGTAGGAATTGTCAAACTCTTCAAAATAGCCATTAACCAACGACTCAACCTCTATGTTGCTCGAAAATCTTTTCCCGCCGAGCCATTTTTTTAGGTTTGGGAACAGAAAATAATCTGACGGGGCCAAATCTGGTGAATAAGGTGCATGGGGAAGCAATTCAAATTTTAATTCTTCGATTTTAGCCATTGCAATGCCAGATGTGTGGACTGGAGCGTTGTCTTGATGAAACAAAACTTTTTTCTTTGACAAGTGAGGCCGTTTTTTCTTTATTTCTTCACTCAAACGCTGCAATAAGTTGGCATAATACTCGCCATTAATGGTTTTTCCTTTTGGAAGATAATCTATAAAAATTATGCCACGCGCGTCCCAGAAAAGTGAAGCCATGACTTTTCCTGCCGATGGAACTGTTTTTGCCTTCTTTGGAGCTGATTCTCCTCTTTCAGTCCATTGTTTTGACTGTTCCTTAGTCTCAGGTGTAAAGTGATGAACCCATGTTTCATCCATGGTGATAAATCGACGCAAAAACTCGGCTTTGTTGCTGCGAAATTTTGCTAAACATTCGACTGACACATCCTCACGGCGCTGTTTTTGTTCTACTGTGAGTAATCGCGGCACCCATCTTGCGCATAGCTTTCTCATGTCCAAGTTTTCTGTTAAAATACGATGGACTGCACTTTTTGAAATGCCTACCATATCTGCTAGCTCGCGTACTTTCAGTCGACGGTCATCCAGTACAATTTTGTGGATTTTTTTTACTATTTTTTTTCACCTCATTTGGTCGTCCACTGCGATGTTCATCTTGGCAGCTCGAGCGGCCGCGCTTGAACTCTGCCACCCAATATTTTATTGTTGTAAATGAAGGAGCAGACTCCCCCAAAGTAGAATCAAGCTCCACTTTGATATTAGTTGGGCTGAGACCTTTCAAATAAAAGTATTGAATTACGTAACGAACACCAATTTTATCCATTATCGAAAAATTCGATGACAACATTCACTAAGTATGCTTCAGAACAAATGCCAAATGACCTAGCGCGTTCGAATTCTAAATTTAAATTTCTTAATGTTCACGCTTCCTAAAAAGAGTATTTAATCAAATAAAACTGCCAGTAAGTAAGGTCGAATATTTCTGGGACCGCCCAGGTAAGTCGTTATTTACTATGTCAAACGCCCGACTGAGATCTAAGAAGCATGTATATACTGACGTATGCCTATTTACATAATAGGATACAGTATATTTTAGACTCAGTATGGCTGAGTCCGTTGAAAGTCCTGGTCGAAAACCAAACTGCGCGTCCGCCAACGTAAAGTTCTTCACTAATTCAGGCTGCAGAAGTCTCTCAAACACCTTGCCCACAATCGTTCCCAAGGATATAGGCCTGTAGTTGCTTAGGCTCGACAGGTCACCGGTCTTATTTTTGACTATAGGGACAGCAATAGTTCTCATAAGATTAGGTGGCAGGTAACTATACTCGTATTTTAAACACAAATTTAAAATAAGTGATAAGATTCTGAAAACTTCATCACTAGCATAGATAATGTGTTCAACGCTTAGCCCATCATGACCTGGGGATTTACCCCTTTTCATGCCACGCACTACTTTAGCAACTTGTTCGGGAGTGAAATGGAGACCACTAGACTCTGAATGCGAATCTTGATTAGTCTAAACAATCCCCAGATGCTCAATTTTGGTAAAACCTGTGTGATAGATGGGGGTTCGTGGTCTGTCGTCTCTATGGTCTGAATCAGTGCGACGCGAATACCTTATGCGGATGTCCGCAAAATATGCGGAACTGCAACAACAATACGCGTTCGTACCCTCTGTTGTTTAAACGGGTGGACCATGCATGATGCAAACAGCAAAATCCTTAGTACACGCAATTGTGCGTCGCCTGCGGGATCACGGTTGCGATCCCCGCTCCGGAGCGTACCTGGTTCAGCACATCTCGCTGGACACCCAGCGCGGTAACGCGGCCAGCGTGAGGGAACCTTCGAGGCTGGTGCGCTCCGTGGCGAACTTTTTGACTAATAATGTTCCTTTTTTTTTTTTTTTTTTATTTAACTTATTTACATTACACAAATTTGCCTTATCTAAACATCGCCAAACTGCAAAGCAGTTTGTAGGCGTTGCGCTCAAACCATACAGTTTTTATCTTATAGGCTAACTTAGGTACTATTACTATTACTCGATAAAATACTTAAACTTTTGTTTTCATCTAAGAGTATTGGAAATTTATTACATAATTTAGGAACCATATATCTTCTTGTCCTCTCCCCGTAGTAATTTTTTGCCCCTACTTGTACTACCTTCCCCCCAATTTTAGATCTTATATTATGCTTATGGTCAATTTTAACTTTAAACTCGTCACTGTAGTATGATTCTATTGCTATTAAATATTCTATCTTTTTGTCTATAGGTAACATTTTACAAACCGAAAATAATTTGCTATAATCATCTTTGTATTTTAATTTTACTTTTTTGTTAACTAATTTTTTTAGAAATCTTATCTGTAATTTCTTAATATCCTCTAGATAGGTTTTAAATGTTAAACCGTAACAGGTCAATCCATAACTAAGTAGGGAATCCACCAGTGCGTAATAAATCATGTACAGGGTGCGCTTGTCAACAACATTTTGTAGATGATAAAATTTACCAAGAATTATTCTTAATTTATTACACACGGTATTCACTTGCATCTTCCAACTATGTCTGTTTTCAATGGTCAGACCTAAATATTTGATATTATCTACAAACTCTAGACTTTTACAAATGCAAGATATTTTCTTATTATGTAAGCATTCATAAGAATGACCTATGATTCCCAAATTACTGTTTTCTATTTTCTTAGCTTCTCTATTGTAGGGTGAGTAAATATGCATACATTTTGTTTTGTTTGTATTTAATATTATGCCATTATCATGGGCCCATTTCGTTATGTTTTCAAAGTCAGTTTGTAATTGATCTTTTATTTTATTTACGTCTTTATCAGCAATAACTAAACATGTGTCATCCGCGTACATAAAAACCCTACAATGATTCACCACATTGACCATACTATTAACATGCATGATATATCCTACCGGCCCGAATACCGATCCAGTAGGTATACCCATCGTTACATCCGCTTCTGCTCCCGTTGTATCAGACACAACGACGCAGAGCTTCCGGTTACTTAAGTAGCTACGGAAGAAATCATTGGTGGGACCACGAATACCGCACTCTTTCATTGCCTTCAACAGCTGTTCATGATCTAGCGTATCGAACGCTTTCTTAAAATCAATGAATAAAGCGAGAACCTGTTTACCCTCATTGAGTTCCTCATTAATAAAATCATTAAATTGAGTTAGCGCTGTATTCGTGCTCCTGCCTTTACGAAATCCATGTTGACAATCTGTTATAACATTATATTTATCCAAAAAAACACTTATTTGGCCAACAATAACTTTTTCCAATATTTTATTTATTACTGATAATATTGCAACGGGTCTATAGTTTGTGTAATCTAAGTGGCTTCCTTGTTTAAATATAGGCCTAATTATAGCTTTTTTAAGTTCGTCTGGGTAAGTACCTTTCATAATGCACATATTCACAAAATTTGCCAAAACTTCACTAATTCCTTCCTTGACATACTTTAAGTCTTTCACTCTCACCTGATCACATCCGGGCGCTTTACTATCTTTTAATTTATCAATAATTTTCCTGATAGTTTGTGCATCTACTCTTCTGTAGCGAAATGACACACTTACCTCCTTTATATACGTACTTCTATCTAGTAATTTACACTTACATTTGTGCTTAATTTTAATTATTTCCTGAGTAAATGTTTTTGCAAAATTACTACAAATATTTATCATATTGTCTGTCTTTCCTAAATATTTTTTTATCGTACTTTCAATAGTTAACTTTTTCCTACCTAGCCATTCGTTTATATTTGCCCATATTTTTCTACAATCTCCTTCACAGCTCACTAATTGTTTCTGTCTATACTTGTTTTTAGCTATATTTATTTCTTTATTCACTTTGTTCCGATATTTCGTATATTCTAGTCTCTTATTCATATTATTCGGTTCTGCTTTCCACGCTCTAAACAACTCACTACGTCGATTCATCAATGTTACCAATTTAAGGTTCACCCATGGTTGTGCATCCCGCTTTCTATAAATATTTTTTTCTTCTAAACACTTACTATAAATAAGGCTAAAAACAAAACATAATTTGTAGTACAACAATGTAGGATTTGTATTTTGACGTATAATTCTGACTTGTTTTTTAACAATGTAGATAAAAAAATAAATGGTACAGCAGCACTGCACTTACTTTCTCGCGATACACGGGAGTCATCACTCAACAGTGTTCCCGCCGGAAGTCGAACTCAGAACCTCCGGATCAAGAGCCGAATGGTCTAACTACTACATTATAAAGGCTGCGGATAGTAATGAGTAAATAATTACCAACTGCAAACTTAAGTATGTAATTCCTTACAAATAATATGAAAATACAAACTTACCTATACCTACTAAATTTATGTAAAATTGTCAGGTAGAAAACCATTTTTGAATCCAAATTGTAGAACATCAAAATAAGCTCAACGAAACCGATTTTGAGTAAATCACATTTTAAAATTTTAGTAGTAAGGGAACACCCCTTATATGAATTTCTACAGACCAATTGATAGTGCCGCAAAATACCTTAAATTGAGGTGCTTGGTCATGCAAAGTTTCATCAAGATTTAGAGACGTTTTTGCGAAAATTACAATTTTTCATTTTCGTTGTATGACAGCTACCCTCAAAATGAGAGTCAGTAGGAAACCACTCAAAACCCTTCGATGGATTTGCATAAAACTCTTAAATTCAGAATATGGTGTCAATCAGACCATTCGTTTAGCCGCTAGGCCAAAGCGTGACGGACAGGCCGACCGACGGACCGACCGACCGACCGACGGACGAACATTTTTAGGAGACTTGTTTTTTATGATGTATAAGTGATGTAGAACACATTTATGAGAAAATAAGAAAAAAAAATTTTTTTTTCGCGAATACAATACCTTTCTCGCTCCGCTCGAAAGTAAAAAACTGTTTCATGGGTAATTTCAGATCCTTCAGGCTTGTATATGGGGCCTATCCCTAAGATCTTTGAATCCAATCCTAAAAACAATACAGTCATTCAGTTTGTTTTCTAAAACTGGTATTAAATGTCACTCAAATGTCAAATAAAATCTCGTTTATCAGTCTAGCGGTCCAGATAGCGGTCAGGGAGCACAATAGTTCACAAATTGCGTTATCTCGAGTCGGTTGGCTGCAATACACGGTGGGGGCCGTTGCATACAGGCACTTTGCACCACTTTACAGTAAATAAAATTGTATTTTACTCACCCCACTTGTATTTTTTAAAACTGTATATATTCTTTATTGCACAATTAAAACATAGAAATATACAAAAAACAGGACATTTACAACGGCGGGCGGGCGCTTTTAGGAGAATTTAATATTAAATCTAGAATGTTATGGAATCGAGCATCTATCTATATGTGTGTCATCATCATAATATCCCATAAAACTTCCACTGCAGGTCATCCCAAATGGAACAATGTGGAGGGGAAGTTCCATGGACCGCGGTGGTTGTTGGTTGAGGACGCTGCTGTTCCTCCTCTGTGCAAATGGGGGTAGTAATAGAAAAATCCTTAGAAGAACGTACCGCGATCTAATTCAAGACACTGTTAAAAGGCCGAGTCTAGAGTACCCTAAACCGACAAGTATGCATAAAAGGAGTATTGTAGTCTATAAAGAAAAATAAATGTGATCGCAGCAAGTTTAAGGAGATGCTCTGTAGGAAAAAGACATTAGTGTGTGTATGCAACATCCGATTCTCTCCTTAGTAGAAACACATCCATTCATAAACATCATGCCTCTTCCCGTTGAATAGACCACATCCTTCCACTTGCTGCGATTTTGATATACTTTCTTCACATTTACTCTCATGCACGCTCGTCCGTTTGGAGTACTCTTGCCAAACTATCTTGCCTCTGTCCTTTATTTACAACAACGGGTTAAATTGAAATGTAATGGAAAATGCGTATATTATGTACCATGATAGAAGCTATATGGATTTTTCATAGTGGTGTCTTGGTACAGGCACAGATTAAATAATAGTAAGGTATAGGTATGTTTGTGTAGTGGTTTACTGCCAAACCGCCGCCGCTACAACAAGGAAGCGCTGACCTGGACAAAATGTGCCGATGTACTAAGCGCACCCACATCCGCATCTACATTTTTGTACGTAGATATACTGCGACAAACGAACCCTTTTTAATTTTATCAGTATTTTTTGTGATACCGCCAGTTGTCGAAAGCTGTTTTAAAGTTAAGCTTCCCTTTGTACTATCTTTTTGTGCATTTTAAAATGTCTTTAATTAGATAGGTATTGTTTTGTATTGTGTTTGTTACAATATGAGCTAAAAAAAAGCTTGAAATAAATGAAATTTTATTTTATTTATTTATTTTAATCTGCTGCTGACACTTTCTGCAGTTGCAAGTAACAAGCTGCGAGCTGGTTTGAACAAAGATTGCTCCATTTAAAAAGGTAGAAAATGGAGCCATCCTGCACGAAAGCCCTTAACGTGGCCATACCACGATATGTGCTTTTTGTTAGCTCCCGCATTTCGGGGGTGTTCAAGCACTATGACACGGATGAAAATATTAGTTAGTGGGCTCCCGTTTCCGCAATTAAACTCTAATGTGGTCTTTTTTGCGTACAGGTTAGTCGGGTTAATTAAGCCAGCCCAGCTCCTTCCAGAAGCTCAGAAGTCGCCCGGGACATTCGCAGGCTTCGCGGAGCGACCTCGTGTTGTTGAGGATTTTAGCCCGTTGGTCGGCCAACGGATGAAAATATTACAATACACTTCGTATTTTATAACAATTGGACTTGTAGTTCTGCACTTCCTACTAGTTTACCTTCGACTGATTCCTCTTCCCAAAGGTTGTCTGGAAGAGATCGCTTACAGCGATAAGGCCGCCTTTGCCCACTTTTTGTAATTTACTGTTTTAATTTTAATTTGTTTTTTTTAGTGTGCAATAAACTGTTAATCTATCTATCTATCTAGTTCCTGAGATAGTCTAATTTTAGTGTAGCAATACAAAGATTTTTGGTGCAGAAATACTCTCACGTACTGAAGTCAATTTTCAGTGCTAATGTATTGTAGTAAAGTTGTAGTAAAGAGGCTGAATGACTTAACTGGCTTATGGTTTGCGGAGATTGGTATTCCAAAAGTGCATCTGAAACGTTACGGCACAGAATAATCTTTAAGTACTAGTTACCGGCTAATTTCGCAAAACGTGTGGGTCTAACAGCCAGTTGTACAAAGCCTCTTCAAAGTTTCTTTGTCAACAAAACAGAAAGAGTCCATAATAGACTTAAAAGAGCTTTAACTTTAAAGACGCTTTCTGAAACTGGCGATAAAAAGACATTACATGACAAAAGGCAATGCCTACGTTACTAGGTAAGACAGCGCATTTTTTGTAAGTTTTCAGCTCAAATCTCACTAAAGAATTTCTTCAGTCTTATTTTTATCCATTTGGCGAATCTTTATTGTAATAAAGTGTTTACCTGAAACGCTTTCCATGTTCTTCGTCAAACTTTAAGCTATATGATAGAATTTAACGAAATAGAAAACTGAATACGGAGCTGGTTCACATGCCATTTTAGAACTGATTAAAGTCTTCTTCTCCGTTTCAGTGTTTAAATAGGACTCTACACAAATAGAAACAAGGTTCAGATCCCTAAATCAAGATCGTTATCGATCGGTCGCATTCGTTAGATCTCTCATCTCTTTAGGCATAGTGGATTTGGGAACATGTCAAAGACCACTTGCAGAGGGTTCCATAAAACAATATTGTCAAATAAAACCTTCCAATGTCAATTTCGCAAAATATCGTGAATTTTCGATGTGGAAGGTATGACAAATGTGGATATTTCTGACTAGCTGTACGTAGGGCATGCAAACCGGTTAACCGAAAAATAATAATAACCGGTAGGTTTTGCTACCCGGTTTTCCATTGAGATGAAACCGGGTTTTTTGGTTTTAAAGGTTTTTGATAATAATATCATCATGACATTCCATGAAACGTTCACTACAGGACAGGGAGTTCCCTCCAAAATTTAAGCTTTTGCTGAAACAATGTGGAGGGGAAGTACCATAGTCACTACGCTTGTTAGCTTTACAGCAGGCACCATAGACTGCGGTTGTTGGTGACCGCCGAAATGATTCGATACACAGAAGGATGCTGCTGCCCATCCTCTGGTTCATTAACCCTTAGTCGCCTCTTACGACACCCACGGGTAGCGATGGGTTGGTACTATTCTTTGCCGGCTGCAAACGGGGCCGGCATTAATAATAATACTATAATGCAAAGATTTCGGACCTCCTTGCTTCGCTCGGAATAGATACCTTGCTAATTTATTTTACTATGGGATGACATCTGCCAACATGTCCCAATATTTTATGTCAAACTATCAGTGATCACTAGGAAATATTCAAAATAACCCGTCAAATCCATAGAACGACGCCTTCGCTACCTTGTGACGAATTATTTCTTTAATCCTCCTTCTAAGTACCCTTATTTTTCTGTGCTATAATGTAATCCTAAATTGGTACTAAAACTCTTAAGGGACTTGCTGCAACACACTATACGTAAAAAACAACAGATTGATTATTTGCGACCACTTATAGCATTGAATTTGGTGTTCGTACTTCGTAGTAGCAGCTTAATACTAGCAGCTTATACTACTAATTAAGTATTACTGCTTGTTTCATACAAAAGTAAGTTACTTATTTTACCTGTTTGTTTTCTTTTTAGGTAAGTCATCGGACTATCATCTCCAAGAAATCAGTAAGAGTAAGTCGACGTCTGATCTCTTTCTTCCCTACGTAAATGACGGAAAATTGAAAAAAGAGGTAAATTCACAAAAAATAAGCGTTAATTTTATTTATTTTCATTTAATCGTATAGCATAATATTACAGTAACCAAAGAAACATACTCATACTAATACTAATAAATCTAAATTAGGAGCATTTGATTGCGTCGTCTTTTAGGGTGAACAAATTAAAATTATTGAAAAAGTTTTAAACGCAGGAAAAAAAAACG
The DNA here is from genome assembly GCA_947532105.1 of Athrips mouffetella. Lineage (NCBI taxonomy): Eukaryota > Metazoa > Arthropoda > Insecta > Lepidoptera > Gelechiidae > Athrips > Athrips mouffetella. Next base: position 29,385,571 of record OX383968.1, on the reverse strand, counting down.
TAGGAAAAAAAAAATGTGTTTTAAATACTGTTAGTAAGGTTCTGATGAAATAGTGCACATAATTTTAGCATGTTACTCAGAGCATGAAACTGAACAACTTTCCCCATGGGACATAGGTCGAAATACGAAAAAAAAAAATTTTACTCCCACAGAAACTGCATCAGTTGATAGGACATTTTTTTCGAAAAAAAAAAAACTTTCTAGTGTTTCGACCTATATTCCTTAAGGAAAGTTGATCAGTTTCGTAGTCTAAACAACATGCTTAAATTATGTTCACTTTTTTGTTAGGATCCTGTATATCCAGCCATTATTACCATGAATGTAAATTATTTTGAAAAGGAAAACATTTTTGGGTCCGTGCGTATGTTAATTGTTAAAACTTTACATAAATTTATAAATAAAATACTACATTTAATATGATTTTAATGTTTGTTAAAGTTGCGGAGTAAACAAAAATTTTTTTCTTAATAATAATTATACTCCTGTATTCTTCATAGACAAGAATCTTAAAGAAAACTTGTTCAAAACTTTTTAAACTTGTCTTTAACAACCTGCTAAACTACTCAAACTATGTCACAAGTTGTTTTAATTTGTTTCGGCAAGCTTATTAAGCTCTGCAAGCTGTTTGATTTAATTAAGCTTAAGTTTTAGCTGCTTTGCATGTAAAAGTTTAAAGAAGCTTGGATTTTTAATGCGTAGTCCCCTATGCGTAGTTAGTCTGCCTTTCATGCCGTGGACCGAGGGTACGATCCTCCCCCAGGGCAAATGTATGTGTATCTATGTAAGTCAGACTCTGGGATCTTGAACTACTGGGAATAGAGCGACACCAATAGTACAGGCTTTGTTGTTCTTGAGTGAAATGTCCCCCAAATGGGTGTCCTACGAAATATCCCGTACTGTGAATTATACTAAAATATTCAGACATCTACTTTCTCCCAAGAGGACAGATTAAATAGTAAACTACCAAAGGAAATGAAAAATAAAAGATCTTATACTCGTAAAGTCTACCAATGGTCTGATGAATCAATTTTTGTATCCTCTTTTTAATCATTGGCGATCCACGAAATAATTGCTTTCATGCCTTGCTTCTCCCGTTTCTTGCACTTGGAAGACCTTTTAGAAGCCGACCAAAGGGCCAATCTTGCCATTTACTCAAGAATGAAACTATTTATTTCCTTTATATAGCATGATGTATATAAACACAAAGTTAAGACTGAACCATCAATCCTTCAAAATATTTAATAAAATGGTTGGTTCTATATTGAACAGTCCTGTGGACCGTCGGTTCCTCGTTTACGAGGTGCTAAACTTATGATAACAATATTTCCCGAGGCGAATTTATCTCCGCCATAACTTCGCTCGGATAAAATGGCGGATGTTCATCATATTTAGCCTTCGTTCATTTTGCTATGAGATAAATCCGTCTTTACTCACCACCTTTTAAAGAACTTGCGGTGTTTTAGTGATTTCTTTGAAATTTATATTTAATTCTAAATCTTTGATTTTTATTATTTGGTTGCTCGGTCGATATCTTTCAATGATTGATGAGGATTGAAGAGAAATTGGGTAACCATTTAAAATTTGCCCTTTAGCATCATAACAACATCGACCTTGGCCGAAATATGTTTTGTGGTGGTTCACATAATTTTATCTGTCCCAGCATGCAATATTTTTTTAAAATTTAAGTTAATTAAATCCTTTAGACCAGAGCGCGTTGAGGATTCGGCAGGCTTTCTCTCCTCTGTGGTTCGTCCCTCCCAGGAGGTGAGAAGATCTTGGAATCCTAGCTTCTTTTCCTCTTTGCAGTTTCGCAGTCGGGTTTTTTCGTTTTGGGTATTTTTTATTCCAAACTTTTTAGTTTATACTCGTATATGTTTCGTCAAATTATTTTTATAAGTTTTATATAGGTATTTTTATAATCGCCTCCAAAAATCCACCATTTTGACTTTTCATATTTAAGACACATCCAGTATCTCTCGTGCTGTTTAGACAAATTTACCGACGAAACCACCAGTCAAAATCACCAGAAAGGACCAGTCGTCAACAAAGAAGCGGACGTATACATACATACAGCTCAAACACATAACTCTACTTTTGGGCTTCGCCGCAGTCGGGTAAAGCAGTAAATAGTTGTACATTCTCTTTGTGCAACCTCTTCCTTAATAAGCAAGCAGCTCTTAAAGTTTTTAATTAATCCCGTCGAAGGCTTTCTTTAACGCGGTCTTGTGGTTCCGGCCCAGCCCTGACTTGAACCCGAGCGTACTGTTAGCCCGATTAACAAAGAGGATATCCTGACAATAATTCTTGCTCGTTGAAAAATCCAAGGTCCTAGCCCGATAAATGAAGAAGTTCTTGGATAACTTGAACTTGTAAGCTGAAGCTGATTAATACTTTATAAGAGACACAGTAAAGAAAAGTCAAAGAAAACTTTATCTAATATAGTAAAAAATCATTAACGCATTCGTCAAAGCTGTTAGTTCGAGTTCGATTACACTTTTAGATTTCTCAATTTGCTGAACTTAAAGAGATAAAAAAATATAAATTTAGAGTAATTTATGCAGTGGTCTCTGTATAAAATAAGTTCTTGATGATTGGGTTATCTTCCGCAACATTGCAAAAAAATTGTTAAAACTTTAATGTGTTGAAAATTCCAGCAAGGAATAGTAGCAACTCGTCGTACCATCTCATCTCACTTCTCATCTCATCATTCTTAATATTATAAACACGAAAGTATGGATGTTTGTTAGCTTGTTCCATTATCACGCCTATACGGCTGAACCGATTTCGATGAAATTTGGGAGGTAGATAGATCAAGCACTGGACTAACACATAGGCTACTACAATTTATCCCGAAAATTTATATTTTTTTCTGGAGGAGACACTAGGATGACAAAAAGACTATATAACGCGAGTGAAGCCTGCAGTAAAAGCTAGTTTTACATACTGCGGTAACCAACAACCGCGGTTTAAGGTGCCAGCCGCAACGCTAACAACCGTCGTGACTCTTGAATTTTCCTTTCAAATTGTACGAGGCATTTTTGCTGGAATTCTGAAGGAAGCTGTCCTGTCCTGCAGTGGACGTTCCATGGGTTGTTATGATGTTGAAGATGATGACATGACTTTTGACGGATCTCTGTAAAACTTTCTTATTTACAATAGCCCTATTCAGTATTTAAGAGCCATGCTCTTGTAGGTGTAGCTTTCTCCACCTGTCTCTGACTTGTATGAGGTTTTTCAGTTCACCGAAAGTATAAAAAAAAATCGTTTATTTCACATCAAAAACAGTTTAAAGTTTACAGACAAGTTCCGCCAAACTATAAAAAAGTTTGTTTGCAGACAAGGCTCCCCTTATTTTAACAAAACTGTTTATACATATTTAACTGCACGCTTATATTAGCCACAAAAAAAAAACTACAATTATAAGTAACTAAGTAATACAGACAGATTCAAGTTTATCCTCTAACATTTTTAAAACATGCCTTTTTAATTTATTTTTGAAAATATATTTTGTGGTGCTTTTTCTAATCTCCAGCGGTATATTGTTATAGATTTTGGGAACTAGATACAATCTGGTTCGCTCACCATAATATACTTAACAGTACTAGGAACAATTAGTGCCTCATTATTCACCTTCCTAGCTAGACGTGAACACGTTAGGCGCAGGCCAGACAGATGAGGTGCGCCGCACGGCACGCCTTCAGCGCACCTCTTCTGTCTGGCTTGCACCGCGTCGTTCTCCTACATTTTGTATGCATGTGATTTGAACAGGTGACGAGACGGCATGCCTAAGGCGCACTGTCGGTGCACCACCGGCGCACCGCCGGCGTGACCGACGGCACGCCGCCGCACAGCACAGTCCACTGCCATCGATTGCGTCGTCCAGCCGAAAAGTGTACCACGGGGGCGCTCGAAGCGCGCCTCGGGCGCACCCGAAGCGCGCCGCGCCCGTTCTGTCTGGCTTGCACCTTACAGGGTTTTTATAATCAGTAAACCAAATTCCTCCAACGCTATCTGAAACAATACCCTCTCATGGACTGGCAATATTTTACATTTCAAAAACAATGCATTATAATCTTGACTACACAGTTGTTTTGTTTTTTCATCTACCAAGAGTTTCATAAACCTGATCTATACATTTTTTATTTTATCAAGGTAGGTTTTGAATGTTCGCCCGTAGGTGCTGAGCCCATAGGAGAGTATCGAATCAGTTAGTGCATAATAGACTGTATACAGAGTCGCCCGGTCTGTAAAGAACTTGAGGTGATGAAACTATACAAGCACTGCCCTTAACTTATTCACCCCTGCCCTTTCCTTCATCCGTTGGCAGTACTCCATTGTAGGCCGGCCGCGGCCTCTTTTTCCTTCTATAACCGTTTTTATAAATGTGTCGGGCCCGATGATATGGCCAAACATTTTTCCTCTTCTGTTTTCTATGACATTTATAATTTCTCTCTTCTAACAGCCTCCAAGACCTAGTAACAGCCTCCGTGGCCTAGTGGTCAGAGCGCTCGGCTCTCGATCCGGAGGTTCTGGGTTCGATTCCCGGTGGGCACACTCTCAAAAAAAAACTCTTTTCGCGATCTCCCCAGTTTAGTTAGGACATTGCTGGAAGAATCACTTGATTGTCCGAGAAGTTAGATGATTCTGTGCTTCGGAAGGCACGTTAAGCCGTTGGTCCCGACTACTATCTATGGATGTAGTCGCTAATGAGCCATGTCAGAGGCTTTTGACGGCTCAACAACTCTGACACCAAGGTTTATGAGGTCGGTCATCGACCTTGCAACCCATACGATATGATGATGCTCTTTTGATTTATTCCATCCAATACTTCCTCATTCGTCCTTTTCTCTGTCCAGCTTATTTTCTCCATTCGTCTCCAACACCATATTTCGAATGCCTCTAATCTTTCTTTGTCTCTGTTAGTTAGCCATGTAGACTATAAATAACCGAGAGGCATTATTTCGCTAGGAAACTATATAAAAGCTTGTTAATTGAACTCACCGCGCTAGTGATTTAACCTCGTCCTTTCATTTGTATTCTTTCAGTGCCGCCCACTGAGTTCGGGTCCCACAGACCCACCCATACTATTGAGCTAATTAATTCCAGAGGGTTAACAAAGATTACACGGTTATTTTGGGGAGCCACTGGCACCTTTTTGCTTTAATAGGCATCCAGTTGGAGAATCGTTAAAATCAAACTAGTTGGAAATAAGTTCCCACATAGCCTGTGGAAATTCATATTGCGGGTCTTTTTATATACGCTGCATGGACATCCTACTCCTACTATATAATATTATAAACGCGAAACTTTATAAGTATGGATGGATGGATGGATGGATTGATGTTTGTTACTCTTTCACGTAAAAACTACTGAATGGATTTTAATGAAACTTGGCAAACATATAGGTTAGGTCCTGGAATAGCACATATGCTACTTTTTACCGCGGGAAAACACTTCATTCCCACGGGAAAACGCATTTACTGCGGGTGAAACCGCAGGCGGAAAGCTAGTCTAGTATAATATTGAGGAGGAAACACAAATTTTGAGTAGTGTTTTTACACGGCCTAAAAATTTATTACAAAGCGTCAACTTGTTTGTATGATCCATTGTTTTTTCGTTTATTGCAATCGGCTAAAGCTGTCGGAAAAAACATGTTTGTAAAACAATGTTGTTCTTTTCGTCAATGTACTCTGATTTTAGTGACATGGCTGCAAAATAGATTGGTAAGCGTTGGACCGAGTGGTGTCGGCAAAGAACAATACCATCCCATACATTCCCGTGGGTGTCGTAAGAGGCGACTAAGGGTTATAAACTGGAGGATGAACAGCAGCATCCTCCTGTGCATCATACCATCTTAGTTACTGCGGTCACCTACAACGGCGGTCCATGGTGCCAGCAGTAACGCTGACAAGCGAGGTGACTGTGGTACTTTCTCTACATTTTTCCAACAAAAGCTAGAATTCTGGAGGGAGCTTTCTGTCCTGTAGTGGACGTTTAATGGGATTTCAGGATGATGATGAATAAAAAAAATAAAAAGAACTTTATTCACCAAATGCACAACATAAATATACAGGGTGTCTCATTCAAATCGGTCAGTATGGGAAAGTCTGAAACTATAAGACATACGAAGATTTGTTCTTAGGAACCATGTCACCGATTTTGATAAAAAGAAAAACTGCATTCATACATTTGAAAAAAAAAAAATGTACCCAGCTGGGGAATCGAACCCGGTAGTTTTGAAAAAAAAGCTTACAGTTTTTCTGTTTAAATAACGGTTGTGTAGGTCTTAAGCAGTAAATGTCTCTATGAAACACGATGTCTAAAATGAATAAAATGCATTGTTTTTACATACTTTAATTTATCATAGTAGGTGTTCGAAGTGACCACCGTTTTTTTCAATACAATATGGGTACACTTTTTTTTCAAATGTATGAATGCAGTTTTTCTTTTTATCAAAATCGGTGACATAGTTCCTAAGAACAAATCTTCGTATGTCTTATAGTTTCAGACTTTCCCATACTGACCGATTTGAATGAGACACCCTGTATATGCTAACTCTAAGTTATACAATATGTGATTGGTGAAAAGGAAAGATACTCAGCATGCTGCTGGTTTTCAGTATCCCCCTGAGACGCTTCTTTGGTAACACCTCATTATGGCCTACTTACGAACCTACATAACATAACTTAAAATCCTTACTTAAATTCCTTATGCTCTTTAAAATTTCGTTTCTTTAGCGCTATCTGTTCAATTCGTGCCCTCCAAGCTAAAACTTATGAGAAAACTCAATTTCCTTTATCAAATCTACCGTCGATCTCGTTACTGTAACTAGCAATAAGAAAAACATTACAAAGGTCTTCTGCGACTTTTATTCTGTGTTTGTTGTGGGAAGCTTCCTGTGCACTACGTCAGATTCATGCTTACCTGGTACTTATGCCTATTTTCTATTACCTTTGGGGAAAGGACAGCTCCCTCATCATTTTCATTATTCTTTTCTGATATGAAGACGCGAATCCTCTAAACCTTCAAGTTATTCACTTTCTGTAAAGTAATCCTCTTTTGGTACTTCCTATATTCTTTGAGAAGAGGCAAGTTTCGATTTCTGAGAAGATCTGGAAATCCATTTGCTCCACTAGGAGTCAGTTGAATTAGTTCCTTTTTTTTCAGTTCTTGAAAATTCATGCTCTCTTAGCTCTCCAAATCTTAGCTACTTATTGTCTTCGTTTTCATCTGAACTTATCAGAAAACGCACATTATTTTATCGAATCAACCACCGATATCGTTACTTAAGTAACAGGAAACACGTTACAAAGATAAGTGCCGTTGGCGATTTTTATACCACGTTTGCTGAGTGAATGATCCCCTCGACATAATGACGTGCGTACACACCGCGGCACGATCGATGGACAAATATTGGCTCGTCTACTTGACGTGGTACAACACTTATATTCTTGTTGCTCCCACCTTTGTGTGTGATGCATTGCATTTACCTACGAGTATTCTTGGATAAGGAAAGATTTTGAAATTCAGCTTGCTATCGAATTTCAAATCACTGATAATAATAAAGATTTATTTCATGCATCGAAGGCCCATATCAATAAACTATGACTATATTAAATTTATTTTTGACATTTAGACACAGCAGGTGTCACTGTTATTTTTTTTTTTCAATAGATAAAGAGGAAGAAATATTTGACGCGAGCCAGATTTGAGCCTGCGACTTTCGGCGTACCGTGCCAAACTGACTCACTGACTACATTTTTAATAATTTTTACGATTGTTGATGTTACAACTATTAAAAACTTAAAATTAAGACACTACGTTTTTTATATATTTTAACAATGCGATGGCCGAACTTCCATGCAAACGTGTCACCCACCGAGGGACCAATTTTCGAAAATTTCTACTTAGAGCTTAGTGTGCTTTTATAGTATAAAAAACCTCTACTTAAAGTTGAAAGTTTAAGCTGCTTTGACTGTCAGTCAGTTGTCATAGTGTTAGAGATTTTAACTCTTACAATCTAACCCACTTACGACTATGTATATTGTAAATGTTATTTCTGATAAGTACTCCTTCTGATATTTTAATTAACATTTTATATGAGGTAGAGGAGTCTGTTTGCGTTAATTCAAGCACTTGTTGTACCCACATTGAGGACAAAAGGGCGCTACTGCTCACTTCACCTCAAGTGCTGTTATCTCCGAGCAGATTATGAATTCTTTCCCTTGATGATGTCCTGGTACCTTGGTGCGATGGTTCTAGATTATTTTCCCAGATTTATTGCCACGAGAAATTTTAAACGTAAACGAGCAATATTTGTGCCTATATATATTTGTAATCCGTTTCTCGAAAAAAAAATCATACAGGAGTTCACGGGGCCGAAAAATCGATTTAGCTAGGTCTCATGTCTGGGAAAATTCGTTGAAATTGAAATTGTTTATTGGTATTAAAGCTAGGTAGTGCAGTGAAATAAAGTTAATTAAATTGAAAATGTACTGCAGTTAGATTAAATAGTGTAAGAGCTAACTTACCTTAAACTAACCAAACAAACAAAGAGATATAACACACAATATTTTAATAAAATCAAATAGAACACAGTTTAGTATGATTTCACTAATATAAAACCAACGTAATAAAGTTAAAATTTGATTGAACGATTCGTGATTAAATTTAAGAATATAATATAGTTTAAAGTATTAAAAATCATTGATAGGCGTTAAAAATATGACGAATAAATTTGGAATTAAATCCGCGTAGCGTGCGTCAGGTTAAACGCTCCGTCTATAGCTAGTAGATATTTTCGCTTGGTAAAACTAGTGATAACTTTAAGTGGCCACCTAACTTATTACTACAGCGTCTAGCTAAATATGGTCATAGTCGTACCTTCCGCAAAGTATCGCGGATCAAAGTTCTAAACGTATAAAATTACAGCCAAAGATTCGGATCCAAAAAATCATGGCTCGTCTGGAGGCGCATTTTAGAATTTAGAAATGAAAAACTAAAAATATAAAAGGTTTAAATATCTGAGAAATTGTTGCAGTAGGTTTTGCGCAGATCGTGGCGTCTTCCTGCGTTGTTGAGAAACCCGTAGTTGAAGAGAGGCTGCGGTAGAGAGCACGGCGCAAGCTGCAGATGACAAGAAGTCTCTCTGGAGACAGGGCTAGGTAGTGTTGCAGGTGCAAGCCGGAAACTACTGCCCGTAATCGGGCAGCTTTAGCTGCACGAATAAAAATGCGTCATAAGAGAGTGGCAACCTCTCAGTAACAAATATAACGTAAAGACAAAAATACTTACAAAATTGAGGAGTTCATATCGAGAGTCACGAATGCAAAAATCAAAATAACTGTACTAAAACTGGGTTTATATAAAGTACAGTTGAAATAAATGCACGATTTTATAAATATTTTGCTAGGAATTTGACACAATCTCTTCTGTATCCAAACAAATAATAAGCACCGAGAAAGGAAAATCAAAATTTTGAATCCACTGTCAATGAATACAAACAGCCAGTCAATACATCGAGAAAGAAGCAAAAAGTATCGAACACTCAAAAACTAATATAAGCGGATAACGCTACAGTAGGTAATGAGATTTTTACATAATATATACGTAGTGTCTCTACCTTCTGTCTCTTGGAGACGTATACATGTTATAAGGAACTAATCTATAATCAAATAATAAAGCTAATAATGATTAAAATTAAAATTTAACATTGAATTTAGAATTTTCTATTATAATATTTCATTACAATACCTCCTCTATACCGTTTCCCTTAAAATATCTCGTTTTGGACAGACACCTACAGCACTATTATACTCGTATCTGTTTTCTATTATAATATTTAATTACAATACCTACACTATACCGTTTCCCCCGTGTTTTTAAGTATTTTTAAAATATCTCGTTTTGGACAGACACCTACAGCACTATTATATCTGTTGGCGGGTAGCATAGCTTGCCCATGATGAGGCGGCTAATAAAGAGCGAAGCTCGGTCGCCCAGGTACTTTTTATTTACTTGTGTAAGATATCGGGTAAGATAACTAAAATTCATCTCTTGAATGGATTCAAATCCATCAAAATGTAGATTGCCTGCGGCTGAATTGTATTCGCTAGGGTAGCTACACACATGTCCGATTCAGCATGTTCGGTTCGACTTTTTTTCATACAACAGACAAGTCAAGTTCTAAGAAAAAGCAGAACCGAACATGTCGAATCGAACATGTTTGTTTACTCGTTCCTGGGCTGGGTATTTCAACATTAATTTATTTATCATTTATTGCATATGGTTATGTGAGGCCTCTTTCTTTACACGCCATCAACCCATGTCTTTCAGTACCTTCGTCCAAGCTTAGACCACTACAGCCGTGATGTCATTATTCTGTCACCACTTTGGTCTATCTTACGTCATTCCGCCTAATTCTGTAGCCTTGCGAAGTGTCCTGCCCGTCCTCGCAATTGGAAAATCAATAGCTACGAAATTCGCTGAACAAAGTTTGTTCTTACACCTTAATAAATCGAACAAACTGTCTGTTATTTCGGAAACAGGTTCAGAAATCAGAACTGAATTCAGCTTTACGCTTTAATAGCTCCAGAATAATTCAATCTGTTCGCTTACCACAACGGAGATATCAACCGAAATATTTTACAGTTCGACTGTGAAATCATTTATCTTTTACTTGCGTGGTTATTTTATTGTAAGAGTACCTGGGCGACCGAGGTAAGCTATGTTCTGTATAAACTTCACCATAGGATACCCACAGATGGTGCTGTGTGGTTTCTGAGTCACGCTTTTTTTAAGAAATGTACAGAAAAATGGAGAAACCAAATTTTGTCGAAATCCTTAGAGATATTTTCGTGACATTATAACACAGACACAGAATACATAAGCCAGCAAGAAACTACTCAAAATGCTTTAACGAATTTGCCTAAAACTCCTTAATTTAAAATTTGGTGTCATTAGGAAGTGTCGTTTAGCCGCTAGGCTCATTTTTTAGATAATCACAAAATGAGAGCCGCCCGGCTCTCATTTTGTTGTCATAAAAACAAAGAAAAATTGGGATTATCTGAAAAACGGCTGTAATGATTTTGATGAAACTTTGCTTGGCCGACAATCTCTATTCAAGGTATCTTACGGTAATATTCATTGCTCTGCAAAAATTAATAGAAGGGTGGTTCCAATACAACCAAAATGTTAATATGTTTTTAAGGTACTTGCGCCAAGAAATTCCTAAGCAACCCTAGGGCGTTGTATGATCCCATATGTAATCTTCCATATAGACCACATTTCGTTCAAATAACAGATAGGTGCATAAGCTTCCTGTGGGATTACGTTGTTGAATATTTCGTAATCTTTTGAGGTACTCTTAATTTTGATAAATGCTTGTGAAAGTACTATATACACGATGTTAATTTAATTGCGTGCCGTAGCTCAGGGGCGGGATCAGTAACAGTAACTGAACAACTTTCCCCACGGAACATAGGTAGAAATACGAAAATAAATTTTTGACCTCCCATAGAAACTGCATCAGCTGATAGCGATTTTGCATGCAAGAAAGGTTAAATTCAGTTTTTCGTATTTCTACCTATGTTCCTTGGGAAAAGTGGTTCAGTTACTGATCCCACACCTGAGCTGTTGCGCGCAATCAAATTAACACCCTGTATAGGTAGCAATTATTTTGCTCTTGAGGCATCTAAGTACTAAATGATGGTCCAGCCACAGAGAATGACACGTCCTACTCCTTACATCGTGTAAAGTTCGCAACGCTACTTTAACTTCTACGGCTATAGAATACAAACTTCAACTTATCGAGCTTAACGTGCTCTGGACTGTACCAATCACATGCACATATCGATACTAAGATGTGATATTCCGCTCCGTTCCACGCAACATTTCTGAAACTCGGAACTAACTTTGGAAAGGAATATGCAATGGGGCTTTGCAAGTTCAGCGCTTGCAAAGCTATGAAATATGATGGAACGCTTCGGGAATGGTGTTTGTTTTCAATATCTAAGATATTCAATTAAGTTTATATGTCTATGTTGTCGTCATTTATAGCATTTGGCATAAAATAGACTAGCAGGCAGCTGCACAAAGCTTTTTATCACTAAACGTCTCATGAGTGTTACACATACTCGTATATGTACTTAGACGGATAAACTCACGTTTTATACCGACCGCATAGGTCCGACAGGTTTCTATCCTATTCGCGGATCTTCTTCAGGGAGGTTACCAATTTACGTACTACCGTCAGTCGTCGCGTGCTGCCTAGCACTGCGTAGCGGTAGAAGTTGATGGATTTTCTTGTTTCTTATTTTGCGGAAAGGTTGGACACCAGACACTGACCACATCATCACTTTTTAAGTTATTTTTAGGTATTTCGAATTACTTAATTAGTAGAGAAAAATATTGTGAAAAAATGTTTTTTTTTCTGCTTCGTTTAATTCGATAATCTAAATATATAAAAGAGCTTGTGCTGACTGACTGATTTATCAACGCCGAGCCGTAACCGGTATAGATACAGATCTGAAATTTTGTACACAGGTTCTATGCACGTCAAAACTACCCACTAAGAAAGGATTTTGTTTTTTTTTAAATAATAAAATAGTTTATTAATGTACAACAAACATACAAGTATAGACAGAAAGGCAGATAAAGTGGACAGAAAAATCGTGTAAGTACAAATTACGTCAATTCGCAAACTTATATGTAAGGTACCTTGAAACTTGGCTCATAAACAGGAATATGATCATTAAAGATAAATAAAAAATACCAATTTTTTTCGGCCATAAATAACGAGGTTTTAAAAAAAAACGTTTTCGTCAAATATTGATAGGTCGTATGGCAGAATGTGATGAGTAGTCATTGCCTATCATAAAAAAAAAAAACTAACAGCTGTATAACCCGACCACAAACTACATAGAACAGTTGTCAGTTTGAAGACTGGCAATGGCTACTTTTCATTCTGCCATACGACCAATCGATATTTGACAAAAACAAAATTATTTTATAACTTTATTATTTGCAACCGAAAAAAAATTGTATTGACCTTATCCCTGTCTATGAGCCAAGTTTCGAGGTACCTTACAAATACGTTTCCTATGCGAATTCTAAGACCATCAGCCTACTCCTTAACTAGGTGAAATCCTGTAATAAAGGAAGAGTTGATGTTCCTCCGCGGAGTGTCACAATTTTTATTGATTGATTGATTCACGTGAGTAAATATGCGATAAGTTGTACGTTCAAGAGAGAATAAATAAATAGAGAATGTGTGTGTGTGGAATTCATCAAAATTCATCTCCCAAGGGGGTGAAATAAGGGATGAAGGGTTGTATGAAAATCCTACAGTTTTCACATTAGATGGTTAAAAATTAGGATTTGGGCTAATAAAAAAATAATAATACGTGTTTCAGCATTTTTAAAAAATCATCCCCTAAGGGGTGAAATGAGGGTTGAAAGTTTGTATGGAAATTCTACAGTTTTGATATGCGGTGCTGGGAAATTTGGATTTGATCAACTAAAAACATAAAAAGGAAGACGTGTTTTAGTATTTTTGAGAAATCATATCTTAAGGGGGTGAAATAAGGGATGAAAGTTTTTGTGAAAGTCATACAGTTGTGACACAAGGTGCTTGAAAATTTGGATTTGAGCAAATGAAAAGAAAAAAAGAAAGACGTGTTTCAGCATTTTTGAGAAATCATCATTCAAGGGGGTGAAATAAGGAATGAAATTTGGTATGAGAACCCTACAGTTTTGAAATAGAAAGAAATCATCCGCCAAGGGGGGTGAAAAAAGGGCAAATTATTTTAATGGAATTCCTTTGTTTCTACATACATACAAACATAATATCACGCCTTGTTTCCGTCGGGGTGGGCAGAGACCATTTAGTACTCCACCTGCTACGATCTTGACATACTTCCCTTGCTTCCTGTACTTTCATCAATCCTTTCATACATGCGGTAGATTAACAATTTTTTTTGGTGAAAAGCAAAGAAATTCGTGTTTAAGCACTTCTTTAAAATCATCGTCCAAGGGGGTGACAAATAGCATGAATTATTTTCCGTATGTTGGTGTAGAAGTCCTTAATTTTTAAAGGTTCACCCCCTTAAGGGATGAATTTCTAAAAATGACGTACTTTTAAATTTTTTACGGAAAGCTTAAAACTAAATTTAAATAATAAATTATTTACAAATTGCATCTTTTCCATAGAGTCGGGTACATAATTTATAATTTTTCATAAGATAAGTATGAATGTTTTTCGAATCTTTAATGGACTAATAAAACAAAATTACCTATCCAAAATAAACATTATCAGATGTGAATAAAAGTATAAATAAAGAATTTCTGCTACTTATATTTTGGTGTATCTTTTTGTGTGCTTTCTCAATTTAAACTACGCAATGGATCCTTATGCTGTTTTAACCTCTACAAAAATACCGTGCGCAGCCGGGGCGGGCCGCTAGTACCTTATAAAAATCTTGACCTTTATATCGAACTTGGACCTTTAAGACGTCTGATATGACCTATACTTGTATATAATTAACTTAGAATGTGTATAGGGCGTTGCGACGTTGCGAGAATCTTAAAAAAATGTTCCACCACCTTTACTGAACAACTTCTTATAAAAAGAATTTGGTCAAAGTTAGTAAATTCTGAAATAATGACAAGACTAACTTAGATGGATCAATTTACATTTTTTAAATCAAAAGTTTAAGTTGAAAAGAAAGGGCAGAATCCAATGGGACTTACAATGGGGCGTTAGTTGTCCAGTTTTTTCAATACTCTTTGTTCTAAAGGGGCATATTCCAGATTGTTTTCATTATAAATTACTAATTACCATGATTTTTCTGCAAATAAAATCTTATCTAGTCGTTAAGCTCTGTTAACCCAGTACAGTGATTCTACTCATGCAAACAAGCAGCATTCCCGATGACAAAAAAATGTTTTACAATTTTGTTTTCATTATTTTCTAATTTCTCTGCCTGCTTCTGTGTTCTCGAGTTCATATAACCCGAATATATTCAAGTCGCGAGTGAATAGGCTTCTTCTGGGCAAGCTCGTTCCATCGTCGATCTCATCTGTGTCCTCAAGACTAGATCGAGGTCAAACGTAAGCTAATCGACAATAAAATAATAAAAATAAAATAAACACCAGACATCTAGCTGTTTTTACGATTCTTCTTAAATATACCTAGCTGTATTTTATAAGAGCTTTGTGTCGCCTCGTTTCGTCGGTGACTTTGATCCGAAGTTCAGCTTTGGGTATGAATATTTGAGATGTAGACCTAAATAACTAACGAGTAAGTTCATCGCCTGATGGCACCCAGCAGCTGGGAGTCTGAACAATTGTGAAAATACGTTATATTTTTTATCCTTACTGTGTAATCCTTGCATAAAACCTACTACTTAAAATTATAAAATAATACAGCTTCCATAGTTTTATATTAAAATTAAATTAAAAAAAATTAAATTAAAATCATTTTATTTCGAGATTCTTGGTCTCATATTATAAAAATAAAGTCACAAATAAATTAATAATATACAATATACAATAAAATTCTCAAAATATAAAATTAACTATAAGTTAATTAGTTCTTTTAAAAATTTCAAATTCAATTCATTTCATTTACATACATAATTCGTCCAAGTAGTCTAAAATATAAATTTACTGAAGACAGCTACAATTAGAGCATTACTACATTTAGACAGTCGATTGTAAAAGGAAATCTTAAGCCTCTTTAAAACAGATGGGAAATCGTCAACTTTATGTTCTTCGTACATGCCAGTCGCACTACACCGCCACTGAAGTCCAAGCATAGCACGAAAGGCGTTATTATATTGTACTCGTATAGTGTGAAATGTACTCTGCTTATACCTAGACCACAGGTGAGCGGTATAGAGCGACTGACAGTACGCCTTAAAGAGTGTTATTTTAACTTGATTAGACGTCATAGCAAATCTTCTTGCCAACATATTGCTTTTCATAGCTAAAGATCTCCTCTGTCTTTCAACATCTTCATCATCGTTTAGAATTTCAGTTAAACAGTGACCTAAGTACTTAAACTTGGCTACGACACACAGCGGTGATCCAGCTAACTTTATGGGTGGTATGCTACCAGGTGGACTATAAAACCTGCTAAAGATATGAGACAATAAAAAACACAAGTACAGGACTCGGACACATATTTCTCGTTTTTGTTTTAATAGTTTTTATGAAGACCCCAAAACACGAGTAAAAATAACATCTAAAAGACATTTGTTTTAAACGTCAAGAGATTGAGAATTCGAAGTGTTTTTCCTGATTTGCGAGCCGAAGTACCAGGGCAGCAGCGCCGTCAAACAATCAATCTCTATGCCATCTATCAAACAACGGACTTCCGCCCGTCAGAGCGAATCGGGCTTTGATTCCGATCGAGCTTTCATCCGGTCCGAGTTGTATCGATAACACGCTGAAGCATAAAGCAATAGGTTATTTTTAGAATCTAAATCCGTATTTATTGTGAATATTTTGATTTAATTTATCATCATCGAAAATGTCCACTGCTGGACAGGGAGCTCGCCCCAAGGAATTTTTACGACAGAAGAAGTGGTATATTTTTGTGGGATGTACCATAGTCACCACGCCTGTTAGCGTTGCGCTTGGCACAATAGACCGCGGTAGTTACTGTTCGCTGTACGGTGACTGCTCATTCTCGCGTGCAAGACCCTTAGTCGCCTTTTAAGATACCCATGGCAGCGTTCTGAGCTACAAACATTTTAATTTTTTAATTGATCGACACGCTAAGAAGAAGAGATGACAATAGATTTATTGGTGCTATTCTTAGCCGGTGCTACAGACAGACCAAGTAACAAGTAATAGAGTTATACAAATGCACTATTTAAAACAATACCTATACCTACCTAAATAAACGTCATGTTTTCAGACTTCGTCGTACCAACATAATCGTTATGTTCAGAAGCGACTCTTTTCCTGAAATATCATGATTTTCGCCAATAATAAAGAAATAAGAACTCAATGAATCGGAAACACAAGATAAAAAGAAAATACCAAGAATTATATTAGACGGCAAAGTGTCGGGCCCTCGTCTGAATGTTAAAGTTAAGGCACTACTAGATGACAGAAACGCGATAGAAGCACTTATTTTTGTTACACGTAGTACCACAAAATAGAAACTCTACAGAAGGTGCACACCATACTGAGCACGTGAAACTACTCGTCACATACGGCGCACGCTTAAACCATCATCGGCAGTATCTCGAAAATAGAATTAGGTTATTTTAGTACTAACCCTCCTCAACTTCGCCATTTGAAATATTTTAACTCACCTCACGTCGCGTCCATAATCGCGGGCTAGCGTTCGCACATCCGGACGTAACTGTCGACAAAATCCTAAAATAAAAATGTTCATGACCATCAGTGATCCAACTATACTTAACTTAACAAGCTACAGTGCACTACGTGCACTGAGAAAGCCCCTTGTCATACATGAGCATATTGGCAGGTAGTTTTTTAGGTAGTGACCGAAAACACAGTCATACTCATGTAGTCTAATGATTATGACTGTGTTCTCGGTCAGTCGACCTTCTGTACGGCCTTAGTTTAGTGAAACTGCGGGATCAGAAATGTTAGATATTCAGAGCATATTTCAGTCACACTTGTACAATTTCTTTTATGTCCATATTCAGTTTATTTAATTTCGATTATGTAAAAAATACTTTTTGGGTAGTGCATACTAATTCTAAATTAGTGCATAAAAATTCTCAAAGTAGAACATTTTGTCTAGATACATTTTATTGATATGGATCGTTCTAAAATATGATTTTAAGAGGAAGTGTGTCTTTTTTCTGTTTCCTATATTTTCTTTTAGGATGAGGTGTTAAAGCCTGCATCTTTTTACTCTAGCCAAAATCGAGTTCAAAAGCAAGCCACAGCCGTTGTGCAACTGTGTGAAAATACTGAGGGTCAAAAACACTAAGTACCTGGGTGTCACGATCGATGAAAAACTGAACTTTAAGGATCATATTGCTGCTACGTCCGCCAGAGTCAGGAAAATTATCTACATTATGAAACTACTACGTGACGTAGCAGACTTTTATCTGCTGAAGGCAATATACATATCCTTGTGCCAATCCATAGTATCCTACTGCATACTGGCGTGGGGTGGCGCAGCTACTTCACACCTAATTACACTTGAACGAGCTCAACGCGCAGTATTAAAAACTATGACACATAAGCCTTATCGTTATCCGACTACTCTTCTGTATGAAGACACTCAGGTACTTAGCGTCAGGAGGTTGTATTTACTCAA
Organism: Athrips mouffetella; assembly: GCA_947532105.1. NCBI lineage: Eukaryota > Metazoa > Arthropoda > Insecta > Lepidoptera > Gelechiidae > Athrips > Athrips mouffetella. The sequence goes on along the minus strand of OX383968.1, from coordinate 29,367,264 downwards.
TGCTACCATTCACGCTCACAAAGAGGTATTAAAGTTGCCAGATTATCGACAACGATTAGAAAAACGTGTTTTTAAACTGGATCTGCCGTCATTAAAAACTGAATTTGCGAGACGTTTTGGCTCATATAGAAAACCTTTCATTTACACTAAAATAAATAGAATCTGCAATTTGCACTCGCTGTCTGTGCGTGAAATTAAATTAAAAGTACAAAAAGAGTTGCAAGACTGGACCTATATTCGTACTGAAAAGTTTTTTGAAACCATATTTTAAATTTTATATACCTACTTATTACTATAAGTACCGCTACTGAACGCTAAGCTAATGCAATAGTTTTAAAAAATCCACAGGACAGGCTCAGCCTAGTGTGGAATTTTTCGAGAATTCTGTTTCTGGTACGGGAATCAATTGACAATAACCTTAATTTTCTTTATGTATTTTCTGTACTGTAAAGTTATGTTATTACTTTATTGTCACAAGTGTAAAGACTAAAATATGTAATCTCCCGTTATCTTTATGAATAAATTATTTATTATTATTTATTATTTATTAAGTGAAAATTTAGCGTGCACATTTTTACGTGGAGTGAGGCAGGGGGGATTACCTCACCAAAACTTTTCAATCTGTACATGGACGACCTGATTGTGGAGCTCATGCATGTCGGGTGCTATGTAGATGACGTTTGTGTCAACAACATTAGCTATGCCGATGACATGGTGCTGCTGAGCCCTTCAATTCGTGCGGACCTTATTACCGTATGTGAGAATTACGGGCTCATGGCCTGACCTACAACGCCAAGAAAAGTATGTACATGGTCTTTGACGCCCGTGGTGTCAAACGTCTTGAGAACGTCCCTGACATAAAGCTGAACAATGTCAAACTTAATCGAGTTCATGAATTTAAATAACTGGGACATATTGTCACTAGTGGCCTCAAGAACCAGGGGATATCGAGAGGGAGCGCAGAGCGATAGCGGTCCGCTGCAATATGCTGGCCCGCAGGTTTTCGCGGTGTAGCAGGGAAGTAAAAATCACCCTGTTTAAGGCGTACTGCCAGACATTTTATACATGCAGCTTGTGGACCAGCTTTACGCAGCGAGCCGCTAGCGTTTTGCGCGTTCAATATTATAAAGGCTTTAGGGTGTTTTTGGGGCTGCCTCGCTTCTGTAGCGGTTCGGTCATGTTCGCCGAGGCTCACACTGCGGACTTTTATGCGATAATGCGCAAACGCATTGCCTCACTTCTGTATAGAGTGCGGGCCAGCTCCAGCTCCAACTCCATACTACAAGTCATAGCCGGGAGATATGACTCTTATCATGCGTCATTGGCTCCATGTACTGGCCAAAAGGAATATCGGCTAAAGAGTCGGTGTTGTTGTAGAATAAGTAGGTACATAGTTATATTACTAACATACTAATATTAAGTATCTTTACTAATATACTAACAAAATTATGGATCACTTGATATCTTAAAATAAATTTAATTTACTTCATTATTTGTTCCAAAAGCGATATATTTCGCAAGTTACGACTAATGTGACATGTCACTGTTAGCCACGTCTCGTGCAGACGCATGTAATCTTGATGTGGGTACTCTACACGTCGCGACTCGTCTTCTTTTTGTGTCGCAGGTCGTTAGTTTCTCATTAGTTCAGACTATGTATGTACCTGCCACTTGGAATCTGCTTACATGAAACATTCGAGAAATAGAAAAACTTAATAATTTTTTTCTTCGTGTCAATTTTATAATAAAACACAAACTACATATGCACTCATCATCATATCGTGTGTGTTGCAAAGTCGATGAACAACTTCACTATACCTGGTGTCAGAGTTGTTCACTCTACATCCGTAGATAGTAGTCGAGACAAACGTCTTTACGTGCCTTCCGAAGCACGAAATCATCATACTTTTCGGACATATCTATGATATAAGTTTTTTAAATTTCTAGATTAATAAAGCATTGAGAGTTAATGTGAATTAAAAAAAAGGCCTACAAGAAAAAACTGTAAAAGCATTATCTATAAAATATCCAAGTGTTTTGATTATATCATTCAAGTAAAAAAATTACAATGAGCGACGAAAATGACAATAAGCGACGATGGCGTTCTAAATTGAGCCTGATAAAGCTAGAGGATTTATGAGCAAATATTTTACCCACAATTCTTATTACTAAAATATTCCTTTCAACCATTTGCTTTGAAGATACCTTCAATGTCAAAAAATTACAGAGAAACGAAGGCCACTAGACGGACAAATATCTCTATAGGAATACTGACTCCTCTATTTACTTCGAGTTACTCAATGTGGTTTTGAAGCTTTGAAATTTGTTTTTTTTTTATTGCAAACTGCATTAAATTCATTGAAGTCTTATTTAAGTTTATATGTATAAGTCCTCTGTCTGAAGGAACTCCGCCCCACAAAAAGGATAAAAAACCGGAAAAGTGCGAGTTAGACTCGCGCGCCGAGGGTTTCGATATATCTATAGTATTTTTGGAAGTATAAGTCCGTTTTTAGGACCGCAAAACTAAATTTGTTTGTAAAGGTTTTTTTTTTACTTAAAAACTTAGAAAGATCGTTTTATTTTTGCTGTAATATTTACATAAACTTCTATCGACTGTAATTCATTCAGATTTTTCCTTTCACCAACTTCGGAGATAAGGGGTATATTTTTGTCATTATTGTACTTAAGAAAAAGGGGATGCTTTTCAGGCGTTTGATTGGTATACGCCTGGAAACCTCTGAGATGGTTGGTCTACCTACGAAACTGAACAAATTTCACTGTGGAACATAGGTCGTAAAACAAATAAAAATATCGATGTCCCATAGAACTTGCATCAGCTGATAGCGTATTTTGTTTGGGAGGTCAAACTTTTTTATATATTTCGACCTATGCTCCTTGAGTAAAGGTGTATAGTTGTATGTTTCATAGGTACAGCAACCATCCGAGAGGTTTGCAGACGCAGACATATACCAAACACTCTGTATATGATAAAAGACATAAACACACTTTTGTATTTAATGAAATATGACCCGTTAAGGTTACTAATACATACCCGTCCATTGTATCTTACTTACTGCGGTCACCATCAACCGCGGTCCATGGTGCCAGCCGTAACGCTAACAAGCGAGGTGACTATGGTACTTCCCCTCTACATTTTTCCAGCAAAAGCTAGAATTATGGAGGGAGCTCCCTGTCCTGTAGTGGACGTTTCATGGGATGTAATGATGAAGAAGGTTACTCAGAGTTTAGGATCTGCTCTTTGAAACCTTTGTGCGTATACCTACATATTTGTAGATAGAAGGCGACAAACGATTGCGATCCATTACACACACTGTAAGATGGAGCAATAAAATTTTATGGTATTAGTACCTTACCCGCCATTTTATACGAACCAACATGAAACGGAACATTTACCTCTGCTTGCTTTATTTATCGTTTGATTTATGTCTAAACCTGGAAGCTTGTAATATGCTTCTCTTTTGAATTTTCCGTATTGTAGCATTCGTTCTTCTCAGATTCAGATTATTTTAATCAATGTATATTCATTACAGAATACTTCTTGAATGTCATTTATAACATGCAGAATACAATGCAAATAGAGCGAGTCTACACCGTTTCGGATCGTGCTATGGCAGCGTAAATGAAACGGCAAGAAACTACTGCAGCACGGCCTACTTTAAGAGTCGCTTTGTACAATGTTTTTCTTGTGTTTCGCTGGAAGAGCCCGCTTTAAACTTTGCACTCATGTATTTTCTGCACATTTCTATGCTTTATTTATTATATTCTATACTAAGTGAATTTTCATTGATTTTCCTCCTGAAGCCCAGTGATACTTTGATAACAAGCAGCTTTTCTGAAAAAAAAAAGTTTACGTCCCTGATGTAGACGGAATCGTCGGTGCGCGAGTCGGGACTCTCAGTTTACTAGTTTTTTTATGACATATTTAAAATACCGTTCAGTGCATTGACCTCTGCCCCTTTTCCATTATCGGTGCCGGCTGATATAGCAGACCTCTCGTTCGGGCTTTAATTTATCTCCTTACAAACGTACGGTGGTGAAACTTGGCTGTTCTCGCGACGCCTCCAACTTTGCACATTTTTCTTTGTGCTTATCTAAAAAGTCTAAAAACCATTATTTGAGTGTGCGTGATGGCTTTTTTCGTTAATTCGTTTCTCTAAAGACGAAACATAAAATTTCTAGTCGCTACAACTTTTGTTGACCGTCTTTTTGAAAGACTCCAAAACAAATGAAGTTACTTAGCCCAATAAAGGTTGCTGAATATAATAATAGCCTCAAGAATAGTAAGTATTGCACGATTTTTATTAAAACCATGCTCTTTCGGTATGGTAACGGCAACGAATAGTACTGACCCATCTCTACCTGTGGGTGTCGTAAGAGGCGACTAAGGGTTTATAAACCGGAGAATGGGCAGCAGCGACCTTCCGTCTATCGTACCATCTTACATACTACGGTCACCAAAAGCCGCGGTCTATGGTGCCAGCCGTAACTCTAGCAAGCGAGGTGACTAAGGTACTTCCCCTCCACATTCTTCTAGCAAGAGCTGGAATTCTGGAGGAAGCTCCCTGTCCTGTAGTGGATGTATTATGGAATGTTATGATGATGATGCACCTCTATGTAAGACCAAGTTAATTCTAAACGTATCTTCTGTACAACAGCTGCAATACGGTCACTAAGTTGAGTATAAGTATTTAACTCAAAGTTAACATAAGGCGGAGACCGCAGAGCCAAGTTACCGCGCTCAACTAGTCCGAGTCGACTTAAAAGTTGGCGGGCGTTTCGCAGGCCTTGGCTCGTGATAGTTTTGTTTACCTCAAGTCTAGTTCTAGGACTTAAGTCAACATAGTAATCTGTTACAAATGTTTGTTTTAGACCGCAATTCGGAGAACTGTAAAATACACTGAACAAAGCTAAGTAGCTAACTATCTGCCGCAATTTTCATATGTAGCCAGCTTTTGCCCACGACTTCGTACTTAGTCTTCGAATGACTCTTAAAATTTTCGTTTGTTTCGAGTTTATCATTATAAGTTTTGATTATCACAGCTCGTCCATTATGGCATACATACCTTTCTAAAAACACTAGGATTTTTAAGAATTTAGTTGTTGCTAGTAGTTTGATGTTCTTAGAAGTTCCATCAGAAACATTATTTTAACAAATGGGGCCTCAACTTAAGTCGGGTCGGACAAGTTTTGGGATGAATCTAAATCGATAGAAGCTTCACAACTCTTTTCCCTTGTTCCTCAATCAACTTTACAAACTTTGCATGAAAACCCAAAAGTTTTAGATAGATTCATGTAGATACCGACTCTGAACGTTGGGCTAACCATCTGACGCTAACTAGTGAGCGGCTGGCCTTTGGGAGAGAAAAAGTTGGCTAATTACCTACTCTTGCTAATTTATGCTTGCCTGGTACTTGTGTTGGAGTCTGGGATGGTAGGTTTTTATGTTTTTTTCTCTTTAATTTTACTATGGACCTTTTCAGGGTTCCGTATCCAAAAGGTGAAAAAAGGGACCCTATTAATTTGCCTCCAATGTCTGCCTATCTTTCGTATTTCCTCGTGTTTGTTTAGCTCTATCGTAAAAACGGCAACACTTAAAAGCGCAAAAATTGGTATGATTATAGTGCATAAGTATAATAACAACAATAGTACATTGTTCATCGAGAGGAGAAAGTGACCGATTCCCAACAAGGGTGTCGTTTGAGCCCTGAGGCGAAGCCGAAGGGCTCAATACACCCGAGTTGGGAATCGCACTTTCTTTCGAGTGATACATAGTGCTTTATACTTCATCTACGAGGAAAATATTTCACCTTCAGGACCATTAAGTTGATCAGATTTCCTTTTCAGATATGATGTAAGTTTTTTGTATTCCATTATATTGATATCATGTCTTGCCAATATGGTACTTTTCAACATGGAATACAAAGACTTGGCTTATATTTATACGCTTTTTCACTATAATAAGCAAGCAAAACAGTTTCCGAAAATCAATGCACTTTTTTCTCGCTTTTCCAACGTATAAAACTATCACATACCTACATCGAGATTTTTCATGCAATCAATAACCGCTTGCGTTCTTTCTTGTAGTTCTAGCGGTGTCAAAAACTCTTCATCACTGTCACTATTCGAAGACATTTTTTGTAAAAAGCACGCACCAACAAAACTACAATTAAAACTGCCAACAACTTTGTAAAGAAAACAGGGGTCCAATTTTTGAAAATTACTGGGTGATAAAATATCGCTTGGAGGTTTAAACTTTTTAATTTTACCCTGATAGTGTTAAAACGTTAGTGATACTTAATAAAATTTAACAATGAAACACTAATTTATATTTATGCATTATAATTTTTCCCTGTTGATAAGAAAAAAACAGAAATTTTGATTTTATTGAGTAAGATTTTATCACACGGTGATTTTCAAGAATAGGTACCTAATTCGCTCGCGCGCTTTCGTTCCACATTTTGTTTTCGTTCTTTTTTTAAATTAATGGCTTTTTCAGAAAAGTGCAGGTGGCCAGCATCATTTCGTTGACTTAGAGATAAAAACTTTTTCTTTTTTTGGCATTATGATATTAAAATAGGTTGTCGACAGATTTTGATCTAAATTTAAGAAAAAAAAACACGTTAACAATGGATTTTCATACAAAATTCCATCCCGCTAAAACACGTTAACAATGGATTTCCATATAACTTTTCCACCCGCATATTTATACCATAGAAATGACGTATCTTCTCCTTAGTTTTTAAAACAGGACTGAGGTACTTTCCGAGAAGGTGAAGTATAAATAATAAAAACTGGTCGAGTGCGTGTTGGACGTCCGCGCATTTAATACACGTTACGTGATTGTGCCTCCATAAGTAAGATTTTACATTAGTGGTAGGTATGGATCTCTCGGTGCGCGAGTCCGACTCGCACTTGGCCGTTCTTTTTACAACATCATAACATCCCATAAAACGTCCACTACAGGACAGGGAGCTCCCTCTAGAATTCTAGCTTTTGCTGGAAAAATGTGGAGGGGAAGTACCATAGTCACCTCGCGTGTTAGCGTTACGGCTGGCACCATGGACCGCGGTTGTAGGTGACCGCAGTAGTAAGATACAAAGGAGGATGCTGCTGCCCATCCTCCAGTTAACCCTTAGTCGCCTCTTACGACACCCACGGGTATGTATGGGTTGGTTTGGTACTATTCTTTGCCGGCACCACACGGGACTACATACTCTTTTCTACATTCTTTTTACATACTCTTTTCTATCCGAACACGAAGGCAAGCGACTTTGGCCGTGGTCCGAACAAAGATTAGGTATCCACTAGTGGCGTAGCGTTCTCTGTGCTACAGAAGGCACTATGAGCCGTTCCTGGCTACTTTCATTGATAGTAGTAGTCAACCAATGTCAGAGGCAATTTCGCAGCTTAAAAACTCTTGACAGATTGTCCTCAAAAGGCTTTTGCTATATTTGCTACATGCTATATTGTCTAAATTGAAGAAGATTCCGCAAATATGTTAAAACCCTGTGCCTGTAAAAGAATGAGCAGAAGTGTGTAAAAATAACAAATTAGCAACGTGGAAGTCGCTTGTTTTACTCGGACGAACTCGGCTTCACACTCGGCTGAAGCCGGCTTTGTTCTCTTTTGTTTGAATTTGAAAAAAGAACGCGTTGTTCGCGCGCTTTTAGATCCGGGGGTGGGCACAAATCGTTTGTTTTCTTTGCACGACTGGCTGCTTTAAATAATGGTGCATCTTTAGGAAATGTTCATTTTTATGCGACACTTATTTTTACGGATAAGAACGGCTAAATAAAAAAAAATAAAAAAGTCAGAAAATGCAAAAAGCTTTTCCCATACATTTTTTATGAAAATTTTACACATTTTAAACGTCAATTGATCCTGTTTCTTAAGCTCATCAAAAACTTCTATCGGACCAACTCAAAAACTTCGACTGTCGTCAGAGTACTTGTAACGCTTTGTTAGTGAAAGACGTTAACTATTTAATAGATTTAAAGAAAACAACCGATACGGTAACACAATTAACAAAAGTATATTAAGAAAGTACAATTTAGGGTAGATTTAAATTAAATACCTAGTATAAAATATAATAGATCACAGGGTCGTAGGAACTAGATTAATTCACTGAGAAACCGAGTCTACTTTAGCTCGCTTAGGTTGGAATAGCACTTCCCTGCAGTAGCCAGCTTCAACGCGTTGACGTCACGGGAGCACCGGCTGTTGACGTCACAGGAGGCGGTAGTAGATGTCTGAGGTGGTCCAGTTTGATGGTCGCTTCAAGGCAGTACTAGCATCCCAGTCTGGGGAATTCACAAAATTCACTTGTTAAACATTTAAATTATAATTTGTCACTGCTGCGTAGTACCGTAGAATGTACTACTGTAGAAGGTACTAGAATTTTGTATAATTTACAATCTCAATATTATGTAAGGACGTGCTGTCAAATCAGCGGTCCGGTCGTAACAGATCGAGGTTCCCTCTCCCTCGCTGCAATCCGGTCTCTACGGTGACGTAGCCTATTGTTCTCGACGTTTCGAGCGCGGAGAAAACGCCTGATCGATTAGGTTACACTAAAAGTTAGCGAAATGTAAAATTTCTCAGTTTTATTGAAGTAGGCATTTAGACGATAGTTATAGTTCCTTTAGTTTTCGTTGTTTAGAGTTAATTTTAAGTATTTCTCTATTATTAAATAGTATAAGTTCTAGTTTTAAGTTTGTATTAGGTTGATTTTATTCGTAAATATTTTGATTTCTGATATTTATTTATTATAATTGAGTCAGAAAATAACGTCCCGTTACATACTAAAAAAAGTTAAAAGTTGCAAAAATTTAAGGGAAAAGGTTTTCGCATATTTTGGGTTTTTAGTACTAAAACCTGGGTTGGTCCCATTGAAGTTTTTGATCAGTATAAGAAACAGGATCGATTGATTTCAAAAAAACTTTTGTGTAAAATTTTCATACTACTCGTAAGTAATAATAAAATACCTTTTTAATACAGTTGCTCAAAAAGTGGCGTATTGCAGGGACGTATAGCGTTCGGGATGTGGGCTATTACATACTCGAGCTTTTTCTTTACCTTTTCCGAACTCGTGCGTTTTCTTTCCCAACTGTCAAAATAATTTCTATTAAAAAAAACCAACCAAGAAGTTTTTACTAAAAAAAATCATCTCCTGAAGATGCCTCGTGTAGAGGCGAAACACGTGTAGAGTGTTTTTGGGTGGTTGCTGTGTTGCAGTTGCCTGCGCATGCGCATTTATTTGCGGGCGGGCGGGCGGTGCACAGTGAGTACATAGCATCCATCATTGTTGCGGAAGGTGGCTATATATTTGTTTCATTTCTTTAATTATAGAAGTTTTTATGATTCATGAAAATCTTTCTAAAAAGAAGCTACTAATTTGTTTCAATATCAGATTTAATGATTTGATTCAATGAGTTAGGTTAGGTTTCATTTCATTTCATTAAATTTCGTTTTCATTTCATATCAATAAAAAACTTCTACTGAAGACTTGGCTGTATGGGCATACGAGTAGTTCCCTTTGCCTACCCAGAATGGGTGAAGAAAACAAAAAAAATCTCTGCTTATATTCCTTGACGGTTGGCGCCATTTTCCAAAAATATTCTTTGCGAGTTTAGTTGTTTGTTGCACAAAATGAGTAATTTCGACGATATTTTATTTGAATTAACACCACCGGAACTGCAAAAAATGCTTCGGAGAATATTTTACCGGAAAAGTCAAAAAGTCGCTACATATCTACATACGACGAATTTATTGCGTGGAGAGAAGGGGAAAAAGCAAATAGTTTGTCTTAAACAGTAAATATGCAACCTAAAACTTCCCCAGTTAGTATAAAAAACTGTACCAATTTCAATTTATATGTTCAATTTTAATTTATATGTGAATTATAACTTTTATTAGAAATAAATGATTAGTTAGTTGAGTTTATTGTGTTTTTATTATTTTATTAAATTGCTTCATTTTTTCGCAACTGTATTAAAAAATAGTTGTTCAGTACAAGTGCGGAACCGTCATTGCAACTTGTTCCGACTGTCAACCCTCACCTTCGGCTGCGCCTCGGCTCGGGTAGACATTTGTCGGAACTCTTTGGAATGACAGGCTTTCCGCACTTGTAATGAAATATACTATTCCTTGCTGTCCCATCTCAAAAACCCACACCGTATATTGACAGATATGTGTAATATATTATTACGTTCACCAACTCCCAAACGTGACGACTACTACGAGTGGGAATTCAACCTATTCAAGCGAGTTTATAAAAACAGCATTTTTCGCAAAAGATAATTTGGGGAAGTTGTCCAGCAATGGGCGCTTTCGGTCTACTCCGATGATAATAGGTTATAAAAAAGCGATAATAAAAGCGAATGTAACAAAAAAATCGTACCTAACGCCAAGGGTCGTTACTCGTTACGTCCAGAAAGTGTAGCATTCAGGGAACTGGTCGAAGGGTCGTTTCCGATAAATGACGTCGTTATGGAATCAGAGGGTGCGGTTTCCAAGTTTCAAGTTAAATCGACCACAGATAATTGACTTCTGTTGTTAAAAAAAAATCCGGCCAAGTACGTATTGTTATTGTTTTGCTCCGAAAAAAAAAATCAAATTTTCCATACTAAAGTGGTCATGTTTTGTGGACATATTTTGTGTGGGAAAATTTCGATATTATGTTTTTTTTTTTTTTGAGAAAGTTGCGTAGTTTCTTTGGTAGAAACACTGAGCTTCGGGAGCAAAAGTAATGAAATTTAAGAGAAACAAAGTCCTGATGTAGGTTCAAACTTAATGTGCCAAATTTCGTTAAGCCAATGTAAAACTTGCAGTAGTAGTTTATTTTTGTTTATTTTTTTAATCGGCAAGGAGCAAGGAGCTTTTTTATGTCTATAACATTAGTAAAATTATCATGAATAAATGAACTATGTTCGATATAAAACTAACATTTATTTCATGAAAATGTTTATATTAATCAACTTACTAACAATAAATTTGTCTTTCATGAAAGAAAATACTCCATTTAAATAATTCATTAAATAATTTGGTATTATTATTTATTAGTCAATAACAAAATACATTTGTGTTTGACATTACGTTACAACTAAAACTTATCCTATTTTCTTACAAAATTAAAATCCTGATGTAGGTTCAAACTAAATGTGCCAAATTTCGTTAAGCCAGTGTTAAACTTGCAGTAGTAGTTTATTTTTGTTTATTTTTTTAATCGGCAAGGAGCAAGGAGCTTTTTTATGTCTATAACATTAGTAAAATTATCATGAATAAATGAACCATGTTCGATATAAAACTAACATTTATTTTTTAAATTTTATTTTTGACATTTAGACACAGCAGGTGTCACTGTTAAACATTTATTTCATGAAAATGTTTATATTAATCAACTTACTAACAATAAATTTATCTTTCATGAAAGAAAATACTCCATTTTAAATAATTCATTAAATAATTTGGTATTATAATTTATTAGTCAATAACAAAATATATTTGTGTTTGACATTACGTTACAACTAAAACTTATCCTATTTTCTTATAAAATTACAATATTTATGAACAATGTCAAAAATTACATGTCAATAGTGATTATCAATGTCTAAAATTTTCTTATAGTCCAGGGAAATTATTATTTGACCGGGAAGTAATTAAGTATGGCTGTTTTTTCTCGGATTCTTGTTAAACAACTAATCTCTCCTATAAATGTATAATTATTAAAATCGTATGACCTCGGTAACATATATTTTTATTTTTTATTTATACTAAAATGCTAATGCAATCAATCGATTAGCATTGTTAATAGAACTATAATCATAGGTAGTTTACCTAGAAATTAAAATGTTTTCCCATTGGAATTGCTGAAATTCGGAGTTTCAGTAAGGTAATAAGTTAACTCAAAATTGCACTTAAAGGATAATATGTTAATGTTTTACTTCTTAAATATTATTTTAAATACATTTTATACAAAATTAAAATGTCAACTGTAATGATAAACTTTATTTTTGAATTTTTCGGTTTAAAATGTATTTTTCGTCATCTTCCCTATATTTTTTTTCTTTAATACTATTTTACATATATGTATTTAAACTTAATTTTGTCAATAATAATAAAAAAGTCACATTTATATTTACTTCAAACCCACTCATATAAAAGTTTCTAAATACCCTGGAGTATTATATAACAGCATTTCTTTAATAAAATCAATTTGAGTTTCCTCTTAAAAATGTTTAATTTGCTTTCGAGCTTCAACTTAACAGGTAACACATTATATAATTTTGTCATTTGGTGCAACACCCCATGTTTAACTACTTTTACTTTTAAGCGAGGTTAATAAGCGATCTAAATCTTTTCGCCTCGTACTTTAACTTCTACTTACTTACCTCTAACCTCTAGCTTCTTTAACTTCGTACTTACCTTTGGCGTACTTAACTTTAGAATTTACCAAAATTTAAGTAGCCAAATATATATTTTTTTTCGGTCCTTCTTTCAAAATTTTTTTAATGAAATTTTCCGCTCGTGAATCGCGTCTGTTCGCTACGAGACTGCTACGCGGCTTATCTTGCTATGGCGTAGCTAGGATTGTAGTAAGCTCTACGAATATTGCTACCTTACTTATAGTGAATCTTTACGTATATTTATATACCACTGTGATTTAATTTCGCCTTAATGATATGAAATATGTTATGACGAATTCTGTTGCGTTGTTGCGAGTACTTTTTGGAACCGTCGAAGTTAGCTTTTTTTCTGATAAAAAAAAAAAAAATTAAACTGCTTATCTCAAATTAAAAATTTATGAAAAATTACATGCACCAAGCGCTTAATCTTATTAATAATGAAAGATTATGTGCGCTGGAGGAGTTTAAAACCTGCGCGCGCAGTTTGAAAAATTACATACAAGGAAACAATATTTAAATTATTTTAACAATAAAATCACATGGATTACATTTTATGGGCCGGAGGCACATCGTTCCCGTACTGTCGAACAAAGTGCCATTTAAGAATAGTTTTAATTTGGTTGGCGTTTTTATTTTCAATTTTGTCTAACAGATCCTTTGGCAAATTGTTCAACGTAGAGGGAAGAATGTACCTCCAGTGTCTTTTGCCATATTCATTAGTATACATGGGGACTTCGTAGGTAGGTGAGCTAGTTAGTTGACGTAGGTTACGAGATCTATTATATCTCACTAACAATTCAATATTATTTTTATATTCTGAAGCAATTGCTAACTTTAATTTATCAAAGACATTTAAGATTTTACAGTGCTTAAAGAGGCCTTCATAGTTGTTTTTATATTTGTACTTAACTTTTAATGGAACTATGGTTTTTAATATTCTTAACTGTAATTGATAAATATTTTTTAAATAGCTTTTATAAGTTCTACCGTAGTCTGAGTTTACTACACACAAGGTCTACATGGTTGGCCCAGTTAAATTTGTTATCAATACGAAGACCAAGGTAAGTGTGGCATTGAACAACCTCCAAAGGTTTACAAGCACAGAAGTTATAGCTGTTTGTATGCATACAGTTATGTTCATGGGCAATGATTTGGGGTGCCTGACCAGTGGACTTTAGGTAAGGGGAATGAATGTGCATTACCTTCGTTTTTTCATAGTTTATTGACACCCAACATCATGTGCCCATTTACACAGCTTGTTAAAATCTACCTGCAGCATTTTTTGTGTTTCTTTTAAGTTCTGATTGGCAACGATAAGACAAGTGTCGTCAGCAAACTGATATACAGAGCAGTGCTGGAATATGTTACACATATCGTTAACATGGAGCAGATATTCAGTTGGACCCAATATTGAGCCTTGGGCCGTTCCATATAAGGTTGGTATAGGGTCACTATATTCACTATGTATGCTTACCATGTTATATCTGTTTGTATGATAGTTTCTGAACCATTCCAGCACTGGACCCTGTATACCATTCTGCTGTAACTTCTTATACAGAATATCAAATTTTAACGTGTCGAACGCTTTACTAAAATCAATCATTACAACTAATACATTATTTTTGTTATTTAAATATTCATTTATCTCGTCAGTAAATTGCGACAACAGTTGCGTAGTGCTCTTTCCTCTTTGAAACCCAAACTGTTTATCATGAATTATGTCATTGCTGGATAGAAAATCATTAATAGACCGACCATAGTATTTTTCTATAATTTTGTCTAGGCATGACAGAATAGTAATAGGCCTGTAGTTGTTTGTGTCTGTGTAGGTACCTTTTTTATGTATAGGTCTTATTATTCCAATTTTTAGAATTTCAGGATAAGTGGAGGTAGAAATACAAGTATTAGGTGAGATAGTACAGGAGTAATCTCACTATTGATGTATTTAACATCCTTTGCTCGAATTTTATCAAAGCCCGGGCTTTTATTTTCATCAAAATATTTAAATTTGATTATTATCGTTATATTTACGAGTAGTCGTAGACCCTTAAAAGTGGTTAAAGGGGGTAGAGGAGGGGTGGTTTTGCCTTGAAAGGGATTCAAAAAGAATTTGAATGCGTTTCGGAGCCACTCATGTGGAACATTCTTTATTGCTTTTCATGAATTTCTTATTGGAAGTCTATGGAGAGATTGAAAATTTAAATAAGTTTTCAAGTTGGTCTCGAACGCATAATAGAAGTATTGTTATTGTCATATTTAATACGCTTTTAGTCTTCCTACCAAGATGTTTCTTTTAAAATTTTCGTTTAAAACTTTTGTTAATTCTTCTATATTTTTATCATGATTTTTTTATAACTTTGGTGCAGTCGGTCAAAACTTAGTGATGACACTACATTGAGAGGATCTTTAGATTCAGATGTTTGAAATGTAGCGCTTGCTGGTCTGCATGTGATTACTACAAAATATTTTTTTGCTTTTGTTTTAAATACCAATTTAGCTGACATGTTTTTCAATAAGGTTAAGCAGTCGTACTTGCCTAAAACTGCAACTCGCCGCTCGAAATGGCGGGTGTCGAAGGTTCATATATAATTCATAGCTCCTGGACCTAAATATCTCATGAACCAATATCACGGTCTTAACCTAACCCCGGTCTTGTGAGCTGAATCGACCGAGTTGCCATAATGGAAGCCAATCTACAGGTTGCATTCGTATTTGTCTGTAACGTAGAAGCCAATTTTGCAGAATAATATTAAAAAGATTGATACGATAATTTTTTTTCGAAAGGAAGGTACAGCCAATATAAAAGGAATGTATTATTTTATGTTTAATCTTTAATAAGTATTCATTAATGTTTTGATAACAGGCGGTAACAAGCGTGGTGACTGGTACAAGTACCAGTCAGCAAAAACTGGAATTCTGCAGGGAGCTCCCTATCCTGCAGTGGACGTTTCAAGGGATGTTATGATAAACATACCTATGGTAAGATAAAATTTTAGCCGCGCAAATATTTTTTTTATGTGAGAACTGGCAAACGAGCAGACAGCTCACCTGATGGTAAGTGTCACTGCTGCCCATTGACACCTGCAACACCAGGGGTGTTACTTGTGCGCTGCCTGCCTTTTAGGACTTGGTTGAATTTTCGTTTAAATAAGAAGATTAGATCTTAGATATTATTAAAACTATTCTGTCTTCTATTCTTATCGAGTCGATAGCAATTCCAATTCTATTCTGCAAAAATAGGTGATTATTTCGTCTTTTTAACTTCTAGATAGAACCTTTTTTAAATAGCATTTTCTTCGAAAAGTCTTATTTTTTAAGATAATTATGTTTTTCCTCTCCTTGTATGTTAATAGTCTTAATAAATGAATTCCTCCCAACTTCCTGACCTAAACGGTCGCACCCTAATCCCCCACAATTACACACAAAGTTAAAATGGAACCGAGTACTTTAATCATAAAGTTTAATACATAATTCTTTTCTTGTTGTTTGCTGCATTTTGGAATTTAATGTCATCGTTATAAGGGCCGTTTTAAAGTCGCCTTTGAAGTATTTAACGAAAGATCTTGAGGCCTGAAGATTGCTCTTAGAAACCGTCAAACGGTCTGAACTGTATTCGCGAGTAAGCATTTCGATGTTCATTGGTGTTTCTATAAGGTTTTATCTTAATAAAATGTTTTGTCTGTGATTCTTTATATTAAGTTAAATCTTTATTAATTATCTTGTCTTGATACCTATATATTCGACGCTTGACAACTACTCGTTGGGGTGCAGTACCTCATGTCCTTCGCACAAGCTGCCTGGCACTCTGTTACTCGGCTGGCGAGCACGCATGCCCAGTGTGGGCGCGATCAGCACACTCGAAGGATGTGGATACTGCTCTCAACGAAACCTGTCGCATAGTTACGGGCACCCTGAAGCCAACACCATTGAGCTATCTGTACTATCTTGCTGGGATAGCCCCTCCAGACGTTCGGCGTCGGGTGGCCTGCTCCATTGAAAAACATAAACAGGAACTAGATAGCAGACACCCACTACACGGACATACTCCACCTCCCGTACGCCTCAAAAGCCGCCACAGTTTTATAAGAAACACCGTACCCCTCGAATCAGATCCATCAAAGGCTAGGATAGAACTGTGGTCAAAAAGGTACCCCCCTGATAGCCCATATATCCCCATTGCCGAAAATCTTCCACCAGGACATGATCTTCCCTGGCCCATATGGAAATCACTTAATAGACTGCGATCGGGCGCAGGCAGGTGCGGAGAACTGAAGAAGAGGTGGGGCTTCTCTGATAATGACGAGTGTGAATGCGGCATTTTGCAATCCATGACACACTTGCTTTCGTGCCCTACCTCCTCAGTTTCTTGCACCAGGGACGACCTTTTTGAAGGCAACCAAAGAGCTATTGCTGTAGCCACATTTTGGGCTAACTTACTATAAAATCATTTGCCATTGATACGAAAAGAAGAAGAAGACCTATGGATGATCATTATCAACGTATGCAAAAGTGCCCATCGTTTGACGGGGTATTTCAGATTCAGATTCAGATTCAGATAATTTTATTCAATGTAGATTCTTTACAGAATACTTATTGAATGTCATGCAGAATACAATGCAAATAGAGCGAGTCTACGCCGTTTCGGATCGTGCTATGGCAGCGTAAAAGAAACGGCAAGAAACCACTGCAGCACGGCCTACTTTAAGAGTCGGCTTTTTACAATGTGTTTCTTGTGTTTCGCTGGAATATCAGAGCACCATACCTCTTTGTCATTCATATAGTCATCCAATCTATAGTAAGCTTTTTTACATAACGTTTGCTTTACACATTCTTTAAACTTTCTCTCAGGTAATTGCACTATATTGTCAGGTATTTTGTTGTAGTATCGTATACACAGACCAACGAAAGATGTATTGACTTTAGTTAATCTAGTATATGGTTGATCAATTTTATGCTTATTTCTAGTATTAAAATTATGCCTGTCACAAATTTTTGGTAATTGATGAATGTTCTTTCTAGCATACATTATATTTTCATAGATATACTGGCATGGCACTGTCATAATGTTGATTTCCTTGAACAGTTCTCTCAGGGAATCACGAGTCTTCAGGCAATAAATTGCTCTTATAGCCCTCTTTTGTAAAACGAATATTGAATGTATATCAGCTGCTCGGCCCCAAAGCAGTATGCCATAAGACATAATGCTATGGAAGTAGCTAAAGTAAACCAGCCTTGCAGTAGCTACATCAGTAAGTTTTCTGATTTTTCTAACAGCATATGCAGCCGAGCTCAATCGACCAGAAAGAGCCGTTATATGAGGGCCCCATTGAAGTTTAGAGTCTAGTGTTAACCCTAAGAAAACTGTACTATTTACAAAATCTAATGGCTCATTATTCAATACTATGTTATGTGAAGTAGACCTTACATTTGGTAGTGCAAATTTAATACATTTAGTTTTTTTGGCGTTTAGGACTAGATTGTTAACAGTAAACCATGCATGAATCTGTCCAAGTGCATCGTTGACTTCGTTATAATTTTGTGATTTCCTACTTACATTGAATATTAATGAAGTATCATCAGCAAATAACACAATCTTTGACAGATTCTTCACCACAGAAGGAAGGTCATTAATATAAATAAGGAATAAAAATGGCCCTAATATGGACCCTTGAGGTACGCCAATTTTGACAACAGATCCCAGTGATTTCGTCCTGTTTACTTGTACCTTTTGAATCCTGTTTTCCAAATATGACCTAAGTAGTTTAAGTGAATTATTCTTAACACCGTAATGTTCAAGTTTTAGCAACAATGTGCTATGATCTACGCAATCAAATGCCTTGGATAGATCACAGAAGATACCAATAGCATCTTCAGATTTTTCCCACGCGCAAAAGATGTATTTTAAAAGTGCAGTCCCGGCATCCGTTGTACTGCGCCCTTTCGTGAAACCAAATTGATGGTCATGTAGTAAGTTATTTCTATTGAAGTGTGAAAGCATTTGATTGAGTATGACCTTCTCAAAAATTTTACTAAGTACAGGTAAGACTGATATTGGTCTAAAATTACTGGGATCCTTTTTGTCACCAGCTTTGAATAATGGAACTACTTTACTTTTTTTCATTAAGTCAGGAAATGTACCATGATCGACACAATCATTGAATATAACAGCTAAATATGGAGATATAGCATCAATGATCGCACTACAGACTTTTACTGACATTCCCCATAGGTCCTCAGTAGTTTTCATTTTAATACTTTTAAAGGCTTTAATAATTTCGTTAGGGGTGACATGATTGAACCCAAATTCAGTTTCGCAGGCGTCCACATTATTTTGAAGTAAATCGCTAGCAAGTGAAGATGAAGAATTGAGTGACTCTGTTGTTTTCAAAGGAATATTAGTAAAAAAGGTTTCGAATTCTTGAGCCACTTCTACGTTTGAACTAATAGTTCCGCGATTTGTATGAAGTGTGATTTGATTGTCACGCGGTTTCACTTTTCCAGTTTCACTGTTTATAACATTCCATACAGCCTTAATTTTGTTATCAGCAGACTGTATTTTTTTCCGAAGAAAAAATGACTTTGCTTTTGAACAAACTAATTTAAACAATTTTGAATATTTTTTGACATATTCAATGAAATTGTCGTCGTTTGAATAATTTCTTAGCTCATATAATTCAAAAAGTCTCTCTCTACTTTTGCGAATACCAGCGGTAGCCCAGTCACTGAATTTGAATTTTACAATAATTTGCTTTTTTCTAATAGTGAAAATTTTACTGAATTCAGTATTAATCAATGTGAATAAATCTTCATATGAGTTATTAGGGTTGTTAGTATTATAATTGTGACAGGGCAGTTTTTCTAGTAACGTGTTTTTGTACTTTTCTAACCTACCGCTCGTTAGGCTCCTGGTTTCTATATCTATCTTCTGGGTTACTCGAGAATAATTAAAAGTAACACTTTGACCAGAGTGGTCAGACTGAATCGAGTTTATGATACTTTTCTCAAAATAATCGCAATTACAAAAGACGTTATCAATACAGGTAGCCGAGGATGACGTCACCCTTGTAGGTTCAAAAAATACATGCTCTAAATTAAAACATTTGAAAAGACTTATAAGTTTGTTACTATAGGTATTATTTTCTAAGATATTGACGTTAAAGTCACCACACACTATCACAAACTTATTTTCTTTTGTCACTATTTTTAAAACATCTTCCATTACTAACTCGAACATTGAAAATTTTTGAAAAGCGGGAGGTCTGTATACGCACACTACAACATGCTTGTCCAGCTCAACACAAGATATTTCAATACATCTTTCAACCGAAAGTCGAACAATATCTTTACGGTTCTTTATCTTAAAACTGTTACGAACTAAAATCAGTGATCCACCGTGTAAAGCAGACTTTCGATTGAAAGCACTGGCTATACAATAATTTTCATAATTTATCAACATTTGATAGTCTAGTTTAAACTATGGTAAGCTTTTTAAATGTTAGTATTTTTTTACAAATACTAAATTAATTGTCTTTTACAATTTGACACCAATACCACTTAGTTCACGTATAACGTACTACTTTAGAACATATTTTTGAAAACTGAAATGTAATTAAACTATTAACGAATTATTAAATATTATTTCTTTCAAGTTTATTTTTAATGGGCGAATAGGTGGCGCCTAAGTTTTGGATTTCATACAATGTTCGCTGCATCCTGCACCTCCGAACATATTATAGTACTGATGTAGCGAGTTGTTTGCTTTATCTTTGTCTTTCCATCAAAATTTTATCCTCATCTCGCAGAATGTCGCGGAAGTAAATTGATTTCTTTGGTTTCCACAATTACTGATCACTTGAATGTAAAAACATCAATCTACGGATATCTCTGAACAATTACTGAACTAGCTGGTGCCCGCGACTTCGTCTGTGTTGGTTTATAAATTGTATATTATTGTAGCTATATTATTGTAAAGTCACATTAAAATCCATCCAGTAGTTTTTACGTGAAAGAGTAACAAACATACATCAATACATACATGTTTACAAACTTTCGCGTTTATAATATTAGTAGGATTTTAGATATTGTTGATAAAAACGCGCAATGGACAGCAAACTTCTTAAGACCTGCGAATATTCATTTGCGCCCTCGCTGATAGCACACAAGTTGAAATTAGGATTATTACTTTTAACGGCCAATTGTAACTGTAGAAACGCCCAGACGTTCCACTTTTTAATATACCTCTTTGTAAAACGTAAGATCTTTGAATGTCTGGAATTCTTGGAAAAACAATTTTGTTTAGAAGAAAATTATGTTCTAAACAATAATGTAAATTTCATAATAATTTGAGTTTGCATTATTCTAGGAATATTTTTTTTTTGTTACATTAGTATAGAGCAGATAAACAGTATCAAACAGCCTGTCTTATTTATAAACTAGTGGTACGTAAAAAGCTCGTTTCAAACCGAAACACAGCCGCAGCAGTCTATAGTTCCTCTTTGACTTTGCACAAAGGGCCTACCTTTTAAAAGCGTACAACACAAGATTTTAATTTAATGCCAACTTCCGTTCTTATTCGTATTCGTGGTGACCGTTTGTTGTTCAGAACAGTAATACTAAGACGTTCAAAAAGTAATGAGAATGACCCAGAAAATAAACGAATATTGATAAATTAATAGAACACGTATACGTAATTTCAACATCTATTTAGACCCTGAATCCCGCAGTTTTCCGAAGCTTCGATCCCTTTAAAAATAAATCTTTCATTTTGGTCCTACCAATGCTCTCCGTATGGGATCCATGACTTCGATTTTGCTTCCGTATCTGTTTCTCCTTCGGCGTTGGAGAACAGATATAAGTAACTAGGGGTAGAAGACTGAAAATCTAGTTAGTGGAGTGGTCAACTTGTTGAAACTCTGCTAGTTGAAAGGCATCTATTTAAACTTTCGGTTTTTTCAATTTTCAAGTAGATTGCTGGATTGGGTGAATGGCTGTTGAGCTTTACCTCATTATTTATACATTTATAAATATAATAACCTAAGTTTTTGTTACCATGTTTTTAGTGCAGTAAACACTACATCAAAAGACTTAACAGCCAAAATGTTGTTCATTCTCACTACTTATTGAACACCCCTCGTATAGTGGTGAATGAATGAGTTACCACGTTTTACGTTGTAGTAAGCTCGGCGCCTAGTTCTGTATGCAGATTGGATTTACTCGTATTAATACGCCGGGTTTTGCTTGTTAGCTTGTTAGTTTGATAACATTGTGTTCGAGATGTAACTGAACTTGTTTGGTTCAATTTGTTTGTTAGTGTTTATTATACAGTGTTCGGGATGTAACTGAACTTGTTTGGTTCAATTTGTTTGTTAGTGTTTGGGACAGCTTCCCGAAAACTGAAAGAGCATTATAAGTCAATAATGCTGAACAACTTTCAGTGAATAAAACTTTCAGAAAATGAAAAAATAAACCAGCATCTCCATACGAAATTGAAAATTTGATTGAACAGTTTCTATGTAGAGGCCGATTTATTTTTATAAGATAATTCTCTCGTTTAGCAATGAAAGTACTATTCGTATTACGCTTATCGCGGAATTTAAAATCGATTGAAATTTTAACAACATATCTATTTTTTCATTTGATTTATTGAGTTTTATTTTTTGTTATTATTTTATTGCTAGATATTAAAATAAATGTTTCCTATAATAAAATTTCATTTGAGCAGTCAAGAAACTTCCATGATGTGTTTATCAACGAGGCGAGTGTTAGTAAAGCCACGATCCCTAGCTGAATTGAAAGAATAATTCGGCATACATTGCTCGTTGAAGTAAGGATATTGCAATTAACATAACCAATCCTCCCAGCAATGTATGCCGAATTAGTCTTTGAATTGAGCTAGGTGTCATCGTGGCTTAATCTGTTTATCATACTTATTAGACATTAACCGAGCTACGTTTGTACTCGTAAGCGAGCTCGGCAGGTTGACACATCACTTGCCGCCGAGAGGCGCAATCTTTTAAAAGGAAAATGTTACAAGAAATAAGTGCCTTGATGATCAAAATCATTTCTTTGGTAATATGAATTACATATTATTTAAATTAGATTAAATTTATTAAAATAATATCTAAATTACATTATTGTTAAAATATAACAATAATAGTTAGAGGTGTTTGTGTACAGATAAATCCATAGTTTAATACTGTGCCCTTGCAGGGCATCACTTGTACTTATTTTATATTTGTAACATCTCTTAAAGCTGTGATTGCATTAAATAAATATGCATAATATTACTTTAACATTCGTCTAAGCTGTAGAAAGTGAGCTCAATTAAAGAATAATTGATCCCGATGTCTAGTTGGCATATGCACAACTGTCACAACTCATTTATTTTATATCAAAGTGCAAAAAAATACCCGAGAAGAAAATATGTATCGAGGCAATTCTGACACTGGTTCTGACAGCGACTGTGAGAGACACCAGCTTTGTTACCCTCTTCACCAGTAGAATGTTTCTATTTAAAGTTAGAAAATGAATTAATCTTTTTATAGCTGGTTTAAAAAAAAGATTTTATTTATATTTCAGAATTTACGATTTCGAAAGTTGGCCGTAGTCAATACAGACCTGGATACGTGGTGACCTAGTTGCAAAAAAACTTGAGCGTTTTAAAGTTCTGACCGTTAGGTTGACCACTACCTTGCAAGGCCTAACCTAGGAATGAAGTCCTAATCTAGGACTCGGTTTTATTTTTAACCGACTTCTTTGAGTCGTCAGGTTAATTCTGTGATGGTACCCCTTGATAAAGATCCAAGTCAGAGGCATTTCAAGCCTATACAAAGCCTATAGGGCTGGGTCTTATTTTTTGAGTCGGAAGTTTTTGGTGCCACCGGCTTGATACACAAGTCCAAACCACATTTTGCCGTTTTGTATATTAAATCTTAACCCGGATTTACTATGCCATTCATTTGTTACCTGCCGTTGAGAGATGGACAAGGTTGAGGTTGATGTTGTATTTTTCTATATTGATTTCACGTAGCGTTTCTCTTTAAATACGGCTTTTTAAACAAGCATAAATAATTAATGACGCAATCAATTACGACAGAACTCGTGAGTGGCAAAGTTGGATTTTCACTCAAAGTACCAGAAACCCACAAGATCTAAAGAGTTTCATTAAAGTCAAGAGGTCTCTTTAAGAGACGACTGCTTCAAAAATAATTATATTGTTGAAGGTGCTCACGGCTGGGGAAAAAGTCTTAGGGAGTTCCTATTCACCTTCTTATGTAAATCTTTATTACATCATTCAACTGCCTTAGTTGTTTATAAATAAATGAGGTATAACAGGCCCTAGCTAGTGGCTAGCTTTGTTAACCCTGTTGTAGTGACAGTTTCTGCAATCAAATAGAGCTTCCCAATAGGAGTTCAAAGGGGTTATAAGTTCAGGAATACGCCATTACACCATTTTCCTGGAATAATTATATAAGTTGTGACATACCAAACGCCGGAACAGATGTAAGAGACGTAATTATAAGGATCACATACAAATAATATTAGATTATACAACGGTACATAATGAGGGGTATAAAACTTGAGTTTCGGTTCATGTGACGCAGGCGAGCGTAGCGAACCAAGTTCCATAATAGATGATACGAGTGTTTTATACCTAATTGTGTGGAGTTGCATATGTTATAGTCAAAGTCCGATACACAGTCTCTTCGCGGAAGGACTGGTTTATCCTAGGTTTGGCCAAAGCCATCAGGCAATCCCCGAAATACATTTCAATTTCACCCTTTGCCTGAAGTATTTTTAGTCAAACCCAGGAGCTCCTAACTTTTCAGTCAAACGTCGAAAGTAAATTATTCTGTTTCGGTTTTGGCCTAGTCAATCCTAGAAGCGACTGCAAAACTCGGTCAAACGTTGATCTGAACATGTTTAAACAGGTTCATAATGTCTCTTTAGGTTAGGTTAGGTTATATTTTATTGCACATCGTACAAAAGGCGGGCCTAATGCCACACGGCATTCTCTCAAAGCATCTCAAATATAAAAGTGAAAATCACGTAAGCTGACCAATCAGGTGTCAGCACTGGCAGAGTTAAGCGGTTCTTAAGACTTGAAAGCTGCTTAAATGATTAAATGCTTCCAAATATACGAAGATAAGACACTTCATACCTATATCGGAGTTTGACTCGTCAAACCCCGATTTAATAAAATTGTGTTTTGACGTTTGCCTGACCAAATTAGTCTCTCCCAGGTTTGACGAAAATTGTTTAGTCAAAGGCCGAAAATTTACATTTGTTTGGGCTTTGACTAAGTCATTCAGTCTGACCTGAGGATTGACCAGTCCAACCTAGGAGCGCCGGAGCTTCGGAGTTTGCCTATAACACATACACAACTTCATATACTCTCATGTCGTGAATCCTGAAGTAATGTGTTGAAGAACAAACCTCTTCTTAATGTTTTCTCTTTTACGTGATCAAGTTGCATGGACTTATTTAACCATATTTGCCTCTACTCGTATCTCAAGAAAATAAAAACATATTCCTTTAGCTCAAAACTTTCACCTGCTAAGCTTGAGTAAGTACAGGCATTAACCATTGATAAATCCGCAAACTTGTGTCGTTGAATCGAGGCGTGACGTCACTTGTGCGGGATTGATGACGTCTTCAGACCGCCCGCCGGCAAATTTATTCATTAAATGAACGTGCCCCGTTTATCGGGCGACCCGGGTGGGGGTCATCAAGTAAAGGGATGGTCCACAGAGTGGATTTTGGTCTAAAAATAAGGACTAACAACTTTGGTCTCTTAATTTTTATCTCCTTATTTGTTATCACTCAAAAAAAATCTAATCAATGTAGGATATTATTATAAGTTTCTTAATTTCTCTCACTATTTTACTATTTCTGTTTTAAAATCGTAAATTGATTTTAACTATTAATTGAAGATATTTATTAAAAAAACACGTTTTGCTATTTTGATTCCCCTGAGTCCAAAACACTGATATTTGGACTTTTTGTTTGTTTATTTGTTCATTCGTTTATTAATTCAAGCATCACGCATAAACTACTGAACCGATTTTAATGTTTTTTTTTGTTCGATAGCTTAGTTTGTCTTAAACACTGGTATACTTTTTTTAACATGCGGACGAAGTCAGGAGGAGGTGAAGGTGTGCCTTCAGGATTCTGTTGGGGCTGGCGCGACGCTGTAGCGCGTCCGGAATGTTTGCTGAGGCGCACACGGATGACTTTTATGCCATAATGAGGGAACGGTGCGCCTCCATGTCAACCAGGCTCTGTGCCAGCTCTAGGTGAAGGTGTTCGCTGACAGGTGGGACTCCCCTCTGCTGCGTCACTGGGTGAGCCTCCACATACAAACATTTTAGTGTATGATTTTTTACTAACCTTAGTATAAGTTTATTATTACTAACACTGTATGGATCTATATCTGCAATAAATTATTTGAATTGAATTGAAGTCGCGGGCAAAATCTAGTTTTATTATAAATGGGTTTACTCTTGACCTCGATCTATAATAAGATATAATTATGCAGTATTTCGGATGTGATCTTAGGATACTCGTACATACATAATATCACGCCTCTTTCCCGTCTGGGTAGGCAGAGACCACAGCCCTCCTCCTGCGACGATGCGACCATTTTACCTACAGCCATTTTAGTTTGGAATAATTTGGTAATGATACTTTTTCAGCAGTTTTATTATGGCTTGCGTAAGATATGTCTGATTTGAATAAGTATAATGTTTTACTATCAACATCACTGCTGGGCGAAAGCCGTGAATTTGTATCAGTGTTGTGCGCGGGAGCTCAGTTGTGAGCTGGAAAATTTCAACCCAATCCCATTTGACAGCTCATTTGACAAGCCACATAAAATGCCGCAATCCTATTGGTTGGAATGTTCCCAGCTCACAACTTAGCTCTCTCACACAGCACTATAATCCATTTCACGAGTCAATGTCAACATATTTTGCAGCCATAGAACCAGACAAACCACCACGAACCAGATGAACCAGAGTATATTTGACGAAAAAAAAACATTGTTTTACAAACTTATTTATTCTGACAACTATTGATATCATGGAGCACAATATATCCTTGATATAGCTGCAAAATGTGTTGGTAAGCTTTGGCGTTGACTCGTGAAACTGATTATAGTGGAAAAGCAGCCTAAAGATACTGTTTAGGATTATAATCTCAGTTTTTTACACATTTTATTTATTGGAAAAAATAGTATTCACCCATTTCTACCCGTGGGTGTCGTAAGCGGCGAGTAAGGGCTTATAAACTCGAGGGTGGGCAGCAGCATCTTTCCGTGTATCATACCAGCTTACATACTGCGGTCATTAACAACAGCGGTCGCCAGCCGCTTACAAGCGTGGTGATGGTGGTAAATCCTCTTCAAAGTACCACTCGTTTCTGCTGGAGTTCTGAAGGGAGCTCCTTGTCCTACAGTGGACATAGGATATTATGATGATCTTTTGTCTTATTATATCTTGTATATAGACTTCTTTTAACACTATGCAAAATTTACTGCAGATAAGTGGTAAAAATTCAGTATGAGCAAAACCAGCTCTACACTACATTCTCTTAAAAACTTGAGACTCGTTCAAGGTGCCTTTGACGTACAACCGACTGTACCTACTTATACCAAAAAACCTCAGTTCTTGTAAGGTATTATTTACCTTCTTAGCCTTTATGGATTAATGTCAAGATTACGATTGTGTTCGGGTCTTTTAAGCAGCTTTTACAGTAAAACGCTTTATTGTTGTTCAGAGTTCAGTTTAAATATTTAAGCAATCGCCTTACAATCACCTTATGACTTCTACTTCAAATACTTAATTCATAGTTCTTGAGGGAAACAGTGGCAACAAAAATCTAATAAAAGTCTAATTATTAAATATCATAATTATTAATTAATGTTACTGATATCACTTTGCTCCTAAAACAAATTGGCGCTATGTGAAAAAAACCGGCTATGTAAGAGTCGGACTCGCGCATCGAGGGTTCGGTACCACTAAGGTAAAAATACCATCTTAGTTACCAAACCAAAGGGTAGACCAGTTATTTCCCAGAACACAAACTCCATGTTCTTGAGTCCAGTGTCCCTATCGGAAGTAAATAACATTATAAGTAAACTGAAAAATAAAGTCAGTGCAGGTTTTGATGAGCTACCTCATCTACTCTCATCAAACATTGTAAAGATTGCTTTACCATACCGTTATGCCTAAGCGGCTTAATAATAATTAATCAGAGTCCTTTCAAGAAGCCGCCTTTCCAGACTTATTAAAGTTATCCATTATAAAATCTAAACCGAAAAAAAGAAGTACAAAAGATATAAACCAATTTCGTCCAATAGCTCTGTTATCAACCTTTTAAAAAATATTTGAAACAGCTATGATGAGCCGACTAACGTCGTTTTATGAAAAGTATTGCGTATATGACAACAATCAGCATGGTTTCCGAAACAATCGTTCAACTACTTCTGCTCTTTTCACCTTCACTAATGAAATCCTAAATATTGTTAATGACAAAAATATGCGGTAGGTCTTATGCTCGACATGAGCAAGGCCTACGATACAGTCTCTCATAAAATATTACTAAAAAACTGTTTGACATTGGAGTGCGAGGACCAGCGCATGCTTGGTTTACATCATATTTACTCAAGCGCGAACAATTAGTAGAGTTACAACATTTTAATGAAGACTCAAACTCGATTTGCAAGGTAAGATCGGAAAGAAAGCCTATCCCTCACTCTATTCCCCAAGGCAGTGTATTGGGCAGTATACTTTTCTTGCTCTACATCAACGATCTACTTAAAATCTTAAACAAAAAAATTATTATATATGCCGATGATGTCACTGTACTTTTTTCATGTAAAAATGAAACAGAACTAAACGAGCAACTTAAAACGACCCTTAACTCTATAAATAATTGGTTAACTGAACATAATTTACAACAAACTAAATTAATGCAGTATAAACCACGCCAAAAAATAAAAACTAGGTATTAAATTTAAATACCATTCAAACACAATAGAAAACGTCTCAACCTGTACCCTGTTAGGTGTGGACTTAGATTCTAATATGGACTGGAAACATCATATAGAAACAGTAGCCGGTAAACTGTCACGTTTCAGTTATGCGCTATACGAACTTAAAAAAACCACAGATTTAAAAACAAGTTTATGCGCATATTACGCCTACGCACATTCAGTATTAAATTATGGCATTATACTGTGGGGAAACAGTGTTGACGCCCAGCAGCTCTTTGTACTCCAGAAAAATGCATTTTAGTAAATATCCCCCAAATTGAATCATGTAGACCTCACTTTAAAAACCTTAACATTCTTAATTTAGTTTCAATGTATATACGAGTATAGTATTTCAACTATGTAAATTTGTCAGAAAGAATCCAGAACTTTATTCAAAAGCCAAAGACTGTTACACCCAAGATCTCAACCTGCGTCACAGGGATAGACTTGCTGCAACCCTTTACCCAACTAATATTCGTCAGCTCGGGCACCTTCTACATGTCAATTAAAATTTATAACAAGTTACCAAAAAGTATTACATCTTTAGAGAGAGACTCGGAATTGCAAACCAAATTAAAAGATCTCCTACTTAAAAATTGTTTTTATTCTTTGCAAGAGTTCTTTGAATCTAAAATCTAGTTTTAAGTAAGTACTAATGTTGAAATAATTTTAATAATATTAATTTTGAGTTTTATAACTTTTTATAAAATTTGTTAAGCTCCTAAAGCTTATTGAAATTTTATTTAATTCATGTATTATGTTCTATCTTTAAGATATTGCAACGCCCTTACAGGGCTCATGTAAGTACTTTTACATCTCTCATATTCTTAGCGCTCTAGGGTAATAATGTAGCTAGAAGAGCCCTAGGGCGGTAAGTAATTGGGCAGCACCTCCACCTCCACGCGCGGCTCCGCCTTGATGGCCGCCTCCAGCAGCGGGGCGGAGGGCGTTTTAATTACTTACCGCCCTAGGGCTTTTCTAGCTACATTATTACCCTATAGCGCTAATTGGTCACCTACAATTTGGTGGTAATAGGGCCCAATTACCTCACAATCGAGATGTACTCGTAAAGCAGAGTAGTTAGCTCGGGTGTAAGAATCAATTGCACCCTCGAACTATAGGCGCCCTCGCTGCGCTCGTGCGCCTAAATATCTCGGGCTGCGATTGATGCCTTACAGCCCTTGGCTACTAATCTACTATTAGCTTAATATTACCATCTCTTGTAAACTACATGAAGCAATAAATGTTATGATGATGATGATGTTATGGACGCGCAGTCACGCAGAAGTGCATGTCCTATAGTTCCCGGAAAATGGAAAATTCACGAAAAATGAATTGAAATTTATGCGAAATTATGCTTTATCGCGTAAATAACTACGTTTTCTTTTCGATTTCTTTGAATTTTGACATGAGGCTTGAGAGGTTAATCTTTATTATTTGTTGTTATAGCGGCAATAAAAGTAGATAATCTGTGAATATTTCAACCCTCTACCTATTAGGGTTCATGAGATACAACCCGCAGACAGAGAGACAGACATCGGAGGCATATTAATAGGGTCCCGTTTTTCACCCTTTGGGTACGGAACCCTAAAAAAGAAGCAACAAGAAGAAATCCAACGCTAAAAAACATGTAAAACAAATAACGTTTTCCCCTTATAGGATTCGAACCCAACTCCGGTAGGCATGGTCACTAAGTTACCACACAATTCCATTCCAAAAATTATTAAAATGCGTCTGCCGGGAATCAGAACCGGGACCCTATTTAGTTTGATATACTGCTCAACCCAATAGCTTCCGGGGACCTGTTCCAGAAATCCTATTATCAGACCGGCATTGAGCCTTCAATAAGCCTCCCCATTTGCATGCTAATACGGATGTCATAACCTTCATCACGACTGAAGGCCATCAAATATTGACGGCTCGGAGCAGAGCCTGGTTCTATCATGTCCCGTCGCTAGTTTGCGGTGGCTTCTTGCTTGCTACATATTTATCTGTCATATTAGGGGTTACGAGGGCGAAAAGTTGATCTAGCCAAGTCTCATGTCTGGGAAAATTTGTTTTCATCAAGTTTTCGAACATCTAAGAAAAAATGTCTATAGCGTTATTTAGCAAACTTGCCCAATGATACAGAGCCATCTGTTAATAGGTCGGATACTTTTTGAAAAGCGAATTGTTTGAGCTGTTTGCTTTCCCATGCTAAACTTGCGCCGGCAACAGTGGAATTTGTAGAAGGTCCACCGATTTTTGTAATTATAATTTGAGATTATTGTAGATGCAGATTTTTTTTCATATCCTGAAAATTTCATTCACTGAAATTTGTTCAGTTTCGTTGACTGCTCATGCCCTTTTAAGTAGTTTTTGGAACGCAGAATAATTGGACGTATGTAGTTTGTATGGAGGGGCTGACTATTTTATCATTTCCTGAAAGTTTTATTCACTGAAAGTTGTTCAGTTACATTGACTGATCATGCCCTTTCAGTTTTCGGAAACCTGTACCTTACACCTTATATAATAAAAGAACATATCATATAATAATTTATACTTCGTATTCAATATGAAGTAAAGAATAGCAGCTAGATTATTACATTAACTGACTTTATTTATTCTTCCTATGCTAATTGTTGAATTTCTCGTTTGCTAATCTATTAAGCTTTAAAAAATGTTGTATTGAGCCTCCACTATAAGCCCTAACAGGTTTAAAGCTGCACAGTCAGCAATTCAGACATTTTATGAAATTAACTGACGGAGGATCAGAAACTTTACTGTAGGTAAATTCGGTGTGTTAATAGGATCAGTCTCCTGACTTGTTGATTTACGTCTCTGTACGAGTAACCTCCAAGCTTCTTGCTGGTTGTTTAACTATGTTTTGACTATTCGTATTTTGAAATTGAGAGCTTATTTAATTTCTTTTGATTAGTTTATAATACTTATTAGCTGTCTTTTAAAGTGCTCGTGGACAATAAATTGCTCTTGAATTCCGATCACGAAAGTTAAGCAACGTTGGCCGTGGTCAAGACCTAGGTGACCGCTACGTTGGTAAAACAGCTCCAGCGTTTTATGTGGTTTGGTAGGTACGTTACGGCATTAGTCTAGACTACTATCACTTATAGTACTAAAGGGAAGTTAGAATAGGTATCCATTAACCGCCATATCATTTGGTTGTTTTATAACTTTTACAGTCAGGTTTGTCTCTTACTTCCTCTACTATTGGTGTGGTATGCCCTCAGAATTGCGAAGAAGGTAGAAGTCGCTCTGTGTGAAACTCAGTATCCCCAATATAAATCTATATAGGAGTTGAAAAACTAAGTGTTTTTCAGAAAAGGGTACGATCAATAATAAGTTCGGAGCTCCTACGAATACGTGATAGAATTTAGAACAGGGAACAAACAACCTATTTTTAGGCCGTTAATACACCACAGAATACCAACTAAATAAATTTAATTATTTTAAAATATTATGTACGATATTGATTTATTTATTTGTCTGTAACATACCTAATTTAAGTCATTGAGGAAGAATCTAGTATTTAAGACACAGGCTCGGCCTAGTTTAAATGCTAGAGAACAAAAAAATTGTATCTTGTATGTTTTCATAAATAAATGAAATAAATACGGTTGACTAACTCTAACCGAGTCTCTACTCACACTGAGCGAAAAACTAACAAAAATACATTAATTTTTACTAAAATATTACTAAATCCGAGGACAACAAATGCCCTGTAATATCCATGAATTCATTTTTGTTAATGCAGTTAGTAAATATTACATGTAACATTTTTGTAATTTCAAGAATGTGTTAGTAATTTACGATGTTCAATACAAATACTGTTTTGTAATTATAAGGGTGCAATAGTAAAATCAAAAATGGGGCCCTCATAGGTAATACTAAATGTTTTGTAATTTTAGGAGTACTGTAATAATATCGAAAATGATGACGTCATAGGTAAATACTATTTTTTTGTTTATTTTAGTGTTCATTTTGTAATTTTAATTAAAGTGTTTTAGTTTTAGTAAGTAGGTATAAGCAAAAACCCGTACAGACTGGCTGTACGAGTAGTAGACGCATCGCAAGAGATTTTGGGGATGATTCTAAGTTATTTTGCTCATGATAACAGATAGAATCGACTCGTAAAATCTCCTCGTACACCTCCGCCATAGCAAGCATGGGTTTTTTAATACCAACAACACAAATTACCAAAACTAAAACACTTTAAAAAAAATAAGTTTTCAATGAAAAACTCATTTAACTTTTATTAATTATTTTTTTATTAATAAAGCTTATTCAAGTACACAAAGTTACACAAATAGAAATATCTTAAATATGGTAATATCTTAAAGATGGAAGGAACATCATCTGATGAATTTGAAAATCGATTTAACCACATCACACACTTCCACTGGCAATCGGCCGTGCCGGCGCCGTCTAAAGACACTTTTTCCTCGGTTCACTTCACAGTCATTAAGGAAAACAATCAAAAACCTAGATCTCAATCAAAACTTAGAGCTTCGTCGTTTTTTACAAGACAACCAGCTTGCAGCGCGTCTACACTCAAAATGGCAGATGCCAAGCGCGTCGCATGAGACGCAAACGCAGCACAAGCAAAACTCACGCTAGATTTTAAAAATGGTTGCTTGAAATTACAAAAACGATTTAGTAATATTACTATAAGAATATTTTAGTAATTTCAAGCAAATTGTTTGTCAACACAAGGACGTTGTCATTAAAAAATACTAAAGTTTGTAATGTTGCCTTGTACTAAAACCACTTGCTGATAATAAAAAACTAATTTTCTAGAAATACTAAGCAGATTTGCAGGAATTACTAAACTTTAACAACATTTACTATGATTTGCGATAATCATTAAAAATTTTAATATTTTACATTTACTAAAACTGTATAATAGAAATTACATTTAGTAATACTAAGCCTTTGATAAAAAATAGTAATTATTGCAATTACAGCAAAACTTTTATAAGTAATACTAAAACTGTGTTTTTCCCTCTATTACAAGACAGTTTTGTAATTTCTGGTGGAGTTTTTTTTCTCCGTGCAGTATTATGCTGGTTTTCACCTTTTTTGGTACAATTATGTGTAATCATTTAAAAACTTATTCTTTTCTGCTATTTAGTACATGGGCGACCGAGCTTCGCTCTATAATAGCCGACTCAACATTAAAATATGATCGGGTGAGCAAGCTATGTTACCCACTAACAGATGGCGCTGTAGATTTTTGTATAAAACGCGGAGTTTTATAAACATGCTTAAAAACACGGGGAAAATGAATTTTCCCAGAAATTAGACGTAGCTAGATAAATTTTTCGGCCCCGAAAACCTCCGTATGGTAAATTTGATCGAAATCGTTAGAGCCGTTTTCGAGAAACCGATTACAAATATACAAATATATTAACAAATATTGCTCGTGTAATAGTATAAGATTTATCTTTTGATTGTTTCCGAAATAAAAATTCCAAACTAATGTATCGTCACCCGACACAGGGTGTTCAGATTTGGCCCTGTCCCGGAAAATCCAGTGGACAACGAATCACTCTGTATTCTTAAGACGCAGAGCGCTGTGTAATAAAGTAACTTAGGCGAGTGGTACAAGTTAAGGTCTATGTACCGTTGCAGATGTTAGTTGTTAAGCTCTTTATTTGGCTCGCCAACGCACACACCACGTTGCACATCCTACTCGCTGTACGGTCGGTTGCAGACTGCGTATGCACGCTCGAGACACAGGCTATACACTACATCCCTTCCTTATTTTAATTAGATTTTTTATATCGTTCATAAATAACCTAATTAAAATTATAAAATACATTTGAATCGAAAATTATCAAATAATAATACGCTTCTAGCGGTACCTTCTACAAAATAGTTTTTCATCGTTTCCTTAGTTACTCCTCCTCTCCCCTACTGTTGCAAATGTTATCTTCTTCCAAATTATTCTTTTTGTCTAACACTTCCCAGTTTCTTCTTATCTGCCCCGTTTCCTTGTTCTGGACTTACAAAAACCATTGACCAATGAAGCCTGCCTACAGCAGTCAATCCAGAAACTCCAGGAGGACCTTATTTTTAAGCCTTGTGTTACTTTAAAGCCTTGAGAGGAAGGCAAGAGTGAGAAAAACCACTACCTGTCTTTCCTCTACCTTTTTAATTAATATTTTTATTTCACACTACTGGTTTCCACAGGTTTCCAGGTGATAAACAAAGAAAAATACAAAGACTATTCAAATTAAATTAAGGTTTAAAATATTACAACTAATCCAGAACAATAACAAGTTCTTCAGCTATTTATTATAGGTATATAATTTCTTTTCTTTTTTTTTTCGTATGGTTTGCAGAGTCAACGAATTCTTGGTGTTCTAATTAC
The DNA here is from genome assembly GCA_947532105.1 of Athrips mouffetella. Lineage (NCBI taxonomy): Eukaryota > Metazoa > Arthropoda > Insecta > Lepidoptera > Gelechiidae > Athrips > Athrips mouffetella. Next base: position 29,332,436 of record OX383968.1, on the reverse strand, counting down.
CTACACCTATTAAAATTATGATCTATACCCAAACATACAAAACGCACTCTTCAAAGTACATATTTATATGTGTGGTGATGATACAAACTGGCTGTTTCAACCCAGGAACTCCTCGGAAAGTCGATCTATCAATTCGGCTCATTACTCTGCACGTACCTGCTGAACTCCAACCCACCACGCCTGGATCGAGCGTCCAACACATCTTCCAAGACTATTATGATAAGAATAAGTATTTTAAACTACTTATTATCGTTCTATATTATTTCTGTTAGCACGGTGGCAATTATGACATCAATCATTTATAATAAAGATAGGCGGGTGAATGATCTCTGTTTACCATGGTGTTTTTCCCATATAAACAGGAAACTAAAGTTCTCCTGATCGCAATAAAGTGCTTTGTCACAATTTGACATAAATTAATAAGATAGCGATATCAAATGAAGTTATTTTTCAATCTAATTCAACTACTGGTACCTTTAATCTAAATGTAGAATCTCACCAGAATTAAACTTAAAATGTTTGTCGGAAACTATTTTTTATGTTACTGATCAATTTTCAAACCTTATTGTCAAATTTAAGGAATTATTATTATTGTTTATTTTTAAGACTTCTTTCAGTTGTATCAATTTTGTAAATGAATTATTTATACATTTGCCGCTGCACAAAAGAACAGCACCCCTTTTTTAATAACACGTTTTTTTTTTCTAATCTATTAAAACCTTTGTTCACAAATTTCTAGTGGAATTGCTGCTTGTCCACTTTGTTGATTTTATTATCTTACCTGTACCGTGTATGTCGACTCAACTTTTTCATTAAATTTTTAATTCATTGGGACACATTATTCAGACAGAACTATTAATTTATTCAAGCAAATATACCTAATTACCTTTTCGTAAGTTCATAGGTAGCTTTATTTCTACAACGCTTTTAAAGAGTATTTTGTTGCTTTACGGGAAAGTTACATAAGAAAACCTAAATTAAAACTGCTTTTCAATAGTTATCTGCGAGGCTTATTTACCACAAAGATCCTACTAGGTGACCGGATTATTATTCCAATTTCTGTAGCCTTTCACAGGAACCAAGCTATTTCCAACCAAAGTATATTTGAGTATGCACTAATTTTAAATAGGTACCTATTAAGAATGATAGGTTAGTTTTTTTTTTTTATCGTTGTAAATGGACAAACCACATAATTTATTTCAAACATTGAAAAATTATTTACTTAATTATCTTTAAAATCGATTGCTTCTTGAGCTTGATTTATTTATTGATTAACACGACAAGAAGAAGAAATAATCCTTAATCCCAATGTCTTGATTTAGGCACTTGAAATAGGTTGGTACTCGTAGGTATTACTTGTGGTTGTCTTGGCCCATAGAAGAGAATCAATATAACTTTACGATGTATTAAGTACACATATTGTCTATGTACCGGTCCTTCCAATTTTAAGTGAAATCGTTCAATACAATATACTCGTACTAGCTACACGCCGATGTACCTATGAGTAGTTGTTGGTACTTCACTGCCATTCATTCTGAGTTGCAGCGATCCCTTTATAACACAGCGGAACAAACGTCGCCACTGTGTGTACACAAGTTTTTTTTTTTTTTTTTTTGTGGCATCGTTGTTCAAGGTACTAATGTTAAACATAATGAAATAGGGACATGATCATTAAATAAACCCTTCCAGAATAATTTAATTTTTCGTGGGTATGTATTCATTAAAGTAGGAAATGTACAGTAATGGGTACTCTCGCTACAAGTGCCAGAACTTACCTGCTCCCTAACTACACCAGTGGTATTGAAAATTGTAAGATAGGTATCAAACTATTTAAAATTAACACTGTAGGTAGGTACTTTTTATCAAACCTTTTCCAAACACTCAGCATGTTTAAACTGAATTTAGGGAAAAATAAAATTGTCACCATATGTCCTTATAAAGATAACTTGACTGTCAAACAATGTGTGTGAATCTGAAATCCATTTGTTACTTCTTTTCAACTAAACAAGGAAGCATTTTGTTATTTATAATTCACACTAATCGGTTCCCGAATCAATTTATCCATTATCCACCCGGACTTTCCTTCACTCTTTAATACCATGGCTCAAAACAACACATGTCATTCGCCCACGCATATAACCTTTCTGAAAATATATGAGAAATATTTTAAGACGCGCGCTAGATTTAAATCCGCACCTTTGGAACGGACCAAGCATGAATTGTATTTACATACAACAAACATCAGAAGCAGCACGAATCCAATGAACAGACCACTGTGCTATCGCGTCTAGACTCCCTTACTCTCTTTATATTTTTTTTATGCGTGGCTATTCTTTGAGTTTCATAATACTATTTATGCAACAAATAAAATATGAACATACGATTTACTATCATTTTTATTTATACAATTTTTTCCATACGCCTACATATTAAACAAAAGGAAATGAAAGCTGATTCAGTTTACAGAATTGTTAAATAATTATGTAGGTATTGTTCATGTTACCTGCATAAACATGTATATAATGGTAATTCTATGGTTTGGTTTACTGATGAGGAGTAAGCCGTTCCAACCATTGGAGCCGATCAATTAAATAATTCAGTTGGAATTCACAACTGCTCCAATTATGCCTCATTTTATAAATGACATAATGCAATCTAATGCCCAGTTAGTAACTGCTCATATTTTAAATTATTAAAAGACACTATGCAATTTAATGGCCAGTATGTAGCTGCTCGTATGTATCTCATTATTGGCACAATTATTAGCCAATATGCAATTAAATGCCAAGTTTGTAACCGTTTATAACATGTCACATCATTAACAAGACAATATTCAATTTAATGCTCAGTTTGTAACTGGTTGTTTATCAGATTATTGAAAAGACAATATGAAATTAAAAGCCCAGTGTATAACTGCTTATATATCGAATTATTAAAAGACAATATGCAATTTAATGCCCAGTATATAACTGCTTACATATCCAATTATTAAAGATAGTATGCAATTTAATGCCCAGTATATAACTGCCAATATGTGTAGTATGCAATTTAATGCCCAGTATATAACTGACAATACGTGTAACATGCAATTTAATGCTCAGTATATAGCTGCCAATACGTGTAATATGCAATTTAATGCCCAGTATTTAACTTCCAATACTTGTAATATGCAATTTAATGCTCAGTATATAACTGCCAATATGTGTAATATGCAATTTAATGCCCAGTATATAACTGCCAATACGTGTAAATGCAATTTAATGCCCAGTATATAACTGCCAATACGTGTAATATGCAATTTAATGCCCAGTATATAACTGCCAATACGTGTAACATGCAATTTAATGCCCAGTATATAACTGCAATTTATGTAATATGCAATTTAATGCCCAGTATATAACTGCCAATATGTGTAATATGCAATTTAATGCCCAGTATACAACTGCCAATACGTGTAATATGCAATTTAATGCTCAGTATATAACTGCCAATACGTGTAATATGCAATTTAATGCCCAGTATATAACTGACAATACGTGTAACATGCAATTTAATGCCCAGTATATAACTGCAATTTATGTAATATGCAATTTAATGCCCAGTATATAACTGCCAATATGTGTAATATGCAATTTAATGCCCAGTATACAACTGCCAATACGTGTAATAAGCAATTTAATGCCCAGTATTTAACTTCCAATACGTGTAATATGCAATTTAATGCCCAGTATATAACTGTCAATATGCGTAATATGCAATTTAATGCCCAGTTTATAACTGCTTGTTTGTCAAAATATTAAAAGACAATATGCAATTTAATGCCCAGTAGGTATATAACTGCCAATATGTCAAATTATTAAAAGACTATGCAATTTAATGCCCAGTGTATAACTGCTAATATGTGTAATATGCAATTTAATGCCTAGTATAATAATTACTGCTCATAACATGGTACATATGTAGCACGAGTACCACTTAACGCAACTTAAATAGATTATATTTGACAAATTCAGAGTATATTTATATATCATATAATATTTCATCATAATCCAAAGTAACGACCACTACAGGACGCTGAGTTCCCTCCAAAATTCTAGCTTTTTCTGTAAAAAGTGAGGAGGGGATCCTCGCCTGTCAGAGCTACGGCTAACACCATGGAACCCGGATGTAGGTGACCGCAGTATGTAATATGGTATGGCACACAGGAGGATAACCCATCAATACAATTCAAAATTTATTGATAAATAAAAATTGGCATGTCAGTTACCTCCTCCCGTTTATGAGCCATAGTCGCCTATTACGACACCCACGAGCATGTATGGGTTTGTACCATTCTTTGCCGGCACTACACGGGATATAAAATAATTAGGATCATTAAAACTGACTCGTGGCTGGTTCGTTGGATCCAAGGTAAATAAATTATTCTATAAAAGTAGTAAAAACAGCACAAATAACCTGCGCTGAGTTAGCATCCAGCTAGTTCGTTTTTTGGGTACTATAATCCTTTTGAACCTACGCAATAAACTCAACGAGTACGTCCCAGATAGTAAGTATTCGGGACGAATATTTAAACGGAAAGCAGTCCAAGTAATATTAAATGGATAGTGGTATCAAAACCTATGGTAAATATGTATCAAAGTATTAGTATCTACTGTACTGGTAACCCCGCAATATGCCGCACGTCATCGGTGGGTTAATTATGGCGGGGTCAGCCCTTTTAATAGTAAAGTAAATAAATTTGTGTAGGTAGTTCATTGTTATATTCATCAAAAGTTTTTCTCGCCGTGTCAAGTTGTCAACGACCGACCGAACCACTGTTCGGCGGAACCTACAGGCACCCTCTAGGTTATTTTCAAGTTTCCTTAAAACCTTAAATCCTTTTTATTTCGATTGGCTTGACGCAACTACCTACATATTGACTTCTATCCGTTCCGATTTCTTTGGTTGAATTACTCAAACCACAGCCAAGGAAAACTTTAAATATGATGCAAAATCTGGATGGGCTGATACGCATCCTTTGTCCGTTCAAACAGGTTCACACCTGTTCTATTTATAGCCGGCCGACAATAAGTATGTTTGTTTACATCAAGCCAAAAATTTGTTTCACAACTATTTGGTGAAATTAAGTAATTCCTTTCCTTTTTTTTCTGTTTAAAATATTTTATAAGCAAGTACTCACTTTTAATCCTCGTCGTCAACTGTACCGTTGCAGATGTTAGTTGTTAAGCTCTTTATTTGGCTCGCCAACGCACACACCACGTTGCACATCCTACTCGCTGTACGGTCGGTTGCAGACTGCGTATGCACGCTCGAGACACAGGCTATACACTACAGTCTACTTAACCTGATTAGCTTCATGTTTTTTTTTTCTATTTCAGAATTTTATTGTAAGGTTTATTCTGTTTTAAATTTTTCTGACGTTTTTTTAGTCAGAATTCATAATCAGACAAAACTACTTTTGACTTTGAACATTAGTCAAAACGATTTTTAAGTTTACAAAAGCAAAGATTATACATTACTTTTTTTTTTTCACTGCGGGTAGTTGGAAACTAAACATCTTTTTACTTGTGCTCTTGTATTTTATTGTTTAAAAATAATAAAACGCCCCTTAGCACTATCTTTTTATGCTTATTATTTATGCATAATTAGAACTACTTGCCTGCAGTGTAATCTCCATAAATTTTTCCGTAATTACCACTTGCATCACCTAACCTCAAAACACAAGATGGACTACTCACAAGTACAATTGAAAATGGATGACATGATCCAGCAGTTCAACTCCAAAATGGCTGAATTCCAAGCTGAGCTCCAGCAGGCTGCCGGTCGAAAGCAGCCTAACTCTATCGCCACACTTAACACCGAGTTCCAGAGCTTCAGGAGTCTAGTGTTCAATACACTAATCCTCCTCCGCGCACAAGTGGATGCCCTGGCTCTGGGGGTGGATCGTTTGGAGGTACGTTCACGCCGCAAGATGCTGCTTGTTCACGGTGTACCGGAGACGAAGAACGAGGACACCACTTCGACTGTTGTAGCAGCCTTAGCGAGCAAGTGCAATGTTGCTGACCTCTCCGTGCAGAGCATTCGCGATAGTCATCGTATGGGCAAGAATAAGGGCGAGGTCAACTCGAAGCCCCGGCCTATCCTTATTAAGTTTGCTGTGGGAACAATTCGAGACTGCGTATGGAACGCCAAAAAGTCACTTAAAGGAACGAAAATAACTCTCTCCGAGTTCCTGACTAAGTCCCGCCACGACGTGTTTATGGCGGCCCGGGACTTCTTCGGTGTTTCCTCATGCTGGACGCGTGACGGAGGTATTTTCGTCAAATCTCCCGATGGCACAAAACATAAGATCGAGACCATGTCTGAATTCAAGTCTTTGTGCAGCAAATTTCCAAAGGTATAGTTATGTGTATGGCTGTTAACGGCTTTTTTAACGCACTTTTTGTTTACCTCACGCCACTGTTTACCCTCTTTGTAACTATTCGCATAGTTTTAATTGTTAATCGGTAAACGAAGGTAAATCATAGTTTCTTTGTTTTATATTTCAGTCAGACAGATGTCAGTTTGTTGTCATGTCTAATGTCAAAGTGCGTTTTGTTATTGCTCTTTAGTCTTTTATAATCTTTTTTTTTGTGCCTTGGAAACTAGTTGTGACTAAAATTATTAATTCTATTTGTGCCAAGTATTTGTGTTATTTTGCTGTCCTGTGGTTTAGTTTATACTTATAGTACTTAAAACTTGTAGTTACCTTGAAGTTTACTTTAACTTTTTATTTTTAGGCAACAAGTGTTGTTATATTTCATGCACTGTCGGCAGGTAGGTTTATTAATTTAATTTTTCTTACTTTTAGTATAATTATATATATATATAATATCTATATATAATATATAACTTATTATTATTTATTTATTTTGTGTTATTCTCATGTTATCTGATATTTGTGTAAGTGATGGTAGTGACGTGAGTGACTTGAGTGATAGAGTTGACTTTTACTCTATCAGCTCCCTTTCTGAATCTTCTGAAGATAGTTTTCATAGTGTGTCGGATCCCCTGGACGTAGCTGTTGCCTCGGCTTTTGCAGCATGTCCTAAGAACTTTAATGTGGTTCACATAAACGCCCAAAGCATTCCTGCCCATTATCCTGACCTCCTAGCCACCTTTTCCGACAACCGTAATGTCCATGCTATCCTAGTGTCCGAAACCTTCCTTAAACCTTGTTTACCTTCTACTTCCTATTCCTTACCCGGTTTCCATCTTATCCGCAATGATAGGACTGGCAAAGGTGGGGGCGGAGTTGCTATTTACCTCAGGAGTCACCTTCCCTTCACTATCCTTGATAAATCTCCTTCAGACTACTCCCACTCCTCCGAACATCTCTTTTTAGAGGTACTGTTCGGCCATTCGAGATTGTTGCTTGGAGTTGTTTATAGTCCTTCTCTTTTAATTGATTACTTCTCCAAATTTAATGCACTATTAGAAAAATTTGTCCTAACTGTTGATCACACCATTATTATGGGTGACTTCAATACTTGTTTGATTAATAAAGACCTGTTACATACTTCTCGTTCCTCCAAACTTCGCTCTATTGTTAGTAATGCAAACCTTAATATCCTTCCTCTCAACCCCACTCACCACTTTCCGAATTGCGCCCCATCTTTGTTAGATCTTATCATTGTAACCTCACCTGATCATGTTGGCACTCATGGTCAGTTTAATGCTGAAGCATTCTCCTATCACGACCTTCTCTTCCTGTCGTATAAAATCCGCTGTCCTAAACCTAAACCACGTATCGTTATGCAAAGAAATTTCAATTCTCTGGACCATGTTAAATTTATGACTGACCTAAGCAGTATTGACTGGAATGCCGTGTTTGGTGCGCCTACTATAGACGAGAAGCTAGAAATTTTCAATTCCCTGTTAATAGAAGTGTTTGATATCCATGCTCCTCTCCGCCCGATAAAGCTTAAGCACTTACCGGCACCGTGGCTTACTGAAGATATTAAACGTGCTATGGCTAGAAGGAATGCTGCAAAGGTAAAGTACAGGAAAAACCCTACCGTTGAGAACCATGAACGGTACAAGGAGCTGCGTAACCGCTGCAGCAGAATGTGTAGAGACGCCCAACGTCGTCATATTCATTCATCTGTAGAAAACGGTGATCCAGCCAAAGTATGGTCGTTCCTTAACTCCTTAGGCATTGGCAAACCTAAAACCTCTCCTTCTTCCCAACTTGATCTGGAACCCCTTAATCGTCATTTCACAGCTTGCTCTCAAATATCTCCCAATACCAAACAATCGTCCATAGATGCCCTTTTATCTATCCCTGAGCCATCGTACCCTCCTTTTATCCTAAGACCTGTTACTCTGCGAGAAGTTGAAAAGAACATCACGACTATCAAATCCAACGCTCAGGGCGTTGATGGTATTAGCCGCCGAATGATCTTGCTTAGTCTGAATGTCGTGCTTCCGGTGCTTTGTCACATCTTCAACTTCTCGCTGAGTTCCAGCACCTTCCCTAGCAGTTGGCGTAAAGCTGCTGTTATTCCTATCCCTAAGACCAGTAATCCGTCTACCTTTTCTGACTACCGCCCCATTTCAATCCTTCCTTTCCTTTCGAAAGTTCTTGAACGCCTTGTTCAACATCAGCTCAGCGTATTTATTAACACTCATAACTTACTTAGTCCCTTCCAGTCTGGTTTCCGCCCTGGTCACAGCACTGTCACTGCTCTTACCAAAGTATCTGATGATGTGCGCTTTGGCATGTCGAATCAACGGCTTACGGTCATGGTATTGCTTGATTTCAGTAATGCTTTTAATACAGTGGACTTCGACATTCTCCTCTCCATGCTACGCTCTATGCATATCTCAGATACGGTGGTGGAGTGGTTCAGTAGTTATCTCAATGGTAGGCAGCAATGTATTCGCGCTGGTGACAAAGTTTCCAGCTTTTCTAATATAACTGCCGGCGTTCCCCAGGGTGGTGTTTTGTCTCCTCTCCTTTTCTCCATATTTATCAACTTCCTTTCCCCTCTCCTCTCCTGCTCCTACCACCTGTACGCTGATGACCTTCAAATTTACACACAAGCTCCTGCTGATGAACTTGATCTTGCCATTGCTGCTATTAACAATGACCTTGTGACTGTCCTTCAATGGAGTATTGCTCATGGCCTCAAGGTTAATCCAAGCAAATCACAGGTTATTGTTATTGGTGGTTCTAAGCAAATCAATCGACCAAGCTATGTTGATCTCCCCCCTGTTAGTTTTAATGGCATCCCTCTTCTCTACAGTAAAGTAGTCAAAAACCTTGGTGTCCACTTTGACTCCACTCTATCCTGGTCTCACCACATTTCCCAGATAAGTAGGAAACTTTTTGCAGCTGTATGGGCACTTAAAAGGTGGAAGAATCTGCTTCCCGTGAGGACAAAGGTCGAACTTGCGCAATCACTTCTTCTCCCTATTTTAGACTATGCAGATGTTTGCCTCATAGACCTCAATGCGGAATTTTTGAACAAGCTAGAGCGTCTCCAAAACATCTGCATTAGGTTTATATATGGGTTGCGCAAGTTCGACCATGTGTCTGAGTATCGGAAGAGGCTGGGGTGGCTCCAAATCAGGTTAAGGCGGGAAGAGCATGCTCTTGTTCTCCTTTACAATGTTCTGTACGACCCTCGTTCTCCGCCGTACTTGAAGGAGTGCTTCAAATATCTGGGTTCCGACCGCGAGCTAGCTCTTCGATCAAAATCGGATAATATTTTAAAATTGCCTTTCACCCGATCTGGCTACTTCAGGGAATCCTTCACTGTGAAGGCTGCTTGTTTGTGGAATGATCTTCCTCGAGAGATTCGTCACTCAAAGTCTCTCGCCATCTTTAAATCTAAGTTGCGTGCACATCTCCTAAATAAAATAGTTTAGTTTTCCTATTATTAACACAAGATATATATTTATTTATTTCATGTAGTATATTTATTTTATATATTTATACCGTATTTATGTATATTTATATTTTTGTCATTTTGATGTATATATACATTTTTATTATAATTGAATATTATATGATTATATATTTTGTCTTTTTATTTTGTTTACTTTTAATGTATTTATCATTTGATTTAAATTAATTGCTGTTTTCTTTCTCCTTGGCTCCAATTGACGCAGTGCTTTTGTTTATATTTATCCAATTATTTAAGGTTGCCTTTAAAAGATCGCTTGTAGCGATAAGGCCGCCTTTGCTCACATTATGTTTAAGGTTTTGTGTAAAATTAGTTATATTTTTGTTATGTGCGCAATAAAGCATTCATCTATCTATCTATCTATCTACTTTCTGTGGTCACTAACAACGGCGGTCGCCAGCCGCAACGCTAACAAGCGTGGTGACTATAGTAAATCCCCTCCAAAGTACCACGTGGTTTTGCTGGAGTTCTAGAGGGAGCTCCCTGTCCTGCAGTGGACGTTTTATGGGATGTTATTATAAAATATTAGTAGTCGCCATAATCAATGTTAATATGTGTCTCAAGTACGACGAGCTATTTGAATCTAAAACGATTGCTGTCCTAACATCGCATTTTGTTGAGATATTGTGGGGGAGCTCGCTGTCTAGCAGAGAAATTTTATGGGATGTAAAGTCAAAGTCAAGTCAAAGTCAAAATCGTTTATTCATTGTTGGATATTAAAATCTCTTAATGACGTCAGCTAAACTACATCGCTTCACAAACAATGTGGCGCCATAGTGGGAAAAAAAGAAGCGACAATAAAAACCCACAAAGCGACAATAAAAACCCACAATGTAATGATGATGGTGTCTAAATCCAATATAATTTAAAACAGTCACAGCTTTAGTCTCTCTGACAGCTCAAACTATAGACCGATTTCACTCGCCACGACTTGTGCGAAGCTTTATGACTCAATACTGCTGGATTTTCTTTCAGGTTATGTAGAAATTAATGAAGCGCAGTTCGGCTTTCAAAAAGGCGGATCAACAGATGGTGCGATATTCACGCTTAAACAAACTGTTGAATATTATTTGAAAAGAAAAACGAATATTTTCGCATGTTTTCTTGATCTAAGCCGGGCTTTTGATCGCGTAAAATATGATTTGTTGTGGAATAAATTAAAAGATAAGGGGGTGCCCTCGGCTTGCATTGCTTTGCTTATGGCTTGGTACACAGATCAGGTTAACATAGTGAAGTGGCAAAACTCCTATTCTTCAGAATTTTACTTACCCTGTGGGGTGAGGCAAGGGGGCTTAACCTCCCCCCTACTTTTTAACTTGTATGTTGACCAGCTAATAGAGGAGCTCAGCAGCACCCGTCTCGGCTGTCATGTTGGTGGAGAATGTCTAAATAACCTAAGTTATGCCGATGACATGGTGCTGCTGAGCCCCTCTCTTGCTGCATTGCGTCAGTTGCTTGAGATATGTGAAAAATATGCCGTGGCGCACAATCTCCTTTATAATGCCAATAAATCGGTCTGTATGGCTTTTCACTACGGGAAAAAGAAGGCGTTTGTGCTGCCGATACGATTGGCAGGAGCCGAGCTGCGGTGGGTAGATTCATTTAAATATTTAGGGCACATGATTTGCTGCGATTTGCGGGATGGTAGTGATATGGACCGTGAGCGACGAGCACTTTCAGTACGCGCAAATATGATCGCGCGAAGATTCTTCAAATGTTCTCGCGAAGCCAAGCTGGCATTATTTGCAGCATACTGTCAACCGCTATACACCCCACAACTGTGGGCGCGCTACACTGTCGAAGAATATCGGCGGCTGAAAGTGCAATATAACGACTCGCTCAGGGTTCTCTTCCGCCTGCCGCGATATTGCAGCGCCTCACAGATGTTTACGGAAGCTCGCCTGCCGGGTCTGGATGCACTGATCCGCCATCGTGTTGCCAAGTTTAGGAGCGTTGTCTTTGGATCTCAGAACAGATTAATAAAGGTGCTTAGTTGTAGATGTAATCAGAGTAACCTTTTCTCCCACTGGGGAAAACTGTTGTTTTACAAATTAAATTAATTTAAGCTAGTTTTGTACTGTACTATGGATATTTCTATCTGAAATAAATGAATTTTATTTTTTATTTTTTTTTTATTTTTATAAAAGACACCAAGGATTTGGAATACAGGTGTGGTACCCTCCTGATAGACCTTCCTTGCGGGGCACATAGGAGTAGGTTTTGTAATCCATGGCACAGTTGCTGTCGTGCCCTACTCCTCCAGTTTCCTGCACTCGGAGGGACCTGTTAAAAGGTAACTAAAAGGATATTGATAAGGCCACGCTCTTGGCCAAGCTGTACACGCAAAATAGGCGCATTGACGTCGAGTTGCGGAAAATAGTCCAACCCACAATTACAAAATTGGCCAAGCTGTAAACATTGCTACTTTTTGCCTTTGACTCGAAAAGAAAGAGACTGCGTTGGTTAAATTGTAAAGTTTTTCTGTTACGCGTTTTCGTTGCGTTTCTGGTCCAGATCTATGTACATGCTTGCTTTACTTGTAAATTTATTTAAAGTAATAGGTAAAATACAAATTAATTTCTTAAAAACTACTCGCCAAACTTTACAGTTTGATGGCGAGACGCTCTCTTTACCTAAACATTATTTACCTACAGTTTTCTTACACATAAAAAACAGCAATCTAGAAACTCACAATCACATAAATAATGATAACAAAATACAGGAGGTCGATACATTTCACTGATTCACGGGTCATTGCTTGATGACTGAGTCGTCATCAAGCAATGACTCCTTTAGCTTATTCTTTAAAACACTTATATTTAATTTAGGACTACTTCTTAAAATTTTAACTCGATTAAATATTTTTGGCACTAGGTACTCTGATCTTCTCTCTCCAAAGTATTTAACAGATTTTGGTTGAACAAGTTTGCTTTCCCTTACTCTTTGTGTTGGGCATTTACGTTGTTCCATCGATTTAGTTGCAGTGAATGGGGCCTCAAAGTTTATTTTTTTTGTCTTGCCATATTTAAACCATGAAAGTAATACCAAAACGCTGCCTCTCTCAACTTCCCGCCAGTTTCCTCAGCATTATTATTTCTCCCGCCACCTGCCGCTAGATATATCACCGTAATGCATCCGACAAGAGAACAACAAAACGCCGACTCATCTCATCACAGCCACGTTTCGGGGGTGGTGAAAAACAGGAGGTAGTTCACTACTGCTTTGTTAGGTTGGTTTATTGTTTTTATTAATTAAAATCTGTCTTTATTTAAAACTAGCTGTGCATTTGCTTCCCTGCCACAAGGTTATCACGGCAAAGGGTAGGTTTATTTACGTATGGTTTCTTTTATTTCTTGATCTTCAAATTATACAAGACGAAGTCATTTATCTGTTACATACAAGTAATGGTATCCTGCCTCAGCGATATATTTTCCTTTGTAAAGGTAGTTCATTTTGTTTTTAATTGTCTATTTTATTGATGTTAATAGGTCAAAATTTGTGTTTTTTCTTGCAACTTTCTTTTCCAGGATTCACTTCTTTGCTTGTAAAACGACGACATAAATAAATTGACGCCACAAAGTGTTGAATTGTTGAAAAATATTTTATTCCCATGGCAACTATAACTTCTCAGGTAGAGATAGTGAATCATACAACATATTACCTCTTCTACGGTAAGTAAAACATGGGATGTCCCTCGTGTGCACGTGCAGGGATCGTTCATAAATTATTTAGTTTGAGGTGGGAAAAGGGGTCGGTAATGTATCGCTTACGTGTCGACGGTTAAGTAAGAATCTTTATAGAGAAGGCCTTGTACAACTTTTACTCTCGAAGCCTTTGAAGTGACTGTACCAAAACAAGCTTTAAGTGAATGTAACAAAAAAAATTAAATTAAAAACTACTTGCCGTACACTTCAGAATGGTTACCACTTCAGAATTGTTACTGAAAACTTTTCACGTTGGGAAAGTTGCTTGTTTGTATTAGTAGAATCATTGGGCTTCGGCTTTGTTATACACTCAACAGCACGTCAGTAGAAACACTTTTGGATCTTATGGCGTGGTAATAGAGTTTAAAAAGTTTCTAACGACGTGCGGTTGACCGTACTTTATACCAAGCGGCTAGCTTTGCATTTAGCTCGTAAAAGGTGTTCTGACAATATAAGCGGGATTTCCATTCCATACCAAAAACGTGCTTTTTAGGCATTTTTTGCTTGAATTTTTGTTTTAGCTCCTGTAAAAACGGGAATACTTACAAGTGTGAAAATTGGTATACTCACAGTGCATAAGTTGAAGAATAACAACAAATAATAAAAACTGGTCAAGTGCATGTCGGACTCGTGCAATTTCAATCTACATGACTACAAATACAGTATTTTTACCTTAGTGGTATTAAAGTCTCGGTGCGCGAGTCCGACTCGCACTTGGCCGGTGTTTTTTTCTGTTTTTTTTATGATTTTTTTTGCTATGTATGGGCTTACTCTTGACCTCGATCTAGCCATGAGGACATAGATGAGGTCGACGATGGTACGAGCTTGCCCTGAAGAAGCCTATTCACTCGCGACTTAAATAGATTCGGGTTATAAGAGCTCGGGAACACAGACGCAGGCAGAGAATTCCACTCCTTAGCTGTGCGCATTATAAAGGATGTTTCAAAGCGCTTTGTGCGGATGTGTGGAATATCAACCAAATATGGGTGATATCCTGCGGTGCGTCTGGATTCCCGATGGTAGAAAGGCGATGGCAGAATAAGCTCATGTAGCTCTTGGGCACACTCTCCGAAGTACAATCTGTATAAAAGACCGACAAACATGCAATTTTGCGCCGGTGGGCTAGGCTGTGAAACTTGTTTTTCACTAGCATCTCATCACCATACAATACAATGTGGCGTCATATCACCCGAAAGACGTCCCCAGCTGGCTATAGACCTCCTTTATAAGATCTCCACGATGACCGGTCCTGCGCTGCTCGCACCAGCCGGTCGCAACCAGATTTTCGGAGCACCTTTTGGGGGCCTGCTTACGACTTCCGGTTCGCGATCACCACTCTAGAACCTTGTCGCCCCATGATCTTCGGCTTCGTCGCTTGAAAGTTTTTACACTACTCGCATACCTTCAATTGCGACGAAACAAAGCTTAAAGCTTTCTTAATATTTGCCAACTACATTCTCAAAAACCCCGTTCGACTGAACAACACTCAAAATTTCTGAAATTATCAGAATGGGTTCTATTCTATTACATTTCTTGCGACCCCTAAGATAAAATTTTCGCGAAAATTTCATTGTACAGGTTGACATTAAGACTTTTTAAAATGAGATGAACTGAAATGAAAATGAGTTGCGAGTCAATTGAGTTTGTTTGACTCAGCTGAGTCTCGATGGCTTTCAGTTGAAAAGCTTATTGTATAGTTATTGAATGAGTGTCAAAGAAATAATTGACTAGCTAGCTACTTCGTTCCTGTGGATTTAACAACAGAATAATACACATTTTCCCCTTAGGAATTGTCAATATTCCCACGGTAAGAATTTCTTTTACTGCTACATTTCAAAGACCGTTTGTATTGCTTTTTGAATTGATGGGAGCCAGTGAAATAAACGACACATGAGAAATGCCGTCTCAGTTCTCAGGGTGGGCAACGCGGTTTGCTGTCTTTTAAGTATCAATTTATACCTCTAATAGGACAGTAGGTGCTGGTGGTGGCCACATACCATGAGTTAGCCCAGGTGGACCAGGTGCTCGTTTGCACACATAAAAACAAAAATAACTAATTAGTGATTTTAACCTACTGTTAGATCATCCGTTTTGTTGTAGTTAGTTTTTATCGAAACATTAGTCTAGTCTAGACTCACTCGACCTAAATGTACAAGGCTTCCATAAATACATAAGCGCTAGGCTGCTAATGAGAATAAGTGCTACTTAGCATGTACAGTCACGGACTTTTGACTCCTAATTAATATAAAAATATTTAAATATTTGTAATCATAAAGACGATAGTTTTAATAGATGCTAAGAAAAGTTATTTAATAGATTCGGATGATAGATAGATAGATAGATGAACACTTTATTGCTCACATAACAGAAAAAACACGTATATACATGGAAAACTTAACTTAATGTGGGCAAAGGCGGCCTTATCGCTGCAAGCGATCTCTTACAGGCAACCTTTGACATTAGGGTTACATAAAGAGAGCTCTGCAAGCATTCATGCGAAAACAAGTGCGATAACATACAAAAGGCTTGCATTGTAGTGTTAATTAATAGTAACACTACAATGCAATATAAAGTATAAAAAATGCTATGATTATAAATAATAACCTTACCGTCAGGACGTTCTGAATAAAGGCCAGGTTAAAAGTACCCTAAACCGACGAGCATGTATGAAAGGATTGATGAAGGTTCAGGAAGCAAGGGAAGTATGTCAAGATCGTAGCAGGTGGAGAACTGTGGTCTCTGCCTACCCCGACGGGAACAAGGCGTGATGTTATGTATGTATGTATAAATAATAATAACTCAAAAACATCTACATGAATAACATAAACTACATAAGATAATACACACACATACGTAAGAAAGTATAATACATAAAAATAAATAAATAATAATAATAAATATTAAACAATACATGGATAATCAAATGGTTTTGCTGAGGAGATGGGAACGTAACAACTTGGTTTTAAAGACAGCGAGTGACTGAGAGTGGCGTATCTCTCGCGGAAGATCATTCCATAGTTGAGTAGCCCTTACTGTGGAAGAATCCTTAAAGTAGCCAGACCGAGTGAAAGGGGGCTGCAAGATGTTGTCTGACTTACATGATGACATGCCTCTCCAAATAGGTTACCTATAACGCTACAAAGTTCATGTATCATCTTATGTGTCACTGTCACACAAGCTAACCTAAAAAAATTAAATGATTATTTACACAGTTCTAAAACAAAACCCGATTTTTAAAGTTACAAGTCTGTTTAGAATATTTTATCATAAGTAAAAGAAAATAAATGAATATCATAAAAGTATAAATATTTAGTAGAATCTACTTAATGAGAATTTTTTTTCATGTTCACCCAGGGCCCTGTTCAACAAAGCCGACAACGACAGGCGACATGTGACAATTCGACAACTTGACAAGTTTCTGTTCAACAAACAACACGGCGACAAATTTGTCATGGTGGAAAAACTGGGATTGTCGCCACAATTTGTCAAATTTCTGTTCAACAAGCATTTTCTCGTGACAGGTGACAAGTTGTCGTGAAAAACTTGACATATTTGTTTTGTTGAACAAAGAATTGTCGCGACAATTTGACAAACTTGTAGAATTGTCACAGAAATCCGACATACGGTAGCGCTTTATGTCAGTAGGGTGCAAAGACAAAGTTAAGTGATAGACAAATAGTTCCAAAAAGTTATCATAAATTAAAACTAGAATAGTTATCTTATTATTCATATCAATTGATAATACAATTTATCGGATGGGAATTAAACACAGACAATGAATATTTATTATAAAAACCGCTTTTTTTATGTTACAATTGAGCACACGAGCTGGGGGCCAATTCTTGAAAGACAGCTGGTGATTTTCGAGATTTTTAAAATTAAAAATAGCCACGATAAACTCATAAAAGTCAAATTGTTATGATGGTAATTTTAAAACTGAACATTATTTTATAATTGACAAATATTGATCTTTACTTTGATTAGTTTAACAAGGCTTATTATAATTTTAAAAATCTTGAAAATCACCCGGTGACTTTCAAGAATTGGCCCCCAGGTGAGCCGCCTGATGGTAAGTGGTCACCACCGCCCATAGCACCCACTTTCTTACTAATGGCATATTTTATTTTAATTAACTGTCACCTGTCGTGACGTCACTACATATTTGTCAATGTCAGGCCGACAATGGTTTCGATCGCCTGTCGAGCTTCGTTGAACGGAGTTACAATTCCAGAAAATCGACAGGTAAATACCTGTCACAATTCGACATATTTGTAATTTTGTAGAACGACTCTTGTCGCGACAATTCGACAATTATGTCACTTTTTGACAAATTTGTCGAATAGTCAGCTTTGTTGAATTGGGCCCAGGTGGTCTCGGGAGGTGTACGATGGGCAATAACCGATATGTGCATCACATAGATAACTCACAACGTTAATCTTTAATTTAACTATTTGCAAAGTATCACTTCTCTTACAGTATTTCTGGTCGATTGAGCTCGGCTGCATATGCTGTTAGAAAAATCAGACAACTTACTGATGTAGCTACTGCAAGGCTGGTTTACTTTAGCTACTTCCATAGCATTATGTCTTATGGCATACTGCTTTGGGGCCGAGCAGCTGATATACATTCAATATTCGTTTTACAAAAGAGGGCTATAAGAGCAATTTATTGCCTGAAGACTCGTGATTCCCTGAGAGAACTGTTCAAGGAAATCAACATTATGACAGTGCCATGCCAGTATATCTATGAAAATATAATGTATGCTAGAAAGAACATTCATCAATTACCAAAAATTTGTGACAGGCATAATTTTAATACTAGAAATAAGCATAAAATTGATCAACCATATACTAGATTAACTAAAGTCAATACATCTTTCGTTGGTCTGTGTATACGATACTACAACAAAATACCTGACAATATAGTGCAATTACCTGAGAGAAAGTTTAAAGAATGTGTAAAGCAAACGTTATGTAAAAAAGCTTACTATAGATTGGATGACTATATGAATGACAAAGAGGTATGGTGCTCTGATATTCCAGCGAAACACAAGAAACACATTGTAAAAAGCCGACTCTTAAAGTAGGCCGTGCTGCAGTGGTTTCTTGCCGTTTCTTTTACGCTGCCATAGCACGATCCGAAACGGCGTAGACTCGCTCTATTTGCATTGTATTCTGCATGACATTCAATAAGTATTCTGTAAAGAATCTACATTGAATAAAATTATCTGAATCTGAATCTGAATCTTTCTTTACTGTAGCATTTTCTTCCATAGATGAGTCCCAAAATAAAGTCCGTGATTGTACATAGCATCTTCCCTCCGCTGCTCGCGTTCTGCTAAACCCTACTAATTAGTGTACCTAGTTACTGTAATGAATGTAAGTACCTAGTAAAAATGGGGATAGTAGAAAAATATAGAGCGCTGGATGAATATTTTAAATAGCCAATTTAACAAAAATGCTTTATTTTATTTGAAGAAATATTGGGTCTGTAACTATGAAATTGCCGTTTTGTATGGCGAATTGTAGATAAACTCAAATTTTCAGTACTAACATTTTTGCATTTCTTTTAGGAATTAAAGATCCAAATTTTTAATATTTTCTTAAGCATGATTGGGAAGACATTAAGCTTACAGAAGCTTGAATTTAATTTTTGAAAAATATTAACTGTAAAAAAATATAACAAATCTAATGATGAAATCTAACGACATAAAAGACGAACAATTTTCGAACCTATAATTTCATATATCAAACTAAAAATAAAAACTTTATTTTATGCGTAAATTGATCAACTTTCAAATATGACACAAATGAAAAAAAAAAGATTTATAGGAATTATGATCTCATTAATCTGTAAGAAAATTTCGGCAATTATATAGTTAAAGACCTATTATTATGATTATATGTATCTTGGGAGTAATCCATGTTATTCGATGATTTGCGATTTATAGTCCAATCTTAGTAATTTCCAAGTTATAATTGCTTAGAGACTGTTTCACCAAGTCACGTGTTGAGTGGATTTCTGACTTTGCCGCCTATTTCATTTCCCTTAGTTATTACTTACACTTGGGACCATATATTAGGGTTCCGTACGGTGCCGACGCGACCCTATTCTATTACTAAGCCTATGATCCATTTTTTTCGTAAGCAATCGACTTAAGCTGTCAGAAAAAACAATTATGTAAAACAATGTTATTCTTTCCGTCAAATTTACTCTGGTATTAATTTCGATCTGACCTCACCTTGGCAGTTTTTGTAATTCGACTACTTTAGTATGCGCCGGGGGCTAAAAAGAAAGTTGAGTAAATAGAAAAAATATTAACAAACGCACTTTATGAAGACAGAGGACTTTTAGTAGCTTCAAAAACATCTGGTCGGCCGCTGCGCAACTTGGCTGGTTTTCCGCAGTTAGCGCCCAAATTGTCCCGTCCAACCAGATAAAATACCTTATTCACGAAAATCACGAATAATAATAATTATTATATATTTTTATTCAAGTAACCAAGACAAATAATGAAAATTGGTCAAAGGAGATTTATACTTGCGATTTTCGTTTTTTTTTTAATTATTTCTCTCAACCAAAAAAAAAAATTCGTGAACCAGTGTACAAGTGTTTTAATACAAATACTGGTCAAAGGAGATTTGGACTATAAAACTTGGCACAGTATATCATAAATGTAGTGTGGTGGTACGGAACCCCGGTGCGCGAGTCTGACTCGCACTTAGCCGGTTTTTAATAAAAAAACTGAGTAACTTTTCCTAAGAAACAAAGCTTAAATATACAGGGTGTAAGGGACGGTGTACCGAAAACTGAAAGGGCGTGCTCAGTCAACGAAACTGAACAACTTTCCCTAAGAAACATTTTTGGGAAATGAAAAAAAAAATGACCTCCATACAAACTGTTCGACCAAAGTGAGCAATGTGTATATGACAGTGATTCTACTCATGAAAACAAGCAACTTACTCGAAAAAAAAATTTCACCTTCCCATACAAAATGAGTCGATCACGTGACCACTTTACTATGGGGAGACGAAATATTTTTTTCGAGTTAAACATTTTTTCTTCGGGAAAGTTGCTTGTTTTCATGAGTAGAATCACTGGGCTTCGGGATTATAACGAATAAAAATTTACGCTGTATTAGAACACATATTTCTATTTTGTTGACGGATAAACTGATAACAATACATTGCTTTCTATGGTAGTTAATCGTCTATTTCACCTACGATCTTTTTCAGAAAATTTATATATTTTTACAAAGGGTTTGCGGGCTAAAAACCTGAGTGGGGTAGACAGCAGGGTTATTGTCATGTGAGGACATCGTCCTTTCAGAGGGACGACTTTATAATTATGGTTTATAAATGCAGTTTAAAATTGCTTCTTAAAAATATATTTTGTAGCTTATTATGGTACAATAGTGAGAAGAGCCTGCTGATCTAACCAAATAATAAATATTCTTCATCTTCCTATTACCCTTAACTGGCTCCTGGTTGAAAAAACTAACTACAAAAAACTTTCATGCAGACATTCAAGATGGCAGCGTTAAAAATTTCAAATCAGACATTTACAGATACAAAAACTGCTTAAGTGACCATTTCTCGCAGTTTTTTGATTTGCTGATCTATATTTTACAGAATTGATGGTTCTAAATAAACTATAGGGTACCTTTACTTACTTAAACCTGTCTTTCCGATTTTTCGGTAAGTTTTGTATTCAGCGAGTAGTATTTTTTTACATCTCTCATATTCGGTAAGTAGGTCCTTATTACCCCCAAATGGGGCTTGAAGGTGACCAATTAGCGCTCTAGGGTAATAAATAATGTAGCTAGAAAAGCCCTAGGGCGGTAAGTAATTGTAACGTCCGCCTTGATGGCCGCCTCCAGCAGCGGGGCGGCGGGCGTTTTAATTACTTACCACCCTAGGGCTTTTCTAGCTACATTGTTACCCTATAGCGCTAATTGTTCACCTACAATTTGATTGTAATAAGGACCTAAATACCTCACAATATCGAGATGTAAAGCAGAGTAGTTAGCTCGGGTGTAAGCATCAATTGCACCCTCGAACTATAGGCGCCCTCGCTGCGCTCGTGCGCCTAAATATCTCGGGCTGCTATTGATGCCTTACAGCCCTTGGCTACTAATCTACTATTAACTAATTGGAGCGCTAAGTAGCCCCTTAATACTACTATGGTAGTAAAATTACAGTCATTCTGTTAGAAATTCTGCTTAGCCACTCGACGAGTCCCTAGAATAAAGCGGAAAACTGTAGGTCGAAATAATTATGCAACTTTACCTACAACATTCCCAACAAAACCAAACATCCGCATATCCCGCGTCACTTCCTGTTACAATTCAAATTCAGAACCGTCACAGTTCATTCATAATTCCCCCGACGTTTGTTTAGCGTAGTATTTTCCTCACTGAACTCGCGAACAAAAAACTACTCTAAGTTCAGCGTAGCAAAATACAAAATGCTTTAATACACTCTAAAGCTAGTTCTTACAAATTTCAGCTCGTATCAACAGGAACATGTACTGTAAATCTTTATTCCTACAGTCTATTTTCGTATAAACGTTGAGGATCTATTCAGGGTTTATCTGAAAGCCCTATGTTGCAGAGGATTTTAAACTCTTTTACGTTGAGACAGTGTGTGGTTTTGTGTAAAATGGTGTCGGGGAAGCCTTGGCTAGGTTTAGTAAAGTTTTTACAGTAATCAAAGTGATTCAGTCCATGTTAGTCTCGAGTGGGTGGGGAAAGTCTTTGTCGAGATGACTCTTTGTGGAATATCTTGTAGGTAGTAACATAACTTGCATAAAAGTGAATTTCTCTGCGTGCGGCTGTAGTCCTGAGTTCATATAACCCGAATCTATACAAGTCGCGAGTGAATAGGTTTCTTCCGGGTGTTTTATCTTGTTACACAGTCGACCTCATCTCTGTCCTCAGACATAGATCGCGGACATGAGCTTTTTTTTATGTAAGATCAGGCAAACGAGCAGACAGCTTACCTGCTGGTAAGTGTCACTGCCGCCCATAGACACTTGCAACACCTTTTTGGTGTGGTAATAATGCCTTGCCAGCCTTTGAGAAGTTTGTTAAGGGGCTGATAAGAGCTAAATACGCTTCACTTGAGCAGGTTTTTAACGAAAAGTGATGAATATATGGCCGTGAAATAAATGTATGTGATTCAGCATCTTTCCAAGAATATGGCCGACTCCGAAACACGATTAAATATATTTTGTACGCCATAAAAAATCCAAAGTTACCTCTGCTTTTTGCTTTTAAACCGTTTTTCTTAAGTACGCATTAATCTATGATGCCAAAACTTTTACACATTATTCCATATATTATGCATAATAATATAGCCGTTTTATAATTAATATTATGGGTACAGGTTTTAAGAAAAATGCAAAAATGAGCGAAAAACGTAATACAGCGCGTATCCGCTCCGTTCTAGCACGCGCATTCTGCCCTTTGTTAGAAAGGGAGGTAATTCAGCTCTTATCAGCCCCTTAACCCGCTTTTTAAGTGACATAAAAAAAGAGACTAAAATAGTTACAATTCACGTACGCACGGCAGCAAGCACGTAGAAACAAAACCAGTATAAGCTGAACCAGCACTACGCTGGTTCTACGCGCGAAACCAGAGACCCGCTCATGTTAATTATATTTATACTTCACCTTCTCGGAAAGTACCTCAGTCCTGTTTTAAAAACTAAGGAGAAGATACGACATTTCTATGGTATAAATATGCGGGGGGAAAAGTTATATGGAAATCCATTGTTAACGTGTTTTAGCGGGATGGAATTTTGTATGAAAATCCATTGTTAACGTGTTTTTAGGGTTCCGTACCTCAAAAGAAAAAAACGGAACCCTTATAGGATCACTTTGTTGTCCGTCTGTCTGTCTGTCTGTCTGTCTGTCTGTCTGTCTGTCAAGACCCTTTATCTCACGAACGGGTAAAGGTATCAGGTTGAAATTAGTACCATATATTAGGATCCATGAACCACACAAGATCTGAAAATTTTAATTTTTTACAACGACGCAATCAAAAGATATGGCATTTTATGTCCTCATCTCCATACATTTATTCAAAAATGAAAAACCTACATTGTACTTCCCGTCGACCTAAAATTATGAAATTTGGCAAGAAGCTAGGTCTCACAGTACAAATAATGGGAAAAGTCTGAAATCATTAAATATTACAACTTTTCTCACAACGAATGGTAACCAATTGTGGTGAGCTCCCGTTTCAAGAACATTCATATAAGACAGGGGTCAAGTTGGGTGGTTGGTGAGGCGATTTTTGTTTTAGATCTATTTAAAAACGGGAACACTTACAAACTTGAAAATTGGTATGTTTATAGGGCATAGGCTATAAAATAACAACAAATAATAAAATTTGGTCAAGCGCGTGTCGGACTCAAAAAATCTAGCACATTAACTTACTGAAATTTCAACTAATACAATTATGTTTATGTGGTGGTACGGAACCCTCAGTGCGCGAGTCCGACTCGCACTTGGCCGGTTTTTTTTTTTTCTTAAATTTAGATCAAAATCTGTCAATAACCTATTTTAATATCATAATGCCAAAAAAAGAAAGTTTTTATTTCTAAAACCACGAAATGATGCTGGCCACCTTCACTTTTCTGGAATAACCATTAATTTTTAAAAAAGAACGAAACCAAAATGTGGAACGAAAGCGCGCGCGCGAATTAGGTACCTATTCTTGAAAATCACCGTGTGATAAAAATCTTACTCAATAAAATCAAAATTTCTGTTTTTTTCTTATCAACAGAGAAAAATTATAATGCATAAATATAAATTAGTGTTTAATTGTAAAATTTTATAAAGTATTACTAACGTTTTAACACTATCAGGGTAAAATTAAAAAGTTTAAACCTCCAGGCGATATTTTATCACCCAGTGATTTTCAAAAATTGGACCCCTGTTTTCTTTACAAAGTTGTTGGAAGTTTTAATTGTAGTTTTGTTGGTGCGTGCTTTTTACAAAAAAATTTCGTCAAATAGTGTGTGAAGAGTTTTTGACGCCGCTAGAACTACAAGAAAGTGCGCAAGCGGTTATTGATTGCCTGAAAAATCTCAATAAAATACAACAATGCAGGTATGTGATAGTTTTATACGTTGAAAAAGCGAGAAAAAAGTGCATTGATTTTCGGAGACTGTTTTGCTTGCTTATTATAGTGAAAAAGCGTATAAATATAAACCAAGTCTTTGTATTCCATCAATATAATGGAGTACAAAAAACTTACATCATATCTGAAAAGGAAATCTGAAATATTTTCCTCGTAGGTGAAGTATAAAGCACTATGTATCACTCGAAAGAAAGTGCGATTCCCAACTCGGGTGTATTGAGCCCTTCGGCTTCGCCTCAGGGCTCAAACGACACCCTTGTTGGGAATCGGTCACTTTCTCCTCTCGATGAACAATGTACTATTCTACCGACGAGCAGCCGTGTGTACAAAATGATTCTTCAGGTGACTTTGTACTAATAAGCAAATATTGTTCTCCTAATATTTGTACATCTTTTAATACGTGGAATGCAGAAGTTTACTTTACAACTTACACGTATTATATCACAACAAGAACTAAGCAAATAGGTCCTAATGAAAAAGTGAACATAATTTGAGTATGTTACTTTCCCCAAGGAACATAGGTCGAAATACGTCAATTTTTGACCTCCCGTAGAAACTGTAACAGCTGATAGCGCATTTTGTATGGGAGGTCAAATTTGGTTTTTCGTATTTCGACCTATGTTCCTTGGGGAAAGTTGTTCAGTTTCATGGTCTGAGTAACATACTAAAATTATGTTCACTATTTCATTAGGACCTTATATTAACAACTGCATAGCAGGAGTAACAAGTAAATCAAACATGCTTATTTAAGGTTGTTGCAGAACTGGGGTGATGGCACTTAAATAAATAAATTTATTGCGTCTTAAATACATAATTCGTTTGGCGGCAATATGGGGTAGTTCTACATTTTGTAACGATCACATCATAGCTTAGCTAAAAATAATTAGCTTTGTTTGGGTAACGTGCTTAAAGTGACCGTTTTTGGCACTTTACCAATGCAAAGCCATTGATTATAATCTAAGCTGTGATAGGTTATAAAGTATTGCCGCGAAATGAGCAATAATAGTAAAAAAAAAAATATTCTGATGCAATAAATTGATTTGTCAAAGCGGCAGCACCTCTGCTCTGCAACCACCTTAAACAATTTAATTTTTTTATTTATTTAACAATACAATTATACAATTAAAAATATGTACGGCTTGTAGATATATATTTTTAAGTAACAATTGTGGAATGTATACTTGTAAAAAACCGGTCAAGTGCGAGTCGGACCTATAGTATTTTTGGAAGCAATAAAGTTCATTTTTAGGACCGCAAAAGTAAATTTGTTTGTAAAGGGTCTACCTAGGCTCCAGTCTCGCCATTACAGACAAATTATTTAGTGAGAGAGAAATAAACTTATTTTTATTTATTTATTATACCCTGCTGCTCTGTGATTATACCACTCACTGTTTCATATAACACAGTGTTCGGGATAATATACTGAAATCGGTAGAAGAGACGGCGGATATTGGATTAGCTCGGGATCTGTTTGTTATCACAACAACACGATAAATAAGAAACACGTCTTGATAAATTATCCACAATTAGTATCTACTCTGCTCCCTTGATGCTGGAGACATGCTATACGGTAATGGGAACCAGAGCTTACCGGGTTGGTCGTTCACCTTGTTGATCCAACAAATCCGGAAATAGGTCCTTCATCTTAGCATCCCATGGAACGTTCACTGCAGGACAGGGAGCTCCCTCCAGAACTCCAGCTAACTAAGGTCCAAGCCAGACAGAACGAGCGCGGCGCGCTTCGGGTGCGCCCGAGGCGCGCTTCGAGCGCCCCCGTGGTACACTTTTCTTTTCGCTCCGCGTCACTCGCAGCGGACTGTGCTGTGCGGCGGCGTGCCTGCGTTCACGCCGGCGGTGCGCCGATGGTGCGCCGGTGGTGCACCGACAGTGCGCCTTAGGCATGCCGTCTCGTCGCCTGTTCAAATCACATGCATACAAAATGTAGGAGAACGACGCGGTGCAAGCCAGACAGAAGAGGTGCGCTGAAGGCGTGCCGTGCGGCGCACCTCTTCTGTCTGGCCTGCGCCTAAGCTTACGCGTGGGACTTAGGAGGGGATTTACTTCTTCTTCCTAGGTTCTTGCGTGACGTTAGTGGCTCACACTAGAAATAAAGTAATGCGTTACGGCTTAAAAAAGCAGATCTTTTTGTTATTATTATTACAATCAACAGAAAACAACAGCGCCTTGCGTGGAACATATTTATCTTGCCTAGGTTGGCTGGAAGAAATTTCGTAGATGAAATAAGCATTACTATTTGTGACGTTTTTCTTATTCAAAGTTTTGTTTGTTTTTCATGTGTACATAAATACAATAAATACATCCTACTAATATTATAAACGCGAAAGTTTGTAAGTATGGATGGATAGATGGATGGATGTTTGTTACTCTTTCACGTAAAAACATCGAATGGATTTTAATGAAACTTTACAATAATATAGCTTATACATCAGAATAACACATAGGCTACAATTTATAAACCTGCGCAGACGAAGTCGCGGCCACCAGCTAGTATTTTATAATGCGCACAGCTTCTGTATTTCCGAATTAATGTAACGAAAATCTATTTAAATTGCTAGTGAATAGGCTTCTTATGGTTGAGGTCATTCCTTCGTAAACCTCATTTTTGTCCCTAGGGCTAGATTGAGATTGATTGAAAAAATATCAAAATGAATTATTTAGAATAGATTTAAAAACTAATTTGAAACTAATTTAACACTGATATTTTTATTGCCATTTCAAGATTTTCTAAAACCCTTTAAACATGCATAAGGACCAATTCAGATAAAATGACCACTACGCATTTGGACCCAGCAACATTAATTAATAATCTTCTTTTGATATTTTTTAAGCGTTCAATACCGTGCGCGACAACTCAGGTGTGCGGGCGATACGTATGGCGCGCTAATACACATCGCCTGCATTGCTGAGCTGTTACGTTCTATAGATAGGTACGTTTTTTACGTTTCTATCATGTTAATTTATAATTTCTGATCATTAAAAATGTTTTCTTCTTTTTTTTACAGGTAAGTCAATGCTGTGCCAAAAAAGGTAACTTCAAAGTAAATTACGAAAAAAAGTTTTTCCTAGGATGTCCTAGGGTAGATTCTTTTCAAATTTTGTTTTGACTAGCGCCATCTCTGAAAATCTCGCTGAACCACTATCTCTGCTGCGGCACATGCAGTGAAGCGCTTTGGGATAAGTTAGCTCCTTCCGCTCTCTGGCTGCCTTCATACGACTAGATACGGAATTGAATGCACAGATGGCGTTGTACTAAACCTGAACGATTTAATATTCTTGAACATGAAATAACAAACGTTTTGGTTGACTAACCGAAATTGAGTTTTCGTTAAATCTTCTGCTGTCATTTACTGATTTATTGTAGAAGTAAGTAACAGCAAACAATACTTACAAAGCTTTCTCCAAGTAACTAGTAGAAAGACAAAACACTGGAAACACCGAAAATATGATTAAATTTTAATATACTTCCTTTTTTTGGATAATCCTACAAAGTAGAAAATCGTAAAATTTCACAACCACAGACAGGACTCGAACCTCCGTCTTCTCCGTCATTAGGCACCGGCGACATCTAAATTATGTGTTGGTTGGTGGCTTAGATTAGGCATATACTACGTCTTTACTATCTTATGTATATGGTTGGGGGTGATGTATTGTCGATATTTTTGTAAGCAATTAAATATTGACAGAACTGAGTTGGTCCGACCTTGGTCCGACTGGACTGGACAGTACAAATTTTAAGATTTAGGTTAGAAACAATATTTCAGCTGACTTCCTTTACAAGTTCTTATAAGTTGGTACTAAAAGCGGGCTAGGTAATAAGAAGCGAAACGGAGGCGAGCTAAAGGACTCTCAAGGGCAGGTCCCGGCTCTTTGTCACCTCTGAAGCCCTGGTACTTGACAGTACGCGGCACACTATCTCGACGTTGACTTTGTTTGTTTGTATGTCCTCAGGCAAATTACATTGTCTGGGGCTGTAAGTATGAGTTTCTTGATGAGACTAGAACTCATCTACCCTAAAAGGTAGGTAAGAACTTAGGGTAAGAAGAGTTACTGAAACTGCAACCGAATACTGATACTGTCTTTATAGAGTGCTAAAATGAATTAAATCAAGTACTTACAGATTGAGGGGCATTGCTTTATCATTACTAGAACATTTTTTTTCGTGCGATTATTAAGGAGACATATTTTTGGCTTCACCATAGAAACCTTGCGACACCTGGGAATAGTGGAATTTGTGTGGAACGAATATAAGTGTTTCTGCTTTTTTATATGGGAAATGTTCATGTTTATCTTCTGAGTAAAATAAAAAAATTGGCTGGGGTCCAAAAAGGCCCTGTATGTATAAGGCTAAAGTGGTAAGGTTGTTGGTATTTTCGGTGCTTCTAAATAACATTTTAATTTAACTCAAAAATTAAAAAACGAACTCTACTACTATACTATATTGTAAGAGGGTCTTTTGTACTGAGTCTACGCGACCTTCCAACTTCAAATTCGCGCTCGATGTATGTAGTGTCCAGTGTGCCTACGTGAGCTATGGGGGTGAGCAACTCAGGGCAGTGTCTCATGGCTTTCACTAATCAAAACCCTAACAAATGAACCCACAATCAACAATTAAATTATCACACAAACGTTAAATTACACTCGCGGGGCTTCTATTGAGCTATTTAGGACACATTTAACATAAACGATGCTCTACCAGAGAATATAGAGATGAGAATAGCTACTATACACAGATAAATGCTGCTACCCATCCTACGGGTCATAACCCCTTTGTCGCCTCTTACGACACCCACGGGAAGAGATGGGTTGGTACGTACTATTCTTTGCCGGCACCACACGTGACAAAACAAATTGGAGGGAAAGTACCATAGACACTACGCAGCGTTGCAGCTGGCACCGTGGACCGCAGTATGTAAGAAGGTACGATACGCAGCAGGGCAGCCATTCTTCCGGTTCATGAACTCTTAGTCTCCTCTTACGGGTACATGTGGGTTGGACGATACTAATTCTTTGCCGGAACAATGGGCAAGTTCAGTTTTATGTGCTTTTAAAAGAAGTGGACTGGCCTGGCACTGGCCGAAGCTAGTTGTTGCTTTAATTTTATAATTGACAACAAAATACTCACCACAAAAGCAGGCATTAATTCCGTGCAGTCTAAGAGTCGGCCAGACATTCAGTGAGTATCGTCATATTAATTTTGGAGTGCCACAGGGTAGCATCCTAGGGCCTACCCTATTTATATTGTATATGGACGATATTCACAGATTGTTTCTTGAGAATTCCAAAGTTATCTGCTATGCTGATGATACTGTAATTCTTTTCCATGGGGAAAGCTGGTCTCAGGCGCGCTCTGTTGCGGAACTGGGAATGTCAAAGGTTTATGAGTGGTTGTCTCGAAATCTTCTAACACTCAACGTAAAAAAGACGAAATGCATATATTTTCATAAAACTAAGGCTTCTGAGCCCCCTTTACTCCCAGATCTGAAAATACACTCCTGTGGCTGTAAGGCTTCTATAGCATGCAGCTGTGAAACTTTGGGTAAAACCACCGTCATCAAATATTTGGGTGTACTGGTGGATCAAAAGCTAAATTTCAAGGAACATATTGCATGTCTGTCTGGCCGTGTTAGAAGAATTATAAACATAATGAGGAAACTCAGAAACTCTGCTAGTCTGGAGATTCTGAAAATGACGTACTATGCACTTTGCGAGTCCATTATAACATACTGCATATCTAGTTGGGGAGGAGCAGCAAAAACACACAACTTACAACTCGAAAGAGCTCAACGAGCTGTGCTTAAAACTATGCTCAAAAAGTCGCGCAGGTACCCAACCACAGAATTATATCGAGAAACTGGAGTGCTTAGTGTTCGGAAATTGTTCATACTTAGAATAACGCTCCTAAAACATGTCTCTGTGTTACATTCTGACGAGTACCATATTATGACTAAAAAACGTGTTTATAAATTGCCACTTCCCATCATACGTACAACTTTTGCTCGACGTTTCAGTCCATTCATTGCAGCCTACTTATATAACAAAGCTGAAAAATACTGTAACATCATGAAATGTTCCAAAATGGAAGTCAAACAAAAAGTTAAAGCATGGCTTGCTGATAAAAGTTACGCTGAAACAGAGTCATTACTCGAACCAGTACTGTGATCACTGTGAGTACACCCAGCAGCGCATCGGTGGAGACACTTTAGACTTTATGGTATGGTTACGGATGGTTCCACTGACGTGCAGTTGTTTGTACACGTAGTGTGCATTTAGTGTAGTTATGGATGTATTGTATATGTATAAAAACTTGTATTTATCTTTATTATGTGTGTTTTGTGTGTATTTATTTATATGTATGTATTTATGCATGTATCTATTTATAAATAAAAACTATTTAAATCATAGAAATATAAACAATATCAACAGTAAAATTAATTATAAAATAAATTTTCTTTATAAACTTAGTACCTACCTGTAATTGAGTAAATTCCGAGTATACCGTAAGAATATAAAGTTCCTATTATATTAATGTAAGATTAGAGGCTAAGACGTAATGTAACAGCTGAAATTGGGACCCCACGATACAGGCTTGCCTAGTGTGGGGACCATGTTAAACTCATTTGTGTAAAAACTGAATGTTAATAAATATATTTGTATTTGTATTTATTTATCTTTTGTCGAGGAGGTGTCATAGCTTTCCGGGAAGGTTAGAAAATGTTTTCAATATCACACACACAAGACAGTCATCATCATCATGGCTGTCTTGACACACACACACACAATACAGTAACGAACACCAAGCACGATAAGAGCGCGCTTTTATTTTTTTATAGATAGGTGACATTCTTCTTCTTCGTGTCAATGTACAAATACCGGATGCTTTCAAATGCTTTCCTCCCAAAACCTTGCTACTTCTATGACTTTATCCGACGCGTCACGAAGATCCTCGCCAGTGCAGGTGGAGGAGCAGAGTGGACAAGAGAGCAAGTGCGCCATGTTCTGAGATGGTGCTCCACAGTCTCAGTGCTTTAGCAACTGGTACGCGAAGCCCCACCTCGCCATATTTTCTCTGCAGCGGCCAACCTTAGTTCGCAGACGGTATAGCGACTTCCAGGTTGAGCACTGTAGATTGTGTCCAGGTGACATTGACAACACGCATGCGCGAGCTAGTTCCCGTCGAATCTTTCTCATAATGTAACCAATCTCATTATAACACAATCTAATTGATTTTCCACTCATCAAAGGCGCTATCTCTCTCTGTCTTAATACAAAGGCATTTAATTTACACAATTAGATAACCAATATATCTTCTGTTCTCTTTGTACTCCAGCAGCATGTAAAGTTTCTTTTGTATGCAATATTTTATCTTCACTAAAAATCGTTTACATTTTCTCCATAATACTTATTTCCTGAACGTACAAAAACGGACCTTTAAGACGAGCAAAATATGCGTCCTTAGGGTCGTACCATGGTCCCGCCCATTAAAATTAGTTTTCGGCGACAGGATTCAATTTCGCCAGCGAGTGGCCCCCGGGGTCGGCCTCCATTGTTTTTTCCGCGACGCAAAAAGGCCGCCCTCGCTAATGTGGCGCGGACTGCGGAGAAATGTATTAATATTTGCGGTGGAATTTGAAATAAAACCTTTGTTTTTGGTTGACGCAATAGTCTCCGTGTTTGGCTTTCGACCCAGAGGTTCTGGGTTCAAATCCCGATGGGACAAACAAAAATCATTTTGTGGAACTGTCCTTTGGTTTGGATATTGGGGAAGAATCACCTAATAATTTTCCGAAAAGTAAGATGATTCCGTGCTTCGATAGCCGTTGGTCCCATCTACTACCTACGAAAGTAGTCGTAGACCTTTGGCGGTTCAGTGACCTACACTGAAGAGCAAAGAAAACGGGCTGGTAGTTTTTCCGCCGTACATTTTCATACAATTTCATACAATGAGCTGAAAGTAATCGTCAATGTCGTATCCAAATCGAATAAAAATTAATCTGATTAGTTCTTTAGATAAGATGTGAACAAGTTTCTCAAACATTGTACTCGTACACCTAAAATGTTCAGGAAAACCCGTGCGTCACTTAAAAAAATTTGATCACGGAAAATACATGAGAAATCTGAAGAAAAGTCGTGCGTTTTTTCTAAGTGATGTACTGATTTTCCTGGATACTATAGACCGGTGTGATCTTTGAGAGAATTGTCTACAATGTTCTTTTCTTAAGATCTGACCAAACATGTTAGTATTATTCGATTTGGATAAGATATTGACGATTACTTTAGGAAAGGAAACTATGAAAATATAGGGAAGAAAATCTACCGATCTGTTCTCTTTGCTCTTCAGTGTAGTTTATGAGGTCTGTCATTGTCAGCGATCTTACGACCTTTAAGATGATTTGCCGAAACTTTTGTCGAAATTCGAAAAAAAACTGTATATTCTTAAAATTTTGAAAACTACCAGATGCTTAGAAAAAAAAAGACTGCGTTTCTTTATTATTTCTAACAATTCTAGTTATAAAGTACTAGGGTAACACAGCGGCGAGAAGGAGGCTGTTTTGTCCCAGACAAGTGCTCACTACTGAATTACTCTGCTTGCTACCCGCACGCAGCGCAACCAAATTAGAGTGTAACGAGCAAGTGAGTCTAACGAGTTACACGGCTTGGGTCTTGTGTTGTGTCGTTATATTTCTGTGGAAAATAAAAACGTTAAATAAAAGAGAAATATTGACGTAGGTATTTTATTAATAAATAAAACTTTATTGTCAGTTATACACATGTAACAACGTGTAATTTTAAGTACCCAAAACTTCTCGGGTTATAGTTCCAGCCATGTAACTGTTAAAACTCCTTGCTTGGGACTTTTGATTATTGTATATAGAAATTAAAAATTATATTAAAAAAGTACTTTACCGCACGGGCTGGCAGATCGTGCTGGATTTAGCTATTTACCGCACGGTTTGCTTCTATACAATTGACGTCTTTTCGAGTAAATGCATTGTAAAGATTTTTTTCGATTTGTAATGCCAGAGTACTAAATCAATTTCATGTGCGGAACCTACTATAATGCTACGCCCTAGAGTTTTGAGAATAATTTATAAGAAAGAGTTAAGCATCCCAATCCAAATTAAAATTATAAATGCAAAAGTAACCGTCTGTTGCGCTTTTACGGTTAATCCGCTGAACCAATTTTGTAAAAAAAGTATGAGGATATTATGAACCATGAGGAATATTTGGGAAGGACATATGGTACTTTGAAGTCGCGGGCAACAGCTAGTCATCCATGATCTATTTTATGTCATATACAACGTGTATTTCTTCCATATACCTACAATAAATACTCTAAAGTCGCAAGTAAGGAGTTTAACTCATCGATAAATTAGTAATTTAGTAAATATAATTTTATTTTGCGAAAACAAATTTAATATTGTAAGTTATCAGAAATAACTCGCTGAAGCTTGTGTTAACTTTTCAGGATTTACTTCCATTCCGCACTTGAAAACAAATTGTGTGGCATGTATGACGGATGAAATAGGGCTCTGCTGGACTAAGTAGTCAGCATCAAAAGTGCTTCTTTTGGAGCACCTATCTACACATTTATACACCTTCTACACCTAAGTTTTTCATGATAACCAATTTGATAGAATGTCGCATACAGTCTATGGCTGAACTTGCTATCCGTGGGAGTAAAACAATTCTGCCCGACGACGACAGCTATTATGTTGGCTGTTTTGCGCCTCATGAAATATTCAGTTTAATTTTAGAGACCAACGCACATGATATTGCGCATCTGAATTTTGGTTAGCATTATTTCTTTGAGCAAAAAGTATGGAGGCGCCGGGTATCGATCCCGGTACCTCTCGCATGCTAAGCGAGCGCTCTACCATCTGAGCTACGCCCCCGGCGTGTTTCATGTTGAAATTGTCTGCTGCTTTCTACGCATACACAGTAGCGGCCTCCATTCCGCCTGAGGCGAGGACATTCAGGCAAAGTTATTAAAATTGCGATCTCCTTCACTCCACTTCTACTCACATTATAGCTACGTGAATTTTAAACTCAAAATACCAATTATAAAGAACAGTGTGTTTAGTGTTTCATCAGTCGAATGTGCAATGGCCTAATCTAATAGAGATAAGTCTGGGTTGTAGATTGGAAAGAGACTAATCTAGAGAACTGGAAAAACGGAAACTGGAAAAACAAGGTCATCCCTTAGGCGTTAGCGTAATATTATATATTGTTTGTCTTAGGAATGCAAGCCAAGAGAGAGAGACTCGACTATGCAGAAGCAACCAATTTTTTTTCATAGTTTTTTATATTGGTTTCTTTCTGATGGCTGTTTATTTATTTAAATAACAAATAGGTGCAATTTCTTGACAAGAAAAATACGGTATGTACCTCTATAAACCGTTGTGAAAACACATTCGAGTCAATAAAGGGATTGGTCCAGAAGTTGAATTCAAAATCGCAGAAAGCAGAAAGAAGAATTCAAAATCGCAGAATTCATAAGCGTGTACGGAAATCAAAGTAACGGGAAGCATGAGCCCGGATCCGTCAAACAACGGATGAACCTACCAGGCATTCAGCGAACGAACGGAGATCGCTTTGATCACGCTCTGCCCCAGTTGGCGCGTCCTTAAGACGTTCCTTTTCAGAACCACCGGGTTAGCTACCTACTTGCACTTCTGAAAACTTAGAACCATAAAGGATTCCATTCCAATTCACCATTTGATCCCAAAATGTAATTGTTTTTTTCGGAATAAAAATAAGCGGTCTTCCGAAATATCAGAAAACAATTTCTACAAATCTTTCATATTTCATAGGGTACTAATATAGGTAAATTATTAGTATGTAGTTTAGCGGAAATTACGGGCCATTTGCAAGAACGGACCGAGAATAAATTGTTCGTATTTATGGTTCACAACAAAAGGCGCTATTGAACGAAAATCCATTCGGTAAGAAATGGAGGGGAATCAATCTGTTAGTTGCAAAAAGTTGTCGAAATGAAAGTGTGTTTAGTTTAGCTGAAATAAAATAAAAATAGCATTACAAAATGTTAGCCTACAAAACAGATTAAACCATAGTCCTAGATGCTTAACACTAAAATATGACCGATATAAAAATTAAAGAATCAATGTAGAACATTACCCCCCACATTCCACGATACTGGCCGCCTTAGGCCCAGGCCCACTGGGCCTTAAAAGAAATCCGCCACTGACCATCTTAGTTCTCAGAGTGGGAATCGCGCTTTGCTAATAAGACAGTGGGTGCTATTATGGGCGGTAGTAACTACTTTGGGTCACTGTTCACGTACACCGCACGATAGCGACATTAATTACTTGCTTGTATATTGCATGCATCCTGCAAAGAAACAACCAAACTGAGTCCACGTACGCCGCACGACATCACCTAGCGTGTTAATTACTCTAGCGATATTAATACTTGTTTGCTACTGCAGATGCTTCTTGCCATTGACCTGATATGCTAGGACTGTTAACTGGAAGGAGAAAGGTTGACATACGGCACTTTTTATTATTATTATTATTAATTTATTATTTATTCAGTCACAATATAGCTCACAGCATTAGCCAAAGCACTATAAAGTTATAAAAAACAATTACTAGATTACTAGTTTACAAGTTAATATCATCCTAATTATACAAAATTAATTAAATTATATAATTTAATGTCAAAACTTAATGTCATAAAAGTAAATGCCATATACAATTAATTACAAATGTCATTAAGAAAAATATTACATTGTGTAATTTTATTA
Source organism: Athrips mouffetella (assembly GCA_947532105.1). Taxonomy (NCBI): domain Eukaryota; kingdom Metazoa; phylum Arthropoda; class Insecta; order Lepidoptera; family Gelechiidae; genus Athrips; species Athrips mouffetella. The sequence goes on along the minus strand of OX383968.1, from coordinate 29,295,851 downwards.
TTATCTTATGCGAATTTTATCCGAGACTCGGACTCCATAGATTGATTGTTTGGTCACTGTTTTATTATCGCTTGATGTCGAATACGTGATTAGAACTAAAATGCAAATGTTATTTGTAGCTGTATTTGTGAAAAATGTCGCCGCTATCGACAATGACCCTTACCATCAGTTTTCTCACTCGCAACATAAAAAAATCTGCCCGGCGCTGCTGTTAGGCTCTTCATCAACATAAGAATATTCGGAAAAACTATACTAACTTATAAGTAATTATTGTTTACTGCCAGCAATCTTACAATGCATATGTTTGAGCTATTTCCTGTCGAAAATATTTTTAGTTAAGAATTTTTTTCTACAAAGTTTTTTTACAATTTTCCAATACGAATAAACGACTATTAAATCTCTGCGCTTTCCCAAATGGAAGACACTCGCCACTGTCTGCAAATTGGGACATTCGCTGCATAATTGCAGTCTTTCTTGCTGGCAGGTAGGTATACCTAGGTAAGATCTAGAAGGGGGGTGAAGAGGTAGGGGGGTTGCTCACGGATCCAATTTAAGTTTGCTCAGCTTTCGGCGACTCGAGCATCCGGCGATTCGCGAATCGCGTGGGATAAGCGATAATCAGTTGCTCGAATATTTGACGTAATAAAGTTAAAAGTTCACTAAGTTGATTTCGGCTCTTGCTGAAGAGAAAATTAGTCAATGAAACCGCTTGAAGAATTTTTATAATTGGCTAAATATTTGGATTTTCTTAAAGATGCTCTTTATGTTGGTCGTTGGCCATGGTCAGAACTCGGATGGATGAAACAGTTCTAGCGTTTTTTGTGCTACTATCGTTTGCTTTACATTAATTAATACATACATACATACATAACATCACGCCTCTTTCCCGACGGGGTAGGCAGAGACCTAATGAGAATCAATGCATTCATAAATTTATTTCAGATAGGGGTCCATATAAATGTTAAGTAAAACTTGTTCTATGTTTAGTTATCGCTGCTTCCGTTATGTTTTTTCTTGTTTATTTACTGTTAATGACTTCAAATTTTTAAACTGTACAATGCTGTTTCCTGCTGCCTCTTCTGCCTTCTCCCACAAATATCGGCGGAAAGAAACGACTGTTTCATTGTTGAGAAGCGAGATTGAATTCCGGCGTGCGTTTAGTTTTACGGGTCGTCGTGCAAACGTCCTTGCTTTACAACAAAACATTACACTTTATGATCTTACTTAAAACATGGAGCACCTTTTTTTTAAACTGAAGCCGTCTAAGCCATACCCCAGGAAAATTAGGTTTTGACCCGGACATTTAAAATTACTAAAACGGGACCTTTTGTAATATGTTCAGACACCTTCCAGGATGACGCTCAAAAAAGTCCCAGGACCTCCCATGTGGGATACCCGGATATCCTGGAAAAACTGGAATTTCAAGGAAATTTCTGGAGCGTGCCTAAAATCGTCATAAATACCGCTTATTTTTTTTAAATACAAAATATCTTAGATTTTTAATTTATCATCCAGTACATTTCGGTGTCAAAAAAACCTGCAAAAAATGGAATTTTCCTGGATAGGCCGGAAAAAGCTAGGATTTGTTTCGAGCAATGGCAGGACGCCGTTTTTAATTCTAAACGACTCTATTTTCCGATCCAGTTTTTCCAGGTTATTTGAGACTGGAATGTACTGGATAATAAATTAAAAATCTCAGATATTTTATATTTTAAAAAAATATGCGTTATTCGTGACGATTTTAGGCACGCTCCAGAAATTTCCTTGAAATTCCAGTTTTTTCAGGACTTTCCGGCTATCCCACGTGGGAGGTCCTGGGACTTTTTTGAGCGTCGTCCTGGAAGGTATCCGAACATAATTACAAAAGGTCCCGCTTAGTAATTTTAACGGGTTTGGTCAAAAAATTGTTTAAAATTCCTGGGGTACTACGTCAAGGCGACCTTGAACCAATCAATCAGCAAGCTATTTACTGCACTCCGACCCGCATACTCAACGCAATGTGTCACAGTTGTTTGTTTAAAGAAATTAAGAAGTGAAGTGTGTAGTCGGTGGTGTGGTCGTATCTTCTTACTTACTTTGCTTTGTCCTTGAGTCACACAAACATACACAGTCAGTTTACCATTCTTAAGGAAAAATTGGTTGACTTTTCCGATTGCCTCTTTTATTCTTTTTTGTCAAAAGTGGGCAAACGAGCAGGTAGGCTACCTGTTATGTGATCACCACCTACTTTTTATTAGTGTCATTCTTTGAAATTATTAAAAGATCCCATCCTGATAATTAAGATGGTATATCTCATGTGCCGCTAATTATATTAGCACTACTTTTCCTGTCATCCGGATTTCGCTCCGCGAGCGGATCTGGTACGCATGCGTACCGCCCGCACTTGGTCATTTCATATGACATCCGCGAAGCGGATGGCACGCCAGTCAGGAGAAGCGAAGGCTAAGTTTGTATGAAATGATCAGATGCGGACGGCACGTATGCGTACCAGGTCCGCACGCGGACGTTAATCCGGATGACAAGAAGAGCTTTCTTAGTCTTTGAACCGAAACACAGCAGTGCAAAAATTACTGCTTTACGGCAGAAATAGCCAAGGGGTATATTTACTGACGGGCTTTGCACAAAAGCCCTACCATTTAACAATGTATGTCGTAATGGTGTCCAAAAGTGGACACGAATACCTAAAGTATATAGAATAGAATAGAATAGAATAGAAAATCGTTTATTTCACAAATAACATAATTAAGTTTTTACAAAAGTTTAACAAACATTTGGTAGCTGTTATAGCGAAAAAGGACATACTCAGCCTTGTGCCGCAACTGACGTCGCGGCGCTGATTTTCAGTATGCCCAAAATAGGGTATGTGAGGCAACGCATCGAAGGATAAGACAAACATAAATAGGTACATGTTTAAAGCTTATAATATAAAATAACATCATATTAATTATAAATAAAAAGATAGGTATTATAAAATAATAAAAATACTCAAATAAATTATATAAGTACAACTATTTTTCATATCTAATATATACATACAGTTGAACACAGAAAATACTACTTAAATAAAAGATTGTGATAAAAGAAAATACTTCAATTTAATTTTAAAAGTTGCTATTGTCTGTGCTCGTCTAATTGGGGGTGGGATATTATTCCAGCATTTCGTGGCAGAGTATCGAAAACTGCCACGAAATGCAGCCGTTCTGTGTCTTGGACATGTTAAGCGTACAGCCTGCCTTATATGTCTTGACGAAAAGGTTAGCTTATTGTAAAGGTAAGGAGGTTTTTTATTATGTATGACACCAAAGAGCAAAGTTGCAAAATGTAGCATTCTACGAGCATCCATCTTTAAAATGTTGTGCTTTTCTAGATAAGGTGTAACATGTGTTCTCCTAGGAATCGGAAAACAAAACCTAGCACAAGCATTTTGTACACGCTGTATGAGATTTTTAGTGCGCTTTAGTAAACATGAGCCCATGACAGTATCTGCGTAGTTAAATTTAGAGAGAACTAGGCTGTCACAAAGCTTTATTCTTAATTGTATATCAATATATTTACGTACACGGTACAGGACTTTCAACCGGTAGAAGCAGTTTTGAACTGTTTGCAAAACATGTTTTTCAAAATGCAGAGTGCCATCCATAAGGACGCCTAAATTACGAGCCTCCTGTACGTACTCCAAGCTTGAATCTTCGACTGTTACTTGCGGTGCGTTAGTTAAAATATTTTTAATTATATGTTGGGAGCCTAAAATTAAAAATTTTGATTTATTGGGATTTATAATAAGACTATTGCGTTTACACCATTCAACAACATTGTTTAAATCTGCATTTAATTTAGCAACGGCATTATTGGTATCTGAGGGTTTGAAAGAAATATAAACCTGCAAGTCGTCGGCGTACATATGATATTTACAGTTCTTAATGTTATTTATTACGTCAGCGCTATATAGAATAAAATATGATGTTGGTATGTGTGAATGGAGTTGTAAATCGTGTGATAATTTATGTATTTGTGTAATTATGCTAAGATGGAAGTTCTAGCCGAGTCCCATACAAGATGAGCAACTTAACTTTGTCTAAGTTTGTTCCCTTTTTCCGCGCCGATGGAGTTGCGACCTCGTTTTCGTTTGATCTACTTTTGGAAATACAAAATGTTGAACGATGAAATTAGGTCAGCAACATTTCGAAAAAGAAGTGTTTATTTAGATATTATCATTTTGCTAAGGTACATTAATCTTAAAAACTTTCGCATGATGATGTAAGTCGAAACATAAATTTATCTTTTGGAGCTCCTACAAACAGGAAAATGCTCGGCAGATGGCCTTCTATAAAAAGACTAACCGCCAGTTGCACAAAGCGTCTTTAAAAATAAAGCTCCTTTAAATCTATTGCTGACTCTTTCTGTTTCGTTGATAAAGAAAGTGTCAGGTATAGATTTCAAAGAGCTTTAACTTAAAGCCGCTGCAAAATTTTTAGTGAGGCTATAATACGAGTAGGTGGTCTGTTCCAAATGATTGAACTTCTTCTTCTTCTCATATTTAAGCATTCTCCACTTCTCTCTGTCCTCTGCCAATGATTTAACATCCTGATAAGACTCGACGTTTACCCTCTCTTTTATCTGGTCAAAATAAGTGCGTCTTGGTCTTCCTCTTCCTCTTGCCTTCTACTTTTCCTTCAATAATATTTCTTATGAAAGTGTCATGTCTTATCAGGTGTCCAACCATCGTCCCTATTCTATTTTCATTGGTTCTCAGCAAATTAAACTACACTGGAAATAATTTTGACAAGCCCGTCGGTGTGGTTGGTAGTGAGCCTGCCTTTCACGCCGAGGGCCGCGGGTTCGGTCCCCGCCCAGGGCAAACATTTGTGTGATGAACACAAGTGTTTGTTCTGTGTCTGGGTGTTATTTATCTATTTATGTATGTATATTATTCTCTGAGACCCATAGTACAGGCTTTGCCTAGTTTGGGATAAAAAAAAACATATAGCTTGTCTCTGTCACTCTAATATCTTACGCATTGCTCCGTCCTGTCACACTGCCGTAATTTTTTTTTTAGGTTTATTTATTTATTTATTAATAATATTATTCTAATCAAGCTACATTTCTTCGTTTGTCACATACTCAATAAGTCTGCAATGGGTGTCCTCACTGCAATTTTCCCTCATACAGCCACAGATATTATATTTTTTTACTTAATATTGAAGTGACCTACAGCATAATTAACAGCTTATAAAAGGTAATAGGAAACAGAAAACCGATTAAAGAAAGTTCTCCACTTACAGAAACATTGTGATTTAAAAATAACAAAAAAACAAAACGGAACGCGACCGTGGTGACAACAACGAACCTGTGCTTAATATTTTCCTTCAATTTGTGTTTAAAAAGGAGATTTTTTTATATTTTTAACTGAAAATTCAGACTATTTTATGTAACTAATTTGTTTTTTTCCGCCTAAACTATATTTGTTAATTTTATATAACTTTTTTAAGTTTTTAAGTTGATGACGTCATTTCACAATAGACGATGAAACGAACGTTTCATAGTGCTACAGTGTGGTCACAGTGAAACGAACGTGCTTCTACACAGATGTCTCAATCAAACTCGAAACGTCAAATCGAATCGTTTGACAGAATGAGCACAGAGAATAAAAGTTTTCTTTTCTATTGTTTTTTTTTACTTGTGGAATGACGTCACTCAGTGGTCAAATGAATGTCACAACTACCGAAGCATTTTTGAATATATTACCGCAATCAAATTACTTTTCTGGTCGAAAATAAAAAAATATGGTATGATATAAAAATATCTCGAAATGGTTTTTGTATTTTAGTGTGTTTATAAATATCATATTTAGCTTGGCCGATTGGTTGTAACCTGTTCAAAAACAACTGCAAGTCAACGACGCACTACTGAACACTGTTTGTCACTCCAACAGCATCACTAAACAGCTGAAAAATAACCAGGTATTCCTGTTTATATCCGTTGTAGCTCTATTTTAAAAATTTTGATATAATCACTAACACAAGGAAATGAATCACAAATGATTCCCGATCAGCTGATTGGACTATGCCAGCTCATCATCATCATATCGTGTGGGTTGCAAGGTCGATGACCGACCTCACAAACCCTGGTGTCAGAGTTGTTGAGCCGCCAAAGGCCTCTGACATGGCTCATTAACGACTACATCCGTAGATAGTAGTCGGGACCAACGGCTTTACGTGCCTTCCGAAGCACGGAATCATCTAACTTTTCGGGCAATCAGGTGATTCATCCTGCAATGCCCTAACCAAACTGGGGAGGTCGCACAAAGAGATTTTTGTTTGACAGTGTCCCCACTGGGAATCGAACCCAGAACCTCCGGATCGAGAGTCGAACCCTCTAACCACTAGACCACGGAGCGGAGGCTGCCAGCTGACTTTGACAGATGATTAAAATAAATGTTTTATGCACTTCTATGAGTATCAGGAGTACGTACTGTAATAAAAACTGTTTAGATTACATACTCGTATTTGCGAATCCTAAGAGGATATTTATTGAACGTCATATCATGCAGATTACAATGCAATTAGAGCGTTTCTGTTATTGTTTCGGATCGTAATATTGCAACGTAAAAGAAATGTCAAGGAACTACTGCTGGATGGAGTGAGACCTTAATCAGTGCGACTTGGATGTCCGCGACGGACCGTTAAATGTTAGAAGCCTATACAGTCCGTTCAGTTCGTTGCGGAGCGGATCCGCGAATACGGGTGCTTTTCCACCAGTGTTGTGCGCGGTAACTATAGTTCGTCCGCGTTATGAATGCACTAAGTCATTAATGAAAATGCAGGGTTAAAGGTGTATTCACAATGGAGTTCAAATGCTAAAAAATTAAATTAGATTTTTAGGTAACACAGAAAGGAAACACTCGCCTCTTTCAAAGGTTTACCTTCAGTTAGTCATTGTGCATTTGACTTTATAATTTTAAGCGACTTGATTGGTTACGGGGCTTGGCTACCAGCGGACGACGAACAATAAGCTGCTAGCTGGAAAAAGTCAAACCAACAAGATTATTTGACAAGCTTGAAAAATGGAGCAATCCTATTGATTGGAATTTTGCCAGCTCACAGCCTTATTTACCCTCGTAAAGCACTGATTAAAGATCACCCTACAGCCCCAAAAAAAAAACAGCATGTACGTAACTGACAACGTTGCCACCCACTTCTATTTCAGATATTAAAGCAAGAAACCTCTTCTTGAAGTTGTTGGGTCAGTGGGCAGGAATTAATCTGGCGTAATCCGCGGAAAGGTCAGAAGGATGTTTGAGAGCGCTGCCGAAAGGTCGCGTCTTCTAATGTCGAATTATTGGAATATTAAAATATAATCCCAGATTATTTTTAAAGGGCTATACTTATTACATATAGGTAAGAATGTACCTTAAGGAATATTAAAATGAAACGCAAAAAGTCCAGGTACGCATATTCGACTCGTCCTGAATTTAAGTATTCTTCTTCTTGTCATAACAATTTAGCCCTTAACGTGGCTACATCAATAGCCCTGTGGTTGGCCTCAAAAAGATCCTTCAGATTGCAAGAAACTTAAATGGTAGGGCCCCACTCCATAGCAAGTGTGTGTTATTCAGATTTACATCCCTTCAGGAACTCACCAAAGGCATAACCACGATGAAAGATACCTTTTTTTATGTCACAAGTGAGCAAACGAGCAGGTGGGCCACCTGATGGTAAGTGGTCACCACTGCCCATAGCACCAACTGTCTTATTAAAAAAAACTATTTTGGGTGACCATTGGTACAAGTTTTGCCTGCTTGATTGTCCGTTTCTCTCATGTTTCAGATAAATACCACTTCGACTAGTCCTTAGAAACATATAAGAGTATATAAAGCCTTATAATAAACAACCCAAGCCATGTAAAGTTGTTGAATTCCAATTCTTTTCAGTTAGAAACTTGTCCAATTATTCAAATCGAATGAAGTTCAAATTCGGTCCTCTCTGGAATTATTTTGCCGTATTTAAAAAGACGGTAAATAATTCTGAAAAGTTCGACGAAACCATATGGAGTTCGGGCACGATGGTAGGGTCACCAGATTTTAAATTAAATGGTCTTGACATAAACTATTGACTGTTGTATTTTACTTAACTTGAATTTTGACTAACATAGTTTTTAAGTTCTTATGTACTTACAATACATGGACCATGTTGTCTGATATTAATTAATAAATAAAAAAAATAAAAAAATAAAAGCATGATTTGTATTTAATAATTCTGATATTTTGCTGCGAGTGCACGAGATATGATTAAATTTGTTTTTGGTCAATCATAGTATTCTGGGGTATTACTTATTAAGAAGGAAAAAGGTATATTTTGTCATTTAAATTAATGGAAATGGTCAAAAACACTGTCAGTTTCTAATTCAGGTCGAAATCGTCGCTCAGTATCCAGACATACCAGAAACAATGGTTACAATCCAATCATCATTATTCACGTGGAATGCAAGGTCGATGACCTACCTCACTGAACCTGGTGACAGAGTTATTGAGCCACCAAAGGCCTCTGACATGGCTCATTTAACGACTGATTTCGAAAAGCAGTCGTAGCTGGAGGTAGGTCTTTTGTGCTAAGGCCGTCTGGGGAAGTACCACCACATTGCCTTTTTCTGTCGTAAAGCCGCAGTGTTTGCACTGCTGTGTTTCGGTTTGGAGGGTAAGGGAGCCAGTGAAATTACCGGCGCACGAGACATACCATCTTAGTTCTCAGGGTGGGTAACGCGCTTTGCTGTCTCATTAGTGTCAAATGATTTCACAGTAGGTGTCATGGGCGGTGGTGACCACTTACCACCAGATAGATAGATAAATTCTTTATTGCTACACAGGAACAAAACAATACATAAGAGACTCTTAGAACTAGGGTGGACAAAGGCGGTCTTATCGCTAGGTGGCCCACCTGCTCGTTAAAAAACCATATCTTAACGTGGCTTCCGAAGCACGGAATCATCTTATAAAAGAAAGAAGAAAGTGTTATATAGTGACTTTAGTTTGACAGTTTTCTCACCGGGATTCGGACCCAGAATCTCCGGGTCGAGAGCCTACTGCTCTGACCAATGACTACATTTTTCTTTTCAACATTCTAATGGTATCTTGAGTCTGTCTAATCGTGTCTGGTAACCCTGTCTAGAAGGTCGGCCATTATACAAAAAGTCATTTTGCCGTTCTTAGGGCTGTGGGATGAAGTTTGCGGCTTTCTCAGAAGTTTCTTGTTAGAATTACGTGACGTATCTTGTAATGGTTTTCGTTATTGAGTTTGGTCTCATTATGAGGAATTTCTAGGGCATTAAGATGGACACAGACCTTTGTCACACAATGGAATTATTATTTTTATTTATGTTTCTTACCCGACTGCGACGAAGCCCGGAAGGGTTATGTGTTTGACCTGTTTGTATGTCCGTTTCTATGTTCCCTCGTAACTGCTAAACGGCTGAACCGATTTTGATAAAATATTGAATTATGACAGTGAGTATGTGAACATTATGAAAAATCAATATACTTAGTAGATTTTTGCGGCCAAATTGAGCATCAAGCATGTTTTATTTTTCTGTACCTTTAATTAAAATGGGGTATCAAAATGAAGGGTTTTAGTGTGCGAAAGAGATGGACTCAATAGAATCTCATTTGTCTGATCTCCCTTTCTGTTATTTATATTTGTCTCGGAGACGATAAATATGTTATAGACACCGTAAAAACGCTATACAAGCCAGGGCCAGGAGAAAAACGATTTACACGCCACCAGATTACGCCACCAGAGACGGACTACGAGCTTGTGATTTAAAAAACAATTCAAAATCTTTGATTCCGATTATAACGCACTTAATTAATAGATGTTTAGAAACTTGCACTTATCCGGACTTGTTAAAAATAGGAATCATTAGACCTATTTTTAAAAAAGGAAATCACAATATTTACAATAATTACCGTCCAATAACTATTCTCTCATGTTTAGATAAAATTATAGAACGATATATTAGCAATGAATTAAAGCAATATCTCATCGATAACAATATCATTAATAAAACACAATTCGGATTTCAGAAAAACAAAAATACTACTCAACTACTACGGATGTTTACGGACGAAATTAATAACCATTTAAATAATAAAAAATATGTTTTAGTAATATTTATTGACTTCAGTAAGGCATTTGATGTTTTAAATTTTAGCACTCTTTACGACAAGCTATCGCGTTGTGGAATACAAGGACCTTTTTTAGAATTATTAAAAAATTACCATACTAACCGATATACCACTGTTAAAGTCTCGAACACGATTGGAAATCTAATTGCCACGGATAGAGGCACGGCCCAGGGTTCCATTATTGGCCCAACAGAATACTTGCTTTATGTCAACGACATGGCAAATGTTGTAACCAAAGGTTCTGTGTATCAGTTTGCGGATGACACATGCCTAGTAGTAGCGGACAATGATATAATCAAAGCGCAAACTGATATTCAGAACAGTTTTGACATATTATGTAAATGGGCCCATGATGTCGGTCTCGTTATTAACATTCTAAAAACTAAACTTTTATTTATACATTCTGCACACAATAAAGCAGCATACACCCCGACCATCATATCGCATAGCCACTCATGCTTACACACAAATATGACAAAGTGTGCTTGTCAATCTATTGACACTCTCAATAGTCACACTTACTTAGGTCTCGTGATCGATAACAGATTCTGCTGGGGACCACATAAAGAACATGTGTGCTCAAAGCTTCGTTCAGTCACGAGCAAGTTGATGGTACTAAAGTATAAGTTACCTTACAAAATACTTAGACTTCTTTACATGGCCTTAGCGGACTCTGTTATCGGTTACGGATTGAGTAGCTATGGGAGAACATTTACAACATATATATACGATATATACCGAATACAACGTAAAATGCTTAAAATTATAGTACCTAGATACATAAAAAATAGATATAAAAATAATGATGCAGGACTGTTTAATTACTGCAAGGTAATGAATGTATATGATAAAATTAAATTTAATCTACTAACTGAAGTAAATAACCCAGATTATCTAGAGGTAAGAAAGAGGCCAGACAACCTTAGAGCCAACAATAGTATAAAAAAATACATAGTACCTAAAACAACAAATTTTTATGGAACCAGACTTCTAAATTATCAGATACCAAGCCTTATAAATGAATTGAAAAATGTAAATACAACAATAAACTGAAGATGTATTACTTGCTAAACCAGCCGGGATGTAAAACTTAGAACTTAAGCTTTATATCTGTATTTAAAATAGTAGTAAGACGACCCGTTAGCGCAGATAAACCCAAGAGGTTTGCGTGCTAACGATGTCCACCATATTTCTTGTAATTTAATGCATAATAAATAAAAAAAAAAAAAAAAAAAAAAAAAAAAAGATTACTCACCTAATCACGGGTAATATAGACGTACGAATATGGTAAAGATAACCGTATCTCTACATGGTCAGTCTGGATCGTTGTTTGTGTTCGCGGTCCAAGATACTGTGGTCAGATGTATCAATCTGTCAATATTTGTCTTAAACAGTCAATCTGGATTGAGATCGTTGATTTTAACGCGGATCGCGAACGTACCAGGACCAAATTCAGGACGTTCTGAATAAAGGCCAGGTTAAAAGTACCCTAAACCGACGAGCATGTATGAAAGGATTGATGAAAGTACAGGAAGCAAGGGAAGTATATCAAGATCGTAGCAGGTGGAGGACTGTGGTCTCTGCCTACCCCGACGGGAAAGAGGCGTGATGTTATGTATGTATGTATCGCGACCAAGATTGACCTTGTAAGGGCACTCTATGACTTAGAGATGTTCCGGCAATAGTAAAGGTCTTGGTCTATGTTTCCGTTTCCGTGGTCTATGTTTCAGTTCCCGAGGCCTATGTTTCCGTTCCCATGGTCTATGTTTCCGTGTTCGTGGGCTATGTTTCCGTTTCCGTGGTCTATGTTTCAGTTCCATGGTCTTAGTTCGTTATTTTTATGTCACATTAAAGTCGAGCAGATAGTCCACCTGGCTAATAGTAAGTTGTCTCCACCGCTCATAGCACTGACTGTCGTATTTGTGGCATACTTTGACACGAATAAGACAGACAAGCGCGTTGCCCACCCTGAGAACTAAAATTTATTAATTTCACTTATCACCTCATTCTACAAACCGAAACACAGTAGCAGTGTCAGTACTGTTTCTTTACGGCTGCAATAAGCAAGGTACTTCCCCAGTCGGACTTTGTTCAAAAGCCTGTTCCAAATTCTTACTCCGCTGATCGAGTAGCCACACTTAAGTATTTAAGGAGATTAGGGTCCTCTGTGTCTGGACTCTCAAAGGCGATTTGTTTTGTGGCACACTGCCCAGGGTCCTACGTCTTAAGACTAGACGAGAACCGTCTTAATATCTGTGTAAAGTAAGGCAAACGGTTACTTTATCAAAAATTATTAGGAAAATCTAATCTATCTAAAAAAGAAAATAACATCTAAATGATTTTAAAAACTTGCTATCTTGGTCTGTTTGAAAATTGATAAGTTGGCTTTAAATTAATGAAATAATCATCGATTATCAAGCTCTTAACGTATTCTTATTATTTTTCGTTTAGATCTACAAAAAAAAAACATTTGAAGTTCTACGATTATACAGGATGTAAGGGATAATGTAACGAAAACTGAAAGGGCGTGCTCAATCACCAAAACTGAACAACTTTCCCAAAGAAACATTTTTGGAAATGAACAGAAAATTTTCCTCTCAAAATAAATTGAGCTAAGTACAAACTTTACCCCTGTGTGTCTTATTAAGGGACTATGAACTGGAGGATGGGCATCAGGGTCCTTCTGTGTATCGTACCATCTTACATGCAGCAGTCACCAACAACTGCGGTCCATTTGTGCCAGCCGCAACGCTGACAAGCGTGCTTACTATGGTACTTCCTCTCCAGAATGTCTGAACAGAATTCTGGAAGGAGCTCTCTGACCGGCAGTAGACGTTTTGTGGGATGATAGTATGATTAAGTGATGATGATGATGATATTATTGACCTTACCATCAGGAATGGAAGCCGTTGATACGCTCTCGAAAATTAATCACGGTATGAAAAGACCCGATTTAAACTCGTCCTAACTCTTAACCGATAATAATGATCCCGAACGGCGCAGACATAACGCCAGTGTCAAGCCTTTACAATAAATACAAATACCTTAAAAATAACTTGGACTTGCGCACTGACTGGATCTTATCGTTTATCTGAGAAGTTATTGTAGCTTTTGTTTCGCATATGCAAATACACTTACTTTGTTGTTTCTATCTCATGTTTAAATTAAAGTTTGTACTTTGAATTGGGAAGCGGCATAAGTTCCGCTCAGTTTTCCGCTTCAACTCTCACTTTCCGGGCGCCAGTTGAGAACATTCCATGATTCGAAGAGTCCTTCGTCAAATTCCATCCACAAACCTACACTTTCATGCGGAAAACTGGGAAACTTCTAAAACCCGGACCAACTTTGTTTATCCACAAGCAAATGTAATGTGGTTGCTTGTTAATTTGGCAAGTGATTGCGAGTGGCTGGTTCGTTTTAGGGTCCGACTAAAATCCTTATGGTATTCAGCGAAAAATCTAAATTAATTAGAAACGATAGTAACCTGGTGTGGCGGCCACGAACCAGGAGACAATGTGTGGGCAAGCCCCCCAACAAGGTGGACCGACGATTTGGTCAAGGTCGCGGGACACCGTTGGATGCGAGCAGCGCAGGACCGGTCGTCATGGAGATCTTTAGGGGAGGCTTATATCCAGTAGTGGACGTCTTTCGACTTATATGATGATGATAGCAGCTTTTGTTGTGATTGCTTGGTCCATCTATCTTTGGTAACAGGTAGTGAAATTAGCTGGTTGAAAATAAGCTTGATAAATAGTAATTCCGCACCGATAAAAATTTGTTCTATTTCATATACCGCACCCAACATGCTGCATGCTTTCATTCTTGACTTTTGAAAATGATTCTTTATCAGTACAACATACCTTATTTAGGAGCTGATAAATTTCCCGCACCCCGCATGTTTTCCCTATTCCCTAATGGAAACGAGCCCTAAGGTTTGCTTATTACTAATGTTTTCCCTATTCCCTAATGAAAACGAGCCCTAAGGTTTGCGTATTACTAACCGGAGATTCCGCTTGAGCGATTCAGGTTCAACATCCGCCTCTTTGAACTAGTCTCGTTTTCCGCCAACAGTTTACGGATACCATTTTGTCAGTTGCGGTTTCCAAGAACTGAGGCAGAGATTCAGGCAGAATCTTAGAAATATTAAAATCCTGCACAATTTTTCTATTTGTAAGACTTAACTCACGCTTAGTTTGGATCGGTATTTAATTTCTTTACTATTTAAGTATTTTGTGTTTTATGATTGTCTCTTAGTTTTGAACATCAGGTATTAGATAGAACTGCCGTAAAGATCGGTTGGGTGGTACGTTGTGGTACTTATTCCTAGCCGTACTAGCCGATGATCCCCTAGGGGATCGTAGAGGAACATTGAGCGCTGTTTAGTCTTCTGGGGGACTGATCTAGGTGATTCAAGTGGAACGAGTGCTTTTTCCATGTTTTGTCTCCTAGGCCTAGCCGATTCTAGAACAAGATATTGAGCTGATGTTTCAGACCCGACAAGATAAACATTGTATAAACAAAGGCATGGTTGTCCCGATATCCAACGAAATTCTTTATAGTGTTCTCTAAGAATAAACGAATTTTTCCTCGCAAATCTTCGTTTCCCCTGCCCTGTAGCTATTTGCATATTTCATCCTTATATTCAGTATTACCCTGTGGTGTTTCTGTGTGATCCTTTGTGATAACAATAACAGACTTAGCTACAAGGTGATCCAGTATAGTGGTCCGAAGAAAAGATTTCAGTTTTAAAAAGAAAGCATCGTATTGACTCATTGATGAAATGCATTCGTTTTACGAAAATGTATAGGTAGGTAAGGAGTTCTTATAAATTATTTAGATTTGAATACAAATAAGTAATTATTAATGAAATGTAGCTTTTTTGAAATTTGTAGTTAGAGGGCATCATCGCGATATTAAGAAAAGATAACTCAATAAAATTCTGGCAAAAATTGCTTGTTACATGCTTCATTCAAGTATATATACTCCCACAATAAATTTCGCGTACTTTTGTAAAAAAGAAATGGATTGCCAAACATTGAACAACACAACTTCTAAACTATCGACTCACGCGTGACTTATGATTTTCTTGACTGAGTTTTCATGATAATGCCCTCTATTTACTTATTCTATAGGCCACCCTGTATCACAAAACAACGGTCTCTTGAAGGGAAATCGCAAAAAACAACACAACCATGTTTGTCATTCGTATTGCGCACAATTTCCTGTAATGTATTAAAATGTCAGTTAGACGGAATATATTTTTTGGGAGTATCACGTGTAAGTAAGCAGATTGGGATTAAATACTCGGGTAGCATGAGATTGGGCTGTTTCTTTCGCGAATAATTTGTGAGTATGAATTTTGCAATCACACTCCACGTCGTAAGGGTCACTATCCACGTACGCCGCACGGTATCCGCACGATAGCGATATTAATCTCTTGCTTGTATCTTGCATGCATCCTGCATAAAAAGTAACTAATCTATGTCTACGTACGCCGCACGACATCACCTTGTAACGGAGCGCTTGCATTTCGTTTTGCTTTGTCCTCAAAATTCATACAGCCAGTGCCAGTTTTCAATCAGCTGACGGTCTAAATTCAAATTATTCTGCGCGCTTGCAATGTTTTGTCGTTTTTCACGGCATCGATCGTTCGTTATAGATCGAAAAATCTACCCTTTAATTTTAATGTCTGTATTTTATAAGTTTGTTGACACCAGTATTGGTAAGTGCTTGCTTATTACTTCGTTTATCTTTAAAAAAAATTATCAAAATTATTAGTGTTCTCTTAAACTATGTTTGTCATTTCAGGTGTCTTCACTGTGTATTATAAGTAACCATTGTAAATATCAATAAACAAACTGTAAGTATTATTATTATTATGTCCTTATTTCCTCCATCTGCTCTTTAACCCGTTCTCCACCACTGCAACTTCAGAGCCTCCCATGAACCCACGAACATCCTCGGCGTGACCTTCCACCGTTCTGTCACAACCTGGCGACATTAATCACTCCCACGACATTAATCACTTGCTTGCAATTGCAATCATCAACATCCTGCCATTGACCTATTATATCAAGACTGTTTACTGGAATAAAAAAGGTTGACTTATGCCACCATTTCCGCAAATTTTATCCGTGACCCGGAGGCTATAGATCGTTGGGTCACTGTTTTATCGCTTGCATGTCGATTACGCAAACGGAACTAAAATGCAAACGATATTTATAGCTTGCATGCATTTGATAAATGTCGCCGCTGCGCTGTGGACATTGACTCTTAATTGTAGAATAAGTTCCCGTGTGCTACCCGCAAAGAATAGTACCAACTCATTTCTACCCGTGGGTGTCGTAAGAGGCAACTAAGGGTGTATGAACTGAAGGGTCTTTGTATAGTGTAACAACCGCGCTCTGTGGTGCTAGCCGCAACTCTAAGGCCCAGCAATGTCCAGCGCCTGATTTCTGTTTATTATTTTAAGTTTTTCGACTGTAACTCTTTGTAGAGCCTCATAGCTATGATAGTTTTCCATTTTAGGGTTCAGTACCCAAAAGGCGAAAAACGGGACCCAATTGATATGCCTCCGATGTCAGTCTATCGGTCCGTCAGCGGTCTGTATCTCATGAACCGTAATATGCAGAAATTTGAAATGTTTACAATGTGTGTATTTTTACGGTTCATGAGATACAGCCCGCTGGCAGACAGACAGCCAGAAAACGGAGGCATATCAATAGGGTCTCGTTTTTCACCCTTTGGTACAGAACCCTAAAAGGGATGTTTCATTAATTAATTAGAACTATCTGGGACGGGATCTGTTCTATTAACCCTGCGCAGTGCAAACCTCACTTGTAGACAAGATTGGTTTCAGAAGTCACCTTCACCTCTGCACGTGCTCTGATTACATGTTTACCTTACCTAGTATCAAAGGTAAAGGTTATACAGGGTGTTAAGTAAATTGCGCAAAACCTCTGGTAACTCTGGACATGAAACTGAACAACTTTCGTTGTAAACTTTAGTAAATTCATAAAAAAAATAGCATTTCATACAAATTGATCAGCTGACCGAGGTAATTTTTGTACAGGTATTTTTCAATAGGTCAGTTATATTGAAAGTCAAAATGGAAATTCGCTGTGGAAACAAATAATCAGTATTGAAAATATCTCTACTAATTGTGCGTGGTTTGTTTATCTATCTAACTGTCAGCTATCTCCGGCAGGGTCTGTCCAGACGGGACACTAATCCCCCGCAATGCTGAGCACGCCCGTACTAAGCTGCCACTGTTTATTCTATCTGTTTTCCTGGTGCTTTAAACGCAAGATCAGTATATTTTCTCAATTTCATATGCAATTTCAAGAGGTCTCGGGGGGAGGACTCCGTAGAAGAGGTCCTGGAGGGAAGAGAGACTCGGAAGGAAGAGCCCGTAGAAGACGTCCCGGAGGGAAGAGTGCTCGGAAGGAAGACTCCCTAGAAGAGGTTCCAGAGGGAAGAGTGCTCGGAAGGAGGACTCCGCTCAAGAGGTCTCGGAGTAGAAGACTAGATCCATTCGACCAATTAATTATTTTTTTATCACACCTGCTCTAAAAATGCACTCTAATTATTCCAATTAGAGAGAAGGAACGCCTTTATCGCGCCCTTCAAATCCTTCGATCCCAAGTGATAGAAGTTTGTATGGAAATCCTTCCATCAGGAAAAAGGTATGAAAATCCATTACTGACCCGATTATTTTTTTTATTCTTCAGCAGTCATGCAGCAAAATAACATCAACATAAAGGAGTATCCGAAATTGACCGCTTTCGGCATTTATAGGTATCTATTATTTTCCTCGTAGGTGTAATAAAAAGCACTATACATCATTCGGGATAAAGTAAAGTTCCATACTTCGAATGGTTTTCGCCCCTAGCAAGCTCGTGGCGCAAATGTCATGATCTCGGTATGGAACTGTCACTTTCTTCCCTCTTGAGTAATGTACTATTCCCTTTCTTTCGTCCCTCTTACTTTTTAGAAAATCTCGGTTTTAGAAAATATTAGCTACATTTTAGTCAATTTCAAGGTTGGTTATTTTCACTACCCGAGCGTCACTGTTAGTAAAGACTAACTACTACTCGTATTACGGCAGGTTGGGCATTAATCACCTCTAAAACGGTACAGTTCAGTACATGTCAAGTCAACAAGACGCGATTCTCGTCTAGACCTCATGTTAATGTGTCTCCGTCTCGACGCCCACATATCTGAATAAATGTGCCTATTTAGGCATCAGTGAACGTATATCCTATAGAGGTAAGTGTGTGACAGAAGTGGAACCCAAATGGTGGCGGTGTTATATTCCTAAACGCAAATTTGGTTTTAGTGTATTTTTTAATAATAAAAAAATACAAATCTTTATTCAAGTCACAATTAAATAATAATAGAATTTTAATTAAATACATCTAAAATACATTTGTCTTTCACAAACAAAACACGTCCATTAATTATCACCTAACTAAACAAACCATCCCGGAGCGTACCGGACTCAAAGGTACCTATCACGCCAGGTGCGTTGCCACGTTCGATGGCCAGCAAGAGGTGCTAAACCAGGTACGCTCTATAACGGGGGTGTTGAATTCCTATGAGTCTCAATGGTGTATATGTTCTATTGAAAAAAAAAGAGAGTGTCACGATTCTTCGCCGGATCACAGGTAATCACTATCCTCACTTTTAACCACTATCTAGCTAAGCAGTAGAAATAAACTAATCACGAGTTTTTAGCTTGTTTGCAAAATTAATTGATATCGCTATAGTTCATTCAATTGATATTTAAATTACCGGCACATGAGACATACCGGTTCTCTGGGTGGGCTACGAGCTTTGTCTTACTAGTATAAAAGTGTGCCGCTAATAAGACAGCGGGTGTTAAGGTGGTTGCTGAGCAGAAGTGCTGCCACTTTGAGAAATAAATTTATTGCGTCATAAATACAAAACATTTAATAAGGATTAGTTTTAATTTGGGGTAGTTCTATATTTATTATCCATCACATCACATCTTAGCTTATCGTGAATAGCTTTGTATTGTAAAACTGCCAAAAACGGCCACTTTTAGCACTTTACCAATACAAAGCTATAAATGATAAGCTAAGCTATGATGTCATGGGTTATAACATATATAACTACCCTATATTGCCGCCAAACGAACAATACTACTGAATTTTTTTGTATTTGCGACGCAATAAATTTATTTCTAAAAGTAAGGTGCTGCCACCCAGCAAAGGGCCGTGGTGACTACTTACCATCAGCTGGCCAACCTCTTCTTTTGTCTACTTGTAACATAGAAAAGGCACCTTTTTGTCAACAAGACAAAAAGTATCTGCATTAGAATTAACGATTTTTTGCTAAGAAATTTTTGTACAATTTGCAGTACGCGACTAATTGGTCCGGAACCGTCATACTCGTATTTCTACTGATTTAAGCCATTTTTTTAAGTCCATAACATCGTGACACTTTTTAAGGATAGATCATATTTGTAATGTATGATAGACGTATTAAGTCCAGATTTTATCTCTATAAGGCTTCGTACTCGGTGTACCAAAGTACCAGTCATTCCACGCGTAATGAGAGCAAATACCTGTGCAAATAGAAATCTTAGTACACATGTGTGAAATTAGCACTTTAGATGAACGACTGAACATTTTAGGATTCAGATTTTTCATTGGAAAAAGTTATAGTAAGGGTGTCGTTTGCTTTTACAGTGCAAAAGATACCTCTTTTTAAACATTTCAACTGGTACTTTTTATTTTATTACTTTAGACTATCTCGTACCAAAAAAAGGGTTGGATTAGATTGCTATTCCCCTTATACAGGCATCAGGTACCAGGGTATCAAGAAAACAGGGATATCGGCGCGTGAGTGGCACCCAAATGGGTGTTCTTACGTAATGGCCGCCCGGAGGCAATAATCTAAATGGGCAGATAAAATTTGCTGTTTTACTTCTACGTACACGCAGTTTGGGAATGCTTGGGTTGTATGGATTTTAGATTGTGTTCAAGTGGTTTACTGTTTATTTATCATTTCAGTTCAAACCTGGTACATACATAATATGCTGAGCGAGGCACGTTTACGTGCCTCAATTATAATTGTACTTCACAAGCATTTTTGTCAATTGACATCTTCAATATAAATAAAAACCGATGACGTAATTTTCGGCCAATCAAAAGCTTGTGATAGAATCCTGAAGGTAATCACGTGACCTGGCTTTTACGGGTTTTCATTTACATTTTCATAGAAGATACGTAGCAGAGTGCTACAATCACCAATATTGTAGCGCTTTGCTACGAATTTGTAGCGGTGTGCTACGCTATTGTAGTATTTCTAGCAATCAGTTTACTAGGTAGTTGAACGAAAGTTTTATTATTTTAAACTAAAGATTACTCTTTGGTTATAACTATCTCGCTGACACAGTCATTTTCATGAAAACGGCAAATAACGTTCTTTAAAGTGTTTTTCAAGTGGAAAAATCTAAGAGCGTGAAATTCTCAAACAGGCTCTTATATATAGTCGTCGAATTATGCAAAATAGTCGTCTTGAACTAGCCAATCTTTCTACTAAGGCTTTTGTAAATCTAGCTTGGTCTTTTGTAACCAATTCTGAGGAACATTGCACATTCTTCCATTTTTTATGCTTAGGTTTTTTAGAAAAAGTTTATGGTTTATTCAATGCTACATAATGAGGGGTATAATACTCGAGTGACCAGGTTACATAATGGATGACACGAGTGTTTCATACCTACTTATGTGGAGTTGCTTACACAACTGTATCTACTCTTTTATCGTGAATCCTAAAATAATGTGTTGAAAAACAAACCTTTTCTTAATATTTTTCTCTTTTGCCTAGAAGTTCCTAGCTGCTATAAAACACCTAACCCGAAGACGAATCATTAAAATCAAAACCGATGTTCAAAAAATGATACAAAAATGTTCTTTATTCATTGTAGGATGTTAATAATTTCTTAATCTCTTAATTATCGCGTTTATCACTTATAGACCTAGTAGCTACTAAATTAAATATCTAATAAGAGTGTCTCTAGGCACAGATTGACATTATGAAAATGGTAACCTACAATTTCTGAAAGCATTATGGAGGATTTAAGATATGATACATAATTATTACTTTTAAAATAAAATAAAAAAATATCTACCAATTTATCAAAGAAGTGTTTGTTCCTCATTAGACCAACGTTACTTTTTTCTAGCTTAAAACTTAACAAATTTCGCTAAGTACTGTAGATCTGAAAACTTTTTTCACACAGACAGCGCAAGGTTTGATTTGTCATTTTTCTACCTATATTTTCTGAGGAAAGTATTTCAGTTTTATGGTCTTAGTAGCACACAATTTTTGTAGCAATATAAAGACTGTATTTCTTAGACAAAACACATAGTTTTAAACTTCAGAGTGACCTTTGTCCTAATATCATCATTCAAGTGGTATTAGTAATGTTATTAAGGTTGTATCAACTCCGCTTTGACCCACAGGGGGTTAGATTACCGCATGATTTAGGGGCCCAAGGGAATCACTGATTGATTGATTGGGATATAAACGTTTGAAAAGACTCCTGCAGCGCTCCTAATTTTGCTTTCCGATCGCAGGAGTTAAGCAACGTCGGTTTTAGCCAAGAACCTTCTACAATGTTCCTCTAGAATGTAATTACTTAAATCCTACATAGCTGACATAACTAATGGCTGACCGCACGTCGTCGGAAACACTTTGACCTTGAGCGGGCCTCTGGTTTCGGCCATTTGTAGCGTAGTACTGGTACAGCTTAGACTGGTTTTGTTATTTTATGCTTGCTACCGTGTGTACCTTCTGAAGCACGGATTCTCTCTAGTCATTATACAACTAATAGTTAACTAACCGGTACCACAACTAAAGCAATGTTTTTTGATAGAAAAAACAACTAGGTCACGACCACTCTAATTCAATGGATTTTCCTTTCCAATAAAATAGTAGTGCTTTTCACCTTCGTTTGTTTAAAAACGTTCCTCACAGCTCTTTAAAAACTTAATTAAAAGTCCATTTGGCAGCTTAACAAAAACTTTGTTGAACAGCAAATTAGTATATGCGTAGATTTTAATGTACTTATAGACAGTTTCTACCACGTTTCTACATTGTTTAACACGGAACTCAAACAATCGACTCGTCAAAGGCCCTAATTAACCGTTCCTAGTACCAAATCCTCATGAAACGATAGGAGATGATTACTTCCAATATTTGTGTTTAGATATGTTTGATGTAACCATGGTTATCAGACCGGTCGATGGCTTTCGTCTCATTAGCTTTTCCAATAAAATAATTGAGAGTTTCTGTCGCGGGGGATGAGGGGAAATCGGAGGGCGGCTGGGATTCAGTAGTCGCCCGCCCGCCCTAGCGAGCGAACGTATCGCTACCCTGCTGCCGTGTCGCGCGCGATACCAGGCGGTCATAACCTAGTGATATCTGAAACATCATCAGCGTCTTTGAAACGTGAAATTTGTGCGTTCGATTGCTCGGAATCCTCTCATCTCATGGTATCTTGGTATTATGATCGATGTAACCGTATCTGTCATCCACAAAGGGTCCAGGAAAATGCTTTTAAAGATTGGGGCCCGGATGGATACGGGATGCCCGATTAATTCTGTTTGTGATCGACAGTGCGTCACCGGTGTCATTTAGGGGATTTTTTACCATAAATCTGTCAAAGAATAACGATTTTACGATCATGACCACATCATTTGTAGACGAATCATGCTTCTCGTTTCTCAAAGCTTATCAAATTACGTCATTTGGTTGTTTTGGCTGTGTTTGTTTCATCCAATATTGTCTTATACATCAAAACTTTATCTTTGCTAAGAAGACAGACAGAACCTTTTAGTGTCTGTCTTAAATTTGATTATGTCTAAATTACCTTCATCTTCCATGTTCCCACAATTCAAGCAACTAAAATCAAATCCACCCCATTACCAATGCTATTTGAACTCTTGGTATCTAATACTTTGAGTAGGAAATCCTATTGCACCTGACAGCTGTATCTAGGTCTGGGGTCTTGCGGTCTAACCCAACTGGTTGTGACGTCACGACTAAACACGTGACGTTACAATTATTGAAGTGTTTATTCAGCTATCGTTATTTGCATACCTCAGGCCCAGGAAATTTCAGTTTAAGTTGTACAGAATCAACATCACAAGTTGACGATCAAATGGAAACCGTTGAAGCGATTATAATTAAGTCAGAATAAGTAAGTTTGGTAACTAGGGTATTTCCTCTTCAAAATGTACCATGAGTTTTTCCTAAGCAATCTGGGGTAAGCTGCCTGTCCAGCTGTGGACGTTTAGTGGGACGTTATAATGATGAAGTTTTAGTTTCAATCATATGTTTATTTTATTAAAAAAATTGTAGGTGTTAATTAATTTGAGGAAAACTGTCTACAGCCATTTTTTGAACCTTATAGCTCTATCTTAGAAGCTCTATCTATACACAGTTATTTTTTAGACCCGATATGCGTATACCCACCTTAACCTTATACAATGAACAAATTAAAAAAAAAAAAACAATCATGATTTTAAAAAATCTTTGAGTGATAGAAATCTACAACGTCCCCGATTAACACTGGCAATTGATAATCGCAGGAAAACAACTCATTACCGCGAAAAAGAGGCGAATGAAATCTCGGCATTTTCTTCTACCAAAAAAAAATTTTTTGTCCCATTCTTTCTTGGCCGTTTTTTATCCCGTACCTAAAAGCCATTAAATTGCCGTCTTTGTTTACTTATACGTGATGGGTCCCCAAACAAAAATGTATCGAGTTTCCTTCGGCGACCCAAAAAAGGGGAGGTAATGTAATGATGTTTCTTTTTTTTGTGAATTTTCCTGAAATGAGCGGGTTGTTATTCCAATTACCTCGGGTTTGTTTATCTTACGGTAACGTTATATTCATTGAGCTTTGTTTCCACAAATTATAACCAGCTCTCATTTCATCTAAAGAGGATTTCACGAAAAAATATGACGTAGTAACCAAAATAAGTAGTGTAGGTGTTGCAGCCACATCGTTTAACACGCCTTTATTACAAACGGCTGGCAAAATAAACGTAAACGGTCGGCAAATTGTAAAACGACGTCGGCAGATTGTAAATAGGCTTAGATCACGGTGCATG
The DNA here is from genome assembly GCA_947532105.1 of Athrips mouffetella. Lineage (NCBI taxonomy): Eukaryota > Metazoa > Arthropoda > Insecta > Lepidoptera > Gelechiidae > Athrips > Athrips mouffetella. The sequence continues at coordinate 29,271,527 of OX383968.1, read as the reverse complement.
GTGCATTTTAGGTTTGTTAGCTAAGGTAAACCCAACTTAACTACTAGTATGGATCGGTTAAGCCACGATCACACCTTGCTCGTTGAAGTAAGGATATTGCAATTGTCATAACCAAGCCTCCCAGTAATGTATGCCGAATTAGTCTTTGAGTTCAGCTAGGTGTGATCGTGGCTTTAGGTTGAGTTAGATTATATTACGACCCAGGGTTGGTTGCGAAAGTAGCGCGAACGAACTGTGCTCGTGACCCACCCATAATGCGAGAGCGGCACACGGTGGAGTTTTTCTCCATCAAAAAAAAAAGGTTATCTTACGACCACAACGATAAAAATGAATTATGCGCTGTTTTGTAAAATGCCGAGACATAACACCTAATGATGAGTGGTCACCACCGTCCATAGCACCCACTGTCTTATTAAGGGCATATTTTGACACTAATAAGACAGCAAAGCGCGTTGCTCACTTTGAGAACTAAGAGTCTCATGTGCCTATAGTTTCACTGGCTCCCTTGCCCTTCAAACGGCAAAAAACGGCGAATTATACATTTTGTCTGCGACATGAATATTTTTGTCTATTTATTAAACAATAATGATAGTCTGACTAAAGCAACGGTTACACGTCAGCCTGGCACTGGTTCAGTCCATCTTCCCATCATCAGTATATTAAGATTGCAGGGATGCAGCTTTAAGAAAGAAAGAGAAAGCTATACGACTGTTTCTGTCCTTCCTATAGCTGCAGCTATAGAAGCACGGAAACATCGAATTTTTCGCACGTCAGGTGATTTATCCTGCAATGTCCTAACTATACTGGGAAAGTCTGATGAAGCGAATTATGTTTGAGAGTTTCGCTATCGGGAATAGAACCCAGAACCTCCGAATCGATAGTTAAACGCTCTAACTAGACCCAAAGGCTGATCGCTACGCTATCTACGAGAAGTCAAAACCTTTTCATACTTCTACTTCTGTTCTTAGAAAAAAGGTTTTGTTTATGGGCTGAATCGATCATCGTTTCGTGATAATTCTTTTCACACCCTGTATTTGTAATGAAACAGAATAAAACCTTAACGCAATAATTTGTTTTCGTAGGTCTTTAGGAAAATATTTACAGATAAACTTTAGGTCGTTTGGATTGAGGGGCTTAGCAGTCAGCAACCTTTTAAGGCATTATTCAGGTGGTTTTGTGCTAAAAGGTTTCGTTAATGAATTTTCGGAACTATACCAAAATATATGTCGAATACAATACTGAATATGATTAAGTACTAAAACACTCTTGTGATGTTATTATGGAACTCGGCTTCGCTTCTCTCGACTGCGTCCTATAAACCCACTTTTGAATTTTAATAACCCTCATTATTTACAGTGGCATAATAAATTACTATAGAAAGACTTCTACGTCTTTTTACTCTCCGCGGCCTCAAAGTTCAAAGTTGAATGAAAAGGTCACTATTTCTATTAACGTGAAAAAAACTGTTTGCATCTGGTTGCAAGAGTGATGCGGCACATTAGTCTTCGGGCGAGCGAGGGGGTGGGGTGAGGGGTGAAATTGCAAGGGGAGGGGGAGCAATCAGGGAGCTTTGCCTTTTATCTGCGTCAGGCGTTTGTAGGTTTGTCTTAGTTTCGCGGGATTGCAAGGGTTAAAAGTGTGATTAAAGCGTAGCTTAGTTAAATCTAAGTGTCATAAAGTTTTTCTAAAAGCTTTTGTTTTGTAATGTCGTACATACGGCTGCATTAATGGTAAAAAAACCAATAAAAGCAAATCAAGTACTAGGAATCAAAGCCGAACTCTAGGTTTACCAGGTCTAGGGTTACCACTGACGTGTGGCCTGGTATAAGACGTAATGAAGATCATTTTCGTACAATTGGACGACACTAATGATGTGAAGGGTAAATAGCTTTTGCAAATCAAATACTTTAGAATTATACATAATATAAAGTAACTGACATAGCCCTGAGAATTGCTAAACTAAAGTGGCAGTGGGCAGGGCACATCGCAAGAAGAACCGATGGCCGATGGGGCGTGAGGGTTCTACAGTGGCGACCACGTACCGGAAGACGAAGCGTTGGCAGGCCCCCACAAGGTGTACCGACGATCTGGTCAAGGTCGCGGGAAGCCGCTGGATGCGAGCAGCGCAGGACCGGTCGTCATGGAGATCTTTAGGGGAGTCCTATGTCCAGCAGTGGAAGTCTTTCAGCTGATATGATGATGATGAATACATAATGTCTTTATTTCTGTTTTATTTATTACTATTTGTTGTTCTTTATGACCCTAGTTTTGTTTCGTTTTTACTTAACCTATGGGATTTGACGAAAGCACTGGCTTTTACACAGAACATCTACCATCGGACCTCTGAAACCGATAGCGCAAACCAGACCCAAACTCGGAGCAGAGTTTTTGGCTGCTATTCCGCCAGTGATTTGTAAGGGAGCTAAGCTGCGGGCTGGAAAATTACAACCAATAGGAGTGCACTATTTTCCTAGCTTGTCAAATGGTTGAAATTTTCCCTCCCGGAACATAATGTCTAATTCTCAAAATTTTTAATTCTCGAAATGTTGTATACTCAAATTGTTGAATCTCAAAATGTTCTAGTCACAGCTAAGCTCCCTTGCACAACACTGGCGAAAAAGCAGCCTTCGAGTCGCCAAATGTCTGTGACTTGGCTTAAAAACTGTTTGTTACTTTGTAGAAGTAACGAAAAAAATAACAATTATATCACTATTTTATAATAAAGATTTTCTTTAATGACAACAAATATAGTTACGATCTTCAAAGGCGATGGCTAGACAACTTGGAGGTCTTATTTTATCTTTTAAAACACCCCAAAAGAAATTTAATATAGAGGTCATTTCTAAGAATTCGTCTCAAGTGCTTGGAAATTCGACATTGACTAGGACGTTGTTTTTATGAAAGTAATGGAATGAATAGTTTTCAAAGGACTTTTTTTCGAAATATGGTTCTGAAGAGACTTATGGCGCTGCATGTTATTCTACGTCATCTAGTACAAGAAATTGGTAACTTTGTTATGAGAGTAAGTAGTGGCCCGTTAGATCCAAATTACCTGCTATTTCTACGATAGGGTTTTATTTGTGTACTCCATGATGTAACCACATTTCTCTCCAACTGTATCGATTCTGCCAGGTTGGGCATTGGCAGTCCAACTTAATGTGGATTTATTGAGACACTACTCTCGCAACAAAGCAAATTTCTTGTATTAGATGACGTAGGATATCTCGCAGCTCCTTTAGAGTCTATGAGCGTCACCTAGAGGGTGTACTTCACCGCCCACGTTGATATCGAAGTATCGTACGAGTAGCATGGCACTTATAAAGTTTTTATCAGTACGAATAAGAATCTGGAAAATGTTATCGTCAAGGGGTGCCATCTTCAAATTGAAGTTCTGAACACGCTCTCTGTTTTTAATTTCTAAATAATAAATAAATACTGGTAAGCGCAAGGTCCAACGAAAATATTGTTTTATAATTAACTGTGTTGTGAATTTTTTTTATTATTATTATAGCCTTTATTAACAATCTTAAATAACATTCCATCTTATAACTACTTAGTACTATTTTTTTTTTTTACTATTTGAAGTAGATGTATCTTCATAATAATTAATGTTTTAGACACCGGTTTCTTGATTGTCTTGCTTTCCAGCATTTACTAGTTGTGTATTTACCGAGTAATAAATAATATAGATAACTTTTTTGTGAGCTCGTTGAGATTTGGAATGAGTCCCACAAAAAAACCATAAAGAAAATGATAAAAATATTGTCTATGTCATGCCTTCGTCATAAAAACGGTTAAGACGTGCCAAAGAAAAAAATATGCTGCTAACTAAGATGATATAAATCTTGCTTTATTTATGAATAAATTTGTGTTTTGTGTGTATCAAAATCAAATTGTATTGCCTTTTTTTATTGTCAATGGGCTTAAATGCTCTTGACCTCTATCTAGCCTTGAGGACAGAGATGAGGTCGACGATGGAACGAGCTTGTCCAGAAAAAACCCATTCACTCGCGACTGTAATAGTTTCGGATAACATAATATTAATATTCTAAAAATATATGATACATAATTAGAAACACTTTATTGTACACACTCTTTATGCCACTCTTGGCTCAATTAATTGATAATTAGAATCTATTTAAAAATAAACAACATTTTTGTGAAATGTTTTTTTGCCACTGAGAGACTAACGGAGTCAACTTGCAAATGAGTGTACCACCAACACAATGTTTTGTCGGTCCATGCGCCCTACACCCTGTATATAGAATATTTTTCACAACAAAAATGTTTTAAAACCAAACAGAGCAAATCCGAACAACCCGTGTCCGGGATTAATATTTTCATGTTCCACTGAAAATGTGTTTTTCACGAAGTACGCTGGCTGAATTTGTTTGTGCATTCCTGTTTTATTAGTTTGCTGCAAATATTTTGTTCTGCATCGAATGCCTGGTATGTTTTAATAAAGTGATTGTTTTCATGTTTTTGGTTTAATCTGCACTTAGAGATATAGGCCAGTCGATATTTTTTTCTAATGCAGTGTAAATATTTTTCTTCAAGTGTAAAGTTTTCGTAGATAATGTAGCAGTTTCGTAGAAGGTTCGTAGGGAAGTCGTAGAATAAAACGCTCCCACGTAAAGTTAGTCGATTTAGAGATCTTCAAGGGTTTTCATTTAGCAGTAAATGTTTTTCTACTAATCAAACCTTTCTAATAAAATTGTGTGTTAGTAGTCTACACCACGAACGCGCTTCAAATGATATTTTCGACTGCCCCGTTGGCGCGGTTGGTAGTGAGCCTGCCTTCAACGTGGGCCGCGGATTCGATCCCCTTCCAAGGCAAATATTTCTGTGATGAACACGAGTATTTGTCCTGTGTCTTGGAGTTATTTATCTATTTATGTATGTGTATCAGTCTCGGCTGTACCTACTCTGGGATCAGACGACATACATAGCGTAAAATTGTCCCCGTATATTTATTTATTTTATTTCTCTTGATCATTTTTAAAATGTGGAACTATATTCCGCGTGCGGTATTCCCTGTTAGTTACTACATGGAGGCTTTTAAAAAGCGGGTTATTAAACTCCTCAAAAGCCAGAAGTGCACTTATTAAAAGTACATTTAGGTTTTAACAACTATATTTATATTTTTGCCTTGAGTTTTCTGGAATAAGCGCATTGCAACTAAGCTGCTCGTAATGTTTGAGCTACTAGAACACAGAGCTCATCAAAAACTTGCGCACATTCAAGAATTACTACTAGGTCGTCATAACTTTGAAGAGCGCATATACGGTTTACGATTGTTGCAGTTTTAGTACCCCCTGCCGTCCCGCTCACACGTATGGGAAAAGACTAGGATGACCGAGAGACAGTGTTGTCTGCGTATTTTATGTTTGTTGTCAACTCGACTGTCAAAGTTGTGAGTTTAGCTATGATTTGAGTTTTCATCAATTACCTAAAATGTTGCAAATTTACTAATGTGTTTTAATAGAACTTGTAGTAAATATTTTAATTTACATGGTTTTTACGAGTATGAAGGAAAGATTGGCTGTTGCATTAATAACATTAATAATTGTCGAATATATAGCCCGCAAGATAAAAACTACGACAGGACTTGATGCACATAAAGTCAGTCCAATATAAAAAAACATTAACCTGTGGATTAATTGTAAGTGATTCTTTTATAAAATATAATTAATTTACGAATAATAAAGAGTCAGTCAAATGAATCTTTAAATCTATTAAAAATGTAATCGATATTTTGGAGAGATGTTAAATTGTTATTTTATTGAAATTCTGAAACTTAGTTAAAAAAATAAATACTCTCCGTATGAACTAATTAGAAAATTCAAAAAAAGAGAGGTTTAAAAACATACAAACTTTGATTTCCTAACACGAATACTAATTATTTAACTTTATGTGCACTAAAACTCGTACTAATACCGGACTGTCAGTTTTCTTAGTGTTGCCCGCTCTTTATGCCCAGTTTTTGCAAAGTCATTAGAATCAAAATGGCACAAATGTAAAAAGAAAGAAGGAATTAAAAGGACTTTTATTAATGCTAATATTGCGGCCGCTTAGTATTTCTATGTGGACACGCCTTATAAATGCAACAACTTTTTTCCAGGTACTACTTAGGTACATAGCTCTCAATTTTTGATAGGAGCCAATTCTTGAATCTTCAATGGAATTGGCTAGCTATGTACCTAACTATTTAGTGCATTTATAAGGCGTGTCCACATAAAGGCGGTAAAAGACGTTAAGCGACTGGACTATAACGCTAAATTAGGGTAACGTTTTTCACCTGGTTTTATTTCTACTAATTCAGTTTACTATGAGAGCTTCGTACGAGAGCCAAAATAGACATGTAATTAGGTACCAGGACCTCAGCATGAGTAGAGCTCTAATCACTGCTCCAACTCCATAACTAAGTAAGACTAGTTTCCAGTAGCCAGTTAGTTAGTCATATCATCCTCAATGAAGATCTAGCTTGTTCTTGTTTCGACTTGGTATGCGTATTCGAGCTAAGTATGATTGCATGCTAATGCTTATAATATAGTAATTGGATATGAGTAGTGTTAAGTTAGTGTTAGTACTGACTCTCTTGAAACTAGTCTAAATCACATAGTCAAAGTTTTCTAATTTGCGACGCCGCCTACTAGTTGACCCATCTTTATTTCGAGTCTACTTGTAGATTCATGCCACTTGCAGTTTCTGCTTCGCTCTATGAAACCTATGTGTGTAAAAAAATAATGCTGCTTTTAGTTAAACTGTTAATCTACCTAAATAGGGAATATGCATGATTTTTTTTTATTATAAAAAGAATATCCTCATTCATGTAATAAACATTTTAGTAAAACAATTTTTCGAAAAACTAGGAAATTAAAAGAGATATAAGCCATCGAAGATTTGTTTCTGTCTCTTTTTAGTAAAACAAATTAAACACAGAGTAGCCGTAGTGACACGTGACGTCACTGTCCATGTCGGATCTCTCAGTCTAATCGGCGCGTAATTAATAGTTTTAAATGCTTATATCGGCCGTAGTTCTTCGCCGATTTAAATTTTAATTTCACATTTTACTATTCAGTTGCTAAAATGAATGTGCAACATTTCCTTATAGACTTGAGACGAAAATCTCCAGCCTAATGTTGAACATTTCCGTAGTAATTACCAGTCGGCTTTGTACCGTGATTTGGATCTAACTGAGTTCTAACAGGATGTGTGTCAAGTGACGTAATGGGAATGCAGCGGCGTGAGGAGGTAGCTTTCAGGCTGTTTGTACTCATAAGGGAGGGACAGGGGGTTACTACCGAAGCGTGTTGACGCCAGATGTTGGAGAAAATAATTTATATCAGAACTTGGAAACAAATAGCGAACTTAAAGACGTAGTACAAATGTTTAAAATTAGAGTTACTTGGCTTCATTAAATATTTGATTTCGCTTCCACTTTTTATCGTAACAAATTTTTGGCTGCCCAGCGCTTTTCAATTGCCACACGCATTGCAGGGCACGCCGGGCAGGAGGTGACATCGTATGCGTGTTTATGAAGTTGTTTATATTTATAACATTATATCAAAAAGTAACAATGATTGATAATTAAGTTCACTGAATACGCTTAACTCACAATACTTTGACTGTTCACTGTGCAATGTGTGACGTCATTGCGTTGCGTTCATAAGTTTGAAAATTTTTGGTGTTCGTATTTAGTATAATTATATCATCTGAAAAAGTATTGTCAGTTTTGACGATACGGATAAACTCGCGTTGCTTATGGATGGTAATTTTTCACTTATTTAAAATCTTATCCGCCACATATCCATTCTTCTTGTTACTGAAATACAACATTAAAATCGTTAAGATAAATTTGACACAGCAATTCCACCCTAATATCAGCATTTCAAGACAACCTTCATATGCTTTGAAGGACAGTTTATATTTCGGATGATGTACCAGGATCTCAGCAAGCGGGAAGAAGTGGGAAGATGTACCGACCCCCTCCCCTACTTCAGGAAGCTTGTTCGCTAATCACCGGTACATTTCACTTCAAACAGTCACTCAATGTTTGCGCTCAAGTAAATGGGAAGGCGCAAGTTCGTTAATCTGATTCCAAGTAACGTAATGCTTGATGCTGCGTTACTCGTAGTCATGATTTTCGGTTAATCATTTTGTATTCAAATTACCTAGTAATTTTGCTTTAAACATGCTTTTAAGGAGGGTGCTTTGAAGACAGAAACATAACTCTTTATGCAGAAACAGATTCAGGAATATTGGATTTTTGTAATAACAGGCACTTGTTTCGAGCACAATCTGCTTCAATAATAAAAAACCGGTCAAGTGCGAGTCGGACTCGCGCGCCGAGGGTTCCGATATACCTATAGTATTTTTGGAAGCAATAAAGTCCATTTTCAGGACCGCAAAACTAAATTTGTTTGTAAAGGTTTTTTGCAGATTTCTGAAAAACTGTGCAACTTAGAAAGATCGTTTTATTTTTGCTGTAAAGTTTACATAAACCTCTGTCAACTGTAATTAATTCAGATTTTCCCTTACTCAAACTTCGGAGATAAGGGGGGGGGAATGGTATTTTTTTTGACATTTTTCATCATAACTTGAAAACTAAGAAACTTAAAAAAATACAAAAATATATTTTAAAATGTACAAGTAAAGCCCTTTCATATGATACCCCACTCGACCTAGTAGCGACAATTTGAAATTTGGCCCCCCCTATTTTGGCCCCCTTTACATTAATAATCATACTTTTTTCAAAAAATTTTCATGTGCAATTAAGTTGGGCAACTATATTCTAAAACTATTCCAAATTTCAGCTCGATAGCGTAAGTGGTTGCTGAGATATAGAGGTGTGACAGACAGACGGACAGACAGAGCGGCACCATAAGGGTTCCTTTTTTTACCATTTTGGTATCGGAACCCTAAAAATGACCATAATACACAATTTATTAAGCGTATGGAACAACAATACTCCAGCAAATACCAATTAGGTACCTCCTGCCTAAGATACTGGTGTGCCTATGAGATAGCGAACTGCACTAGCTTGTAAGATTCAAATGTTTATCACCTTCACGAAGAACAGCACTCATGTGGTTCCTGGCATTAGAATTAGGACTCTCTTTAATTTTTTTTGGGTGTCTTTAAAGATGACTAATTGATAAACGCCGTGTTCTGTCACAAAAAGGACCACTCTGACCACTTCACATCATCATATTATTATGGGTCTTGTGGTAGGCGACTGTGGAGTAAGACTCTGCTTCATAGGCGATGGGCTTACAACCTGTCACTATTCGGAGCACACCATCCAATCTCAACACAGAGGCTAAATATGGCTTTACTGCGTCTAACCGCCAGTTGCATAAAGCGTCTGCAAAGTTAAATCTCCTTTAATCTATCGATTTCACTTACTTTGACATCAAAACAAAAAGTAACAGAAATAAAGCTACCAGATGTTTTTTTAAATATCAATAATACAGGCTTTTTTGGGATCAGATGACCTTGTGTGTAATGTCCCCAAATATTTCTTATTACTTTGAGCACCTGCTAGTAAGGCTCTGCGCAACCCGAAAGGAAAACAAGCGTGATCTATATGATGATAAGAACATGTGAGGTATAAATCCCTAATCAGGGCAACAACCGCAAACAACCGGCTGATTAAGCAGTCGTGTTACTTGTCTCGTTTGCTTCGGCAACCTCTTTACTTCTTGATCGTTACGTATTAGACTTGTACGAGTACGCTGCTTACATTGATGATATACTTGTATTATAGTGTAACGTATCATTATCAGCTGTTGTCTTTCCTCGCGAGTCTCTTTTTTACTTTCTTTTAAGCTTTTAAGTTGTAAGTGAAAGAGTTTTAATAAAGAAGAGCAATATCTTGTATCAAAATCATTTTCTTTTCCTTTGTATATTAATTTCAAATTAGTATCGTCAAACATCATTTTTAGAATTTCGCATTCAGAATTTCGCATCCTATTTTCTCCAACAAAACAGTCTAATCGAACTTCCAAACAAATCAAATCAAATTTAAAATTTAATTAATTTAAACACGGGCATCCGAATTCAATTAAAGATTGGAATAATAAAGTTGTCCTACTAACAATACCTTCGACTAGTGACGAGCAAAAACGAGTATTTACCGTATAAAACCGGTCAATAGTGGACGACTTGGTAAATAATTGCGGTGTGAGCTAGTACCATCTTCGACCTTATATCCTTCCTCTGGGTTAGAAAGAAGAAAAGAAAAAGAAAGAAAAAAAGAAAAGAAAAAAAAAATTGTAAAAAAATTTAAAAAAAGGAAAGAAAAACAAGTAAGAAAAATTGTCATTCATATTCATTTACATTCATTCCCATTCTAGACTAGACACCGATTCATCATCATCATATCAGCAGAAAGACGTCCACTGCTGGACATAGGCCCCTCACAAGGTGGACCGACGATCTGGTCAAGGTCGCGGGAAGCCGCTGGATGCGAGCAGCGCAGGACCGGTCGTCATGGAGATCTTTAGGGGAGGCACCGATTTGCTTACCCAAAATAAGTAGTAAATTTTATGATTACTGTTATTTCGTGATTGGTGTGGCTGTCAATGGCCTTACAAGAAAATAAGTTTTTCTGAGTTTATTTTTACTTTAAATATATTGAGTTTTTAATTTCGTTTTCAAACTTAGTTTCAACTATTACTGCTTCGATTTTCTTTATTTTTAACTTATCATTAACTACTTTGTTTTTTAGAACTCCAGAAAAATAAGTTATCCACACGAAAGTATTCTTCCTGTCGGATCCGATTTTGATAAAATTTTGTTTACAGAGATAGTGTGAATACTGGGAAAGGACATAGGTTACTCATTTTTAAATTCATATTTTATTCATATTTTTTTTACCATTTTTATCTTTCCCCCTCTGCCCATCACTAGCCTCGTCTGAATCTGAAATCGACAGTCGTGCGCTTTCTTTTCTATGCGGTTTAATAAGTCTCCTTGGATAAAGGGAACCTACTGAATGAGTAATATTTTCTACATTTAAAGGCATTCGGATGGTTGAATAATGCCTAATGAAAAATCATGATTAGGTGTTTATTCAGCCGAGACGCTTTTGTTAATCTTTTCGAAGACATTTTTTTCCAAAGTCGAATATTTCGGGTACCTATTTTTAAAAAGTCTTTTAAGTTGTTGATTTCAAAGACGAATAATTTTAATTATTTTCATAGCGAAAATGAAAAAGCCCGTGTGGTGTTTTTTTTAATCACAAGTGGGCAAACGAGCAGGTGGGCCAACTGGTGGTAAGTGGTCACCACCGCCCATGACACCCACTGCCTTATTAGTGAATTAATTTGACACTAATAAGACAGCAAAGCGCGAAACCCACCCTGAGAACTAAGATGGTATGTCTCATGTGTCGGCAAAGAATAGTACCAACCCATCTCTCTCTCTCTCTCTCTCTTGTGGGACGTCGTAGGAGGCGACTAATCGATTATGAACTGGAAGATGGGCAGCAGCAGCGTCCTCCGGTGTATTGTACCATCTTACTTACTGCCAAAACTCAAAAAACTTAAAACTCAAAATCGTTTATTCATTGTTGGATATTAAAATCTCTTAATGACGTCAGCTAACCACATCGCTTCACAAACAAGGTGGCACCACGGTGAAAAAAAAAAGAAGCGACAATAAAAACCCACGCGCTCTTTTAAATATGTTTGAATGTACAAGGTTGATATACAATAAACATAAGTCAGTTTTAATTTTTGAATTAGCCTGCCGTCACCAGCAACCGCGGTCCTTGGTATCAGCCGCACGCAACGAAAGTACCATAGTACCAAAGTACTATGGTACTTTCCCTTCAAATAGCACCACGCTTTTTTGCTGGAATTCTGGAGAAAGCTCCCTGTCCTGCAGTGGATGTTTCATGGGATGTTATGATGATGATTAGTTTAGATTTATTTATCACACATTTAAAATTACACAAGATTATTAAAAGTCTTCTCTCACAAACCGGCTTGTGTGAAAGAAACAGCGACACGAAACAAATTTATTTATTATTCTGTAAATGTATAAAATATTTTTTTTGTAGAAGAGGGTGGCAGATGAGCAAGCGGGTCACCTGATGGTAAGTGATCACCGACGCCCATAGACACCCGCAACACCATAATTACTAGAAGAGATACCCCACTGCATCAATTATCCCAGTATCGAAGCAATTGCCTCCTGACCACTATTTGCCCTGGCCGACTTGGAAGTCATCAGAGGCGGCTCGTCCTAAAGAGCACTGGTGCAGTGCACTCCCTCTCACAAAACTCAAACTTAGGATGTATTACCTACCTAGTTAAGTTACATACGATTACATACCTATTTTCATAACCCTAGACGTTGTATACATCTATAATAGCCTAAGAAATAATTACGCAACAAATACGTAGTCAAGTTGTACCAAGTGGATCGCCAGCGATTGCGCTCCTATGAATAAATCTTCAGTACAATTCCTTATACAGAATTCAATGAGTGTGAAAGAGAAACATCAACACGCTCGAGCGCGTGAAACAAGTGATTTTCTATGAGAAATTAGCCTAATCAGGAGCGCTGCTCAATGCTACGTTGCCAGGTCGCGATGCGCATGCAGTTCGGTGACAAGGCGCGCTGTTGCCGATCATACGTATCTAAACAAACTTATCGTATACAGCTTTCAGTTACTGTTCGCAATTTTGCTTGAAAATTTAGAAATAATTGTTTTTAATAGTGTACGTGCTTAATTACTGTAAAAATGGACGAATACAGTGTCGTTTACATTAAAAAATGCGAAAAAGACTTTACAAATACGACTTGAACTCAATGAAAAGGGGCCGCCACGACCTGAAATCGCGCTAGTTCAAAAATATAGTACAAAAAATTAACTTTTAATCGTGTTTTCAAACCAGAACAATATTTAAAAACACCTTGCGGTTATAAATAAATTGTTTTGTTTCCCGTGTCTGGTATTCGGAGCTGGCGCTGGCGCGCATAATATGTGGGTAACAATAAAGCCATAAAAAAATATTTCATCAATAAATGGTAGGTAAGTAAATTTATTTAAGTATTTAATTTTTTTGTGCACACCCATTAAAAAATGTCACGAGCCGCCTCTGGAAGTCATTAAACAGACTCCGGACCCAAGTCGATTGGAGTAACGAAAAAATGTGCAACGTTCGGCACGGAACCTTCTTGTCTGTGTGGCTTCTCTCCGCAAACGATGGCACACCTTTTGACCTACCCTGCGTGCCCCTCCACCTGCTCACGTGAACACCTTTCAATGCCACCGATAGTGATGTCTGTGTATTGGTCTAATACTCGTACAGTATGTATAAACATATGACGCCAGAATCCACTCAAAAGAAGGAGAACTAGAATAATTGATATCACTTTGTGATATTAGTGACTTTACGTCGCTTCACAAAGTGGCGCCACGTGGGAAAAAGATAAGTAAAAATATAAAAAGTCTGATTACGCTAGTTCGTTCCGTTACTTGGTTTTTGTTTTGTAAGATATCAAGAAAATCGTTCCTTAATATTTCGCATATGTACGTACATGACTTTAAAGGTTTTTTAAATGAACAATTGAAAAGTGCTTTTGGATATGGTTAGTTTATGGAAATTTATCTTACAAGAATACGTAACGGGTAGGTGTTATATTTCAACATTTAAAAACACTTGATATATTTATCATTTAATAAGTACTCGATCCATACGTAGTGCGAATAAATGCTAGCAACAGATAATTGGGTACTTTCCTAATAGATAACATCGATAATTGGATCTAATTCACACAGAAATAACTACGATTGATCAATCACGAAATTTGATTTACCAGAGCGCAAATGAACTATAGCTAATTATGAATTATTTAGTTTCCGATTGTCGAACGACTAATGGTGGCTTTTATAATCTGGACGAATGTGAATAAACAATGTGTTTGTAAAGAAATTTTAATTGAATTTGCAAGATTTTAATCAATTCGTGTATTGGTGGTAACTTTCCCCGTCTTTTGGAAATTACGAATATACATAATTAAGTTCCTTTGTTAATGGGACCGTTCATTTCACTATTTAATGCAGAGCAAAACTTTTTTCTAAATATCTACTTATATGGGAATTGCGAAAAAAACAGTTAAGTTCCTTCGTTAATAGCAACGACCACACAGCCGGGCTGTGTGGTCGTTGGTTAATAGGAACGTCCAGTTCACTGTTTTTATGCAGAGTAAAACTTTTTTCTAAATATCGTTTGCATCTTCTGTAAATCCTAAAAATGCTTCTATTTCGCCACAATTAACTGATCGGTAATACGGTCGATCGGCTCCTAAAAATTTTGACTATTTTAACATCCATAGAATACAGATCTTCCTCCAGCATCTTACATCCGACTGATGTACTGTATTTTTTGGTAACCTGGCCCTTATGTAACCAAAAAATACAATAGCCTAAAGGTTAAGCTACCACACACGAATCCTACTGTAGCCATTTTCTGCGATGCGATCTTTTTATCTTACCGCGAACGTTGGCGGTATCCGGTGGGAGGTAAACGAAAATAAAGGTAAATGGAACAGGCAAGTCAAAGGAACTTATCGGGAGGAAGGGAAAATAGAGGTTGGTACTGTGCATCATCTTATCCTATACTATTAAACGAGCAATAATATGTGTATATATATTTGTAGTCGGTTTCTCGAAAACGGTTCTAACGATTTCGATGAAATTTACTATACTCGGGGACTATAAATCGATCTAGCTAGGTCTCATGTCAGGGAAAATTAGTTTTCCCCTTGATTTAAGCATTTTTTCAAAGTACCACGTCTTAGACAAAAATCTAGAGCGCCATCTGTTGGTGAGTAGCATACATTGCTCACCTACCAGATGATATTTAAATGTTGAGGCAGCTATTATAGAGCGAAGCTCGGTCGCCCAGGTATTGTGATCTTATGCTCTTACCGAAAAACTTGGGATAAAGGAAAATCTTGAAAAGAAGAGAAAGGGAAGGATTGTTCTTACATTTGATATGTTTCCAAGTTTTGATTTTCGATAAGTATTCTGTAAAGAATCTACATTAAATAAAATAGTCTGAATCTGCGCTTTACTCCAGCATGTTAAATTGCTTGAAGGATAACTATTTTAGGTTAACTGTGTAGTTTCAAACTAATAATGCTAAGTGAAAAGATGTTCGTAATGGATGACAAAAGAATGTAGTTCATTTTTATCGAAATCTAAAGAAATTTAAAAAAAATCTCAGAAGGTTGGGAAAGTTTGAACTACAAAATCTACTTTTTTATATGTTTTTTTTTTCAAATTCGAACGTACTATAACAGCCCTAGAGTGAGCTTCGAGGGCGTGTAGCTCAGAGCAGTCTAACTAGTCTTAAGAGTATTTTCCTAATGATAATCCTATAAAGGAAACCTCCAATTAAATTCAACTAATACAGTCTAGCTATTGTACAGGCAATAGCACACGAACATTAAATTACCCTCGCGAAGGTTTTACTAAGCTACACTGAACGAAAATAATATTTTTACTATAATGCTTTAAAGAATCACTGTCCTACGAAGACATCAAAAGAAACGCAAATGCTACTTCATCTCTCCGGGTCATCAATAGAAAATCACCAATTAAATGCTGCTAATGTTGATCCTAGCTAATGTAAATCTAATGTTATTGTAACTTTTTGGGGAATAAATTAAAAATTTAAAAAAAATATCATTTAACTAAGCTTTCAAGTCAAAATCCATCGTAGAGTTTTAAATCTAACTTTACTGTCTTTTCCGTCTTCTTTACTATTTATTTTTAAGTGTGTTTTATATGAATGGTGCCCTGCACGCCTTTATGAGGAGTCAAAAGGTGTCTCACAAGGCTCGTTTGGCTGTTCATGGGGGAGTTTTGGTACCAACACTGATGTATGGCAGTGAAAGCTGGGTATGGCAGAAGAAGCATGAAAGTAGAATTAATGCAGTGGAAATGAGAGCGCTACGGAGTATGATTGGTGTTAAATTGAGTGACAGGATTAGAAATAGTGTGATAAGAGAACGGTGTGGCGTAAAAGAAGACGTAGTGACCAAAATCGAGAAAGGGATGCTGAGATGGTTTGGTCATGTAGAGAGGATGAATGAACGAAGATTGACGAAAGAGATCTACCAGGCGAGAGTGAATGGAAACGTTGGAAGGGGAAGGCCTAGGCGAACGCACCAGGACCAAATTCAGGACGTTCTGAATAAAGGCCAGGTTAAAAGTACCCTAAACCGACGAGCATGTATGAAAGGATTGATGAAAGTACAGGAAGCAAGGGAAGTATGTCAAGATCGTAGCAGGTGGAGGACTGTGGTCTCTGCCTACCCCAACGGGAAAGAGGCGTGATGTTATGTATGTATGTATGTGTTTTATATAACGTAAGTACTTCTTATTATAAGTTAAGGCTTCCGGCTTTGTTCGGAGACATGGGTCTTTAGGGCACGTAACTATTTATATTCACCTTAAAAATTCTATTATTTAGGTCGATGTGACGTTGTGCAACATCTATTTACTGTAAGAACGTAGCTAAAATGCAGGAAACACCTACATCCCATCTCAAGATGTGAGAAAGGAATCTCGCTATTGAAGTGGTTCGCATTGCTTTGATACCCAATGTAAAGGATTTTGTACCGACCTTGACTTTGCATTTCTTTGGTATGTTAGTCGATAAAATCCTTATCGAAACAGGTTAAGACAGTATAACTACGAAAGGTTTCTTTTATATTAAAGTTAAACATAGCTGAGCGGCCGAGCTTCGCTCTGCATAATCTTAACCAAACTCCACCAATAGATGGCGCTGTAGAATTTCTGAAACGCGCTATTTAAAAAAAAAGGTTCAAATTAACGGATAAAGATAGGTAGATTTTTCTGATTTTTCATGACATTCAATAAGTATTCTGTAAAGAATCTACATTGAATAAAATTATCTGAATCTGAATCTTACCCATACGGGGGTTGTATATTAAATTTCATCGAAATCACTATAGGTTGTTTTCGAGAAACCGATTACAATATATTTATATATAAATAGTATATGATTTGAATAATAAAAGAGATCAGACATACCATTTTAGTTCTCAGGGTGGGTAACACTCTTTGCTGTCTTATTAGTGTCAAAGAAAAAAATTATATTTTTAGTATTCCAAATCGCAATGTCCAGTTTGATACGGATTTACGAGTATGTAAATGTGTGTACTTTGTTTTATACTTCGTTAATGAGATTTCGTGTAGTAGGTTTTCGGAAGTCAATTAGTATGCCAAATGGAATCGCGCAGTCAAGGTTATTTTCAATTAACATACACATATAACATTTACAATTAAAGATTGAACGAGGAGATAGTGTAAAAATTTCGGAATAATATTGAAATCGTTTTTTTTTTTTAAATTAGCTTGTCATTTGTATCTGTCACGATGAGAAGGAACGTATTTTTTTGGGGAAAGTCACTAATATAATTCTTTAGCTGTTTTGTCAATATGGATTTACTAATTGTAGACGCAGCTGAGCTGACAAGCATTCCTGATAAAAACTCATGCAAATTTAGTGATGAATTGTAAAGGCATCCTTGATACCTGATCCTTGTTCCTATAAAAGCAAATGTAGCCACGTATGCATTCGTATTTAGGTACACATAACAAAAGTTGTGAACAAGGGCCGTCGGTTGGGTCCGGCCATTACATACGAGACAGAATCATCTTTGTGTAGATATGTCGATGTAGAGAAAAAGTTGCGAATGTAGGCCGTGGGTCGTCACAAAGGCGCTATTGATTCGTTCCGTGCAATTAGTTACCGTCAGACTGTCCGGTCTCATCTCTGACAAATCTATGGGTTCCTGGTAGGTATTATGTACGAGTATGCATCAGAGTGTAGGGATATTTTTGTAGAGGCTTTGTAGGTACAAAAAAAAAGGCTTAGTTAGGCTCCAACCACAGAACAACGATAGCGCCACTCCGCATGCGCGCGGTAAAGACAGTAAAAAAATTTGGTTCCTTTTTGACTAGGTATACTATCCAATTTATGTAAGCGCTTATTTTGAATGCACATCATAAACACATTCGTTGCCATAGAGACGCTGTCACTGGTTTTTTGCATCTTACTCTCTCGCAATAATGTTACTATGTTTATCGCACTTAATCGCACTCAGTTGACGCTAGTATTGTGGGTGCGGAAAGCCTGTTAGTTTTAGTAAATGATGACACTGATTTGTATTGAATGAAATAAAGAATTCGTCTCTAGATGCAGAGCAAGTCGCATGGACTTCAGAGCTCTGTGGCTCCAACGGACGCCGGACGATAAAATGTAGTCATTTACGGAATATAAAATCTTAACACATTTTATTGTCCGTCAGGGACATCCGTGTTGCACTGAACCAGCCCTTGTCGTTTTTAGGGCTCCGTACCTCAAAAAAAAAATCGAACCCTTATAAGGATACTTTGTTGTCCGTCTCTCTGTCTGTGAGACCATTTTTCTCACGAATGAGTAAAGGTATCAAATTGTAATTGATAGCAAATATGAAGGTACATGGACCCTTGAAGATGTGAATATCTTGTTAGGCGTCGTCGTTATTCAAATTTATTTTTAGAGTAACAAAGACCCATACATTACATAGAAGTTATACTGGATAGTTTTAAACTGTGGTTTTAACTCTGACATTAACACTCGGGCACGTTGATTTAAGCAATAAAGTAAATAAATAACCAAAGATTTTTGTCGAGTATCAACATATTCGTCAAAGATCGGTTATCGGTAACTTTTTAGAGAGGTATTTACTCGTATGATGGTAAACAATTTTTTCCTAAACTCCTGCCTTTTCCTAGGCTGTCATATTATGTCTGAGTAATTTGCAGCTTAGTTTCTGTTTTTTTGTATTCCTTTCATCGAATTTTCTCTGCTCCATCATTTTATGTATTTCTATCTAGATCCTTAGTTTCGTAACTATAAGTAGAAGTCCAAACTATACGGAAATATAATATTTTTGAACGGTTTCACTAATTTCTTTAAACTTCGTAAATATCTCAAAAGGTCGTTGAAGCGCGCCTACAAAGTTTCTTTACTTTTTATAACTTGGTAAATAAATACGTAATTCAAGTACTTAACCTGACTTGTTGGATTACTTGAACGTTTTAAGTTCTTTTAATGACACTTGGTTATTTTATGACTAATATATTTTAAGTGGGATGACTAAAAAACTCTAGATTGTTAAGGCCATAGTATATTTATTTTATCCTATACTATTAAACGTGCAATATATGTGGTTTCTCGAAAACGGCTCTAATGATTTCGATGAAATTTACTAGACCCTACAGCGCCATCTGTCGGTGGGATTTGGTTAAAATTATACAGAGCAAAGCTGGGTCGCCCAGATACTTATTTCTTGAATCCATTCCCGTAAAAAAAATCTTGAAAAAGGTTTTTTAATCTAGATATTGTTACTTTAAAGTTTTATCACTGTTGTTTCATCGTTCTTCTAGTCCGCGCACTCCGCGCACGCCACGTTCACTTCCCTCCCCTCCTCACCGCTCATTAACCGCGCGGCGCCCGGCCGCCAGCGCGCGTATCCACAGAAATGTTTAGAATAGAAGCGGTAAAAATTTAAGTAATAAAAAAAAAAATACCCCTATCAAAAACCCGTGAAATTGATTCCACTCTTGATTCTGAACAAACTATTTTCTCAGTTTCGCGTATTCCGTTAACACGTTGTATAGTAAGAAACAAAAATGCGCTTATGAATCAATGTTTCTATCAAGTTGCTAATGTTTCGCTAAAATTATTTATTTTAGGCAATATTGATTACTAGCCTAGAAAAAAGTTTTGAACTTAAACCACAGAATAAGTAGTAGTCCTACAAGTACCTATCATACTGAACGGACAATTTCTACCTACATTGCAATACACCCCCGCGCGCACCCGCCCGCGCGATTCACGAGGTGCGCCGATGGGTCACTTGTACTGAATACGCAGGCCTACGCTTCTTTCAATTTCAAGTTTTGATAAGGTCTTGATTTTGCGATCGTTGTGCGTAGTGTGCTCTGAAGCACCATGTCAAAATTTGAAGAAACAAAAAGAAAATGTAGTTGTTTACGTAATAAGGAACATTTTTATACAAACTTCATTACAATTTTCATAAATTATCCATTTTTCGGGAACTCTATGGTAAATTGCTATAGAGATCAACTGTAAAAATGTTCAGTACGAGTATCACATGTGATATTAATAGTCTACACAGGTTAAACTCAAGCCAAGAATCAGATGTAGGTTTGTGTAGTTCGGGACTTGGCTCTACAATTTGTCTTTTGTTTCATCCTTCAGTCTACATTTTGTTATTCTAATCTGTTTGCCTAATCTGCTATTAATAACTGCTACTGATACTAGTTACTAACCGTTATGGCCGTCATTTATTAGGCTGAGGTTTGCTGAAATATTCTCAGATTATGGGCTAATGTAAACGAGGCGGGGTTCTATTATAATATTATAATAGAACTTAACAAATGTACCTAATTAATCATCTCTCAACATTTTTCGTATCTATTTTTCGTTTGTTTTAGTATTAAATTGTACTTAAATTAAAAATTGCTTTTACTGAAATTTTATAAAAATGGTTTATGATTCTGAAAAAATACTTGTAAGGTGGTTAGAAAAGAAATTAAATATGTGTTGTCTAGAGAAAATCTTAAGTTTCATCAGGGGCGCGTTTCAAATCGGGTAGAAATTACCCTGACAGCAGGATAGCTTTATATGACGTCCATATGTATGGTCGAGACAGACTGCTGTCAAAGGGTGAATTACCCGTTTTGGAACTCAGCTCAGAATAAGTCTCGAAACCTCGAATGAATGTGAGTAATGACGAAATCTGCGGTAGTTGAGTAATTGCTCAACAATTTAAAAAAATGTTTCTTAAAGTGATAAGTGTTTCTAAGATGAATAAAATGACTGTAACTAAATTATTGCCAGAACAATCCGTGGAGTTAATAGAAGCGGTCAGTTCTATCAGGTTAAGCCGGTAGAAATAATTGGCCTGGAGTCGAGATCGCATTACGGCGAGACGTAGCATCTGATAGTTTTATTACTAGTAACTGGAAATAGACGGTAACTGATACCTTCTCACTAGGGAACCTATTGTATTTGATTAGTGTTAGTTCTTGAAATTCCCATTCCCTTGAGTGTCTATTAGTAATCTTATTACATTTTTGTCTCATTGCAATCTACACCCTGGATACTACATACATCGAGCGCGAATTTGAAATTCGAATTTGGAAGGTCGCATAGTAGTGTAAGCAACGAAGCAGTTGACCCCAACATAAATTCCTCCGGCAGATTTTATTTGACAGGATGATAAAGTATCATGAATTAAACGCAAATTCAAAAAATCCAAAAAAAAATTATCAAAATTTTTTTTTCATAAGTTTTTTGTAATTTTTGTATGGAAAAATTAAGAGTACCTTTTTTTTGGATTTTTCTATTGAAGGTTTGTCTCATATATTGTAATACCCTAGCAAAGTTTCATCGACTGAGGATTTAATGCGGGGGTCTTCATACAACGATCCGCTTCGTTACCTAGACTATAGACACGCATATTCAGCACAAAAGACTCTCAGAAGGACCACGAGAATCTCGCGGGCGGGAGTGCGTGGTAGATTGCAAGGGGGGCGAAGAGTGTCCTTTTACTTTATTCTGTGCTTTAGAGCTAACCAGAACGTTAGGCTTTGTGAAATTAGTGGCCAACTTTTCTGTTAACATAGGCCGAAATACGAAAAACAGCTAATGCAGTTTCTATGGGAAGTTCAATTTAATTTTATTTAAATCTGTTTAATATATCTGGCAGAGTTTATAATTTATAAGACTACACTAACCGGATGGGCTTATTGGCAGACAGTGAGTTCAGTCTTATATAAAATTTACTAATGCGACCCGAACATTTAAAATTTGTTTTTCATATATGTAAAAAATTATTAAGTTTCATGAAAAACAATACTAGGAAAATTCCTGTATCAAGACACCAAGGGCACGAAAATACGAGTAAACTCATCCATCATTTGAATTTCGTCCCAACTGGGAATCGAACTTTGGAAGCTCGGAATATTATGAGCAGACTGTACAAACCTAAACAGTAGATTCAGACCATGAAACTGAACAACTTCTAATGAACATTATTGAACATACGTCGATATATGTAAAAAAATGGCTTGCCATACATAATGCTTTTTCACGTAATGCTATTTCTAAGAGAAGTGGATTTTTTACATATTTCGGCCTTTATTTTTATTGTGGCAACTAGTACGCTCATGTTCGCTGTGCCCTTGCAGGGCGTCACTTGTACCTATTTTATATTTTTAACATCTTTTTTAACTGTTAATCAATTTAACGTTATTAATTATGCATTAAATAAATATAAAATACGTTAATAAAGAAAAAAATTATAGTTTTGTAATCTGAATCTACCGTTTAAGCGTGTATACATATTTGAACATTCATTTTCTAAGCATATTTGATTTTCTACCTGGATAATCCTTCGTTGGCGTTTAGTCGGAGGATTTAAAGCTTTGTAACTTTTTCAATTTACTAGTTTAGCTACTATGTTGTGGTCTGAAAGTCCTCTTATAAAGTTTATTTAGCCGTTGGGGATGAACATTAAGGTACAAGTGAAGGGCTGATGAAACGTATCCCATTCCGGCCGTAGCTTGTTCGTTAAAAGTTTTGGCGGTTATTTGAAGCTCAATTAGAAATTTTCGACAATCCATAACTTGATGCCGATGTTTCCTGTTTGTTTAATTCTACAAGCTGGATTATTAAAAACTATGTTATAAGTTTTTTTTTAGTTTTGAGCTAATATTTTGTTACCTACTTCAATTACGAAGCATTAGCAGGACTTTCTGCGTTAGTTGGAGGTGGTCTTTTTGGTTTCAGGCATCTACCGTTTCTTGCAAGGAAATTACATACTAATTAGCTATACTAATGGCCTTGACGTTTTTCGCGTACGTTTTTTAGGTGTCGATGGGTGGTACGCTGATCACTGTTGGTAATTTATTTTTTGAGATTGCAGCGCCATCCAGCTGAACTTATCAAAGGTCTTATAAAACGCCCTTTTATTTGTATCGTATTTCAACATTACTGTAAAAAAATTGTCTCTGAGAAATTATATGACTTAGAATTAATAAATGTACCACAGTACTTCCGTTAAGAATATTTACTTTTTAGGATTAAAATGGTGTCAAAGAATTACGTATATCGGATCCTTTAGACTAAAACGAGATTTTTTAGAGTATCCTTGATTTTTGTTAAACGTTACTGCAATGTTTGTTTACACTAGTAATTTTATTTATTTAAGGTCTCTTAGCTAGCTTAGTTAGCATCTCTCTGCTTGCATTCTGATTAAAACATTTGCCAACTTAAAAACGCGTACTGCTACAAAATCCCCCTTTCCCAAGTCTCAACCAGGAGCTCATAACTTCTCAGAGCGAACTATTCAATCTTCTATTGTGGCTCAGTAGGTCGATACATTTTGATTCAGGACGATCGGCGACGCTGAATGCTCAGCGTTGGTCCACAATGATGCCAATCACGCGAGGGAATGAGTTTGCTGTTGAGCGTTCCTTTCATGTTTATGATTTCCTTGTATACGGCGTGAATTTTCATTGGTTTTGCTTCCGCTCAGCTCAAAATTTTTGTTTCGACTGCATACATAGTAAAGTGTTAACGTGATCGACTCATTTTGTATGGGAAGGCGAAGAAAATTTTTCAAGTAGAAATTATTTTTCTCCTGAAAGTTGCTTGTTTTTATAAGTAGAATCACTGATATTTGGGAGCAAAACCAATAAAAACTTACGTTTTCAATATTAGTTAAGTACCTGTTCAGTATAATAGCATTTTACAATCATAACATCGCAAAAAAGTCCAAAACGTTCCCTACGTCGCCTTTTACGAAACCCAAAGGAACCATATGGATTCCCATAAAACTTCTTGCAGAGATTTTTTTTTTCAATTTCGTGAGCCATCAAGAGACAGAGTCGTCAAAAAACTCAATTACAAATAACGTTTAAACGATCGCGGGTAACGGTGCGAGGCGCCGACTGCAATCAACAATAAATAAACGGGAATCGTAAAAGATACGAGCCCATCAACTGGCCACGCTTTTATGTCCAGTTAAACTGAAACTGTTTTATAAAACTGTAAATTAAAACAGAAAATCATCTTAGTGTTACCGTACCAACTTGCCCTCCGAAGCACGGAATAATCTTACTTTTCGAACAATGTAGCTAGTCTTTATTCAGAACGTCATAACCGCGTAAGAGAAAAAATGGCTCTACATAAAAAAATATAAAATCTACAAAAAAAACATTTAAATATTATCAAAATATTATAAAAGGAAACAGTGTATGTCTGACTAATCTATCGACGCTTGCCTTAAACCACTGAACGGATTAGGCTTAAGTTTGGTACACAGATAGTTTTGGCTAGGAACTGATTTTTGAAAATTCAAACCCATCTTTGAAAATTCAAACCCTAAAAAGTTAAGACGAGGCTTCTAAATTTGTATGTAGAAACATCTATTTTTACAATCAAACCGAATCCCAGGCGAACGAAGTCGCGGGCACCAGCTAGTCATCTGTAATTGATGTTTCTGAATTAAATGCTTTGTGATATTGCGTATTTTTTCTTCCACATTATATAAAACGCAACTACAAAACGTCTGTTAATTACGAGTTTTACGAAATTCCAATTAATTTGAACAAAACTAGATAGACTTGAGCTTACGTTAATTGACTAATGAATCAAAATGAAGCAATTAAAAGTTTTATAGCATTGTTATTGACAGTTACACAATGTTTCAACAAAACATTGAATAAAACATTATCTCTGAAAGAGATCCGGTAATTTTCCATATATGTCTGCAAAATTTAATTTAGTTATTAAAACAGTAACGGCTCTAGCTTTGGTTTGTAGCTAATACTAGAGCTATTACTTTTCTTATTAACAATAGTCTTGATGTTAACCTCAATCTAGCCTTTAGGACAAAGATGATGTCGAGAAGCCTATTCACTCGCGATTTGAACAAATTATGATGTTATATAATTCTCTGCCTGCGTCTGTGTTCCCGAGCTCTTACAACCCGAATCTATTTAAGTCGCGAGTGAAAAGGCTTCTTCTGGGCAAGCTCGTTCCATCGTCGACCTCATCTCTGTCCTCAAGGCTAGATCTAGGTCAAGAGTAAGCCCATACATAGTAAAAAAAAATGTACATGGGAGTAGACGAATTAGTTTAAAATTGTCACTACGACTAAATATGATGTGTATCCTCTACTCTCATCTACTCTTTCATACTCGCTCGTCGGTTTAGGGTACTATTGACCTGGCCTTTCGCCGCGTCCTTCCCCTTCCCACATTTCCATTCACTCTCGCCTGATAGATCTCTTTCGTCAATCTTCGTTGAGGCATTTGCAGATCAGAGGTGCTGCCACTTTAAGAAATAATTTTATGGCGTCACAAATATACAGGGTGTTAATTTTATTGCGTGCCATAGCTCGGGGGCGGGTTCAGTATCAGTAACTGAACGACTTTCCCAAAGATACATAGGTCGATAAAGGACAAAAAATTTGAACTCCCCATATTGTACAATTGTGTTGGTCACTTAGTATGGCAAGTCCAAAATTATTTTAGTTTTTCGACCTATGTTCCTTGGGAAAAGTTGTTCAACTACGGATGCTGAACCCGCCCCTGAGCAATCAAATTAACACTCTGTATAACAAGAATTTTTTTTTATTAGTATTATTCATTTCGTGACAATATGAGGTACCTAGTTCTATATTTTATAACCCATCATATCATAGCTTAATTTATACCTTAATTCATCCTCTCTACATGGCCAAACCATCTGAGCATTTTTTTTTTTTCAATTTTAGTCACTACATTAATTGCTACATCAGTTTATCCAACAGTTGCAAGTATTCAAAGTACAAATGTATGCTAAAAAAAACCTTACGAGTTGTACGTAGCCAGCTCTAAAACAACACGCTCTCGTGTGGAGTTTTTATATGCAAATGATTGGCCGTTGTTCACGATGATTCAAAACGACGCACATTCGCGTCCTATGCAAATTTCGCTCCGCGCCCTACAAAAACAGAGTATACTTCCTCTGAATAAACTTCACTGGAGTATATTTATCGAAGCGCTCGTGGCCAAGTGGTGATTCCTCTTTGTTTACAGTACATATTCATATGGATCTTACTCGTTTTCCTTTCAGGTTCAGAAGAGCCAGTCGTGCTATTACCACAGTTAGCTATTGCGTTGTGGATTTAGATGGTATGCTCTGAACATGACATTTAACAGAGCCGTCCTCTATGGTACCCATACGAATAAATGAGGTGGTCCCGTTCTAAGCCGGGCACTATACGGTAGTGGTCCTTTTCTTACCTGGATATGGTCGCCTTTGTATGACGATACCCACAATAGGGTGCATTTCGACCAGTGCTGTGCGATGCTAAGCTGTGCGCTGGGAAATTCCAACCAAAATGATGGCTCCATTTGACAGCACATTTGACAAGCTAGGGAAAAGGCGCAGTCCTAATAGTTGAAATTTTCCCAGCTCCATACTTAGCTACCTCGCACAGAACTTAAGAGGATATGTGAAAAGATTATGAATTATTTGACAGTGGGCGCAGTCTTTTCGCGTGAAAAAAAAGGGATAAAGTAATTACATCTGCAACACATTAGATTGCGACAGATATACTCTGTGTGTTACCAAAACTAAATGACGTAAGCGCCCGATATAAAATATGGACTTTTTTTAAAAACTAAGTAATATAATAAAATTTTAGGTTGGGTTGGATATGATAGCATCTACGAATACCTTTTTTGTATACTTAATCACTACTTAAAACCTCAGATTCCACAAAAAAGGAAGGAATGAAAATTGAAGAGGTTACTTTGGATTTTTATTTTGTCAGAAGAGGAAATGTTATAACACACACAATATAACAGTAACTTTTGTCATTTACTAGCTGTTTCCCGCTACTTCGTTCGCCTTTAACATTTTCCCTGTGGAAATGAGAGGTTTTCCTGCTGTAAAAAGTAACCTGTTACTCAATGGGTGATTTTTTTTAAATCGATGTAATGATTTCAGAATTAAACTATTTCCCACGGTAAGAAGAAGTGTAAGAAAAGTTCAGTAGATTTCTTCTTAGGCTTACAAATTTTGCAATCTGATAAAAAGATACTTATTTTTCTTAAATGGATGGTAATAGTTTAGCCAGGTTTTAAAAACTTGATCATTACAAATTTGTGATGTTGGCCATAAAAATCCTGCGCCGAAAATGCGTCCAAATCCAGCACCCGATAAATAATCCTCTCTTAAATAAATAAAAATGATAAACGACCGGACGACACTTCGATTTTATTATAATATCCACCCGAACGACGTATTTCACGTTTAATAGACGCCGTTGATGTTTCGAAAAACGCAAAATTGCAGGTGAAAGTGCAAATAAATTGGTGAAGTATGGAACTATACATCGTATTGGGAATGGTTGTGCTGATTTACACCTTGGCGACGCTGATGATGAACAGTGATTGCTGTAAGGAGAGCCAGGGATGTAACTGCGAGGATTGTCGCAACATGATGTATGAAGTGCGCGTGCGAAGTGATAACCCCGGCACTCCATTGCTCTCAGTGTCTTCGCGAATTGATGTCGACCCGTAAACTGCTGGCGAATTATACTCGCCTAGTACTATCGGTTCATAAATTCCAAGATACTCTATAGTGCCAAATTTTTGAAGTGAAAATATCCCAGTGCCAAAAAGTTATAATCTTCACTTTTATGTTAATCTATAAGTAAGTACGAGTTTTGTACGTACATGTTTCTGAAGTAACCATCAGTAATATCCAGGATTCTACTGAAAATCTTCTGATCAAAATCAAATTAAAATGTGCGTAAATAGACTTAATATTAGTGAAAGCAAGTTTAAAAAGCTTCTTTCCAATATGATTCATTAGTGCGCGTGTGGCGAAGTCAAAATAGAACAAAATTTCCTAGTACTTCCTAATCACCTAGTAACTCGTGGTGATAAAAGTGACGTGTTGCAATGTAAGAAAGATGGTGGTGAGGTGATCGTGCGGGCATGGACCCGCTCGCGCGTCTGATGGAAGGCGCGCCGCTTCCCGGCGTGCTCGGCGCGACCAGGGACGCGCGACCACGTGGCGCGCTCGTGCACGCGAGCCTAGCTGCGGCGCCATCTTTAGGGGATAAGAAGGGCAGACATTTGACTGGGACTTTCTGTCTGACCGGTGACACTATGGAGGGGATCATACAGTGCCTCGTCTTCCTCAAAGCTTTTTCGGTAAGTTTTTACTGCATTACAACTTATTCATTGGCAGGGCGCTGTGGATGATCCTCAGAATATTGAAAGAATAGCTATATCGAAAGAACATTTTTAAAATGAAATATAAAAGAAGGGAATTTAACATGTCCGGTTGTTTTGTTGGTTATTTTTTAAAGCCGTTAATTTTCTTTAAATTGTACTTTACCTTCAGTGCTTCTTCTTCTTCTATTTTCTTTCTTTTTCTGATATTTATTTCTACATAATAAATATCAGAAAATCTCGAGCCGAGTTTCAAAGTAGCTGCGATCTTATATCACCTGTTCAACGTTCTCTCAAACTCTCTACATTATGATGTTGCTAAATTTTCAAGAGGAGATCACAAACGGATTAAAAGTGTCCCGACTTCGAGAATACTTGAGATAACGTCGAAACAACTTAGTTGAGGGATTACGACAAGAAAACTTAAAAATAGAAATATAAACTTTTGACTAGGTTAAAGATATGCCGAATACAATCAATTTGCTCGGAAAAACGTCAGGTGAAAATAGAAAATTTGCGTGGGTGTATTTTTCAATGTAATAGTTGAAATTTCAGTAAGTTACTGTGCTAGATTTTTTGATACCGACACACCCTTGACCAGATTTTATTATTTGTTGTTATTCTATAGCTTATGCACTATAAACATACCAATTTTAACGTTTGTAAGTGTTCCCGTTTTTAAGATAGAGCTAAAACAAAAATTGCATAAAAAACAGGTCTTTAGTATGAGAGCCCCCCTTAATTTATGACTTTTTTATTTTTTGTATTTGCTGCTATAGCGACAATAGAAATCTGTGAAAATTTTAAATGTCTAGCTATTACTGTTCATGAGATACTGCTCAAACAATTTTTTTTAAACAACTGACTTTGGTGGCATCTTATTCCTTTGTTTTTAAATATTTTTTAAAACAAAAAATACAATATTCATCTACTCATTAAGCTCTAAACAATGATACCCCATTCGATTGGGTGGGTTAAACTTTTTTTTACGCTCCCACCTTTAGCTGTTTGGTAGCCCCCCTTAATTTTTAACTTTTTTTAATTTTTATTTTTTGTTGTTGCAGCGGCAACAGATATACACAATTTGTCAAAATTTCAAACTACCTATTACGGTTCATGAGATACAGCCCGCTGATAGACGGACACAGACATCGGAGGCATATCAATAGGTTCCCGTTTTTCATCCTTTGGTTACGGAACCCTAAAAATATGTGTTTTATTCTTTCATTACATTAAAACGTTGTTCGATACACGTGCTTAAGAGTAAATCCTGACTCGTGTCTCGTAGAAACCGAGCTTAACTATTTACTTCTTTTCCGCACTCGTATCGAAAATAACCGGTTATACCTTTGTTATTTGAAAATCAATTATTATCATAAAAACAATATCTTTAATTATCTTTCTACCATTGAAGTACCAAGAGCTTAGGAGTACAGAAGAGCTTAGTCAGTTATTAATGGGAGGAGAAATAACGCGCGGAGTTCAGAGCGTACTCTTAGATATTGTATTTAATTATCTCCGCCAGAGAAGGGTCTTAAGCGTGTCAGTTAACCTAGATAAGCGTTTTGTATCTGATAGGTAAGGATTTCTGGGAAACCCACACGGAGGTTACTTGAAAACAGATTATAATCGTTATTTACAAAGTAGAAAATCGCAAAATTTCACAACCACAGGCAGGATTCGAACCTGCGTCTTCTGCGTAAGTACCGCAGACGCTTTACCAACTAGGCTACTGTGGTCCTGCCCGATGTTGTGAAATTTAGCGACCTCTATACGCATTCCAACGTTGCGTTTGTGCTGCCACCTAGCAAGCATTTTTGCTGTACTAGCTCAACTAGTCCATCATTGCAGATAGAGTCCATCATTGGTAAAGCGTCTGCGGTACTTACGCAGAAGACGCAGGTTCGAATCCTGCCTGTGGTTGTGAAATTTTGCGATTTTCTACTTTGTAGATTTATCCGAACACTGGAAGTGTTAAAATAAAAATCATTTTCAATTATACGTAGTGTTACCAATTTTCAACTCGAAATCTATCTGCAATGATGGACTAGTTGAGCTAGTACAGCAAAAATGCTTGCTAGGTGGCAGCACAAACGCAACGTTGGAATGCGTATAGAGGTCGCTAAATTTCACAACATCGGGCAGGACCACAGTAGCCTAGTTGGTAAAGCGTCTGCGGTACTTACGCAGAAGACGCAGGTTCGAATCCTGCCTGTGGTTGTGAAATTTTGTGATTTTCTACTTTGTAGATTTATCCGAACACTGGAAGTGTTAAAATAAAAATCATTTTCAATAATCGTTATTGTTATTGTCATGTTGGTATTCTAAATTAATCCAATTAGATTATTTTCTTGTTTTGGAGAACAGACGGTCATTCCGCGGCCATTTGTTTAACGGCTATTAAGATGTCGTGAGTGTTTCTAAAGAACACGAGTAAGAATTTCTTTAAATTTCATAATTAAAAGACGTCTCGACATCTTTTATAATGCGCACAGCTAAAGAGTGGAATTCTCTGCCTGCGTCTGTGTTCCCGAGTTCATATAACCCGAATCTATTCAAGTCGCGAGTGAATAGGCTTTTACTGGGCAAGCTCGTTCCATCGTCGACCTCATCTCTGTCATCAAGACTAGATCGAGGTCAAGAGTAAGCCCATTGACGATAAAAAAAAAAAAAAAAAAACAAGGTTTTTACTTCATTAATAAATAGTTGATTATTATTGTCAATGGGTCTACTCTTGACCTCGATCTAGTCTTAAATATGGGGTCGACGATGGAACGAGCTTGCCCAGAAGTAGCGTATTCACTCGCGACTTAGGCAGAGAATTCCACTATTTAGCCGTGCGCATTATAAAAAATGTTACAAAGCGCTTTGTGCAAAGTTTGAGTGATATCCTGCGGTGCTTCTGGGCTCCCGATGGTAGCATTGATAATTTCTCAAATTTTCTTCGCGTATTTAATTTCGTATTAATTTCCACTTCACGATTAACCCTTATAAAAGCTAGAGAAATAACACACCTGGAACATTACTGCCCTCTGTAGGAGCCATTACATTGTAATAAAATTTGCAACACACCAGGCGCAGGGAATGTTAAAGAGGCAGAAAATAAAGGAAAATGGGCTGGACATTAAAACGTGTGGAGAGTCCTCGGGCTAAAGAGCGCGGAACGGCACCGCAAGTGAGGCGCGAACTCGTAATCAAGTTAACCTTTTTATAGCTATGCCAGCCTAGTACGTACTCGCCGAAAATGGTTTCTAGAATGTTTTGTAACACCAACAATTGTCACGAGGACAATAAATATGGTACCAAATAGAAAATCTCACTGTAGGAAATCGTAGCTCGAGTTGTAATGTAGATAACCACCGTCACAAAACCTAACTTTAAGAGTTATTTGAGTCGTCAAAGGCCTTATAAACGATTTATTACGTAGATATATTAGCGGAACCAACACGGCTTAAGTTAACCCAGCACGGAAAAATCTTACTTTTTGAACAAACAAGTGAATCAATCAGTAATTTAAAAATGTATTTTAAAATTTCTTATCACGAATATTAATGCACATTCCTGTGCCCGCTTTAATGACACTCTTCCACACCTAATAGGTTGGCTGGAAGAGATCTCTTAAAGAGATAAGCTCGCCTTTGTAAACAATTTTCATTTAAAAACTGTATGTTATTTGTGTGCAATAAAGAATATATATCAAACTGCAATGTCCTACCCTAGCTCCTCCAAGGTCCTACCTGAACTCACGTAATAAACTGGTGTGTTTTGTTTGGTATTCCATTAATATTCGTCTGAGTGGTGCCGGCGAAGAAAAGTACCAACCCATTTCTACCCGTGGGTGTCACAAGAGGCGATTAAGGGCTTATGATCCGGAGGATGGGCAGCAGCATCTTTTTGTGTATTGTACCATCTTACATACTGCGGTCACCAACAACAGCGGCCGCCAGCCGCAACGCTTAGAAGCGTGGTGACTATGATAAATCCCCCCCCCCCCAAAGTACAACGCGCTTTTGATGGAGTTCTGGGGGAGCTCCCTGTCCTGCAGTGGATGTTAAGTTAAGGTAAAAAAAATAGAATAGAACTTTGTACGTCAGCATGACAAGTACTTATCTACCCATCGTTTCGTTTTACTGTCAGATACATACACAAATAATTTCATCTATTTCATCCGGACGTATCGCGTTATAAAGATTTGTTGGCTCAGCATTGTATTAGCGTAGTGCGCCATATTTTATCATTGCGCGTTTTGTTTGAAAAGAAAAATAGTCTGGCAATACAATTTCGTTCTTTTATTGGAATGAATTGCTTGAATATTGTTTTTAGGGTTCCGATACCAAAATGATAAAAAAAGGAACCCTTATGGTGCTACTTTGTCTGTCTGTCTGTCCGTCTGTCTGTCACACCTCTATATCTCAGTAACCACTCATGCTATCGACTTGAAATTTGGAACAGTTGTAGAATTTGGTTGCCCAACTTAATTGCACATGAAAGAAAAAAAAATATGATTATTACTGTAAAGGGGGCCACTTTCAAATACATTTAGGACAAATTCCATTCTTGCATTTAAAATAGTACCTGGGCGACCGAGCTTCGCTCTATAATAGCCGCCTCAATATTAAAATATAACCGGGTGAGCAAGCTATGCTACCCGTCAACTCAACAGATGGCGCTGTAGGTTTCTGTCTAAAACGCGGTATTTTGAAAAAAATGCTTAAAAACACGAATTTTCCCAGACATTAGACCTAGCTAGATCGATTTTTCGTCCCCGAAAACCCCTGTTTGGTAAATTTCATCGAAATCGTTAGAGCCGTTTTCGAGAAACCAATTACAAATATATTTACAAATATTGCTCGTTTAATAGTATAGGATTACGAGAAGAAAGAAGAAAGTTTGTTATTTTTAAACAAATTCTCCTCAAAAAGGATCACAATAAAATTCTGTTGTTAGTACATGTGTTAAAGATACAAATTATTTATTTTTAAAACCACCACAGCTTTTCCGTTTAATGCTGATTCGATAAAAAGTATATTTGGTAGAAATCAAATCACTCTTAGGGTTAGGTCCCCCCAATATTATTATTTATTATATTTGTAGGCATATTACTAGCAGCACCTTCTTAGTATCGCCGAGTGAGGTCTCCTTGCTTCAGGAATAGACTGGCAGCTAAGTATTTAGATAGCTGTCGATCTGATGAAGCGTCAAGGTGAAAGGACGTCACAACAAGTCATCTTGGTAGATGATGGTGACCGTGCTTTTGCGTTTGACTATTTATCACAATGATTCCTGAAATAATGATAAGTAAGACGTACAACGTTAGTGTAAACTGTAATAACTATCCAGGGTCAGACTGGGCCGGAAGAGTCCGGGTGGCTCACCACAAGCACGAAGCTCGGAACGTGACGTGACAATAATTGGATCCTGGTTGTTTATACCTGAACCCACAATAATCCTAGATGATTTTGATATTTATGGCCTCCTGCGCCGATATATTCATTCATCAGATATTTTAAAAGAATGACAGAAACCGTGTTATTTTACCGTCAAAAGGAAATATACTATGCAAATGACGCCACTTTTCCACAAATACCTCTACGGTGCTACGACGTAGCCCAACCGTAGCATCGCTACGGAAACGCTACGAGTGAAAAAGACTGCCGCCATTATCGCGTTCGTTTCTAACACAAATATTCATCGTTTTGAATATTGTAGCGACTCTTCTCACTCCTTGTTTCCTGGTACTTGAATAATTTAAAGCTTCTACACGCACAACAGGAAAACGCTTTAAACAGGAAGCAAAGAGAATAAAAATAAGTTGATTCTCTGTTATTAGGTACTGGATGGTTTTTATCACGTCTTTGGACAAAATCTCTACAGCGTGTAACGGGAAAGGGTGTGACTGCCAATGAAACTGAACAACTTTTCCCAAGGACATAGGTCATAGGTCATAAATTTTTGACCTCCCATATTAACTGCATAAACTGCTAGCGCTGTTTGTGTGGGAGGTCAAATTTGATTTTTCGTATTTCCTTGGCAAAAGTAGATCAATTGGGAATATGCATGATGTTTTTTTATTAAAAAAAAAATATCCTCATTCACGTAATAAACAGTTTCGTAAAACAATTTCTCGAATAACTATGAAATCAAAAAAGATATAAGCCATCGAAGAATTGTTTCTGTCTCTTTCTAGCAAAACGAAATTCAATAAGAAGTTTATATGGCCGTAGTGGCATGTGACGTCACATGCCATGTCGGATCTCTCTGTCTAATCGGCGCGTAATTAATAGTTTTAAATGCTTATATCAGACGTATTTCTTAGCCGATTTTAGTTTTCATTTCACTTTTTGTCATCTCTACTACGGTTTTTCATATTTTGTTAATAAATGCGACTAAAAACAATTATGCATATTCCCTATTTCATGGGTAAATTCACACCTTTGTCTTATCACATATTTTCGTTGCAAGTTGTATAATGCGACTAAGATTTGTTGGCAGGTGGATGCAATTGGAACTTACGCCACTGCCTAGGAATTCGACACTTTACAAGAAAAGTATATGACAGCAGCCTGTCATTGGTCTTTGTCGCTATATATTGGAATATTCAATTATGTCAAAACCAATAGTTAATGTCAGGGTCACCCAAAGTGAATAAAAGTCACTCTTGGTAATTTTTACTGGTCAATCTCTCCTTTTCCGTATTTTTCCTTTGACTTGAGTCTGGCAGGAATGGCTGTTGCCTCTTATAACATATTTTTTTAAAAGTGAAGTGAAAGTGAAGTGAAAATCATGTTGACAGAATTTGTGACAATGTAGTCGATTGTTATGAATTATCCCGGCGAATCGGCGATGGCTTGGGTAGACAGGCTCTTAATAAATTTCACTCTTGACTTAATAGGTTCGCGTTGAAATCGGTATTTCGGAAGTTTGTGTATAGATTAAATTAATGAATTAAACATATTTCTGAGGCGTTTGGACCAACACTTCGGAACTCTTTGAAATCTATTCAAGTTATTTAAATTAAGCTTGAATATTATACGAGTCTTAATCTTTTAATATATCGGTATGTAAGGTAGGCGGGGGAAATGAAGGGCTGTATTGTTCATGTGCGTTCGTTCGGTTAAATGAGTTTTCTTTGTTAAGATAATAATGAGAACGTACGTCTGTGGTATCAGGACGGATGCCGTCGGGATGTGTCAGTGGGGTGGCTTGAAGGTGGTGATGGAAACAGTAGAAACTCGTCACATGTTGTTAAGTATTTATTCAGTAGGACGTCCTTACAGAATGGGTTCTAAATCAAGTCTCTCTTAAATGTACGATGCGCGTTACAAGACAAATAATGCTTACTCTAATTTAACCTAGTTACTTACTTATTACGCATACTATGCACATACACTACATCTTCCCCGTTTTTGAGAAAAAAAAATAAGGATAGATACTCATACTTATTTTTTTTTTTTTTTTTTACAAACCCATATTAGACACTAAGTAACTATCTTAACTCAATCTTATTTTACATACTCATAATATCTTACTATTTATTTATCTATACATTTTTGTCCTATTTTTATGTACAATCACCTGTTTACCATTTATGTCTATTTTTACATTTGGCGGCAACTCTTCAATTACGTCATATGGACCTAAATACAAACTATCGAGCTTGTTGCCGGTTTCATTTTTCAATAACAATTTATCGCCGGGCTTGTAAACAATCGGATTCACACTTTTATCATAAGTTTGCTTTCTAGCAATTTTACTCTTAATCAAGTTATTTTTAGCATCATTTTGTGCTCTTTGCAACCTATACTTAAACTCTATTGGATAACTCTCATAATTATACATGGGATCTACTATATCGTTATCTATACTCAAGTTATGAGGTAACCTACATACTTGGCCAAACACTAGTTCAAATGGTGAATACTTGGTTTCTGTATGCACACAAGTATTGTATGAAAAGCTCCAATAGGGAAGCCAAGAACTCCACGAAGAAGGGTGGTTATTCGTCTGGATTCGTAAGTATGCTCCGAGTACCTTATGAGAATTCTCCAAAGATCCTATACTCTGATGATGGTAAGCAGTAGCAAATGTTTGCTCAATTTTTAATATTTTACAAAGTTCTGACATAGTACTTGATATGAACTCTGTGCCTCGATCAGTAGCGATCTCTTTCGGGATTCCATATCTCAAGATAAAATTTTCGGCAAAAGATCTTGCAACTTCTTCCGTTGTCTTAGATCTCAACGGGTACGCTTCGGTGTACTTTGACAATTCGCATTGTAATGTGAGAATATAGCAGTAACCATTGTCGTCTCTATCAAGAGGTCCTACTAGATCTAAAAATACTTTCTCAAACGCAGTTGAAGCCGTTGTTGTTATATTCATTTGCTCCTTAGTAATGCTAGTGTACTTTTGTTTTTGACACTTTTCGCATTTTTTTACGTAACTAGAAATATCTTTTTCCATTGATGGCCAATAATAAAACTTTTTAATATTATTTAACATACGTTTAATTCCTACATGACCACTACTTGGTAATAAATGAAAATCATTCATGATTACTCGCTTCGCATGTTCTTCGTCTATTCTTTGTACGTCACGTACAATACAAATTCTGGGTCCTTCCCATTTACTACTCTTCATATATTTCGCTAACCACTCAATAAACTCTTTGTTTGACTTATTTTTCAAAATAACAATTTCACTTATTTGTTTAATCTTACATAATTCTGCCAGTTCTTTCAACAACTCAACTCGCGATGAAGCTGATAAAGAATTATGGCTTATGCAGAGATTTGACTTTTCTTCTAAATAAATAACCCTACTATTCTTAGATACACATAACTTTTGTCTCCTCTGATTTAGTAGTCTACTTAACTTAAAATCTGTCATTATTATTAATTCTACATCCTTATCCTGTTTTTTGAGTACTTCCA
Source organism: Athrips mouffetella (assembly GCA_947532105.1). Classification (NCBI taxonomy): domain Eukaryota; kingdom Metazoa; phylum Arthropoda; class Insecta; order Lepidoptera; family Gelechiidae; genus Athrips; species Athrips mouffetella. The sequence continues at coordinate 29,234,231 of OX383968.1, read as the reverse complement.
CTACTTTAGGTTGATCAGACCTGCAGCAAATGGAATCCTCACCTTTGAGATCCAACGCTACCTGCGCATCTCTCATTCGTCTCGTCTGGGCTCTCGTCATCACACATACTGATTTCTCTGCCATACTTTTCAACTCGTTAGATGTCAAAACAATCCTAGATAATGCATCGGCCGTCACATTATCTTTCCCTTTCACGTATTCCACATCGAAATCATACTCTTCCAAACTTAATCTAAACTTAGTTAATCTACTGCTAGGATTAGTCATGTTAAATAAATAAAGCAAAGGTTTATGATCTGTGCGAATCACAAACTTTCTGCCATATAGATAAGGTCTAAAGTACTGAATCGACCAAACAATCGCTAGCAACTCTTTTTCTATAATCGGGTAATTTAGTTCTCCTTTATTTAATGCTCTACTCGCATAGGCAACTGGCCTTTCGTTCGAATTACATAACACGCTGCCAACCGCAAATCCAGAGCTGTCAGTTTGTAGAATAAATTTATTATTTTCTGACAAATCTGGGTAATCCAAGACTGGTGGTTGAGATAAGGCTGTTTTTAGGGTTGTAAATGCCTCTTGACATTCTTGGGTCCATCTGAATTCTACGCCTTTCTTTAATAATTTATTTAAAGGTGAAACTATTTTGGCAAAATTACGTATGAATTTACGATAATAGTTGGCAAATGCGACAAACCGTTTGACGTCATCCGCTGACTCAGGTATCGGATAGCGTTCGATTACTACGATTTTTTCTGGGTCGGGTAAAATGCCTTCTTTAGAAATTACATGACCTAGATACAATATTTGCCGTTTCAGAAACTCACATTTGCTCGGATTTAATTTTAAATTAACTTTTCGCAATCTTTGAAAAACAGACATTAAGTTTTTATTATGCTCTTCCAAGTTTCTTCCATACACAATCAAATCGTCTAAATAGATCAAACAAGCTTCGTAATTTAGTCCAGACATTGCTACTGTCATTAATCTACTGAAAGCTGACGGACTTATTTTCAGACCCATAGGGAGTCTACACATTTGGTATTGTCCCTTGTCAGTAGTAAACGACGTATACTTCCTACTATCCTCGTTAAGGTTACATTGGTAATATCCTTGACTTAGATCACAATGACTGAAGTACATTGCTCCAGATAAAGATTCTAATATCTCTGTTATATTAGGAAGGGGGAACTTATCGTCCTTCAACTTCTCGTTTAATTGCCTGTAGTCTATGACCACTCGCCACTTGCGGGCACCACTGCGGTCAGACTTCTTAGGTACTAACAGCAAAGGACTCGACCATTCGCTAGTACAGGGTTCTATGATTTTATTTTCTAACATTTCTTGAACTTGCCTGTTAAGTTCATCTTTTTGCGAAAATGGGATCCTATACTGCTTCCTATAAACAGGAGTCGCGTTGTCTTTTATTTTAATGGACTGCTCGTACACGTTGGTAACTGTGAGCTTATCTCCTGGTAAATGGAATATGTCTGGATATTTAGCACATATCTGCTCAATCGACAATTGTTCTTCCCCATTTAAGTAAGAACCTAAGTTTAAGTGCTTAAATAACTCTTTTACCCTATCTACAGACACATCCGGTCGATTAAAGTTACAATACTCATACCGATCCAAACGATCAATCTCCAAATCCTTCAAATCTACACACACTTCCACATCCGTAGTGTTCATAATTGTCACTGGTATCCTTCCATTTTTAGGGGTTGTTACTATGCTAGCAACAAACACACCCTTTTTCAGCTCTTTAGAGAGCACGACACAATCATAGTTATATCGCGTTGGAATGTACTTGATGACCTCGCAACGCGGTGCAATCGTCAAAGAGTAACTCGATAATTGTATAGGTATAAATACCTTCTCTCGCTTTCCTCTCAGAGACAAAGTATCTCTTTCAAAATCTATTACGCCATTATATCCTTTCAGAAAATCTTGTCCTAAAATTCCTACGGTAAAACAAGGAATGTCAGTAAACACGTAAAACTTGTGCTGAAAACTTTGATAATTGTATTTTAAATTTAAATAAATAAAACCAACAGAAGTTAAGCTACCTCCTACTCCGTTGATTTTCAAGTTACACTTCTGTATTTCACCTAACAAATTTAAATCTTTTAAAACTTCGTACTTTACTACCGATAATGACGCACCTGTATCTACTAACCAATCTAAACTAACACTATTAATACTTAAGTTTACCCAATTAACATTATCGCATACCATAACTTGATTAGGGACGAAAAAACTTACTGCTTTCATAGTCATTATCAATGCCTTGTCTACGTACCGGTGACGTATTACGATCACTTTCGTTAGAACCCACAAAGTGATTCATATTATTACCGTTCGTTGAACGACGGGCACGAGGGGCAGACCTGTAGGCATTATAGTTGCTATGTCCGCGAGACTGCTGACGCGGACTCTCAAAACCACGTCGATAGTTCGTATCACGTCCACTGCTATGCGTATGAGTTGCGCGTGGCTGTGACCTAGTTTGAGAAAAGTACGTTTTCGACTCAAAATTTCCACGATTTTGCCCAACACGTGTAGTACCACGACCACCACGTGAATTATAAGCAAAACCACGGTAACTTCCACGATGAGTTCCACGCTGACCTTTGTTATGGGAATAAGAAAAAGCTTGGTTCGAGGTGGACGAAGTGGCTTCCTCTTCGGCTACTTGTATCGCCTCTCGTAACGTAGTCAGACCTCTAGCTGATATGATCGTACTTAACCTCTGACTACGGAGACCTTCAGCAAACCGTTTAACAGCGTTCTTCTCGTTCAGTGGGCGCAAATAAGAATAGGCGGTATCGTCGTTACCTGCCTGAGAGATAGTGAGATCGACGAACAACTTCTCTATCTCTTCTCCAAAATCTCTAATCGATCTATCGCCTTGCCTGGCGGTTTGTAATTGAGATTGCAGCGCAGTGTCAGATTTCACTGTTAATAAGTGCAATTTCATGTCAAAAATTAAATCTTGGATGGAATCGTATTTGGTTTTTAAACGCATTTTAGCACCAGAATCCAATCGAGTCTTAAGCACAAAATTAATCAAACTTTTGCTATCGCTTTTGTCTATCATCGAGTCGTATAACTCTATTGCCTCTATTAATTCTAAAGTTACAGATTCTTTACCGTTCATTTTTGGCAATAAACTCACTGCCGTTTTGAGGCAAAACTTCTCAGAAATCGGTTCAGGAGCCATGTTGTGTTTTTGTGGCCGACACGGTAAGCTTAAAATACTCTGATAAATTTCCTCTATTTCACCACATAAAGCAATAGTATCATAAGAAATATCTACTGGAATATCTAAAGTTACATAGCTAATATACGAACACCCTGACTAAACATAATCAATTAAATCTACTTACATAATACACCGACTTTACTTCGCTAATTAGGTCATCACTACGCGGGGCGGGCGGGGCACACGGTGAAAAACGCTCGGTGCATCGGGCGCTGCGCTGGCGCTGGCGATACGTAGGCGGGGGGTGACTCGTTGGCTGTCATCTACTTGCTGAGTGGGCCGGGCATGGTCCCTGGACTCCCTGGAATACGGGCCGGGCATGGTCCCTGGCTCCCTCGTACGCTTCTTCCTTGAACGATGACATTTCTTCTTTCTTCATGAAATAATTTTCTTCGTTCTTCAACAATGTTGCTTCCAAATACTTCTATAATTATTGCAGGCTTCTTTCTTGAGTTTTTTCATAAATTTCTTTTCCTTCTTCTGTAGTTTGTGTAGGTTTCAATCTTGATTTCTTCGTAGTTTTCTTCTGTCGTTAGTGGAGGCTTCTATCTTGTTTTTCTTCATTATTTTTCTTTCTTCAAAGTTCCATTGTAGCTCGAAAGGCAAGGGTCGCCATGTGGTATCAGGACGGATGCCGTCGGGATGTGTCAGTGGGGTGGCTTGAAGGTGGTGATGGAAACAGTAGAAACTCGTCACATGTTGTTAAGTATTTATTCAGTAGGACGTCCTTACAGAATGGGTTCTAAATCAAGTCTCTCTTAAATGTACGATGCGCGTTACAAGACAAATAATGCTTACTCTAATTTAACCTAGTTACTTACTTATTACGCATACTATGCACATACACTACACGTCATTCAGAAATTCTAAACCTTGTCAAAAGTTAATGTATTAAAACCACATAATAATATGAGTTTAATTTTACGTATCAAATAAAAAGTTATTCACTTTAAACAGTTAACAAATTAATTAATGATACATAAAAATTTCCTTATTGTTTAAGTTTTTGTTCACTCTTTAAGAGGCACATTTTATTGGAACTTTAAGTGCTTAGTTTTGATGCGGAATGCTACATTTTTTTTCTAAGACTTGTTTATTCACAAAAGTATTTTGAATGTTTAAACAAAGCGATCGGCTGATCGTCAATTAATCCAATTAGTGTGGAAAATATTTCTTGACAAGGATTTCTGTCATACCCGCTCAGCATGGCACGGCTGGCTTGACAAAAACCGACACCCGAAAGGTAACCCCCGTTGACCGCTCACAACTCAGTCGTTAGCTAGTCTATGACAGTGCTGGATATTGCAATCTCAAGAGGAGAGAAACCACAACTAGTGGTGACTCATGGAAAATGCCAACTTTTTCGTCATTTTATTTGTGATGGAATTCAATTGTTAAATTTATATCTCGTTGTAGAATTGTTATAGAGTGATGAGACGAGTGGCATTACAAAGCTGATCTCTATCCATCGGGGTATTAAACGTTCATCAGCAATTAATCGCAAGACCGGTAACTTCTGATGAACGTCGACTTTTAGTCATGGCGCCCATAAAAAGCCGTAACCGCGCCAGCGATGATACAAAAATTTACTCACTAAGAGCGCTTTCAAGAGAATGCGTAACGGCGCGTCGATTAAAGAAAACATTATCAAAATCGGTTTAGCCAATCCCATGGTGTATCCATTCGATTTTCAAATTCACCGCCGCCTACGCGCTACGCGTATTTACTAGTCTTTTATTTTTACACATATTACAGGGTTCCCTGTTCAAAAGTTACAGTCACGACGCGTTTGGCATCTGTCCTTTTTTATCAATGTCGTGCAATTGAGTTGTTGTATTTAGCTCTTAGGATAAGCTATGTGCTGTTATTTTGTAAAATAACATCACATATTTTTTAAGGCATATTTCATGTTTTTCTTTCACAAAGAAATATTATTTCTAGAAAATTCGACATTTTCGCACAGACGTGCTATGTTCCATATTATTATGTAGTAAGTGGCTACTATTTATGTGCTCCTGGTACCGTGTCTGTAACATTAGGGTCCGTTTGGGTCCATTTAGCTAACGGGTAGGCACAATATTCGGACATTTCCTTTGCAATGTACTACAATAATGTATTTGAGTGTATATGTTCGACGAGTAATGTTATGGTTGTGGAAATAAATGCTTCGGCCATATTATTTGATATTTGCTTCAAGAATTTTTTTCATGGTATGTAGCTGTTAATATCGATCTCACTTTCTGTGAAAATATAACTTGTGAAATCGATTGAAACTACGAAACTGAACAACTGTTCCCAAGGAACGTAAGTCAAAACACGAAAATTATCACTTTCTGTTTAGTGTATTATGTTTATTGAATAAAGGTTTTGTATATGTATCTAAATAAAATATATTTTGACACATAAACACTGGATCTGTATTGCATTTGTATAGGAAGTCGATTTTTCTTTACTTATCGACCTATGTTCCCTGAAGAAAGAAACTTCCGTATCATAGGATGTGTTGATTTCAAAAAACATTATAACGCATTTACTGATTTACTTAAATTCAATTCCTGTTGAACTAGCATAGAAAAGGGTCACTGTAATACCTAGTCTTCAACTTAGTTGGATACAAAGTTTTCCAATATAGAAATGGCTCAATATCGACTTACGTTTGACGAGACAGCATAAAACCGAATCAGAAGTAATGTTTCCCTCGTATACCGTTATTTTTATCGAATGTGCAGGGATTCAATCACGTTCTACGTATTACGCTATGAACATGCTATCCTGGCCATAGATGTCTGGAATAAGTTGTACGAGTTCGATACGATTTTAGGTGCCGTATACATTTACTATAGTTTGTGTCATTTAAAACGACCTGCGCATTACTGGCGTTTGACACAGCGCGGACCAATAGCGTAACGACTCAGACAAACTAAATTGCCTAATTCGCCTATTCTCGCGGCCTCGCGCCCTTTGACAATATCCCTTTTAAGACTTGACAAAAGTTATGTCAAAACTAGACTTTATGTTGGGGGGAAAGAACGTTGACGAGATGTGTGACAAAATCGCTAATGGAGATTAAGAGTGAGAGTAATATGAGACGTCGATAGCGCAGCGCAGCACTGATATATTCTTATCTTTTAGTTTTCGTCGGAAACGTAAGATGATTCTGTGCTTCGGAAGGCACGTTAATATAAGCCATGTCAGAAGGCTTTGGCGGCTCAACAACTCTGACACTAAGGTTTGTGAGGTCGGTCATCGATCTTACAATAATTAACTTGCAGGATATAATGGTGACTTATTCTGTGGCTTCGGGTTCGCTAACCTAACCTGTAGAGGTGTCACCTGCCGATGGCGACTCTACATTTAAGGCGAATATACTCCTCAAATTAGAAGCTACTCGATCGTCAATGCAAATATCGACCTTATTAACACTTAAATAGCGTTTATTTAAGAGTGCTCTTTAACGTGGCTGTTACGACCAAAGACGGAATTTTGGCAAAAATGAGTAAAAACTTACTTTTTCGAATGAAATATAACAGATAAAAAAAACCTATGTTGTATTTAAAGAATAAGGGTATTTAAAGAATAATTTATAAGTGTAAAAATATCTTTATCTTTATCTTTATTCTTTATTGTACACGAATACATTACAAAAACAAGCACAAGTGAGAACATATAACAATGGCGAGCTTAACTCAAAATTGAGTTACTATTAATAGATTGAGTTAATATTTCCAAATAATATAGCGCTTTAGGAACAGTAGGGAATTCATGTAAAAAATCGATGTACAGTAGTTATTTTGTTAAATATAGAATACAAAGACATAAAGAAAAAACGAATGTATCAAATGTAATCCTTGAACTGATGTTTCACATATTTTTTTTTTAAATTTCTTGACCAGCCATAAATAAGGAGTAGGTTAAATGCCCATTTGAGGGGTATATTCGCCTTAATTCCTACATCTATGGTCGTGGTACTCTGCCGCACAGACAAACGGCTTTAATCAAAGTTAGGTCTTTTCTGGAATGTTCGCAATCGTATAATATGAAAAGTTAAACGAATGTGGCTGTCTGCGACCAAGGAATGTTGCCAATTTGATCATTCGATATATGACTGAGAATTTGATCAAACTATTTTACTCTAAGTGAAATATTGAATTGAAAACATAGTAACAATATCAGAATTAATGCTAGGGTTCTTAATGTCACTTCATGACATATTTTTTTAAGTTATGTCGCTGCTCTTAGTAGTGAATTGACACTCAACCCACAAAACTCTCTTTTATTGTCTCGGGATAAGGTCGACGACCAACCTAAAGAGTTTATGCCTAGTTCGAAATTCGAAAATAAGTTCAAATTTGGTTTTGGCTACGAATCAAAAGTGGTAAACAACGAAATCGCAGGTGCAAAATATTACTAAATCTAGCTCTGTCTTTTTATAGTTTTGTTTAAAAAACTGACAGCATTAGAAAAATTGAGGATTAAATTAAGTGAAGGTTTCTGCAACCACGTCTCTCCACTTTCATTATTGTATAGTCAAATGTATCTCAGAGATTACCAGGGCGACATGATGTCGTGTAGATGCGTTATATCTTGTTGAACATCTCCATTGAACATAAATCTGGATTAATCCTGTTATTGTCTAACTAGAACTGAATTTACAGATATTGTAAAGGCTTTGGACAAAGGCCTTAATAGCTGGAGCAAAAGGATGAATGGTCGAGGGATAAAGATTTATTTCTATAGATAACGAACTTGGAATTCGTTTTGTATGTTTGTGTTCATCTAGTTTATCTTTTAACGAGATTTCGCAGCTTCTAAATTGAGGAATTATTCAACGAAAGAAATACAAATCATTCAGGTTTTCTTTATTTTCATCCCACAATACAAATAGGGGATTGGAGAGTAAGCCCATGAACCCTATGTACTTAATTGATTCCCCTGGGAACTTCCTTGTCTTCCCGCGTCCCCCGCTACCCTTCTCCCCTCTCGGGTATCTGTGAGATAAGTTGACGATGTTTGGGCGTACTTCCTTTCGTCCGCTTTCGGTTGTTTCTACATCCTGTCGACTCCTGATACCCTGATAACACGGTTTCTTATACAAGGTGTAAAGAATAAAAAATCCTATTTATATATTTTTTATTTATTTTTCCATATAAAATGCGATATCAGCTGGTTTCTTTCAGTTTCTATGTAAAGTTGAAACTTGCAATGTAAATTAACTTCCATCCATTTATTGAACAGGTGAATGACCAATCCGAAGAAGCCAATTATAATGTTTCAGGTCCCTGACATGGCCTAACTTTTACAACCAAGATGTATCGCCTGCGGCTCGGATAGCTTGGACAAAATGCTTTGTTTTATAGACTTGTCTCAAAACTAAACACATATTCAGACAAAATTTCTAAAACTCTAACGCAAATTAAGCCCAAGAAATCTTTGAGTATGCGTACGGTCAAAACTCAACATCGCTCTGAGACACTTGCTTGCCTCAACTCAAGACGCATCTAGTCCATATCTGAGTAAATAATAGGTTAGTGTGCATGCGTCGATCCCGAGCTGCCTTATATCCATACATACGTAACATACGCACATTGTTCTTGTTGTATACTTACGTTGAATATACGTATATACTTGGTTCACGAAAGTTGGTCTGTAATTGAGACGTGTCGCAGCCGGACTACCAATGAGATGTGATGACGTCACCGGCTTTTTATTGAGTTAGTATTCATGCCGGCAGACAAATTAGTTTTGTGTTGGAGAAAAGAAAAATTAAAGGTTCAAGGACTTTCATTTCCGTATAAAAGTGCTGTTGACGAGAAGAAGATAAAGTGAAGTAAAAAGCTATATGCGAATCAAATTTTGGGCAGTGAAAATTCTCCTAACAAATGTTTAACTAGTTAGCCATTTCGTATGGAAAAGGCATTATTTTCACAACTCTACTTGGCACACTCGTAGTAGCGTCTGCTCTTACTTTCCGATCACGAAATTTAAGCGTCATTAACAACTGAGTGATCTGCGTGCGTTCTTCTGATGGCACGTTAATAAGCCGTTGATCCTAGCTAATATATTCGATGTTCATTAAGCCATGTGAAAGACAAGTTGGGAGCACGAAAACTCTGACATGTTCCAATGTCAAGACTTTGTTCTCTCTCTACTACTTATTAGCGGATCTTCTGACGAATATACACCCTTATATTTTATCACCCCGAATGTGCTGTCAGCTGATGCAATTTGAATGGGAAGTCGATTTTTTTTTGTTTTTCGTCCTATGTTGCTTGGGTAACGTTGTTCAGTTTAATGGGCAGAACCACCTCTAAAAATATCCGGGCTGGTTAAAAAAATTACGCTAGCGAAATTACTGGCCCACGAGACACACCATCTTAGTTCTCGGGGTGTGTAACGTGCTTTGCTGTGTTATTAGTGTCAAATTATGCCACTAATAAGACAGCAGGCTCCATGGGCGGTGGTGACCACTTTCCATCAGGTGGCCCACCTGCTCGTTTGCTCACTTGTCACATAAAAAAAAATACGTCAGAAGCTCCGCTAAATTATAAGAAGTAGAGAACAAGTCTTGACATTCGGTCATGTCAGAGTTTTCAAGCTCGTTGTCTTTGACATACTCGTAGCTTAGGGAAAGAAGAAAGGGTGTTATGCCCATCGGACTGAACAACTTTCCCAATAAAATCGTCTTCGTATTTCGTTGTATGTATATAAAGTAGAAAATCTTACACAAAGTTTTTCACAATATGCAGGATTCGAACCTGCGTCTTCTCCGTCATTACCGAAGACTCTATAATCATCTAGTCTAGGCTATCGTGGTCCTGCCTGATGTTGTCAAATCTGCGACCTTTAGACGGATTCAACGTCTACGTGTATTATCCGAATCAGGACACACCAAGTGATAAAATAACATAAATTTTCGTTGCATGTCATTTTGAAAAAGTGGTTCAGTTTGATAGGCAGATTACCAGCCTACGAGGTATCTGCGTGACAAGATCCGCTAAACTGTAAGAAGCAGAGAACAAGTCTTGACAAGTTGTCTTTGACATGTCCTAACGTAGTTTCTGTAACATGGTAGGTATTCACTTTAATTCAACATAATGGCTAGAAAAAAATTCCCGTTGAATTATTCAAATTATTCATTTAGTTTTTTATACCGAGCAGCTGTCTTATAAAATTTCCTTTCTTTGAGGTAATTCCAATTTCGGTTTGGTTTGGTGAGTCTGTCGCAGGCAAATTTTGTAAGTCGCCGCTTTCCAAATGGCGAGCAAATAGTATACCATTGCCCGCCGGCAAATTTGTGAAACGGCGTCGGCAGGTCGTAAATGGGTTTAGATCAGTGGTGCATTTTAGCTTCATTAGCCAAGTGTGTGGTACTGGCAAAGAATCGTACCGACCCATTTCTACCTGTGGGTGTTGTAAGAGGCGACTCAGGGTTTATAAACCGGAATATGGGCAGCAGCGTCCTTCCTTGTATCGTACCATCTTACATACTGCGGTCACCAACAACCGCGGTCTATGGTGCCAGCCGTAACGATGACAAGCGTAGACTTCAAGGGATGGTGGTAACAGGTCGTGCAATTCAGACGCGCACTCACCGAAATGTGTTCTGTAGAATGTAGGTTAGGCAACCACAAACGAATCATGCTCCGCCGTTTTGTAAAATGCCTAGGCATTATGCAGTGTGGCAAATTTCACAACTTGTCGCTTTTTACACAAAGCCTAGGCATGATGTGGAGTGGCGAATTTCAAAGTATACCTGCGACACGTCTATAATAGAATTTTACCAATAAACCTCTAAATTCCGAATAGGCTCAGAATTTTAACGATCCCAGAATAAACACTGAGTAGAATTTCCGTTTGACAATCTAATGAGGACGAATCGCGTTTGTTCAAAATACGCTCAATTTGTGGATTTCTTAAGGAAAATGAAAGAATGTTTGATTGAATTAGATACTTACTTTATTTTCTTTGTTAATTTTCTCAGTATATTTAAAGCTATCATTTACCAATATTGCCCTAGTGCTAGCCCTTTTTTATCAACGAACTTTTACGGGGTCGGCTAGACCAGAGTCGATAATTTTTGAAACAAAAAAAAATCACAGTAGTATGACACCCATAGGAAAAGGAGGAAAATATTATAAAAATTAAAGGAAAAATAATTTACGGGCGATCTGAGTTTGGGAAGGGGGTGAATTTTAAGGGTAAAAAACGGTTTATCTCGATTTACGGCAAAACTACAAGTTCTATGGAAAAAATTCAAATGGCAAAGTTGTAGGTAATAAAAAGGTCTAAAACTTTTGTATTAACACTTTTTTCACATAACCTTTATGTGAAAAATTCAAAAAACCAAGTTTTTGGTTTTTTATTTTTATCTTTTACAAAAATATTTTTTTCAACACGAAATTTGGTAAAAACTTATCTTTTAATGTCCCAGATACACTGTAATTTATTTGAATTTAAATAGTTATTTTTTCACCTTATTTTGACTTAAAATCGAAAAACACATTCTAATTTTCATTCGAAAATTCACCCGTCAAAATATCAGCATTTTTTAAAAAGTTGGTGTGTTTTCTGTTTGTTGAAATCTCTACTTTCCGATGGTGTAAAAAAAATGTTACGATGGTAAATCTTCTCAGAAAAAGCAAAAAATCTAAGAATCTTGAATTTGAATTTTTTTTTAATTATTATATAGAAATTGATAATGAATATTTGTCACATCATTAAAACACGAGATCTAAGCCAATACTGACATTTATTACGCATCACATAAAGTGGGTATGTTTATAATGTTCATATAAATATTTCCTTAACTACCTACCTCACATCTTCCTTCTTCAAAATGAATACAATTTACCTATTGATATTAATTGACAATGATGTGTTGTTTTTGCCTAATCTTACATTCTTTCTTTCTTTTTATCAATAACAATTGTATCTACAAGTATACATACATACCAATTAAATTATTTAACTTATTTATTAAACAAATCATATGAATAGCACCAAACAGTGAAAAGTATAGTGTATTTAAAATACTTTAATAATTTAATATTTTTAAATGTTTTTTCTATTATTCATATTATACATAATATAATAAGACAATAGTTAACGAATATTAAGGTCCATAAATCACACAAGATCTGAAAATTTCAATTTTTTACAATGACGCAATCAAAAGATATGGCTTTTTATGTCCTCATCTCCACACATTTATGCACTAAAGCAAAACCTAGAGGGTACTTCCCGTTGACCTAAAATTATGAAAAATTGCAAGAAGCTAGGTCTCACAGTACAAATAAAGGGGGAAGTCTGAAATAATTAAATATCACAATTATTCTCACAACTAATAGTAACCAATTAAGGTGAGCTCGCGTTTCAAGAACTTTTCTATAAAAGTGGGGTCAAGGTGGATGGTCGTGGAGTTTTTAAAGTCAAAGAGCAAAAGCTTTTACTATATCATAATGGTAGATAGGCACGAAACCCTTAAAGAGAACCTAGACAGAGGCACTACCGGCCAAAATATCTACATTCTCAGTGACAGCCAAGCGGCACTAAAGGCTCTCACATCCTACAAAGTAGACTCCAAAATAGTCCTAGATGCCATCCAAACCCTTAACAGGTTAGGTAGGCACAACACATTACGACTGATTTGGGTCCCAGGACACGTAGGAGTAGAGGGCAATGAAGCGGCTGACAAACTAGCCAGGGAGGGATCAGAGAAAGACTTCTGCGGACCTGAACCTTTTATTGAATTATCAGGGAGTACCATCAGAAGCGCACTCAAGGACCATGCCCAGAGAAGGCACTGCACTGAGTGGGTAAACACTGTTGGACTTACTCATTCGAAAAAATTTCTAGGGACCACAAAAGTAGGAAACTTTAAACATCTAAGAAACCTAAGCAGGCACCATATCCGTAATATTGTAGGTGCTTTCACCGGCCACTTTCGCACTAGAGAGCATCTACACAAAATGGGTCTGTCGGATACAACTACCTGCAGGGCATGTGGTGAAGAAAGCGAACGCATGGAGCACCTTATGTGCACATCCGACGCTTTGGCTAACAAGCGAATGAAGATTCTGGGTCAGGCTTATCCGACACCAGAAGACTACAGGCTCCTTCCGCTGAAATCTACATCGAAGCTCATAACGAGCATATTCGGAGACAGCGGAAGATCACAGGAGCAATAAGGCACACAAGAGCACAAAAGATCCCATAGGGTCGAAGTGCTCTGAGTTCCAACAAGGATCTCAGCCACACGTAATAAGATAAGAAGACCCTCTAGGTTTTGCTTTAGTGCATAAATGTGTGGAGATGAGGACATAAAAAGCCATATCTTTTGATTGCGTCATTGTATAAAATAGAAATTTTGAAATCTTGTGTAACCACTCTTGTGGACCTTAATATTCGTTAATATTCATTATCAATTTCTATATAATATTTTAATGTTAAGCTCGATGTAAGTTGGCATTACGTAAGCATTGAGACAAACCCAATTAGGGTTTATGAAATGCTTTTTCAATTTTATTTTGTAAAAATGATATATTGTAACGATGTCAAATAAAAAAAAAAAAAATATTTTCAAATTCGAGATTTTTTATTTTTTGCTTTTTCTGAGAAGATTGACTATCGTCATATATTTTTTTTACACCATCGGAAAGTAGAGATTTCAACGAACAGCAAGCACACCAACTTTTTGAAAAAGGCTGATATTTTGACGGGTAAATTTTCGATTGAAAATTAGGGTGGTATTTTCGATTTTAAGTCAAAATAAGGTACAAAAATAACTATTTCAATTCAAATAAATTACAGTGTATTTGGGACATTAAAAGGTTAGTTTTTACCTAATTTCGTGTTGAACAAAATATTTTTGTAAAAGATGAAAATAAAAAACCCAAATCTTGGTTTTTTGAATTTTTCACATAAATATTGAGGTTATGTGAAAAAAGTGTGAATACAAAAGTTGTAGACCTTTTTTATTACCTACAACTTTGCTATGTGATGTTTTTCCATAGGACTTGTAGTTTTGCCGGAAATCGAGATAAACCGTTTTTTACCCTTAAAACTCACCCCCTTCCCCTTCCCAAACTCAGATCGCCCGTAAATTATTTTCCTTTAATTTTTATAATATTCTCCTCCGTTTCCAATGGGTTTCATCCTACTGTAATTTTTTTTTCACTTTTTATTATTTTTAAAGGCTGGGTAGAAGCCTTAAGAAGGGTTTTTTCTTCAGAAGTTTCTTAAGAAGGGTTTCTTCTTCTTTCTTTTAACCTAGGGGATTTGCCAAAGGCACTGGTTTTTACACAGAGTGACTTTCATCAGACCTCTGCAACCCAGAGGGGAAACCAGACCCAATCCTAGTTTAGGCTTTGCCATAGTAGTGGCCAACCTTGACGTCTACTAGCATTAAAAGTAGCCGGGATGAACGGCTTAACGTACCTTCTAAAGCACAGAAACGCTCTAGTTGTTGTGGCTCTAGCGGTCACCCATCCAGGTTCTGACCACGACTTTTATGATCGGAAAGAAAAAGCAACTGCCTCTTAGCCAAAATTATCTAACATTAAAACTGATCACTGTATGATCGTCCATATATAACCTGTTACTAATTTTATCATTATTTTGTTTCAGGTAAGTTAATCGCCGTTGAATCCTATAATGGAGATTATGGTTTGTAAAATCTCTTTAAGTGTTATGGTAAGTAAGTCTGACGAGAAAAGATTGCTTTCATTACTCTTTGCAAACGCACGTTATGTAATTAACCTTTGAAAAATTATCACTTTAGCGTAAAAAAATGGTTATTGATAATCTTGAAAAGTCCAGTTTAAGGCTTATGTATTTTTAAGCTTTTTTAAGCAAATTTTATCACTCATGTTTTAATATTTTTTTAATAGGAACTGATTCAGCTTTTCGAGCAATACCAGAGGAATTTCGTATGTAAATTTTGTAAGCTATTAAATCATGCAACATCGACTCAAAAGGTCACCACATGTTCCAAACTCAATTTGGTGCGGAAATTAGAAGCAGTAAGTGTAAAGAACGTGTTTACCGCCTGTAGCCCTCTCGTTCCCGCACTCTGCCGCAACGCGGTGTTTGTCCAAGGAATTGGAGCCCTGCGGCTCGAGTACGATCCGATTTGAAGGACCGAAGCAATCACTTACCACGTAACGGTTTTTAATTGGATCCGATATATATACAGGAGTGAAAAATTGTGGGATGATCATTTTAAAGGTGGTACTGCATCGTTAATAGATGGTGTATTTTTTAAAAATATTCTTTTTCTTGACTTGATTTCTGTTCCATCCATGGTTAGACTAACTGCGGCCCACGGCGTGAAAGGCAGACTCACTACCAACGACACCAACGGCCTTGTCAACGTACTACAATAAAATTCGATAATTAAAAAAAATCTATTTTTTCACACCACCCCGTATAACCGAATTAAAATGTTATCATCGTACTTTTTATTACACCCTGTGTCGTGGGCGGGTGTTTGCATATACGTGAAAATTGTTTCAGGCTTTGTATAACTTTTCAGAAGCAATTTCAAAAAGCCAGGCTTAACGCAAGTTATATGCTCTTTTTATATTAAGAGACTAAATATACACCTGTTCTAAAGATATGAATCAGAAATAAAAAAAATTATGTGAAAAGTGAGCAAACGAGCAGGTGGGCCACCTGATGGAAAGTGGTCACCACCGCCCATGGAGCCCGCTGTCTTATTAGTGACATAACCTGACACTAATAAGACAGCAAAGCACGTTACCCACCCCGAGAACTAAGATGGTGTGTCTCGTGTGCCGGTGATTTCGCTGGCTCCCTCACCCTTCAAACCGAACCACAGCAGTGCAAACACTGCTATTTTACGGCATAAATAAGCAAGGGGGTGGTACTTCCCCAGACGGACTTTGCACAAAAGCCCTACCACCTATGAATACCTAATAAGATATCTTTGATGAAGTCAAGTTTATAAAAATCCTAGGTTTTTGATTTAAAAAAAACCGTTGGAAGACATTATCATCATCATCCGCCTGCCCTTATTTATGAACATGTTGATAGCTTCCATTTCTCAGAAGAAAACATTATCATAAACCTAAACAAATCCAGATTTTTGATTAAAACCTGAACGTGTTTAGAGTAATAAAATAATGAATTAACAGTTAACTGAAACGAAGCTCTGCTCATGCGTTATTTATTTATTAAAAAAAAATATGTGCCTGAAATAAATGATTATTTATTTATTTTATTTATTGGTTCGCCAACAGTTAAACATACTAAAACTTATACTAAAAACATGACAAAATGGTATTATGTTAAATATTATACCATTTTACAGGCAAACACCACATATGAAATGTTTACATCAAAGAAAGTACCTAACTAAAAAAATAACTTACTTAACTAGAACCAAAAATAATCTTGCGAAGTTATGGTCGCAAGATACTCGTAACCTTGTAATAGGGCCGCCAGACTATGCCCATCGCGCTGCTCCTCGCTCTGCCCCTCGCGCTGCCGCGATGTTGCTCTCTCCAGCCACATACTGCTGTACTCGCGCGATTAATCGCGACGCTCCGCACTACGTCACTTGCCATTGCTACACGATGGACGTCGAAACTGTGGCAGGATGCGCGCTATGTATTTTTAGTACAGCTAGTTATACCAATTTCTTTTATAGAAATATACGCCGTACTAAAGAAGTTGTTGTATGACATCTATTTATCGAAATAAGAATAGATTATTAATTATTGTAAATCGTCCGCAAAATTTCAAAGGGCAAAAGCATGAAGAAATGTAATATAGTGGATAGGTACGGAATGTTAACGTTTTTTCATTAGACCATTCTTCTGCTGCTGGCAGCGACATGATTTGACGCGTGAAATCGACGTGCTTCCGTGACCAGGGTGTCTACTCTTAAAGTCCAATATATCGAAACGATACAACTCGAGACATGCAAATGCAAAACTTCGTCCTTTGACAATAGAGTAGAATATTGGTTGGATGAATTTTCAAACTGCATCTAACAAATATTCTACTCTATTGTCAAGGGACGAAGTTTTGCATTTGCATGTTTCGAGTAGTATCGTTTCGATATATCGGACTTTGAGAGTAGACACCCAGCGCTCGATGCAGACTGCGTCCACGGGCAGTGTGTGGCTGCGTACTCGCGCTCATATTGCTGGTCCTTTGACTCGCGCCCGAAAAACCGACAATCAAGGGATCGATGGGCATGACGAGGAGCAATGCGTGCGGCATGACGAGTAACGCGGCTACACTACGTCTCTGCCTCCTTCCCTCGCTACTTCCCACGCCACTCGACGAGTGTCTGGCCGGGCTATTAGGTTGTGTTCAACGTAACGGATTCCTTTCGGGAATTATTTCTTGAAAACTTAAATTTTTTCATAAACTTAAGCGAGTTCAGGATTTGATAAAATATCTGGTTTTTTTTTAGGTTTAAGATAAAATGAAGTAAAGAAAAAAAGACGATAGGTAAGTGTTATTTTAATAAATTTATTAACTCGGATGAATTTAAAAGTGATAAGAAATAAGATGTAATCACAATCAAAATAAAACCGATTTTCCTTACATAAAGATGAAATGTGGGGTGTAAATAATATTCCAGTAAACAAGCCATCATCGTGACACGTGTAGGGTTGGTAGTTATAATGAGGATTACGGCCACGCGATCTCATAATTATATTTTATGTTAGTAGGGATACCTACGGCCAATTGCACAAAGCTTTATTAAAGTTAAAGCTTATTTGAATCTATTTATGCCACTTTCTTTGTCAATAAAACAAATTACAACATGTACCTGTGGGTGTCGTAAGAGACGACTAAGGGTTATAAACTGGAGGATGGGCAGCAACATCCTCCTGTGTATCATACCATCTTACTTGCTGCGGTCACCTACAACCGCGGTCCGTGGTGCCAGCCGTAACGCTGACAAGCGAGGAGACTATGGTATACGACGCACAAAATAACTGTGGCCCTGTCATTGATGCGCAGAAGAAAAAAATGGCCCATTTTTGCACATTTTTGACTTTTGCGCATCAATGACAGTGCCACAGTTACCCTAAGAGCTATCCTATATTTTGGGGAAAAAATTCATATCAGGCCAAATTTTTGTAAATGGCCTTTAAATGTAATTTTAAGAGACTATATTTTTGAATCCTCCAAAATTTCAAACTGGAATGTACCAAAAAAAAGTTATACCACGAAGATGGCGCAATTTTACAGCAAAAAAGGTAGCACCTATATTATCGTGAAAATGTGTCTATATTCACTATATTCAAGCACCAAAATCGAGATCCACCAAAGATATAAACGGGAAACTAATTATATGAGAAGAAGTTGTTTGTTTCACTAACTGTGCCTTAAACTCTAGGAAAAAAATAATAGCAGATTTGTTTTGGTAATTATCAACATCAAATAACGTTTTAATATACTTTCTTTCAAAATCCAACATTGTTTTTATTTGGGTAGTAGGTAATTCTTTATCAGCTTTTTACATAGGCAGCAAAAAAGTAGCAATTATAAATTTAGGTAGACTTTTAATATTAAGCCTAGATAGCATAACGAATCATGAAATCCACCAAAAAAATTACGATCTTAATAAATTTTTAAAAGTACATAAACTAATAAGGACTTAAGTTCTCCGTAATAAGAATCATTTTCGAACGCTTACTATTCTTACTAATGCAACCGCGGGCATTCGACTCGGAGCGCGCCAAATAAAGCCCGCTCAAACGTCCACACCTAAAAATACGGGGTGTTAATTTGATTGCGTGTCATAGCTGATCGGATCAGTATCAATCAGCAACTGAACAACTTTTCCCAAGGAACATAGGTTGAAATACGAAAATCAATCTTTGACCACCCATAGAAACTGCGTCAGCTGATAGCGCATTTTGTATTGCAGGTCAAATTTGCTTTATCATATTTCGACCTATGTATGTTCCTTGGGAAAAGTTGTTCAGTTACTGATACTGATCCTGCCCCTGAACTATGGCACGCAATCAAATTAATCAATATTTTTTAAATAGTTTTCATGTTGTTTTATACAGGGTGTCCCATAATTAGGCCGTCACGCTGACACCGGACGTAGATGGACTTAAGGCGCATCAAATAAAAAAAAATAATAACATTTGTAATTTTTAAAAATCAATGAAACTGGTCATACTCAATACTCATTACACTTTTCTATGGGCATGTTAAGCTTATTTGATGCGCCTTAAGTCCATCTACCTCCGGTGTCAGCGTGACGGCCTAATTATGAGACACCCTGTATGATGATATAAGGAGTCTTTAGCCGCATGTTTTGCAAAAAAAATCAACTATTTCTTATCTGAACGAGCCTAAACTTAGTATGTTTAAAAAATCTTTTTTAGGGTTCCGATACCAAAATGGTAAAAAGGAACCCTTATGGTGCCGCTCTGTCTGTATATCTCAGCAACCACTTATGCTATCGACCTGAAATTTGGAATAGTTTTAGAATATAGTTGCCCAACTTAATTGCACATGAAATAAATTTTGAAAAAAGTATGATTATTAATGTAAAGGGGGCCAAAATATAGGGGGCCAAACTTCAAATTGTCGCTACTAGGTCGAGTGGGGTATCATATGAAAGAACTTTACTTGTATATTTCAAAATATATTTTTGTATTTTTTTGAGTTTCTTTGTTTTCAAGTTATGATGAAAAATGTCAAAAAAATACCATTCCCCCCCCCCCTTATCTCCGAAGTTTGAGTAGGGAAAAATCTGAATTAATTACAGTTGACAGAGGTTTATGTAAACTTTACAGCAAAAATAAAACGATCTTTCTAAGTTGCACAGTTTTTTCAGAAATCTGCAAAAAACCTTTACAAACAAATTCAGTTTTGCGGTTCTGAAAATGGACTTTATTGCTTCCAAAAATACTAAAGGTATAACGGAACCCTCGGCGCGCGAGTCTGACTCGCACTTGACCGGTTTTTTTTATTTATTTAAAGATAACAAGAAGTTCAAAATAAATGATGATTAGCGTATTCTTAGAATGAGTACTTTTTCAAAGCCCTTACATTCAATATACCAAACCCTAGGTTTAACATTTTATTTTTGTTTTTCTTAAGTATCTACAATCATAGACTGTCGGCCCACAGTAGCGAGGCCTACCTTACAAAAAAGCAGAACAAACGCACTTTGTAGAGACAGAGGACCGGTTAAAATACCTCATGGAAAAGCAAAATAAAACTAGTCTGTGCTCCTAATCACTTAGCAAAGCTTAAAAAACTTTGTAGGCCTACTTAATACCTGGCAGGTGGTCGTATCTGACCACTTTTATGGTGCCATAAAATTTTTTACATTTTACCTCGTCAAAGTCAAAATCGTTTATTCATTGTTGGATATTAAAATCTCTTAATGATTCTCTCATCAAAAATCAGATTGGCAAAAGCGCCAAATTAGAGCTAAATAAAAGCTAGAGCTAAAATAGTCTTGCAGACGGTCTCCTACATTTTGTCGGAAGCGTGTTTTAGCGTCCGCAATACATTTTTTTGCATTTTCTTGATATTTAAGGAACAGGGTGTCGCCCTGACATCCTTGAGGATTTTTTAAAAAGTCCATGTTTAGATAAAAGGAGGGCAACAAAATAAAAATCGTTGTTTAGAGCTCGATGAGAAGATAAATGCTGTATTTTTTGTTTTAAAAAATATTAAAAAGTAAAGGAATTAGATGCCACCAAAGTCAGTTTTTTTTACAAAATTTTGTTTGGGCTGTGTCTTATGAACAGTAATAGGTAGACAGTGGAAATATTTACAGATAATGTATTTCTGTTGCCGCTTTCACAAGAAATACTAAAAACTAAAAAAGTAATAAATTGAGGGGGGCTCCCATACTAAAAACCTGTCTTTTTAGGCGATTTCTGCTCGATTTTTGTTTTAGCTCTATCTTAAAAACGGGAACACGAACAAACGTCAAAATAATGTATGTTTATAGTGCATGAGCAATAAAATAACAAAAAATAATAAAAACTGGTCAAGTGCGAGTCGGACTCAGAAAATCTAGCACAGTAAGTTACTACTTACAATATTGATTGTAGGTATTAGTTGAAATTTCAGTAACTTACTGTGCAAGATTTTTTGAGTCTGACTCGCATTTGACCAGTTTTTGAAACTTTTTATTGTTTAACAGTTCATGCACTACAAACGTACATATTTTCACGTTTGTAAAAGTTCCCGTTATTAAAATAGAGCTAAAACAAAAATAGATTAAAAAATCGCCAAAAAAAGACAGGTTTTTAGTTTGGGAGTCCCCTTTAATTTATTACTTTTTTAATTTTTAGTATTTCTTGTCATAGCGGCATACAGTATCTGTGACATAAGATAACAGCCCAAACAAAATTTTGTAAAAAAACTGAATTTGTTGGCATCTAATTCCTTTACTTTTTAATATTTTTTAAAACAAAAAATACAGCATTTATCTTCTCAACGAGCTCTAAACAACGATACCCCACTCGATGAGGTAGGTCAAAATTTTTATTTCGTTCCCCTTCTTTTATCTAATCATGGACTTTATACAAGATCCTCAAGGATGTCAGGGCGACACCCTGTCTAATCTTGTTCAGTAGTGTTAAAACATCATGAAAAAGAATTAAAATATATTGCGGACGCCAAAACACGCTTCCGCCTGAATCCTCCTGACTAAAAAACTTTTGTCTGAGCTCAGGACCAAAAACAAAATAGCGTAAACAAAAAAAAATTAACAAACGGACTTTGTAGAGCCAGAAGACCTTTAGCAGCTTTAAACAATCTGGTCGGCCGCGGCACAACTTGGCAGGATTTCCGCAGTTAGCACCCAAACTTACCCGTCCGACCGGTTAAAATACCTCATCGAAAAGTAGAATTGTGGGCTTCTAACCACTTAGCAAAACTAAAAAAACATTATCAGCCTCCTTCAAACCTGGCAGGTTCTCGTGTCTGACTACTTTTATGGTACCACTGAAATGGTAAATTTCACCTCGTTGATAAAAAGGATTGACACAATGCGTATTTATAGCTTAATTTAATTTGTTAACATACGTCTTGGTCGGCCTGACCTCATCTTGGCAGTTTTCCTTGTCTAACTTCTTTTGTCTGTGCCCATAGGCTGTCAAAAAATATGTTTAACTAAACAAAAAACTAAACAAACACACTTTGTAGAGACAGATGACCTTTATTAGCTTCAAAAACATCTGGTCAGCAAACTTAGCAGGTTTAGCGCAGTTAGTGTTAGGGCTTTACTTGTAAATTCCAAAATATATTTTTATATTTTTTTAAGACTCTTAGTTTCGAAGTTATGATGAAAAACCGGCCAAGTGCGAGTCGGACTCGCGCACCGAGGGTTCCGTACCACCACATAATCATAATTGTATTAGTTGAAATTTCAGTAAGTTAATGTGGTAGATTTTTTGATTCCGACACGCGCTTGACCAAATTTTATTATTTTTTGTTATTTTACAGCTTATGCACTATAAACATACCAATTTTCAAGTTTGTAAGTGTTCCCGTTTTTAAAATAGAACTAAAACAAAAATCGCCTCCGCGACCATCCAACTTGACCCCTCTCTTGAATGTTCTTGAAACGAGAGCTCACCACAATTGGTTACCATTAGTTGTGAAAAATGTTGTAATATTTAATGATTTCAGACTTTTACCATTATTTGTACTGTGAGACCTAGCTTCTTGCCAAATTTCATAATTTTAGGTCAACGGGAAATACTCTGTAGGTTTTGCTTTTTTGCATAAATGTATGGAGATGAGGACATAAAATGCCATATCTTTTGATTGCGTCGTTGTAAAAAATTTAAATTTTCAGATCTTGTGTGGTTCATGGATCCTAATACACAGTATTAATTTCAACCTGATACCTTTACTCGTTCGTGAGATAAAGGGTCTTGACAGACAGACAGATAGACGGACAACAAAGTGATCCTATAAGGGTTCCGTTTTTTTCTTTTGAGGTACGGAACCCTAAAAATGTAAAAAACATACGTCGTCGTCCCCCCCCCTTAACTCCGAAGTTTGTGAAAGGAAAAATCTGAATTAATTACAGTCGATAGAAGTCTATGTAAATATTACAGCGAAAATAAAACAATCTTTCTAAGTTGCGCAGTTTTTTAGTAATCTGCAAAAAACCATTACAAACAAATTTAGTTTTGCGGTCCTAACAATGGACTTTATCGCTTCCGAAAATACTACAGGTACATACTATCGGAACCCTAGGCGCGCGAGTCCAACTCGCACTGGACCGGTTTTGCCAAGTTGTGCCGCGGCCGACCAGTCGTTTATGAATCTACTTAATGTCCTCTGTCTCTGCAAAGTGCGTGCGTTCTGATTTTTTATAAGGTAGGCCTCTATTGTGGGCCGACGGTCTATCAGTAGTTCAGTCAGTTCTTCTTCCTCAAACTGCAATGCGAAGATGCATCGCCGCAACAGAAAAAACCTGTAGATTTATAATCAAAATTTGCGGGTTTTTCTGGTGTCTCACCGGCAGCAATACGTTTTGTCGCAGCTAAAATCAGTTTCGGATACGTGTATAATTCCGGATTTCTTTATGTAACTTAACATTGCTCAAATTTTGGGATCTCAAAAACAATCCTTCGAGTCTTATTTTACTTGATTCGTATACTACCTAGTCTTTGCAGGCCTTTTTCGCCTACAAGCACAATATCAAAACACAATGAATAATTGCATATTCCGCATTTTTCACAACTTATATTTTCTTCCATTCTTTTATCACCTTAAAGTTTTTATAACACTTTGTTGGCAAAGGTAATATTTTTCGCAAATAATGGTGACAATGCTGAATGCGCTCACGACTCTGCAATTAAAACAAATCTAGGTACATATCGTCCTGTGACGTGACCTTGCTTGCCCTCGTGCGCCCGCTCGCTCGTTGTTCCCGCCGCCGCCGCCACCGCGCCCCGCGTATACCCCTCGCAACCCTTTGTTTCTTTGATTCGTGATTATAATTATTACTTTATGTTTTTAAGGTGGATTTTTATTTAGGATGATATTATTTGACCTTAAAGAAAAGTCTACTTAGTTAATTTAACTGCTATATTTTTTTCACTAGTTTTTTTTTACCACTAAAATCGTTTTGAATTTCCATATAGTTTTTTGGGTGGATTTATTACACTTTATGTAAAGGGACGTTAATGAAACAAAAGCATAGAAGAACTGATCTTATAGTATTTTTATCATAGGTGTAATGCAACTTTAAGATTTACGTAAACATTTTTTTTAGATTTAATTGTGTTTCTTTTACAAATATAGGAGGATTATATACTTAAAAAAAAGATATTAATAAAGGTAATCAAATGTAAAGTAAATAATATTTATAGCATTTTTGCCCTTTTTTTGTGGAATTTATAATACCTTTATTATTATTTTTTTAAATCCTGCGGTCGTAAATTTGGGTGGATTACTAATGAATTATTTTATAGACCAGCTAATCTAATTTTTGACGAAAAAAAAATGCTGATATGAATTTTTGTTGAATCTTCATACAGTGAAATAGTTTGGCTCTCAGGGTAAGTTATTTTGTGCGTTGTATACTTCCCCTCCGCATTTTTCCAGTAAAAGCTATAATTCTGGAGGGAACTCTTTGTCCTGTAGTGGAAATTTAATGGGGTGTTATGATGATGATGACGCGCCGGTTGGCCTCGACGCCTTCTGTCCTTATGTGGGTTGATTTTGGCCAGTGGCAGTGGTTTACTGGTAAAGTAAGACCCCCAATATTTTATACCATGGTAGTTTGGACCCCTAGCCAAATTCATGTATTTTATGTTACTCAGACCTCAAATCTGAATAGCTTTTTCTGAAAAAACATGCGGTCCGAAAAGTGAGATTTAATTAAGCTTGCGCAGCGATAATTTTTTTTTTCTCATTTTTCGACTCATGTCCATTTGGGAAAGTTGTTCAGTTTTGTACCGAACAACATGCGAATCTTGTGTCTACGTATGTTGAAACTATCTAAAAAATTCGCATGATTAAGCCAGAAATCGATCAAAAATTAACTTTTCGATAGTTAACCTCTTCATAGGCCTTTGGTAGCTCAATAATTCTGACTTCTTACGTCCCACATGATGATGATGAATAAAGATTCTATCCATACGAGTATTACACATATAAATAATTCATCCCGGCTGAAGGCAAATCAGTATAGAGATCCAAATGCGGCTCACCTCAATTATAACTCGCCGCTGTCTGTTCAGAAGGATACGCAAAGTTTTAATTCCTACACTTACTTTAAGCTAGACAAGCTTAACTATATTTAACTAAGCGAAATGAAGTAGGTAGCTCGTATCTTCCTTTCAAGACACCAACGTAAAGTAAATTTAGCTCTGACGGTTTCTTTTTTAATTTTTTTTTTGTACTTTAAAGATTTTATTAGGGTTCTGTACCTAAAGGGTGCAAAAGGACCCTATTACTAAGCCTATGTTTTCTAAAAAGTTGAAAATCGCAAAATTTCACAACCACAGGCAGGATTCGAACCTGCGTCTTCTGCGTCAGTACCGCAGACACTTTACCAACTAGGCCTTGGGCCTAGGCTTAGGGCTTATTAATTTTGCGATTTTCTACTTTCTAGATTTATCCGAACACTGGAAGTGGTAAAATAAAAATCATTTCCTATGTCTTCTGTCTGTCTGTACGACTTTTAAAAGGCTGTATCTTTTGTAACAGCTGGATGTTAATTATGGCGAATAATCTAATGGTACGGCCGTGCCGCTTTTTAGCTCGACTTGGTGGGGGCTCGAGTGGGGCTTCTTCTGGTCAAGCTCGTATCGTCGATCTCATCTCTGTTTGTAGCACTCGAGGTCAAAGGAAAGCCTGTTGACAATAACAAACATAAAAATATGGTCAAGTGCGAGTTGGACTCAACAAAATTTGGCTCATAGATTATGAACTGTTGTAGTGTGGAAAAGTTCTTAGAAGATAAGAATATTCAACAGCTTGGTTAAAGCGAATACAACGTTGTTTTTATTGTAGATTTTAGAAGTACATTTTACAAAGCAAATACGAAAAGATATTGATGAAATCACAGAGGGTAACTATAGCAACTAAACCACAGATTGTGGTACCAAAGAGACGATTTCCATACAGTCTCTTCTAAACCTATCACTGAAATTCCATCTAATTCATTTATATGGTTTTATTCATTTATTTGGGTTAGAAGCAATGAAATACGACGCGTGGCGCTCAGCGGGTACGAACTTGCGAATGACTACTGTCGTCAGCGTATCGAGCACGGCGGGGTCGCAATCTACGTAAAGCACGGTACACAATTTAAAGAACGAAAGGACTTGCAAAACCACGCTGTCGAATTTCATTGCGATCTAACGGCAATTGAAATACTTCCCTTAAATTTAATAATAATTTGTTGCTATAGATCTGGAAAGGGCGATTTTAAAATATTCTCGAATGTTATCGAATTATTACTTAGCCAAATAATTGACGAAAACAAAAGGTATATTTTAGTCGGTGACATAAACGTAGATTTTTTGTGTAGTAATAATTTGCAACAGCAACTTGAGGAACTGCTATGTTGCTACAATACAAGAAATATTATAGATTTCCCTACTCGTGTGACCCATAGCTCAGAGAGCGCGATTGACTGCGGGTTGGTGTCTCGTAGTGATGGTGACGTAACGGCCCGGCCAATCGACACCGCCATAAGCGACCATAGCGCTCAATTATATGAAATATTGTCGTTTAAGGTAAAAATGATATCATGTAACGCTTGTGAAGAAAAACGACTATACTCCGAAAATTCTATTTTTAATTTTTATTCTGACATTTCTAATTATGATTTTAATTCTATTTTTAATTCTAGCTTTGACATTCATGAACGATTTTATAAATTATTTAACATACTGACCCATTATATTAATATACATTTCCCAATAAAGAAAATTCGTATCAAAAAAGGTAATGATGTCCCTTGGTCAAGTGGCGAGTTACATACATTCATAAAAAAATTCCAAGATTTATGCGAATTGAGAAAACAACACCCTCAAAATTCTAATGACTTATATTGTTTTATCGAACACTATGCCAACTTAATAAAGACCACTAGCCTACGTGATCGTAAGATCTATGTTGAAAAACGGTTATGTAAAGCCAAAAACCCGGCGAAGGAAGTCTGGCGAATCGTGAATGACGAAGTTGCACCTAAAGGTCCTAGGCATGGGCAGTTAAATATAAAACATAATGGTTTAGATTTACCGGGTGGCCAAATGCCGGATTGTATTAACAACCATTTCTTAAATGTAGCATCAGCTTATGCAGCTCCTTGTGATACGGAACAGGCCACTGGACATCTATTTAATCATTTATCAGGATCCGAGATACCTGATCTTACAATGCCATTGGTAAACAAAAACATGCTAAATAGAATACTTAAACTTATGCTTAAATCTCCTAACACGTTGGACGTATATGACATGTCATTCAATATATTGTTGTCGATCTGGCCAGTTCTTGTAGATTTGTTAGTCATATTGATTCGTGAGATGTTTGAAAGAGGAATTTATCCCGATATCCTAAAAAGCACAAGGGTGTGTCCTATTTATAAAGGAAAGGGTGATAAAACTAGCGTTGATAGCCACAGACCGATCACTATTGTCCCTAACATATCTAAGATCGCAGAATCCCTCATATCTCAGCAGGTTATGCAACACCTACAAACTAACAATCTGTTATGCACTACGCAATATGCGTACCGTAAAACAAAGTCAACGACAGCAGCTGCTCATAAAGTGATTGATTCTGTACTTACGTCAATAGATGAAAAGTATAAAACTGCTGGGATATTCTGCGATCTGAGTAAAGCATTTGATGTAATTGAAAACAACCTTCTATTAGACAAACTACGCCACTATGGCATCCGCGGTGTATCACATGACCTGCTTACATCGTTCTTACAAAATAGGAAGCAAATCGTGGAAGTCAATGTCGGTGGTAAAAAGGTTAGGTCAAAACCGGGAAATATAACTGTAGGTATTCCTCAGGGGTCCTCATTAGGAAATACATTATTTTTAATTTTTATAAATGACCTATCTTCCTTTATTACTGATGGTTTAATTGTACTGTTCGCAGATGACACCACGGTAGTTGTACGTGCGCGTACCTACGAACAATTGAACTCTAAAATAAACCACATATATTCACAGTTACAGGAGTGGTTCACCTCCAACGGCCTAATATTAAACGCAACAAAGTCGAACTTAGTATTATTCAGTGCTAAAAATATAGAAACACCCATTGCTGTGCATACACCTGTACCACTGTGTGAACAATGTAGGTATTTAGGGTTTACCTTAGACCAAAACCTTAACTGGAAGCAGCATATACAGAATACTTGCAACAAACTAAGTAGTGCAACATACGCACTCAGGAAACTGCGTCCAGTAGTATCAATAAAGGTACTGCGTCAAACATATTTCGCCTACTTTCATTCAATCATGGCTTATGGTGTAATTTTTTGGGGCAACTCAACAGATGCACAACGCGTCTTCGTTGCACAAAAACGAGCATTAAAAACAATGTTAGGACTAAAACCAAGAGACTCATGCAGATCGCTATTCAGAAAGAATGAGATCATAACCTTGTACTCCTTGTATTTATACGAAGTAATGTTATACACTAGGCAGAACATAACTAAATACGAACGGCGTGGCGAGGCGCAGGGACGAGTGCTGCGGAACACCGGCAGGCTGGACGCAGTCCCACGACGCACCACACTCGCGACAAAAAACCCGCGCGTTATTGGTCCCACATACTACGAGCATTTACCCGCTGAACTAAGGGATGAAAAAAATTACGAAGTGTTCTGTCACCGACTAAAAGAATATCTGTTAGACAAAGAGTTGTATTCTGTCAATGAATTTATAACTATTTTACAATAATTTATTTGTTTTTTATTTTTACTTTTGACATAAAAACATTTTATTTTATATTTTCTGACATGAACTTTGTACGAGTATTATGAGTAACTTTTAGGTTATTATTACATATATAAAATTTTATGACGACCTTATGTCGGGTAGCCCTTTTTTACTTTTGTAAAAACTGTTTGTTATCTTTTCATAAGAAATAAAGAAATCTAATCTAATCTAATCTATTGTGTGGTGTTACGGACCATTCCCT
This sequence comes from Athrips mouffetella, assembly GCA_947532105.1. Classification (NCBI taxonomy): domain Eukaryota; kingdom Metazoa; phylum Arthropoda; class Insecta; order Lepidoptera; family Gelechiidae; genus Athrips; species Athrips mouffetella. The sequence goes on along the minus strand of OX383968.1, from coordinate 29,204,805 downwards.
CGGTGCGCGAGTCCGACTCTCACTTTACCAATATCTCTACACACAAACACACACAGACGTATAATAACGCCACAGGATGTGAATGTGTTTGTCTTTTTTCTCCTAAAACGGCTGACGACACATCCTTATAACTTTCCTCTCATTACGGCGACTCACATTATTAATGAACGTAGCTAACTCCTAAGTAGAAAAGGACAATGGCCACGTTTAAATAAGGGTGTGGTTGGAAACACAAGCGACGCGGGTAGCGGGCTGTAGTAGAATAAATACATTTAAAAAACTTTTTGCAACTCACCATAATTTCAATGATTTTTTGTGCATTTGAGTTAGAAAAGGCGCCATTAAAATTGATTCTCTATTAAATCCGTAGTACTTAATATGACAGTAAATTAACGATGCTTCCTAAAATTTTATTGTATGTCAGTGGTAAATTTATTGCTTTTGAAAAAAGTTAATGTATTCAACGACAATATGCTTGACAGAGAGTACGAGTATATTGTTACTTTATATCTATTGCGGTCACTATCACTATTATGATAACAATTCGGATTCTTACCATGATTTAGGATTTTTGTGAACTTGCAACTCAAGTCTCATAATCATGGGTACGATATAAATCTTAAGTAGCTAGTAGCATGATTTTTAAACGAGTTTTGGAATCGTTCTCCGCTCCGCTTGTGTCATAGCCTCACCCTAATTTCGTTTATCCAATGAGGGCTTTTGGCCTTCTGCCGAAACTTTGGGCTCTTTTTGTCGTCACTATTTAATTCCATTAAATGGGAGTTTCTTATTCTTTAGTAACTTTTTTAACACAGTTTTTCTTCCAAAAAGGCTTCTTTTAACGGAACATTCTGGGGCCTGAGCTGAAGTTAGATAAGAATCATTAATAGAAGAATACTAGCTGTTGCCCGCGACTTCGTCTGCGCAAGATAAATTGTAGCCTATGTGTTATTCTGTTGTATAAGCTATATTATTGTAAAGTTTCATTAAAATCCATTCAGTAGTTTTTACGTGAAAGAGTAACAAAGATCCATCCATCCATCCATACTTACTAACTTTCGCGTTTATAATATTATATCAATTACAAACTTTAGCGTTTATAATATTATATTAATTATATTAATATTAATAGTAGGATTAAAATTATGTTAGGTTTTAATAAATTACTGTAAAACATTTTAGAGCATGTTCTGGAGGCGAAATGCAACAACTTGACTTATCATCATAATATCCCATAACATGTCCACTATTCTCCCTCCAGAATTCCAGCTCTTGCTAAAAGAATGTGGAGGGGAAGTACTTAAGTCACCACGCTTGGTGGCGCTACGGCTGGCACCATGGACCGCGGTTGTTGGTAACCGCAGTACAGCGCGCTCAGAACAAGTTTGTCCATGACGGTTATTGTCCGCGCATGAGTGACATACGGAGAGCCAATGAACGATACGCTCGCCTCCTGGGGAGAGCCGACAAAGTTATAGTCACAGACAAAGTTATTTTGTGCGCAGTATATGTAAGATGGTACGATACAAGGAAGGACGCTACTGCCAATCTTCCAGTTTATAAACCTTTAGTCGCCTCTTACGACATCCACAGGCAGAGATGGGTCGGTACAATTCTTTGCCGGTACCACATGGCACGACTCGAAGTTTTCACTTGAGTTATACTACTTTTTAAATTTCGTCAATATTGCGGCCGCTTTGTATTTCTACGTGGACACGCCTTATAAATGCACCAAATTTTTCCTTTGAAAATACAAGAATTGGCTTCTATCAAAAATTGAGAACTATGTACCTAACTAGTACCTGGAAAAAAATTGGTGCATTTATAAGGCGAGTCCACGTAAAGGCGATAAAAGACTGGACTACAAGGCTTTCAAGAAGAAGGTTACTCTAAAGTACTCTTGAGGACCTGCTTCACGTATGCATTTTTTTATACACTCAACAGCACATCAGTAGAAACACTTTTGGACGTTATGCCATGGTGATAGAGTTGAATAAGTTTCTACTGACTTGCGGTGAACTGTACAAGCCATGAGCGCTTCGTACTTAGAGTTGGCGGGTTACCAAGACCGTTAATGTTATGTTGTTTAGGTATGGCGTGCGCGCGAGTGTAGTGGAAATTGAATGCTCGTGCGATGGATTGTTTTGGCGAGTTGCCGGCAGCGGCTTCCCCTCGCATTAGAAGAGGGATGGAAATGGTTTTGGTGACAGTTGTAATCTTAATATGAGAAATAAGTATAAATTTGATCAGCCACAACGTAGATTAGCTAAAGTCAAAACATCTTTTATTGGTTGGTGTGTACGATATTACAACAAAATACCTGAAAATGAAGTGCTAAATGCAAATGACCGATTGAATAAATCAATCTGAAATCTGAAAACCAGTAAACTTAAGACGATAAATAAATAAATATTGACACACAAGGTCATCCGATCCTGTACTATGGGTATCAGAGACTGATATACATACATACATACAAATAGATAAATAAGATCCAGACACAGAATAAACACTTGTGTTCATCACACAAAATATTTACCCAGGGCCGGGATCGAACCCGTGGCCCACGGCGTGAAAGGCAGACTCACTACGAACCACACCAACGGGCTTGTCATTAGAATATGAAAAGCCCGGATAGAATTATAAGCCTAAAATTGATAATGTTTCTGCCGAAAAGCAGCAATGTTTGTTTTTAAGGAAGCTAGTCTCGTTGATTTAGCTCTTGTAATTGGTGTCGCGTTTTTGCGTTCTTCCATTGTGCGCAATTTAGTTTTATTGCGGCTCTTCTAAGTGTGTTACTAACATAGTTCTAAGTGTGTTACTAACACTGATATGGACTGACTGTCTGAAATAAAGTTTTAAAATTTATACAAGACAGTTTGGTGAATACCATCAGGTGATCCGTGACATTCCGTGCAGGTAGGACTTTTGAGAGCATGAAAAAAAAATACACAGATTTCGTTTACACAGGTACGTACACTACACAAAACTGTATTTAGGAAGAACGTGAATCGTATCTAAAAGCGAATATTATTTTTTCGGTTCGGGCCTTGGGGGTTTAGCGATGAAGACCACGATTGATTGATTATTGTTGGACCTCTTCTGTGCGATTACTGGAATCAGGGATTTTTTATTCTGTTTGAAGGATTCTGTAAAGGTCACGGCTTGCCCTTTTGTTATTGGTTCAGGAAAAGGAGGTGAAAGAGTTTTATTTTTATTTTTCCTTTTTCTGTTATCAAATTTTCAATTCAATACAGTGCAAATATTTCAACTAAATACGAAAAAACTTGAATAAATTAAACTTTATTTGGAAAATTCTTAAAACCTGATTGTCCGAGACTCCACTGCTAAGTTTCCATTTTGGTAAAAAATTGCAGGTCTCAGTGTACTAGTATTATGTTGTCAAAGTTACTAGGACTACAGAGGTATTTAGGAGTCATAGACAACTCAGTCCCTTGGGTATGCTAAGACAGCTGCCATCAGTCACCAGTTGTAATTGAGTGCCGAGGAAGATGAATACTCTCCCGCGGGTAGTGGGTCCACTTCTCTGGGCCTACAAGGCAACGATAACTTCTGAGGACTGTCATTTGGTTAAATTTGAGTTTTGATGAAGAGTAATTTTGAATAGAGTTTTCAATGGTTATGGATTAAGTTTTCCAAGTAATTTTGACGACAGTGTGAAATAAAATTGTGAAAGAATTAATGCGTAGAAACTTTATTGTAGCTAAGCTGAAGTTTGAACGCTTATAAAAAGGGTTAGCGTAAAAATATAATTAAAGACAATCTACAAAATGGAGTAAAACAATTAGAGGCCCTTTTCATAAAATGTAATTAAATTGCTTTTTTTAGGCAGAAAATTTAATCTCTCGTTACGTTCCTTTTTGATAGCTGAATACCTTTTTAAAATCTTTTTTCAAGTTTTCTACTTTTTTTCTTCTTGCTGTATAGAATTTTCAATAGGAATTGTTATTTTAGTTTTGAGTATTTTTTATTTTCTAATAAGAACGTTGCACATTTTAATATCTCAATCTGAGGAAACATGTCTCGACTTCAAAGCACGAGGCAACGAACTATTCAGGAAATAGTTCTCATTGATGGGAAATTAGTTTCCTGTGCTTGTGGGGTTAAAAATTCCGCGAATACCTTTACGGAAAAGCTTTCCACATTGCTGAGTACCAGGAACTAATAAACGTTAGAGGGAAACTTTTCATTATCGACTCGTCGGTGGCGACGCGTGCCTTATTGCTAAAGTTTCCTTAATTGACATTCAGGACGGCAACAGTCTCCTTATATCACTTCCTGTTTGTTATGATGCGTTGCTAATGTTTACTTTATGGCTTTACGCTAATATGTTATACAGTACCTACCTACTTTGAGTTTTATTTGTATATGATAAGATAAGGTATATAGGTATTGAGTACATTTTTCTGAGATATTCAGTTAACCAAGATATCCGCTGCTAAACAGGCAAATCCTGCCAAAATACAGTCATTCAAAGAAGTTAATATTTTTATCTACTCTCATATCGTTAATCCTCAATAATGCGTTCAAAAATTGTAGGTTAACATCTTCATAATGTCAATCTGTGCTTAGAAACACTCTTAGCAACATTTTTTAATCTGTGGGAGTGTATTATACTTGTTAACGCCTCGTCTGGAGATTAACCCTGTAGTTTATAATATCCTCGTATCACTGAACACGCGTTTAAAGAATTATTAAAAAAAAAAACGAAAAAGAACGTTTTACCCCTACCTGGCAACCCCATCTAGAAATGTCATTATGACGTTTCGTGTCAATAGCGCGCGTTTCTCCGCTTTTTTCTCTTCGAGAAAAAATATAAATATAGTGTTATTTCTACAGTTTTTCATCAAAATATAGTGAACCATGGCGAAAGAAAAAAGCAAGTTAAAGAGGAAACTTTTAGAACTTCTCTTTTCATCGTCGGAAGGTAAGATTGCCTTACACGTGTGTGCGAAAAATTTCTTTTTTGTTATTCGTCGGCTTTCATTTGTTTTACGATAGGACGAGCGCCTATATGAAACATAGAAAGCATCTTTTTCTGAAGTAAAAAACAAACTCGCGATATTACGGGCGAATATACGAGTTATTTCAAACATAACCTAAGCGATAGGACGAGTGCCTATACTTGGTTATTATGAACTTCAGCGATAGGACGAGCGCCTGTACTATGTTCCTTACTGATTTTCGTATAATGATCTCATCGATAACATTATTAAGCGATACTGAGTAGTTATCATACGGTATTACGAGCGAATACATGTGATACACATAAAAATTTACCCTTTTTTTTTCCAGAAGAGTCTGAAACACCCAAAAAGCGTAAAAATCGCATAATCAGTGACTCAGAATCTGACAATGAAGAAGTACCTCCTCAAGAGCCAAAAAATAATCCAATTTCTGAGGAATTTTTGACAAAAATTGGTCATGTTATTGCTAAAGACCAAAGTTTTGATTTAAATGCTGATATTATAAAAATATGGAAAAATATCCTTGCTAAGGGCCTAGATAATGATACAAAACAAAAGCTTATCAAAGACATTGAGTCGATTAAGGGACTCTGTACTACAGCTCCCATACTAAATACGGAAATTAAAGCATCCTTGTCAACACATGCTATAACTAGAGACAAGCACCTATGCGAAAAACAAAACCAAATTGGCTCTGCAATTTGTGGACTAAGTAAAATACTAAACAAAATGCTAGAAAATAACGATACTGAGTCTGCAGAACACCTGTCGAACTACATTCGTCTTCTGTGTGATGTACATAATTTGGAATCAAAAACGAGACGGTCGGTTATTCTGCCAGGTCTTAACAAAAATCTAAAAGAATGTTTAGAGAAGACTGAAATCTCAGAATCATTATTCGGAAAAAATGTGAGTGAACTTATAAAAGAAAATAAAAATATTGAGAAATCAACAAAGGAATTACGCCCAAGTCTTCAGCCTTTAAACAATTGGGGCCCGTCCGCCAACAAGAAGCAGGGCGGGCACAACGAGTTGAGGAAGAGAGCACAGCGTCCAGATGGAACACCAACAACGAAATCTGCACCTCTGAAAAAACAACAACAGCGTCAGTACCTGCGCTCTATGACAAGGGAAAAGCAAAAACATCAACACCAAAACCGCACCTACCGTCGTCGTCCAGAGTAGAGGCAAGTTTTGCTGGACGTCTTTCAGATTTTTTCCAAAACTGGTTTTTTACTCAAAATACCATTGTTTTAGATTGGATCCAAAATGGATATACTATCCCTCTTCTTAGAGAAGTGTCACAAAATAAGATACCAAAAAATAATACTTTTTCTTCAGCTGAAAGTAAAAACATTTCAAAATGTATCATAGACCTAATCAAAATAGGAGCAATCGGCCAATGCCTGCCCTCTGAAAATCAATTTTATTCAAAAATCTTTACTGTGCCCAAACCAAATGGTTCCCTTAGATTCATTCTAAATCTCAAGGAATTTAATAAGTTTGTCCCAGTTACTCATTTTAAGTTGGAGGATATAAGAAAGGCACTAAATTTAATTGAAAAAGATTGTTATATGGCATCTATTGACTTAAAAGATGCATATTTTTTACTTAAAATAGAAAACGATTCCCAAAAGTATTTGAGATTTATGTTTAATGACAAACATTATCAGTTTAATGTATTACCATTTGGACTTTCGACTGCACCATATGTTTTTAACAAAATAATGAGACAAGTGGTCACTCACCTAAGATCACAATGTAACAAAACGTATCCTACCTAAATGTGGCTATTGTGGCCTGGAATTTATTTATTTTAATTCTGTACTAATTTTGGCCATAAATGCGTGATCGTCATACTTCAACACCTAAAAGACCCGTACATTGTGGATTGGTAATTAATAAAAAAATATATATATTTGATTTGTGAAAATAACTAAGTAGGAAATGAAGTTAAAAAGGAATTACACATACAAAATAAAATATTTGGAATAAAACATACCAATTCAGCCCGCTAGCTTGTGTGTGATGTCAAACCGAGCGGTGCGGACTCATCTCAACCGCGCGTCTCTTTCAACTTCTAGATGACCTAGGTTTCCTAGATTTAGACCTAATAGTGGCAAGTAAAATAAAATTAAGTGTGTAGTCTCTTCGTCTTGCGTTGCTGGAATGAAAGTGACTCAAAACCAGGGATAGGGTTTGGATGAAGACTTGAAAGTCTAGAATTAGGTTTCCTATAGATTTAGATTCTCAGAGGCTCCCTTCCAATTCCTAGCACCTCTGCTACCCATCAAATCCTTAGAACAATCCTACACCCAAAGTTAAAATAGGTTACCTTGCAAACCATCACACACATTATTCCGATCATCTCAAAATAACATCCATCTCCACCTGCCTAAAATTAATCTACGATTAGTAAATTGTTTTATATCTATCTGATCCAAACGAAACAAGATTCAACACTCAATTTTAACGTGTAAGAGTGCTGAATATTGTCCCTCTATAATACAGGCTAGGCGACTTAGGTAATCTAACCAGTACTATATTCGTGGATCACTAGATAAAACCAATTTACTAAAATAATATTGTCTTATAAATGCATGTCTGTGTTATACCGATTAATTTTATTGTGTATTCATCGATATAACATTATATTACCTACATCACATTTTAGTGTTAAACATCCATCACCACCTAAGTGCCCTAATAACCTAGCATCAAATGAACTCAACCTAATTCTCACGCTGGCTCCATAAAAACACAGGATTCAGCTGCACCTAGATTTAACTCAGAAAACTCGCCGTTGATCACCCCTGCACCATCTCAGATGACCTATCATTTCAAGAGACCTAGCTAGCACTTTTAAATGAATAAGTAGTAGGAAATCTGAAATAAACTCACCAACAACGAAGCCATAAATTCCCGACGGGAAAGACACAAACCCGAAGCCCTCTCGTACAATACCTGTAGCACGTTCACTGCACTAAATTGAAATATAATTATAAATTACTTTACACAATTTTACACTTGAAAAAAAAAGTAAGTTAGTATTCCCTATTGCAAAGCGCATGACACTTCTTTAATCAGTAAGCCTCCACGTCTAAAATTTAACACTAATGCGCATTAGGTATCTAAATTAATATCTAGCCTACTGAACCGCAGTCGCTAAGTACTATTTTTTAAGCTCTTATTCTATATCCTATCGTACGTAAAGTCAGGCGCCGTCTCTAAATCAAACCCTAATTTTAATCACTAAAGTACTATAATCAGGCGGCCGCCGAAAAAATAATAATTTGTGCACGTAATCCCTATTCTAAAGCCTAGCGCTGACTGCCCCCTGCATCTCCCTCTTTCAATATCCTGTGTTTGTTCCTTACAATTTTATACCTGCTGCATCTCTCCTAAAATGAACCTTAAATCAAAACAGTAAAAATTACCACATGTGCAATTTGGCTGCAGTGTGTTACGTCACTGCCTCGCTATGCCTTTTTTTTTTAAATTTCTAAGAAGTATTGTTTTTACAATAATACGTCCACTGCGTCTTTTTACCAAAATGAATCTAATTACAAGGCATTACAGTCCAATATGAACGCAATGCTATTTTGTAAGCGGGAGGTCTGTTTAGATGTACAGTCAAGACGACGTTCAGCTTGACACGTTGGATTACGTACCAGAATTATTTCAATCTCAGCAAGAGCTAAAAACAAACTGCGAGTGTCAAGCTTTACCTGTTGTTGACCGTACCTGTTGTTAATTGAATAGTGGTGAAATATTATGAGGTCTTATTTGTTTTAACTTAGTAAGTCTATATCATTTTATACGTTTATTATTAAATTCCTAAAACTGTGACGAATATAATCGTTACATCGCCCCTTTATTTCCGAGTTGGATTGATATTTTCCATAAATAGCAGAAGACAATGAGGAAATAACAATAGGAAAACTAAATTTGTGGTTGTCAATGTCAAGATCACTTCAGTAGTTTTTTATTATTATTATTGATGTCGTAGCCCTTACACTAAACGTTTTAAATCATCTTACACAAGTACTAGCACTCCTGCTAATGTTGTATTCCCACTTCATATACCACTGCTGTCAATAAACCTTAATTTACCTTACGCCCCTAACTTTGAAAAATCTTTCATACTTGTACTTCTTATAAGAGTAATGTCTTCCTACTTTATACAACCCTTCTTGCAATAAACCTAGACAAGATAGACTTACTTTCAGATATTCAGTTCAGTAGTTTTTGCATGTTAGGTTGTTGTTTTATGCAAAACGCCCATAAGAATTCAAGTAATATGCATACTTTACATAATTATACCTAATAATGCACTTCTAGTATAACTTCAATACACACTAAATACAATCTTATTTCAACTCTATTTCTGATAGGATTATGTTTGTGTCCTATTGGAATGATCGTATTAAGTCAAACAAGACCCAATTCTGATTGTTGATTGGCACAGTGGTTGTGCACTTGCTTACCGTGCAGAAAGTTTCGGGTTCGATACTTGATCGAAATCGATGTCAGAATGTAACTAATGATTTGAAGTCTGAGTATCTGTGTACTGATATTCTACACTTTTCTTGATAGTAACAATAAAATAAATATTTTGAAATTAACCGTAACTATTATTTCCTTGTCCGTGTGGCACCGGCAAACAACAGTACCAATCTGACTCTACCCGAAGGTGTCATAAGAGGCGACTAAGGGATCATGAACCGGAAAATGGGCAGCAACATGTTTTTGTATATCGTCTCATCCCAACTGCGGTAACCAACAACTAGTCTTCAGCCGCAACGCTTACAAGTGCGTTGGTAAATCCCCTTTTAGTACCAAGCGTTTTTAGTGAAGGTCTTAGGGCGTTTTTAGGCGAAATATTATGATGATGATTCTTTCCTAATCACAATAACAAAAGAACATCGACTGTGGTGAAAACCTAAGTAGATAAGGCATAGCAGTAAGAAAAGAGCGGTTTCTCTGCTTCGTAAGGCATGTTAAGTCGTTCAAACGAGCTTGGTTACCTGCCAGTAGTCATTAAACTATATCAAATATCTTTATAATAAAATTGTGCGATGGGCTGATTTTCGCAACTAAACGTTAAGCAATGCCCTTAAAACTATTTACTGACTTGAAAAACTTCTGACTCTGACACATGTTAACTATTTAACTAACAATAGACTCCGTGGACTAGTGGCTAGAGTGCTCGGCACCCGATCCGTGGTTCCGCGTTAGTTTCCAGGTAAGGACACAGTTTTAACAAAATCCCATTGAGCAACCGCTCCAGTTTGGTTCAAACATTAATGAATTAATAATCTGGTTTTCCGAAAAGCAAGATGATTCCGTGCTTCGGAAGGCGCGTTATGTTTTTGGTCCTGACTACTATCTACGGATGCAGTCGTTAATGAGCCATGTCAAAGGCTTTTGGCGGCTCTACAACTCTGACACCAGGGTTTGTGAGGTTGGTCATCGACCTTGAAACCCGCATGATATGATGATGATGATGGACACAGCCCTTAAAAAATCCACTGCTAAACAGGTAGTTAATACTAACACGCCCCTAATTTTAAACATTTTCTTTTACTCATAAAAAAAATTGTAATATACTCAAAGCAACAGGTATAAAACTCAAACCGAAATTAAATAATTTCGCCGCTATAAATCTTATTTATCTGTTTATAATATACGCGACGTAATAAAACTATTACAAATAACAAGAGTTCAAATTTTTATTTTTCAACAGGTAGAAGAAACCCAAATTGATATAAAATAATTGAATCAAATAATTTCGCCCCTACGAATTTAATCCATTTGTTTATGACAAGCCTATTCTTGGTTCCACTTATTTTAAATAAAAAAGAGTTCTTTTGAACGTTCAACTGCACTAAATTGCATTTTTCAAACAACTACAACTTTAAAAAAAACTACAAAGAAAACAACACTAGGTCTGTAGATTGAACAATGCCTAACGTTTTGCACAAAATTTTAGGGTTCCGTTCCTCAAATTTGAAGATTGAAAAACTTGTGTGATAACGTTGTGATCCCTTGGTCCGCGCGTGTCATGTACGAAATATTCATACATTGTACTTTGCATATTAATTTGACAAGTTGTAATTAGTAACGAATACTTATTCATACAAAAAAAAAATCCATAGTTTAAAAACAATAACTAATTCAACTTCCACAATACATACCCCATAAACCCATTTTCTTTACTACTATGACATTTAAATATATTTCTACAGGTCATACCTATTCACTGAACATTTAAATACATCACCTAATAATTCGGCTTATAAGTCTTTAACACAAAAGTAAACAAACTACGAACATTCTTTGACGAATAATTGGCAATCAAACTCATTACTAAAATTTTAAAGTACAGAACCCTGTCGGAGCTTGACTTCCACACTTGACCGACTACCTACGCTTTTATGACGTACTGGGTTTGTCGTACCAAATGACCAAACCCTCTCATCTTACATCATCGCTTGCAAGCTATTAACATCTTAACAAATTGCCACTTTTGTTTGGGTACGACAAAATTTATTACTACTAAAATATTTCTCGAAAATTCTTTGAACTCAAGTGGATTGCGTACCATGAGAACTATTGACGCACTTAAGTTATCAACAACTTAGGTAACTTAAGCCGGAAATAATAATAAGTTGCCTGAAGCGTTTTGTTTTGAAACAGAGGTCTTTGTTTTTGAAACAGAGGTTCCCAACCTAGGTCTTATAAAATCTCGTTTAAGAAACGAAGTTCAGATACTTTAATAAATGAAATTTAACATTTTGAATTGGTTACTGATTAAGTATAAATGTCAAAGCATTTTTTTTCTCGTTTGGTTATTTGACAAATTGCTGTTATAAAAGCATTCATTACCGTAAATCAAAAGTCTAAAATTAAAGTTCACCAAGTTAAAAAAAAACCGTCATTCTTTAAAACTATGCTCATGTGACTACAAAGTAAAACAACAACTGCACTACAACACTGGAAATGTTAAAATAAAATCATTCTCATGTGACTAGATTTGAAACTAACATTTTTAACATTTTTTATTTTTATATTGCAAGCTCAAATCCCAAGTTTGATGTAAAAATATTATTTGACACTTTTATTTTTCAAAAATAATGTAAGTTTGAATAACTTAAGTACCGAATAGTTCTGTGTTCTCAGAATACTGCTTTACACACTAGGACGCCCTTATTAACTTCTAGTCCTAAAGTTGAAAACCACTGACATTTGCGACGCACAAACATGTGTTACAAAAAAAAAACTTTACCTACCCGTGGCCAAAAACTTAGATAATAAAAATATGTTATAGAAAGTTAAACTGTGTCATTAAACTGTAGAACCCAACGGTCCTTTTCTTTTTCATTGTTTGACTGATATGATCTGCTTGAAACATTGATGATGAAGTTATGACATTCACTGCTGAACAAAAGACTGAACACGTTTTTTATATCGTTAGATATTTTTTTTAATGTAACAAGTGAGAAAGCGTTCTTGTGGGTCACTTGATGGCAAGTTGTTACCACCGCCCATAGCGCCCACTGTCCTATTAGTAGCATGAATGACCCCAACAAGACAGCAAAACGCGTTGCTCACCCCGAGAACTAAGTTGGTTTGTCTCATGTGCCAGAAACTTCACTAGCTCCCTTGTCCTTCATACCAAAACACAGTAGTGCAAGCACTGCCGCTTTGCGGCAGAAAAAAGCAAAGGGGTGGAACTTTCCCAGACGGACGCTGCACAAAAGCCCTACCACCTTTCATCTCAAGCATCCACCGTACAAATTTTTTTTGTTTACTATTCTCAAAAGAACTTAAACTATTAAAACTGAGATGTCAAAGGGTTCCTATTTTTATACCTATTAAATCATTAGAATATAACGTTCGATACAAAAACGCCATAGTAAAATAAACCTTAACTTGGCAAACGAAAACACTCTTACTTTTTCGAAACAAAAAAAAAAATGTATCCCATTTCGAAGGGCATGTGGCGTGGCCGGTAGCGACCCTGTCTTCTGCGCGTGCTATGTTGAGTTGCGGGTTCGATACTTGGCAAAGCAAACATTTATGTGATTAAGAAAATCATTTTTTTTGTGTCTGGCGTTATTTATCAATTTATTGTTTCAAGTTAAGGATCAAATTACACAATATGAAATGTCAAACGTAATTTATCTATGTATTTGTGTACAATATTGTTACAGATGTATTAGCATAACAGTCATGTTTCAAGATGATAAATGACCACCATACCCACCTTTTTTTCATTCTTATTTCTAGCCTATTTTGTGTCCCACTGCTGGCCAAAAGTAGGTATTTGCTTACCTTAAGTATAGGTATCTATTTATAAAACTCTTTACGCCGTCACATTAAATTCATAAAACAAAAAATACAAACTAGACATACATTATATTTGTTTGTAATGCTGTACTCTATATATCGTCTCAAAAGTCAAAAACACAAAAAAAATCCAGTCGTTCTAATAAATGGCCTATGCTAAGCCATATCTACTCGTAATAAAACAGGTTCTTTTATTGTGTGTTCGAATCAATCAAGATCCGCCCTTTAAGAACACAATTCTGCGTCACGAGGCACCAATGTAACAAAACGTATCCTACCTAAATGTGGCTATTGTGGCCTGGAATTTATTTATTTTAATTCTGTACTAATTTTGGCCATAAATGCGTGATCGTCATACTTCAACACCTAAAAGACCCGTACATTGTGGATTGGTAATTAATAAAAAAATATATATATTTGATTTGTGAAAATAACTAAGTAGGAAATGAAGTTAAAAAGGAATTACACATACAAAATAAAATATTTGGAATAAACATACCAATTCAGCCCGCTAGCTTGTGTGTGATGTCAAACCGAGCGGTGCGGACTCATCTCAACCGCGCGTCTCTTTCAACTTCTAGATGACCTAGGTTTCCTAGATTTAGACCTAATAGTGGCAAGTAAAATAAAATTAAGTGTGTAGTCTCTTCGTCTTGCGTTGCTGGAATGAAAGTGACTCAAAACCAGGGATAGGGTTTGGATGAAGACTTGAAAGTCTAGAATTAGGTTTCCTATAGATTTAGATTCTCAGAGGCTCCCTTCCAATTCCTAGCACCTCTGCTACCCATCAAATCCTTAGAACAATCCTACACCCAAAGTTAAAATAGGTTACCTTGCAAACCATCACACACATTATTCCGATCATCTCAAAATAACATCCATCTCCACCTGCCTAAAATTAATCTACGATTAGTAAATTGTTTTATATCTATCTGATCCAAACGAAACAAGATTCAACACTCAATTTTAACGTGTAAGAGTGCTGAATATTGTCCCTCTATAATACAGGCTAGGCGACTTAGGTAATCTAACCAGTACTATATTCGTGGATCACTAGATAAAACCAATTTACTAAAATAATATTGTCTTATAAATGCATGTCTGTGTTATACCGATTAATTTTATTGTGTATTCATCGATATAACATTATATTACCTACATCACATTTTAGTGTTAAACATCCATCACCACCTAAGTGCCCTAATAACCTAGCATCAAATGAACTCAACCTAATTCTCACGCTGGCTCCATAAAAACACAGGATTCAGCTGCACCTAGATTTAACTCAGAAAACTCGCCGTTGATCACCCCTGCACCATCTCAGATGACCTATCATTTCAAGAGACCTAGCTAGCACTTTTAAATGAATAAGTAGTAGGAAATCTGAAATAAACTCACCAACAACGAAGCCATAAATTCCCGACGGGAAAGACACAAACCCGAAGCCCTCTCGTACAATACCTGTAGCACGTTCACTGCACTAAATTGAAATATAATTATAAATTACTTTACACAATTTTACACTTGAAAAAAAAAGTAAGTTAGTATTCCCTATTGCAAAGCGCATGACACTTCTTTAATCAGTAAGCCTCCACGTCTAAAATTTAACACTAATGCGCATTAGGTATCTAAATTAATATCTAGCCTACTGAACCGCAGTCGCTAAGTGCTATTTTTTAAGCTCTTATTCTATATCCTATCGTACGTAAAGTCAGGCGCCGTCTCTAAATCAAACCCTAATTTTAATCACTAAAGTACTATAATCAGGCGGCCGCCGAAAAAATAATAATTTGTGCACGTAATCCCTATTCTAAAGCCTAGCGCTGACTGCCCCCTGCATCTCCCTCTTTCAATATCCTGTGTTTGTTCCTTACAATTTTATACCTGCTGCATCTCTCCTAAAATGAACCTTAAATCAAAACAGTAAAAATTACCACATGTGCAATTTGGCTGCAGTGTGTTACGTCACTGCCTCGCTATGCCTTTTTTTCTTAAATTTCTAAGAAGTATTGTTTTTACAATAATACGTCCACTGCGTCTTTTTACCAAAATGAATCTAATTACAAGGCATTACAGTCCAATATGAACGCAATGCTATTTTGTAAGCGGGAGGTCTGTTTAGATGTACAGTCAAGACGACGTTCAGCTTGACACGTTGGATTACGTACCAGAATTATTTCAATCTCAGCAAGAGCTAAAAACAAACTGCGAGTGTCAAGCTTTACCTGTTGTTGACCGTACCTGTTGTTAATTGAATAGTGGTGAAATATTATGAGGTCTTATTTGTTTTAACTTAGTAAGTCTATATCATTTTATACGTTTATTATTAAATTCCTAAAACTGTGACGAATATAATCGTTACAACAAGGTATCACATTAGTGAACTATTTGGATGATTTTTTATTTATAGCATCCTCAAAAATTGAATGTAAACAAAATCTTAATACTGCTATTGAATTCCTCCAGTCTTTAGGTTTTATCATCAATAATGATAAAAGTCAACTTGAACCGGACAAAAAATGCAAATTTTTAGGTTTTGTTTTGAATAGTGAGTCATATACCATCAGTGTGCCAACAGATAAAAAGGAAAAGACTCTAAAAAAGTTAAATTCTGTGTCCCAGAAATGTAAATGTAAAATTAGAGAATTTGCTTCTCTTCTTGGTTCTCTTGTCTCAATTTGCCCTGCAGTGCCTTATGGTTGGCTCTACACAAAGACTTTGGAAAGGAGCAAATATTTAGCTCTCTTAAAGTCTAGTGATAATTATGAAGCAAAAATGATAATTTCTAAGGAAATTTTAGATGAAATTAAATGGTGGAAAAGAAAGTTACCTACTGCCTCAGCTCCTGTGAAACGAGAAAAATACAAATTAGAAATTTTCTGTGATAGTTCCTTAACTGGTTGGGGTATCGTATGTAAAGAGCAAAAATTACATGGGTTCTGGTCAAAAGAAGAACAAAAGTTTCATATCAACTACTTAGAATTGTTAGCTATTTATTTTGCTTTAAAATGTTTCACAAAAAATAAAAAAAATTGTAATATTCTTATTCGATCTGACAATACTACAGCAATATCCTATGTCAACCGAATGGGCAGCATCCAATTTCCTTATCTCAACCATCTGGCTAGAAAGATTTGGCAATTCTGTGAAGAAAGAAATTTGTACATTTTTGCTTCATACATACCCTCAAAAGAAAATTCAATTCAATTCAATTCAATTCAATTCAATTCAATTATTTTATTTCAGATAAACATCCATAATATGTTAGTAATAATAAGAACTTATCAACTAATGTTAGTACTTATATTAATTATATTACAAATATGTACTTCGTCTTGGAAGCACATGCAATATGGTCCAGTGTTTAATAAAAGGACCCTGCACCATACCCGCTACTATACTCAGGAGACTGTTGCCACTGTCACGCACCCTGCGCATCAGTGAAGCCGTTCTTTTTCGCATTATGGCGGCAAAGCCATCAACGTGTGCCTCCGCGAACATCCCTGATGCGCAAAATGTAGAAGCTGATTTTCAGTCAAGAATATGCAACTCTGAAACTGAATGGGAGTTAGCCTCCTATGCATTTAATAAAATAATATCAAGCTTAGGTACACCCGATATTGATTTGTTTGCAACACGTGTAAACAGAAAATGTGAAATGTTTATATCATGGAAAAATGAACCAGACTGTTATTCTGTTGATGCTTTTACTAATTCCTGGACTGGACTCAATTTTTATGCATTCCCTCCATTCAGTATGATATTACCTTGCTTGAGAAAAATACAACAAGATAATGCTGAGGGCATTCTAGTTGTACCAGATTGGCCTTCACAAGCATGGTACCCTTTATTCAAATCCATGTTGATTTCAAAACTTGTTTATTTAAAACCTAACATAAAACTTCTTTCATCTCCTTTCAGACCAGTTCATCCCCTACACCAGAGCCTTACACTAATTGCAGGGAAGTTATCAGCAAAATCTATTTGAAAAAAGGATACTCTTTAGAGTGTGTTAATATAATATTAAGTTCATTAGCTAAAAATACATTACAACAGTATAATTCTTGCTACATTCAATGGTGGAATTTCTGTAAAATTCACAAAGCTGACCCCACATTTATATCTATTCCATTCATCTTAGAATTTCTAACTGACAAATTTCATAAAGGAGCTATGTATGGTACCCTTAACAGCATGAGGTCAGCTCTATCCCTCTTATTGGACGCTGAATTAAGTGTTAACAAAGATATTAACAGATTTTTCAAGGGTATTTTTAAACTAAGACCAAACAAACCAAAATATAATGAAACCTGGGACCCCAGTTTAGTATTAGACTTTGTTAGTAACTTTTATCCCAATGAACATCTTAACTTAGATATGTTATCCAAAAAACTTTTGATATTACTTGCCTTAACAACAGCACAGAGATTACAAACCTTTTCAAAAATAACAATTGATAATATTTCCATAAATAATGATTGCATAAAAATTAAAGTACCTCAGTTGATCAAAACATCAAAAATTAATTCCTTACAACCTCTTTTAGTATTAAAATACTATGAAAAAGAGAGCATATGCCCAGCAATAACACTCTGTAATTACTTACAAGTGACTAAATCACTAAGACAAAATCATAAAAACCTCTTTGTTATCACCAAGAAACCACATTCTCCAGCGTCCACTCATACTCTTAGTAGATGGATAAAAGATATTCTACTGGAAGCTGGAATAGATACCACAGTGTTTACGGCACATAGCACGCGCCATGCCGCGACATCTGCCGCAAACAGAAAGGGTCTTAACATAAATATGATTAAGTCAACAGCAGGTTGGTCTCATAAATCACAGAACTTCGCAAAGTTCTATAATTTGCCTTTAGTTGACAATCAGAATTTTGGTGACTGCATTTTAAATAATAATTGATTATTAATTTTTGAGGATACAAAACTAATTTTAACTATAAATATAGTTTATGTACCTAATAGGGAGTTTGGAATTGAAAATAAAATTTCTTGTTTCCAAATATTATTCCTTTATTTTCATTATTTCTCCTATCTTTTAACATCTACAGGGTTAATCTCCAGACGAGGCGTTAACAAGTATAATAGCATGATCAAAGTAACTTACCTGTAAGTGAACTTCGATCATTATTATACGCCGTTAACGCCTCGTCTGGACTCCCTACCCATATTTTCATATAAATTTTCCCTCCCAGCTCAATAATGAAAATAATTTCTTTGAACATAATGACATTTCTAGATGGGGTTGCCAGGTAGGGGTAAAACGTTCTTTTTCGTTTTTTTTTTTAATAATTCTTTAAACGCGTGTTCAGTGATACGAGGATATTATAAACTACAGGGTTAATCTCCAGACGAGGCGTTAACGGCGTATAATAATGATCGAAGTTCACTTACAGGTAAGTTACTTTGATCATGCTATTATGAAGTATTGAATTTACTAACAGTCATCGCGGGAGACCCATTAAACAATTTTTTAATTTTTATAGGCGCGCCATTGACAGCTTGATGCGTTTGTAGTCTGTGGCTGCAGGGAGGTTTCATTGCAATAATGGAAAACTCAGCAAACAAAAGTTGTAGTTACATAATTTTATTACTTTTGTAATGAAATAAGTGATAAAATCGTTTACAATTTGCCTTCGAGTGTTTTTAAAGCAGCTATAGGAACTTCGCTTAGCAGTTATCACCGGAAAAAGAGACAAACATAAAGGTTTGTTTTCGAACACATTATTTTAGGATTCACGATATGAGAGTAGATAAAGTTGTGTATGCTACTCCACATAATTAGGTATAAAACACTCGTGTCTTCTATTATGGAACTTGGCTCGCTGCGCTCGCCTGCGTCCCATAAACCGACACTCAAGTTTCATACCCCTCATTATGTACCGTTGCATAAACTACTATTAACGTCATTAAACATGAACGTTCATTTTTCACTTCTGACTTTGTCTTGGCTACATTTTAGTTGTCAAAATTGATCGACCACTTTTTGCCCGATTCATGATCACTTAGTCGCCTCTTTTGACACCCACAGGTATAATTGGGTTGGTACTATTCGTTGCCGGCACCACACGGGTAATAAAGACCGCTGCAGTAAGGTGGTACAGACAAGCGCACATCAAGCTTGGCACATTGAACTTTGTACTGTTCTTATCTCAATAGCCGTACGGGCTACAGTCGCACTGCGAGTGTCAAGCGTGAACACGCAGGAGGACGCTGCTGCCTGTCTTTTGGTTCGCGGTCCCTTAGTAACCGTTTACGACACTCATCATGGTAAAAATGAGGTACTATTTTTACCCAGTACCATAAGGACAGACCTAAAACGAACCTCGGATATTGATATTTCTCAGAGAAAAAGTCTAAAGGACGACAGTGGTACTCCTTTGTTGTGCAAATTAACTTAAAAATTAACACTCATTGTCTATGTAGTGCACGTGTCCTTAATATAATTTTCTTGGAAGCGTTTAAAACGGAGTCCCTTTTTAATTTGCACACATTAAAATTAACCCAAATCACTGTAGTGTGAATCAACATGCTTGTTCTTAATAAAAAGTTACAACTGAACTTTTCACTCTTACATCGAAAAGGATACCTAGGTTTCACTCTATGAAACTTGCAAAACAAACTGGAGGTACATGAGAGTTAAGCCACGATCCCACCTTCCTGAATTCAGAAAGTAATTCGGCATACATTGCTGGTATAAGGATATGTTGGTATTAACAAAACCAAGCCTCCCAGCAATGTATGCCGAATTAGTCTCTGTATTTAGAAACGTGTGATTGTGCCTTTAGGATGTTTGAAAAACTGGCAACACCGAAGCGGTTCTAACAAAGTTGCAAACATGGATCGGGTGTTTGATGAGTCAGACTTGTGTTAATGTTCGTAGTTTCTGTAGATAGTGATTGCTGGACTTTTACTATCTATAAAATCAAGCTATCTGTGATTTTGTTTTCAAAGCGAACACTTTTACGCCCTCTTAAAATATATCGTCCTTTTCATTTATGTGAAGATTGTTTGTGTTTTGTTCCTTTGTAATTTTCTGCTTTTCCTTGACACGTTTAACATTTTACATAGTTGCCAGATATGTTCAAGCGGGCAAACTTCCTATACCTATGAGTGCCTCTGGCGCTTATAAACACTATACCGGTAGTGTTTTTTCGGCTTCTTTTGGCTGCCCAGTACTTTGCCACATGCACTGCCTTTTTAGTGGCATGAAATAATTCCTCATGAGTTTTTGTGTCGGGAGACGCGGGGCAGAAGGTGAAATGCGATTGTGGGGTGGCACCGCAGTCAGTCACTGTAAGAGCTCTCGGTATAACCCCACCAGCACATGGCGTAATAAGACCGACCGACCTGGGTTCAGAGTCTATTTAAATATTACAGATCGGTTTCGGCAGGTGTTGTCCAGGTGGGAGGCTTTCAGCTGGTGTAAGGAACGCAACGAGTGAGTGCACCTCTTTTCACAAACGATACCTCTCTTTAGATGTTTCACCGGCCCACTGGACGCTGGCTTTTTTTTTGCACATTTATGGTAACTGTTTGGGCTTTTCAGCCTCTGCGATGGGGATATGATTGTACTTGGGGTGCCTATCGTCCTATTGCCTTTGGAACCCATGTCCTAAATACCGGAGAAAATCACAGATCCGGTAACTTACTATTTATTGCAACTGCATATGTCTTATACGAGTATAGATGTATGTATAAGCTTATAGATGACGCTCGTTTTCCACTCGTAAGTCTTAAAGCGACTGATTTTTCGAGTAAGTAATATATTTAAGATGGTGCGGTGATTTGTCTGCTCGGTTTCATTTATCAAATCCTCCGCTCGGGAAGTGGCTGCCACGGCTAATGCAGGCCGCATAACGCCCGCTTGTTGTGACAAGCTGTCAGAAAGAGCGATAAATGTCTCGACGCGGTGGGATCACACATTTATCAGTATTTTTTTTGTGTCCGGGAAGGAATAGTACCAGTAACGTGAATCGCAAAGTAGAATGCAACTTCTATGCTGCTCTATTATAATAGATTTTTCTCTCGAAGTGCAGAGATTATACTAATGAAAAAAAAAACGACTTTCCCGAAGATTTTTTTTTACGAGGAATATTTCTTTCTACTTTCGCAAAATGAGTCGACCCGTGACCACTTTAGTGTGGAGAGTCGAAAAAAATTATTTTCTCTGTTGCTTTCGAGAGCACAAAACCTACGGAAATTCTTGTTGCATGAGAGAACAATGTGTGGCCATATAAAAGCGTCCTTTAAAATGTTAAAATATGGATTTCTTCATCATCATCATGGGGTGCCATCTTCAAAATGAAGTTTGGAGGTCAGTAGTCGGTACTCGTCGCGGCGTTGAGCCACCCTCTTCAACTCGTGGTACTGTAGTCCGGTCCAGTCCCTTATGTCATCGAACCATTTCCGTCTCGGCCTTCCTGGTGACCTTCTACCCGGTATCTTGCCTTCAAGAGTTGTCCGCAGGAATTGAAAGGCGGAGCCCTCTTTGCAAGTGCCCATTTCTTAGCATGGATTTCTTAGCCTTAGATTATTGATAGGGTTGGACCGCGAGGACCTGACAACAATCTTCAATAGTCTTATTTACAAGTTCGACTCGCTCTTGTTAGTTTTATCCGTCGCTTCCTTGCGATAGATTGACTAGGATATGAGAAACGGCTGAATACATAAATTACGCACGTCTCGTAGAGCGAGCCTATATCATAAACCCTTGTCATTGTTAAGAACGGTAACCGGCTGATCGCCTTTACCTCCAGTGGTTGTAAATTTTGTAATGGCAGCTGAGATTTATGAGATCCTTGTTCAAATTAATTTTATGCGTATTTTCCGGTTGAAAAAAAAATCCCGTTTAATTTAATCCTGGTTTGGGTTCTTATTCCTTACTGAGGAGAGGAGAACTGAGAACTTTACTGATTTCTAACTAATAACGGTTATTTGACGATTAAGTATACGAAAATAAAGGTTTATTTGCATTTCTGTGCTTGCAGTTTTACTGGGACGAAGTTTTATGGATGATACGTAAGAGAGACGGATTTTCGCTGGGAAAATCTGAGGGGAGCTCCTTCTCTGAATAACAGTGGATGATGTTATGGTGATGGCATAAGGAAAAATATATGGCACATTGATTTATTTATATAATACAATATCAGTCTTGTTCTTCTTCGTTTCAATGCTATAAACAAACACCAACTAAATGTACACCTCGCAATATTTTGCCACTGCTATGGCGTTATCTGATGCCTCACAGACCCTTGTTAGTGCAAGTGGAGGGGCACAATGGGACAAGAGAGCAATTTCGTCATGTTTTGAGACGGAGCTCCACAATCACAGTGCTGTAACAACCGGTCTGTGAAGCCCCATCTCACCATGTTTTCTCTGTGTAAAATATGTAATGAAAATTTAAACTAATAATAAATCCCTACTCCAAAATAAAGCGAAGTTTCACTTCCTGGAGGCCTTTTGAAAACAAATTTATCGGAAACCCTCTTAATTTCGGGTAATTGAAGCTGACGGCTTTGTGAGAAAGCCTTCCGTTTCTAGAATCCTGGTACTTGTCCCTCGTACATTGAGTTTTGTTTGACTGTTCAATTTTATTAATTAAATTGATGGGTTTGAGAAGATCGATGATATTGAATCGTTTATTATCTAAAAATTTGGACCTGATCAGATTACAAGTTTATATTTTGACTGCAGTAGACGATTGAGAACAACAAGTAGGCAAAATTAATGTTTAAAAAATGTTAACAGTTTTGTAGTGAGTTGCAGAAAGGCCCATCAATTAATGTCGTAACTTATGCCTCTGTTCTAGCCTGAAAAATACTCAATATAAAGTTTCATTAAAGTTAAATCTCTTTAGATAGCTATCTTTTTCCGGTGATAGTCTAAAATAACTAACAAACTTATTTTATATTTAAAAAATAAACAACTTCGCTCCTAAAGAGGTAATGAAAACAGGTAAAGAAAAGTAACTCTACTAAGAACATGTTTCGTGAAGCTCCTAACTAGCGTAACAACTTAAGTTCTAAACAGCACAAAGTTTTCTCAAGATGCGGTTTATACTCGTAAGCAACACACTATGTATGTATTTTTCTGAGGAACTAAAAATCATATATCTTTTTTACGTTAGTTTTCCTGAAAGAAGTTGTTTCGAGAAACCTTTCTTTTACTTCGACTTGGCAAGTACTCTAGAAGTAGTAGTAAGTAATACAAGCAAAACAAATTCTTAATGAAGATCAGATGCAAATAAAATAAACTATTCGGGAAATACAAGCGACAGGCGAAGAAAATCCCATTACTCAACAAAAAAAATAATTTTAAAATAAATAACACGTATTAAAGTTGTTTGCTTCAAATTTTGTTATTAGAAAAAGAAAGCATGAGGTTACTTTCTCAATACTCTTACTGAAGATGTAGAAAGGCGTTATAAATCTTCTGAAAACTTATAACTGTTTACTGGAAAACACAACCCTTTGGACAGTTTGGTAAAATAGCTAGTTCATGAAGAAATCTGAATGCCGGCCTTTTAAAATTTGATTATCGTGTCACTCTAGGCCTGTCTGGCCTTGCACCCCAGATTAATTATAATAACAATATACCTACTTTCAACAGAAAGGATTAAATTATTGGAAGCTGGCAAAAAGGGTCCTCGTCACCGCAATTACAGGAAATTGTGAAATTTAATTGAATTCCGTACACAAGCAGGCAGATTGAGGGGAAAATGCTTTAACGATTTCAGTGAAAAAAAAACATTTTTAATTTAACCAAATGTACTTCTCTATAGAAGCGACTAAGAGATTTTGACGACCATCGTACCATCTAACATGCTGTGATCACTGACAACCGAAGGTGATAGGGCTTTTGTGCAAAGTCCGTCTGGGGAAGCACCATTCTCTCGCTTCTTTCAGCCGTGAAGCAGCAGTGTTTGCACTGCTTCGTGAGAAAAATGTTCTTGATAGAATGTTCAAATTTGTCTGGATTAAGAATGGAAAGATTTTCGTGCGGAAAGATGATAGTTCAGACTACATTCTTATTAAAAACAAAGACACTTTAGATAATTTAAAGTAATTAATAAATTTATTTTATCTTTGATTGTATTGGTAAAAAGGGTCTCAAATTCAAATCTTTAAAAATATATTACCAAAATGTTCGTGGTTTGCGTACCAAAATTAAGAATTTTTATAATAATTTAACTTGTACTGATTTTGATGTTATTATTTTAACGGAAACTTGGTTAAACTGTTCTGTCTTATCTAGTGAGTTATTTGATGATAGATATGTTGTCTACAGGAGGGATCGGCAAACATCAGGTTTAAATAAC
Source organism: Athrips mouffetella (assembly GCA_947532105.1). NCBI lineage: Eukaryota > Metazoa > Arthropoda > Insecta > Lepidoptera > Gelechiidae > Athrips > Athrips mouffetella. Next base: position 29,180,125 of record OX383968.1, on the reverse strand, counting down.
AAAAAGGAGGGTGGTGGAGTTCTTGTGGCAGTTTCCAATAAGATTAACTCTGTAAGAATTGAGAAATTTGAAAGTAATTGTGAGGACCTGTGGATTGTTCTAGATATTTGTGTGTCCAAACAAATAAAGCAGCTTGCCCTCTGTGCCGTTTACCTACCACCGCCCGTTACTTGCAAAACCTTGGATTACTTCTTGACTAATTGTAATAATAGTATAGAGCAATGTGATCAATGTACATCGACATGTATTATAGGTGATTTCAATATGAGTTGCATAACTTGGGAATCATTTGTTATTTCACCTACGACTAAAATGAATGGGTTGATTCAATGTCTATCAGATTTCATTGAAATTAATGGTTTAAAGCAATTCAACAATGTCACTAATAGCAGTAGGAAAGTTTTGGATTTGATATTATTGGAGCATACTATATGCGAAATAGATGTTTCCGGCTCGATAGATAAACTTTGTAACGTTGATCCACTGCATCCTCCCTTAGAATTAGTTATATCTAAGGTTACGTCAACTAACTTAACGCCAAACATAAACACTACAAGGCATAACTTTCGAAAAGCTAATTATGATTTGATTAATAAGAATTTAGAAAGTATTAACTGGGACTATATTTTTGGAAATTGTAATGATGTGAATAAAATGGTAAAAGAATTTTATAATATATTAGGGAGTTTGATCACTGAATTTGTTCCTATAATCAAGTATAAAAGCATGAAATATCCTAACTGGTTCGATCGTTCATTGATTCGACGTATAAAAGAAAAGTATAAAGTAAGAAGAAGATATAAAATATTTAAAAATCCTTTAGATGCTATTGCACTGGAAATTTGCGGAGCACGGTGCGAACGCTTGGCACTTTCATGTTATAATAAGTATGTTTATGATGTTGAGGAAAAAATATCTAACAATCCCAAATACTTTTGGTCATATATAAAATCCAAACGAGGAGGAAAAAGTAACTACCCTAAAACTATGACGGATGGGGATGTAACAGTGTCAGAAGGGCATGAAATCTGTGACTTGTTTGGCTCATACTTTGCTTCGGTTTATACTAGTCTCAGTAGCACTTCTTACGAACCTCCTGAATACTTGTTAGAGATCGATAGAGGCAGTGACTGTATATCATCTTTGAACATCGACCCTAAAGTCCTACTGCGCAAGCTGAAATGTCTTGACGTTAACAAAGGTGCTGGACCTGATCATGTTCCACCGTTATTTGTTGTTAATTGTGCCACTAATTTGTTCAAACCACTTCTGCTTATCTTCAATTCATCTTTGAAATCTGGCATTTTTCCCGATGCCTGGGAGATGGCCAAGATTATGCCAATTCATAAAGGCAATGAATTAAACTTAGTGTCTAATTATCGGCCTATTTCCATCTTATCCACATTTGGAAAAATTATCGAGTCTTTTGTTACAACTGCATTGCAAAATTATTTCAAAAAATACATAGCCGATAATCAACATGGGTTTATGAAGTCAAGATCCACATGTTCTAATCTTGTCACTTATGTTGATTACCTAGCTGAATCCTTAGATAAGCAAAAGGAGATAGATTTCATTTATACCGATTTCAGTAAGGCCTTTGATAAAGTCTCGCATCAAATACTATTAAAAAAATTGGCCTTGTATGGTGTCACGGGTTCCTTGCTGAAATGGATAGGATCTTATCTATCTAATCGTTCCCTGTATATAGTAGTAAATGGCTATGAATCTAAGACTGTCTCTGTAACATCTGGAGTACCCCAGGGATCAAATCTGGGTCCAATACTATTTAACATCTTTGTTAATGACATCTCCACATGCTTCCCTGATTGTATGTCATTCATGTTTGCGGACGACCTTAAGTTTGGAAGAATCATTGAGTCAGATAATGATGTGCTGCAGCTTCAAGCCAATATAAACAACCTTGTACGATGGTGTATTAATAATCATATGCTCCTGAATGCGAAAAAGTGCTTTCATGTTAAATTTACAAGAAAACACATCATCAATACCTCATCTTACACTATAGATGGCGATAGCCTCAAACAAATCGATTCTGTTCGTGACTTAGGGGTAATTTTGGATCAAAAACTCACATTTGTGAATCATATCGATATGGTTATCAAGACCGCGTCTAGAGTATTGGGGTTTGTAATCAGGAATTGTAAGATCTTTCGAAAGAGCTCAACAAAGAAATTGCTCTATAATTGCTTAGTGCGTAGTATATTAGAATATTGCAGTGTCGTGTGGCGTCCTCATTTTGCTACACATACGTTGCGATTGGAGAGGGTACAAAAAAGGTTCTTGTGGCACCTGTCTTACACGGTCGGTATGGGTGGTGGGCGGCATTCTTATTCTGAAAGATTAAAACGGTTTGATATGTCGACACTGGAACAAAGAAGGGACATTCTCGATTTTATGTTTCTATTTAAAGTAATTCATTATGAAATAGACTCCCCTTCTTTGTTAGGAAAAATAGGAATAAGAGTGCCATCTAAATATCCAAGACATTTGATTAAGCCACTATACCCTCCCTTCCGCAGCACTGTTATGGGATTCAACGCCCCTATACCCAGGCTATGTAGGATATACAATAGTTTAAGCAGTTTACTCGATGTATTTGGAACTAGTAAAGTTAAATATCGGACACAAATTCAAAACTTAGTAACTTCATAATGCTGTTTTCTCCATTTTTATACCCATTCAAGATTGATTTAATTTTAAGTTCGTTTTAGTTGTTTTATGTAAAAAAATTATTTAAGTTTTAGCTGTCATTAATCTTTTGCATGAGGTGTTTGCCTATAATTGACTGTGCACTTATGTAAAAAACTATTTGCATGTATCATAGTTGATTGTAATGGTGTAACAGTTGTTGGTAAACCTTATAAATAAAATAAATAAATAAATAGACATACCGACATTCGGACAACAAAGTGATCCTATAAGTGTTAAGATTTTTTTCCTTTTGAGATACGGAACCCTAACAATGTGGAAAAGTTCGTAGTTTTTGTCAATTTCAGCATTTGCAGAACTGACACGAGAAATGAAATGCTCTAAAGAACGTTTCAAACAATGCCCTTTGGCCATACTTTAATGTTCTTAACCTGTTTTGCATTTACGACTTACGAGAGCTTTCCGTCTGATGTGGAAACATCCCAGGAATCTTATTACAGCCACAATAAAATCTGAGCGGCTGTACCAGGAATTCATAAAATGAGACAACCCGAGTCTCGTCATCTACTTAGAGACGTCCATTAATATAGTCCATATTACTCTGGCGCCATATGAACTTACAGAGGACTATCTTATTTATTTTTTATTAGCGTCAGATTTAATATTTCTCAAACAACATGTATCATGTATAAAGCATTCTATTCTATTCTATCTTTTACTTGCCCCGGATTCGGTTTTTTTTAGGAATAATTACAACATATCCGCCATTTTTAAGCACGACAATAACGTTAAGTTTTTTAAGGAATTCAACAAAAGGTCCATTCAAAAGAAACCTGTGTACCGAATACCATGAACACACAAGTATCTTTAGACGAAATAGATCCAAACTCATATCTGTACACCTGTCCCGATATCGGCAAAACTGTACTACGACTGCGGCAAAAAGGTTCCCCTTGAATTTCCTAACGTTCTATAGTTCCTTTTTCATGCCGCTAAGCACCCCTGATCACATGACGTCAGTATATTAAACTGGCAGGTACCAGGAGATGATACATTGCAGGATATTACCCGCAGCGCACGCGTTCCGTTTCACCCTCGTCGCGGAATCTATCACACACACCTATAACGACTACTCGAACCTCGACATCCATCAATACCTGATCCGTTGTTGGTTTTGCGGCTATGAAGGTTTCATATTTACTCTGAACATTTCACAAAAAGCCTGTGTACTCAAATAGTGTAGTGGGCCTATATTTATTTGCGTCCATATTTCATTTATACTACATGAAATTTTATTAGTTTTGCTCCCAAAGGGCTGTGATACTACTAATGAAAACAAGAGAGCTAGTTTCGCGAGCTAACGAAAATACGGGATGACTTTGAAGATATTATTATTCTTATTTTTATGCAAGTACTTTTGTGTATCGATTTTAAGTATGTTTAACTTAATAAAATAAAAAAGTTTGACAACTCCAAATAGCCTTAGACCTATACCAATTGATCTTTATCGATAACAGAACTTACCCTCACAATTTGTCGAATGTCTTCAAAGTCACCCTGTAGTTATTTGTTACGGGAGGCAGCAAAATTGTTATTTGGCGCGAGTGCTTTGTATTGAAACCCGAGCAAGCGAAGCATTCTAGAACTATGCCACGAGCGATGCGAGTGGTTCAAAAGAAGAATCGTGAGCGTAGCGAGGGTTTCAAAGCACGAGGCGCGAAATAACTTTGCTGCCGAGCGAAACAGACAAATTTTCACCTCACTACATCGAGGAAAATGCTAAAGAATAACCCCAATATCTTACGAGTATACACAGTCTATCATCACGTTCTTATTTCAGAAACCTTTTCTTCGCTAACGGCCAAAAATGACCTTTGCACGCAGATCTTGACGTAAAAAACAAAGTTTTCTGTTTTATAGGGACCGACCATAAACTGAACAGCTTTTCCCAAGACACGGAAAAATTTTGAAAACTAAAAAAAAATACCTTCCATAGTATAAAAAACAAAGGAAACAAAACGATCTATTCGCTATTAGATTATGCACCTTCTGTCTGTAGAGAGATTTTTTTGTAGTTGGACCTATAGTCCTATCTATAACGCGACAGCTTGAGATTTCAGGCCAGATGTATGACGCGCCATACATTTTGCTCGCACTCTCGAGCTGTAACGTACTTTATGTTACTTGGGATAAAGCTATTATAGCGACTCGACTTAAGGTCGCAAAGGGCCAGAACGTTTCGGATGATGAACCTAGTACCAACTTTAAGTATGTTATTAAACATGATATTACACCTTCAAAACCACCGGGACGAAATCTGTCAAATGACTGGATCAGGAGGTATGACGTCATCAATTTTTTGTATGAGATTTAAAAAAAAAAATATTACTATCGTGTTCTTTTTTTTAGGAGCTGATTCTAGAAATATACTACATTGTCACATTTGCGCATCTGGTTATCTTAAAATCAAAGAAACATTTTCTAAACACACCAAGTTTGATCCAGGAAAAAAGAGGCTGAATATTTTTTTGTAAAATATACGTCCAATGTCTTGCTATATCCTCATTAATAAATTGTATAAAAGCAATTTTGAAAATATTGAACAGGAAACTAAATAAATAGTAAAACCTTTAAAACCTATCCTATCTTATTTATCTAGTTTCGCGTTCAATATTTTCAAAATTGCTTTCATACAATTTATTAATGAGGATATAGTGAGTCATTGGACATATGTTTTACAAAAAAATATTCAGCCGTTTTTTCCCTGGAGGAGCTCAAACTTTGTGTGTTTCGAAAATGTTTCTTTGATTTTAAGATAACTAGATGCTCAAATATGACAATGTAGTATATTTCCAGAATCAGCTCCTAATGCCCTTTCATTTGATATACTACACGATAGGAATATTTTTTTTTTTAAATCCCCATACAAAAAATTTATGACGTCATCCGGTGGTTTTGAAGGTGTAATATCATGTTTAATAACATACTAAAAGTTGGTACTAGGTTCATCATCCGACATGTGTTTACCTTAAGTCAAGTTACTACTATGGATTTATGGTCATGATAAAATTATGCTTACTACTTCTACTACTTGTCCCGTGTGGTGCCGGCAAAGAATAGTACTAAGTATCCCATACATACCCGTGGGTGTCGTAGGAGGCGACTAAGGGTTATAAACTGGAGGATGGGCAGCAGCATCTTCCTGTGTATCATACCATCTTACCTACTGCGGTCACCTATAAACGCGGTCCATGGTGCCAGGCCAGCCCCAGCCCTGTCCTGTAGTGGACATTTTATGGGATGTTATGATGATGATCATGATGACTTCAGTAGGACCATATACTATTATTTTCCATTTAGGTATATAAATTTTCTTCAAAAACCCTTTTACATCATGAAAGGATTCTGAAAAGATTGGCGGAAATCTCTTTCCTTTTAAGAGAATGAAATGCGTTGGAATAAAGTCATAAAGTGAATGTAATCGAGCTATATTCCAGCTGAAGTATGGATATAAGGCTTTACTACACGGTATACGAGTATGCTTTATTGCATTGCTTCTTTATTTTGCTTCTTTATTACAGATTTTTATCTGGTTTTTATTGACGAGAAAAAACTTTTCTAAACGAAACTAAGAGTGTTAGATATTATAAAAAAAATGTGAAAAACTGTGCGTTCGGAACATGAAATTGTTTAGTAATATATTTATTCCTGGCCCATTGTGTCCCACTGCTGGGACATTGGCCTCCCCCTCCTTCTTCCACTTATCACGATCTTGTGCAAGCTCCCACCAGTCCCGGCGGAAGGCGTTTAGATCGGCACTCCATCTTTTTCGGGGTCGTCCCCTGCGACGTTGTCCGTCCTGGGGTAACCACTGAGTGACGATCCACCCGTTCAGGGTGCATGCGGCTGACATGGCCTGCCCAGTCCCACTTCAATCTGGCAGTCTTTCGACCAACATCAGCTACTCGTACGCCTGTTTTGGAACGGATGGCAGTGTTCCTTACTCTGTCAGTTCGTTTTATACCGAGCATGCTACGTTCCATAGCTATATAATAATATTTTTTATTCTTTCCTTTGCAATAAAATTTGTCGATTATATCCTAAAACAATTCCAAATATCAAATAGATAGCATGAGTGGTTGCTGAGATAAACAGACGAAGTCGCACCATAAGGGTTCCGTTTTTACCATTTTGGTTCGCAACCCTAAAAAATTACTTCCCATAGAAACTGCATTAGCTGATTTCGCATTTTGTATGGGAGACGAATATGCCAGGTATAGTTCCGGATCATGAGTACGGTTCTTGTACTGACGAGCAATTATTTGAAAGGCAACTAACTTCAGAGTGGTGTGACTGTGAGTGCGCGGCTCTCCCCTGCTTCCATTTGTAGGTCAGTCTACGTGCGGCAGCCGAGCTAGGTACTGTAATGATTTTAATCGAAGAGTAAGCCTTTACAGCTATCGAGGACTATCGCCAATGTCTAATCCCGACAAATATATTTTTTTAGCATTTTGACCTACGTTCCTAAAGGAAATTTGTTGAGTGCATGGTCTGAATGCAAAATTTCAGGGATCACAGTTTTACCCTAACAGATTTTTCTTAAATCTAGATTTTTCCAATATTACATATTAAAATATGTACAACTACAAATATTTTTTTTTTACTTTGGTATATTGTTTCTGTTTCACAATGTAAAGTTTCTTATTTTCTTGATGAGCAAGTTCTGGAAAGGTTTTACATAATTTTATGGTCTAGGTGCATACTCACAGTTTGTCACCAGTATTTGACACAATAAAATGCTAAATATCGAAGTTCGTAAATATTTTACGATTATCGCCATCATAATAGTACATTGTTCATCGAGAGGAGAAAGTGACCGATTCCCAACAAGGGTGTCGTTTGAGCCCTGAGGCGAAGCCGAAGGGCTCAATACACCCGAGTTGGGAATCGCACTTTCTTTCGAGTGATACATAGTGCTTTTGTACTTCACCTACGAGGAAAATATTTCAGATTTCCTTTTCAGATATGATGTAAGTTTTTTGTATTCCATTATACCTACTGATATCATGTCTTGCCAATATGGTACTTTTCAACATGGAATACAAAGACTTGGCTTATATTTATACGCTTTTCAAAACAGTTTCCGAAAATCAATGCGCTTTCTCCTCGCTTTTTCAACGTATAAAACTATCACATACCTCATTGTTGTATTTTTTCGAGATTTTTCAGGCAATCAATAACCGTTTGCGCACTTTCTTGTAGTTCTAGCAGCGTCAAAAACTCTTCATCACTGTCACTATTTGACGACATTTTTTGTAAAAAGCACGCACCAACAAAACTACAATTAAAACTTCCAACAACTTGTAAAGAAAACAGGGGTCCAATTTTTGAAAATCACTGGGTTATAAAATATCGCTTGGAGGTTTAAACTTTTTTATTTTACCCTGATAGTGTTAAAATGTTAGTAATACTTTATAAAATTTAACAATTAAACACTAATTTATATTTATGCATTATGATTTTTCCCTGTTGATAAGAAAAAAACAGAAATTTTGATTTTATTGAGTAAGATTTTATCACACGGTGATTTTCAAGAATAGGTACCTAATTCTCGCGCGCGCTTTCGTTCCACATTTTGGTTTCGTTCTTTTTTCAAATTAATGGTTTTCTCAGAAAAGTGTAGGTGGCCAGCATCATTTCGTGGACTTAGAGATAAAAACTTTTTCTTTTTTTGGCATTATGATATTAAAATAGGTTATCGACAGATTTTGATCTAAATTTAAGAAAAAAAAACACGTTAACAATGGATTTTCATACAAAATTCCATCCCGCTAAAACACGTTAACAATGGATTTCCATATAACTTTTCCCCCCGCATATTTATACCATAGAAATGACGTATCTTCTCCTTAGTTTTTAAAACAGGACTGAGGTACTTTCCGAGAAGGTGAAGTATAAAGTAATTTTACATTTAAATGTCATCCCATTTTCCAGTAGGGGTAGAGAAATACCACATCCTTCCACCGGCTACGATCTAGACATACTTCTCTTACTTCTTCTACTGGTATGAGCCCCGCACACACATCCTTGACCAGTTTATGTAAAACTTCTTGAGTAAGGTCTTGGAACGTTTGCTGAGGCCTTCCATTTTCAACATTTTCATTAAGATTTTAGGTACAGATTTTTACCTTAATTTACCTTCGACCTTCCAAACTCATACATTTAAAAGGCCGGAGAAATAAAATACACTGACAGTTTCTACCTTTCAAAACAGACTTTGATTTGAGTTTATTGCTTACCCTACCCGTATTTCCTTTTACAAAACTACCGAGATTCCATTACTAAAGCTAAAGGAGAGGTACTTGTCTCTTTTGCTTATTCATTATTTAATGAAATGCGAACCCTTTGCTGGGTTATGAACTCCTGGTAAATTAATTCAGCCCAAGTTAACTCTTGCCATGTTTTTAACGGAAATTTGCAGTTTTTGTTACTTCGAGTTTGGGGAAATGAATTTTTGATTAAGATCTTTCAAGGAAATTTAATTTTGTTTTAGTGTTTTTTCTCTCTCCTTTTCGTGCAGGTTGAAAATTCAACAACTGACCAAAGTAAACAGTGATGTGCACAAAGAGCAAAAGAAAAAAGTTATGTTTTTTATTTCTGTTCTGTTTGTACCCGCTGGTGACATCATACTCTGTTTCAAACATGTGAATATTGTATAAATGTCGCAGGCAAATTGTATAATTCGCGGCTTTACATAATGCCTTGGAATTTCACAAAATGCCGAGATATTTTTTTTGTTCGTCATTTAACATAATTCCTCCGCATTTTACAAAAAGGCGCGTAATTCGTTTCTGTCACCCGCCGTACGCTGCCGCGGCACGCTCGCTTTGCTTGCTCGGCTCGTGCATTGTAGTCCCAAGATAACCTAACCCAACGTATCCGATCCCATTCGGAATCTACAAATTGCCGGCCATTTGTTAGCGGCGAATTATTCGATTTGCCTGCGGCATAACAATAGATTAAATTAGATTTATTTATTTCATATTATCAGATTCAAAAGTACATATGTTGTTCAAATGTCAGTGAATAATATGATAGTCAAAAATGTAACATAAAGATAATAAAACAAAATACAAACATGTCAAAAGACTACAGAAAAGAAACATAGTAGTAATAATATGTGTGTGCTATATGTACGTTTATACTAATGTGTACTTTGATTCTTTTCAGGTAAGTCAAATTTATCCGGTATCTAAGAAAAAAAATCGTTTGCCTTACGAGTATTACGGTAAGAACAAACTGTTCTACTACTTTATTCATAGACAAGGGTTTAAAAATCTATACTAATCGGTCTTATTTTTATGAAATCCTATGACGGTTTTCAGAACTCTTAAAGACATCTATTAATATATCCATAATGAACTCCCAAAAGAGAGCCAACAAGAGATAAAATATACTAATGGTGATGTCCTATCGGCCACTGTGAATTGCTTTTTATCGTGATGGAAATAAATATAATACTTATTGAGATGAAATTAGCAAAAGATTAAAACATAATAAGGGTCTTTTCAACACGAGAGCTAGTTTTAAAAAAAATAGACGGAGTGTTAGAAAGCCTAATTACGTTGAGTTGCATAAAAAACTTGCTACAACAATGAAAATAAACTAATATTACAGATATAAAATAAAAATTAATTGAAAGCAATTTCAAGATGGCGCACTTTATGTAAAGGATGTAAAACTCAATACATGATACTGCATCATGAATGTGTGCTTTACATTTTAAGTAAAATGTCGTTGCAAGGAGGTTGCGGTTATTATTAAAAAAAAACGTATTAAATTTCTTTTGAAAAACAATTTTTTATTCAGAAGTTTTGAAAGGGCTATATGTGGTACTATTAGACTTTAAGGGCACTGCATGTTATCCTACGTCATCTAGTACACGAAATTTGCAACTTTGTAGCGATAATGGTGGCCTACTAGGTCCACAAAACGTTGGTCTGCCAATCCGAAACCTGGCAGGTTTTGTACAGTCGGAGCGCAAAGTGGTTAAGTGACAGATTACGCGAATGAAATCTATTCTCAGAAATAGAAGGTACCTATACAAGTAAAAAACCGGCCAAGTGCGAGTCGGACTCGCGCACTGAGGGTTCCGTACCACCACATAAACATAATTGTATTAATTGAAATTTCAGTAAGTTAATGTGCTAGATTTTTTGAGTCCGACACGCGCTTGACCAAATTTTATTATTTGTTGTTATTTTATAGCCTATGCCCTATAAACATACCAATTTTCAAGTTTGTAAGTGTTCCCGTTTTTAAATAGAACTAAAACAAAAATCGCCTCAGCAACCATCCAACTTGACCCCTCTCTTATATGAATGTTCTTGAAACGGGAGATCACCACAATTGGTTACCATTAGTTGTGAGAAAAGTTGTAATATTTAATGATTTCAGACTTTTCCCATTATTTGTACTGTGAGACCTAGCTTCTTGCCAAATTTCATAATTTTAGGTCAACGGGAAGTACCCTGTAGGTTTTTCATTTTTGAATAAATGTATGGACATAAAATGCCATATCTTTTGATTGCGTCGTTGTAAAAAAATTGAAATTTTCAGATCTTGTGTGGTTCATGGATCCCAATATATGGTATTAATTTCAACCTGATACCTTTACCCGTTCGTGAGATAAAGGGTCTTGACAGACAGACAGCCAGACAGACAGACGGACAACAAAGTGATCCTATAAGGGTTCCGTTTTTTTCTTTTGAGGTACGGAACCCTAAAAACAACAGGTCTGCCTTGCATCCTATTGGCAGTTTCGCTAGTCGGACCACAAATGTGGTCAGATGTGATTGGACCACAAATTTGGTCGGACTGGCACTGGCACATGCAGTGCCCTTACAGTCTATATGGAAGTATTGCCTTAGCCTATGTGGAATGCAAATTATGATAACAGTTGCACAATGAAAATCCATTCACATTTTCTTACAGTTCGTAGTACGTAGCTGTAATAGTGCGGCCGATTAGCTGTTTCACGTAGACACGCCTTACAATTTCACCAAGATTTTGATAGGAATTTCCATTGAAAATTCAAGAATTGGTTCCTATCAAAAATTGAGAGCTACGAGTATGTACCTAACTAGTACCTGGAAAAAATTTGGTGAAATCGTAAGGCGTGTCTACGTACGAGTATAAAGGCGATATAAGTCGTTAAGCGACTGGACTATATGGCATTGCATATTTTAAATTTAAAAAAATACGATCCAAAGAGTTTGAGTCAATGGCCTTTAAATCAATGGCCTTTGTCCCTCACTCAATATCGAGCAACAAACAATCTCTCGCTAAATGCGTCAGAGATCACTCAGCCGGGGTGAGATGGCGCCGGCCAATTATACCAAGAGGCCTTGTCTTGCGAGCACCCTCACTTAACCGCTTAGCTCTATGAGGAAACCTTTTCTTACAATGTTGCTCAAGAAACCATTCAGATTTAAGAGAAAGTACTACGAATCAAATGCAGGAAGGTTATTTTCGGATCCCTGGCCAAATTTTAGCAAGATTTATTGTATCAACACTGTGCATTCAAACATATTTAAAAGAGCGCGTGGGTTTTTATTGTCGCTTCCTTTTTTCCCACCATGGCGCCACTTTGTGAAGCGGTGTAGTTTTTTAATATCCAACAATGAATAAAATATTTTGAGTTTGAGTTTACTCAAACATAGAAGTGCTTGTGGCCAAATGGTAGTTGCTCTTTTTTTCCGATCACGAAAGTTGAGCAACTTTGGCAGTGGTCTGAACCCGGATGGGTCACCGTCAGTGACACAAGAACTAGAGCGTTTCCGTGCTTCGGAAAGCACGTCAAGCCGTTGGTCCCGGCTACTGTTAATGATAGTAGTCGTTAAGCCAAGTCAGAGGCCATTTGGTGGCTTATCATCAGACCCCGGGCGCCCGGGTCACGACCTGCGTTAGGACGCCGGCCGTGCCGCTCCCAAAAAAGGTAATAATATAGGTTATTTTAGCTCAGCTCAACTCTGGGCTCCAGGCACGGCCTAGAAGCTTCTCTGATGGGCCCGGAAGGGGAGGTTTGCCACGGAGGCCAGAGCAAGCAGGGTTGGACCTGAACAGTTGTTTTACCATTTTTGTTACACCATTTCGAATAAGGCAGAGCAAAGCGAACGTTAGGCAAATCAGATCAGAGACCGCGATGACGCGTGACCGGCATGTTGGTTGATTTCATCCAATCAGTTTAGTCTGACGTCTCACCTCGCCGCTACCATCTAAGCGGTGAGCAATTATTCAATGCACATCGCTGCCTGCGTGCGTGATACATATTAAGGACTCAACGCCCTGTGTATTGAAAAATCTCTCGCCACTTATAACGTAGCGTCATAGTCTCTCTACTCTGCCTCAGTGGCGTCGTACCCTTAGAGGCGTGCCACAGACAAAGGTCTTCCCTGTCGATTTTTTTACACATGGCCACAGAATAAAGTAATAGTACTATCATACAGAACGGTCATTCTCCGCCCCCCTTGCAATCCACCCTGCACCCCCGCGAACACCCGCTCGCGAGATTCGAGTGGTGCTGATGCGGGTCCGCTGTACTGAATATGCAAGCCTACGCGTGTTCCAATTTCAAACTTTGACAGTTCGTGGTTTTGCGCTCGTTGTATGGAGTGTCCGGGGTCTGACATTGCGCCACTTTTTTGTGAAGCGATGTATAGTTTAATTGACACCATAAAGTAATGAATAGGAATATCCTAATTATATTAATTAATGATATTTAACTTTTACTTTATAAACAGATCGCTATCTGGCGTAAGGCCTGTTACTGTCAGATTGATTCAGTCTTGAGAAAAAAGAAACTACGATAAGTTCATCATCATAATAATAATCAAATAAATAAAGATAATAAAAATTTCATGCGACCCGGGATTGAACCAGCGACTCTCAGCGTAACGTGCCGATGCGCTTCCAACTGAGCTATCGCGTGTCGTCAATCAACTCGTTCAAATTTCTCTGCTCCTTTGTATAAATCTGGCTGGTTCAATCCGGGTTTTCGTAAAATTTTTCTTCTCTTTATTTATTTAAATACGCACTGCAATAACATAAATCCTAATTACTCAGCAAAACTTGTAGTACATAAACAGACCACAAATGTTCATCGTAATTGAAGCCCCGTTCCGCCACCTCTTCGCGCAATTTACTACCAATTAGGCCTACCACTTTGGAATTTATGCACTCCTAGTCCTTTATTGAAATTTACGGTCGGGATTTGTACCAGGTGTATGTGATTTTGGCTGTGTTTGTTTAATGGGAGCTAACAAGTAAGAATGTTTTCATTAATAAAACAACAACAACATAACGTACTTCCTGCTACTACGGAAAGAAGCAACCGTTTCCTGGCCGCAGAAACACGTATCACACCACAGCCAGTAGTAGTCTCTCTGCCTGCGTCTGCATTCCCGAGTTCATATAACCCGAACCTATTTATGTGGCGAGAGACTAGGCTTCTAATGCGCAAGCTCGTCCTCAGGACTATCAAGGTCAAGAGCAAGCCCATTGACAAAAGACCGGCCAAGTGCGAGTCGGACTCGCGCCCTAAGGGTTTCGTACCCATCCACCATATCATATTCTTCAAGCTTTTGCGTCCACACTAACCTGACCTCTCTTTTTTATATGAATGTACTTAATTATTCAGTACCTGGTCGACCGAGCTTTGCTGTATAATAGCCGCCTCAACATTAGAATATAATCGGGTGATTAAGCTATGCTACTCGCTAACAGATGGCGCTGTAGGTTTCTGTCTAAAACGCGGTAGTTTTTTAAATGCCTAAAAACACGGGCAAAACGATTATTCCTAGACATGAGACCTAGCTAGATCGATTTTTCGTCCCCAAAAACACCCGGATACTAAATTTCATCAAAATTGTATGAGCCGTTTTCGAGAAACCGATTACAAATATATATATTTATATATATATATATATATACAAATAATGCTCGTTTAATAGTATAGGATGATAGGATGATTAGTTGTGAGAAAAGTTGTAACATTAAATAATAGGCCGACCAAGTAACCGATATAGCGCGATGAACTTGACGCCTTTTGCAATGTAGGGTAGAGTGAGAGGCCTTTGCCCAGCAGTGGGTACTACAGGCAATATGTTTTACATTTAAAGTGTACTTTTTCTAACTCTGTTATTTTAAATTTTTTTTTGCCCCTGCTCTATGTTCGATTTATAAAATTTTCGTAATAAAAATATGGAAGTTTTCTGTATTTCTTACGTGTGGGATATTTGCTCGGTTTCTAGAAGCAAAAAGAAACATGTTACTTAAGTAGGTACACGTGTTTTTACCTATACCTTTCGACATGAATATGAATGAGTTATGGAAAGTAACTTTTACTATACCAAGTTATATAATGAATGAATGAAGCTAAAGCTTTCCGCGTTCCTCCGCCAACCTTTCCAGATAACATCCCTAATCTTGCATGTGTAACAAATCTAGGCAATTTAGTTTATGCTTATTGTTACGAGGCCCGGGTAATGTCCGACGGGCCTTATTTGTACCTGAATAAACTACATGCGTCTTCACTCTTATTCACAATTGAATAGTGTCCAATTTGCGATGCACGAAGCGTGAACTTAACGTGGTCTTTTCCTACGGGCATACCCTTAGCATCAGCAGATTGTTTCCACATGAATATTTCATTATTAACGCTACCTGCCTTATTCCACAAGGACGGTTCCTGAAGGTTGAAACTTTTATAGTTTCTGCTCTCCTAGTAACAGGGATACCAATTTAAGTGAATCAAGGAAAGAAACCTGAAAAAAGCAATAAGGGAGAATCTCATAAATAAATAATTGCTCCTTACATTCTTCGGGAATTTATACCTCTGTAACGAGGACTCAAATTGCGAAATATCTTTTTGCCAAAATTAAATTACAGAAAGGAAACCGACGTTGCTGCGTCCATTCCAATGAACATAAAACAATTTAAAAAGGGGAGAGAAAGAAATGACTTGCTCGTGTAGGCATAATTCTGACGCCCCGGGGCTAGGGGTAGAGGGGGCGCTGGGACTTGCACCCCCATGTTTTGACCGTAGGCTGCCTCGAGGCATATTAGTGAGCTTCGCGGATTTATGGAATAACTTCCTTGCTGAAGTAAGGTGTTGATCTTGGCTTTTTAAAGCTTTACTTTACATAGTTAAATAGTTTCTGTTCTTGTTGTGTCGAAGATAAAAGGCAATCCTAAAAAAACCCTGATGAATTATTAATAATAATTCACAGATATTTATAGATAAATTGTATTTGTTCCGGGCGGGAAGCGAATATGCGTTCTTCGGCCTAGAAGGGATATCACTGCGAACTGTAACAAAAGGAAATGAAATTTGCAAAGATATCGAGTTCAAGGAAATATATGGCATCAAGAAATTATTTCTCTTGCACCGAAAAATTCTTCCTTGCTCTCAATAACCACACAATTCTCAAAACATTTGTCATTCAAACTCTAAAACTCGGAGGTCTAAAAATACGAGTGCCATTTCGAGTCCAACTTGTTAGCGAGTTGTTCGAAGACTTCCAAAACGGGACGAGCAAGTTTGACTTCCGCACAAACATTACTTATTTCCACAGTTCGAGGAGCGGACGGGGTGCTTTTCGTTTTGTGTGTTCAATTCGCAATCGAGTGATCTGCTATAGCTGAGGAGGTTTTAGTTGAGTACTCGAGCTAGGTGAGCTCATCGTCAGGTGTTTTTTAAACTTTGGCGTACCTTAAGCGGTTTGACAGACAAACTGTTTTTTTTATTTTATTTTTAGGCAGCCTTTAAGAAACGAGCCTACAAATATCTTAAAGGCCGGCAGAGCACTTGTTACCCGTTGTCGGTGATCACTTACCATCAGGTGACCCGCCTGCTCGTTTGCCTCCCTCAACTATAAAAAAAAATAGCCCTTAACTGTTCCACAGCTGGGCAAAAGCCTCCCATCGTTCTCTCCACGACGTCTTATCCTGTGTTTTTTCCGACCACTTCCCCCGAAAGGTCTTAAACTCTTCTGGCCATCTCCTTCTGTGTCTACCGCGTCGCCTTCTAGTTGTTGGTGCCATCCACTGTGTGGTAGTTTTTGTCCATAGTATATCCGGTATGCGGCAGATATAGCCAGCCCAATACAATTTAAGTTTGGTGGGTGGTGAGTCACTTCTAGTATTCCTGGACCTATTGGTATTACATGGTAGGCGCACAAATGATTCAATAAATACTGGAAGTCTGAATAATATGCTCCAGCAGCAATTCTAACTAATCAATTCAGCAACCATAAAGAAGACATAATATTCGTTACCTGCAACAGTTGCGATCTAGAATAAGAGATCTCGCCGTTATTCAAGATCTCCACAACTCTTAAGCCCAAGTCACTTTAAGGCAGATCCACGCACAGTCACGCAGATCCGCCCCCGGACCGCTTTCGCAATCATACCGCCTCTGTATGACTTGGGCTTTAAAGTTTGTTTTTGGCCGAGACAACGAAGAATGCTAGCAATTCACTGAGTTGAAATTATGTTCAGAATGTCACTTTTGGATTATCTGTGACTCTCGTAGGCACCTCGCCTCAAAATTATTTGTCTTGAATATCGGTTGTCCCTTGTGGTGCCGGCAAAGAATAGTACCATCCCATACATACCCGTGGGTGTCGTAAGAGGCGACTAAAGGTTATAAACTGGAGGATGGGCAGCAGCATCCTCCTGTATCATACCATCTGACTTACTGCGGTCACCTATAACCGCGGTCCATGGTGCTAGCCGTAACTCTGACAAGCCAGTTGACTATGGTACTTCCCCTTCACATTTTTTTAGCAAAAGCTAGAATTCTAGAGGGAGCTCCCTGTCCTGTAGTGGACGTTTCATGGGATTTTATGATGATAGGTAACAAGCAATTATATAACCCTTAGGCTAACAAGAGAAAACCGCCGACAAAGTTACGAGCAAGAACAGTACTTATTACTTACTTATAGTGTCGCTTCTATCGGCGCAGTTCTTTTATTTTATCGGTATCAGCTCGGAATCGTTGCTGTGAACAAATTAAATGGCCTTAATCCGATATTATTTGTTTATCTTTATATTATTTCTTTTGCTTCAGTAATTGAGTTAGTGGATGCTTCTTCTGTAATATTATCTCTAATGGCCTCTTAACAAACAAGAGTCATCATTATTTGAGTAAATATTACAATAATTGAACGAAAGTCGCAAAAAATATAATATATTTATTTATTTTTATCCTAGTTTTGGTTATAAGAGGAAGATCATCAGGTCACGCTTGGTCATACAAGGGATTTCGCACCTTTGAATTATTTTTACTTGTGAATTTAATTTGTTTTTATTTATTTTTTATGGGAAATAATAATGGTTCCGAAAAACAAATTAATCTCCAGTGATCTGTGGCCGACTATTATTCTAATTAACCAGCGTTATAATGAATTACCGACAAAAACCCAAAACATACCGAAAAATAATTTCGAATTTAACAAACAAATAAGAGCGTGTTCTTCCGAATAAAATACTGAACCTTCGACAAGATTACTAAGTTACCGACAACAGAATTTTTTTTCGCGCCTCAAGTAGGGTATTATTGCACATTACATAATGTTTAGGACTATATAGGTCCTTTAGGTAAAGCAAAAACACAACCTAACCGATCCCGAGAGGGATCGGTCATGGTTGCCACAAGCGAATTTAGCAATTACCGAAATTTTGCCAAGTGGACCGATTTAACCGGAAGTTTTCAGTAAAACGTAATTAAAGCTGGTAAAAAAGTATAACATCATTGAAAAGTCGTGTTTATTTTACGAAGATTTCAGTGTCTCATTCGGTCGTTTCGTCATTTTTATTCGGACAAACGTAGTCGGAAAGTTAGTATTTTAGGCAGTAGATTTTATATTTGAGTAAGGATAATTCTTATTTTCTTGTCGGAGCTTTTATTACTACCCTTTTTCATTCTTGACTTTTTAATGTAATTGGCTAATTTTATTGTTATTATAATATTTGATGTTTATTTGACTTGTTTTATTAATTTGTTATTTAATTTCTGGCATTATTTTAAATGCGAAACTTTCTTTATTGTACACGAATACATTACAAAAACAAACACACTACTTTATTGTAATTTTCGCTAGAACTTCTATTGATACACCCTTACGGGGTGTCACACGTACTTGTAACCATTTCTGTATAACATCTGAATGACTGTGACATGCAATTATACTTCGCATTTCGTCCTCTAGATTAGTATTATTTATACTGGTAGTAACGCATAGTTTTCACCACTGCACTGTATTTGAGGGTATTTGTTTGTTTTTATTTATTTTTATTTTTTGAGGTAGTTCTAAATCTTGGTGATATTATTTCTCTCGATTCTCGTCATACGCAGTTCAGTGCTCGACCACTCCACTAGTGTTCTCTCACTGATATCAAAATAAAACTAAAAATGTCGAAGCGCAAGCAATCGACTACCTTAGAAGACGACCTCGGACATCTTTACAAGAATATCAAAAAATTAGAAAAGAAAATTCGTTCTAGTAACGAATCATCAACTATACCACCAGGTAAGCCCGAATTTTTTCTTTATAACTATCAAGTGAAAGTGTTTACGTGAAATAAATACCCGAGATAAATGCAATCGAAATAGCCGCTGGGGCTATTTCACCGCATGGAACTTATTAGCGCTCAACCCGCTGGGGGTTGCGCCTAACCGATGTTTTTAGTTAACACCCGTTAGCTAAAAAATACTTTATGCGACATGTCGCTTCTGACACGTACGGTGCAGTGTTTACTGCTTAATAACGGCCGAACGTTGTCCATGTTTTCCTCTTTAACGACTACAAATGAACACGTTATTTTTAACCTTTATTTACCTACCTACACGAAAAGCTACTAAACTAAATCGCACTTTACAGTGCCGCCACCAGATCCAACAATGGATGACGAGCCGGAGTTGCCGTCAGAGTCGCCGGACGGTGAAATATTTGATCCGCCCGACAGTGACGCGTCCGACAACGAAACGCGTCACGACCCGCCCGACACGAACGACGGCGGCGGACCCGCCGCGGACTCACAACCCAATGATCAGCCGACGCCCAACCCGGAGTCTGCTCCAGGGCCGACCTCGGCCGACCTACCAGGCGGTAGTGTACCTCCCGAAACTACCCACATCGATAAATGTGACACCGACTTGGACGCTGACGTCCTAGCAATTCTAGGGGACGACCCGTCATCGACAGTCAAATATGGACCAGAAATCAGAAAAGAGCTGCGTCCCGATTTCAGCATATCGCAACAGAGGGTCTGTCAAAAGAATCCCGTAAGGAACTTATAAACAAGTATCCTTTACCGGCCAACTGTACCTTTGCACCCTCAATCAACCCAGAAATAAAAGCGGCCTTAAACGAATCTGTTAGCAAACGAGACAAGGGAATTGAAGCTAAACAGAATGAAATGTCTAGCGCCATATCAGGCTTAACAGAAATAATCACTTTCCACCTTAACTCGAAAGAAAAAAATAATGAAATTCTACAAAAATTTATGGATGTAGGGCGCATTCTTTGTGACATACAGCACGGAGACTCCGTGACCAGACGAAATTTCATACTTTTTCTGTAAAAAACGATATGCAAGAGCATTTGAAAAGCACAAAAATTTATACCTCATTATTCGGCGAAAAACTGTCGGATACTCTGAAGTCAGCTAAAGCAGTTAATAAATCTGGCGCCGAATTGAAGGTGGAAGCCAATAAAACAAACTCCTCTAAGAAATCGAAGCCTTCAGCCACGCAACCTTTAAACCGCAGAGCTGCTCCCCCGCGCAGGCCGACGGGGGCAGCGTCAGCACCACAGGGCCGCCACCCAGCGTACGGCCGTGCGCCGCCGCCCCCCGCGCCCACCCCGCCTCCGCCACCGCCGCCGCCCGCGCCTGCATACAGAACGTCGTCGGCTCCGCCGCCTCCGCAAGCTCGCAGGCGCTACTAGATACAGTTAAGTATGCGGGTCGCCTATCATACTTTCATAATCAATGGTCACTAATAACACAAGATAAATCCATCCTCACATGGATTAAGGGCTATAAAATCGACTTTTCTGCACCTGTCACCCAGACTACACTTCCCGCGGAACCTGCCTACTCAGACACTGAAAGAAATCAGTACCTCGATGAAATTAATAAATTGCTCGAAATCGGTGCTATATCAGAGTGTAAACCCTGCCAAGGTCAACACTTGTCAGGCATATTTTTAAGGCCCAAACCGAATGGCAAAAAGCGCTTTATACTGAATCTGAAAAGCTTAAATAAATTTATCCGTACCAGTCATTTCAAATTGGAAGACATGAGAACCGCTTTAAAATTAGTTACACCCCATTGTCACATGGCCACCCTCGATCTAAAACATGCTTATTTCTTAATAAAAATACACCCTAGTTCTCGAAAATTCTTACGTTTTCGTTTCGAAAATAAACTTTATGAGTTTAATGTTTTGCCATTCGGTTTGAATACGGCGCCCTACGTGTTCACGAAAATCATGAAACCCGTAACCAAAATACTACGCTCTGCGGGTATGCTGTCAACATTATATTTAGATGATTGGCTCTTGTTTGGTCAAAATCACGAACAATGCACAACAAACATAAATTTAACGAAAGATTTACTGACTTCTCTCGGCTTTATCATAAACAAAGAAAAAAGTGTTTTTCTTCCCTCTACTTCATGCAAATTCTTGGGAATGATCATTGACTCAAACAAATTCCAAGTTATACTACCCGCAGAGAAAAGGGCGCGTATTAAATTCGAACTTCAACATCTTTTAACACTAAAGCGCTGCAAAATAAGGAAATTTGCACAGGTTGTAGGCTTATTAGTGTCAGCATGTCCCGCTATCGAATATGGGTGGTTATACACAAAAGAAATGGAACGGTGTAAGTTCCTTAACCTAAAAAACAACAATGAGAACTATGAAGGATTTATGAACATTCCCGAATCGCTGCTTCCAGATTTGCACTGGTGGCTAGATTCTATTGAACACGCTACTCATCGCATTAGAGTCGACGAATATCGCACCGAAATATACTCTGATAGCTCAACTACAGGGTGGGGAGCGGCTTGCAACGACCAAACAGCCAGCGGACAATGGTCTAATAGTGAACGCCAATACCACATCAATTATTTAGAACTCTTAGCAGCATTTATAGCACTAAAAATCTTCGCTAAAAACTTTTTCGACTGTCAAATTCTTTTGAGATTAGATAACGCAACTGCAATATCTTACGTAAACCGAATGGGAGGAATCCAATTTCCTCATATCACTTACATTTCAAAGCAAATATGGCAGTGGTGCGAAGCGCGTAGGCTCTTCGTTTTCGCATCTTACGTACGATCCAAGGATAATACAGTAGCAGACGCCGAATCGCGTAAGAACCACCCTGACATAGAATGGGAACTGGCCGATCGCGCTTTCGACTCGCTCACCCTACAATTCGGCCAACCTGACATTGACCTTTTCGCCAGTCGAATAAATAAAAATGTGAAAGATACATTTCCTGGCACCGCGACCCTGACGCACAGGCCATAGACTCATTCACCGTCCCCTGGTCCCCATATTTTTTCTATGCATTCCCCCCGTTTTCAATGATTTTAAAAACCTTGAAAAAGATTATCTGTGAAAAAGCTAGAGGAATAGTAGTCGTCCCAATGTGGCCAACGCAGCCCTGGTTCCCCCTTTTTTCAGCGCTTCTTGCTTCAGAAACGATTACATTTCATCCTGACCAAAATGTTCTGATATCTCATTCCAGTTATCCAGACCGGCAGATTCACACCTCCCTTACCCTGGTTGCAGGAGTCTTATGCGGGAAGCACTATCAAGGTGAAAATTGATTTCCTTACTCCCATCACTAGGTGAAAATTCAATAAAGCAATACGACGTTTGCCTACGGAAGTGGTGGTCATTTTGCAAGTTAAAAAATATTGACGTATATAATGCCTCTGTACCAACGGTTATTTATTTTTTAACTCAATTATTCAACAGTGGTTCACAATATGGCACCCTGAATTCATGCCGATCTGCCCTTTCATTACTACTGGGTCCCAATTTAGGTAAAGACGATCGTATCCACATATTTTTAAACCTCCGCCTCCGCCCACCTCTTCCGAAATATAACGCTACCTGGGACACAAATCGCGTCCTTGACTATTTAGACACCTTGTATCCTAACGGAACCCTGTCGCTGGATCAGCTATCTAAAAAAAAAAAAAAAAAAAAACCATAACTCTGTTAGCCCTTACCACAGCCCACAGGATACAAACTATTTCAAAAATAAAAATTAACAATATCGAAATTCAGACAAATGTAATTAGTATCAAAATCCCAGACATCTTAAAGACTTCACGACCAGGTTCTAAACAACCCATTATTTACTTACCACTGTTCAAGGACAAACCATCCATCTGTCCCGCGCAGTCGCTTATTGCTTACCTGGACAAAACTAAATCTTTACGGAAATCGAATGACTTATTCTTAGCCGTATGTAAACCTCATAAAGCTGTGGGTACACAGACCCTCAGCCGATAGATCAAGCTGACGCTGAGCGAATCCGGCATCGATGTAAATACATTTTCAGCTCATAGCACACGACACGCGGCCGCATCGCGCGCTCACTCGCTCGGCGTTAGCGTTGACACTATAGGTACGTAACACCGCCGGTTGGAGCGGCAATTCAAATACGTTCGCCAAATTCAACCACCGAACTATTTCCGCCAATGATAATTTATCGTTAGCTAGAGCTATCATAGATAATGCCTAAGTGGCAAAAACAGTACCCATTGCCTTGATTTTGTAAATGTGTACTAAATTCGTAAAAAAGTAGTTAAATCAATGTTGATTTCCTTACTCCCATGCTCCTTTTCTTGAGAGCTTGTATCATTAAATACTATAAGTGTAATAACTATTATGTTGATGAATAATTACGTACATCTTATACTGAAATAAACGTGTACAGTCATTGATTTACTAAAAATCACGTCGTTTCATTGACAATTTCCTGTGCACACTCTCAAAGTCTACCAGTATAAATAATACTAATCTAGAGGACGAAATGCGAAGTATAATTGATGATTAAACGAACTTCTTGAAGCGAAGTTCTATCATAATTATACGAGGCATTTCGTCCGAAGAGATTAGTATTAACAACCCTCCCAACCCCATACGTAAAACCCGGGAAATAAGAAGTGGGAAATTGTCAAAAGAAATATGACACTGAAACCTCAACTAAATGACGAGAATCGAGAGAAATAATATCACCAAGATTTAGAACTACCTCAAAAAATAAAAATAAATAAAAACAAACAAATACCCTCAAATACAGTGCAGTGGTGAAAACTATGCGTTACTACCAGTATAAATAATACTAATCTCTTCGGACGAAATGCCTCGTATAATTATGATAGAACTTCGCTTCAAGAAGTTCGTTTAATCATCAATTAACCAATATGAACATGAGTAGGAACCCAATTAGGTCAATTTAAAAAGCCATTAGAGAACTAAGAGCATTGAGTGTCTCAATCTGTGCTTTCAGTGTTGGTCATCATCATCAACATGTCGTGTGTGTTGCAAGGTCGATGACCGACCTCACATACCCTGGTCTGAGAGTTCTTGAGCCGCCGAAGGCCTCTGACATGGCTCAATAATGACTGCATCCGTAGATAGTCGGAACTAACGGCTTAATGTGCTCTTCGAAGCCCGGAATCATCTAACTTTTTGGACAATCAGGTTATTCTACGGGGAAGTCGCACAAAGGGATTTTTGTTTGACAGTGTCCCCACCGGAAATCGAACCCAGAACCCCCGGATCGAGATAAGAGGCAAGTACTCTAACCACTACACCATGGAGGCTGTTTGGTAATTTCACTGGTTTTCTATCCCCTAAGCACCATTTCAACTATGACTTTGCTCTATTTACAACCTTCAAACTTATTTTCGTGTTTTAAGTACGTTAACCAGCAATTTAGTTTTGGTTAGGTTTCGTTAACAATTTTAACTTGGAGCTTTTTAAATGACTTTAATCATGTTTCACTTATTAGTAGTATCCTTCAATAACAGTCCATATTTTTGGAAAATTACACACACACGCGCAGCCTCTCAGTAAATGCTCGAAAACGGTTTTAATTATTCTATCGGGTAAATAAATAACACATAATTTGATACATAAGCAATAAATTCTCATTATGATATTCAAAATTGATTGCATTACTCAAATAGTGACATTCCAAAACTGGCTAACCAAATTTTAATAGCACAGACATTTTCAGAGCTAATGTGTAGGCATTTTAATCGAACATTTACATCAAATAAAAATCAAACATTTTTTTTATTTTAGAATAATTCTAATCATTATCATATCGTGTGGGTTGCAAGGTCGATGACCGACCTCACAAACCCTGGTGTCAGCATTGTCGAGCCGTCAAAGGCCTCGTCATGGCTCATTGACGACGACATCCGTAGATAGAAGTCGGGACCAACGGCTTTACGTGCCTTCCGAAACATGAATATCTTTTACCAAACCAAACTGGGGAAGTCACAAAAAGTGATATTTGTATGACAGTTTCTCCACCGGGAATCGAATCCACAGCTTTCGGATCAAAAACCGAACGCTTAAACTATTAGATCACGAAAATAAGTACCAACTGCAAAGTAAAGTTTGTAATTCCATTTAAATAGTATAAAAATACAAACTTACCTATGCTAGATTCTTTTAAAAATGTTCAAATAAAATGTACGGTCAACCGCTTGTCGGTAGAAACTTTTTCAACTCTATTACCATGCCATAAGGTCCAAAAGTGTTTCTACCGATGTAAGGCCGTGTGTACAGTCAGGTAGACCAATTCAGAATCAAAATTATATAACATTAACACAAATTAGAAAAACTTTTTTTTTCACGAATAAAATACCTTTCTCGCTCCGCTCGAAAGTAAAAATAACAATACAAAATTCTTCTAAAAAGTACATACATAAATATCACACCCCTTTCTCTCAGAAGTATGCAGAGACCGCATCCTTATTTTAATCTTTATACCAACTCAAATTTCAAACAATAAAAGAATCCAAATTTCAACTGCCTCAAAGCAGTTATCGAAATTGGCCGGATCCCGGGATTTGGTCTCCCATTACGGGATTACCGGGATAATGGACTTAACTGTCTCCTGTGGAACTATTGGGACGTCACGGGGCCACGGAACCGGGACACGGAATACCCATTTGCACGGGATGGATGTTATTGAGGATACCATCGTTAAGGCTATGTTCGTTGTCTATCCGTTGTCATAATACCTAATACGTGCCATGCTAATCAAATTGTAAACAGGCATTATCTAGGTAAGCATCCACCACAATCTTCCACCTCATCGTCACCTCGAGATAGGAGTCATGGCACAGAACATTTTTTTTGTGGCTGTGGGTTCGATTCCCGGTGGGGAAACTGACATACAAATATCACTTTTTATGACTTCCCCAGTTTGGTTTGGTAAAAGATAGATGG
The DNA here is from genome assembly GCA_947532105.1 of Athrips mouffetella. Classification (NCBI taxonomy): domain Eukaryota; kingdom Metazoa; phylum Arthropoda; class Insecta; order Lepidoptera; family Gelechiidae; genus Athrips; species Athrips mouffetella. The sequence continues at coordinate 29,153,892 of OX383968.1, read as the reverse complement.
TTTCGTGTTTCGGAAGGCACGTTAAGCCGTTGCTCCCGGCTACTATTTATGGTAGTATTGTCAGAGGGTTTGGGGGGCTCAACAATTCTGACACCTAGGGTTTGTCAGGTCGGTCATCGATCTTACTACCAACACGACATGATAATGATGACTCTCGCACATCGCGAGATGTGCGAGTGCGTGAGGTGGTGCTGCACCATTTATTTAAGTTTGTATTCGAAAAGTTTGCAAAACTGTAGCATCTTAAATATCCTTACAACTACTTACTTTTGCTTATGAGAATTTTGTCAGATAAAGCTGCAAGAATAATCTAGTTCTTTCACATTACTACTATAAAATAAGAACAAAAAAAAAACTAAAAGCGTTCCTTTTTTGTATAACTTTTTCTCCGAAATAAATTTAGGTGTCAACTGTCAAGCAAGATATGTCTTTGATGTTATTTTAAGAAAAGATTCTTTATCGAATCAAGAAAACAAGATAAGGATCTTAATAATGATGTAGAATTGTAGATTTGAATAAATAAATCGTGAATTTAGAGACATTTGCGAAAGACACTCAAGAAAAGAGAAACCTTCAAAGCTATACTTTATTAGATGTGATGTCAGAAAATTCGAACATAATTGAATTTCAAACGAACGGCGTTTTAGTAGCGTGAAAAATAATATTCTCCTGATTTATATACTTCGGTGAAATTTTTATCTTGAGTTGAGCGTCTTGAGCAGTTTTCTCACAAGAAGAAAGATTTTAGAAAATGTAACCTAGTAGTTTGTAGATTTATTTATCCGAACACAGGAAGTGTTAAAATATAAATCGTTGTTAACCTAGTCGTCTTTAGTGTCTTTACCTGCATTACGTTGCTTAAACATTGCTTTACGAGTACACCTATGTTGTGTTATAGTTATATTCAACGCGAACCAAGCTCCTAACCTTCCTTTTTTCCACGACCATTCCAAAAAGGCCTGATGTCATGTCAGAGCGTATTCTGGCGTCTGCAAACCACCACCTTGCCTATTTTATCAGTATTTTCACTTTTATCACTAAACGACTCGTGAGTGTTACAGACTGGGATGAATTTCATAATTTGGCTCTCCTTCTTAGGGTCAGAACTTAAATGGGACCAGATCTAACAGTCAAGCTTTCTGGGGTTTTGAACACCGCAGAATTCAAAAATCAATGTTGTCAAGCCGAAATCCTACTAGTCCAAAACGTCAAACAATAAACTAGGCTAAATCACTGTAAGAGGTTTCTTGTTTTAAAAGTGTTCCTTAGGTCCCCCTGAACATATCTGGAAAATTCTCCGTTGATCCCATGTACGCTCCCCACTCCCCACCCTCAAACAGGTCCCTGATTTTAGTTTTTGTCATTTATCTCAGAAACTTTTAAAGAAAGATGAAAATCGTTAACATAATTTAAACGTAATAAAATTACCAACCCTTTGACACCTGTTTTATTTCAATGTGACCTATATGAGCTGAAATATAGGGTTAAGTTTGCATTGTCTAAATGAGTAGGATTTCGAACATTTGGTGCAAACTTAACCCTATATTTTAGCTAACAGTTTTAAAACAAAAAATCTCACACCGGAAATTAGCCTAGGTTATTTTTGACTTTTTTGAACTAGTAGGATTTCGGCTTGACAACATTGATTTCTAGATTCTGTGATGTCCAAAACCCCATAAAACCTTTGTTGGCAAAAATGGTCCCGTTTTAGTTCTGAGAAAATTAAATTATCATTTATTTCCTTCTCTATTACACACAATCAACAACAAAACAACAAGATCGAAACTTGTCGGTCCTATGCCGGCAATATAAAACGTGAGTTTATCCGTTCATATAAATGTACTAGCTGTTGCCCGCGGCTTCGCTCGCGTGGATTTCGTATTTTATGTTGTTACCGGTTTTCCGTAGGAATGAGATATATTCCCGTCAAATTCCGGGTAATTTTAAACTAAAGAAAAACGGGACTTACCGTGCGCAAGTCCATGAGTACAATTCAAGATCCAGCTAAATTTTATATAATTTACAGACGTTACTCTAAATTACTTAAAACAGAGGAACTTAGCAGTATTAATATGCCTTAAAGTTGCCACTTAACCTAACTAATGTAGAGTGTGAGATGAGAGACTCTTTTATGTTATTTTAAAACAGAGCTACTTTGTACCCTTTTGAGAAAATCTAAAACTATTGTCTAGTATGGAAGTACTATGGCTGGTAAAAAAAAAAAGATTTGTGATAGTTTTAGACAGGTTGGTCAGTACTATTAGTAACAATTATTGTGATTTCTTACAGATAAACCAAATTCAGTTTACTTCATAAAAAAATTCTACCCTTTGCCAACCCCATCCTACCCCTGACTCTACCCCTACCCTAAACCGTCTCCTATTCCTACTCCTGTCCCGATTCCCATCCCTGTCCGCATCCCCGTCCCCATCCCCGTTCGCATTCCCGTCTGCATCCCCGTCCGCTTCCCCATTCACATCCCCGTCCGCATCCCGGTCCGCATCCCGGTCCACATTCCCGTCCGCATCTCGGTCCGCATTCCCGTCCGCATTCCCGTCCGCATCCCCGTCCGAATTCCCGTCCGCATCCCGGTCCACATCCCGGTACCCATCCCGGTCCGCATCCCCGTCCGCATTCCCATCCGCATCCCCGTCCACATCCTGGTCCGCATCCCCGTCCGCATACCCGAACACATCCTCGTCCGCATCCCCGTCCTTAACCCTTAAATTGTTGTAGTTTTCGTCACCAGCGACCCGATAAAGCATAGAGACGATACCCATATTGGTTTTTAGAATTTTTAACCCCATTTCCCTCTTTTAGAGTTTGACTTTGGGATGGAATTCGGGGTAGAATTTCAAAAACAGTGATATACCTTTCACAGAATTACAACGCTGATGCCAAAATAATAAATTTAGTGGATTTTACTTTGAAAATGAAGGATTTTCAACTTCATACCTTTCACCCCTTACGCTGTAGAATATTCAAGAACCCTGAAATACGTAAAACTTAGTTTTGAGTCGTCAGCATAAATACAAATTTTGAAGATCCTAACTTCAAAACTGACAGACTTTCATACAAACTTTCATCCCCTATTTTACCCCCTTAGGGGTAGAATTTTGTAAAACCCTTTCTTAGTGCACCCCTAGACCTCATAAGGAACCTACATGCCAAGTTTGGAATCTCTAGACCCAGCGGTTTGAGCTATGTGTTGATATGTCAGCCAGTCACCTTCTTCTTTTATATATATAGATTTGCACTGCTGTGATTATGTCGAAAGTGTAGAGGAGACAGTGGAATTCCCAGCACTTAGACTTACCTTTAAGTTCTTTGGGTGGCCAAACGCTCTTACCCATCCAAAGAACTACTTGCGCAAAGTAAGATATGCGCACTTTCGACAGACTTTTGGCCACACACATTGTTTTTTGCAACTATCACTATCATAACCAATCCTTGGACGTTTTCTTATAAAAAAAATTATGTCCTGTATTTTATTTTCCTAGCCAACAAACCTTTGAACTCTTTAACTGATCTTTATTAATCAAAATATGTTTTTGTCAACACTAAGGATCCGAACCTGCGTCTTCTCCGTAAGTACCAAGAGAGTTGTTGGTCACAACGCGTACCACTGTAGCCTAGTTTGGTTAAAGCATCTCCGGTACTCACGGAGAAGTCGTAAGTTCGAATTTGCCTGAGGTTTTGTTCTTTATCACTTAACTATCCTCATGGCCTTCAAACTCGCTTTCTACCCCCTCTTTCTCATTTCTTCTTCTTCAAATACTAGACAAAATATTCACCTCCTAAAATGTTGCTACTGCTATGGCGTTTTCTGATGCCTCACACAGATCCTTGTACAAGTGAAGAGACACAGTGAAGAGACACAGACAGGAACGCAAATGCGCCATATTTTGGGATGAAGCTCCACAGTGACATTGCTTCAGCATTTGGTCTAGGCTCCGTTTTGCCATGTTTTCTCTGCAAACCTGAGTTCGCAAGACTACAGGCAGTTACTTCCACTCTGCGAACATGAAATAAAAACTCACATTAAATTTTAATGTGCTCTTGCTTACAGAGCTTTATGCCTCGTGTTATGCTTCGCATGTTTTATTGCTGTTTCTGTCTGCATTAATGTTTAAAATGTATCTTGCTAAAGATAAAACTTCGGTTAAGTTTTTTATTACAAGGCTTTTAAGGTGATTAATCTTCCTTAGTCTAATCTTAAAATCCATTTTTCAAGAGTGTCTTTTTACTACTAATTCAATTTGCCGCGTCTGTAGTTTGGTGTAAAATGAAAAACCGGCCGATTGCGTGTCGTACTTCGCACATTTAGGGTTCCGTTGGGTTGTAATAGTAAAAATGAGGGAATCCCAAATAAAAATGTCTGATTTATCAATACATTGGTATTTATTAGGTCTTTACCTATGAAATTGCCGTTTTGTATGGCGAATTTTAGGTAAACTCAATTTTCAGTACTAACATTTTTGCTATTTCCTTAGGAATTATAAATCCAATTTTTTTCATTTTTGTAAGCATTATTGAGAAGACATTAAGCTAACAGAAGCTTAAATTTAATTTTCGAAAAATATTATCTGTAAAAAAATATAACAAATCTAATGATGAAATCGGACGACATTTGAGACGAACAATTTTCGAACTTTTAATTTTATATATCAAACTAAAAATAAGAACTTTATTTTATGCGTAAATTGATAACCTTGAAATCAACTTTAAAATATAAGACGAATGGAAAAAATTGCATTAGAATTATAGGAATTATGATCTCATTAATCTGTAAGAAAATTTCGGAAATTTCATAGGTAAAGACCTATTATCAGTAAAATAAACGTACGAGTAACATGAAGCATTATCACCACATTATCACCAAATTTCAAGTTCATAGGTCAGTGGCTTCTCATTCCTTTGTTCTCCAATATTTTTGACAGCATTTCGGCTCCGTTTGGACTCGGGTACGGAACCCCAAAAATGCAAGATATGAGTTTATAGAATCTGTTACGTTTTAACTGAACATTCGCATAATTTTGAAGAAGTGCAGTACGATACGATATGTATAATTACAAGGAAGGATATAAGCTATTTTATCGAATTTCTTCTCGATCGATGTCGAAATCTGTTTTAAATGATGCTTACTTTTTCATGCAAAGTTATATCTAGCGTTTTAAGGTCGCTAACTCTAACAATATTTTAAAGACTGAAAACCCGAGGCTCGCATAATCGTATTAAAAGTTTAAATACTAGCTGTCACGGTTTATTTAAACAGAGCTCGGGAGAAAAGTCAGAGGCGAGCGTGACACAATAGGATTTTCCAAAACATGCTCTTTGTATGCGCAACGAATAAGAGGCTCGGCCGTATTTAGGCATGTTTTATTCTTATTGGAGGATGTCCCGACTTGTTTTATGTTGCCATGTACCGGCACGTTTTGTGGGAGTTTTGGAATAGGGTTGTTGCAGATATTCGCATTTGAAACGCACGTCTTTTGTTTCAGCATTCGCAACGTTCGCGCGTTCATTCGTTCATCCTGAGGGCTGGAAAAATTTCAATAAATTGGATTTCTCAATTTTTGAGTGTGGCTCTGAGCTAGGACAATGAAGCAATCCCATTGGCTGGAATACCTAGCACAGCTTCGGCGGAATGGCATCATGATGCGGAAACTTTGCATACAGGGTTCGAAGGGATAGTTACTACAATTCGATATATTTGTACCTATTGATTCTATTATGATAAAACGCTCGTGGCCGAATGGCAGTTGTACTTTCTTTCCGATCACAAAAGTTAAGCAACGTTGGCCATGGCATGGGGTCCCATTCCGTACTACGGTTTTTTCGACGGAGTAAATAGCCCGAATTAATTTGGCCCTTTTGTTTCTAATAATTAAACTAAATGTTACTACTAGGTTGGTAGGTAAAGGTGTAAACTATGACATTAATTCTATTTTAACATCCAGATATCAATTTATTCTAAGAAAATACCTTATGGAAAAAATAGCCCGAACAATTTTCGCCACAAATTCGTTCTATGACGTGAGGCATCTGTACTAGTATAGTATTATCTGTGGCCATGGTCAGAACCCGGATGGGTGACCGCTAGTGGCACAAAAACTAGAGGGAAGGTACGTTAAGCCGTTGGTCCCAGCTACTGTCAATGATAGTAGTCGTTAAGCCAAGTCACGGGCCATTTGGCGGCTTGAAAACTCTGACAGATAGCTTGGCCATTATCCTGGCAAAGCCCAATCTAGGACCGATTCTGGTTTTCCTTCTGGGTTGCGGAACTGGACTCCGGAAAAACATTGGTAGAAACGGAATAAGGCTTGGGCAATACAACACAATACAATATTCTTTATTGCACACGAAATTTAGTGAAAAATCAAATTTTATTTTAGAAATAGGTGTACAACGAGGCGGCAATGATGATGATATAGTACAATTATGACAAAATAACAAACAAACGCGCGATCGGAACGCGTATTATCGCAGTCAACTTTATTCAAGATTCAAGATTCAAGATTCAAGATCGTTTATTGCAAGCCACATTACAAATAAAAAGATGGAAAATTTAACATACAGGTTTTCATGTGACGCCCTGCAAGGGCACAGCAACATAGAAGAGTTAGCTACTGATACTTAATAATAATATTTAACATTTAACACTACATATAACATTTAACACAAAAGGATACAACATGTGACACAAGATATTAATTCTAACTTTAATAAATATAAGCTGTGAAATGATAAATATCATAATGTAAATAGGTGTAAAGAGATGTTGAAAATTTATATATTTAATTTTATTTATCATCAAAAAACTCTTTAAGATTGTAAAAGCATTTGTCTATAAGGAATTGTTTTAACTGTGTTATAAAAAGGTTTGGTTTCTCTATATTTTTTATGGAAGTTGGTATGTGGTTATACACCCTAATTGCTGTATTATGGGGACTTTCTGAGACAATTTTTAATTTAGTGAAAGGCGTTTTAAGTTTATGTAGATTACGATCGTTTCTTTTGCTTCCTTTGATGGGAGAGTATAAATTTGAATGTTTTTTAATAAATTTGCAAGACTCGAAGATGTAGATTGAAGTTAAAGTTAATATTCCGTATTTTTTAAAGTGGGGTCTGCAGGATTCCATCTGATCGATGTTTGTTAGAATTCGAATGCACTTTTTTTGGAGGATGAAAATTTTGTCCACATCGCAACTGTTACCCCACAAAATAATACCATATTGAAGTCTTGAATGTGCGTATGCGTAGTAAGCCGTTAGCGCGGTTTGAAAGTCTGTAACTCGTTTAAGATGTTGAAGGGCATAAATAAAAGAAGACATTTTCTTAGATAACTTTTCGATGTGAGGTTTCCAATTAATATTTGTGTCTAAATCTATTCCCAGTAGGGTCGCAGACTTAACGTGTTCTAATTTTGTACTTTTATAAGAGTAAGATACGTCTAATGCTGTTTTTTGGTAGGGTCTAAACTGAATAATTTTAGTTTTATTTAAGTTAAGTTGTAAGTTGTGCTGTTCAAGCCAATTTGTTACTTTACCTAACGTTAGGTTTAATTTATTTTCTAGTTCTTTATTGTTACTACATGGGATCAGTATAGAAATGTCATCCGCAAATAAAACGCATTCCTCATTTAACATGTCTGGGAGATCGTTTATATAAATAAGGAACAATATGCACCCTAGGACGCTACCTTGCGGGATAGAGCCGGTCATAGGGACTCTATCAGACCTAATATAACTTATTTTCCCTGTCTCAAAATCGGTATGTTCAATTTCTACGTACTGCGAACGATTTTTTAAATAGGATGCAAACCAATTATGAGCTATTCCCCTAACTCCTGTTTTATATAATTTGTCTAATAATATTTCATATTGGACTCTATCGTAGGCCTTACTCATATCGAGTAGAAGACCTACGGCGTATGATTTTTTATTTATTTTATCTATTATACTTTGGACGTATCTGTAAACTGCTGTGGTGGTAGAGCGATTTTTCCGAAAGCCGTTTTGGTTCTCGTGCAGTATTCCAAATTTTTCATAATATGAATATAAGCGATTTATCATTGCGGTCTCAAAGATTTTTGCTGACGTTGGAAGTAGTGCAATCGGTCGGTAGTTATTTATATCAGTAGTGTCTCCTTTTTTATGGACGGGCTTTATTAAAGATGTTTTCAATGCATCAGGAAAAGTACCTTCTAAGAAGGACTGATTTATTAGTTCAGTATAAGGTACGGTCAAAATATCAGCACAACTTTTTATTAATGTTGAGGGTATCTCATCTATGCCAAATGATGTTTTATTTTTCAGATTATTTATTATTTTGTATACCTCTTTGGGCTCTACAGGACTTAGGTAGAAAGAGTTGGTTATTTTATTTATTAAAGATGTTTTGTTTTTATTATTTCTAGATGAACAGTTTCCTATAGATGCAAAAAAATTATTTAAAGTATTTGCAACTTGTTTCGGATTCTGTGTTATACTGTCACCTGTGATTTTAATTCGAATATTATTTCTATTTTTATATGTATTCTTATTTGTTTCACTATTTATGATTTTCCACATGCATTTAGTTTTATTCTCAGAGTTCATAAATTTAAATCTGTTACTTATTCTTTTTGATTTTTGAACAGCTTTTTTTAATACGTAACTATAATGTTTGTAGTGCCCTTTTAGGATTTTGTTTTTACTTTGTAATATTAAAAGCTTTAACAACCTCTTGTTTTTACATGATTTTCTTAGTCCACGTGATAGGTATTTTGTCTTATGATTCATTGATATTTTTAAAACTTTTTTTGGCATACATTTGTTCAAGGCGTTTTGTAGGATTTTATCAAAGTTTTTATAATTTTCGTTTACATTTTTATTGGGAAGTATTATGTCATTCCATTTAACTTCGGAGAGTTCTTTTTTGAAATTATTTATGTTCGCGGTATTGAATTTTCTTTTAAGTACTGTAAAATGTTTTGAATTCTTTATTGTAAGTGGTAGAGAGAAAAGTATACTTTTGTGATCTGAAAGCCCGAAGTCATGCACATTTATTTTCATGTCGTTGTTTTTGAAATTTGTGAAAAGTAAATCAATGCATGTACTACTAGTCGGTGTGACTCTAGTGGGTTCTTTTACGTTTTGTTGGAAGTTATAAGCTAACATTAAATTAGTTAGCCTTGATTTTGCTTTATTATTAGTAAGGAAATTTACATTTAGGTCTCCTCCTATGACCACGTTTTTGTTGGTATATTTTTTGGAAATGTACATTAACAGGTTCTCTAGATTGGTGTAAAATATTTCAACATCTCTTTTACTATTAGGCCAATATAAGTTAATAATTAAAATATTATTTTTTGGTAGTTCTATAGCACATATTTCAAAGACCATTTCTAATGACATGGATGATATATCTATTTGTTCACGACATTCTAATGTATTTTTCGTTAATATACATACACCACCACCTTCATGGTGTTCTCTACAGAAACACGAACCCACGTTGTAATTTCCTATTCTTAGTAAATCTTTTTTTTTCTTGTTTAACCATGATTCGGATATACATATAATATCTAGATTTGCTTTTTTTTCTGTTAGTGCTTCCAAAAGGTGGATCTTATTATTTATGCTTTGCATATTCTGGTACATAATGTTCAAATTAGTCGCGAAAAGTAGAGTTTCTTGGTATGCTTCTTATTTGTGATTCCGCTTTTGAGGTGTCTCCTGTTGAGGTCAATCGCGATGGATGTGATGTGAAGCTAGAAGGTTGCTCTTCATTTAGTGATGTATTCATCTCTTCTTTTCCGTTGATAATCAATTTATTGTTTTTGATGATTGCATGGTGTCCGTTTTGCCGAGCAGTTTGTAGAGCGCGCCTCAATTTTCTTCTGTGTTGCAAATCTTTTGGGCTTAAATATTCAGTTACACTAAATCCTGCTTCTTTAAGGTATGCTGAGTTTTGTAGTATGTAATTTTTGATTCTTCTGCTAATTAATTCAATTTTTACTGGCCTATTTCGGCTTTTTCTTCCTATAAACGTTGCTTCTTCTATATATCCTGATAAGTCTATGTCTACTATATCATAGAAAATATTAATAATTCTAGTTATGACTTCTTCTTCTGTTTCCCAATGGTTTTCTAATAGGCCATGCAATACCAGGATTTTCTCATTGGTTTCAGTTGTCATTTCCGGTTTCGCGAATTTTTGTATGGTTTGGATTTGCTGTTGTAGATTTTCATTTTCAGCTTTTAGGGAACGACATTGTTGGTCTAATACTGATATTTTTGAAGTTATGGAAGCTATATCTTGTTTTATTACTGTTTGTTCAATATTTATTTTATCAATATTTTGTTTGAATTCTTTTGTAATCTTGGTTATAGCATTTTCTATTTCAGTATGTAGATAGCTCTGCAGTTCAGATAATATTTGTTGGTTGTTTTCTTGTAAGATTGATACAAAATTCTGAATGGAGATTTGTTCATTTTGTTCGTTGATCTCTGTTTTTCGCTTTTGGTTTTGCTCTTGGTTTTGGGGCGTTGGGCTACTGAACTGTAATGTATCTCCATGGGGTGAAGGTGTAGAGTCACCATCGGAATTTGAAGAGTTATGGTCGTTATAACATGGATTATTCTTCCGTGTTGTTACATTCTTTCTATCCGCAGTTCGAGGTATTTTTGTATGAGGGTTAGGGTTTTTTTCCGGATACGGCTGTTCAGACTGTTGGAGTGTTCGGACAGGAGTGTTGGTATTGCCTTCTTTTGGTTGCTTCGATAGACAGAGTGGACATTTCCATGAATTCTTGTGGTCTCTTGTCATGGTGTTATAAAAACGTTGTTCTGATACGTTAACACAATCTATATCATAGGTTTGGTGGCATAACGAGCATTTTAAAAATCTCTTATCAGGTATATTTTGCTGGCAACCTGCGCACTTGATAACGACTAAATCAGATTTTTGGTCCATTGTTGTTGTACTATGCTGTCCTCTAGTGACGACTTTAATGTACTATGTGGTGGCCCCTGTTGACGTTTCACTTGTTATTGGTTTGATTTGTTAGTTTAGCGTCTTGACGATAGATGGTGTTAGTAGTTACACGGCGAGTGTGGTATGTGTGGAATTCGAGGTATTTATAAACGGTTATTGTTATTCTAACCTTAATATGGAGTTAAAAACAGCCAATTTCTGGGTTTTCCTTCCTTGTTTCCACTATTTTCCACTATTATTACACTGGTTCACAGTGAAATTGCGTCAATTTTGTTTTCAATAAGAAAAAAATGTTGAAACACTGTGTATCAATCGTCGTTATTTCAGAGGTATTGTCTCCGTATTTTACGCGTTATTTAGATATTTTTATTAGTTTAGTGGTGTTAAGCAGTGGGGTTCGCACTCACTTTTACACTTTTATGCGAAATTAAGCACTGTTTCTATTTTTAAATAATTAATTTGTACGAGCTCGAAGTAAACATTGGCACAGTAGCGTCCTCTCCTCCGCGCTAAGGGTCAATTTTCCAGGGAATTCCCAGTTTGATAAAATATTCATTCATTCGGATCATTGAAGCCATGTCCAGTTCTTGTAAAAAGATAAAATACATAAAGTATACTGTTAAGAAACAATAACAAACAATTTATAAAAAAAAACGATCAATTCTACATTTATTGTTCAACGATTGCTTTGCAGCTGTAATTTTTACTTTTAATGATATTTAGAAAAAAATTAGTCCGGATAGTCAAATTTAATACATGACGGATAGTAAAAAAAAAATTCAGTCTGGATAGTCAACTGTTAATACATGCTGGTTAGTCATAAAATTTTCAGTCCGGATAGTCAACTGTCAATACATGCCGGATAGTCAAAAAAAAATCGTCCGGATAGTCAAACAGTCGTTGATGATTCGCACTTGACCTTGGCCCATGATCATTATTTAACCTGTGACTACAGCTCAGCCGATATGAAAAAAAAGACGCACCGCAGGATATCACCCACACTTGGGTGATATTCCGAACATTCGCACAAAGCGCTTTATAACATCTTTTATAATGCGTACGGCTAAAGAGTGGAATTCTCTGCCTGCGCCTGTGTTCCCGAGTTCATATAACCCGAATCTCTTCAAATCCGCGAGTGAATAGGATTCTTCTGGGCAAGCTCGTTCCATCGTCGACCTCATTTCTGTCTTCAAGACTAGATCGTGGTCAAGAGTAAGCCCATTTTCAATAAAAAAAACAGAAAGTGTGATAATATTAGGTATCGTGAGTGTTACACATAATTATGTACGCACGGCAGCAAGTACGTAGAAACAAAACCAGTATAAGCTGAACTAGCGCTACGCTACAAACGCCCGAAGCCAGAGACCCGCAGAGACACAAGGTCGAAGTGTTTCACACGTGCGGCAGTGTGTACTCAATCGGATAAACTCACGTTTATACGGTGTCCACATAAAACGTGAGTTCATCCGTTTTTAGTTAGGGTGCTGGCTGCAATTTGGGTATATGTTATGCTCATGATTCATATTAATAGGGATGATAGATCAGCTCAATACGAATCGATTTGGTCCTTACAAGTTTTTCTGTGCGTCGCTGCGTTTTTGAGTTAAAGCGAAAAAAAATAAAATAACATACTAAATAATGTTTTTTTGGTCTGCCTTTGTAGCTCCTGTTTAAAATACTTCTGAAGATGTAGAAAATCGAAGAGGCAGACATGCAGGGCTCTGCATTATCACGGGACGAAGAAGTGAATTTTTTCATTTTGAAGAGCTGTACTTTACGACGCAGGGCTATTATGGTGGCAGACTTTTTTTCTGGGGTTTTATACATTGTATTTAATCAGATAGTCATAGTCTGCCAGGTGTACGTTTCATTGTCAAATTTCAAAATAGTTAAAACTTAATTCCTCAAAAACGCAGGGGTGTGGATGTCCGCCAATATTTTTTGTATCTTCTAGAGGATGCTCATTAACATCATCAGTCAAAGAGGCAGACATGAGCAAATCATATAGAAATTTGTCCTTTATCACCCTTACTATTTGGTGACTATTAGTGCGGTCAACTAGCTGTTTCACGTAGACACGAATTACAATTTCACCAATTTTTTTCCAGGTATGGACATAGAAAATTCAAAAAATGGTTCCTATCAAAAATTGAGAGCTATGCCTAACTAGTATCTGAAAAAAATTTGGTGCAATTTGGTGAATTTGGCGGTGTAAGACTATAAGGGACCGTACTAAATATAAATCTATGGTATTTATATAAATCTATGGTTTTAGTACTTAATTTAGTGGAAATCTTTCAATAAATTTAGACATAGATTTATTTATTTATTTTATTTATTTATTTATTTAAAAATACAACAGATACATGTCTCTTAAAACCCTGCAGCCTGTGCTAGTAGAAAGAAACTGTGTTACAGGCTACAGTGTTCCCCTAAGGTTAACAATCAGGTATTTAAATAATCTAAAAAGTTAGAATCTAAGTTATTAACAAATTCAAGTCTACACAAATAGGTATGCATGCGGAGTTTATGTGAGCGTGTGTGTGTATTTGTGCGCGTGTTTGTGTGTGGTTGTATATGTTGATGTGTATGTGTTGCGTGATTGAATGAGTGTATTTGTTTATTTATGTTGCGCCAGATCTGGTTTATATCACTGCTACAAAAAGGTTTTCTATCCCATCATAGTCAAATTCTTCAAGCCACCTAACAACATATTTTTTGAATTCATGGTTGTTATATTTTTTTGTGTTTTCTTTGTATAATAGTTTATTATATAGAAACGGAGCATTGTAGTTGTAGTGTCTTTTAGCGAATTGACTATTACATTTTTGTGTCGGGACTCTGTTCAATCTCTTATTCGTTTCAGGTATGGAAGGAACAGTGGTACGGTGATATCACTAAGTAACTATTTGGATCAAGACAACTGATTGTCTCTACATAATAGTTAAAGCTTTACTAACAATAATATTTATCCGCGACTACGTCGGCACCATCCCTGTTTTGAGCGCAAGCAAAAGTTTGATGAGTTGGTCCTCATTTGGAATAATTCCGCCAGCGCTGTAGTCAATCGGAGCGTGTCTGTTGTGCAACTTCCGACTATGTTTGCTTGGATGGAATATGAAAAATAACAGGTGTTAGGATAAACACTGTGACACTTGAAACTTGAAACTGTGCATTAGTTTCTGCTCTGTGATTAGACCTATATAATACTAGTTCAGATTTTTATCAAAAGCCTATGTTTGTTTAAAGCCCGATTTCATCATAAACCTACGACGTATAAATTTCTTAGGAAAAGTAAATTAATAATCGTGGGTTAGGCAGAGACCACAGCCCTCCACCTGCTACGATCTTGACATCCTTCCACGCTTTCTCTTCTCTCATCAACCCTTTCATACACGCCCGTCGGTTTAGTGTACTTTAAACCTGGCCTCTATTCAAAACATTATACATTTGGTCCCGTATAAAATTAAATTACAATAATAAGTTGACATATACAAACTTATTTTGTGTGACAGGAGTGCTTAGTAACACTTTTTCCCCAGAGGTTACAAAGATATATGAGAGATCCATAAATAAATTACCGATTTTGGCTGATCTAACAACCTTATAGGTTAAGAACAAGCTCAATGGTGCTTATAACTTTCGTCATCTGAAAGAGAGCACCCACCAGTCGAACACGAGCGCTTATACAGCGTGAAATTGTATTGGTTTCGCTCCCGAAGCCTAGTGATTCTACTCATGAAAACAAGCAACTTTCCCAAAGAATTTTTTTTTTTTTAATTTTGGCCCTCCCCCGCAAAATAAGTCGATCACGTGACCACTTTACTATGGAGAGGCGAAAAAATTTTTTATGACTAAAAATTTTTATAACGATACGCGAAATGTTCTATTTTAATTTATTTAAGTGTACGGGTGTTCACTTTATGAGGACTCTATCCATTTGTCAGAGCAGACCCTTTCCCGTAATTTAATTTTAAACCCAGTGAACGGCTCTTTGCTCGTATTGTCCTCGAAAGGAGTATTTTTCAACAAAAAAGGAAAGAGGTAATTACCGTCTTTTGGGTTCTTTAAACCTGTACAAAAAACGTTGATAGATAATCCTTGAATTTTAATCTTTAATTCTGTTTTTGTATTAAGCAGATGCAGGGTTATTTCTGGATTTTTTAGGACACAAGGACTCATGAATCTAAGTTCAAAAATCATTGATGAATTTTGATAAAAAAAATCAAATACGGCTCAATTTTTTATCCCTAACGCTGACGGTTATTTTCTGCGCATGGGAGACAAGCGCAGAGCCAATGAACGATTTGTACGCCTCCCCCACCTGCCCCGCTCACCCCCGGGAGATATTTTTTTGAGTTCTACGCTTTACGTTCAGCATTGGAGTTACATCTATGTTGGGGGTGTTTTAATAATTTTGGTTGATATTTTTTTTACGCGGTTAACTGGCTATGCTTAAACCACAAAAATAGGTTTAACACGTGTTGCAATTATGTAAGGTCCTAATTTAACATAATTTCAGCATGTTACTTGGACCATTAAACTGAACAACTTTGCCCAAGAAGTTTTATTTTTTGACTTCCCATAAAATTTCGACTTTATTTCGCTTCGACCTTTAGGGAAAGTTGTTCACTTGCTAAAATAATGTTCACTGTCCATTAAGACCCTATTTCCTCGACCGATAAATGCGATAAAGTAGTGAAATAACCGTATTTTACGGTTATCTCGTAATGACCATAGCGCTATCTCCGTTCACTCCGGCTCAAAACTTCACAACTATAATAACAGTTTGTCTTAAGTACAAAGAAAACGCATTTTCTTCCTTCAGTGAGTTAAAGTCTTTGTAGATAAATGATGCTAAAAGTTGCAAGGTTTTTAAATAAAATTAATAACGTAGGTAAACAACATGTAGTGAAAGATCCAAATTAAATTTGAGGCTAGTTCCGTCGAAGTTACCTCCGCCATGGCGATTACTGGTATGTACGTGTTCAGGCTGTTCTTCTGAACGCGGTAGTCGCTTTCAAAAAGGGTGAGGAGGATACTTATGACGTCGTCAATTTTGTGTAGGTACCTATAGAATTTTAACATTTTTGTTTATGTAATGAATGGGCCTTTTAAGCTGATTCTAAAAATATACTACATTATCTTATCATGTTTGAGCCCCTTGTTATATTTATTTCAAATAAATATTTCCAAAACTCCAGGTAAGAAACGGCGATATATTTTTTGCAAAATATTTTTCAAATGACTTCGACGAACAGCTTGTCCTGCAGGATTTTGAGATTTGGATCTTACACTAATGTGTTTTGTGTTTGCGTTTTGTCCACCTAAAATAGCTTTTTAAAAAAGTGCAAAAAGACCAACTGTTTCCGCCCGGGATCGAACCGGGGGCCTTGTGCGTGTGAAGCACACGTGATAACCACTACACTACGGAAACTTATTTACGTTGTCGCAAATTTACGATCGGTATCTTACTAGAGCAGCCCGGCGTTCACTTATCAAGACTGGGTAGTAAATCGAGAGACCATAATAAATTATGAACTGATAAAATAAGTACCTCTAATTTCCAAGTGATCATTGCTCTTTCTTTTCGATCACGATAGGTAAGCAACGTAGCCGTTGTCCGAAATTGGTAAAACAATTAGAGTGTTTTCCGTGCTTTGGAACGTTTGTTATGCCGTGGATCCTTCTGATGTAAATGATATTAGTCGTGTAGCCAAGTTAGAGGCTATTTGGCGACATGAACACCAATTTGACAAAATCCTAATCTAGACCCGATGATCTGCCTGGTTTGCCTTCTAGGTTGGAAAATCAGATAGCAATCGCTCTGTGTAAAAGCCACTCGTGAAATGGGTAAACTAAATAGTAAACATCAATCAATCTTTTACTAATACAATGAGGCAAGGAACCCTCAGATCCGGGGTCCGACTCACGCTTGACTGGCTTTCTCATAAGAACCCTCTGCTTTGTAAGAAATCACTGAGAGTTTCCTATCGGACACAAAGGACTGAGAGTCAATGAGTATAATGGACTAATTACGTCGGACGGATGTTTTTTTGCTTTACCTACCTGTTACCTCCTTTTCGATTTGGTCGGCTTATTGTTAGATAAATTTGTTTCAAAAGGATATATAGAAATCAGAAATCAATGACGAAGATTTGTTACTCACAGAAAATTTGCATGTACACCTACACATTATAGATATTGATTTCCCTTTCGTGTTGAGTAGAGCTACCTTGCTAAAAAAATAAATAAATGAAGTTATTCAATGCTGGATATTACCAACTTAATGACATCAGTTACATTTACGACGCTTCACAAAGTTGAAGTCTGTGGAAAAAAAAGATGCGACAATAAAAAGTGCAAACTTATTGTGTTTGGTGTCTATTGTTAGTATTCTTAAAATAGAAACAGATTGCATACCCATCGCCTATGAAACAGAGCAAAAAAGCGGCGTGTTTTGTAACTCATAAAGTTTGAGAAACTTGCCTAGGGTTCTGACGGACAAAATTTCTAAATGATTTGCTCATGTCTGCCACTTCGACTGATGATAAAAAATAAAATAAATAAATAAAATAGGTTTTTATTTCGATTTTACAGTGCATATCTTATAACTACTAGGACACTCCCTTTAAGTGTTTAACCTGTATTGGGAGGCCCCGATAAGAAGCATCCTCTAAAAGATAAAAAAAAAATATTGGCAGAAATGCACACCCCTGCGTGTTTGAGGAATTTAGTTTGGCATACTCATCGATTAAACACAATGTATGGGATCACAGAAAAATGGTCTGCCACCAAAATAGTCCTGCGTTGTCAAAATAGTCCAAAGTTACAGCGCTTCAAAATGCAAAAAACCACTACTTCGTCCCGTCATAATGCAGAGCCCTGCATATCTGCCTCTTCGATTTTCTACATCTTCAGAAGTATTTTAAATAGCAGCCACAAAGGCAGACAAAAAAAAACATTATCTAGTATCTAATTTTTTTTTTTTGCTTAAACTCAAAAACGCAGCGTTGCTCATAAAAACTTGTTAGGACCAAATCGATTCGTAGCTGATCCATCATCCCTATTAATATGAATCATGAGCAAATCATATGCCGAAATGGCAGCCAGCACCCTAACTATTAGGTCGCCTTAACACTGTTCTTATCAAAATATGCATGAAAATATCTTGATCGAGAACCAATTTCGATGGCGACGATAAGTGACACCCCATCAACGAAACTCCCGCCAATAACGCACAAACTTTTCCAATTTCACCGAAAAATTCAACAACTCACTAAGAAAAATTGGAATTCGATAAAGATTTGTGAAAAAATCGCGTAAACTTTTTTTGCGTAGACGTTTTGGATAAAATCTGTTATTAGAGTACCAGTGTACCAGGAGTGGTGAGGAAGTTTAATAATTCATGTTATTATGTTCAGCCGTGTTGCGAAACATAAACCGTTACAAGATTGAATTCGCGAACAAGGACTGATTCTTCATATTTCGATCCGAGCCTTTTGGGGAGTAATACGAATCTACATATTTTATGTGGTGAAAATGAAGGCACATATTCCAACCCTCCTTGTTTTTTTATATTAAAATAAACTGTGAAAGAACGTATTACAGTTTGGATCTAAATTATGCACGATGTTTTTAAAAATCTGTTTTTTCTTGTACATCGCAAAAATACAAGTTTAAATTATGCTAAAATAAGAATATCTGAAGCGCTTTTGTTATGTAAATTTATTATGTAAGCGTCTTCAGTACCGTCTGAAGCTATTGAATTCGGGTTTATTTGTTTGTCAAAGGTAATAAATTGCTTTTGTGCAGACAATAACGATTTGTCGAAGAAAAAACGGTCTATATTTAGAAGGACTTTATTATGAAAGCATATGTTTTTTATTGAGTGTCAATATAATAATACATATGTGTAAAGGAATGATGGAAAGATATATTTAAATGTCGCCTTCTACTAACCAAACAAAAGACATGTTGTTGAGGGATATGAGCTAGGGGACTTGACGATGGCACTGGTTTTTACACAGACCGACTGCCATCTAACCTTCGCAATGCAAAAGCTATGCCAGGTTAGTGGAAAACCCAACTGTCATAATGTTAAAGCCGCTACATATGACTTTTATTTATTTATTTATTTAATTAGGTTACCTACAGAGTATACATCAAATATATTTTTTTTAAACATATACATTCATGAGACTTAATGCTACTCTAATCACAGGCAACTACGACATGAACTGTCCTGTAGTATCATCTTATTAAAAAAAAAAAAAAAATTAATTAATTAATAAAACAAATTTAAAAGATATAAAAATTAAGTTATTTGCTTGCGTGGTAGGACAGCGTTTTTGAATGAAATGTATGAGTCTGCAAAAATATCGACATCTTTACTTTTAAACAATGAGTTGCCTCATTAGACGGTTTATACTCGTACTTTTCTCTGACACAGTGACAGTAGCCGAGACCTACGTTTTAAAATGCCTTAAGAGTAGATGTTTTCAGGTTCTGACATCCAGGCAGGTGTCTGTCTAGCGACCATACCACCAACGACCATACAACGACCATAGCGACCATATTTAAAATCTAATATATTTATTAATTTTTAATTTTTAAGTAGAGAACACGTCATACGATAAATAAATAAATAACCTCGATAAGCACCTACTTTTCGAGATGATAGTGATTCACTTTCGTCATTGGGCTGCCGCCGCTCTATACCTACTAAACTGACAAGACGAGATGACTTGAAATTCACGTTCTGATTGCAGCCGACTACAAGATCAATCAGTATTTTGTAAGTAAAAATAATTATAAATAAGTACGTACCAATGATGAGAATAGAGAAGTAATAACAACGCTACGTCAAGCGCTTTAGAACCATTTTTGCGTGTATTGTCTCACAGTGAGTAGGAGTAGGTATTTATAAGCGTAGGTATTTTCGCTTTGCATGTAAATGCATTAGCTAGTAACTATTGTACATTCTGTGATCTAGGTTCTAATCTCGGCCAACGTTACTTCATCAATAACTAAACAAAACTATCTCGTCAATTTAAGTCGTCTCCACTATCCTAGTCCTGCTCCTGTATCCCTCGTGGTAGCGGAGCCGAGAAGGATTTTTCACGTGATAATCAGGGCGACTAAGAGATATCTCAGTAGATGGGGCTTTATGAGATGATCACGAAAAACTATATAAGAAGTTCCAGACTGGAGCCCGGTGTTCAGGAGGCCATTGTCTGGAAATGAAAAGGAACAGAAAAACGTGATCTTCAGCAAAAACAATTCTCACGCCAAAACCTCCGGTTATCGCTCGATCACATATGCGTATATACTTGATTAACGCGCGGTACACGCCAACCAGTTAACCAAATTAACCAAGGAATCCGTTCAAACGTCGGGCTACATGGCTGACAGTGATTCGTCTAGACCACAGGTCTGAACTGCTAAGACGGGTACTTTTATAAAACGTTAAAACCGTTTCATGCTTAAACCATGCAATTCGAAATTATAATTTTTTCTATACTTCATACTGTATGATTTTTGGAGCCCTAGTTACACAGATCACTTGGAACTGGAAACGAGTTTTTTTTAGCTTTCCCATACAAACCTTGCGGTACTCGTTTCTCGACCCGTTTCTATGCGTAAGTTGTTCAGATTTATGCTCTGAAAAAAAAACATACTGCCCGCCCGTGTAGTGCTTTCTTGCCGTTTCTTTTACGCTGCCATAGCGATCCCTATTATTGTGCTCCATGTACTATTGTCGTTTCTTTTTTTTTCCACATGGCGCCACTTTGTTTGTGAAGCGACGTCAATGTAACTGACGTCATTAAGAGTTTTTAATATACTACTATGAATAAAAACATTTTGATTTTTTTTCTACTATTCGAAACGGTAGTAGACTCGCTCTAATTTTATTGTATTCTGCATGTCATGACATTCAATAACAGTAAATAAAATAATCTGATTCTGAATCTGATGTATTTTAAATATTTTTTTATTGGCCATTCCAATTTAAAATAAGAAATTGGAATTTCTCAACATGGACGGTCATTCTAACCTTATTTTGAACCGAAAAGATTTAAAAGATACCACACACTACTAGGACACCAGATATGCTCAGGAGTTACTCGTAGACCTAACCCTTGTCATAATCACAATAATGACAACCTTTCCTAACTGCGCAGCAGCGTAAATTCGTTATCAACTTTACCTTTTTAGTCCGACCAGTACGCTAGAAATTCTGAACACACTGATAATTAAATTCCCCAAAACACCAACTGTCCTAATTCCCGCCCGTTCTAATTAGAACTGCCATCATAATGGTCATTCGGAATTTCTGTCAGAGCTGAAATTTTCCCGCTGTAATAACCATAATAATTGTCAAAGGCTCATCTGTTTGTACCAGTACCACTGAGTAAAGATTATATAGAGTCCATCATAAACATGGTCTGTCTAGTCCGTGACCGACTAGTGTGAACAATCAATGCGGGTAATGTTTTACAAAAATCAAGAAATAAATAAAATATCCTCGGCGATTTAGCTAAATGTATTTGCGAAGGTAAAAATATATCTTTTTTTACCTGTGTATTGTTCGTGGCCAAGGTTAAGTTATGTATCACAAATTAAGAAGAAGATAGGCGTCAGATCATAAGGAGGTGAAAGAGGCGGCTTTGGACAGAAAAAGATGGAGGGGAGTTGCACAGTTGAAATGACAGAGATGCTGCACCGACAAGAGCCTAGCTCTTAAATTGAAGAAAGATTGTTCATAAAGAATAAAAAAGAAAGCGTAAATAATCCGTGCCTAATAGTAATTTTATACGTGATTCTTTGACACAATTTTTTCCTGAATAGTAAAGGCCCGACTTACAACTTGCTAGCCTATCTGCTATACAGGGTGTTAATTTAATTGCGTGCCATAGCTTAAGGGGTGCTTCAGTTACGATAAAGGAACACAAAAAATAATTTAAAAAATCCTACAAAAAAAAAACTAATACTCCATTGAAACTTAACTAACGCGGAGCACCGCGCTATCACCGAGCCAGCGCGTGAGAATCAATGGATAAGGTAGGCATATACATAACCGAAACTCTTTCGCGCGCTTTTGATAGCGCGGTGCTCCGGGTCATTGCCCTCCGCGTTTGTTTAGTTTCAATGGAGTTAAAAAAAAAATTAAGTAGGATTTTTTTTATAATTTTTTTGAGTTCCTTTATCGTTACTGAACTACTCCCTAAGCTATGGCACGCAATCAAATTAACACCCTGTATAGTTATTTCTGTAAGATAGAGAAATGATTTGTTTCACAAGCGCCTGATCGCTTTAACTGACAGATTAATTCAGACAAAAATCAGACATTTTTCTGGCAGATATTATAACTGTCAGCTTACTATCGGCATCTTTAGCAGAAAGCGGCGAGTCGGGCCTTAAGTATTTTTTTACCAGAAAAACTGTAGTAATTTATTAGTCCTAAGTCATTATGTCTTAGTATAGAGGTCCCTTTCAAGAAACGGACCCGCTTAAAACCAAATTAGCTACCTCCATAGCAGAAAATGCTGCTACTGCAACCTCCTTGGTTTATACGCACGATGGGCCTGGAAAGGTCGAGCAGTACTTTCCCGCGGGCCCAGTGCCCGGGAAACTCACTCATGTAAATGTTACGAAGTGGACGCCCGCACTCTGAAGTTTTAGTACCATGACGGGCTTTAAACCGGGCCGAGAGATAATAAAACTGAGCCCTAACGGCCCATGCGTCAAATTTCAAAGCAATTTTACCAGTTGTGTTATTAGAAGAGCATTCTGTGTTGCATAGTCCACTGCTGGACAGGATATTCCCCTAGAGTTTTACAGAAAAAGCGTTGTATATTTAGGCGGGGATGAAGTCGGGTAGAAAATGTGTTTATCATCCTTCTTTTTGCACGTCAGAAAACTACCAGAGGCGCTAGACTCTGAGGGTACTGCAAGTTATCCTACGTTATCGAGTACAAGCAATTAGTAACAAAAATAGTAAGTGAAACAAGTAGAGTATGTGGGTTATAGTGGATTTCTACACCCTAATGCAGTTTATTTCAAAGGTAAAACCAAAAATATAATTTTGCGCTTCTCTTCATAAATGTTGACTTGAATAGTTACCCGTCGGAAAATCTAGAGGCAGAAAGTGATAGTCTTCCTAATCCTTAATTGTTAAAATAAACAAACCTTCGTTTCGCCGACGATATTGTACTTTTCTCCTCATCAGCCTCCCAAATGGAAACCATGCTGCAAGAGCTGAGCAATGCAAGCCTTGAGGTTGGATTAAAGATGAATATGTCAAAGACCAAGCTAATGACCAATAGCACTGAGCGCATTGTAGAAGTGGATGGAGATAGAATCGCATATGTCCATGAGTACATTTACCTAGGTCAAATAGTCTCGTTCCAGGCACGACAAGACAAGGAAGTCGAAAGACGAACCGATAATGCCTGGAAGAGCTATTGGGCCATGAAAGACCTCATGAAGGGAAACCTTCCAATGACTCTAAAGAGGAAACTCATGGACATGTGCATTCTTCCTATCCTTACCTACGGAGCTCAGACTTGGTCTTTGACGGACATCCAAAAAACCAAACTCAAGGTTTGCCAGCGTAATATGGAGCGTAGCGGAGTGTTAAGTTCACAGACCGAGTACGAAACACTACGCTACGCTCCAAAACACAAATTTTTGACGTAACGACTAAGGCGGCCAATCTTAAGTGGAACTGGGCTGGCCACGTCGCCCGAATGCCACCACAACTATGGGCAAAACGAACGACAGAATGGATTCCACATAACGCCAAGCGTCGTCGTGGTCGGCCTAGAGATTTTTTTTTTTTTACTATGTATGGGCTTACTCTTGACCTCGATCTAGCCTTGAGGACAGAGATGAGGTCGACGATGGAACGAGCTTGCCCAGAAGAAGCCTATTCACTCGCGACTTAAATAGATTCGGGTTATAAGAGCTCGGGAACACAGACGTAGGCAGAGAATTCCACTCCTTAGCTGTGCGCATTATAAAGGATGTTTCAAAGCGCTTTGTGCGAATGTGTGGAATATCAACCAGATATGGGTGATATCCTGCGGTGCGTCTGGATTCCCGATGGTAGAAGGGGGATGGCGGAATAAGCTCATGGAGCTCTTGGGCACACTCTCCGAAGTACAATCTGTAAAAGACCGACAGACATGCAATTTTGCGCCGGTGGGCAAGGCTGTGAAACTTGGTTTTCACTAGCATCTCATCACCAACGAGCTTCTTGGCTCTGCGATCGATCAAGTCTAGAGCGGCTAGTTGGTATTTGGCTGAGCCATCCCAAAGGTGGCAGCAATTCTCCATGCAAGATCGGACTTGTGCTTTGTATAAAACTAGCAACTGTCCAGGAGAGAAATACCGCTTAACCTTATTGAGGATACCCAACTTTTGGCCGCAGTTTGAGCTTTTTACTCAATGTTGGCGCCGAAGTTCAGGTTTGCACACAGCTTCATGCCAAGAAGCTCGAGGCTGTCGGTGATCGGTACAGATGTACCTCGAAAAGTAGGAGCCAGATTGAATGGACTCAACCAAGGTCGGGCTTTGTGACCGAGCGATATATCGGAGAATGGAATATAGTATTCCATTCCCTGCCGTATCACATCTGCAACCGCTTCAGCTGAACAGGTGGGGTCGCCCGAAGAAAAACACACTAGCTGCCATGGGTAGGACGCAAAGAAGTGCCGCATCTCATCCCAGTCTGCTGACTCGTATCGCCAAACTCGCCTCGTGCCTCTTGGGCTATCATCCGGAGGAGAGATGATCGACACGGACTTCACCAGACATTGGTCGGATGTTCCCAGCGGGGCTGATACCGACACTGAGTGCCTGTCCGGATCTGTGGTCAGCAGCAAGTCCAAGCAATTGGGCGTGTGTCCGTCAACGTCTGGCACCCGCGTAGCAACATTCACCAGCTGGGTGAGATCTAGCGACAGTGCTAGTTTGCGCGCCTCTCTCCCAGCATGGTCAGTTTTCTGGTATGGGAACAACCACTCGCTGTGGTGGGCATTAAAGTCCCCCAGAAAATGAAGCTGCGCTGTTGGGTACCGTTGTTGGGCACAATCCGCCTTCTCCATTAGCTGTTCAAAGAGCCTGGATGTCTCCTCGTCACTGTTGTGCGACCGATAGACACCGGCGTAGAGAGATTTCTCGACCCCGGTGTCCACCAGTAGCCAGATTGTAGAAAACCCGGAATCCTCAAAGCAACGGAGACGCCGATAGCAAATGTCATCGCGAACGTACACACAGACCCCAGCTCGTTTTTTGAACTTGTGTTCCAACGAGTATCCTGGGTAGTTGAGGTACGCCGCGTCCGACGGTGTTCCTATTTGCGTCTCCGTTAAAAAGAATAAGTGCGGCTTCTCGGTCTCGAGATGATGGTGGACCGGGTCGATATTTGAGTGCAACCCCCTGATGTTTGTAAGGTGCACTTTAAGCGGGAGGAAGTGCCGCCGTTTGGTAATCTTAATTCTTTTCGTACTTTTTTTCATTTTGAGGAGTGTGTGGTGGGGAAATGGAAGAATGGTCGAGACGCTACTCCTTTTTCCAATTGGACGCTTCAGCTCATTCGACCTGTGGGGAACTCATCTGGAGACTGCGGGGACGCCCGAGCCTCCCCGAAATGGGTCCATCGGGTCCTCCCGTCCAGTCGCCCGCTGGCACGATGGAGCATTTCGGGATTTTTCGCTAGTTGGCGGGGCAGCCTTTCCTACGTCGGCTTTCGTGGTACTTGGGCCCCCTACTACCTGCGGTCGGCCAACGGCAGGGACCGTGCCTCGGATCCCGCTACCCTCCAGTATGAGTTACCCGGTACAAACTTGCTTAGTTAGAGACCAAGACCGAATCAGAGCCGCGCTACTGACCACCTCCCATCCCCCAATGGCACTGGCACTCCCGCACTCCGACGGAACACAGCTAAGCTGTTTGGCGTCGGGCTCCGGCGGGAGGGTGGTCGCGAGCCAGGCGGCCAAAGCCTACCACCGCTGTGAGGGACCTTCAGCCGCCGCCACAGAACATAGTGTCCCGCGGCGCCGTTGCCCGGGGTGGACCGCTAGGAGGTAGGCCCCTACCACCCCAAAATTGCAAGGGAGGCGGAGGTTTTCCGTTCTGTATGATAATACTATTACTTAATTCTGTGCTAATAGATAAACATAACTTGCGACAAGCTAGAAGGTGGCTCACACTTATATTCCGGGAGTATCACGAATCAGCGGATTCAGCTATCACGAAGCAGCAGAATGTTGAAAATACAATGGCGGAAATAATGTAACGATGCTGTAAAATAAGAACGTTGTTACTGCCCATCCTCCGGTTCAAGATTACTTAGGCGCCTTTGACGACACCCAAAAAAAGAGTTGGGTTGGTATTATTTTTTGCCGGCTCCATAGGTAGATCTGGCCGCATGACAGTGGTAACACTTCGACATTGAGCGGATTTCCTATTGTGAGTGTTTGTAGCGCACTTATTTGCCGCCGTGCGTACAAAATGTTAGATATGAGCTTAAAAATGAAATATTTCGAGTCTCTTTTAAAGAACGAGAAAATTTTCATCTCGTTTGCGCTTCACGCCTTGCGGCGCATTAAATTAATCTCTACCGCAGTAACAAGCCTCCTCTAAAATGGCGAATTCCCCATGAGGGCAATATCGCAGGACCAATAAAAAAAGCTTGTGATCCGTTACTTGCTAAAAATGAAAAAGTAAAGAAGAAATTCCGGTCGTAAAACCTGCTCTTATTAATTTAGAGGGCAGTGAAATAAAATTGTTTCGTCTATTCGTCTGCGTTTTAAGGGTTTCGTACCCAAATTGTTCGGGACCTTATTATTAATCCTATACGTTCTTCCGAAGTTTAACTATTGAACTGTGTTCACAGAATAATGACAATTAATAAAACAATTACAAATTATAAAATAAGGGCGGTTATTGTAAAATTTGTCATTTCAACATGTCAAGTGCGAGTAGGACTCAATAAAATTTGGCACATTAGGCCTGTAACCACAAAAAATTACGCATATAAAAATATTGTGTTAAGGAACGTTTAGTGCGCGAGTCCCACTCACGCTTGGCCGGTTTTTTAATCTACTTAATCACAACAGTTTAGCCTGAAAATGCGTCGTAAAAATTTCACTCAAGACCAGTCTCGGAGATTCAAACGATATCTTTTTATTTTTTGCTGCTTTCATATGTTAAAGAAAAACATAGGGCGTAGGTTTATAATTTATATGCTTACTGTTGAGTTAAATTCTTTAAATATTTTTCTTCTCTGGTTTGTTTTAAATTTTCGCACTATGTTAACATGTATCATGCTGGGACCCGAAGTAAAATATATTTTTTTTTTTCAAAACAAAGCTTTTCATTTACGAGTATTGACGCTTTCTTCGGTAGGTCCTTTTTCCATAGTTTGCAATTTGTTTTTGTTTGCGTTCTTACCGAATGGTCGCCAGTTAACACAGCTGCAGTTTCACTAAAATAGTCGCAACTTTAAATGTATTTTTTATGCGAAATATAAAACTTAAACAGTTTTTTTTAAACAAGAGAATAAGGCTAGTTGCATTTTATTCAGGAAAGTGTTTTTTTCGCTTACCCCGATAGGAAAGAGGCGAGATATTGTGTGGTATATAGGGTGACTTTTAATTAGTTCTTCATAGAAAAATGTGAAAAAAATTTTGAAAAATGTATGAACTCATGATACTGAAAAACTTTTCCCAAGGAACATAGGTCGAACTACGAAAATCAAGTTTTGACCTCCCATAGAAACTGCATCAGCTGATAGCACATTTTTTATGGGAGGTCAAATTTGTTTTTCGTATTTCGACCTATGTTCCTTGGGAAAATTTGTTCAGTATCATTAGTACAAGCATCTTTTGCCATCAAGAACTAATTAAAAGTCACCCTTTATATGTTGCTCGTTTTCATTTTGGAAAATCACTAGGCTTCGAGATTAAAATTAATATTATACAGACTTTAATATGCCTGTTGTTTCTAAGAAAATCTATTAACGAAATATACCTCTATATTTGATAAACCTACTGTGAATAAGGTAAGAGATATCCCTACTTTTTGGCAAGTGAAAATATCTGGTCAATTTGGCCTGGCTCGCGTCCGGCACTGTCTGCACTGCGGTACCGTTACGTGATTCTGCTCGCCTGGTGCCTCCGAGACACATTTTATCATTTTTAAATTAGGGTTTTAGCGCGCAAAACGTATTTTCTTTAGTGGTACGGAATCCTTGGTGCGCGAGACTGACACGAACTTGATCAGTTTTTATTATTTGTTGTCCTTCTTTAGCTTATGCACTATAAACGTACCAATTTTCGCGCTCGTAAGTGTTCCCGTTTTTACGATAAAGCTCAAACAAAAGCTAAAACGCGTCTATATATAATAATATTTTTTTTTATTATTTGTTGTTATAGCGGCAACAGATATAAGTCTGAGAAAATTTCAACTGTCTACCCATTGCGGTTCATGAGATACAGCCCGCGACATCGGAAGCAGATTAATAGGGTCCCGTTTTTCAACCTTTGGGTACGGAACCCTAAAAACACCATTTCTTTATTACTCATTCGACCATCGAAATATATGATTGTTAATTTTATATTATACACCGTGTTCCGGTGGTTAATGTTGGGCAGCGGTTCCCATTTTTTTTGGCTACGGAACCCTTACTGATCCAACTTTTTTAGCGGTTCCTTTACTCAACAATAAAGAAGTAAATTGATAATTATGATATTCATGTTATTTGTAAGACTCTTCAAACCTTATTTTTTACAATCTTTACTTAAAAAGACTATAGAAGAATGAAATTTTTTTCAGAATTTTTCTTAGAACATCACAGAAGATATAAATAATATAACAAAAGTTCAGTCTAGCTCTGAACTTGTTTTTAGTCTAGACTTAAGCTGAAAAGCCAGCTTTGCATCAGTAAGTCGATACAAATCGAAGCAGAATCATGATAGCCTTTTCAATAACAGCAGGTTATTTATCTTGAATCATGAATCCAGAAATTATTCAAGTGTGAATCTGTTGTTTCAAATTTTTGTTTTAGAGAAGACGAAATTTTATACGTCAACTGCGCGGAGTACTTACGCCAAAATAAATTGTCTTTACTGGGTCATGTGGGGTATCGTATGTAAAGGGCCGTAAAAATAATGTTTTCTAATCTCGTAAAATCCCAGTTTTGATGTGTTAATATTTCGCTCCGCTATCAGTAATGGATTGACTGTTTCTCTGTGTATAAAATAAATACTTTTAGTGATTGAAATTCCTACCATTGTTTTATGAAATAATTGAGTCCAATTATTGAAAAAGTTCTGTTCAGAGATGATTGGAAATCAATAATGCTATTGAACAATGAATTTTAAGCTCATTTTAAAATTCAACCGACGGGTAATTTTAATTAAGTTTGTATGAAAGGGTTGCCACATTGGATTCCTTTGAATGCGTATTACGAATGTACGAGTATAATACAAGTGCCGTAAGTAGGGTAATTACAGACGAATAGACGTTTTGTAAACCCGAGACGAAGTCGAGGGTTTACCATCGGCACGGGTTTGTCATAACCCTTACGGCCGTGTATCTTACGACGTTTTTCAATACATTTGTGAGAAAACAGGTATAACTAATACACTTGTTAAAGGAACATCAAATTAATTTTATTGCTAAGCAACTGACAAAATCAAGACCAAAATTAAAATCACAAATATTAGTTGTTGAACTTAATAGTAAAATTTGAACAATTACTGAAATTTTATTTTATTTTTAGTATAAAGTTAAAATAATTTTATGATCAGACTGTAAAACTCCTTGGTAGTATACTTTTTTTACTTACCGCACTAGTTCGGTAAGCAACTACTTACGAGCAATGTTTATGTCCTTGTAAGTACATTTTTCGAGCAAATGTATTGAAAAGGTAGTTAGGGTGTCTTTGAGTTTGTTTGTTTTTTCTTTTTAGGGTTCCGTACCTCAAAAAAAAAACGGAACCCTTATAGGATCACTTTGTTGTCCGTCTGTCTGTCTGTCTGTCAAGACCCTTTATCTCACGAACGGGTAAAGGTATCTGGTTGAAATTAATACCATATATTAAGATCCATGAACCACACAAGATCTGACAATTTAATTTTTTTACAATGACGCAATCAAAAGATATGGCATTTTATGTCCTTATCTCCATACATTTATTCAAAAATGCAAAACCTACAGGGTACTTCCCGTTGACCTAAAATTATGAAATTTGGCAAGAAGGTAGGTCTCACAGTACAAATAATGGGAAAAGTCTCTTTTCTCTTTTAACTTTTCTCACAACTAATGGTAACCAATTGTGGTGAGCTCCCGTTTTAAGAACATTCATATAAGAGAGGGGTCAAGTTGGATGGTCGCTGAGGCGATTTTTGTTTTAGTTCTATTTTAAAAAACGGAAACTTTTACAAACTTGAAAATTGGTATTTTTATAGTGCATAAGCTATAAAATAACAGCAAATAATAAAATTTGGTCAAGCTCGTGTCGGACTCAAAAAATCTAGCACATTAACTTACTGAAATTTATTACATAATTATGATTAAGTGGTGGTACGGAACCCTTGGTGCGCGAGTCCGACTCGCACTTGGCCGGTTTTTTATTTACTAAATTTCTTTTTTATTTAAATAAGTGTCTATATCTATCATCCCGATCGTTAATCAAGTAATTTTTTTTACAGGTAAGTTCCAGTTATGAAAAATATCTCTAACCAGGTAAAGGAATCTCAGTAAAAGAATAAATATGCAATAAATATACTAGGATAGCATATACGCGAGTAGATGCACGTTTGCAATTTCGCAAGGGATGCTGTCACCCCCTGGCGCGAGGGTCGATGAGGATTGCGGGGCGAAGCGCGGGACGGGGCTCCATGTGTGCCGTAATGGCCAAGTGATTGAATTGGCGCATCTTCACCGCCTCG
The DNA here is from genome assembly GCA_947532105.1 of Athrips mouffetella. NCBI lineage: Eukaryota > Metazoa > Arthropoda > Insecta > Lepidoptera > Gelechiidae > Athrips > Athrips mouffetella. The sequence goes on along the minus strand of OX383968.1, from coordinate 29,122,948 downwards.
TCACCTCACCTCTCCTGGTATATCGAGTTAATTTGGCCGGCTCGGTATTTTCATTTTTCAACCCATCGGATCAGCCAGGAGACCTTTTTGCGCGTCCATTTCACTCGGAACTTCAATTTGGTGCCATATTTCATCGGCAAACCTTTTTTTCTGTTTACCTGGTTGTTTTTCCTCAGAGTCAATAAATATTGTAGAAACGTAAAAAAGTCATTTAAAGATAGCTGGATAAAAAAACAAATCGTATAAGTATGTTTACTTACAAAATACTCATGTAGCTGCAGTGGTCCCGCATATTTTATTTTGCCCGACAATGAATGGTCGCTTGCCGGCATCCGGGTGAAATATGGGCGGTCGTTATAGCCGGGTAAAAATTTGGCCGATTCTTATCACCCGGGTCATAATTACCTACTTGTTAAAAGAGAGTTGTATAATCCTTGGGATTACGTTTGGGATTAGGTGGATATGACGCTCCGTAAGCTTTCTCTTTTAGAACCAGTCCGTATTAGCTCAAAGATGATTAAATAGGTGTTTGCGAGAGAAGAGACATTTTTAAAGGGAACTTTATTATAGTTCCCCGCAGACAACAAGGAACCTTCATAGTTTCGTCATGTCTGTCTGTCTGTCCGCGGCTTAGCTCAGAGAGCTTTAGTACTAAAAAGTTTTAATTTGGCATTTGTATCACCCCGAAAATGCGGTGAAATAAAATATTGAAAAAACATTTTATTTTTCGGGGTAAGTACTTCCCCTTAACGTTAAGTGCGAATGAAATTTCTTTGTCTTGTCTACCCCATAATGTGTGGTGTCGTTAAACATGTCTTATAAAAAATGAGAGTAATCTATGAAGGTTTTTTGATTTAGGGATCCGTCTGCGTAATATTTAGATTAAAACCGCAATTTTTGGTTAGACTCAGGTGCCCCCCCCTCTGTCAGCTAATCGGTTGATATTGAAAACGGGAAAAAAATTACTGTGATTGTTTATAATGGTGAATTTAAAAGGAAAATTTTCACTGCTACTCGTAATTACACCTTACAGTCAAAATACGGTTCGTTCAGAGGGAAAATGTTTATGAAAAAATCTAAACTGGCTTAACAATAATGATTCCTGAGCAAACTACAGAACTCTACACTGCGCGTGACACGCACTTGGCTGGTTTTTTTATTCATTCAGTGGCGCGCGTTTTAATATTACATTTGTGATTAATTCCGGGCTTTTAATGAAATTGTATCGTCGCTTTTTCCACAAAGCACCACTTCATTTAGTTGGAGAAGCGTAGTTTTTGTCTTACCATCTGAACTCAATAGAATCACTAAGAAAATACCAATAAAAAAAGTTCTTAGCATAGGCTGTTAAAGTTTTCCCAAAGAAAATGTAAAACATAAAAAATTGTGTACGCAAACTTGTCAGGTTCGTATTTTTCTTTTCATATTTCGATCCTTGAAAAAAGTTGTTAAGATGGATAGGCAAATTGAAAAAAAAACCAGCCACGTGCGAGTCGGACTCGCGCCCTAAGGGTTCCGTACCTATCTACCATATGATATACTAAAACCTTTTACTCTTTGACTTTAAAAACTCCACGAACATCCAACTTGACCCCTCTTTTATAGAAAAGTTCTTGTAACGGGAGCTCACCTTAATTGCTTACTATTTGATGTCAGAAAAATTGTAATATTTAATGATTTTAGACTTTTTCCTTTATTTGTACTGTGAGACCAAGCTTCTTGCCAAACTTCATAATTTTAGGTCAACGAGAAGTACCCTCTAGATTTTGCTTTAGTGCATAAATGTATGGAGATGAGGACATAAAAAGACATGTCTTTCAAAAAATTTAAATTTTCAGATCTTGTGTGGTTAATGAACCTTAATATTCATTATAAATTTCAACCTGATACCTCTAGCAGCTTGTTAGAAAAAGGGTCTTGACAGAGAGACAGACAGACGGACAACAAAGTGATCCTATAAGGGTTCCGTTTTTTTTTATTTTGAGGTACGGAACCCTAAAAACACCCTTTCAGCGTTACGGTTTTTCTGTATCACCTTGTTATGTGCCTATTTTATAATTGTAAAAAGGAACTCGTATTCAAGATACCCAGGTGTATAACAAGATGAATGCTCTCATATTTTAGATTAACTTCTGGACCGGGCGGTCCGCCGTGCCCGGGCATGTTTATTGTGTGTTGTATTATATAAAGCTAGGACGATAATATTTAATATTTTTTCATCGTTACAGTAGTCCGCAAAGCTTTGTTGAACCTCATTGCAAGAGGTGAGATTTTTGCAGCGCTTCTCTTTTGGTACACTGTACCACTTGGACTCATTGTCGGTAATACGGGTAGCTAAATACATGATTCGATATTCGGCTATATAAGTATGTACAACTTGTCTTTAAATCTAAAAGGAAATCGAGTGATTTCACTACTCAAAATAAACTGGAAGATTTTTTTATTATTAAAATGTGTGTGTGCGTGCATGAATACTTGTGTTTATGAAAGAAAAATAAAAGAATAGATACATAGACATTACATGCATAATATCACACCTCTTTCCCATCGGGGTATTAGGCAGAGACCACAGCCCTCCACCTGCTACTATCTTGACATACTTCCCTTGCTTCCTGTACTTTCGTCAATCTTTTCATACATGCTTGTCGGTTTAGGGTACTTTTACCTGGTCTTTATTAAGAACTTTCTGACTTTAGTCCTGGTACGAGGCCTTCCCCTTCCAACGTTTTCATTCACTCTCGCCTTGTAGATCTCTGTCGTCAAAAGAATACTTCAAACAAAAAACGTATACGGAATCAAACTTGTAGACCTACCGTTTATTTTGGTCATTCTGTACAAAACGAAGCAAATTGGAACATTAATCAACCAGGAAGGGTTACCCCTGTGAATAGCACACAGTTGGTGAATCGCGAAGTCGTATTTAAATTGGACGGATTATACAGGTTCTTTTGTTCCATTTGATAAGCAGTCAGGAGACAGAATCCTGTGAATTGTTCAGAATGTTTCCGCTACAGTTTCATAGCTGTCATATACGAGTACCTAATGTTTTTCATTGATTGTGTCATGTGATCAGCTGATCGCTTGCTGATCATTTAGTATGGTGAGTCAAAACTGACTGAATGACTGGCATGTTCCCGGATCCGATCCCTGCGCAGGGCAAACATTGTTGTGATGAACACAAGTGTTCGTTCTGTGTCTGGTTGTTATTTAGCTATTTATGTTTGTATAGCAGTGTCTGATACCCACAGTTCAAGGTTTGTCTAGTTTGCAATTAGATGACCATGTTGTATACGTCCTATAAAATTCATTTTAATAAAAAAATATTTAGAGAGTAAGACGTTGCGGATAGTCTCCATAATAAGTCATTTAAATGATCTAAAACTCTGTAACTGTAACGGAACTTTGAGTAGTGTTGCTAAAAAGTGCCAACTCTTACATTGCTGGATGTCCCGCAATTTGCATGGGAAACTTATTCATATTCACTTTATTTTGCAAAGTACAGCATTTACAAAAGCCATGCAAAATTAATATAAATTATCATTATATGTAAGGTACCTTGAAACTTGGCTCATAAACAGGAAAAGGATCATTAAAGATGGCCATAAATGACGAGGTTTTAAAAAAATAGTTTTCGTCCAATATCGATAAGTCGTATGGAAGAATGTGATGAGTAGTCATTGCCTATCATAAAAAAAAACTAACAGCTGTATAAACCGACCACAGACTACTTAGAACAGTTGTCAGTTTTTTTTAAGACTGGCCATGGCTACGTTTCATTCGGCCATACGACCTATCGATATTTGACAAAAACAAAATTATTTTTTAACTTAATTATTTGCAACCGGAAAAAAATAAAATTTTTAATTTTTTCTTAATGACCTTATCCCCATAGTCAAGTGTCTTAAGTCGCCGAAGGCGACCCAAGCGGAAGTGGATAGTCAAGTGTCTTAAGTCGCCGAAGGCGACCCAAGCGGAAGTGAATAGTCAAGTGTCTTAAGTCGCCGATGTCTATGAGCCAAGTTTTGAGGTTCCTTACAAATACGTTTCCTATGCGAATTATCATCAGATGCATTCCCGGAGTCAAAAAAATCTGAAAATCTTATAATGAACTTGATGTTCTACTATGTTGTACGTTGGAAGGGGAAGGCCTAGGCGAACGTACCAGGACCAAATTCAGGACGTTCTGAATAAAGGCCAGGTTAAATGTACCCTAAACCGACGAGCATGTATGAAAGGATTGATGAAAGTACAGGAAGCAAGGGAAGTATGTCAAGATCGTAGCAGGTGGAGGACTGTGGTCTCTGCCTACCCCAACGGGAAAGAGGCGTGATGTTATGTTATGTATGTTCTACTAAATAATGTTCAAAGCTAACATACACAATCATTACCTAAAACACTTACAATTAAACCCACAAACTTTTACTACCACTCGCAACTGAAATAGACAAAGTGACTACATTTATCAGGACAGGCGATGGTCGGGGTCCGAATACCACAACAAGAAACCCAACCAAAGGGTCTAGTCCGTGGCGTTGAGTTTATCCACGGAACTGTGAATTACGATTACTCATTGAAATACCTCCACATTAAGTAGAGGAAAAGGCCTTTTAATCCTTTTTTGGTAAACGCTTTTGTTTGCAAAACTGTATGAAAGAGTTGATGAGAGTAGTACGTTAAAATTGTAACAGATGGAGAGATGTATATAGGTAGTATCTACTGACGCTTATGTGAAAGGGGAGGAATATTTAAATAATGTACAGGGTTATTTTTGGATCCCTAACAAATTTTTGGGTTCCGTAGTTTGTATTTTACTCAGACGAATCTGAACAACTTTCCCGAAGGTACATTGGTCGAAAAACGAGAAAAAATTTTGGTCATTCCATACAAATTCTACTGTTGCTGGCACAGATTTCTGGCACAAGATTTGTATGTGAGGACCGAAATCACGGAACAGAAAAAGGGCTGTTCTGTGACCGATATATTTTCTCGTTTTTCGATCCATGTTCATTTAGGCAATTTGTTAAGATATTTGTTCTCGGCAACATTATAAAATTTGACCAGGGGTCCAAAAATAACCCTGTATTAAAGTTTACATACAGCGCTGTTACTCATAGTAGTCGTTAAGCCAGGTGAGAGCACATTTGGCGGCTTGAAAACTCTGACAGCTAGGTTGGCCACTAACTTGGTGAAGCCTTAACACATGTTGTGTCTAGTTTGCCCTCGTTTGGCTAGATCGAGGTCAGAAAAAAAAAGGTCAAATGGAAGCCGCTCTGTGTGAAAAACTGAATAATGCTAGAGCAATGATGCTAATTATATTATGTAAAGGTTACATGGGCACGTTAAATAAAAATGACGAACAGCTTCTTTTATTAAAGCCAAAGACCGCTTTAATAGTCTCTGCACTCTCTCTCTTGTTGCCAGTTTTTGATGAAAGTTTGAAAATCTATATCAGCATCTTAACATTCCATAAAAATCCCCAGCTGGACCGGGAGCTCTCTTTTGAATTTCACTGCATTTATGCGTGGTATATTTTGGTAGAATGTAACATAGTATCACGATTGTTAGCTTTGCGGATAGCTCAAGTGGTCCGTGGTGATTGGTGAACAGAATATTGAAGCACGAAGAAGAACGCTGCTGCTTAGCCACAGGACGAGCTGCCACACACCTACCGCTGCGATTCGGTCCGGTAGTTTGTTCGACGTACTTCTTGGTTCTGGTAGAAACGTGTGTACATTTTGTATGACATTCTTTCTTTCCAGGGCGTATGATCGCCTGATTTGCTCTACTGATGTCTTATTTCAAATGTCGAAGTCGAAATGATATGGCTTGATTAAAATCACCTCAGAATAGAACCATGCGTGAGAGCAGGGGAGCGATACCTCTCTCTGTCGCTCCAGTGTCTTAGGCCTACTGTCTTCGGAGGCGTAGCTTAATAGAAGCGTATTCGTCCTTATACGTTTGGTGTACGCCTGCTTGCTGCTTACATACATACAACAACTGTGAATTTCGACGTCACCGCTCCATTGAAATAATTCATGAATTTGGTATTTAAGCAGCAAGCAGGCGAACACCAAACTTATAATGATGAATTCAATGAAGCTACACATCCGTGGACAGAATAGCCGATTTTTCACTAGTGCTTAGCTCTAAGCTAAGAAAATTCCGTCCAATAGAATTGCACCATTTTCCTAGCAGATTCAGATTCAGATAATTTTATTCAATGTAGATTCTTTACAGAATACTTATTGAATGTCATGCAGAATACAATGCAAATAGAGCGAGTCTACGCCGTTTCGGATCGTGCTATGGCAGCGTAAAAGAAACGGCAAGAAACCACTGCAGCACGGCCTACTTTAAGAGTCGGCTTTTTACAATGTGTTTCTTGTGTTTCGCTGGAATATCAGAGCACCATACCTCTTTGTCATTCATATAGTCATCCAATCTATAGTAAGCTTTTTTACATAACGTAACATAAAGCAAATGGAGCAATCTCATTTGTTGAAATTTTTCAGCACACAGCTTAGCTCCGTCGCACAGCGCTGGTGGTAAGGCAGATTAAGCCTTATATTTTACTGTTTATCGTTCCGTTTTGCTGTCACACTTCTTCGTGTCAATGTACGAATACCGAATCAAATACTTTCCTCCCAAAACCTTGCCACTTCTACGGTTTTATCCGACGCTTCGCGCAGATCCTCGCCAGTGCAGGTGGAGGGGCACAGTGAACAAGAGAGCAAGTGCGCCATGTCCTGAGATAGAGCTTTACAGTCACAGTGTTTTAGCAACTGGTCTGTGAAGCCTTACCTGACCATCATAGCTATTACATTATTTCTACTGTAAGTCAGTCATTAACACAAATTCCTCCACTTTGATAAACATATTTATATTATAATCGTTCCCTGGCATATTTTGTGTTTGAATAGCGCAGTACTTTATCAGTTTCAACCCGACCGGTGCCGGTGGGCGGGGACTGCTCATTTGAGAGACAAAAGGTCGTCCTTGGCACAAACAAACAAATACAATGAACGGCGGGCACAATGGAGACCGGGCAGATATTTCATGATATTTTTCTTAGTTGTCACTCATTCAAATCATGTGGGTATAAGACCTTACAAACACAGAGTTTTTGAGCCGCCACAGGCTTCTGACATGACTCATTTGACGACGAATTTCCAGATAGATGGCTTACCTGCCTTCTGAAGTACGAAATCATCTAACTTTTCGGACAGTCAAGTCAATGTTGGACAAAGTCCTCACCGGGAATCAAACCCAGAACCTCTGGATCGTGGGCCAGACGCTCTACTAACCTCTAGACCATGGAGGTTACGAGTATTATGCCGTGCTTCAGTGGTTTTTTAATGTAATCACATCACATGACTTTTATTTCGATTACTATAATTCTAAACGAGGCGAAGTGTGTTTTGGCCAATAAATTTTGGTAGCACGATAATCGTAAATTATTTATTTTTTAAGTTTTTCTCACTCCGATAGAAGATTCTTACAAAATACCAGCATATTTTTGCAACCCCTAGTCAAACATTTGTAAAGTACCCGAGACAGCTCGGGAGTGCGGGCAAAATGTATGGCGCGTCATACATTTCGCTCGCACTCCTGCCTGAGCTGTCGCGTATTATATTTACTCAGAGTCAGGATACAAATTATCTGAACAACTTTCCTATAGAAGCATAGACCGAAAAACGAGATTATTTTTGTTTATCAAGAAAACCTTGCGCTGCCAATTGAAGAATTAGTATGGAACCACCATCTTTTTTTTATTTTTCTTCCATGTTTAATCGTAAAGTTGTTAAGTTTGTAACATACAAAAAGCCAGGGGTCTTAAGAAGAACCCTGTACTGGGATTAGATACTAGCTTTTGTTATTTGAAGGAAAACAATTGTTGATATAGGTTTGTGCACATTTCGTCTCGGTGTCATTGGTAGTTAGTATCGATTTGCATACAGCTTGTTTACCAACAAACATGGACACAGCTCTGTTGTTTGCTAATTTGGAACACACTGTGGTAACCGAATGCCATTTGGATGCATTCTGAGCAACAAAAGGTTGTTTTATGTACGTCGCTTTACGGTTGATTGTGTTCTACAGTTCTATTTTTGGATGCGAGTGGTTTGATTAATTCAGCTGTTATGTGACAGTATTTTTTTTTTTACAAAATACTCGTAAAAGTTCTGCTGACGCCGAATAACGTCTTAACGTCTGGACGTTGGCTACCCCTAAAGATTTTAAAACGACTGGTCCTGCGCTGCTCGCATCTAGCGGCTTCCCGCGACTTGGACTAGATCGTTGGTCCACCTACGTGTCTTCCGGAGCTTCTTATATCATCATCATCATATCAGCCGGAAGACGTCCACTGCTGGACATAGGCCACCCCTAAAGATCTCCATGACGACCGGTCCTGCGCTGCTTGCACCATACACATTTTGCAGCTATGCCAAAATCAATCGGCTAAAGCTATCAGAAAAAACAAGTTTGTAAAACAGTGATCTCCTTTCCGTCAAAATTTACTCTGGTTTTTGTATCATGGCTGCAAAATAGATTGGTAAGCGTTGGAAATTTGGAATAAACGAAAGAAATGTATTATATGTGACTCGCGTAGGGCTGACAGTTTCGTCCTTTTTTCCTATCCTCGCGGTACAGGAATATGCGGTGATTCTTAAAAGAGGTTAGCTGGTCACGCACAACCGATGGTGTCCCGCTAAGCACGCTAGAAGCTCCGCGGATCGGGTCTAAACTGTCGGTCTTACGCCGTCTACAGAAAAAAAACAAGAACCACAACAAAAATCTTAGATTTTATACTGGTTTCCCTTTCATTCAGGATTTAAATATATCAACAACTAAATCCATTCTCAGGTTCCTATTATTTTCCGCTTTGCTGAGTCCGTCTTTACCGTTCGGGGTAAGAAAATAAATAGCAATATTTACCCTGGGCGGAGATCGAACCCGCGGTCCACGGCGTGAAAAGCAGGCTCACTACCAACCACACCAACGGGCTTGTCAATTGATCTGAATCAGTCTTTTAGAAGTGTTTTTCAATGAAAATCAATTCAAGTCGCGAATGGCTTCTTCTAGGCAAGCTCGTGCCATCGTCGACCTCATCTCTGTCTTCATGATAGATCGAGGTCAAGAGTAAGCCCATTGCCGATTAAAAAATGTGTGAAATGCGTTAAAATTCTGACCAAAGTTTATTAATCTGTATAAACTTGAATAACGTCCAAAGATTTCGGACCTCCATGCTTCGCTCGGAATAGATACCCTGCTAATTTATTTTACTATTTAATGTCACCATCATCAATGATCCCTACGAAATATTCAAAACAACCCGTCAAATCCATAGAACGACGCCTTCTCTACCTGGTGACGAGATATTTCTTTAATACTCCTTCTAATTACCCTTATTTTTCTGTGATAACGTCATACATTGCTTTTACTAAAAGTGTTGTGACAATTTTCTTCGCATCAATTGTTATGCTAATTCGAACACGGGAAGACGAATATTTTCAGTCGACGCCGAGCCGCAATCGCAAATTAGATCCATCACATGGAATTATACGCGAATTTAAATGTGAAAACTCCGTATGTTTGGAATTAGGCGTCGGAAAGCGACCCGTATTCGGAATTCCTGTTACCCTGATACCTCGGCCTGCGAGTCGCGAGGTAAATCAATTTGGGTAGCTCGGGGTCCTAAATTCGATTCCCGCCCGAGGCGACGGATCCTCGGAAACCTCGGTTAGACACCCATCGGCAGTGAGGCAAATTCGATAAAGGATGCCGGGAAATATTTTTCCAAATTCATTTTCCCGAGGTGAATAGTTGAATGACGAGATTGTGAGTGCTTGAGGGACAGGACAGGCAGAGCGACGCGACCCCTCGCGTCAAAATGCTCTCATAAACTTTCCTAAAGTAATTCTTAATATTGTTCCTGTCAATCAGTTTATTAATATTGTATTAGGCGTACAACATTACCAAGTTTTTGAATAACTGTCATATTTCACGCCTGAACATGATTTCCATAACAAAACACCTCACATGATTAACGGGCTTCTAAGACTGAAATAATTATCCCAAGTAAGCTCCGAACTTAGTATATCACATTAATCTTTACCAGGGACTCAGCGCCTTGAAGGAGTTTAACAAAGGGCAGTGAGTTGGGGTCACGCTGCAAGCCGAGAATTCCATTCAAATTTAATGACTCGACTACCGAGAGTCCCACCGACCCCTTGTTTTGGATGGGACTACGATGGGTATAAAAAGCTTAACGCTTAAGATTTCGACGCTCCTAACATTTTGGTACAATAAACTTCTTCAAGAAAACAGATTATGTCGCCCTGGTAAATAAAATAACAACTGATTCTTAGAAATAGAAATCAACATATAAAAATCACTCAAATGAATATATAGATTTGTTATTTCATCTAATAACCACACCACAAACTAACTTAGCTCGAAGTAAGTGGGTCGTTCATGTGAATATCTTCATACTCAGAAGCAACAAGGTACTTGTACGCAGACACGGGGTAGAATAACACAAGAATAAACTGCTCTCGAGTGTCTGATATGAAACATAACAAAAGTATAAACTGAGAACTAAGTTATAATACAAATGCTACAATCTGTGATTACATACCTATACAGTGTGAATTTATAATGGTTCTACTTCTGAAGCCCAGTGATAACAAGCAACTTGTCAAAAATCTATGTACTTACATAAATTGCCCCACGATGCACGCACTAAAAGAACTTCTCTTGAAAAAATTTCCCAAGCGTTTTATCTATTAGTGTAAATTAAATTATTTTTTTATGGGCCAATGTAATCATGTATTGTTACTTTTAACTAAACGACACTGCTATTATATTTAATTTCTGTGCCTGTTTAAGTTACAATTTTATTAATGTTTTGTATTTTGCTTGAATATAATGTTTTGACTGTTCTCTGGCATGTTTTCATACCTGTTCAGGTAAAATAGTGTCGGATTTATGTTGTATTGATTGACCAACTTATATAACGTACATGTGTACGTAACGTACGTAACGCACATAAATGATTTGAATTCCTGAAGAAAAATATTTTTCCCTCGAAAGAATTTATAGTCCATCGTACCTAAAGTGGTCACGTGATCGACTCATTTTGTATGGGAAGGCGAACAATTTTTTTCTAGTAAAATTTTGTATATTCTTTATTGCACACGTATTTAAAAATAAAATAACAAAATTAAAGGACATATACAAGGGCGGGCTTATATCTAAAAGAGATTTCTTCCAGTCAACCTAAGGCAGTGAGAAAGTGAATTGCTAGGCACGGGCGGGACACAATAGTGCAGAAAGTATAATTAAAATATAAGTCCATAAATATACCCACAATTATACATAAATAACTTATAATAAACTAAATAAATACATAATAATTACACATATACTTATAATACAATATATACATAGATAGATGAAAGTTAAACAGATAAATTGGCAATGATGATGATGGTGAAACGTAAAGTGCATACGCCTACTTACTTCGTTGACGTGAAATGTCCACCACATGTTGCAGTCCATAATCAGGCCCAAGTTTTTTACCTTATCACAAAATGGGATCTGAACCCCTTCATACATAAGTTCAGGAACTAAGCCCCAGTCTAACTTGGACCGGAGTCTGCTGCTACCGAGAATTATTGCTTGAGATTTGGCTGGATTAACAAGCAAGCCGAATGACTTAGAGAAATTCACGCTGTATACTAAAGCTAATTAGAAAAAGCATATTCCTGAAATCCAAACATCTGGATATCTCCATAATCTTATTTGTCAAATGTGATTTCAATATAAAAGACTGATCTTGTATTTTCAGCTTTTCCCAACCTGTCCCTAAAGCTCATATAATTTGTCTTATTTATTTTAATAAGAACGCAATAGATTGCAATGACTCTCAAGTCACAGAAGTCACAGGCTATCCTAGATTTAGAGCCAAGGTTTCTTTTCAGTGTATAGGTAGTAAGTATCTTGCTTTTGTTAGGAGTCACATCGGGAGTCAGCGAGTCGGGGCTAATTCGGGCGGGAGTATCAAAGGGGGAGATACACCTGATTCGATACGTTTCAAGAGTTGACAGCTTCTTTCATACTGGAAGACACGGGAAAAACGAAGTGCCGGAACAACAGGATATTGGTTTTTTTGTCAATGTTTCTAGATGGAAAGCTTTAATCTGTATTGTTAAGAAATTCGGTTGCGATCTAAGAAAACAAGAAAAAAAGTTACCAGAAAAGAAATTAGCAAAACATGTTAAAATTTCGCAGACGTACCAGGGTCCCATGGGAGAGGAAAAGCAAGTAATTTCCTAGAGGCTTGTTTACTTAGGACCCGCTGAATTAGAGGAAAGTTGGTCGAAACACAAACACAAATTTGAGAAACATCGTACTCAGAAAAGCCGTAATGAAAAAGAGGAAATATATTAACATTTTGTCTTAGCTAACAAGACTTTTTCAGTATTCTGTTAAAATACTCAAAAACTGGACTGTAACATTTTAATCTGATTAGCAAAACAAAATAGTTCGAGTGTCTGTTACTTTTAAGGGTTCCGTATCCGAAGAGTCCAAACAGAGCCCTTTTTTCTTACGTGTCGTTTATCACATAGGTAAGAGCTACAGTCTTCAAATTTTGATTATTTGAACATCTTGATAACCAAAAGCCATAGAAATTGTAAAAACTAATATATTTTTATGTTTTTAAGGAGGCTCTTGAAAAAAATATTTGCTACCCATCGAATATGGTAGCATTGTTTAGAACTCGTTGAGTAGATAACTATGTATATTTTTGCTTATAAAAAATATTTGATAACAAAGGAATGAGAAGGCACCAAAGTCAGCTTTATTGCTGAATTTTTGTTCTGAAGAATTTTTGTAACTTCCCATTGATCTCTCAACTTAAAGTTTTATTTATCAGGTTTATACGTCTATTATGCTAACAAAAATAGTACCAATACATTCGTGAAATCTGATTTTTCTTATATATGGGAATATGCATAATTTTTTTAGTCGCATTTATTACCAAAATATGAAAATACCGTAGTAGAGATGACAAAAAGTGAAATCAAAATTTGTATCGGCTAAGAAATACGGCCGATATAAGCATTTATAGTAGGTTAAGATACAAGTGCCGTAAGTAGGGTTATTACAAACGAGTTGACGTTTTGTCTTATTTTATTTTTTGTATAAAGTTAAATTAATTTTATGATCTGAGTGTAAAACTCCTTGGTAGTATACTTTTTTAACTTACCGCACTAGTTCGGTAAGTAACTACTTACGAGCAATGTTTACGCCCTTGTAAGTACGTTTTTCGAGCAAATGTATTGAAAAAACTATTAATTACGCGCCGGTGTTATAAAATGAAAATGCACTTTCCAAATAAAAAAACTCTACAAACATTTTATGCAAATTTCTTGTCAGAAACAGATACACAAAGTAAAACTGACTAGGTGAACAGAAGCTTGTAGAAGTTTTCAGTTTCCACTTTTGTGCACTCTGCCGTTTGTTTGCAAACTCCCGGGTATGATTCAGATGGACGAAACGTCTATGGCGGACATTTTTTGAACGAAATTATTGTGAGCAAAATAATATATATGTTGACTTTTTTACAAAGTTTAAAAAGAAATCAGATTTTTAAATATTGGATAGAAATAGTAACGCTTTTTATCATCATCATCATATCAGCCGAAAGACGTCCACTGCTGGACATAGGCTGCCCTAAAGATCTCCATGAAGACCGGTCCTGCGCTGATCGCATCCAGCGGCTTCCCGCGATCTTGACCAGATCGTCGGTCCACCCCAGGGCCTGCCAATGCCAACGCTTCATCTTCCGGTACGTGGTCGCCAGTCTAGAAGCCTTACGCAGTTACGCCCCATCGGCCATCGGTTCTTCTTGTGATGTGCCCTGGCCACTGCCACTTTAGTTTAGTGATTCTCAATTGCTTTTTAGGGTTCCGTACCTCAAAAGAAAAAAACGGAACCCTTATAGGATCACTTTGTTGTCCGTCTGTCTGTCTGTCTGTCTGTCTGTCTGTCAAGACCCTTTATCTCACGAACGGGTAAAGGTATCAGATTGAAATTAATACCAGACGACAGACGCACTAAATGAATCTGAATTTAACTATATTTGGGCGATGATTCAGATCGTGATCCGACCTCCAGAATTCGACTGTCGTGTTGTTGCGATTGATGCTAATGATTCCGATACGGACAGTACCTACAAACTCGGAAGATTCAGATAATACTACTGAATCAGATTACCCTGCACCTTCACCGACGTTATCTACTGACTCCAGGGCTCCAAGGTCACGAGGAAAAGCACAAAGCAGACGACCCAAGCAGAGGTCGTGGGTCACAAAGTCGAGGCAGATGTCGTGGGTCACTTAGTCAAAACACTGAGAATGACAGTGAGTCACTAGATAAATGTTCAGCAGATGCGTTTGAGCCGGAAGAGAAAAGTTTATTGCAACCAGCTTACCTGGTCATAGACTCCACTGATTGGAAGTGGCAATCATCCTACTTACAAACAATATATTACTGATAAAATCCTGACTATCATTGTTGATTGCACAAATAGGACCAATATATTCCATAAAGGGAAAATAGTGGGACTAACAATAAAAGAACTAAAAGTTTTCCTAGGAACAACTATGGTTATGTCTGCCCTCCAATGTCCCCAAATCAATATGTATTGGTCAGAAAAATATAGAATGAACATTATTGCTTCAGCAATGACTCAGACCCGACTAAATGCTATCAGGACGCAATTAAAATGTGTATACGATGCTGATGTTACTTTGGAGCAGAAAGAGGAAAAAATCTGGTAAGTTATATGTTATAATAAATTTTGAATGGCTGCTATCAACAAGATCGTCCACAAGATATGTGCATTGATGAAATGATAATTCCTTTTACTGGGTGATGCCACATGCGATAATATTGTCAAAACAAGCCAAATCCAGTTGGCCTCAAAGTGTTTGTCCTTCCGTCACCAGAAGGGATTGTATGTGATATGATTATTTATCAAAGAGACAAAACTTTTCCAGAGCTTAACTCTCAAGGGTTTGAGTTGGATTAATCAGCCGTTCTGCATCTTACGCGAACTCTAGTCGCAGGGCATTCCCTGACCTTTGATCGTTACTTTAACAATAGAAATACGTTTTATTTTTTACATATGAAAGTCTAGCTGGTTAAAGTCAGATGTAACGCTTATGTCCTACGAGAAGTACATCTAGATTGGCTGCAACTGTACTTTATAAAGAACATAAGGAAAAGCTGGATTTTCCGGACCAGGATTTTTTCAACTATTTTTCCGAAAATACTTATGCCTTAAACCTATAGAAGTTACACGAAAATACTTAAACTTTAGGCTTCCTGGTCGTCAGGAGGATAAGCTTGTGTATAATAAAATATAACTTAATAAAAGTATAACACAATATAACATTTTTACAAGTCACTTTATTAATATAAACTCAAATTGCTCGAAGCTGATAATTAATATCGTGTAAATTTTGACGTTAATAACCTACAGGCCCTCTTTCATCTCAAATTTCACTTCAAAGTTAGAGGGGTAAATAACAAAATAACCAGTTTAATTTAAACCGATATTAGTTGGTGGTGTAGCAGGGTGACATAACCGCTAAATATGTCAAGGAATGAACCTTATTAAATGATGTTTAATTAAAGCTGATATTAGTTTGATTTGCCAAAATGACCTTGCCAGCAACGGTTTATGATCCGTTTTGTAAAATAAGCATGTATGAAAAGTGACGATTTTAACAATTTATCTGCATTTAAAAAATGCCTAGGCACTACGTAAAGCGGCGAATCATACAATTTGCCAGCGACATGTTCCCTGAGCAATTTAAATGCATACCCTTTCTTTCATACTGCTTAGACCGTTCGAACGGCGCATGGTGTTCACTCTAGCTATTTCAAAATAAAATAATCTGTTTTGGTTTACGGGTGTTGATCAACCTAAACTAATGACTCGTAATGACATAATATTCGCACGATCACCCGTGCTGCCCCTATATCTTTTCACTTGGTAGAATGTAGAAAGGGTAACGAAGCAAGCAGATTTTGTAAGTTCCTGTCTCGATTATTATTCGTGTTTGTGATGGAAAAAACTTCTGAACAAAATGCCAAAAGGCAAACATTGCCCTCTGCTAACAAATCGGTTTCCGAACTTTAGTGGACTACAACAACTACATGACATTGAAGCTGTCTTACGTGGCCTTGCACAATCAATGATGGTTACGAATGAATTGTAATTAAATTCAGTTTCATTCCGAACCACAGTAATTCTTGAACCAAGATGATAACGTAACTGTCGAGGAATCAGCTGGCAAGGCCGCAAATGTTCCAATTCACGATCTATCATTAGGGGTAAATAACGAAATAACCGATTAAATTTAGTTTAATTTAAACCGATATTAGTTTGGAGTACCAAGGTGACATAACTGTCGAGGAGTTATCTGGCGGGGCCGCGAGCGTTCCATTTCACGATCCAACGCATGCAATCTCGCCAGGCGCCGAATTGGACTGATCTGATTCCGATGACGGAGACAGATAAACGCAGTTTCATAGAGCGATTTGATTTGATTGAGTGTTTTCGGATTACATTCGTTTCTATTAACTTTGGAGACGTATTTGAATCTATCTATTTTATATAGCGTAGCGAGCCGTTTCATTTGGATTCTGCACGATTTTTCGGGACAAGACTGTGACGCAGCCAAAAATATCTTGGAAGAAATGTGCAGAAATTAGTTTTGAAAAATCATTGAGGGTTTGTTTTAAACCACGCTTTAGATTTTAATAAAAATGATGAACAGCAAATAATATATTTCTGTTGCGATGCTTTGGGTTGCTTGCACTAATGATGTGAAAAAGTGACATGGAAAGTAAATTCAAGAGAATCTACGAATGAGAGAAACGAAACGAGTCGTCACTTTTATAGTGTTGTAGGGCTCCCTTTTTTTACAAAAAAAATAATTAAGTAAAGAAATAATTAAAGTCTTATGATTGCAGCTGCAGTCACACCCCTAAACTTTCGAAAATGCTACATATACTGACAAAATAAATGAGACGCCTTTTTCTTTCGATATGGTCTATAAAAACAAGTAAATAGCACTATACTTTACCGTCAAGTTGGATGTTCCCATTCCTTCAGTCTGCTCCTAAGAAACGTCCCGCGGAGAGCGATTGCAGTAATGCCGCCTGATCGCCGATAGCGAGCGCGCGTTTATTTCGCAGATAACCCTTTTGTCTTGCTCCGGAGTGGCCCTAGATATCGCAGCTATTTCTCCTTTTTATGCTTCCCTCGTAGGTGGTGGCTAAAGTTAAATGAAATACTTACAGTTTTGTTAGATTTGCAGATATTTTCGCTTCGTTCATAGCAAAGCAAGCTGAAAATAGTTCTGCCTCATTTCTTCTCATAGATATTGTAAAAGGGGGAACCTAAATTAGAGTTGGGGCAGAAGCTTCCTTCTGCAAATCAATTATGTCACCATACTGAGACCTTCAGCTCCCAAGCGTGGCTATTTGTGGAGATCCTTGATTTGTGTTTGAATATTATGTAGGTATGTCTGCCCTGCTTTATAAATTTGTTTGCCACGCTATCGTCGGTAGAGTCTTTTTCCAGGCGTTGCCCTACTTAATTTTAGCATGCGCCAAATCCCTCTGAATTTCCGATGCCATTACAAATTCACATCAGCTCCGTAGGTATATCTTATATCGACAGTGACTTGGGAACTGTGTGCCGAGCCTCTAATCCGGGCGTGCCTTGCAATAATTTACTAAGATCAGAGCCGTAAGCGCTGCAAACATCGAACGCCAAACATGCTAAGATATTTGATACATATTAGTTTTGAGATCCTGGTATTTTCGAGCGTAATGTTGTAAATATTGGACTTAATTGCCTTTAGAAGAAGAGTCAGTTTTTGAAGCGATGTGAAGGTAAATCTTTGACGTTTTCGCGAAGATTGAGGCTATTCACATGCAAAGCATATGCATTGAACGAGCTAGAAGCGAGATTTTCTTTTAATAAGATCATGTTTATCATCATCTCCTCGGCTTTATTCATGAAAGTAAGAGTATATTTCTGTGCGTGGGTGACACACGGAGAGCCAATGAATGATTCGCATGCTTTTCCCCTTTGCCCTGCGCACCCCCGCGACTCAGTCTATAAGCCTTTTGTAGTTATTTTAAGGTCCTAAATGGAATGAAAAGAAAAGGGATTCTTTCAATCATTCTATAGTATTTATTATTCGTTCTAAATCAATAATTGGTATTATCAATTCCATTTTATGACTTCAATAAATTACTTTGCTTAACAAGTTGATATTAAATGGACACCAAATGACAAGAAATAATCCAAAGAAAACTAATACATCCAAATATTTTGCGTTAAACAGTAAGACTGAGCTGAATTAGAATTGGGCCTTTCCTTTTCATCTTGATCTCCGAACCGAGCGCTTTTTTCAGGATACCGTATCTCCCTGCTTACATTAAAACAAAACAAAAGGTTAGGACAAAAATCGGTGGCTCAGGATTAACCTGTTCAGTATTTTGTGTACGTGTGACCTCTATAAACCAGCGGATCAGGCGGGTTAGCAAAAGGCCCCGTTAGGCGCTTTTCATGCTTTGTGTGTCATTTTGTCCTGGTATACGCTGGTCCTTTATTGAACTTTAAGACCATTTAATGCGGGAATTTTCTGTTTATTTTTAGATCTTTTGATGCTTGTCACAAAACTTTGATTATTTAGATAAATGAACGATTTTATTTATATGTATATCGTTTAAAAACACATATTTTGAACTTCCTATTTATATTTTCACGATATACGTGGGACACTCAGAAATATTTGCGACACTAAAAAAAATTGTTCTACAGGTACATATATTTTTATTAAATCTTTTCAAAGTACTCTCCACCAGCCTCTATACAAAGATTCATGCGTCTGAACCAGTTTTCAAAACACTTTTTCCAGTCCGCCGTAGACACCTCGTTTACAGCCTGCTCGAACGCAGCCAGCGCATCTTCCGGCGACGAAAATTGTATCCCCTTGAGCTGATTTTTTATTTTTGGAAATAAAAAGAAGTCACACGGTGCTAGATCAGGGCTGTAAGGAGGGTGACCCAGGAGTTTGACTGGTGTGCTGTCCAGGAAGTCCCTCGTTTTGAGCGCGGTGTGTGCAGGCGCATTGTCGTGGTGGAGCAGTAGTCCGCGGAGCCCTGTGTTTGGTCGCTTGTTGCTCACAACAGAAAAAACTTCTGGTAAACATTTGGTAGTATACCATTCGGCGTTGATGCTTCTTTGATCTCGTAAGGGAATTGAGGCCAAGTGGCCAGTCAAATTAAAAAAGCTGGCGATCAAAATCTTCCCCCCGCTTCGAGATCGCTTCACTTTGGTAGGCGTTGGTTCATTTTGAAACACCCAAACTGTCGACTGGCGCTTGGTTTCTGGATCGTATTGATAAATCCAGGACTCATCACCTGTTACGATGTCGTAAACACGCCGAGACGAGCCTGCTTCAAATTTGTTCAGCATATCACGGCACCATTCCACCCGGGCCTGCTTCTGAGCGTCGGTGAGGTAGTGCGGCACCCAGCGCGATACTATCCTCCTCACGCGAAGATGCCCGTGTAGAATCTCGTGAACGCTTCCCGATCCAATCTTTAATATGTGCTGAATCTCCTGATATGTAATTCGCCTATTATCTTGGATTAAATTTTTCACTGCTAGCACGTTTTCTTCCGTAATAGCCGTCAAAGGGCGACCGCTTCTTTCTTCATCCCCCAAGGTTGGTCGACCGCGCCTAAATTCGTTATACCAACGATACACGGTTGCCTTGGAGGGGCCTTCATCCATAAATGCCATTTGAAGTCTATCGAACGATTCATCCGGTTTCAGGCGACACTTGAAATCGTAAAAAATCATAGCTCTAAAATGTTCCCGGCGCAGATCCATTTTTCAGTAAGACACGATACTTTGAATTGGCTCGCAAAAAATGTGGAGGGAAATTTTGAAAATGGAACACACATATTTTTACTTACAAGTAATCATATTTTCGAAAAAGATTCTGACCGGCCAGTCTCCCATATATAAAAACTATTTTTCGCAATACTTTCTGAGTGGCCTGGTATTTCAATGTCTTAAAGCAACACTAAGCTAATAATATGGCTTTTTCCTTTGTTTATGATCTCTCAAAATAATATTGTCAATTCTTTGCACGGCACTTATCATAAACTTTCTGAGGATGTCGCCTTTTTGGCCCAGGTGTCATCGACTGTGTTCATTCTCGCTTGAAAACATCCTTTCACTTCATGCTCCCTTCGTAGCTTAAGTAAAAAGATCACTGAATATTCTCGCTCTACATTTTTTTCTTTTTCGTCAAGCTTCTAAAGGTGTTA
Organism: Athrips mouffetella; assembly: GCA_947532105.1. Taxonomy (NCBI): domain Eukaryota; kingdom Metazoa; phylum Arthropoda; class Insecta; order Lepidoptera; family Gelechiidae; genus Athrips; species Athrips mouffetella. Next base: position 29,102,512 of record OX383968.1, on the reverse strand, counting down.
ATAGAAAACCGATATTGATCATTCCACTCAATGGTCCAGTCTCCGAGAAATTATTAAAATGGCAACAATACGCAATATCTCCCTTTTCCGCCTCCTAGAGCAAAATCATATCGTGTGAAAGGTAACACATGTGCGTGAATTTTGACATTTGAGTTCTCGCCTATTCTTTCCTCCTGGTAATTTGGTATCGCGTCGACTTCCGTCGAATTGAACGTAGGCAACATCTGCGCACAATTCGGCGAGAAAATACGAAAATCTAATATCACACTCCATTCCGCGGTGACCCTTGTAAATTAATGAGGTTCAAAGTTGTTTGCGCCACAGATAATAAGGATCTATACGTCGTTCGGTTAGATTTAAGTCGGCGAGAGAGCCAGGGCCAGTTTAAAATTGTGATTAAACGTTTGTAAGACAGTGAGGGGGAGGCACCTCATTTGTCAACGGGCGGCGGCAGGGCGGCCTCTCGAACGATGACACGCAGTATAAATCATCTCCCTACACTATTTATGGAGATAACTTAGTCTCCCGAACTCATTTAGGCGATGAGCGGTAATTTTCTTTTCTTTTTTATCGCTGAGTCTGCCTTTCTAATTCTGCAGCAATATTACAGGAGATATCGGAGCGAGCGAAATGGAAACGATCTGCGTTGGCATCCGAGTATAATATTCGATTCAGCAACTATTAGACGAGGCCGGGCCGCGACAAATTCTCTTTAGTAAATCATCCTACGCGGCGGACGTGGCGAAATGAAGGTTCTCGGTAGAAATCGTTTTTGCCGAATCGCCGGCGTTTCTGCGCGCCAACTTTTCACAGAGTTTGTTTCAATTAAGACGCGTGAATCGGCGCTTAGTTTAGCAGTTCCACTCCAACCGCTTCTTTCCGAACTGCAACGTGAGCACTCGCCAACTTTTTCAATTTCGCGAATGAATTCCTGAACTGTAGCGAGTTAATGCCTCTAGCTGTTCGTTTTATTAAACGCGGTCGCTTTTCCTGTTCCGGAAAAGAAATCACAAAGCAATAGGAAACATTCCTTGTGAAATCCACGAGGCTCAGAAATTCGAGCACGTATCACGAGCAAAGGGTGGTGAGGTATTATTTATCGAGAGCGTTTCACCTGGGCCGGCATTCATTCGCAAACCTGCTTCATACGTGTGCGACCCCAATAAAATCACCATTTTTACAACCTGTTCACGGGCCATAACCTCCGCCACTCTTTATTTAATGCCTCACGCACAACGCCGCTGATTTACCGAGTTCTTAAGGAACAATGGAACTTTTTGGTTATTTCGCCTAGTTTAGTGCGAATCCTGAATAAGAGTTCGCACGTGAGTTAATAAAACGGAGCGTTTGCCTTAGTTTTCTTTTTTTATCGCCTTCCTTTTGTTGGGCAACGATCATAGCGGAACTTTACTTTGACAGACAATCCATCACGCCTCATACGCGTAGTGATCATCACACTTCGGATGTGCAACCATCGATCAAAGCGATTCCTTATTTTCGCGAGGGGATGCTGTTTACCTACGTATCTACAGTATAATGTTCCGTATTGGAAACTAAAAGCTCGCTTTCAATGTGGCTAAGAGAAACTATCAATTGGTGGTAGTTGCTGCGAGCTGTCCATTTGTCTGGCTGTTAAAGTTAGAAGTTCTTGTTTTACTTGGCTGGTGGAGTTGATTTCAATTAGTGAGGATGAATGGCACGGGATGCACTAAGAATCTTGACTATCTCAGAAATCCTGGTAATTTGAGAAGATGTATCGAAGTCTTTCATGATGCCGGCTGCCAGTTCTTCAAGTATTTCTCACAACAACAATTTCTAGATGCTGGCATCCAGCGACTACAGTTTGTTGTACAAGGTTTTTGTCTAGGTTTATGCGCCCAGGGCACGACTTAGTTTTTTTTTTTCTGAATTCCGTCCACACACGCAGTACAGGCCAAGTTTAATTAAATGCTAGGCGCTCCATTAGACATTTAGTCGTGACCAGGCCATTACCCACCAGTGAAAGTCTTTCTTTCGGCTGAAATAATGCAAATGTTTTATCTATTGGTCTACATCATAATTACTCTAGCCTTATTCTGTTTTTTCCAAATGGTTTTTATGGAGTCGGCTACCTAACTCAGGGGATTTGACAAAGGCACTGGCTTATACACAGAGCGACAGCCATCTGGCCTCTGCAACACCCAATCCAGGACTAGGCCTTGCCAGGTTAGTGGCCAACCTGGCTGTCTTTTCAAGTCATCAAGTGGCCTCTGACTTGGCTTAACGACTACTATCACTGACAGTAGCCGGGACCAACGGCTTAACGTGCCTTCCGAAGCTCGGAGACGCTCTAGTTGTTGTGCCACTAACGGTCATCCATACGGGTTCTGACCACGGCCAATGCTGCTCAATTTTCGTTATCGGAAAGATAGGGCAACTACCACTTGTACGCACGAGCGCTTCCTATTGGTCTAGCGCGTCAGCACATTAAAACTTCTGAAAGAGTACAGTCAAGAGCACATCAAGCACATCGGAGTTTGTATCGTTCTTATTTCAATAGACGTATGCGAGCGTCAGGCTTGACCTGTCGTTGACTGTACCCAAACGACGCAAGAATAAATTGCAGAAAGGCTTCCGTGTGCTCTGGCAGATAGAAAAGCTAATTAAATGTGAACTAATAATGGCCGTTATCCAGATCAAGTGGCTTCACTAATGCTCGCTCCGACTCGAGTAGCTTGTGTGTTTCTAATCCGGTTACTTACCGTACAGTCTTAGTTAATTAGTTATTTACTTTATTAGGTTTTAGATTTATAATTTAATTTGAGAGCCAATTTGTTTGTTTTACCGTTGTATGGGGACCAGAACTGTTTTCTTTTTCCAACACCGAACGAATGTAAAACTGTTCTTTCCCTTCGTTTTTTAAAAGCTTTTATTTAGTTGCATCTATCCCGGTGTTAGTCTATCTGGAGATGATTATGATGATGGAACCATAAGGTGGCCATCTTCTTCTTTTATCGTATTGATGGCAACACTCATACTTTTTATACCGGTATTCGGCAACGCAGATAGCATTTGGTGGCCATGCATGGGGACTGTAATACAACGACGAAACCCCATCGTGTTTGGGCTCGTCTGATTCGTCTTCAGAAGATTGGTGGCCCTTTATGACATCCAGAATATATAACTATATGAGGTGCTATATGATGTCGCGTGTGGTGCCGGCAAAGAATAGTACCAACCCATCATACCCGTGGATGTCGTTAGAGGCGACTAAGGGTTATAAACTGGAGGCTGGGTTCTAAGTTTACGAGAGATGGAAAGTGTGAAAGTGATATCGAAAGAAGAGTGAATGCTGGAAACATGGTGAATGGTGCTCTGCATGGTTTTATGAAGAGTCAGAAGGTGTCTCACAAGGCTCTTCTGGCTGTTCATAGAGGCGTTTTGGTACCAACACTGATGTACGGCAGTGAAAGCTGGGTATGGCAGAAAAAGCATGAAAGTAGAATTAATGCAGTAGAAATGAGAGCGTTGAGGAGTATGATTGGTGTGAAATTGAGTGACAGGATTAGAAATAGTGTGATAAGAGAACGTTGTGGCGTAAAAGAAGACGTAGTGACTAAAATTGAGAAAGGGATGCTGAGATGGTTTGGTCATGTAGAGAGGATGAATGAAGGAAGATTGACGAAAGAGATCTACAAGGCGAGAGTGAATGGAAACGTTGGAAGGGGAAGGCCTCGGCGAACGTACCAGGACCAAATTCAGGACGTTCTGAATAAAGGCCAGGTTAAAATTACCCTAAACCGACGAGCATGTATGAAAGGATTGATGAAAGTTCAGGAAGCAAGGGAAGTATGTCAAGATCGTAGCAGGTGGAGAACTGTGATCTCTGCCTACCCCGACGGGAACAAGGCGTGATCTTATGTATGCGTATGTATGGGCAGCAGCATCCTCCTTTGTATCTTACATCTTACTTACTGCGATCACCCACAACCGCGGTCCATGTTGCTAGCCGTATCAAGCGAGGTGACTATGGTACTTCCCCTCCACATTTTTCCAGCAAAAGCTAAAATTCTGGAGGGAAGTCCCTGTCCTGTAGTGGACGTTTCATGGGATGTTGTGATGATATGATATCCAGAGTCACATGATGGAGCCAGAAGAGGGCAGCCTTGAAGGATGGGAACTCTGCAATAAAAATTTGGGCTCATTAGATTAATCTTGCCAAGGACTCTGGCTCTAGTGTCTGAGATGAGTTTTTTAGTATTTGACATTAAAAAACTAAAAAGTTGAAAATAAAAAAAATATATTTTTTAAATAAGCGTTTATTAGATGTCTCACTTTTTCAATTAAAAACGTGTTACATTATACAAAAAAAAAGTGATGTGATACGCTTTTATTTGAAAATTTGTAACATCTAATCTTGGTATCTAATAAAATCTTGAACCACTCACGTGCCCGCGCAAAAAAAAAGTACATTAGATTGCCAAAGGTACCACTGGTACCTACCTAGCAATCCATTGAAATATCCCCGACAGCTTCACGAAACCGAACTCCAAGTTTTATTTCTCGGAATGAAAGCCCAAAACAACCTTGATTTCGGGCATCCGGGGTCCGGCATCCGGGATCTTACTGGGGTTGGTTTGGGAGTCAATTAATGCGTATTTTTGCGAAAAACGAGGGCAATCTACTGAAAAAAAAGCTTGGGTACCACCGGTACCCAGGGGCATGTGAGTGATAAAAAAATTGTAGGTTTATTATTTTTTGTTTTTATTTTTGTACAGCCATTAGCGACCTTAATTTCCGCAACGCGAGTACTTTTAGGATTCCGTACCTCAAAATAAAAAAACGGAACCCTTATAGGATCACTTTGTTGTCCGTCTGTCTGTCTGTCAAGACCCTTTTTCTCACGAACGAGAAGAGGTATCAGGTTGAAATTGATAACGAATATTAAAGCCCATAAACCACACGAGATCTGAAAATTTAAATTTTTACACCGACGCAATCAAAAGATATGGCTTTATATGTCCTCATCTCCATACATTTATGCAAAAAAGCAAAACCTACAGGGTACTTCCCGTTGACCTAAAATTATGAAATTTGGCAAGAAGCTAGGTCTCACAGTACAAACAAAGGGAAAAGTCTAAAATCATTAAATATTTAAATTTTTCTAACACCTAATAGTAACCAATTAAGGTGAGCTCCCGTTTCAAGAACTTTTCTATAAAAGAGGGGTCAAGTTGGATGGTCGCACTTGGCCGGTTTTTTAATGTCGCAAGAGAAACTCCTTCGCTGCGGTTTTATCTGTGCCTTTGACTAAACGGCAGTTTACTATTATCTAATCTGTGCTTTGACAGCAAAGCGAGTTGCGCATCCTAAGAACTAAGGTAAAATGTATCTTGTGTCGGTAAAATTGGGGGACATTTCACACAAGGTCACCTGATCCCAAAACCAGGCAAAGCCTGCACTATGGATATCAGAGACTGATATACTTACATAAATAGATAAATAAAACCTAGACACAGAACAAACTTTTGTGTTCATCCCACAAATGTTTGCCCTGGGCGGGGATCAAACCCACGGCCCACGGCGTGAAAGGCAGGCTCATTGCCAACCACACCAACTGGCTTGTCAAAAAAATATAGGGCAGGAGGATGATACTTCCCTAGACGGACTTTGCAAACAAATACGCTAAACAGAGACAGCTATATCAGTTTTCGCCTATAAATAAGATATGTCTCAATCCATTCTCGTTCCTAATGTTCCATTTCACCCAAAACCAAAGAATTCCCTCGTGTATCCTGACACGCCCTTCTAGACATTGTGATTTATATTCTATCGCTTCGGAAACAAGGCCTGTTATTGAATACCGATAGATAAGTATGTTTTATGTGTTTTTCTTTACCGAGCTAAGCTGTTGCGAGAATTCTTAGTATTTATTTATTCAATTCAATACTGGCAATTAAACTTGATTCCAATTCTAGAATGATGAAATAAACTTCTTAAACGATTTTTAAATCGAAAATTTGAGGACAGAGCTTATTTTTTTGGTTAAAACTCTGTCACTTCGATCTTCTGTCATGATGACGGTCAAGATCAATCCCATTGACAATAAAAAAAATACTGCTAGTTAAACATTTTATTTGCCTGCAAGTGTAGCTTAAAATTGTTGTCTTCGATGCTAACAACAACTGCAACTTTACTTGCCCATTAACTGACTCAAAAATAAAAATAAAGCCACAAAGAAAAGAGGAACTACAAAGTGCTTGTACTAAGGCAACAGAAGCACTTGGAGAACACAAAATGGATTTGTATGACAAAAGAGTCCATTCAATAAAGCAAACAATCCCGCGGGGAATGAAAGTTGGCGCTCACAACTTTTCTATAGCGCCGTTTTCGCCAAATTGGTGAACTTCTTATAGGTACAGTCAACCACAATATCTTAGATGACTGATTTTTTCATAATCACCTACTTCGGAATGTAAACTCATCGATGAGGACACAAGGGTCCGCACCAAAAAAGGATGCAAGAAAATGAGAATGAAGTTCTAATCTCAACTATTATAAAATTTTAATTGATTTAGTCTGTACGTTGAAAATATTTATAAAAATATTATCACGTTATGCTCAATTTACAATTTTTTAATAGTATAGATATATCCTATACTATTAAATGAGCAATATATTTGTAATCGGTTTCTCGAAAACAGCTCTAACGATTTCGATGAAAATTAAGTATTCAGGGGTTTTCGGTGACGATCTAGCTAGGTCTCAGGTCTGGAAAAATTCGTTTACCCCATTTTTTAGCCTTTTTTAGAATATGGTAGGGCTTTTGTGCAAAGTCCGTCTGGGGAAGAACCACCCCCTTGCTTTTCTTTGCCGTACAGCAGCAGTGTTAGCACTGCTGTGTTTCGGTTTGAAGGGCAAGGGAGCCAGAGAAATTATTGGCACATGAGACCCACCATCTTAGTTCTCAGGGTGGGCAACGCGCTTTTCTGTATTGTTTTTTTTTGCTACTAATAAGTTAGTGGGCGCTTTGGGCGGCCGTCAGGTAGCCCACAAGCTCACTTACTCACTTGTTATATAAAAAAAAAGAATAGCGCGTTTCAGACAGGAAACTAAGGCGCCATCTATTGGCGGATAGCATAGCTTGCTCACCTGATGTTATTTGTTTTTTACAATTCCGAAAATCGCCCGGTCAAGAATCGCGATAGATAATTTGTAGTATTTCTACTCCATACTAGATGGCGCTGTATTTTATACAAAGCAAGGCTCGGTTGCCCAGGTACTTAGTATATGTAAAAGAAAACTCGACTATTTTGTATGTCATTTCAAGATTTACAGACAAATTTACGTATTAAACCATTTTTGTGTACGTCTGTCTGTACTTGTACGTATACGGAGTCCAGAGAAGCAATAAAAGTAATCGGCCAAGTTTTTTAATCACCACTAAGCACGTTCTGAATCCGATACACGTTCCTTTATACCCTCGGCGAAATGATTCATTTCTATTGTTCGATGTACTTCTTTATACCATTGTATCGAATTATTATTTCTGCAAATGGCCGAAGTATTGGATTGGATTTGAATTTTGTGCAACAATAAAATTGAAGTTACGGGCGTTAGAGGTTGGTAAGGTGCCGATGTATGGCGAGGTGAAGTCAGTTGCATGTGATTACTCTCCCGATAGTATACCGCTTCAATCAATCCCGTAGGAGAGTCGCGCACGAACTTATCGGACCTCACCAGTCATTGCCATTAGATCGTATTGGAGATTCGATTTCGTTTGTTTTATCGTCGTTGTTAAACTCTCTTCTTCAATTTGACAACCCACAATGCAAGTTTTTGACGCATAAGTTACCAGGACGTCATAAGTAGGTTGTAAACAGTCCATCAGACACGCATTAGCGGCATCCGCGTCGCGCTCGCGAGTGCCGATGCCAACATCTCTACAGTTTGACAGCGCGCCGCAGCTCTCGCGAACAAACAGCGGTAAGTGCTCCACGAGTTCCGCGACACACGAGGCCTAAATAGGGATGCGAGGATAAGTTTTCAGAAAGTAGATTCCTGCAATCAGCTCTGATTTTCCTTATTTTCATGAAAACCACTCTACTAATAGGTACATAAATGTCTTTGGACTTTGAAAACCAAAGACGCCCCTTTGGCTAAAGGCTATCTCTATGTATGTTTCCACGTACCATTAGAGGGCTCACGTGAAGGAACATTACCGTCCCGGAAAAAAAATGTAAATATGCCTCCGTCTCTCTCTAGCAACAGTACCAGCAGTATGCTAGAAAGAGATGTAGGCGCATTTACGCGGCAAGATCTAAAGAAATCTGATCTGTGGTCAGGGTCATTCACCGTCTAGTTGTATGTTTCCACATACAACTAGAGGGCTCACGTGAAGTAACATTTCCGCCCCAGAAAAAAAAATGTAAATGAGCCTCCATCTCTCTCTAGCAACAATACCAGCAGTATGCTATAAAGAGATGTAAGCCCATTTGCGCGGCAAGTTCCAAGGAAATCTGATCTGTGGTCAGACTCATTCACCCTCTAGTTGTATAGTAATATACTTCGAATCTCTTTGACTATCTCATTATCGCCCTTCCCTCGTAAGGCGATTTAAGTCGGCGAAAATAAGAATGGTCCCAAGATTGAACCTTGTAGAACGCACTTGCAAATTTAAGAATCTTGACTTTCCTTGTCAAAATCATAATTACTGGATTCTTTTGTTTACATATGATTTCGGAAGCAAAGAGCCTGGTCTTTTATTCCATATCCAATTTTCTGATTAGAATATCATAATTCACGTAATCAAAAGCCTAAGATAATACAGCAACCATGAATGAATACCTGCTCATTTGCCCATTTGTGATATAAAAAATAATAATAATTAAATCAAAAGATAAAACCCTATTTCTTTTTCAATTTCAACGCTTCCGTCGTCCGTTCTATCATGTCATGAGAACTGTAATTTCAGACTTGCAATATTTATTCGGTTAGAAATTGAATTCGGCTCTGACCAACACCTGCTCTGACTGATTCTATAGGTATTTTTAAAATTACTCTTCCTTTTGATGCCACTTACTCCAGTGCTTGATCTATCTACTTCCTAAATTTCATCGAAGCGGCTGAACGCTTAGGCGTGGTAGTGGAACAAACATACAAACATCCATACTTTCGTATTTATAAGATGAGATGAATAGCAGAAACTGTGGTTTACGCAAGTATAAATTAGTACAAGTTACAAAGACGCTGACGAAGTTATTACTCATTAACTAAGAAACGCCCACTAGGCGCCATTTCGAGACAAGACTGGATGGAGATTAATTACTATCTCGGCATGTTTCGATCCTTTGGGGGACAAAGGAAAAGAAGAAATTATTTACCCCCATAACATTTCCAGAAATAGCAAATCCTTCGCGGACTTGTTAGTTTCTTGGAATTCGTTTAAGGCTTTTTGAAGAAAAAGGTTTTCATATTCGAAGGTTACTAAATCGAATAATTCTCATAAGTTTTATGTTTTCTTTACATACAAGTCAATAAATATCCTTTGGACTTTGACCTTGTTTACCTTATTTTCTAAATATCAAAAGTCATAAGTACCTATAATAGAGGTAAGTACATCTTCCGAACCTCGAGCCAAAAGAAACAACGTTAATCGAGGCATGAAATTTTCCAACCTTGTTCATTTTTGCTCATAAAACCTGTCTTGTTTATCTTTACGTAAAGGGGATTAAAAATAATCTGTACGGCAAATGTAACGCTTCAGTGCACACGGTACCAGGATAACAGGGCCGGCTGGAAGTATTAAGGGTAAGCTGGTAACAGTCACGTTCGTCTTAAGACGGTCGAGTTTACGATGTATTAATTCGGCAGTCTCATAGCTTGTTTGACGATACGTAGCTAAGAAGATAAATTCTTTATAATCAAAGGGTAAACAATTTGTAAATCATCTCCATCTATAAATAATTCAAGGTTTTCGAAAGCTCGCTGCTGATTAAGTATCTCTAGGGAATCAATTTTTAACAAGTAGAGGCGAAATAATTTAAACGAGGCTGCGTTCATGAATGTTTTTCTTTTAAATCAGTTTGGTCTTTTCATAGTTTTCTGGTAATAAGTCTTTTTTTAGATTCCAGAAATAACGAGGGTTCCTCAAATCAATTAGGAGGGTAATTCCGAAAATTCCTGGCAATTTCTTCTAATTGTAAAGATTGTTTTGATTGCTCAAATCGCGAGTAATAAATCACTCGTTTCTGGTTTGAACCAGTTTAATCTGGACTGAATTACTCCGACTCGAATGGCCATATTTTACCAGCTGATTAAGAATTCAAGGAGCCTTTTCAATCTTGAGCAGGAATTTTAAATTGGGGTTTTATTTATTGCCGAAAAAGAGATTTGTTGGTTAGGTTGGGATTTGATTGAAATATTGATACGAGGAATGCAAGAGAGAAATAAGTTATAAATAGGTTATGTCGATCAACGACAACGATTCGTCAAAATTCTAAAGCGTATGGTTGCGATCACAAAGTAAAAATTCTGATGCCATGCCATGGACGGACACACAAACACGCCTAGCCCCACCCCACCCCACCATATACGTCTTGTTTAATGCGTTAAGAGAGAAAATATTGTTTGAAACATAATCCAAAAAAAAAAACCTGTTTTTAAAACTCACCTTTCAATAATTAAGTAGATGGAGTTAAGACTTTTATTAATTTGGAAGAAATGTGAATTTAGTCGCAGGAGCTTAGATAAAAATTTATCTACTTCGTTTGTATCACGTCCGTCAGATATATTTTTGGTCGCCAGGTCTGGTTTATATAAATTAGCGTGTCGGTACTGTCGGTGTCTAAATTGAAATCGTTTATAAAATAAAGTGGTCTTAATGGCCCTGTTTACACTGTTGACGAGGGCGACCGGGAAAATCACAGTCTCTTTTGCCGCAATTTTTACCAGAATTTTCATATTTTTTTTGATAAATTAAATTTTAAATTTATGGCGGCTAAATGCGGTTATGGTTATGACACTCTTTTTTGTGTTACGGGTAATAAATTAGTTTTTTTTTATTAATTAAAAATTCTTTGAAAATTGTTTTTTGTTAGCTGTTGCGAGTGTTCATTCCAAATAATGTGATGTTTTGTCAAAAGATTGTCGTGTAGCATCAGGTGTTCTATACTTTTCACTATTCGGATCTGTGTTGTTTTCCTTAAACACCTTTTCTCGTGAACAATTTCCAAGGCTGTTTTCAGAGCGTCGCGTGTGACTCGTGCCGGTGACACGCGCGGGTCGCAGTGAAACAAGATATGTATCGCGCGTGTCATCGCAGTATACAGTCATCATCAGGGCCAACGTATACCGTTTTAGCTATTTTTTTTTATGAAAAGGAGTGCAGCAGCGACGTCGTAGAAAATTCAATAGACACCTAAAGGCTCGATTTTATTAACAAATATTTTTCTACCTATTCTGTTGTGTACAGTCCACGACAGGTCAAGCTTGACACTCGCTGTGCGACTCTAGCCCGTACGTCTATTGAAATAAGAACGGTACAAAGTCCAATGTGTCAAGCTTGATGTGCTCTTGACTGTACCTAAAAAAAATTCTCCGAATAATTCCAATCCTACTTCTTCCCGTATCGTTGAAGTCAAATGTATTCATGGTGTCGATCGTACTCACCGGCGCGTGCGGACGGCGTCGCTCTATAACGATTTTCCGCCGGCGCGGCTCTAAAACACTTTCAAACGCGCGTATCACCGGCGCCGCCGACGAGCGGCGCTCTGAAACCAGCCCAACAACTCACCTTTTGTTTATCTTTCCGTCCAGATAATCATTTCAAATGATTCTAACCTTTCTCTATCTTTCTAAGTCACTGTCCATTTCTTCCTGTCTATTATTTGTCACGTCCAATGTCGTATATGTGTTATTTAGTTGGTTTAAATACTTATTTTCTTGAATTTTATATGTTTTTTGTGTTGGTATTTCTATTTCAGAAAAAAACATAATTTATGGGCTCAGAATAAGTTACTAAACAATTTTATCCTCCCATACTCTATGATTTCTTATGAAATATGAAAACATGGAGAAAGGATTTCCTGTGTTTTGGCAGCCAATATTTGTTTAGCAATAGTTATTCATCGTAAACAAATTATACGTGTCTCGGAAGATAACCCCACAGTCATTCCTACGCTTGACCCTACGTCATTCACAAAGCAAGCTATAATAGTAATATCATAGGTGTATGTATGCTAGCTAAAGCCACGATCACACCTTCCCTAATTCAGAAACTAATTCGGCTTACATTATCCAAGTATGCAGAATTATTCTTTGAATTCAGTTAGGTATGATCGTGGCTTAAGCTGAAGAGAAATAAAAGGAACTCGCTATGTTTGAATTGTAGTCGACAAAATAATGATTCTGTAAAGAATTTTAATGGAAAATTTTAATGATCTGTTGGTCCGGTTGGTATTTAAGGAAGTAGTTGTTAATGTGCCATTACAGAAGTTGTTGGCGTCTCAACAGCTCCGATACTAGGGGACTAATGTTTGTGAGGTCGGTCATCGATATTATTACCCTCACAATATGATGATGATCTAAATCTGAATATTAATTTGTTCTTTAGTTTTTCTGCTGACTCTTGTAGCGTAAATTTGCTTCGATTTAGTATCCATAAGAAAATTTAAAACAATAGGTAGTATCGTAGAGGTATCATATACGTAACGACTGTGTGTGGCAGGAAAATTTCCCCCGTATCCTGTTTTGCCAATAATAATGTTTTGTAATTTCCTGGAACTCTTCTGAACCTGTATGTGTTGGAAAGTCATTGTTTGTAATACGGATACAATACGAGTTGTTTCAATATCGCTTGTGAAGTCAAAGTCAAGTCAAACTCAAAATCGTTTATTCATTGTTGGATATTAAAATCTCTTAATGACGTCAGCTAAACTACATCGCTTCACAAACAATGTGGCGCCATAGTGGGAAAAAAATAATCGACAGTAAAAACCCACGCGCTCTTTTAAATATGTTTTGTTATACAACAAACAATCAGTTTTAATTTTCAATTAGCCTGTTAGAACCGTAGCCTAATCCCATGCATTATTCTCTTCTAGATAATCTGATATTTTATAATAACCCTTCTTATACAATTTCTGCTTGATAACAGTTTTGAATTTATCTAACGGTAAACTTTCAATATCAGTGGGTACCTTATTATAGAAGCGTATACATTGACCTTTATATGTTTTACTAATTTTGTGAACACGGCTGACATGAGAAGCAAGTTGATTCCTGTTTCTTATGTTGACACTGTGCCTGTCACAATTTTTCTCAAAAATATGTATATTCCGTTTAACATATATTAAATTCTCATAAATGTATTGCGACACAAAAGTCAAAATGTTGATTTCTTTAAATTTATTTCGAAGAGATTCTCTAGGCTTCATTTTATAAATTGCACGAATAGCTCGCTTTTGTAGTATAAAAATGCTGTTTGCATCCGCAGCATGACCCCATAACAAAAGGCCATATGACATGAGACTATGGAAATAACTGAAGTAGACTAACCTCGCGGTGTCCACATCCATCAGAGCTCTTATTTTTTTCACTGCGTATGCTGCAGAACTGAGTCTGTTCGACAATTTATTAATATGCGGTCCCCATTGTAATTTGTTGTCTAAGGTAATACCTAGGAACACAGCTGATTCCACAAGACTCAATTTATCGTTTTTCACTAATAGGCTTGTAGTAGTTGGCTTTACATTAGGCAAAACAAATTAACACACTTAGTTTTCTTTTAGTTAAGTAAAAGATTATTTACGGTGAACCACTCAACTACATTAGAGATTGTAGTATTTACGTCGTCAAATATTTGATTGCTGTCTTAAAAATCAAAGACGTGTCATCTGCAAATAGTACTATCTCATTCTTGTTGTTGGAGGAAGTTATAAGCTTCCAGAGTTGGTGCAAGCTATTTATTTATACTTGTATTTCTGGGTTCAGATTCAGATATTTTTATTCAATGTAGATTCTTTACAGAATACATATGTCATGCAGAATACAATGCAAATAGAGCGGGTCTCCACCGTTTCGGATGGCAGCGTAAAAGAAATGGCAAGAAACCACTGCAGCACGGCCTACTTTAAGAGTCGGCTTTTTACAATGTGTTTTTTGTGTTTCGCTGGAATACCAGAGCACCATACCTCTTTGTCATTAATATTGTCATATAACTATAGTAAGCTTTATACATAACGTTTGCTTTACACATTCTTTAAACTTTTTCTCATGTAATTGCACTACATTGTCAGGTATTTTATTGTACTATCGTATACACAGACCAACAAAAGATGTATTGACTTTTGCTAATCTAGTATATGGTTGATCAAGTTTATACTTATTTCTAGTATTAAAATTATGAAATAGTTGATAGAGCTTTAGGTATTATTATTTGTTTAAAACGAACGTACTCCTTTCATCAAATCCTTAGGACAGAGATGAGATCGAGGATGGTACGATCTCGCTAGCTAAGTGTATGTCACTGCATACGGAGACGTTACTTTTAATACAGAATCGTCTTTCAATAGTTAGGTCATACACGATATACTGGCTTCTGTCTACAGAAGTAGTAGTATGTAATTATATCCTAAGTCGTTCCTCTTCTGTTTGCAACTGAGTATACATGTATCCGTAACAATATAATTATATATATATATATATATATATATATATTTATTATTTATTATTTATTTATTATTTATTTGTTTATATTTTTGTATTAATTTTATATTAATATATGTCGTGATTAGACATGGGCGATAGTCCTAGATGGCTGTAAAGGCTTACTCTTCGATCACAATCACTCATCTTCATGTTCATCAAGTTCAAAACTTCGTCCCTTGACAATACAGTGGAATATTGGTTGGATGCTAACTACTGGCAGTTTGAAAATTCATCCAACCAATATTCGTCTGTATTGTCAAGGGACGAAGTTTTGCATTTGCATGTTTCGTATAGTATCGTTTCGATATATCGGACTTTGAGAGTAGACACCCAGGTTCTAAATGTGACACGACACAAAACCACAACCATATCGCAATGAGGTTATTTTCTCATTGGAGGAAAGTAAAACGTCTTTTTCAATATGGCAAAGAAACAAGTTTGTTGACTCAGCAAATGGCACAAAAACTTATTTCCACTTAAGGATAGCCATTACTCTGAAAGATCAAACATTTTTCTTTAATAATCGTTAGTGGAAATGCCAGGTTGCCAGAATACATCTGGAAGCATAGAAATAGGATATTTTGAGGGTACCGAACAAAAATAGTAAAAACGAAACCCTTAAGCCCGCGTCACACAGAGGCGGTAGCGGAAGCGTTCCGGGGCCGGTATTTTTTGTAAAGTATGAGTTCTTATGCACCCTGTCACATTGAAAAGCGGTCGCGGCGCGGTATTTTGTTCCCGCCAAACCGCCCCGGACCGCTTTCGCAATCATACCGCCTCTGTCTGACTTGAGCTTTATGGTGAGACTTCGTCTGTCTATCTGTCTGTCTGTCACACCTGTATGATCAGCAACCAATCATGTTATAGACTTGAAATTTGGAATAGTTTAAAAATATGATTGTCCAACTTTACTGCAAACAAAAGATTGATAAAAATATTATTATTGTAAAGGGGGCCTAAATAGGAGGGGCAAAATTTTTAAGTGTCGTTACTACGTCGAGTGGGGTATGAAAGGGCTTTACTTGTACATTCCAAAATAGATTTCTGTATTTTTAGGACTCTTATTTTTCAAGTTAATTAAAAAAAAAAACAATCCTCCCAACTATCTCCGAAGTTGGCAAAGCGGAAATCTGAATTAATTACATTCGATAGAGGTTTATGTAAAAATTACAGGAAATATCAAGCGAAAATCTGAAAAAACTTTTACATTCAAACTTAGTTTCACAGTCCTAAAAATGGATTTAATTGCTTGAGTAGGCGCGCGAGTCCGACTCGCACTTGAGTGTAATATTTGTACGGTCAACCGTACATCCGTAGAAACCTTTTCAAATTGATCATCACGCCATAAGGTCCTAAAGTGTTTCTACTTACGTGCTGTTGAGTGTACAACCTGATGATTTTTATTCTAGTTTTCTCAGGATTGTATAACTTTAGTTCATAACTTTCTGTCGTACGTACATACAGCGAGTATGCATGCCAATTCCCCCGGCGATACTATACTACGGTACTTAGAAGTGTATCTTAGTATAAAGCTCTGTAATACGTTGTTCAATCTGTGGAAGGGTAAACTAATTTATTATATCACTCCCATGGGGTCTGAGGACTTCAGGCTGAGTTTCAAGGTTGCTTTGCGTCCCAAAACGTCTTAGGGCTACAAAGGGTCACAGGACTTTTGGTCTAAGGCCTTTTGTCCACGACGCTACTGAAAAGTTACAGCTTACACAGGCTGTTAAAGTTACTTTTAAAAGAAGTAACTCGGTATGGCTTAAAAAGTCTTTTCTTCCTGTATGACCTGAAAATCTCTAGAACGAATTTAAGTCAAATTTTGTCTGTCTCATGTGCCGGTAACTTCTTAGTGTGGGCAACGCTTTGTTGTCTTATTATTGTCAGATTGAGTCACTAATAAGTCAGTGGGTGCTATAGCCGGTTGTGACCACTTACCATCAGGTACCCCACTTGCTAGTTTGGTCACTTACGACAAAAATCAAAAACCACCACCTATTCCTCTTCTCCTTTAGTGGCCAGCTCTACCATCCCCATCAGGCCATAGAATGATCACATTTACTTCAATAATTAGACAACTAAAGTTAAAATTGGTTTTCGCAGAATTATTTACGGCCTCGGAAACTCCCAGTAGCCGTGGATACCTCCTGGGTACGCGACTACGCGACACTTTGTCAAATAAGTTACTCCCGCGAACACAATGTTAATCGAATGATTTATGTACTGTTTCACAATGCCGTGCTAAATCATAGCTGGCTTTCGTACATTTTGCAAATAACGAAGTATTTTTGGCAGTTTTATGGACATGTTTTGATTATGATGATACCTGTTCGTTTGATGATGCGTCCAAATATACCTCCAAACTCTTCTTGGTTTCGTAAAAGGTGGCTAAAAGTAAGTGCTGCAGCGTCCTTATGCGTATAGAAACAACTTTTGTAATCTTTCGAACGAATTACATCGTTTATAGATTTTCTAATATACTGCGGTTACCAACAACCGCGGTCCGTTGTGCCATCTGCAACGCAAACAACCGTGGTGAGTTTTGTAGTGTTTTTGCTGTCAAAAAATTCATTTCATCATCATAAAATCCCATAAAACGTCCACTACAGAACAGGGAACTCCATCCAAAATTCCAGCTTTTGCTGAAACAATGTGAAAGGGAAGTACCATAGTCACCACGCTTGTTAGCGTTACGGCTGGCACCATGGACCACGGTTGTTGTTGACCGCAGAATGTAAGATGATACGATACATAGAAGGATGCTGCTGCCCATCCTTTGGTTCATTAAACCTGGAGGGTGCTCCGAGGATATTAAAAGAACGTGATGAAATAAATAAAAACTCTTCGTAACAGTAATGAATGATTCAATAAATAAATAAGTGTGTAAACACACTTGTGAAGTAAGAAGTCAGTGAGATGTACTTCTACAGATGTTTCAGAACGTTAAACTGCAACAGATTTGGAACAAGTCGCCAACTACGAACTCCTTTAACTTGTCACGTGACTTCGAGGAGTTGAAGTAAAAGTTTGTGTCACTTCGCAATGAAGGTTTCTTCGAAAGCGCTGAAGAGTTACGGCACAGGAGTACAGTATTACCGCGACATCGATTCAGGTGATCAAAAGTTAAACATTTTTTTAAATAGTTAATTGGCGATTGTTGATAATCATGTGGGTAACCAACCTCGGCGAAAGGGCGCGTAAGGGGCGTAAGGGTTCTAGAGTGGCGACCACGTACCGGAAGACGAAGCGTTGGCAGGCCCCCACAAGGTGGACCGACGATCTCGTCAAGGTCGCGGAAAGCCGCTGGGTGCGAGCAGCGCAGGACCGGTCGTCATGGAGATCTTTAGGGGAGGCCTAGTATGTCCAGCAGTGGACGTCTTTCGGCTGATATGATGAACCAACCTCACAAACTGGTGTAGTTATTTATTGAACCGCCATAAAAATGAATGAATGAATAAATTCCTTATTGCACACATAAACATAAGAACACACAAAGAATAACACTTAAGGTTATAGTGGGCAAAGGCGGTCTTATCGCTGAGAGCGATCTCTACCAGACAACCTTTGTAAATAATCACAGCAGGTAGTGTACCAATAAAAAAATGCATACAAACAGCACATATATATGTCTTGTATACTTCCGGGTCATGAGTACGGTTCTTGTAATGACGAGCAATTATTTGAATAGCGACTGACTTCTGAGTGGTGTGACTGGGAGTGCGCGCCCCTACAGCGCGCCCCTCCCCTGCTTCCATTTTTGGATCAGACAGATCAGTCTACGTGCGGCAGCCGAGCAAGTTACTTGGGTCCTGATTTGTGCTAGACATTATATCAAACTGTGTGTCTGATATGAGCCATCAGGAGAAATACGCAAGTCTGACTACAGTGAGATGAGACGCGATGTGTTGGCTAAGATGATGAGTGATTGTGATCGAAGAGTAAGCCTTTACAGCCATCTAGGACTATCGCCCATGTCTAATCACGACATATATTAATATAAAATTAATACAAAAATATAAACAAATAAATAATAAATAAATAATAAATAATAAATAATAATATATATATATATATATATATATATATATATATATATATTTATTATTTATTTGTTTATATTTTTGTATTAATTTTATATTAATATATGTCGTGATTAGACATGGGCGATAGTCCTAGATGGCTGTAAAGGCTTACTCTTCGATCACAATCACTCATCATCTTAGCCAACACATCGCGTCTCATCTCACTGTAGTCAGACTTGCGTATTTCTCCTGATGGCTCATATCAGACACACAGTTTGATATAATGTCTAGCACAAATCAGGACCCAAGTAACTTGCTCGGCTGCCGCACGTAGACTGATCTGTCTGATCCAAAAATGGAAGCAGGGGAGGGGCGCGCTGTAGGGGCGCGCACTCCCAGTCACACCACTCAGAAGTCAGTCGCTATTCAAATAATTGCTCGTCATTACAAGAACCGTACTCATGACCCGGAAGTATACAAGACATATATATGTGCTGTTTGTATGCATTTTTTTATTGGTACACTACCTGCTGTGATTATTTACAAAGGTTGTCTGGTAGAGATCGCTCTCAGCGATAAGACCGCCTTTGCCCACTATAACCTTAAGTGTTATTCTTTGTGTGTTCTTATGTTTATGTGTGCAATAAGGAATTTATTCATTCATTCATTTTTATGGCGGTTCAATAAATAACTACACCAGTTTGTGAGGTTGGTTCATCATATCAGCCGAAAGACGTCCACTGCTGGACATACTAGGCCTCCCCTAAAGATCTCCATGACGACCGGTCCTGCGCTGCTCGCACCCAGCGGCTTTCCGCGACCTTGACGAGATCGTCGGTCCACCTTGTGGGGGCCTGCCAACGCTTCGTCTTCCGGTACGTGGTCGCCACTCTAGAACCCTTACGCCCCTTACGCGCCCTTTCGCCGAGGTTGGTTACCCACATGATTATCAACAATCGCCAATTAACTATTTAAAAAAATGTTTAACTTTTGATCACCTGAATCGATGTCGCGGTAATACTGTACTCCTGTGCCGTAACTCTTCAGCGCTTTCGAAGAAACCTTCATTGCGAAGTGACACAAACTTTTACTTCAACTCCTCGAAGTCACGTGACAAGTTAAAGGAGTTCGTAGTTGGCGACTTGTTCCAAATCTGTTGCAGTTTAACGTTCTGAAACATCTGTAGAAGTACATCTCACTGACTTCTTACTTCACAAGTGTGTTTACACACTTATTTATTTATTGAATCATTCATTACTGTTACGAAGAGTTTTTATTTATTTCATCACGTTCTTTTAATATCCTCGGAGCACCCTCCAGGTTTAATGAACCAAAGGATGGGCAGCAGCATCCTTCTATGTATCGTATCATCTTACATTCTGCGGTCAACAACAACCGTGGTCCATGGTGCCAGCCGTAACGCTAACAAGCGTGGTGACTATGGTACTTCCCTTTCACATTGTTTCAGCAAAAGCTGGAATTTTGGATGGAGTTCCCTGTTCTGTAGTGGACGTTTTATGGGATTTTATGATGATGAAATGAATTTTTTGACAGCAAAAACACTACAAAACTCACCACGGTTGTTTGCGTTGCAGATGGCACAACGGACCGCGGTTGTTGGTAACCGCAGTATATTAGAAAATCTATAAACGATGTAATTCGTTCGAAAGATTACAAAAGTTGTTTCTATACGCATAAGGACGCTGCAGCACTTACTTTTAGCCACCTTTTACGAAACCAAGAAGAGTTTGGAGGTATATTTGGACGCATCATCAAACGAACAGGTATCATCATAATCAAAACATGTCCATAAAACTGCCAAAAATACTTCGTTATTTGCAAAATGTACGAAAGCCAGCTATGATTTAGCACGGCATTGTGAAACAGTACATAAATCATTCGATTAACATTGTGTTCGCGGGAGTAACTTATTTGACAAAGTGTCGCGTAGTCGCGTACCCAGGAGGTATCCACGGCTACTGGGAGTTTCCGAGGCCGTAAATAATTCTGCGAAAACCAATTTTAACTTTAGTTGTCTAATTATTGAAGTAAATGTGATCATTCTATGGCCTGATGGGGATGGTAGAGCTGGCCACTAAAGGAGAAGAGGAATAGGTGGTGGTTTTTGATTTTTGTCGTAAGTGACCAAACTAGCAAGTGGGGTACCTGATGGTAAGTGGTCACAACCGGCTATAGCACCCACTGACTTATTAGTGACTCAATCTGACAATAATAAGACAACAAAGCGTTGCCCACACTAAGAAGTTACCGGCACATGAGACAGACAAAATTTGACTTAAATTCGTTCTAGAGATTTTCAGGTCATACAGGAAGAAAAGACTTTTTAAGCCATACCGAGTTACTTCTTTTAAAAGTAACTTTAACAGCCTGTGTAAGCTGTAACTTTTCAGTAGCGTCGTGGACAAAAGGCCTTAGACCAAAAGTCCTGTGACCCTTTGTAGCCCTAAGACGTTTTGGGACGCAAAGCAACCTTGAAACTCAGCCTGAAGTCCTCAGACCCCATGGGAGTGATATAATAAATTAGTTTACCCTTCCACAGATTGAACAACGTATTATAGAGCTTTATACTAAGATACACTTCTAAGTACCGTAGTATAGTATCGCCGGGGGAATTGGCATGCATACTCGCTGTATGTACGTACGACAGAAAGTTATGAACTAAAGTTATACAATCCTGAGAAAACTAGAATAAAAATCATCAGGTTGTACACTCAACAGCACGTAAGTAGAAACACTTTAGGACCTTATGGCGTGATGATCAATTTGAAAAGGTTTCTACGGATGTACGGTTGACCGTACAAATATTACACTCAAGTGCGAGTCGGACTCGCGCGCCTACTCAAGCAATTAAATCCATTTTTAGGACTGTGAAACTAAGTTTGAATGTAAAAGTTTTTTCAGATTTTCGCTTGATATTTCCTGTAATTTTTACATAAACCTCTATCGAATGTAATTAATTCAGATTTCCGCTTTGCCAACTTCGGAGATAGTTGGGAGGATTGTTTTTTTTTTTAATTAACTTGAAAAATAAGAGTCCTAAAAATACAGAAATCTATTTTGGAATGTACAAGTAAAGCCCTTTCATACCCCACTCGACGTAGTAACGACACTTAAAAATTTTGCCCCTCCTATTTAGGCCCCCTTTACAATAATAATATTTTTATCAATCTTTTGTTTGCAGTAAAGTTGGACAATCATATTTTTAAACTATTCCAAATTTCAAGTCTATAACATGATTGGTTGCTGATCATACAGGTGTGACAGACAGACAGATAGACAGACGAAGTCTCACCATAAAGCTCAAGTCAGACAGAGGCGGTATGATTGCGAAAGCGGTCCGGGGCGGTTTGGCGGGAACAAAATACCGCGCCGCGACCGCTTTTCAA
Source organism: Athrips mouffetella (assembly GCA_947532105.1). NCBI lineage: Eukaryota > Metazoa > Arthropoda > Insecta > Lepidoptera > Gelechiidae > Athrips > Athrips mouffetella. The sequence goes on along the minus strand of OX383968.1, from coordinate 29,080,392 downwards.
TGTGACAGGGTGCATAAGAACTCATACTTTACAAAAAATACCGGCCCCGGAACGCTTCCGCTACCGCCTCTGTGTGACGCGGGCTTAAGGGTTTCGTTTTTACTATTTTTGTTCGGTACCCTCAAAATATCCTATTTCTATGCTTCCAGATGTATTCTGGCAACCTGGCATTTCCACTAACGATTATTAAAGAAAAATGTTTGATCTTTCAGAGTAATGGCTATCCTTAAGTGGAAATAAGTTTTTGTGCCATTTGCTGAGTCAACAAACTTGTTTCTTTGCCATATTGAAAAAGACGTTTTACTTTCCTCCAATGAGAAAATAACCTCATTGCGATATGGTTGTGGTTTTGTGTCGTGTCACATTTAGAACCTGGGTGTCTACTCTCAAAGTCCGATATATCGAAACGATACTATACGAAACATGCAAATGCAAAACTTCGTCCCTTGACAATACAGACGAATATTGGTTGGATGAATTTTCAAACTGCCAGTAGTTAGCATCCAACCAATATTCCACTGTATTGTCAAGGGACGAAGTTTTGAACTTGCATGTTTCGAATAGTATCGTTTCGATATATCGGACTTTGAGAGTAGACACCCAGGCCTTTCTCGACCAAACTTATTGTTTATTGAATTTTTTAACACATTGTACGGCGTATACGTCATCTATCCTAAAAAACCTTATGCAGACTAATGCAAAATCTTGGCTTATCTGAAAATTGTGAGGGATTGATTTTGTTTTCATTTCAACACATATTTCTTGGAAAAAATTCAGAGTTGCTTATTGAATGTAGGTTCTTAACAGCATACTAATTGAACTGACATTATTGGTTAAGAAACAGAAAGTTTCAGAGTGTACTTAAAAGATGTATAATTTTAAAAATGCTTTCAGCAACTGGCGGAATGCTGCAACCCATAGATGTTAAAATAATCATCTGGTTTTATGTTCGTTGGAACAATATGTTATATTTCAGACCATGCAAAAATTGTGTATTCCGGTATAAACTCTTTTTGCATGGGAAGTAAATTTTTCCATTTATGTCCACCTATGTTCATTGAGGAAATTTATTCTGTTTAATTGTATGAACCCGCAGCTTCAGGAGATGCCTTTTTATTTTACACCCTGTTTATCCATCACGCGGCACCCTGAATGGAGGCGCCGCGACGTCCTGGCGACGATGACGTAACACAACGCTCCTGATAAGTTATACGCTCCTGGTGATTTGTTTACTTGAGAAGGCTTTTTCCACCCGCATTTATCAATTTTCTTCAAAGATTTTTCAATTGTGGTTACGTCATCACACAAAAGACAATACAAGAAAAATATTGTAGGGGTTTGGAGGCTATTTCTATCAACATTCTCAATCGAAATAAAGATTTTGTCATGAACTGCTTATTGTGCCACTGAAATAAAAATGTATGTTTCCTCTGTACTTCCGCACAAATAATTGTTCGAACTGCGGCAGAATTTCACCACCAACCCACTCGCCATAAGTCCATCTTCCATCCATACCACATGGATAACTGATAGTCTAGTCTCACAGTACATTTCAATAGTTATGTAAGATAGCAAAAGTGCCTAGTATTGAAACTCGACCAAGCAAAGGACTCTAGGATTGAGCCACATGCGAAGCGACTGATTCAAAAGAAGAATCCTGATCGTAGCGACGGTTTCAAGGCACGAGACGCGAAATAACTTTGCTGCCGAGTGAAGCACACAATTTTTCACCTCACTACAGCTAGGAAATGCTAACAAATAGCGCCAGTATGAAAATTCATCATCACGTTCTAATTTCGACAACCTTTACCACACTAGCGGGCAAAAATGATTTTTGCACGCAGAGTTCGAAGTTTTTCGAGCTTGTTATAACAACCTATAGGTGAAGACGAAAATTGTTGCCACGTACGACCCGGCCGTGATGTGAGGTCAGCTTGCGCAGGTATTTTCAAATAGGTGCAACATTGCAGTCTTAAACAGACCAGCCTACATGCTTCTTAAAGGCCGGCAGCGCATCTGTGACCACGGGTGTTTATAAGCGACAGTGATCACTTTTCATGATCAGGTGATCGCCGATCGGTCTACTCGTCTTTTAAAAATATTTATCTTTTATAAATTTATTCCCAACCAAAACCGTGAAATTTTCATCGAAATCAATTCACCCCTGAAAAACTCGCTTCTTATTCCTTTATTTATTTACACGAATAGAGTTCAAACAAAACCTTCGTAATCTATATATATAAAAGAAGAAGGTGACTGACTGACTGACATATCAACGCACAGCCCAAACCGCTGGGTCTAGAGATTCCAGATTTGGCATGTAGGTTCCTTATGAGGCCTAGGGGTGCACTAAGAAAGGGTTTTACAAAATTCCACCCCTAAGAGGGTAAAATAGGGGCTGAAAGTTTGTATGAAAGTCCGTCAGTTTTGAAGTTAGGATCTTCAAAATTTGTACTTAGGCTGACGACTTAAAATAAATATTTAAGTGTCTAGGGGTTTATGAAAATTCGACACCCTTAAGGGTGAAAAGGGGGATGAAGTTGAAAATTCTTTATTTTTAAAGTAAAATCCACATAATTTATTATTTAGGCATTAATGATGTAATTCTATGCAACGTTCATCACTGTTATTGAAATCCACCCCAAATTCAACCCCTAAAAAAGGGAAATGGGGTGAAAAAGTCTAAAAACCAATATGGGTATCGTTTGTATGGTTTATCGGGTCGCTGATTACGAAAACTACAACAATTTTGAAATCCAACGTGGTGGACGTTAAATACCATCATTCCCTTAAGATGGGGTTGGGGTGCGATAGGGTTGAAATGTGAATATGGGTGTCGTTTGTATGGTTTATCGGGTCGCTGATTACGAAAACTACAACAATTTTGAAATCCAACGTGATGGACGTGAAATACCATCATCCCCTGGGGATGGGGTTGGGATATGAAAGGTTTGAAATGTCTAAAAATAAATATGGGTGTCGTTTCTATGTTAGGGATAGCGGTTAAATTGGCGTTAGGGGTAGGGATTGGGGCAGGGATAGGGAGAGGTAGAGGTAGAGAGGTAGAGGTAGAGAGGTAGAGGTAGAGAGGTACAGAGGTAGAGAGGTACAGGCAGAGGGAGAGGGAGAAGGAGGCAAAGGGGGAAAGGGAGGGAGTGAGGGAGGGGGAAAGGGAGGGAGCGAGGGAGGGGGAAAGGGAGGGAGGGGAAGGGGGAGGGGTTGAGGGAGAGGGAGGGGAAGGGGGAGAGGGAGGGAGAGAGGGAGGAGGAAAGGGAGGGAGCGAGGGAGGGGGAGAGGAAGGGGCAGGGGGAGATGGGGGAGGGGGAGAGGAAGGGGGGAGAGAGAGGGAGAGGGTTTTAGTTTTTCTCAATTACTTCTGCGAATTGGCTCTGTTTTGAAATATTACATAAAGGTGTCTCTCATCTCTCTTTACATTTGTTAGGATACTGCTGCTAAGTTCCTCTGTTCTGAGTAATTTATGAGTAACGTCTGTATATTATATAAAATTCAGCTGGATCTTGAATTGTACTCATTGATTTGCGCAGGGTTAGTCCCGTTTTTCCTTAGTTTAAAATTACCCCGAAATGACGGGTAAATATCTCATTGCTTCGGAAAACCGGTAACAACATAAATAAGAAATCCACGCGAGCGAAGCCGCGGGCAATAGCTAGTACTCGTATATAATAAAATCTCTCCGATGTACGCCCTAACAAGTACACACGGCGTAATGAAGAGGGGATCAACTCAAACTAGGGTTACCAGATGCTAAATTGAAAAGTCCTGAAAATTTTCCGCAAGCGCGCTCCAATTACGTTTTCACTTAGTTTTTCTTCTACTTCAGGCCTTCCTCCTTCTCCAGAGACATCGTTTCTGGGACGTTACTAAGTCTATATTCTAAGTTGCGAAGTCCTTCTTGAAGACTGACATCCATGTAAGTAGGGGTCTGCCAGGACTTTTTGGTCCCAAGTTGTTCAAATGTTGTCATGACATGATACCAAAGAAAGCGTAAATTCGTGAGCTTATTTAGCATATCTTAGAGTCTCCTGTGTATTGTTTTGTTTTTGTGTGACAATAAAGAATTTATCTATCTATCTATCTATCTTGAAACAATCTCATACAAAAAGTTAATTATCCAAAAGCTATTGTCCTTGTTATTTATACAAAGATGTCCACTTTGTAAGTACGCAACAAGAGGTTTTGTAAAGCATTTCTCTAAAGATTGACAAGAACTCCATCTCAGAATAATAAGGGTTATAGAAGTAGGATTAAAGAAATAATTCGTCACAAGTTAGCGATGTGCGATTTAGAGTCACAACAAATTACATAGTCCTATTAGCTTTGTAAATGCAATGAAGGCGTCGTTCTATTAATTTGGTGGGGTTATTTTGAATGTTACATAATCGTCGATGATGATATGACATTGCGTAGCAAAGGAGATTAGATGTGACATACTGACAGATGTCCTCCCATTTTTTTTTTCTTAGCCTACTAGATCCCACTGCTGGGCAGAAGCCTCCCCCGCGACTTTCCATTGGTTACGATTTTTACTAACCTCTTTCCAATTCTTTAGGAAGGCATCAAGATCGTCACACCATCGCTTTCTTGGTCTACCTCGGCGTCTGGTCCCGTCATGAGGTATCCAATGGGTAACTCTCTATGCCCACCTTTTAGGGCACATTCGACAGCCATGGCCGGCTCAATCCCACTTAAGTTTAGCGATCTTCTTCCCCACGTCGGCAATACCAGTTTTGGAACGCAGTATGGGGTTTCTGACTCGATCGGTTCGTTTTATTCCAAGAATACTGCGTTCCATCGCTCTCTGCCAAACCTTGAGTTTGGACTTGAGGTGCTACGTCAAAGACCATGATTGGGCACCGTAAGTTATTACAGGAAGGATACAAATGTCGATGAGTTTGCGTTTCAGTGAAAGGGGAAGATCTCCCTTTAAGAACTGTTTTAAGGACCAGAAGCTTTTCCAAGCATTATCGATCCTGCGGTCGATTTCTTTCTCTTGCTTGTTTACAAAAGAAACAATCTGGCCTAAGTACACATACTCATCGACATAATGTATCGCTTGCCCGTCAACCTCTACCTTACGTTTTACGCCATTGCGGTCATCAGTTGGGTTTTGGTTCTGTTTATGCTAAGTCCAACCTCAAGGCATGCCGCGCTAGTTCTTGCAGCATAGTTTTGAGCTCTGCCGATGTGGAGGCAAAAAGAACAATGTCTTCCGCGATACGGAGGTTTGTTAGCCTTGTTTCGCCTACCACAATACCCTTCGTTTGCCAAGAGGCCGCCATAGTAAAATCCTCCCATCCAGTCCAGTCCAGTCCTCTCATAGTAAAATAAATTAGCACGGTTTCTATTCCGAGCGAAGTAAGGAAGTCCAAAATATTTGGAGGCCATTACGCAACAGTGGTACAACCATGACTTTTTTATTAGGGTTATTTTGAATGTTTCATAATCGTCGATGATGATATGACATTGCGTAGCAAAGGAGATGTGACATGCTGGCAGATGTCATTTCATAGTAAAATAAATTATAGCACTGTTTCTATTCCGAGCAAAGCAAGGAAGTCCGAAATCTTTAGAGGCCATTATACAACAGTGGTACAACTATGACTTTCTAACTAAAAACTTCAAAGCAAAAAGATACTTATTGTATAACAATATAAATAAGTGTTTCGCCAAACACAAGTGTCACAAAATCCCGCGATGTGGAAATCTTGACGTCTGGCAACCCTATACGAAATACGCGAGGAATAAGGAGATTGGTTCGTTCTCGTGTACGAAGCAATTTAAAGTTTATAATCCGATGCGCGTCGAAACACGACAATACGCAGCCGTATGGAGCTCGTTACACGCAGCGCAGACGCTCGAGTTTACAAGTTTGTATTTGTTTTATTACTCTTTTGCTCATTATTCGTATACCCACATGTTGTTTGTTGTTGGTTTATTTCTTTAAAGTGTCTTTCATTAGACAAAAGAACCGGCACATCCAGGACTTAAAAAAAATAGAGACTAACGCAAAAGGTTAAAAGCTCTACTGTGCAAAATTTTGTAGCACACTGTAACACCCCCTTACTTTTTAGCTTTTCTTATTCTTTAGAATATTCGCTAAATATGATACATACATACATAACATCACGCCTCTTTCCCGGAAGCAAGTGAAGTATGTCAAGATCGTAGCAGGTGGAGGACTGTGGTCTCTGCCTACCCCAACGGGAAAGAGGCTAAATATGATATATGTACATATACAGGTTCTACCATCCCCCTTCTACTTTGTGCAACTAGCAGATAATCTGTGAACATTTAAACAGCCTAGGTATCTATTTCGGTTCAAATAAGCCCTTTAAAGGTGGGATGGATGGATAGACGGACTGACGACGCAGGCTTAATACCTACGGAACCCTAAAAATGTTATCAATATGCCTATATTTTTTTTAGTTTTTACTCGAATAGCGCCTGCACGCAATACCTACCGAAACCGCGATTCAATTTCAATCCTGCGAAACTCTGCAGCTACTCGTATGCATGTGCCTTCTGCAGAAAACGTTTCGTTTCGAATACCTATTTCAAAAATCTGATATTTCGGTCTGGAAAACTCAGATTCCTGGAATAAATACAGTTTTCGCTTTGTATGTATTTATTCAGCGAAACTGGATAGTGCGTTTTTAAAATCCGAAAATATTCCTCTATCGCTGGGAGGAAAAAGAAGAGTCATATATAAGAATAATTAGTCATAGCACTTAAAATTGTTCCTTTGTTGCCTACAAATAAGTTTGTGTAGAATTGGTGTGTATAACTGTTGATGAACCTAAATAAATAAAATAAACTAGCCACCAAGTGGGTCCCGTAGGATCGTCATCGACAATGCAAGGTAGGCCTCGTTGGCGATGGCAAGACGACCTTATTTTCCTCGAGAACTGGCCAATAATGGCTCAAGACAGAGACGACTGTCTTGATAGTCACTGTCATAATAATAATAATTTTAGGATAAACCTTGTCCTATGCTTTTCCATCAGGATTCTGATTGCTTGTATGGCATCAGTGGTAGATTTTGATGCTGTGAACCCGAACTGATTTGGGGATATTTCAACGAGCGCGGAGAGGCGTTTATTAAGAATTCTCTCCCAGGTTTTCAGCGTATGTGACGTCAGTTTTATACCTCTGTAGTTTTCACACAGTGCAACATCACCCTTGTTTTTGTAGAACGGTAGCAGATAGCTTCGTCTCCATGACTCCGGTATTCGTTTGGGGGTTAGTATGATATTAGATGGTATGGACATGTAAAAAGATGCAGGGAAGATCACGTAGTGAAATTAGCCCTAAATATCCCAGAACAAAAGAGACGCAGAGGCCGCCCGCCATCGATCTGGTGGTCCAATATCGAGAGAGACCTCAAGAAAGCCCAATTGCTAGAACCGACAACTCAAGACCGATTGTCTTGGCGCAGAAGGGTGAGGAGACCCGACCCCAAATAATGGGAACAGGGAAGGAAGAAGAAGGATAAACCTTGGTACTTTATGAAGTCCAGTTAAATTAAGAAAAAGAGAGAACCCATTTGCGCTCTTTTGAATATGTTTAATAGTACTCGTATTGTTTATGTTTAAGTGCATACAAAGCGTGTGATATGTAGGTGTGTTTCTTAGTTTTCGTTTAATTTCATTGTCTGGTCCAATAACTATAATAGATCGCCCTTAACCGGCCTTTAGACTTATAAAAACAGTGGCATAAAACGAAAATATATTTTAAAACAAAGTTTCAAAATGATTTGTGGTTTTGAAACCGTTTAAAAACTATTTATGAAACCACCATATTCAAATGATCCAATCTAAACTGACGAGGGTGAGAATGAATTGTTCATGAATAGCCACAACCATCGATCCAGCTCTTTACTGCAAGATTAATGAAGCTCTGCTGAAATCCTGATCGCCTGGTAAATTGCTGGCTCAAATTAAAATGTTTCAGACAGTTTTTGCGAGTTTTTTTGGATAATTTGATTGAGAAACGCCGTTAGTTTGCGAAAAGACCTCTTTTTCAGTATAATGTTCGGAATTTTAGCCGTGATTGCTTTCTTTATTGTCAGTTCTTAGAAAGTTGAGTTTTCGACGTTGAAATTTTCTAAGATCCAATAAATCACAATGACTTAAGTTGTCTTGGAAAAGTTAGTACCTATTTCAAGTGAAATACTTAAATATATTCATCATCATAATCATAAGAATCCAAAAATAGTCCAATGCTGGACAGGGGGTTTTCCTAAAAGTTCACACCAAGTATGGAGTATTTTGAGGGGGATGTACGATAGTTACCACGCTTGTTAGCGTTGCAGCTGGCTTTATTTATCGCGTTTGGCTGGTAATGTTTGCAGAAGGACGCGAGTGTTCCCAGCTGCCACTTCTTTTTTCTTCTTCTTCTTTTCTTTTGCCACTAGCGCAATGGCAGTGCTTCCCAGTTAAACAATGCTTGCTTTATTTTCAATTGCTTTATTTATATTTATAAGGAGACACGCGTCTCTCTGCGACGGTTATGAAACTTTTTGTTTTCAATTTGTTCGTAAGCTCCTTTGATTGTCCCCAATAAATTTCGTAATTGCGCAACTCTCAATTACTGAAGATAATTCGCAAGTACCGACAAATAAATTATGTGAAGAAGGTCAAGTCGTCTCAGGGTATCCCTAGAGAGGGCCTAAGCAACCTACCAAGTGTACTCCAACTTAATCTGAGACAACTACCGTTAAGTAAATAATTCATTTTGTAGGTACATTAAGACGTCCTCCATACATCTCCATTAGGTTTCATCAAACACATCTGTTCATATAGTTATTAGTTAGGTTATGTTATGTTCGATTTAAGTTTCAGAGAGGCAGTAGACATTTTGTCAGTAATTTTTCGGAAGATGCCTTTTGACTTTATCTGGTCTTCAATTGTATAAATTTGAGTTCGTCTATATCACTGATTGTTTTAAAAAAAACCGGTCAAGTGCGAGTCGGACTCGCGCGCCGAGTGTTCCGATATACCTATAGTATTTTTGGAAGCAATAAAGTCCATTTTCAGGACCGCAAAACTAAATTTGTTTGTAAAGGTTTATTGCAGATTTCTGAAAAACTGTGCAACTTAGAAAGATCGTTTTATTTTTGCTGTAAATTTTACATAAACCTCTGTCAACTGTAATTAATTCAGATTTTCCCTTACTCCAACTTCGGAGATAAGGGGCGGGGGTTCATAACTTGAAAAATAAGAAACTTAAAAAAATACAAAAATATATTTTAAAAAGTACAAGTAAAGCCCTTTCATATGATACCCCACTCGACCTAGTAGCGACAATTAGAAATTTGGCCCCCCCTATTTTGGCCCCCTTTACATTAATAATCATACTTTTTTCAAACTTTTTTCATCTGCAATTAAGTTGGGCAACTATATTCTAAAACTGTACCAAATTTAAGGTCGATAGCATAAGTGGTTGCTGAGATATAGAGGTGTGACAGACAGACAGAGCGGCACCATAAGGGTTCCTTTTTTTACCTTTTTGGTATCGGAACCCTAAAAAGGCAATCTTATGAAACGGGAAGATCGTGGCATTAAAATTTAAGAAGAAACTTATGAAGTACCTTGCACAAACTTCTTGTTTTAATTAGCAACAAACTTTGAGCAGTTTTAATTTTCCGCTTACCAAGTTCAAATTATTTAAGAACATTGTTTGTTTTAGTGTTTGCTTGTCCTGTTATATTTTATAGAAAGCTTGTATAAAATAAAATAAACTTCTGTGTTCACTTGATCGTAAACCCTGAATATCTAATCCATATTAGATTAAACTAAATATTTTGCAAGAAAAGATTAGAAATATAAGACAAGTAAAATTCTAATTTGATTCAAACCAAGCTTCTATGAATTTATAGAAGGGAAGTCAAATTTGACCCGAACAGGGCTTCTTCCGCGTACTATGCCGACGCTCTTCCAACTGAGCTATCGCAACTTCAAGCGACTCGTACGAATTATCTCTCTAGCTTGTTGAGCAGGGCTTCTTGCGTACTAAGCCGACGCTCTTCATCGCAACTTTAAGTGACCCGTACGAATTATTTCACTTCCTTGTTGAGCAGGGCTTTTTGCGCGTACTATGCCGACGCTCTACCGACTAAGCTATCGCAACTTTAAGTGACTCGTACGTATTATCTCTCTTCATTGTTGAGCAGGGATTCTTCCGCGTACTATGCCGACGCTCTACAAACTAAGCTATCGCAACTTTAAGTGACTCGTACGAATTATCTCTCTTCCTTGTTGAGCAGGGCTTCTTTCGCGTACTATGCCGACGCTCTACAAACTAAGCTATCGCAACTTTAAGTGACTCGTACGAATTATCTCTCTTGCTTGTTGTGCAGGCCTTCTTCTTCCGCGTACATGCTGACGCTCTACAAACTAAGCTATCGCAACTTTAAGTGACTCGTACGAATTAGGTATCTATCTTCCTTGTTGAGCAGGGCTTCTTCCGCGTACTATACCGACGCTCTTCCAACTGAGCTACCGCAACTTTAAGTGACTCGTACGAATTATCTCTCTTCCTTGTTGTGCAGGGCTTCTTCTTCCGCGTACTATGCCGACGCTCTTCCAACTGAGCTACCGCAACTTTAAGTGACTAGTTCGAATTATCTCCCTTCTTTGTTCCACAGCTATTCGTAAAAAAAAATTGCAAGCTATGTCACCGAATCTTTAGCGAATAATCTAGAGGGAAACGATTCAACTTTCGTCTTAACAAAGTCTCATGATTTTTCTTTTTAAAATATTTTAAGTATCTAAACGCGTTGAATTAATTAAAAGTTTGAGTGGACTCATTAAGATTCTTACGTGAAATATCTGTGAAAAAAGTTGTTCGTCCAAAGTTTGACGTTAATCTACTTGAAAAGTTGAATACCATCACGATTGCGGCGCGCCGTTGAATATATTCGTAGGTATTTTAGGCCTTTTTAATTTGCTGAGCCTGAAAAATCATGCTAAAAATACAAAACATATGTTTTCTTACATTAGTTGATTTTTTAAACACGTCAAAGCAACATACAGAATAATTGACATTACTAGGAGCTCCTAGTAATGTCAATTATTCTGTGAGCGCAATACGGTAAGGGGTGATTGAGCCAATAACCAAGGCATTACGCGGTGGCTTAAGTGCGCCGCCAAATTAAATTAACATGAGGAGCCCACAATGACGCACCCGCGTGTACTTCCCTTTACAGATTGCATAATTCACTACGATTGTCACGTTCTAGTCCCTACATCGCTTAACCTACTTAAATAAATTGTACCTTCTTTAAATTTCCATGGACAAAACGATGCCAGAATAATGAACTCTCAAATTAAATAGCAATCTCCTTTCAAATAACGTCTAATCTCGGGCACACACAATGGGATTTATAATGGAAGACGATATTTACCATAAAAATTAAATAAAACCTCTTTGGAAGCGTCCAGAATATCCTTAACGAGGACATTTACATTGCTAATGCTTTTTATACGATGCATTACAAACGCTGCGAGCGAAGCCCGAGGATTGTGTGCATATTATTAAGTTCCTCTTGAAATAATTTATTCTCCCTTTGCTTTTCAGAGTTTCTTAACCTTGTAAGGAGAAATATATCCGAAGTGATCCTTAGCTAATGGAAATTAGGAAGCTCTAGACAGCTTTTATAACTTGAAAACATATATCATCTTATACTGAATACATCAGAATGGAAAAGCTTTTGAAGGTATTCCTCTCCTGTATATAAAATAAAATGTTTGGAACGAGAGTCGTTTAATTTTTCGAACGTTATCGGTTTATAGTGTAGGCGGCTGGATAGTTTCCAGAAACGGGACGTGACTGAACCTGAATACCTCCCGTGCATAATAACTTGGCTCTTTCGATGCTCTGCATTTTATAGCCTAACTTTTTCTATTTTGTATATCCTACACTCAAACGGTAACTTAAAGTTTTTGTTTATCTATAGTTATCCTATAAGTGCTCGTGCCTGTGCTCGCTTATCCGTGGTTTAGGTTTATTTATTTTCATATTGTAAAATTATACAAATTAGATTATGTCAAATTATATGCCTTCACAATATGATCGTCAGTCAGTATATAAAAATAATAAAATGAAATGATAAAAAATATAAAATTCAATGTCAAAATAGTAATCAAATTTAGTAATAATTAGTTAAAATGTCCAATAGTAATACTTTATGTATAAAAATATGATACTCTTTCAAAGAGTATAACGCTTTATTCAATAAAAAGTTCTTCAGTCGACTCCTGAACGTTTCGTCAGAAGATTCATTTCTTATATCAGCGGGCAGTTTCTCATAGTACTCGTATGTGGGGTATTGTGTGTGTGGGGTATCATGTCCAGTATTGTCCAGCCTCCACCTACCTACATTTATTTTCTGCGCATCTGATTTGTTTACGAACTGTTATACTACTTACCTGCATATTTTAAGTAATATTTCACGTTTTATTATATCACAATAAATTTTTGTAAGATTGTGATTTTTTTGTGTAATTTTCTCTGTAAGGGAATTTGTAATTCTTTTGAGAAAATAAAGTTCTTAAATCTAAACCTAATTTATTGCTTGTTTGATATTCCCGAAGGAAGCTGTGTCTTAAATGCCTCTTATAAAAAAAGCTGCACGTAGACTTTATCTATATGTTCTTCTTTGCAGGTACGTACCATTGTCTACTTGGATTATATGAAGTCAAACCAGTCAAGTAAGAGCATCCGAGGTATTTCCTTCTCAGCTACAATCCTCCAGTACCAGGACCGCATAACTGGCCGGAGGTATTTAGCACTGAGACAGGTGTCGTGAAACGGGATTGCGGTCTAACCCCACCTGGCGGATATGCCGGGCCGGCGGCGGCGTCAGGAATTCCGCACTCTTGAGCCTCTGTTACATTAACCTTTGGGACTGCGGCTTCAAAGGCTTAGTGGGCTGTTTTTAGGAAACTCTTTGAAATGGAAAAGGCGCTTTCCTTTCAAGAAAAGCATTAGGTTTTTCGAACGTTATCAGTATAATTGAAACGCAAAGAAGTATTCCATATATCAGAAACTCTTTTCCTTATAAGTACTTCGCTTTGTTAGATTCAAAATCAAAATATTTATTGCACACCATATGGTAAGAAGATGGTAACATTATTCGTAAGAATCAGTATCACATATGGACCCAGGAGGGCACAGCAAAGTTGTGTAAAATTACAGACAACTTAATTTAAAAAAAAAATACGACAATGATTAAAGTTACGAAACAGATTTAGATAATTTAGAACCAGAAAGAAAATTTCAAATAACATAAAATCTTAACTTGAAAAATGAAATTAAAATACTAAGAATATTGTTTTTTAAATTAACACAGGGTTAAGTGAGATTACAAATATATTCATTAAAACAATATCGCGATTTAATAAAAACTGACCTATTTACTTCCAGCGCTCCGGGTTGTGCTAATTTAATGCTATGTGTGTCGCGTCGCGTCGCTTAAATTAATTTTAAAACTGCCAGCTAAACCTCTGACCGCCATGCAAGTTTTTTACGGCTAGTTTTACATTTTCAGCTTAAAATGTTCTGCTGTAATAAAGTGTTGCGCAATTTAGTAAACTATTTACTGTTTTGCTTGTATAAAGTTCATAAAAATAGCATCCTTTTTAGTCACGTTATTAGCACGTAGCAAAACTTTACAAGGTATAAAAAAGTGTTTATATACAAAACAACCCTGAAGGATGCTGCTGATGCAGTTGCTATGGAAACCCGAGATTGTATATGTTCGTGAGTGTATCTATATGCATATAGATTAAATAACTCTTTAAGAAATATGTACAAATGGTCTCGTAAGTAGTAAGTACTTACGTTCAACGGAGTAAAACTAATCCGTTCTCTTGAAGTCAAGCCGTCCGGAACGCCCTACAGTTGGTAAGCCTCGGTACTCCATTTGCGGCGCGCCGCAGACGTTTAGCTTAAACTTTGTTTAACTAGGATTCCTAGAAACTTCTTGAAACCTATGTTGCTCTGGTAACTCCAGCTTGTTTACCTTCGCAATTCTAGAGTAATTGATTTTCAGAAGAGTCTTTTGTACAAGGTTTATTTCTTTTGAAACGTAATAAAATAAAATCATTTGTTATCCTAAAGAGCTTAGATCAAACATCTTAGAGAAATTGAATCAAATGGATGGATGCCTGAGTGCTCAGTAGGTTTTATCTCGATCCCATTAGGTTAAATGTGAGGTAAATCATTGTTCGGTAGATATTTTTGGGTTAGCAACTCTGTACTCTGCAGTCCTATTACTTTGCTTTATACTTTTGTAATAGTATTTACATAGTCACTTTTTATGGTTTTAATTGGTAGTCTATCTGATTGCCTGTCTAAACCCCTAAAAATTCCACTGCTGAACAGGAAACTCCTTCAGAATTCCTCAGAAAAAAATGGTGGTATATTTTATAGAGAATAGTACCTTAGTCACTTCGCTTGTTAGTATTGCGGCTGGCGGCTGGCATAGTGAATTGCGAGGGTTGATATACAGAAGAGCGCTGCTTTCCATACTCTGGATCAATATCTCTTAGTCGCCTTTTATGACACCCACGGGTAAATGTAGAATGGGAATATTTGAAGTAAAACAATAATGCTGTAATTAATTAAAGAATGACTTGTGATGTAAATTATTGATATGTTTTTTTAAGCAATTATTTTTGAATATTTTAAGATTTTAATGTAGTTTTAATTAGATTTTAATGCATGAAAAATCTGTACGCCAAAAGGCAGAGCACATAGATCTTTATTTGTCTGTACTGTTTCATCTCTGACTAACTTGTGTCTCACAGTAATAAATGATTTGATTTGATTTGGGATTATAGCCGGCCACACGGACAAGTATCCAGACCCTTTTTCTCATAAATGACTTGAAGTTTGAAATTGAGCTCTTGAAAAATATATTTTGAAGAACAGTCTGCTTTCTAGCGCAAATAACTTAACGAACTCCATCAGTTTTCATGTATTTGGATTAGGTATACTAAGTAGGCACGATATGAATCCGTGTCTGTGACCTGTGACTGATATTGATGATCGATTTGTATTCACATTGCCGTATTAATCACTCGTGTCTATGGTTAGACAATGTAATTTGAAACAGGCGATTGGATTCGCAGTGCAGTAAAGTAAATTGGATCTTAGATATCAGGGTAGTCGTAGGTACCTACTGTTAGATTAACAAGTAGGTCATCCTTGAAAAAAGGTGTCTGCCTTGTTCTGTTCTTGCTTCAAAATCCCGTCTTAACTATCATGTCTAGACAAACTAGGACTGTTATTGTAACCGGAATCTTTTGGTTTATGCTGGATTGCTGGGTTTCAATCCACTTTGGACCAAAGCTTCGACCTTTATACTGTCTTCAGGGCTAATAAGAGGTCAAGATTGGCTTTCCATTTAAAAGAAAGGCAATCTGATTTAATAATTTGTAATGAGACTCTATTTGATTTGATCTTATTTATTTTTAGCCAGTATTGATCACAGTTCCATGTACCTTCTCTTCTCTATTTTTCACTTTGTTTAATTATTAAAGGTTGTCTATCTCCACTCAATCGGAGGGCAGTGGTAAGAAGGATATTCAGAATCTAGCCGTATGGTGCTCTGTCCCACGGTCTTTAAACCTAAAATAATCTGCTTTCATAGTTGTCAGGAAGCTGTCTCTAATGGACAAAACGTTCCAAGAAAGCCTATGGACACCAGATTCGTATGAGACCACTGCACACACGCCCAAACTTGAACTAAGTATTGTCAATTGGCCAGCTTAGTTCGACACTACTCTGCGGGCAACTTGTCAACTAATACTAAGTTCTAAAGTGGGAACTCTTAGGAAGTCAGTTGATGGTAGTTGGAAAATAAAGCTTTTGAAAGTATTGCTTGTCGGGCTATTGATTTAGAAAGGTATATGAGGAATAAAGCAAGTATTTATTTAGTTATTTATTTATTAGATAGGTAGTTTTAAGCTAAGATAAGATAAATTTATTTCTTCATAAAAACTTAGTCTAAATACAGATACCTACACTTAGTCTTAAGTATTTACATGAACGAAATAAGCACAATACAATTTTTTAGTAGCACAAATATTATTTTATTAGCAGAGTACTAGTATTAAATTAAAAAGGAGTCTTGACTTTAAAGAAGCTTTCGGCAACTGGCAGTTAGTCAAACAGCTAGTTGGTCATACTAACCATGTTTTAGAGTTTATCAGCCTCAAGTATAGCTTGACAGCTACGTTCGAAGTCTCTTCGTACAAAATAAGTCTGGCTATGACCGTTAATGCGCAGAACTCAAAAAATTAATCGCGGGGTTGAGCGCGGCATGTGGGGGGAGGCGAGCGAATCGTTCATTGGCTCTCCGCCTGTCACCCATGCGCAGAAAATAACCGTCACGTAACCACAATACATACACAGAAAAACGCTTATACCGTTTCGCATACAGCCTAGTCAGAAATATCCACATTTGGACACTTGTTACATGAATTTGAGGTTATTATTTTGTTCAAAAAACTTTATGCTCTTTTGTGAACTCTGGTATAGTTACAAGAGACTTCACTGCAAAGATATAACTTCATAAGCCGTATAATATAAGATCACATCAGCGCCACAATCTTTTAAGAAGTGGACACCCTTCACCGTGGCCGAAAACAATCAGGTGATGATGATGATGAGTTGCGTAGTAATTCAATATGGCAAAAGGACCGTATAAATCCGTGTGAATAAAGTCACAGGTACCAACTAGTTTCCAGTTACTAGTATATTAGTTTGAGCTAGTTCAAAGGGAATGATATGTGGACACCACAGACCACAGTTAGTGAACTAACGCCTAGTTAGAAACTCCATTAGAGAGCATGAGCTAAGATGACATTGTTTGCATCCCAATCGAAAATCGATACTGCCAGGAGTTTGTGCTCGCCTGGTGATTCAGTGCTAGGGGTACGAGTTTTGTTTTTAGACTTCAGCACCGTACTCTGTATGTCGTGGGCAAATTGTATAAATTCGCTAGCTTATGTAATGCCATGGCATTTTACAAAATACCGAGGAATTTTTAATTCGTTATTTTAATATAAGGCCTCAGCATTTTACAAAACGGTGCGTAATGCCTTTATGGGACTCGCCGGCCGCTACCGCGCCACGCTAGCCTCGCTTACTCGGCTCGTGCGTTGTGGTCGTAAAGATAACCTAACCCAACCTAACCGATCTCTATTCGGGTCCGGTTAGGTTGGGTTTACCTTGGCCAACGAACTTAAAATGCACCTGTGACCTAAACCCATTTACAATTTGCCGACACCGTTTTACAATATGCCCGCCGTTTGTAAACGGCGAATTATAAAATTTGCCTCCGACATGAATATCATGAACTTCTATCATAGACATAAGACTTCATAGAACATAACATATTTTTTATGGAGTGACTAAGATTTATTGGCAGGAGGACAGTGACAAGAGGGCTCTGCTGTCATATATTTTGTTTGTGGAGTGTCAAATTCCCAGGGCTGTGCATGGCGTTATAATTTAAAATTGTTTTTTCCTGCCAACAGATTTTTGTCGCCCTATGTGTTGCTTGAAGTCTCCAACGTTAACACAAACTACATATTAGTTTATATTTTAGTGATCAGAAAATCCATCCACATCATCATTCGTCCAGTAAAGGGCATGTCCTATAAAAAGCAAAGCAAATAACGGTTGCCAGACTCCAATAGTTTTTTTACCTGAATCTTTTTTCAGAATTACAAAATGTCAATCAAAGTGAGTGCACCCGTTCGAAAACTATTTGACGCAGCTGTATTGCAAACTTTTGCACCCGCGGCGGTTTCCGACATCCCGGGATTGTATCAAAGGCTTGTAAGCCAATGTGACAGGTGTCCGCTATTGGTTAAATAGCCGAAAAGCCTGTGCCGATAAAAAAGTTAAAAAAATATTTCAAACATGGAACGCGCAGTCGACTTTGTAAAACTAGTTCATCCAATATTTTCATTTAGCTGGGTGAAGTAACAAATTAAGCTTCTCTCAAAGGCAGCGCTAACTAGTCTGTGCGATCTTTTAGCTGGTCCTGTCATCTGCATTGCACTCGGGAGTTGCTATTAAGTCGTCGTTATAAACGACATCTGAGCGGACGTTCTGTGTCCCTGGTAACACAATGGCTACAGAATACAGAGGACTCCTATTTTCCGTCTGCTACCGGAAACGGTAGTGGCCTTATTGATGGGCGGAAGTCGTACTGCCCGGGTGCCGGATGCGCCGCCATTGTACCTGCGGCTCGCCTTGTGCTCGGAGATAAATGTGGCAGATAAATACTGCTAAGATCTCATGTTTTCCTAGTGGCGGGATAAGCCCGAGGCGAGATGGGGAATTCGTTTTGGAGATACGAGTAGCAAGCTTAAAAAGAAATAGAACTGAATAAATAATACCTATTCAAAGAAGACTTTTATACATAATTGATTAGGTACGTGGAATTTGAATTAGAAGCGTTGGATCAAGAAAGTTAGCAACGTTTGCCGTGGTCAGAACCCAGATGGGTGACCGCTAATGGCACAAACACTAGAGCGTTTCCGTGCTTCGGAAGGCACTTTAAGCCGGTGGTCCCGGCTACTGTCTTTGATAGTAGTCGTTAAGCCAAGTCAGAGGCCATTTGGCGGCTTGACACTCTGACATCAAGGTGGCCACTAACCTATCAAATAGTCTAGGATTGGGTCTGGTTTTCCCTCTAGGTTGCGGAGGTCAGATGGTAGCCGCTCTGTGTAAAAACCACTGTCCTCGCCAAATCCCCTAGGTTAAGTAGCCGCTTCCAAAAACCATTGGGCAATAACGTTTTGAGGCTAGTTGATGATCCTGTTAAATACGTGTTTAAACATTGAATCTCCGTAACAGCTTCTTTCCGCTATACGCTCCACGGCAGGCGGTTTTAAAAAGCGAGTGTTTGAGAAATCGCTGGCTGTTTAGCCCTTAGCGGTAAGGTCGTGGCTAACCTATATCAATCTGCTACGTTATAATTTTCTATATACTAATTTGAATTTCATGTCAAGATCGTGGAGGGCTGTGGTCCCTGCCTAACCCGAAGAGAAATAGTCGTGATGTTATGTATGTTTCCCTTCCGAGCGGAAATTATTTTATAGTGTGGATGACAACTGAAAAAATCGCTTTTTATTTATTGCTATAACAAAGGAAAACTCGTTTCGCCGCCAGACAAAAACAGCGTTCACTTTGTGATAAATTATTTTTGCGATATACACAGCCGACCATCCTTTATCACGGCGCAATGCATTTTATTCGCGCCGTTGTCTCACTGACAGGCTGCAGTGGCTTGCACAGTCTGCAAATTGCATTCAAGATGTCAATAGACAAATGGGGCGAGTTCCGAATACCCTAAAGGCTAGAGCAGACGAAGTCCTTACAAAATGTTTACTGTCCGTAAAAACTTGCTTTTTAATCTTGATTGTTTCTCGCGATAACACAAACCAATAAATTGGAATTTACACTACCGGTTAATTTTGTGTTTTTAATTATCTAATTGTATGCCATAACACTGACGCAGATAGAAGGCAGTCTTTCTTGTCGTGTCTTTAACTCTGCCACAGTTCATACGTCCGTACTGCGGACTCAGGTAGCTACTTAAAGCTTTAAAAGACAATCCGAAAAAAAACTTGCTAAGGCTCATTACTCTACACGACGAGTTTAAGTCTGCATTCAGCGGTTATATAAGGGCAAGCTTATGGTTGGATACCTTGTACGTTGATTCTGCATTTCACCCGCGGACATTTTTTCATGCTTCTCAGACTTAGCCGTCCGGTGACTATAATGTCCGTCGTCTGCACTAGTCTTAAACGAGAACAAAGCGACATGGACTGCTGCACTACTGTGACCTGGGAGTTACAGGTGTAAAGTACGGACATTTTAGACATTTGTTTTGCGCACTAGAATTTTCCAGGCGCTATGAAAAGGTCATCTCTTTTTGCGGAGGACCATTTCTTGGAATATAAAAGTACTGTTTTATTTCTTTTTGCAAGAACTTTAAGCAAAAAATAATGATTTCCTTGTAGTGATTAGTCTTTATAAATACAATTTTAAATAAATACACAAACCTGTAGACGCGAACAGGTTTAAAAAAACTACTGATCTTATATTGAGAATAGAAAAATATATTACATGGGCTGATACTAGTCTAGCAAAAACGAGAATTGTACTGCCCAAGTTAGACAGGCATCAGAGAAAATATTTACGCAAATTATTAAACCGAAAATCAGAAATAATAACAAATAAAATAATCTGTAGAAAATGTAAGATAAAACAGTATTAAAGTAGACTAGGGTACCCGTTGAGGTAGAAATGCGGTCAGCCGGTGACACCGTGCGATATTGATGTGGCGTGGGAATGGATGCGCCGGTGGATGTAACGAACTGCCCGAGTCAGGAAAGGCGCAGAGAGAAAATCTGGGCGCTTATTTTACTTAATTAAAACAGAAAATATAAACAAACGTAAAGTAATGTAATAATATAAACAAAACAGTATTGACGAAGATTTATACACTAGAATCCACCTGTATGGAAGACTTACAGTAGGTACCTGACTACCTGTATCACAATAAAATTTCACCTTTAAATTCAAAATCGGTTTCGTTTCTAAACTTGCTATAAGCCTTCCCAATTTCACTCCACCGCGTTTAATGGAAACCAACCGGCAGCTGAACCGCCGTATACTTTGTTTTTGGGCGTTCGCTGCCGTACTCTTATCGATTCTCTAGCAAACTGGATCGGCGGCGGACTAGCCACACTACTAGCTGTTGCGGTTGTGTTGCCAGCTCTGCCGTTAATTGGATTAATCAGTCTTAATCAACCATGTCAGAGGCCTTTGGCGGCTCAACAACTCTGACCCTAGGGTTTGTTAGGTCATCAACCTTGCTACCTACCTAATGATGATCAGTATTTTATTTGAATTTAGTTGCAAATTTTTTTTGTGAATTTTTGAAAAGCTCGCCCAAACTTGTAAAACAAATGATTGGAAGTTCGAACTCGGGATATTATACGGATTTTTTTTCGTTCACTGCACAAATTCAATACAAAAAGTGAAATAGAACCATTTAAGCAATTATTCTTGAATAGAAAAAAGAAATATTTTCGTCACTCAATTTTCTCTGACTATCTCCTTCACTGGGTCAAAGTAACTTCGCTTAGGTCTGTCTCTTCCTCGCTTCCTGTAATTTTTCCTTTCATGAAATTTTCGTGTCGTATCAGGAAGTTAATCTGCTGACTGTAAGTTACTCTATCTATACTCTAAGGTTCAAGAAATAGATGTTCCTGTTGATTTTGTTTAGCTTTCGTGATAGTAGCAAAATTTTTACTTTGGATCCTTGTTAATTTATTTACTTTGGCCGCCTTTGACCACATTTGCTTAAGGTTTTCTTTTCTCGACAATTTGTTTCCTTGATACGTGTGCAATAAAGAATCAACCTATTCATCTACTTATTTAATCATCATCTAAACTGCCCTATCTCTCTCTGTCCACCGCCCGATACTATCACTGAGTATTTAAGTTCCCGTCACATATTTTGTGGTTAAGCAATAACTATGAAACTGTGTTGGCAACACTGCCGGTACAACTGCATCCGGTGCAGGTTTGCTCTGCTGCGGACGGATTTCCGGACGGACAGCGCGCAAAAAGGAAGAGGTTCTGCCTATCCTAGCACTGGACAGTTTTCAAATAAAACCTGTAGTTGCCAACTAGTTGGAACAGCTTCGTTTAATTAGTTTAGACGGAGTTTAGTAGAGTTATAATGTAATTTTTCCCTCTTAAATGTGTTTACTTGTAAATAAAAGTTAGGTCTCTATTAACTTTTTTTTGTCTGAATGAAAATATGTATTTTTTATGTTATTTTAGTTAGCAAACAAGTAGATTAGTAGCTACCACCGCCCATAACGCTATTCGTAGCATTTTTACATACATACATATCATCACGCCTCTTTCCCGTCGGGGTAGGCAGAGCCACAGCCCTCCACCTGCTACGGTCTTGACATACCTACTTCCCACGCTTCATGTACTTTCATCCTTCCCGACTGTAGGCCTCCCGATGTAGTTCTACAATACTTCTAATGAGTAAGTCGATTTCTCCTATTCGTTGCTAGTCGTTTTGACGTCGTCCTGCAATGTAATGTCTTTTTTTTTCTTTTTTTTCGCCAGAGGGCGTTCGTTGTGTAAACATCTGGGCCAGTGACCGCTTTGATATTTTATTTAACTAAAAAGTTTTAAGCAATTATCTCTTAATAAGTTCTATTTCTTTAAAGTTCTGATAAGTGTTCGCACCACATATAGTGTTAACCAGTGACTCTGTGTTAGATTTTGTGCAGTTAAAAGGATATTTATATCGACTGTGTGGTTAGTGCATAACTGCGATGAACAACAACTTTTTCGACCTAATATATAAACAAACCCAATAGTTATATTAAAGTGCTCGCCAGTGTTTTTTTATTTTTATTTACTCTGATCGTCGGAAGTGTTGATTATTTCGTTGGAGTAAAGTAGTTTACATCGTTGATATAACCGAGATATAACCTCTGGACTTTCTACTTACTACCCACTACTTATCAATTATTTTATTGGACTAGCTAACTACTACCTACCTTTCTTCGTAATAATTTACATAAACATTGTGTATCACAATTAGACTGTCCTTGAATGTTGAAGCAAACAAGCAATGTTTTGGTTCTTTCCGTGACCATAAGAAGATAATTTGCGAACTATATGGGTTGTAATGCTGGTTGCGGTCGACCAATTCATGATGCTACTTTGGAGGCTTTAGCTTGTACACATTGCACCAAAGCATATCACTGGCAATGTTTAAGCATAAATAAAGATCAGTTCTGTGCTCTTTCGACCGAATATCGCTCTGGTTGGGTGTGCCCTGCATGTCGTGCCAATGTTAACTCTCGACGCCCAAGGATAGATCCTGATACCCCAGTTCGCCACAACCAAATTCCTTGCCCTGAAGACAGCCTCGACATGTCTCTTGATAGCAGTCTGATAAACCAACCACCAACCCCAAGCCCAGTGAATCAGCACGGGGCTGTGACAATGGATAAAATCAGTACTCTGCTGGATCATAAAATAAATACTTCTGTCTCAACCATTATTGATGAAAAACTACAAAATGGATTGACGAGCTTCATGTCAAAGTTTCGTACTGCCCTCCAGGAGGATATCAGAAAAATGGTTCAGGCCGAAATTAAGCCAATTGTGGATAAATTGGAAAAGGAATTTACAGACACTACAGGCTTTATATGTGAAACCCAAAACAACCAGAAGAGTCAAATAACTGAAAAAAATTCAGAGATAAAAAAATACAGTCTGACAATTGTAAACTTCAATCTGATCTACAGAAGTTGCAGGGCCGCCTCTCTTCGATTGAAAATGTGTCCCGTAGTTACAATGTTGAGCTTCAGTCAGTGCCTGAAACTAAATCTGAAAATCTGATATCAATACTGAAGCAACTTTGCTCTATCATCGGAACCACAATCAACGAAACTGAAATTGTAACGTGCAGAAGAGTAGCAAACATTTACCCCCAATTGCGTCGCCCACGGAATATCCTGGTCACCCTTTCGTCCCCTCGACTACGTGACCTTATCATCTCCCTGGCAACCCGTTTTAACAAGAACAAAGCCTCCGAAGAAAAGCTTAATACCTCTCATCTGGCCTTTAGTGGGGCTACTTCTACAATTTATGTAACCGAACACATTTCACCTGAATGTAAACAACTTTACAACGAAGCTAAAAAAGTCAAGATTTTAAAAAAGTATAAATATGTTTGGGTGAAATTTGGTCGTGTCTATTTACGTGAAACCGACGATGCTAACCCTATACACATAAAAAATATGGACTGTTTAAATAAATTAAAATAAAAAAAAAATATTTTATAAATATTTATCTGGTTATATGTTTTTTTTTTTTAATTTACACTGATTTTGTTTTACCAGAATGTTAATAGAATAAGAAGTAAGTTAGATGACGTATACCTAAATATTCTCAATAGCGACTACGATATAATTTGCTTAACAGAGACTAATTTAAATTGTGGCGTATTTGACAGTGAGTTTCTGGATTCCAGATATATGGTATTTCGAAGAGACCGTGAGACAACATGTATCAAAAAAAAGAGTGGCGGGGGTGTAGCTGTAGCAGTCAAAAAGTCTATATTAGCAACTCGTATAACTAAGTGGGAAAGCTCGGTTGAGGATGTTTAGTTGCGTATCGATTTAAGTGCACAATATTCCCTATACTTGTGTGCGGATATTGACTTAAGTATATTGGAAAGTTTTTATGTAAATTGCCAAAACTTAATTTTAAATAGTAAAACTTGCTCGGACTTCATACTTGTGGGCGATTTCAACACACCTAGTCTTCAATGGTATAACACCACCACACTGTCTGAAATGAATCCCCTTTTGGTACAAACTGATCGAAAGTCAGATCTTCTTCTAGAGACGTTATCATTATGCAGCCTTAAGCAATTTAATAACATACCAAATGCAAACAACTGTTTTTTAGACTTAATTTTAATTACACTACCTTATATAAGTGTATATAATGCTATTTCTTTGAGTAAACGTGATAGTCATCATCCTCCATTACTTGCGGATATCCCTAACTTAAAACTGCAACCTAAGCTAATTAAAGAGAAACTTAAGAGTAGACCTAACTTTAAAAAAAGTTACTTTGATAAGATTCGCCAGGATCTTAGCTCTGTAGATTGGGCTAGAGTCTTAAACCATTCGGACATCGATATTGCTCTAAAACAATTTTATGACATACTTAATAAAATTATAGATAAACATACACCTAAAATTCATTGCAACAAAACTGATGAACATCCATTTTGGTTTAGTCCCTCGCTAATTAAACGCCTCAAAGAAAAATCTAAGTATCATAAACGCTACAAAATTTACGAGAATCCTCGTGATTACGACTCATTTTCGTTGCTGCGTAGTAGATGTAAAATATTGATGGATAAATGCTATAAAACTTATAGAGAATCGGTAGAAAACTCTGTTGCTAAAAACATTAAGTTCTTTTTTCAGTATATTCACGGCAAGAAAGGTTATAGTTCAATACCGTTAACAATTAAATATGAGAATATCACCTCTTCCAATGTTTCAGAAATTTGTGAAATGTTTTCTACCTATTTTTCATCTGTATTTGAGAAAAATATTTTAGTAAATACAATACCTTCATATATACCTACGTCTAATTATAGCCTCAGTGAGGTAGGCATTGATATACACAAAATTCAGGCTAAAATTAAAGCTATTGATAATGATAAGGGTTCGGATGGGATTCCTCCTTCTTTTGTTAAATCGTGTGTACTTGAAATTAGTGAACCGCTTCTAATTCTATTTAATAAATCCATGCAAACTGGAAAATTTCCAACTTATTGGAAAACAGCCTTCATAATTCCTATACTCAAGTCTGGCGAAAGGGATCAATGTACTAATTACAGGCCTATTAGTATTTTATCTTGCTTTGCGAAGCTATTTGAGTCTGTAATCTACGATGCACTTTATTCTCACCTCGAACCACTGATCTCCACGAAACAACATGGTTTTGTTGCCAAAAGATCCACTGTAAGTAATTTGTTGGAGTATAAGAATTATCTTTGTAATGCCTTCGCGAAAAGAGGCCAAGTTGATTCTATATATACGGACTTCGCCAAGGCATTCGATAAGGTAAATCATTCACTTCTTTGCCTAAAGTTGGAGAGGTACGGAATTCATGGGAACCTTCTTCGATGGATTACATCATATCTTCTGAATAGGAGCCAGCTGGTCAGTATAAAGGGACATCTATCAACCCCTGTTACCATAACATCGGGAGTTCCCCAGGGGTCTCATTTGGGCCCATTGCTTTTTGTTGCCTTTATTAATGACCTTGTCAACAATCTTACTTGTCCTAGCCTTCTCTATGCTGATGACCTTAAAATATACATGACTATCAACAGTATCAATGATTGTACACTCTTACAAGAAAACTTAAACAAAGTTGCTGAGTGGTGTGTTTCTATTTTTATGTTTCTTAACATTAATAAGTGTTATGTGGTCAGCTTTACTGCAAAGTTCACTAAATATTGTTACAATTATTCACTGATTAATCAAGTTCTTCAGCGCAAAACAGTTATTAAAGACCTTGGAATATTTTTTGATGATAAGCTCACATTTAGATCCCATTATGATTTTATAATTACTGATTGGTTTCATAGCTCGCAGTACTAAAGAATTCAGAGATCAGCGAACCTATCTGTGTCTCTATTGCTCAATAGTAAGAAGCATTTTAGAATATGGTTCCGTTATCTGGTCCCCTTATTACGAAGTCCACAATAAGAGAATTGAACGAATACAATCTAAGTTTCTCAACTTACTTTGTTTTAGACTGCATTTGGGTCGTGAATTTCGCTCCTATACTAGTCGCTTACAAAGATTTCACATAGTTTCTTTAGATTCCCGTCGTAAATGTATTGACTTAATCACACTCTACAAAATTGTCCACTATTATATTGATTCCCCGTATCTTCTTTCTCTTCTTAATTTTAATACTATGTACAGGTCACGCAAACCAACATCCCGGTTGTTTTGTCTTCAGGTTTATATCAATAACACATCCTTTTATAACCCCATTATTAGAATGTGCCGTACCTACAATGAACTCGTCACTGAAAACTCGTCCTTAGACATATTTAACCCTAAACTTTCCAAATTCAGGACTAACATCAGAGCAATACTTTTCAAGTTTAATTAAGTTTTGGCACCTCTTCCCTTATTTTTGCTTTCTAATAGTTTTAAGTTTTAAGTCTTGTTTTAAAATTAGTACAATACTAACAAATTTTATGTTCCTTAGCCCAAATTGTTGTTTGCATAACTAACCCCTAATAATGTTTCATTCCTATGCTTTTTGTGCATACATGTTTAGAGATATGGTCTAGTTTAAGAACTATCTGTGTTTGTTACTTTCAATGGCTGTAACTTGTTTTGTGTGCCTATAAAATAAAATAAAAAAATAAATAAAAAAATGTAATATGAAGCTTGAATGATTGGTTTAACATGTCTTTCTTTTTCTCTAGGCTTGTGTCCGAACTCCTTTATAAGCATGCATGCATGCATCTCTTGTTTACCCTTTCAAGGGATAAGATGTCAAACAATATTTCAAAATTCCTAGTACCTGCTCACTTACGAGGGCTAAATTTAATAAGTTATGTTCTAAGACTTTAAAATTCGCACAAAGATTTTTTTATTCCCACTCACATTTAGTAAAACCAAACCATTAGCACCATTACCATTTAGTAAATATTGAATTTATTTAAAAAGATTACAAATAACTTCTTTACGAAATTCCATGCTTCTATTTAATTCGGATTTAGGATCAGTCAATCGAGTGTTATAGTTACCAGCATTAATAACTTCATGTTACTACAATTAGCAACAAGATTTAGCACCATATCAAAAATGTATTTTGCTTGCAAATAATTTGCCTGACGCATACCATAAACATGGGATAGAGTTTTAACCCCCATTTTATCCGGAAACATTTTTTAAAGATGCCCCAGCGGTGGTGGAAACAAAATCCATTATCTTAATGAGTTTCGAGTCTTCCTTCCCTTTCGCCGTAATATGTATTTCCTCAAAGTAAATATTTACGGAAAAACATTCCGAACATTTGCCGCAAAATTAAATTGTGTTGTAATATTTTCTTGTTTCAAACAAGTTTTAGTTAGAAGGATGCATCTAAGTGGGCGTTGAGAAACGCGGCTCTCGACTCTCAGCATAGTAAGAGGATTCGGGACGAGACGCTCTGTTTAAATAAAACTTGCTCCGCGATGCTAATTACCTAGTATTTAATATTTTTTGTTTCCCGAGTTTCTGTTCAGAAAGTTTCAGTAAGTCCACTTTAGTCTCAAATCTGAAGAAAAATGAGTTTTGTGGTCATTATGGAGCGTAAAGCCTTTTGGGACTTGAATGAAGCTTCCCTCAATGGAAACCCAGTTTTCAAATCTACGATTCGGTAAAGTTCAGTGGAGTGCTCCACGATATACGAGGTGCACTGGCAACACGAATGGTATTGACGTCGCGGGCAATTTGGTTTCACAGCGTTCATAGTCATTTGGGCAACACATGACTCGGCAAACGGTTGCTATCACCGCCGCCATACATTTTGTTTTCGCGCCGTACACCGCTGACAGGGTTATAGCGCCCTGGTAAGTGCGTGGCAACATGTGTGGGTGGTAAAGAATAATAAAAAAAACATCGATACGATTGTCAAAACCCACATCAAAAACCTCACACGTATTGTTGTTTGTGGCGGCAGATGACAGTTATTGTTCTCATCGATTTCAAATCACGTTAACCGAATTTCGCGTATATCCATGAAAATGTAATTTGGCATAAAAGTGCCATGTTTTATCAATAAAAACCGAAATTCCTTTGAACAATGTTTTTGTTGGTCGTAAAATTGCTGGAATGAATTTGTTAATTGTCGACAAACAAGGTACGCCGTTTTATTTCGTGAAATTTTCATTTACGACCAATTTATCCTCATCTAAATCCCTCCTTGCTGCCGCCTCGCTACCGAAATAATAAACTTGGCTGTTTTGTCTACATTTTTACTACCCCTTCCATTAGCATTCGTATGAATAATGGAAGTGGCTCCCCATTTCGTACGATCCAAATATAGAGTTGTTATGCTGTCTCTGTCTTCGCCCCGCCTTGTGTCCTTCGTAGGATCAAAAAAATTTCGATGCACGTCATCACTACCATCCCTTCATACTGAAATTTGATCGAACTTCTTGTTGTTGTGTTGTCCTAGTGGATACCAAGAAATGTCAACATAGTTCTTTTGTTCCCTTGAATCGAAAAATTTATCTTCTCAAGTTAGGTCTTAAGAATTTAATAGACAGGTGCCGTACTTACACCATATTTATAGCTTCTGAGGCTACTAGCTCTTTGTAGCTTCTGAGGTCCTGGTAGCAGGTCGACGACTCTCATAGTAAACTTTTCTCACGGATCTTTAAGGAGTCTCACGGACATCTTTTTGTTCCTGAATGTCTGAAATCGTTCTCACGCTGCTCTTTGTGTGTGTGTGTGTGTTAGTTTACCGGTTTGAAGGTATGATTCTCTGGTATTTTCTCGCATATTGTTACACAACTCCTTTGTTTTCTGTTTACCTGTCACATGAATCCACATGAATCATCCTGGTATTCAGTGGCTGGGGGAAATTATATCCTCTTTAACCACCACCTTTTGCTGTCTGAGTTCCTAGTACTGTAAGGGTAAGTCTCATAGTAAAATGTTCTCACGGTTCGCCTACGAATCCCACTTGTGCCTGAGCAGCTGTTTTGAACAGCTGTTTATCAGGTTCCGAAACAGCTGACTGTCAGCTGACATCGAAAAAACATGCAGGTAGCAACAACAACTGCTTAAGCCGGTTCTAACCGTCAGCTTAAAAATATTCTTGTATAAAAACACAATAAACATTCGAATCTTTTATAGTATCCATAGTTCAGCCATTCTCATATTCCTACCTACATAATGTTAGTTTCTAGTTCTAAACTACCACCTAAACCTCCGGACTGAACATATGTGTGAGCTTTAATTAGTAGTGTTGGCGTGTTCTGTTTCCCAGGCACCTCAGGGCTGTAGTTTGCCGCTAATTAGCCTCTACCTACCCGCAAATTAAATTATCTTAAATCTGGGCACGCGCGATTTTAACACGTCGGGTGGCCAAGTATTTTTATGACGTCTTTTTTTTCATATTTGGCGGACAGTTTTTGATACTTTTTACCCACGACGGAACGGAGGCGGTATATGCGTTTGGGGTTAGAGGTTGTTTGTGTGTATGTTTGTATGTCTGTTACCAATTCCCAGCTAAACTACTGAACCTATTTCGATGCAGTTTTTTGCATTTAATGGCTGCTGTTTCAGAGCAGGTTTGTTAGATATATTTTACGGTTGTACTACCAGGGGGCGCTGTAGTGGCCAGAATGGGTGGGGAGAAATAGTAGATTGTATCACAAGGCTGTAAAATAATATTTTTAAGGCGAGGGCGCTATTTTGAATCCAGAGCGAAGTGAAGGATTCTAAAGTAGAATCCTGAACGTAGCGAGGGATTCAATAGGTCGCCCAAGGTAAAAATATTTTTGCTGCCGCGTAATACACTCTACTTTTCATCTCCCTCTAAGAGAAAAGAATAAGAGGCTCATTAAGTCACACTCGTCATTAATTTTAAACAAAAAATACCATTACAATATTATTTCTTGATGAAACAATACTAAAAATCATATTAAGTATTATTTGTAACCACTGCAAATGTTATTGACATTTTTGTATCGACTAGGAACAGAACCTCTTTGGTTGGTAGTCTTGTTTACATTTCAAGTATATTTCTTTTTTTATATTCATAATAATTTTAATAGTGCAACCAGCCAGTATCATTTTTCATACAATATTTTGGTTCGAGTTCTATGGTTAACCTAAAAATATCCCTATGGTGGACATAAATTCAAATTCTAATTTTAAATCCCATTTTTACCCGCTACGAAAGTCTCTTGCAGAAAACAGCTATTTTGTTCGCCTTTATTGACGAACCGTTCAGCGATTTTCGAATAGATGGGATCAAATAGTAGATTGTATCACAAGGCTGTAAAATAATATTTTTAAGGCGAGGGCGCTATTTTGAATCCAGAGCGCAGTGAAGGATTCTTGAGTAGAATCCTGAGCATGGCGAGGGATTCTTAAGTAGAATCCTGAACGTAGCGAGGGATTCAATAGGTCGCCCAAGGTAAAAATATTTTTGCAGCCGCGTAATACACTCTACTTTTCATCTCCCTCTATGAGAAAAGAATAAGAGGCTCATTGAGACACACTCGTCATTAATTTTAAATATAAAATACCATCACAATATTATTTACTTGATAAAACAATACTCAAAATCATATTAAGTATTATTTGTAACAACTGAAAATGTTATTGACATTTTTGTATCAACTAGGAACAGAACCTCTTTGGTTGGTAGTCTTGTTCACATTTCAAGCATATTTCTTTTTTTATATTCATAATAATTTTAATAGTGCAACCGGCCAGTATCATTTTTCATTCAATATTTTGGTTCGAGTTCTATGGTTGACCTAAAGTATCCCTATGGTGGACCTAAATTCAAATTCAAATTTTAAATCCCATTTTTACCCGCTACGAAAGTCTCTTGGAGAAAACAGCTATTTTGTTCGCCTTTATTGACGAACCGTTTAGCGATTTTCGAATAGATGGGATGAAAAATATATTTTCTCGTTTACCCTATAATGCGGGGTGTCGTTAGATAGGTCTTTTAAAAATATTGTGAGTTTTCTGAAATCATTTTTCGATTAAGGGAAATATCTAGCATTAAAGCGCAGGCGTGGGTTTTTCAAAATTTTTAATTTTATGCGAATAATTTTGCTTATTTTTTAAGAGATAATTTGATACAAAAGGCAATATTTCAATTTTATCACGTTTATTCGTTCGGAGGGTCAATAAAAATCATGTTAATTGTAACGATTGATAATACAATATTTTATATCGGAGCCTAAGAATAAATTAATTGCTGCATTTTTTGCTCCAAGAAAGTTACATAATCATGGTTTCACTGACATAGATCACTTCGCAAATAAAAACGGAATATCCGAGGAACCCTAACTATAATCGGTAAACGAAGGGGAAATAAATGTAGCAGGTTCATTAGCTGGCAAACAAAGTGATCTTAACCGTCGTTCCCGGCTCAGTAGAGCAGACGCTGGAATAATTACAAGAAACGCCGCTGGCACGAGCCAAAAGTTATATCACCAGCAGCCTTGTAATCTCACAATCTGGTTAAGTGAAGCTTTCTATTAAATACCAAAGCAATTACGACGCGGTAGGACACTTCAGAATTATGTCAAGTTGATGAAATTTGCAGTTCGGCTATTGGGTTTGTAAACGGCCGTGAAAGTTCTGGATTTCGTCGGTTTTTCCCGTTCGGGTTGATTACGTAAGAGATCTACGTTGAGCTTCGTTTACTTATTTTATGTTTCATCAGATTTATCAATTATTTTGAACAGTTGGCTTATTTCATGGACGATTTTCGACACATTATCTAAAGCGATAAAATCTACTTATCATGTGGGTTATGGCTGTAATATCTATTCCCAGGGTGGCGTGGTCGTGGGGTAGCGGATAAATTGTCGCAAATTGCAACAAAGTGGCCTGCCCTGCTCCCGCTGAATCTCTCGGCGCGATTTAACGCTATTGTCAGAGTCCAGCTCCACAATTGACTTTTGTGCGGTTTTGTTGTCCTAGTACACTGAGTTTGTCCAGGTTTCACTTTCTGGGTTTCAACGGATTTCGTCCTGGAAGAAACTGTTAGAATTTACCGTTAATATATAACCGTTATTTGACAAAACGGTCACAATTACAGTTTTTCTTTTCTCCCAGTTTATTTGTGTAGAATTTGTTTAACCATAAAATAATAAGTTTGAGGTTACAACAACTTTATAACAGTTTAAATGAACCATCTCCGGAAGAAGCTTGGGAAATAATTTGAGAATAAAACAAAATTGAAATTGTTGGGAATAAACATTTTGTATTTCAGAGCAAGGAGATTGTTTTATCAACTAAGGAAATTTTGTGATTACTCCTTGAACGTAATATGATTAACATTTATTTGTCCGTGAAGCCGAAGTTACAAAACACTGAATTAATCTCGTTAATATCAATAAAGATGATAACGCCTATAACCTTTAAGCTACTCGACTAGGACGAGAGAAATCAAAGCAGCAATACATCTTCAGGATGAAGTGCCCTTAATCATACTTACATAACAACACGACGTCAGGAAACGAAGGGCCGCGCCGTAGGAGGCCCTAATCCAGTACACTCGCTCGTTAATAATAAGCGGATTGCAATATCTGTCAAGAAGGCGCCAGGCTTTCCTTTGTTCAATAAATAAGCTGCCCTTCTGCCCACTTCTCTATATGCTTGTGATTATGGGCCCACGTATATGACAACTCAATCCACATTCAATACCAGCCCATCAATTTCAACAGCCATATAAACTCTCTAGTGCCAATTAGATTCGTTATTGTCTGCTTTTCCAAATTCGCATCGGAAAATTGAGTAATCACGATTCCTATAGGATCAATTTGAGTTGATTCAGAACGTCAAAACCACGTAAATTATGAATTTGAGTAAAAATACCGGCGTCGCGAGGATATCTTTTCAAATAGCTTCTTTTATAAGAAGGTGGTAAATTCGAGCCGTGATCGCGAAGGCTTTATAAGAGTTTCTTTCATAGTGTAGATGCGGGTGATTGCGGCCGGCCGGCGGCGGCTTCCCAAACCGGGGGATTTGTCGTATCTGATCCGTTTAGCCTAGATTTTCAAACGAATTTCACGTGGATTTTTATTCGCTTCAATATTGTGTTGTATATCGGGATTGGTTGCTGTGAAAATTGATATTCTTTTGAAATTTAAAAAAATGTCTGTGATTTTTTATAAAACGTAAACAGGGATTAAATATGAAAACACTTGAAATCTTCGTCAGTTGCGCACTCCATAGTCAATCACTAAATAAATCAAAAACGAAAATTTCAATCAAGCAGAAAAAAGCTCACGCCGCGATCCCGCCAAAAAGATTTTGAGTTAGTTATTTTAGTTGAGGAAAATAAAGGTTTCCAATGTTCCTAAAATAATTTATCAGCCTCGTAGAAAAAATATTAATTTGATTAATGGTATCGAACTCTGGGACTATTCAATTTACATACACACAAATTGGATTACCAACACCGTCAATATGACACGTGATGGGCTATGGGACATTGATTCCATCTGTCCCCAATTACTGGGTCGGCGTTAAGGCGCTATCTAAGATTATGTTAGAATTCAGTTATCCCTTGATTTGATAAGTTAGATAGGGTCGGGCAAATACTCTTTTGTTCTTTTGATCCTGATTTTTTAAATGCTCCTCAAGTTCTACAAGAATCGATTAACTTTTTTTAAAAACTATTGTCTACAGAATTATTCTGTAAAAGTCGTTTATCTGTGCAATTTACGCCTTGAGACCTGCGGTGAGGACAATTAGCGGGAAAAGGTTTTCTGGCATGATGGGCATCTTTTATCGCCTATCATCTGCCACCAGCCATTAAACATCTATAAACTATCACCAGCTATAATTATACTTTGTATATATTATTTACTGTGCACAAATTACATAAAGATGTTACATTAAATTTGTTTACAAAGGTGAGCTTATCTTACTTTTTTCAAATCGAAACCGAACTCAGGCTAGCGAGGATACTGATCATCATCATCTTGCTTGATCTAACATTCTTTACGCCTGGGCATGCAACCAGTAAAGTAGTTAATGTAGACCCTCCCGCCTTTATTATTAGATCACACTCAGAGGCCTTCTGGTTTCGAATTTGGCAAAAAATCTTTCTTCTAGTCATGCAGAAAGCTCATTTAGTCAAAGCTTTTTTCATCCAATGCTGACACTTTCTTACTTTGTCAACAAAACAGAAAGAGTTGGTAAAAGAAACTTTAAAGACGCTCTACGGCGTTTATTTATTTTGTGGATATAATGGTTTCATATAAGACCCGAAACAACCCAACACTGCCCTTGGCACCAATATCAAACAAAATAGACCATACCAGTACATCACGGCTTTTACCCACAGCGATGCACCAGGGACTCATAACGTGGAAGCGGTTAATCGGGAGCGTTTAGACAGGGAGGGGAAAACCGATGATGGCCGTATAGATGCGTGCCCGTGAATAATAAGCTCCTATAATGAAACACGTTTGAAAAGGGTATGCTATTGCTGAATTTTGATGGCTCTGTTTGTGATTCGGAAAGCCCTATTAAGTGCGCACATAAATAAAGAACCTACCTGTTTTTTTAGGGTTCCGTACCTCAAAAGAAAAAAACGGAACCCTTATAGGATCACTTTGTTGTCCGTCTGTCTGTCTGTCTGTCTGTCTGTCTGTCTGTCTGTCTGTCTGTCTGTCAAGACCCTTTATCTCACGAACGGGTAAAGGTATCAGGTTGAAATTAATACCATATATTAGGATCCATGAACCACACAAGATCTGAAAATTTCAATTTTTTACAACGACGCAATCAAAAGAAATGGCATTTTATGTCCTCATCTCCATACATTTATTCAAAAATGAAAAACCTACAGGGTACTTCCCGTTGACCTAAAATTATGAAATTTGGCAAGAAGCTAGGTCTCACAGTACAAATAATGGGAAAAGTCTGAAATCATTAAATATTACAACTTTTCTCACAACTAATGGTAACCAATTGTGGTGAGCTCCCGTTTCAAGAACATTCATATAAGAGAGGGGTCAAGTTGGATGGTCGCTGAAGCGATTTTTGTTTAAGTTCTATTTTAAAAACGGGAATACTTACAAACTTGAAAATTGGTATGTTTATAGGGCATAGGCTATAAAATAACAACAAATAATACAATTTGGTCAAGCGCGTGTCGGACTCAAAAAATCTAGCACATTAACTTACTGAAATTTCAACTAATACAATTATGTTTATGTGGTGGTACGGAACCCTCAGTGCGCGAGTCCGACTCGCACTTGGCCGGTTTTTTTTGTTTATTTAACTATACAGGTTTAGACGCTCTGCGATACGGTAAGTCTGCATCAATAACAGTAGTGCTTTCGCTAAACAGGCCTGGTGTAGTGTGTTTAATAGACTTGACTGCAACATTTAAAGGATAGAGCGTTATAAGGACGCTGAAGAGCAAAGAAAACGTGTGGGTAGTTTTTCTGCCATACATTTTCTCAATGCCGTACATTTTCTTATCTAAAGATCTGACTAATCAGATTCGGATTTTTATTTGAATTGGATAAGATATTGTTGACGATTACTTTGAGCCCATCATTGTATTTAATGAAAATACAGGCGAAAAAACTGCCGCCCAGTTTATTTGCTCCAGAACGAAATAAAAACAGCAGGTTTGCTTGTGAAATAAAAACACAGAGCTTGACATTTTTTGCCGCCTTTTGCTACTGAGGCATGTGCCTACATAATTCATGGTAAGACTAGAGAGGGATATTTTCCGTCCCTTTCGGTGACATGTCTAGGCAAAGATAACCTCTGTCTAAGAATTATAATATGGATAGGTATAGGAAATATTAAAGATAATTAAGGATGGAAAATAAAAAAATACTTCAATATTATGTAAAAGCGTTCAAGCTGGATCATTAGTGGGCAACGCGAAATAAAAAGAGAATTGCACTATAATGGATAGTGGCAAGCTTTAAACGCTGGGCCGGCCATTAAGTGGCTCCGCCTAATTACAGAAACGTGACCTGTTTAGTGGTTATGCTCTCTTGGTACTTCATCCAGCTATTTCGAAGTCCTGACTCTGTAAGTGGAAGAAAGGGGATGAAGGGGACTAAAAACGCTGTCAAAATTTTTCAATGTCGGTTCCGTAAAGTTGACATAGTGTGTTGACATAGTTACTATTTTGTTATTTTAGTCTTTACTGTTATTCTCTTGCCGTTAAAAGGTTTGAATTCCTTTTTTTACGATAATAATATTCGGACCAACACCTACTAGTTTAGGTGTTGAGCAGACGCAGCGTATCTTGCGTCTCGTAATAGCGTAAGATACGCGGCGTAACATACGCTCAATGTCATCTTGCCCCTTGGATCGCCTACGCAGTAGACGTGTTTTTGGTTGCACCTCCGTCAATTTAAATTCGAAATTTTTTACTCATTTAAATCTGTTTAAATAATCCAAAGATCGGTGGCTCCTGCTCTTACCAAGGAACTTCATCATTGAACGCCGCGGCCATATTGAAGATTTTCGGACCTCTCTCTCACGAAGCATCGTGACGTCATCTGATACACGTGAGTTTGTATTGCAAGAAAACACAAATATTTTTTTGTGCCGGTCAGGATCGAACCCGGTGATATTGCATGTGGAGCGGTGCCGCGCACCGCTAGACCAAACGACTTGATAGTATCGTCGCGAAATAGTGGAGCTGATTCATGGCACTCGAAGGCGGCACTAGTTTGGAATTGCAGTGTTACTAGCATAAAATACGTCATCAACTTGGGAGGCGGCACTAGGTTGGAGTACCAACGATTTATCAATTTGTGACTTTTACATTGTATTATCACGTTGCGTGTAACGTTTCTAGAATACAAAAAAACCAGCCAAGTGTGTGTCGGGACACGCGTAATATATATGTTCCGTAGTTGTTCTACGATTTATTATCGCAAAGCAGTAACTACAACCGTCAAGTATGACTAAAACTAAGCGTACACCACCTAAGAAGCAACCTACTTCGGCAAATGAACACCCGCGACAAAATATTGATTCAACCTTGCAGCAATCTCCATCTACCAGTAATGTGGCACAGACGCCTGTGCAAAAAGGTTTTGAAAGGGAATCGCAACTAATATTTCACACGCCTATCCAACACGGTGGCTCGGAACCTGACTTGCGTTTCGATAACCAAAGTGAGACGAGCTGCAAGGTGAACAAAAATAAACGACGAGCTTTCGGATCACCACCACAGGCCCAGCAAGAAACTACCATGGACGGTTTTATGCAAGAGATGCGTGGTCTCATTGCTTCCTTATCGATGCATCAAGAACAACGCTTTCAAGAATTACAGGCCTCAATAAATAAACAAAATACGGAAATTAAAGAAAGCCTAAGCTTTCTATCTGAAAAATACGATGAGGCCATGGCACAATTATGCAACCTACAACAAGAAAAGAAGAAAGATGAAAAACGCATTTCCGCATTAGAAGAGAAGGTGGAGTTCTACGAAAGAAAAATGTGCTCAAATGTGCTAGAGATTCGTAATATTCCTCGACAAAGTAATGCGCAGAATACTTTTGAAGAAAAGGAAGAATTATCCAACATCGTGAAAAAAATAGGGCAAGCTGTCAGCGTGGCTATAAACGACCACGATATAAAAGATGTCTTTAGAATAAAGATAAAAGATAATTCTAAATCAACCGTCATTGTAGATTTCACAAGTGCACTGAAGAAAGAAAGCATATTTAACGCAATTAAACAGTTCAACAAAGGAAAAGAAATGCGAGATAAATTACACACTGAACATCTTAATCTAACTTGCACAAGACAGCTCATTTATGTTTCTGAAAGTCTGACTAAAAAAACCTCAAAACTTTTCTACAATGTGCGAAAATATGCCAAAAGTTTGAATTTCGCATGCTGGACATCGCATGGAACCATCTATCTACGCACCAAAGAGGACCAAGTGCTTAAAATACTCACAGAACATGACCTTGAAAAAATCAAGCAATCGGAATGACTAGTTGTGATATTATTTAGTTACATGTTTCTTCCTTTTATTATTTTGCTGAATTTAATCCTAGTTTTGCATGTTTGTAATATATTTCTACATAAAATTACTTTCTTTATACACACACCAATACGCTTTGTACGTAGCACAACTACACACTCAGACTCACTCACGAAGACACACGCAGAAATAACATTCACACCTGGCATGACACTCTTACCTTGCATGATGATCCATACAAAACACTTTCATAGCCTCCATTATCGACGTGCACTTACTTTCAGGATACAAATTCGATGAATTAAATCAAGTTTTTTCCGACTTAGACAGTTTTTCAGTGGCCTATTCATCCTATATTGACAATGACGAATGTAATAATCCACTAGTAAACTTTAAAAATCCTATCAAAATTATTTCCCAATATATAAGGAGTATCCAGTGTAACCTAAATAGCTTTTTAACGCTTCTAATACGGAGCAATGTTTCGTGGGACATCATAATTCTGACAGAATGCTGGCTATCGAAATGCCCAAATCTGCCCACCATTGATGGCTACCATACAACTGCTACTACAAATAATTATACTCAGAATGATGGTGTCGTTGCTTATTATAAAAATAATTTAAGTATCTGTGTCCTTGAACCGTCCTTATCGGATGCTAACTCACTTTTACTGCAAGTAGGAAAAAATATAATTATTCTAGCCATATATCGGTCACCATCAAACCACAATATTGAAGATTTTTTAACTTCTCTCGACCAGTGTCTAACTAATCATTCTAGTTACCCAAATATAATCATAACTGGCGACATAAGTATTGATATTGCAGATATGAATACTGATGTACGTTCTCAACCCAATCTAACCTTGTTATCCTATCATGGACTGCTACCAGCATCAACGTTGCCTACCCGTTTCCATTCTTGCCTGGATCACTTTATTCTTAAAACAAAATTGAGTGCACACTGCTACACTATCAATTCATCTATAACGGATCATTTGACTACCATCTTATATCTTGAAACTAACTTAAAACTTACACAGTCAATGAAATCGGTTCGAAAAGTTGATCATCCACTCTTAAAACAACTTATAACTGGTCTTAATTTACAGATTATATACACTTATAATGACGTTAATTTCGCCACTGACTACCTAGTAAATTCTTTAAATAATGTGATTAATTTAAGCTCAAAAATTGTGAAAATACCAAACCGTAAAAGAATAAGTAAACCATGGATAACTAAGGGTCTCGCATGAGAAACAGAGACAACTTATATAAAAAAGTTAAAAAATACCCTAATAATGACATTTTAAAAGAAAGCTACAGAAGATATAGAAATTTTTGCAATAATATTTTAAAAAGACTAAAGAGAGAATACGAAAAAGGCGAAATTGCAAAAAATAGAAAAAGCAGAAAGAAAATGTGGGATACAGTCAAAACTATTACTAACATAAAAAAGAAACTAAAGCTCCAACTGAACTATTGTCATGTGTAGATCCGATTGGCTCAGTAAATGACGTTAACGTATTTTTCACAAGCATAGGTAAAAAATTAGCCGAGAATATAATTAACACGCAGCAGCAAACAAACTGCCCTCCTCCTGCCTCACTCTTATCTAACTCCTTTGTGTTATTACCAACAACTGATTCCGAAGTTGAAACTACAATAAACTCTCTTAGATCTGACTGTGCAGTTGGAATTGATAACATTCCTAGCTCCCTAATCAAGGAATTTAAGCATATTCTAACCCCAGTCTTAACATACATTTGTAACCTTTCTTTTTCAAATGGCGTAATCCCAACTGCATTCAAACGGTCTTTAGTTCATCCTATCTTTAAGAGTGGGGATAGAAAATCGGTCAACAACTATAGACCAATTTCTATTCTTCCGGCGTTGTCTAAAATTCTCGAAAGATTAATTAATAAAAGATTATATAACTACCTAGAACGCTTTGAACTTCTGTCTGACAACCAATTCGGGTTCAGGAAAGGCAAATCGACAGAAGCTGCTGTACTTCGTATGACTAACTTCATTGTTTCTGGATTGGATACTGGTAAGAAAGTCTTAGTCATATATCTAGACCTTACTAAGGCTTTTGATACCGTCTCCATTCCCATATTAATAGATAAGTTAGACAGACTAGGTATCAGAGGAATTCAACGCAAACTTTTCGAAGATTATTTGACTAGCCGAAACCAAGCCGTGAAAATAGAAAACTACTTGAGCAATGAAATGGCTGTTAACTTCGGAGTTCCTCAGGGCAGTATCCTCGGACCAACACTATTCTTGACTTATATCAACGATTTATGCAATTTAAGCCTTCCAAACGGACAAATCATTACTTTTGCTGACGATACCGCCCTGATGTTTTCTGCTGATACTTGGACTGATGTGTACGATAGTGCCCAAAAAGGTTTTGACCTGGTTTACAAATGGCTCAATGATAACGTACTTACACTTAATATTGAAAAAACTAAATTTATCACCTTTTCGATTCGCAATCAGGACCAACCTAATAATGACTTTTTTAAAATAAAAGCTCATTCGTGCTCCCCTTCCACTGGCGTAGCTTGTACATGTCAGTGTCTGCAAAATACTAAGACTATGAAATACCTAGGAGTACTTGTTGACAACAAACTTAGTTTTCTTCCTCATATCACAGCCCTATCCAGCAGAATAAGAAAGCTGACTTACATTTTTAAAAACCTACGGCACATTGCAGACGATAATATAATTAAAATGATATATTTCGCATTATGTCAATCAGTAATAACATACTGCATCTCAATTTGGGGAGGTGCCCCAAAGACTCACCTTCTTAGTCTGGAACGTGCTCAAAGAGCTGTATTAAAGGTCAGCATGGGACTTTCTTATCGTTTCCCTACTGACGAACTGTACCACCGATTTAATGTACTAACAGTAAGAAAGCTTTTTATTCTGTACACCGTACTCCTAAAGCACTCCTGCCTATTGTACTCTGTTGACTACGCTGCAAATACCAAGCGTAGAAAGTACGAAGTGTGCACAATCACTGCTTTTCGAACATCTTTCGCCCAAAGATTCTTCTGTTTTCTGGGACCTTATTTGTACAACAAAATTAACAAAAATCT
The DNA here is from genome assembly GCA_947532105.1 of Athrips mouffetella. Lineage (NCBI taxonomy): Eukaryota > Metazoa > Arthropoda > Insecta > Lepidoptera > Gelechiidae > Athrips > Athrips mouffetella. The sequence goes on along the minus strand of OX383968.1, from coordinate 29,038,907 downwards.
TAAAATATATGAAAAACTCAAAATTGAATGTAAAAAAGCTGTTACGTCGTGGCTGTTATCGCTTAATTATGAATCCACGGAATCACTCTTAAAACCACATACCTGATCTACAACCTCAAACACTATAACTTTATTATCTTGCAAAATGAATATTATTTAAACATGCACACCTCTCTATCGCTCAATCTGAGTCAACACACACACTCACACAATAACCCACGTACTTACACGTGCACACACACAACCACACACACACACACACAAGCACACACACACACACACACACACACACACAAACATACACACAAACCGACACATTCACAAACACACACTTAGTTTCATTCATTACTTACCTAGTTTTTGCTTTCTGTAAATTGATTAATTAGTCATAACTTCTACAATATATGGGTAACTAAACAGAATTGTATTTTCCAGGGGCGAGAGCCTGGGGATCTGTCATACAGGATCAACCTAGTACAGACACCAGGCTCTCACACTTACCATAGAAATTGTCCAAAATAGCTTTTAGCTACTTATAGTTTTGTAACTGTATTTTATGTGTGAGAGCAAATAAAATATTATTGTATTGTATTGTATTTTAATGTGGCCGCAGCTGGAGCTTTGAATACTCGCTTGCGATGCCGCGTAATGCAGCGCTCTAGCGTATCCTGCGTTGCACGTGGCGTGAACGATGTGTTTAGTCCGTTCCACGAGTCAATGCCAAAGCTTACCAACACATTTTGCAGCTATATCAAGGCTATTGTGCTGCATGATCAATAGTAATCAGCTAAAGCTGTCAGAAAAAACAAGTTTGTAAGACAATGTTATTTTTTCCGTCAAATATACTCTGGTTCATCGTACTTTGTCTGGTTCTACGGCTGCAAAATGTGTTGGTAAGCTTTTGCATTGACTCGTGGAACGGATTATAGAAATAATATGAAACGCGATGTTGTTGGCGCGTAAAGCGACACAACATACGCTACGTCTGGTCCAACCCTAAAAGCTAAAACTGTATCACAAGTGGGGATTTTGTCGTCGCTTCTTTTCATTTATATGTGTCCAACTGTCAAACTTATAATTATGCAAAAGACAGCGAGAGAGATAACATTGATATACCATTACTTACTTAGAGATATCATTATTAACCTTATAATTAGGCAAAAGACAGCGAGAGAGATAAATATTTTACTAAACGACTCCATAATGATGAGAGAGATAACATACAGATATTGTAATATCATTACTCACTTAGAGATATCATTATTCATTATCGTTATCTCTAAGTAAGTAATGGTATATCTATGTTATTTCTCTCATCATTATGGATTCGTTTAGTCGTTTAGTAAAATAGTTATCTCTCTCGCTGTCTTTTGCCTAATTATAAGTTTCGCGCTAACACCTGAAATAAAAAAAAAAACAATGATATCTCGCCTGAGATGAGAACTCAGAGCAAACAATATAAACAAAGAAGATAGAGCTTTATTCCTTCGTAAATATTAATACTATTTAATGGCCGCTTGAGTGGACTAGCTTCAGAGGGCTGCAGAGGGCGTCAGATGTGCAAACAAGCCGAGACCTCTTGGCGCTAAGCGAGCTATTCATCTCGCGACTTCCGTAAAAACCAGCCACCCATTCACTGCCATATTTCCTGAAGTTTTTGCCCGTTTATAAGGCCGTAGATTACGCGGTCATTGGATTGGGTACCTTTTTGTGTGGGTTTTCTTTTACTTGTAGTATTGATTTAAAAATCTGCAAAGAGTAAATGGTAAGGTTACAAGTAACATTTGGCTAAAAATCTCTTGCTCGAAAAAATTCCAACGACTTACTATAATAGTTAAGGTATGTATATTGTGCACGTTTATCTGCCTCTTCCAGTGCCATTTCACTTGCCTAGGACTGCTGGAAGAAATTTCCTAGTTGAAATAAGTAGTACCTGTTGTGTCGTTTTTCTTAATCTATGTTTTGTGTGTTATTTTCATGTGTACAATAAATAATTAAATAAATAAGTGTCAGTTACGTGATTGTGACAAAAAATAGTTTTGTGTAAAATAAATCTTCAGGGAAGTTACTTTGCTCGGTAATTTCGTATAGAAAGTAAAAAAAAATATATATCATTGGCCGAGCTTGCTTCATTGTAATTTTTCTGCAAATCAACCCTTGCACCACGTATAACTTCTTGTAACCCTGACAGTAAAATCATAATGTAACGTAATGAGATTTTTTCGCCCTCTGCGGCGAACGTGACTGCAATTTAACCGATGTTTTTGGAACATTTTATTTCACCACAATAGCTGCAGAGCAGAATATTTTATTCTGCTAATAATGCTCATTAGTTTAGTGCACACGAGGAATTGAAAATTGTTTCTCCAATTTCTGTACCAGGCGGTTATGAAAGCGCTGGGTTGCTGGCTTTCGAGAGGAAATCAAATTTTCTCTAGATAAGGAAAAAATAAACGGGAGGTTCGAGTGGCCGTTAAGGGCTTTTAGTGTGAATTCTCCGAGTACCATAAACTGGTTGAAATGGAATGTCTCTAAGCTCTTCTGCTCCCCTTTATCGTTAAAGGTACAAAAGAGAATATGATTTTGTAGGTATGTACGTACTGAAATAAAAATAATCTATAATGTATAAAAATATTTTCCACGTGTATGATGGAGCATCACTTGATAAAAGGCCGACCAAATGGCTAATGATTTTTTTGTTGTGTTTACCATTTTAAGGAAAATGTTTGTATATAAAGAGAAATTGGAAAAATTACCCAGAAAATTATTATTATTGTAGTATTAAACCTAGATTGCTGTTAGTGTCAGACTTTCACGGCATATCCTTAATAGATAAAATAAATAAAATAAGAAATTATGATTATGAATGTTGCGCTGATATTATTTTTAAGGGATCGTCAGAAAGAGTTTTAAATAACCTTGAAGAAAAAACAAAAGATTTCACAAAGGCAGACTGCGTAGTCATATCTTGCGGTAAATCTGATTTTTACTACAGTGACATTAAAGACACGGTGAATGCTATCAAAGCTAAGGTGCTTCAGCTATCCAACACCAATGTCATTATATGCAACATTCCTGGCACAGTTGAACCTAATGAAGACTTCAATGCTTATGTAGATTTAATGAATGAAGAGTTAAGTAATGTATTTTCGGAACTAGATTATGTATATTATCAATGTATAGATTACGATTTAACTCCTCGTGACTTTAGCGAATTTGATGTTTTTAAATTGAATTATATTGGTAAATTTAAAGTAGCTACTGCTTTAAACGAAACTCTTAAACATATTAACGAAAAATATTACAATGGAGGCAGCTTATCTGCAAATGTAAACAATACTGCTTCTGGTCATTCTCATGGAGAAAACTTTTTTCGTGTCTAATAGTATCAATATCTTACATCCAAATATTGATGGGTTAGCTTCTAAATCGGACGGTGTAACTGTATTTGTAGATAAATTAAAACAGTCAGAATGTACAACAATCAGAGAATCAGTGACTGTAAGTACAGATAAATTAAATGACAGATCCAACAAATCAATATTAAATGTTTTTCACCAAAATGTCTGTGGCTTGACAAGAAAAAAGGACCAAATTGAAATGTACTTAGAATGTTTAGAGAATAGGCAGCATTTCGTATGTATAAGTGAGCACTTCTTAAATAGTTTGTCAGCTCCATTACTAAGTTTTACGAATTATGAACTAATAACGTACTACAGTAGATGTAAGATGATAAGAGGTGGTACGTTGATTATTTGTGATAAAAGTAGAAGATGTGAAGAAGTAAAAATTTGTAAAACTATAAGTAAAAGTGAATTTTTCGAAATATGTGGTGTAAAGGACGTACAAACGAACATTTATATTTTTTGCTGCTACCAAAACGGAAAAAACTATGAGATATTTTTAGAAAAACTTGAATTGTTCTTACAACGGTTTATAGATAAATCTTGTATAATTTGTGGGGATTTCAATATAGACATCCTGACGGAAAGTAACAAAAGAAGGGATTTTCTAACTCTGTTAGCGGGCTACAACTTCAGGTGTGTAATTAGCGAACCTACTTTCAAGCGAGGTGATTCGGAGTCATGCATCGACAATATATTAACAAACATCTCTGAGCATGACGTATCTCATACAATTGTAGATGAAAACGGTCTTTCTGACGGTCATGCTGGAATAGGCTGTAGTGTGATGGTTAAAGAAAATAATAATAAAATTGAACAAATAGTTTTTAAAGAACAAAGGTCATTTTCAGTATTAAGTTTAGACAAAATATTTTGAATGTTGAATGGGAATCATTAGGGTTAAATAGTTTTATTAAAAATTTTTATGACATTTTTAACAATAGTTTTAGAAAGATAAAAAAGAAAATTAATCTAACTAAACTAAAGAAAATAAGTTGGATCAGCAAAGGTATCAAAATATCGAGTAAAATGAAAAGAGTATTAAATAACGCAAGTTCAACTAATAACGATATTAGCATTATAAAATATAAAGAAAATTATATAAGGATTTATAGAAAAGTTTTAATTGAAGCTAGGAAAAAGGATACGCAAAGGGAGATTAAAGAAGCTAAAAACTCAGTTAAGGGAATTTGGACAGCTGTAGGCAAATGCAAAAAAACTAACAAAAATGACAATAGAATATATGACAAAATTATTTTAAAGCTAAATGATAAATGTATATTGAATCAGAGAGAAGTAGTAGAAATTTTTTCGGAACAATTTAGAAATGAAAGTAATGAAAATACAAATCAAAATAGTGCGTCACTGGCAAAAAATATGTTAACAGAGAGTACAACAAAAGTAAAAAATGTAATAAATATGAGACCAGTTACAGTATGTGAACTAGAAAAAGTCGTAAATAATATGAAAAATAAAGCATCATATGGTTGTGACGAAGTGCCTATACGAATTATAAAGGAAAACATTGACATCCTAAAACAACCACTTTGTCATCTTTTCAATCTATGCTTCGAAACGTGTACTTTTCCGGATCAATTTAAAATTGCTCGTATTCTACCACTACATAAAAAGAAGGACAAATATGATCCAAAAAACTACAGACCGATTTCATTATTGCCGGTACTCTCAAAATTGTTAGAAAAACTCATAAAAGTTAGACTCGTGACACACTTAAATGTTAACAATGTATTAGATGACAGACAGTTTGGTTATAGAAAAGGGTTGGGAACAGCGGATGCGATAACGACTTTAGTCTCTGATGTATTATTAAGTTTAAATGAGAAAAAAAGAGTGGCAGGTGTTTTTCTCGACTTAACCGCTGCTTTTGATTTAGTGGATCACACTATTTTGATTTCTAAATTAGATTACTATGGCGTTAGAGACTGCAATTTGCAACTTTTTAAGTCGTATTTGTGTAACCGGAGACAATTTACTGAATTAAAAAGCATTTCTCTTGAAGGTAGCGTAGAAAAAAGCACATCTAAACTGGTCTCGGTCACAAAAGGGGTGCCACAAGGCTCAGTTTTGGGACCTATATTTTTTCTTATTTTTCTCAATGACTTATCCAATTATATTCAAAATCAAATTCCAGACGTGAAACTAATATTATTTGCAGACGATACAACAGCTATAATTTCAGGAAATGACATATGTAATTTAAATGACAAAGTTAATACTGCCCTGACTCTTTTTTATAATTGGTTTGAGACAAATAATTTAAAAATTAATATCAAAAAGGCTAACGTTATATTGTTTAGAACGACCGCACAAGATAGAAGTTGCCAGATCGGTAAAGTCACTTGGTACACATATAGACGAAAATTTGAACTGGAAGGATGAGTTGATGGCAATTGAAAATAATATTAGTTCCGCGTGTTATGCTCTACGCAAATTGAGAGAAGTACTGACAATTGACCAAATAAAAAGTGTCTACTATGCTCTTGTTGAGTCAAGGTTTAGATATAGTGTCAAATTGTGGGGCATGAGTTACGACTATAATATGAAAAGAGCCTTTATTTTGCAAAAACGAGCGATACGAGCCATCGTTAGAATCCCCCCATGGGAATCATGTCGGGAACATTTTACCAAACTGGGAATATTAACAATACCTAGTCTATACATTTTAATACTACTTACAGATTTTGTAAAAAGCCGACACAAATTTGAGAGTTCCGCTGAAAAAGACGCTAGGGAAGTTACAAGACGAAAGGATTTCAGGTCGCTTATTACACCAAAACTGAATGTAGTTAAACACGGGGTATTGAACCGAATGACATTTTTTTTTAATAAATTGCCTGTAAAGTTGAAGGTCGAAAGCAGAGTGGACGTTTTTAAGAGAGAACTCAAACTGATTTTATTAAAGAAATGTTATTATAGTGTAAGTGAATTTTTGGACATAAATAATACTTTTGACATGTAATTTTATAATATTAAGATAATTTAAATTTTTCGAGTTTTGGACGTAAATAATAACTTTTGACATAATTTTGTAATATTAAGATTTTCATTTTTGTTTTAGCTATAAGTTAATGTCAAACACAATTGTTTTGTTATTGACTAATAAATATAAAAAAAATATTGTATGAATTATGTACGGGTACTGCAAGCTAAGAAAAAGATAACATGATAATGACAAACTATGTTGTAAAGGTCGTGTATCCGCTTGGATTTTAGTTTTTCTGTGTATTTTAGTGTTAAAGTGTAATTTTGATATTATGTCTGCCAGAAAACGACGATTGAAAATTGAAATTGAAATTCAAAATTGAAACGCATTTTTGCACAGTTTTTTCATTAGGTATACAGGATTCCTGTGTAAATCTTTCTCGAGACACTGGCGATCTCGGTATAATATTGTTAAGGCTCACCCTAAAATTCGCAGCTACACGCTTGGCAATGCAAATATCGATCTCATTCACAAGTTGATAACGTTCATATAAGAGTGCCTTGCAACGTGGCTGCTGCAGTGAAACTGAACTTGGCAAAGCGTAGAGAAATAATACTTTTTTGTATAAAATAAAACAAATTTTATACAAATTAATTATGTAAATATATGATATTTTTTTATACAGCTTTGATAAAAATTGTAGACGTAAAAAAATAAGGGGCAATTCAGATATTTGCTTTAGTTATTTTAATTAAATTATATTTATATAACTACTAAATCATTTGTCATATCTCCTAAATTACTACTTCTTTTTCTGCTAAGAGAAGTGCCATATTTTAAATGTAAAAGTTGGGTACATACTTAATAAGTGACCCATTAAGTCACATTTTCACTGCCAGTGACAAAATACTATGAAAAGGTTTGTGAACGCCATTATATTAAAAAAAAAAAATAATCTACAAAATAAAGCCATTAACTGATTCGTTGTTTCATTATTAAAAGCTATGCGGCCATCAGTGCACATAACATTAATAAAATAACGTTGTTTCCTAAACGGATGCAGACCACATTTTATAAAATTTATTAAGTATCAACGTGAAAACGGAATTTGTTGATTTTAAAACCAATACCTAATCCTCTGTATTAGTAGTAAAATTCTGTTGTTAGTAGGGTACCGAACCAAAATGGTAAAAACGGAGCCCAAATAGGGGGGGCAAAATTTTTAATTTTAGTTACTACGTCACGTGGGGTATCATATGAAAGGGCTTTACTCGTATATTCCAAAATAGATATTTGTATTCTTTTAGGACTTAGTTTTCAAGGTATGATAAAAATTTTAAAAAATATCATTTCCCCCTATATTTATTTATACAAGGTGTAACAGAAAGGGTATATCAACCCTGAAGGATGTGATTCTGCCCATGAAACTGAACAACTTTCATAGGTAGAAATACGAAAAAAAAATTTTGACCTCCCATACAAAATGCGCGATCAGCTAATTCAGATTCTATGGGAGGTCAAAATTTGTTTTTCATATTTCGACCTATGTTCCTTAGGGAAAGTTGATCAGTTTTATGGGCAGAATCACATCCTTCAGGGTTGATTGTTACACCTTGTACATATCGTCAGACAGTCTAAGTTAGTCGAAACCGATCGCACTCTGCGTAAATATTAAATAAAATAGTGGAACTAGTGTTAAAATGGTGTTTTAATCGAAATTCCATCAAGTTACCTAAATTTATTAGGATTTATTATTATTACATCCAAATTCATGGATAAATTAACATCTTACATTACCTGAGATTAATATGAATGGGAATGATATAATAAAAATCTCTGCCCGAATATGTTCCAGTGTCTCAAACATCCTTATGACGTAAAAACCGTTATCGTTCAATTTGTCAAACGACAATCCTTTAAAAATAGCAATGTCAAACTGCAAATACTCGAATGCATCAATTTTATGATACTCCACCGTTTCCGAGAGATCCGTATTTCCGTTTAGAAATCACAATATTCGAGTGCTATTATGGTAACTCGGCGATGGAATAGCTACGTGATTTCTGAATGTCACTCTCTCCAGGTTTGGAACTTCGAATTCTAATTAGCCTATAAGCACACCTCCGGACACTACGCCTCATATTCAGTACAAAAGACCTTCAGGAGCAGAGCACCACGAGAAACGCGCGAGCGGGTGCGCACGGGGGTGCGGGGTGGATTGCAAGGGGGGCGTTGAGTGTCTGTTCTGTATGATAGCAGCATGTAAGTTTCCCATGCTACAGTGTTTGTTTATTAGGTGATCAATACGTTCGAATTCAAAGAACTTTTTCCACGCTGACAGCCAAAAAGCACTTGCTCGCAGATTTCGAACGATAAAGCAAACCTTTTCGAGCTAGTGGGGTGAAAAATATCTTCCACCAACTATCATGCAGGCTACCATAAAATAGTAAATAAGTATCACAGAATTTCGTACGAGATACTAACGTTTGAAACAATCCTGGTGAATTAAGGAAAACTAGTTTAGAACCACAGAATATGAACAACTAGAACTTAACACAGAAGCATTATTTTCATGGTATGAGAGACAAAACACAACGTCTTCTTGATTCCAATAGTATGTTTTCATAAAGTCACGCCACCATGACATTACGTCACGCGCATTCGGCTGAAGTACCAGGCTATCATAGCCGCATGGCGGTGCTCAGTCAACACTCGAGGGTGAGGAGGGGCTTAAAGCTCCACCCATAAGGACGAAGGGCCCTGTTTGACCGGCAAACATTTTTTTTGTATGCATACCCGCCTTAGTAATGACAGGTGCATTCAACTCAGCGCAGCTTTTTAAAGGAGAGGGTAAGGACGTAGGTTTAATTTTATGCTATCCTTGTAGAGTTAAAGCTCAGTGAGGACTTGTTGGTTTGAAATATTTCTCGGAAAGGAAGCTGTCGATTTATACCCGTATCGTAAAATCGTAGATTTAGCAAAATTTTACTGCATATTTCAGAGATTTGAAGCGTATTGGTGGTCTTTTCGTAGAAAATATGAGATGGAAAAGCATATTTACAAAATATTATCAATATTTTACCCCATCTATATATCGCTACCACATCTTAGAAACAGATTAGCAATGAGGGCAAAATGTTATCATCCATGGTTTTATAAATTCGTTTGTTCACATTTTAATTACAAACTCCGTTAAACCAAGTTTATTCTACACGCCGACATCAAAGCTATTCTGTTAACGAGTGGTCCACGAAGCCCGCGCTCGGAAGGGACCAACCCTATTCGACCTCTATAATGAGGGCGATCGCAATAAGCACTTGTTTTTCTACCCATAATTACTTGGTCGTATAAAGGAGAATTGCTCGGCGAAATAATTAACGCTTCTGAAAGGGCGGGCCCGCGTTCTTTGCAGAATATGAATGCTTGGGCAAATGTCGGGAAATTCTGTGCGCAAAAATCAGAGTCAATTAACTGTTTTGTCCGAATGTGTAAGAGATTTCTTAGCTTATTATGAGAAAGTGAATAGCTATTTAGGACGATAGATCCGATATTAATTGATTGACTACAATACTTGTTATTTTTTCAATATTAATCTTTTGCCGTCGTCATTGGTGGAATTTGTTTGTTACGACTAAGGGCTCCCGCACACGACCGAGAATCGGTGACCGATTTTATATCGGCATCCCGCTCTGACGTATTATCACCTGCATCTTCCCTCCTTGTTCTGGCCGATAATCGCCCACCGATTCTCGGTCGTGTGCGGTAGCCCTAAATATACACATTACACGCGTTAAGTAAATTGCGCTAAACCTGTTCTACGAATTTTGAATGTTCCAAAAAAAACAAATTTTGCTTCATACAAATAGGTCAGCTAACCGAGGCTATTTGTATGAAAAACAATTTTTTATGCGAGTTTTTAAGTCGTAGAACAAAAGTTGTTCAGAGCTATGTATCACCCGAGAGGTTTTGCGCAATTTACTTAACACCCTGTATGTATAGTGTTATCGAAAGGTAAAAATAGTAGATTTTACAACAAGTGCATAAAACATGACTTTTTATACAAGGCTTACGTATTCGCATGACCCGTAAGCCGCGAATAAAAAGTGTTTTATGATCGAGTTATAAACTCTATTTTTCACTTTGAGTGTGAGGAAATAAAACGTAAAAGTAGCTAACATTTTAGGTACTTACTTAACATTTTTGTAATATTTTTGTTACTAATGTTTACCCCATATCTTTCTATTCAATACTTTTAGGATTAAAAACTCCGAATATATTAATATATTGTAAGTATATAACGAAATGAGAGGTTATTTATTACGAGTTTTATGGTATGACTGGCTAGAAAGTCAATTTAGAAGAAGAAATTACTTTTCTGACCAAGTGCTTAAAATAAAATTTTGGGCTGCCTATACCCAGCATAAAATACAACTTTTCGAACATGAGAAGTGAAAAGGAAATTTATTAGTTACCCTATTTTATCTTACGGGAAAGGAAGTTGGAGTCAGCAAGTCAATATTTGTGGGCCTGAATTTGGAGTTTGCCATTCGCCCTATATGTGCCCGTACTTACCCCAGACACCCCTAACCGCAGGGGCTCCAGCATCCCTTGAGTTGCGAACTCCCATCCCCTTGCTGCTGTGCCGTCCTGGTACTTTTATTGCATATTCATGGGTGTTTTCGTTTTCGCAAACCACCCCCCGTCGAGCAACGGACACATGAGATAAATTGGGGATTAGATAAGGTCTTCATAATAAAAAATCTTTCTGTTTAAATCATCGAATTTTATGCTGGGTATAGGCAGCTTAATTTTGTATTTCATGCACTTAGTCAAAAAAGTAATTTCTTCTTCTAAATTGACCTTCCAGCCAGTCATACCATAAAACTCGTAATAAATAACCTCTCATTTACTCTACTTTTACGTTTTATTTCCTCGCAATCAAAGCGAAAAGCAGTGTTTGTAACTCGACCATAAAACAATTAAAACACTTTTTATCCGCGACTTCATTATTCGCACTCCCCTACGGGTCGTGCGAATAAGTAAGTCTTGTATATAAAGTCATGTTTTATGCACTTGTATAAATTACTATTATCGAAGAAATTGTTTAGAATTGCCCATGTCAAAAATATTTTCGGTATTTCTTTTATATTTTTAAATGATAATTTAGACTATTCTAAGAAACTAATTTGAAGAATGAATATCATTCAGATCATTAATAATTTTTATACAACGATTTTAAGTTTGCGACCGTGTGACGTCATAATCTCACAAGCCAAGAAATAGATTGAGAAAACTACAATGAAAGAAAGCTACTCGAGAAACATTACAATTATAGGACAGTATGATAGACGTGATAAGCAATGAGCTGTATTCATAGTCTATAGAGCATTTTGTTTCAAAGATATCAAGTTATTTGTAAGAACGTGAGAATGTGACGTCACCGGGTCGCAAACTTAAAATCGTTATATAAAAATGATTAATGATCTAAATGATAAAATTTTCAAATTAGTTTCTTAGAATAGTCTAAATTATCATTTAAAAATAAAAAAAATACCAAAAATATTTTTGACATGGCCAATTGCTTATTAAAATAGGCGTAACGCCTTCACCATTACGTCTGCGATCCGCATTTCTTCAAGTAAGAGCCGATTAATTATTCCTCACGACGTGGAGACGACATAATAATACAGTTCATACTCTTTCTTGAAGCGAATCACAACGGAAAGTTGCTTGGGTTTCGGATAATTTGCGTTCTAAAAGCGACGGTTCTGTTGATTTACATGCCCGTCGGACGTTAACAAACATTTAAAAGGCGAGTCATTCGAAAACAATTCAAAAACAAGATGCAAATGTTGAAAACTCTGGTTGAATTACTAACTGGCATCCTTAGGCTTTAATTCTTGGACCAATTGACTTTGAATGAGTACACTCTAGGTGTAATTATGATATGAATTTCGGTGTCATGATGATCTGTGCACTTGATTGCGTGCGCGCTACAAATGAAGAATTTTGAGCATCACAAACAGACTCACTCACTCCAGCTTTTTTGTCCATTCTTGATGAACTTGGTCGTTCAGATGTTTGTTGTTCCAATGTTACACCTTCAAACTTTAGACCGATTTCCTGGTAAGGGCAGATGGCTGATGGATTTCCGTGCTGATAGATGCCAAGTTTGGATTTTTGTGAAGTTCTCGCATAGGTGTAGCGCGCCTAACTTCCGGAGAACACTACATTGCCACCATATTCCAGAAAGCCAGGCTATCGATTGATACACTCTTCACATCCTTTCGATGTGTTGCATGTACGCATCTCATTTTTACAAAACTTATATTCCGTATTTCTCTTTATACCTAGTAGAACTTGTCTTCCTGTTCTGACTTCAACAAAAATTCAGCAAGTAATGTTTGAAATACCATATTCCTGGAATTCATTACTATCCTCCAAACTGCATCCAGTGCCAAAATGGATCTCTACTGTAGCGTGTAACAAGCCTCCTATCTGGCACTACTCCTACGTTTATCTGGGAGCCTAATAGCTGTGTGAATTCATAATGCTCCCTCGGGAACATCTCGTTTCTATTCTGAAGTTGGACGAAATCATTCCGGTTCTATGAATAGAGAACCAAACCAACACTTGCTATGTTCTATTCTCCTGGTATTTGAGATCACACTTTAACCCTTCTGCCGTGATTTAACGCGATAATTTGTTTGATTGAGGTGTAAATTAAAATTTTTGTTTTAGTTTATAAAGTTTTTCTTTGGTTTATTTAGTTCTGAAACTACTAGCAAATATCAAAGATGGGATGTTAAGCATTAGAAAAATAGGACAGAACATTCTTTCTCTCTTTTCCACCTTCTTGGGCCATGGCGTTCACGTAGTTTTTTTTTTGCCCTAACGCTACGGCCGAGTCATTCATCTAATCGCGTTACCAGGGACCCATGAATAAGTAGGAATTAAAAATAAGCTTAGAAGGCAAAGCGGGAGAGATGTATTGTGCGATAAAAAAGGGTCTTTTACAATAGACATCGTTATCCCATGTTCAATTATGTATGGTAGATAGGATTGCGTGTAGCTAATATATCGTCAAAGGGGACGAATGTCCCTTCCTACCTACGGACATGTAAATACTATTATCTTGTTATTGGATAATGTTCGATTTACAAATGTATAGGGATACATAATACAGATGGATATTATCACATGGCTTGTAGTCTAAAAGGAAGTCTATTTGATCATAATTATCCAAATTGATGGATAGATCAAATAAGGTGTTTGGTTACCTCTGCAAACCTCTTGGGCACAGACTTGTTTAAACTTGTTTACTATTATAGTTAGGGTTGCCAGATTTGCTGGATCGAATACCGGGACAAAAAACAAGACCGCTCATGAAGACAGAAACACATCTTTATTAGTCTTATATATCATATTATGTATATTTATCACTGCTTCTTGCAGCTGCAATTATTTTTTGGCCTCCTGGGCCGCCTAACATTGATATAAATTCAGAACATGATAAGTTATAATTTACTCTTGTCTGAAGTTCCGCCTTAACAAGTTCCATCGACATGCGGTTTCGTTCATTTGTCCATAAGTTTATCATCAAACTAAAAATTCGTTTGCAAAAAGCCAAAGCATCGGTCGCTATTAGTTTATAACTCGCCCAGTACTTAAGCAAGGCGCGCGATATTTACTCGTATATTGCAATTTTGCTTATCACAGCCATTCCGGGACATTTTTGAGAATGCCGGGACATTTTTGAGAATTCCGGGACCTGGAACATACACTACAATTTCCGAACTATCCCGGTGAGTCCCGGCCATATACTCGTATAAGTATAGTAGTAATGAAATAGTGAACATAATTTTAGTATGCTATTCAGACCGATCGTCATGGAGTTCTTTAGGGGAGGCCTATGTCCAGCAGTGGACGTCTTTCGGCTGATATGATGATTCAGACCATCGTCCTCTGCACAGAATCTGCAGTATGGGCTTTCGTATAAGCGATTATTGATTGATTGATTGCGATTTAGCTTAAAAGCTTCAGATGTGACCAGCGAGTTAACATGGGTCGCAATTTTGATAGCAAGACGAATGTAATTTGTAAAAACAATTCCGGAGCAAAATAAACAGAGATAATTCGGAAATGTAGTCATTAAAAATCTATTTTATGCACTCATACTTTTTAAGTGGTAACTCAGTAAGTATAGATCTCAAAAACTTTGAGAAAAGCTTTTACTACTACTGAGATTTTGACAGTGGCGTTAGTCTTGTAAGAGACATTAAATTACGCTATTACCAATTGTGGTGTACAGCAGGCAATGCTGGTGGCCAGCTTGGACCATGGCTGTCAATACAGCACGACGACCGATGGACGATGATCGAGCAGTCAGTCTCTGTCGGGCCGTGCTACTGCACACACGTCTAAATAAGATAGAGCTATTAAGTTAATAATTTGTTATTCCATTCACCAATATACATACAGTACTATCTGGAAGTTATGGTTTCCCAAAACACACGAGGCCCGACGGGACACCACACCAATAACAGTCTTTCATCTGGTTCCCTCCCAGCCAGGGTTTGGGAATGAAATGAACTAAGCAAATGAACTGTAATAAAAAATACCACGGATTCGTTAATACGAGTAGGACTATATTGAGGAAATGATGGGCACAAGTAGCTAGTTGGAGAGTTCTATAAGAGTAAAGCGAGCAAGGAGTCTGCGACATTCCGTTCGCAATTTAAAAGATACAGTCATCGTTGCGAGGCCACGAACGCTTGAAATGAGAGGTTAAGGTGATCCGTTTTCCATACAAAAATTCAAATGACTTGCATTCTTACGCGGGACATAAAATTCTGTTGAAAAATGAACGAATACTGCTATTTTTCGTTAAATTTTTCGCTAATTAATACAAAATTACAGGACATAAAATTCTGTTGAAAAATGAACGAATACTGCTATTTTTCGTTAAATTTTTCGCTAATTAATACAAAAATACAGTTAATGTACTGAAAGTACTATTTTTGTTAACAATTTTTGGTTCAATATTACGATTGTGGGCGTGCGGTCAAAACTGTACGTTTGTGCTTTGTGTGCATGTGTGAGTGATCGTACTCATGTAAACACGGACTGACGAGAGTGGACATATGGAGATATTTTTCTTATCGAAATTTTTGTTAGGCGTTGAAGTTGCACGATGAAATTTACGCGAATCAACTTTTTGCACATATATAGTTGGTATTAGCATTAAAAAATAAAACCTTATATTTGCTGCAGTGACTCCATCTAGTTGCGTTCGGGGCTAAGCTGGCCGTCACAGATCACCTTAAGGTTCCACCATCCCTAAAATTAGCAGCTGTGCACTCGTCAATGCAAATATAGACTTCATTTACATGTAAACAACGTTCATATAAGCGTGCCTTGCAATGTGGCGGTTACGTCCGACGGTGATCCCGAAATTCATAAAAAAGAGAGAAAAGTATTTTTTTAGTATGTTATTTTACAAATATCAAAATAGTAAAACGACCACATCATTAAACTTAGTTTTGTCTAAAATATTGTTTAAATTATTTTTGTTAAAAAATGTAGCAGTAAAATGGTTACAAATGGGAAAAAATGGACAAAATGAGGGTCAATTTAGAATTTTTTTCTTCAGTTATACTAATTACATTAAAATTCTATCTCGACCACATCACTTCTTACATCTTGTCGAATACTACGTTTTTTTTTCCTTTAAGATAAATATTAAATTTTATGTAAAACATGGTTACGAAGTTATTTAATCTAGAGGCTATTCAGGGAGGCCTAGCCTTAAATGTGTGTGGAGCTTTTTTTTCCTAAATCGCAAGTGTGCCGCCGGTCCTTAGCCTTGTTTCCTGACAATTTAGCTTTTTGTTAGCTAATGGCTTATAAAGCTTCATAGATTCCATTAGGTACTCAAATGTTTTGTTCCTCGAAAATATAAGTCTGTTTTATATTTACGAATAAGAAAGGATTTTTGCCATGTTTTAGGTAAATATTTGACATCGTACGACATAAAGCTTCTTTGGTTTTCTAGGTTATTGTTAGGGTGGCCAAGCATTCGACTTTAGCTTAAAATATTAATTTTCCTTTAATAATTTTCATTTTCTGTGTGTATTTCTTTGTGTTGCGAGTTTACGAGTAATCTTTTCATATCTCCACCTTCATTCAGTAAGTCTCTTGGTTATATTTCTATTCATATTCTCTTCTCTCCTTCTATGTTTACTTTGATTTTGTCTTAAACGTTTCGTTAATGAACTTACAAAGTTCTCAATATTTAACGCTGTGTAAACTAAATTGAATTTCGCACAAGGGCATTGCTGTAAAAATCCGGTCAAAAATAATCTTCCGTTAAAATTTTCTCATTTTGGGTTTGACAACCCTAGTTGTGATAATATGAAAGAAAAATGTGATGAATTTATTATGCTTTATTTTCTCTGCCTCTTTATTCAGCCTACCTTAGTATTATTTACGCAACATCAAACAAAAAGCGTTATCATGTAGCCTGTAGGTCTGAATTATATACCACACCACGCCGCCGGGGAGCGGCCAGTGTCCCCTCGTTTGTTTTAATTTGTGATATCGTACTATCGCCTCTCGTTTGTGCTCGCCTGGTACTCGACAAGAATTGCCCGTTGAATATTCAGGAGGTTGTTTTTGAAAATGTTGCCAAAAACATAACAGTGTTGTTAGCTGAAAAAATCTAATTGGGTAAAGCAATTTGCTTTTTGTGTGATTGTCATATTATCTTTTGCACGATCTCTTTGCCTTTATTGTTTTACGCTGCCGCCGTAACTGCGATTCGTAAAAAATGTAACATGTAAGTAATATGTATCAGAAAATTCATAAAACTAACTACTTATGAAATTCCATATTCATCCACCTTATGCGGACATAATTTCTTAGTGAGGGATGATAACAAAGTCGGCTAACTTATCATTTTATGCGTCTTGCGTACCAAAACTCAGTTGAAACCAACTTAGTAAATAAGCCTTCTAATACTTACCTACCTTGTTCAACAATGTTGGAGTGGAGACAAAGCTCAAATAAGCTCGTTTTTGCGCAAAAGGGATTTCAATATCAATAAAATTACTCGTTTTCAATGATATTTTACTGAAACTTTTAAAACCTAATCTTTCGAAAAGCGACATATAATATATCAATTTTGCTTTTTTGCAGAATTCAACGATAAGTACGTTATCAGAATACATTGACAGACATTCATGTTTATGAAAATTTTGTAGAAGATCTATTTTATATTCATTTAGTTTCAAGATTTTTTTCACGCTTTCCAGAAGTTCGAATGTTACGGCGAATCCCTAAGGGTTAAATTGGGCTTTGCAATTTAACCCACCCACGTAACTCCTGGTATTTCCCTTATGCCTGCATCGCAGAGTCCACTTCTATAATCACCTCGCAAATGTTAATGCGAAACATCTCTCATGAGATCTGGATGCCTAGTAATGCAGGCTCTTTAGAAGATGGCGAAATGCGTCCACGGTAACCTGTGTAAAAAAAAGCTCTGGACATGAAACTGAACAAGGTTTGTCCTACGACTTTTGAAAATTCGAAAAAAAAATTGACCTACTGAACGACCCCATTTGTATGAAAAAGCTAATTGTTGTTTGGAAATTTGCAAAAGATGTAAAACAAAAGTATTAAATTTCATGATTATTATAGAATGTAGTTCATCAAAATTGAGATTTATAACCGACTTTATCTCAAACTTCATCGAAATCGATTCGGCAGTTAACCACGAACTCTAAGACAAAATACCTAACTTTTAAAGCTAATGTCACACATCGGCCTAAAATAACAATAGCTACTTATCTATTGCTCCGTTTGTTGCTGGATAAAATTACGACAAACCATCTAACTTTGCTTGAATTGTTAGGAACAATTCATTCTAGCTAAAGAACCCAAAAGTGGACTTTTGGGTTCTTTAGCTAGAATGAAACGCATTTTATTAAAGGTATCGTAAAACTTATCTTAAAGTGATGTTTAACGAGACGGTTACTGTAGATTAGATCACAGAAAACGAGTTCAGAGTTGAACTTTAAGTTAAACTCGAGTTCTAAAACTTTATGGGCGAGTCTAAATTGAGGGTCGCTTTTGGAAGTTCGGGGCAGACCTTTTAAAATTTGCCTAAAAGTAGGTTAGGTGAAATTAGGAACTTTTTATAAATTTTATTTACTATGAAAAAGAAAAGAACATTGAAATAATTACATTACAAACATTTCACACCGTTTTAGCAGAAAAAACTAGCATGTTTTACATCTGAGATTGTTTTCTCCTTTTCTTTCTGTCAGATTTTAGAGCTTGTTTACACCTAAGTGAACAAGCTCAAGAATCGTGATCTTTCACGAATCGTTTTTTATCACGATACATTTTTTTTTTACGGAAGCGATGCTATTTAAATCACACGCTTACGTGTTTTTTTAATGTATTCGTCATTTTTCACGATTCGTGATGCGTGTGAACAAGGGTATTTAAAAGCATCCGTCAAAAAAATAACATCGAGAAAAAAAAAAGATTCGTAAAAAATCACGATTCGTCTAAGTGTGAACAAGCTCTTACTTATCATGGTGACGTTATTTAACTGACGTTTTAAAGAAGGAAGTATGTTCATTATATCGATATGATGGGCCAAGGGGGACACCCGAATTGAGATCTACGTTTCGAACACTTTGGTTGAGCCTGATGTCAATATATTCCTTTAGTTTAGAGAAATAATTAATCATCTCAGAAATTTTATCCCTTTCAATAGTAGCGCAATCAGTTAATGATCCATTTAAATAGTTTATTCTAACGCTTACCAACACATTTTGCAGCTGTGCCAAAAGGAATCGGCTAAAGCTGTCAGAAAAAACAAATTTGTAAAGCAATGTTATTCTTTCCATCAAATATAGTACTTTTGTTTCAGGGTCATGGCTGCAAAATGTGTTGGTAAACGTTGGAATAATAATAATGTATAATACAGATGTCTTTAGTCTTTTACCGAAATGTCATCCGTCCGGATGTTGTATTATGAGGTGCTTTATAGCCGGATGGGTGCTCGAATGTAGGGTTGCCAGTGTCGGAAATAAAAGTAAACTAACCTCCTCTGAATTTTACCACACCTGACGTCATTTTGTGTTCAGTTTGGTACCTAAATAAATTACCAATAGATCTATTGTGAGTTTGCGATTGACTTCCCAAATTTTAAGTTCTTCACGATCCTGTTTCTAGAAAAAAACTGCCTCATGTTGAAGCGAAGAAGGAAGAAGATATAACACCTAATACGGCACTACAATAAGAAGGAAATATTGAGAGAAAGAGATTCAGATAATTTTATTCAATGTAGATTCTTTACAGAATTCTTATTGAATGTCATGCAGAAAACAATGCAAATAGAGCGAGTCTACACCGTTTCGGATCGTGCTACGAGAGAAAGAGAAAGACCTAGATGAAGCTACGTACGTCTACGACCAAGTGAAAGAAAAGGTCATATTAGTGTCTTTCAGGAAGTGAAGCAGCTGGCAATACAACGAAAGAATGAAAGTTACCGTATCGATAGGAGCGTTTATAAATTGAAGAGAGAAATTGATAGTTAGAAAAGAGCTTGTCCTGTTTTAAAGTAATGGACAGATAAACAATGCTATGTGCCGTGGTATCCAGTTATAACCGGATGGGTACTCGGATATAGGGGCTGTCGATGGCGAGAATAAAAGCAGTCGGGAAATCGAATCACCGGCCGCACCGCACCCTGTCGTAATTAACTTAAGAGACAGCTCGGCTATTCCTGTTACGATTAGAATTTGGTATATTTTAGACAAAATTGATTTTAAAATCGGATGTAAGTAAACTCAGCTTAAAAATGAAACGGTGCATATCGTTTTCAATGCTAAACCGTCTAAAAAATCTCTTGATGGCTTTAGATAGGTACTGAAAGATATGCGATGTGAAAATTTTAAAGCTAAAAATACCGTGGCAACTGGCAGTTCATAATAAGCTGTACTGTACCACGTAACTAGTGAGCTTAAAGAGCTATGAATAATATGCTGGAAAAATATCATAAAAAAGAAACAAAAAAACTGTGATCTTGGGAAAAGAAAAACATGTGGTACGGGTCCCTAGATGGTGAAATTGCTTTAATTTACGTACTAGACAGCATGAATGAATGAATTAAAGTTTATTTGAACATCACGGAAATTACATTTTCAATGTGTAATGATACAAAATACAAGAAAGTAAGTACATGTAAGTGCCGTGGTCCAAATAGGCCAAGGATCAGCAAAGAGATTTGCTCAGTGAGCGAGCATGCTTGAGTGATTTACGCAACGTCAAGCTTGCTTGCCAAGCACGGGAATTTTTTTCTTCTATTTATTTTAGTCGCTACAGAGTGTATGTTTAGTTGCCATGCTCTAAACTTTGTGTTGCTTGACAAGCTATTCAAAAATATTTTTTTTATCACGTATTAATTACCAAGCACGTAGTATGCTCGTCAAACACATCAACAAAGAATTCAGACTCCTTGATCCGCTCGGAATAGAAGGAATACTAATTTATTTTACTATGGGATGACATTTGATTGTGTCCCAAGTTGAAATATCAAATCATCAAACGTGATTTGACATCCTCATACAAAATTTACAGAACGACGCCTATACCGTATTTACCCCTCCGGTGCAATCGGTCTATTTTCCCATTCGGTCCACTTTCCCGTTCGGTCCACTTTCCCAAATGGTCAACTTGTTTTTCCTTTTTGGTCTATTTCCTAATGCGTCCAGTTTCCCATTCGGTCCACTTTCCCAATCGGTCCAATTTCCTTTTTACAATGCCTGAATGAATGTTTATTTTATTCCGGGTCTTAGCGCGATACTAAGTAGGCAAAATAAATTACCTTACTATTCCCGATGTTTCGGCTGCGTTGCATCAGCTGTGGTCACGTCACGTGTAGACTGAATGAATGTCAGAATACCTTGTGACACATGTTTTCATTAATCTTCCTTCTACTACCTTTATATTTCTATGCACATCTAGCTTCGTTTTCACAGTCAAAATTGCTTAACAAGTACCAAAAATTCACATGCTTGTCAAGCCTTAAAGGATCACAGCACCTAACATCCTAGGCTTTAGTACTTTGTTGTCTACCGGTCCTTCCACACTAACCAACGAAGGTACTATTTTATATTCATTAATTTATGTCAGTTTCAAACCCTGTCATATCCTTTGATCAGCTATTAATTACGTAGGAATACTGAGACTACATATAATTCGGTTAGAGACAATCGGTTTGTAATTCGTAGGCGTATTTTAATTACTTAATTAATCATCTCCTTGTTCATTGACTATAACACTCGGCTTACCAGAGCGTTTTGCCGTTCAAGTAATCAAATCAGGTTGTGCGGCAGTTTAGTCAGTGCCTCTACTACTCGTACATATGTGTAGTCAGTATCAGTGTCTGTTATATAAGCTGGACTTGCTTAAAATAAAAGAAGTAATTTTTGTTTTATTCTCGTAAGGATACCATCCCATCTTACCGTTGTAAAGATATTATCGCATGCAACAGTGGGTCCAGACAAACGCAACAATAAGTTTGTTTTACAAACTGTTTCTGTTTCTTTAGGCGCCAGTTCTGTTCCATTGTTATATGCAGGAGTAGATTTTACAACTATGCATACGACATCCTTAAAAATTGACTGTACGGTTCGGCATGGTACGTACACACGGTTGCTCGTCGGTGGAAACACTTTGACCTTAAGTGGGTCTCTGGTTTTGGTCGTTTTTAGCTTAGGTTCATCTTGTTCTAGTTTGGTTTTCATTTGCTTGCTGCCGTGTGTACTACAATCAATAGATGAGAACAGCGCCTTCCTGTCACTGCCTTGTTTACAAACTCTTATTTGTTTTGTGTTATCACCTCTAAAATATGAACTTAAAGACTTTTGAAATACATACTTTAGAAAAGAAAATAGTTTAGAAATACGAATTTTAATTCCTGTCAAGATTGATTTTCTAGAAACTGTGTTGAAAAACGTCGTATGAAGGTCATGAGAGCTAGTCATTCCATTACAATCGCATAGGGCTCAAATAAAATCTAGCCTTGAGTTGAGTGCAATAATTAAAATCTACTGTTTTCTTCGACGAATATCCATACCACTACTCAGCAAGTCTCGTATAGTTTTGTAGAGAATGTGTAGCACGCTGAAGAAATATAAAAAACTAGGCTAAAATCACACACCCGATTACGTTACGTATGTGAAATAAAAACAGCTGGTGGCGTCGGCCAACCACGAAGTTGTCCCTTGGGGCTCGTAATGAGGTAATGATGGAGAGCTCTTCACACCTCCCCTTACTCAAACCCCTATCAGTCGCCCGTTTTAGTACGGGGAAAATTACAACATAAAAGTATAATCTGACTGACTAACATAATACACCCAAAATTATTGAATATAGAAACTTGGAATTTAGAACAGACGTTTTAATAACGATGTTAGAGGATCATCAAAAATGGTATTTGTGAATTGTCGATTTGTGTGAAGATTTGCGTGCTGCCACTATTCATGGATTGTATCCTGGCTGTTTTATTGGTACTGGTGCAAATATTGTTGTTTTATATTTTGAAATTTTTAAATTTAGCTTCTCTTTTGCTCTATACCCTTGTTTAAACGACTGCGCAAAACATCATCATTTAGATTTTATTAAAGTCGACTAAAATATTTCCTTCATAGTGAACAGAATGTTTTGCTTTACTTACTAGTTCTTTCAATATGTTATTGAGGGACTCTAATCCATCTTCTATACCGCATTTACCCTTACCTTTTTTTTCTTTTTGACCTATAAATAAAGTCCCACAATAAATATCATTATGTTATGCTCCATAAATGCTTGTTTACCTGTTGCCCTCTTTGGCTCCACCCAGTAAAGCAACCCCTATTATAAGGGTTCGTATTCTGATTACCTCTGCAGAGTTATGTTATCTTGGTTGCTTGGGTAGCCAAAATATGTGACTTATGGTTTCATGTGGCTTTTGTTTTGATTTGCAGATTGACATGAGCAATTTTTGTTTGTCTTTTTTTTTCTTGTTTAAGTTTTAAAACAAACAAGACATATTTGTTCGTTGCAAATCTTGAATGTTGACAAGTTTCTCCATCAAAGTTATGAAGTCTTGGTAATATTGTAGTAAGTAGTACACGTCACTACGTTTGTAGTTTTGTCCATTTTGCATGTAGTTTTGCCACCATATTTTTTTATAAATTGAACTTCTCCACTATCCTAGTACCCTGGTTATTACGGATGAATATTTATTACGTCACTATTGTTCTCAGTTCTTTTAAACTCACGCCATCCGCTAGCTCCTTTTGTTATTCATCATAGTTTAGTGCAGGGAGTTCTTTTGAAACGCTGGAGAGGAGGGATTTATATTTAAACTGCCTCCTGGGCTGATCTGGTGTCCTGGTGGAAGTGGGTGTGATGCGTCGTGATTTATTAGTTACACTTTTATACGCCCATTCATTTGGAAACGTGAAACGTGGAATCTATCTGTTTGTTAGTTTCTGAGGATGGGATCCTAAACACTCCTGTTTCTCTAGTTTGCTTTCCAAAGAATACAATTTCTGGGTAGCAACACGCAAGTATCATACCGTGGCGATACCGTACGTTACTAAAGCTGCAAAAGAAAGCAAGGTGGAGCTTACCGCACCACCTGCCACCCTTGAAAAGCTTAGTGCAAAAACAGGTCGATATATCAACCCCTAGTTTATTTTACTTCTCTATTTTTATCGTATCCTAGTAACGCAACACCATAGGGGTATAAAACCCCATTGTTATTTTGCTAACAAAGGGTTTTGCTTAGACAAACAGGAAAGTTGCAGCTGTCGGTAAAAAGAGATAGCTATATTCGATTGGGGTTAATATTTCCATGGTGTTTATAGGGGGAATAGTTTTAGCTTCATTGCTTTCTGCGATCCTGGTTGTAGAAAGTTTTAAAAAGCTTTTGTTGCTATTTTAGGCATCAGGAGCTTTGCCCTGAACGGCTGAGGGTTCTATTTTTACTTTCCAATGAAATCACTCTCATTTATTTGAAGGGAGTGGTTATTCATAATCATAACAAATTAAAACAGTTTGTATATGCCCGCCCGACTTAAGCTGTATACACAAAAAGACCTAAAAATGGACCTCGTTAGTTATTAGCAATTTTTTATGTTCTTCGCCCGCGCTATTGTTGAGGAACACAAAAGGGCTCGGCACCAGGCTCGCACAGGCTATACAGAGATTGACCGATCGCGCAAATTGAATGTCCGTCGAACACGATGGCGGCAACACCCTATTGTCCCGCTTAGCTTTTCAAGATACAGGCAATATTTCAGACGGTCGCAAAAGTATTAAATAAGCTCGGGGAGGCCAAAAGGCGCGTCACGTACGCAGTCTGCATGTTACGTTATGTTCGGAAGCGTTCTAGCAAGCTGCTATAAAGGACATAGGGCTTAGAAAGGAAACGTGAGCTCTTTGTTATTATTCTGTTCTATCCTTTTGACTATTGCGTAGTATTTTACATTGCATTGTTGAAGCGCTCATGGCCGAGTGGTTGCTTTTCTTTTCGATAACGAAAGTTAAGCAACGTTGGCCGTGGTCAGAACTGCTAGTGGCACAAATACAAGAGCATTATCGTGATTTGGACGGAACGTTAAGCCGTTGGTTCCCGCTACTGTCCATGATAATAGCCGTTAAGCAATTTCAGAGGCCGTTTGGCGAGGATTGGGAGGAGGCTCTGTGTAAAAACTAGTGCCGCCGACAAATCCCCCTGGTTTGTTATCTGACTAAAGAAAACCATTGGTAAAAACGGAATAGCCATATATCTTTTTTACCCCATTACCCTCAATGAAAAAGTTTCATTGGTCTAAGGGTCTGAGCCATCTGAGCTCCTTCAGTGCACTTGACAGCAAAGCAGGCAGCCATCTTAATAATAACGTAGTTACTAGAAATCCCTGTGATATCGATATCGCATATACCAGGGGAGCATATGTAGGAGGCACGTCGCCCTTTGATCTATAGACAGGCGTGGGACGAAGAAAGGGTGATGAATAGGTTGCCAGGATCAAAATGATATCTTTAGTCATGACTCGTGTGCTTTACGTAACATAATCTCCTAATACAGGATAGAAGGAGAAATAACCAATATTATATAGGTTTTATTGTCACAAAATCTGTATTTTTGTATGCAAATCTGTCTGACCGGATTATTGATATTTTATGAACTCGTCGAATAATATTGCATTATTTTTTATCATTCCGGATATTTTAATAGGTGGTTCTGTCCACAAACAACGTATCCCAAGCAACATAGTCTCACTTAATATTATAAATGCGAAAGTATAGATGTTAGTTTGTTTATTCCACTATCACGCCTAAACGGCTGAACCGATTTCGATGAATTCTGGGAGGTAGATAGATCAAGTACTGGACTAATATATAGGCTACAATCACGCGAGCGAAGCCGCTTTGTTTTGTTCGACCTATTTATTTATTTATTTACAGTTTATTGTACACAAGATAATACAAACATAAAACTAAAATTAAGAAAAAAGACACAACAGGTGCTGCTTATTTCTACACGGAAATTTCTTCCAGCAGACCTGCGGAATCGTGATTGGACTGGAAGAGGCAGATAGAACGTGCTAAACCTAAATATAACACTTATACTATACAAATACATACATAAACTATACATATATACACACATATATATAAATATATACTTTAAATAAATACATGAATATATATTTCTTCACTCCTGGACAGCTTCTACTTTTATCACAAGTCCGATCCTTCCTGCATAGAAAATTGCTGTCATCTTTGGGATGGCTCAGCCAAATATAAACTAGCCGCACTTGACTCGATAGATCGCAGAGCCAATAAGCTCGTTGGTGATGAGATGCTGGTGAAAGCCAAGTTTCACAGTCTGGCCCACCGTCGCAAGGTTGTCGGTCTTTTACAGATTGCACTTCGGAGAGTCTGCTCAAGAGCTCCATGAGCTCATTCCACCATCCCCTTTTTACCATCGATAGTCCAGACGCACCGCAGGATATCACCCACACTTGGTCGATATTCCACACATTCGCACAAAGCGCTTTGAAACATCCTTCCTTCCTACTAATATTATAAACGCGAAAGTTTGTACAAGTAAGTATGGATGGATGGATGTTTGTTACTCTTTCACGCAAAAACTACTGAATGGATTTTAATGAAACTTGGCACACGTATAGGTTAGGTCCTGGAATAGCACATAGGCTAGCTAGCTAGAATAGCTCTTTACCGCGGGAAAACACTTCATTCCCACGGGAAAACGCATTTAATGCGGGTGAAACCGCAAGCGGAAAGCTAATCTTTTATAATGCACACGGCCAAAGAGTGGAATTCTCTGCCTGCGTCTGTGTTCCCGTGTTCATATAACCCGAATCTATTCAAGTCGCGAGTAAATAGGATTCTTCTGGGCAAGCTCGTCCCATCGTCGACCTCATCTCTGTCCGTAAGACTAGATCGGGATCGAGAGTAAGCCCATTGACAATAAAAAAGTGACCACCACCAGTGAAGAACCACCCTGTTGAGATATCCTTTGTGTTAATAAAAAGTGTTTATTTTTTTTACTGACGGGAGCACCACTTCGGTCAGAAGAACCCTTTAACCAATTTTTGAGTAGTAGTAAGACAGTAAAGTTGTTAACCCGCGTTCGTTCATTGACAGGAGATAATAAAACGGTTGATGTATTGTTGCAGTTGGTGGGCGGGGAGTTCGACATGGAGCTGAACTTCGTGATTCAGGACGCGCAGAACATCCAGCACATGCTGGAACTCCTCGACCACTGTCCGCCCAGCTTGCAGGTAAGCTACATTTAGTTATAACAATATAAGTTAATTGAAAACAGTCAACCCATCGTCCGTGTGGTGCCGGCAAATGATAATACCATCCCATCTCTACCTATGAGTGTCGTATGAGGCGACTAAGAGAGATTATGAACCGGAGGAAGGGCAGCAGCATCTTTCTGTGCATCGTACCTATGTATATACCATCTAACTTAAAAATTGCAGCCGCAACGCTTACAAGCGTGGTGAGGTAAATCCCCTCCCAAGTACCACGCGTTTTTCCTGGAGTTCTGAAGGGAGCTCCCTGTCCTGCAGTGGACGTTTCATGGAATGTTATAATGATCAAAAACTTAAATCTAGGTTAACTAAATAAAGGGGGCTAAATTTAAGGCTATAATTTGACAGGTCTAAAAATTTTGCTATCTTTGTTAATGCCTTAAGGCTGAAAAAAGACAGCATCACTTTTAGACCTATCAAATTTTAATCATAAATTTAGCGGCCACGCTAGAATCGCCCCGAAAAGTAACTTAAATCTAGGTTACAATTTGCTACTATGTAAGAAAGGTTTACATTTAGAAGTTTAGTGATACTGCTCCATAAACTAAGATCTTTTGTATCTTATTATTCAGCTAGGTTTGTAACTGGTCTTTCTCTCTCCTATTCTATTTCATACAATCGCTTTACCGTAAAATGCCAAAAAAAAGTAAAAAAAATAACATAAAATGCAGCCGCTTAAGATTTGAACCTTAGCTTCGCGAATCAAATCCTTGTTCAACTGATGTGATGATCTCTGCAAACCTCTCGTGTGGTTGCTCTTATCATGAAACTGGAAAACTTTCTCTAAGAAACATAGTCGAAATACGAAATAATAGATTGTTTATCAAGAGAGCAAAGAACTATTTTAAGGGCGAGAGCGTTTTTTGAATCCATAGCGGAGCGAGGAGTCTCTTAGTGATTAAACGTGATTTTAGACCCAGTTAAAGTAGAACGAACAAGCTCTTTTTGAAAGATGTGATAAAAAAAAATTCAACATCCCATAGTAACTGGATCAGTTCATCAGCAAATTGCGCATTTTGTATGGGAGGACAATTTTTTTTTCGACCTATTTTTCTTAGGGAAAGTTGTTCAGTTTTATGGGTTAGACTCTAACCGTTAGAGCAATCACCAGAACTTTGCAGAGATATATCAAAGAACCTGCATACAGCTGACTTGAATAGTTTTTTAGTTTACTTTCACATAAACTATTTTCACTACTACATATCCCTGAATTCTTTAGCGTCCAAGATGAAAAATGCAAACATACCATTTCTAAAGCAAAGTAAGTAGCACAGTGTTGCGTAAAAGTTTCCACCTTTAAGATACGTGAGTTGCCAATGTACCCTCAAGAGCTCCTTTTACTTCACTCACACCTCTGAAAAGATTCCACTGCAAAGAAATTCTTGAAAGGAATTTTCGATTTTCTGTTTCGAAGTAACTAAATATTTCTCCAACTCTCCAACAACATTAGAAGAAAAAGATTTACAGAAGAAAGAAAAAGATTTAAGACAGTCAAGTACAGGTCAAGCTTGACACTACTCTAGCTCGTACGGCTATAGAAATAAGATCGGTACAAAATCCAAAGTGTCAAGCTTGAAGTGCTCTTGACTGTACATAAAAAGTGAGCGAAAAATTAAAACGTCTGGAACTGACTGTAGCAGCGGTAGCTTAAGTAGAGGCGAAGGCAGAATGATTCATAGGCTTGACTTTGGAACTTTTTTCATATTTCAACAGCCGCGCCCCTATCTTCCATCCCGTTCTGTTTTGTTGCTCAAGTCGATCTCCGCTCGCTTTGAAAGGGACGGCCGTGAATGCACCTTTTTGTATGACCTTTTTTTTGTTGAGAGCCTTCGTTTGCTTTATTTTTACTCGAGTCTTGTGAAGTAAATGTGCCATCGCCTCGAGAAGTATGATGTCCTGGTATTAAAGTAGATCAAGTTAACCCTTTACTGGTTTTGCAAGGGCTAATTTGTGCAATTTTTTTGCACAACCTGTTAAAAAGGGAATATAATCTGTCGGTAGCCATTTTTGATTTTGACAGTTTTGATACTTAGATTAAAATGAAGTCTTATTGGAATATTGGCTGAATCAGGTATAATTCTAATTTCGATAATGGTTGGTTAACACATAAATTGAAACCGTCAAAATCCAATTTGCTTGAATGGAGCTTTACAATTGAGCTCACTAATTAGTCGTGTTCGATGGTTGGATTCCTGTCCCTTTGTATTGGGTCTCGATTAATTTTAGAGCAAACGGTCTTGAGACTTGAGAAGACTATTAAATTATTAAAGAGGCGTTTTAAGCACGTTTCGGGTTCGTCGCTCGAAGCAAAATGCAGTTCATTATTGAACGAATTCAGTTCCGATATTCATATTGTTTGCGGTTTTGTGCGTGCATTCAATTCGTGGAATATTTGTTAATTCGACGAATTTCATCTAGCTACACTAGTTCTGCGTTAAACAAATTGATTATATACCTATTGGAAAAATGAATAAGAGAAAACCTCAAAACAATACCAAAAGAAATCTTGTCTGAGCCTCCGACCGAGCCTTATTATTTGTAAATTACAATATGATTACATTATTATTACTGAGCTACGAGTACAAGTACTACTAAGCTTCGAATATGAATAATACGAGTATTCTTATCATTAGTATCTAAATATGGATTATTCATAGTAACTTTTATTATTACGAGTAGATGATACGAGTATAATGTCTTACTATTACATATTTTATCTATTAATTTGATAAATTTACAGCGGTCTATAAAGTGTTTCTTGATTTACTACCCCGTCTTGATAAGTGAACGCCGGGCTGCTCTAGCGATCGTAATTTTGGCTCGTAGTAAATAAGTTTCCGTAGTGTAGTGGTTATCACGTGTGCTTCACACGCACAAGGCCCCCGGTTCGATCCCGGGCGGAAACAAGTTGGTCTTTTTGAAATTTTTGTTTCAAAAATGATAATTTATTTTTTAAACAAATTTCATACTCTTGCCATTTTAAGCATAACTTGTCTACGAAGAATTTAATTTTGTGGAAAAGAAGTAAATGCTATTTGTCTGTACTTCAGACAAACTGTTATTATAGTTTGGAAGTTTTTAGCGCAGTTTTTAGCCGGAGTGGACTGAGATAGCTCGCATCATGGTCATTACGGGATGTTACGCTCTTTAAGATGAAAAGCCGTAAATTACGGCTATTTCGCTACTTTATTGGGTTATGGAGTTATGGGGGTAACTTTTGTTGCTGATGCTTTATTTTTTATTCGGAACCCCAACAGCAAGATGTATACAGAACCTGTAAAGACAGCCGGAGTAAAGATGTTGCTCAAAAAGCCTTTTTGTATGAAACAAGTAAGCAAGCGACCTTGTGGGCCACTTGATAGTAAGTGGTCACCACCGCATATTAGTAGCATAATTAACACTAACAAGACAGCAAACCGCGTTGCCCACCCTGAGAACTATGATGGTGTGTCCCATGCGCCAGTAATTTCAGTGTCTCCCTTGCCCTTCAAACTGAAACAAAGAAGTTCAAACACTGCTGCTTTACGGCAGAAAAAGCAAGCAGGTAGTACTTCCCCAGACGGACTTTGCACAAAACCCCTATCACCTTGAAAGAGCCTTTGAGTACTTATGTGCGTCTTATTTGATCAGTTTTTGTGCGGAAAAACTCTAGATTTTGATGATGCTTATAATTTTTACATGCGATTGTTGGCACTTGGTAAAACTCCATATTCAGTTTTGTATTACTAAATGTACATTGGTTTACAATTTTAATTTTCTCTACCGGTTTCGGTAACTACGTATTAACTCGTATTCAGTATCTTCAGAAGAATACAAACAAATTACAATTGATTTTACTTAATTATATTAAATGTCTGTCGCATGCACCCGGATAGGTGAGCTAGAATAGCCACGGAATAGGTGCCAGAGGATGGTCGACGCCGTCGAGACTGACCCCGGAGACGATGGCGCGATGACCTAGACAGCTTTCTTGGCGACTGGCAGTTGGAGGCTCAAGACAAAGAGGAATGGCGCAATGGAGGGGAGGCTTTTGCCCAGCAGTGGGACCTATTATAGGCTAGTAAAAAAATATATATATGTAGTTGCTCATATAAAGAGTTTCGACGGTAATTAGTTTTTGTCGTAGGAGATACTAGAGGAGTATTGTTTCTAAGTGACAACCTACCCGGTTCATACAATACCCCATTACTCCTCAACGCTTCTCCTTACTCTCATCTTCTACTGCCATACCCACCTAGCTTCCACTGCGGTACTTTATCGATGTACTACTTATAGAACAATGAATAAACTAATCTTATTCTGAATCACGTACGGACACGGCTCTGGACTGATGGTATCAACATATCATCCCATTCCCATAAGACGTCCACTGCAGGACAGACCAGAACTTCAGCAAAAATACGTGGTACTTAGGAGGGGATTTACCATAGTCACCCCGCTTGTAAGCGTTGCGGCTGGCTACCGCTGTTGTTGGTGACCGCAGTATGTTAGATGGTAAGATACACAGAAAGATGCTGCTGCCCATCCTCCGGTTCATAAGCCCTTAGTCGCCTCTTACGACATCCACGGGTAGAGATGGGTCGGTACTATTGCCAGCACCACACGGGACTGATGGCATACTAAGCGGTAAACTCACACCTAAGACTATAATATCCCATTGCTAAACGTATATCGCGCGTTGTTCGCGTGTATCGCATATCGGGATCGCATAAATATGGATTAGGGACCGGTATCCTCGCGCACATTATGTGCTCATTGGCTTAAAGGAATTAGAACAGTTTAGTTGGATATTCGGCTGGTTTGAATAGTTTCGCTACATGCGCTGGGGTGCGATGCAAATTGTAAATAATTTATAATCTCTACTGCAGACATGTTTGGGTAGCGGAAACTTGTCTTGGTTGTATGTACAAGTTATAGGGAAGATATTTGGCTAAACTTTTGTTAGCTAATCTTCCTAAGGTACGACGGAAATAGAAATCGGGCTTTACGCGCTATACATCCTTAAGTTGTATTGAAATGAAAAAATAAATAAATTATTACATAGCGGCCGCTCTATCAAGCAACCATTTTCGCCAAAACTTAGGGTCGTATATAAGGTCCTAATGAAATTGTGAACATAATTTTAGTATGTTATTCAGACCATGAAACTGAACAACTTTCCCCAAGGAACCTAGGTCGAAATACGAAAATCAGTTTTTGACCTCCCATAGAAACTGCATCAGCTGATAGCGCATTTTGTATGGGAGGTCAAATTTGGTTTTTCGTATTTCGACCTATGTTCTTTGGGGAAAGTTGTTCAGTTTCATGGTCTGAGTCACATACTAAAATTATGTTCACTATTTCATTAGGACCTTATATATAAATCACTGTCAAGTCTGAGATTGCACTTAAGACGCATAATTTGTATGTGAAAAGTACATCTTGAGAGCAGTCTCACACTTAAGTTGGATTTATCAATACAACCCTTAGTTCTTAAAACAGTAGGGAAATGTAAGGGTTCTTCACACCAAAGCCGCCAGGTTTGCCGCTGGCATGATTTGGTGTGTCTGTAGTCCCCTTTATAATATTCTGAATTCGTCATCTCGAGTGACAGACAGACAAGTCTATCTTTAATCGTAATTCTTGTTAAAACTTTGTGTCATTTCGTTTTGTGACAGGATAAGGCAGGAACAAGGTAACTTATCCCTTGGTTCGTGTCATTTCCATTTGACAAATATTTCGAGTTTTTATATTGTTATGTCGTGATTATAAAAGTGTATTTATTTGTTGCTTGCTTTTATTTGTCCGGTTTTCAATTTGTTACTTTTATTAGTCCAAACTGATTAAGGACAAATCGGCAAGTCGTAAATGTTAATCCCGGAGTTGATTGTATCAGGATTGCAGCACAGCAGGGAATTATATCTCAAATGTATCTCAGACGACCTGTTCCTCCTACCATCACTAATTAAGTGATACATCACTTCGCCTGCTGCGCGCTGACGTGCCTGTTTCGCTGATTTTATTGCAGATTATACCTTATATTAGCTGATGAGATAAGCTGTCTTTGATGCTAAATAAAGCTTTTTTTCTTTGATCATTTAGTGAATGTGTATATTTTTTTCGCAATTTTTGTACTCAATTTTTTTTTATTTTATGAGATCTATACTGTATGTCAAGATCGTGGCAGGTGGAGGACTGTGGTCTCTGTCTACCCCGACGGGAAAGAGGCGTGATGTTATGTATGTATGTATACTGTTAGTAGTACCTACATATTCGCAAAGGAAAATGGGTAATATTGGTTGGCCTTTCTGGCTTTTACCAAAGACGATTTTAGTCTAGCTAGACCGAAGTAATTTCTGGCACAGCTCCAAATGTTGTTTAACTGTGTCACGTATTTTTTCTTGTTTGTCTCTAAGGATTGCTTCTACTGGTTAAGCTAAATAAAAAAGGGGTCCTGGGAAATAAAGAGGCCTCCAACTAAAGTACCAGAGACGCAGCAGTGACAAGGCGGTTGCTGAGTGATGGACGATGCGGCAAGTGAGGGGATTCTGCTTAGTCACCTTATGAGAAGCATCGTCACTTTGACGATGTGTACCAAGATCGATTCCTCGATGGTGACAGCTCATATGAGGCACTTTAGTTTTTTATAGGATTTGTGAGACAAAAAAACTTTTTAACAAAAAATTGAACCGCCGAAAAAACTGAAAAGCAAGAAATAATTAAACTTTTTTATTTAACCTTAATAACAAAGTTCTTAAACTAATGTAAGAATACCCGAGTAATTTTGAGTCGGCGCCGCCGCCGTGCATCACGCTTTACGTAAATTATTAATTTGCTTGTTTGGCGCCGCCTCAAAACTACTCGGGTATTCTTACATTAGTTTAAGAACTTTGTTATTAAGGTTAAATAAAAAAGTTTAATTATTTCTTGCTTTTCAGTTTTTTCGGCGGTTCAATTTTTTGTTAAAAAGTTTTTATTTTACAATTTTTTGTGACTATAAATTTTATATTCCCACCCTTAGGGTAAATCGGACTACTCTGTAAAAAGTTATGCGCGGTCATACATTACAATCAGTCAGTGAAGTTCAGTGAACAATCAATCATCCCCCGTTTTCCTACCCTTAGGGTTAGATTTTTCTTTCCAAATTTATATGGGACCAACTTCAACAACTTCAACAACCCTTTCCAATAAAAAAAGAATTATCAAAATCGGACTACTCTGTAAAAAGTTATGCGTGGTCATACATAAAAATAAAAAAAAATATACGCGTCGACTTGAGAACCTCTTCCGTTTTTTTTTCGTCGGTTAAAAACATGAATAAATGTGTTTTAACATTAGATATTTACAATTTTACGTCTTGTCTAAAATTCACACTGAACACCTTTCAACTTTGCTTTTCAAATTGGAAAGGAAAATTCCTGTTAGTCATTACCTACTTACTTATTCATGTCCGACAAAGGAAGGAAGATTAAAATGTCGGCGAAAAACACCCTTATAAGACCAGGATTTCGTCCACTCGGCGATGATGAATATCTTTTCGAATTGAGTTTTTGTGGCAAAAATTTTCAAGGGCTGTTTGGCCAGACTGTCATAAATTTTGGTAGAAATATTGATAATATTTTAAACCAGAATTACAAACTGAGAGTAAAGGATTAAGAAAGTAAAATAGTCTGGATATTAGTTAATTTATACTATAATTTCAATAGAACATTGCCACAATTTCAGAAGCTCATAAAATTGTTGTTACTTGATTTCTTGCCGTCTCTTACGCTTACATAGCAAGATCAGAAGCGGTGTAGACTCGCTATATTGCATAACATTCAATATTATATAAGTATTCTGTAAATAATATACATTTTTTAAAATTATCTGCATCTGTTGTAGAAGCTTGAAATTTTGACATCTTTAAGAGTCTATGGTCTTTATCATATGATATCAATTTCAACTCGAGACCTGTTCGTGTAAATAAGATGACAGACAGACACACCGAAATACAGACGGACCGACAGACAGTGAGAGTCAGACAACAAAGTGATCCTATAAGGGTTCTGATTTTTCCTTTTGAGTTACTTACGGACCCTAAAATGAATATGAAGTCTTTAAGATCATAACTTTGAAAGATGTGTTATTGATTCCAGTATGTACTAGCTAGGTAGTAAACAAGACGTCTTCATTCAATTTAAGATATTAAGAACTTTACCATCTTCTAAAATGAAAGCTAGATTAAATATAAAAGTTGCGTAAAAGTAATAACAAACCGGTTCTTTGAAAATTCATTTGAAAGAACAGAAAGAAAGAAATCGATTTATTCCAGAAAGAAACCTTATCCTAAAATTATTTGTTTAGTTTGAACAAATTGCTTGATCATATTGACTAAGGTTTAATGTACTAGATGTTGAAAATGATCGAAAAATTTACAACTACAGACGGGATCAAACATTATCGTTCCTTCACAGATATTTGTTTTCCTTGAAATATATTTTTCACTTCACTAAATTAACTTCACTAAAGTGTGCAAAATTCATTTTTGGTCGTTAGCGTGGATTTTTTTTGAAACTTTAATCAGTCGAGATCTGCGCGCAAAAGTCGTTTTTGGCCGCTAGCGTGGAAAAGGTTTTGAAAACGTGATGATGAATTATGGTATGAG
Source organism: Athrips mouffetella (assembly GCA_947532105.1). Taxonomy (NCBI): domain Eukaryota; kingdom Metazoa; phylum Arthropoda; class Insecta; order Lepidoptera; family Gelechiidae; genus Athrips; species Athrips mouffetella. The sequence goes on along the minus strand of OX383968.1, from coordinate 29,003,018 downwards.
GTACTGGCCCCAGGCGCTATTCGTTATAACTTTCGTCACTGTAGTGAGGTGAAAAATTGTGTGTTTCGCTCAGCTACAAAGTTCTTTCGCGTCTTGTGCCTTGAAATCCTCGCTACGCTCAGGATTCTTTTTTTGAATCCCCCGTTTCGTTTGAGGCTCAATCCTAGAATCCTAGAACCTTTTGCTTGCTCGAAGTTCAGCGAGTGCGTTGCGTCAAATAACAATTTTCTTTTCTTGCATAACAATAGTTATTTGCTAGGCAAGACAGCAAAATGCTGATGAATAGCGCCAGTAGTTTTTGTCAACCCCGGACACTATATACAAGGTAGTGTTACGTAGGCCCGCATATTCAGTACAAAAGACCCTCAGAAGCACCACGAGAATGTAGCGGGCAGGTGTGCGCGAGGTTGCGGGGTAGATCGCAAGGGCGGGTGGAGATTGTCCGTTCTGTATGATAGTACTTATGTTTTATTCCGTAAATATATAATTCATCATTACGTTCTAATTTCAAAACCTTTGCACGCTAGCGCCCAAACTGACTATTGATTGAATGCAGACTTGGACCGTTTAAAATTTCAAAAGCTTTTTCCACGCTAGCGACCAAAAATGACTTTTGCAGATTTTGACTGATAAAGCAGTTTTCCGATCTTGTGAGGTGAAAACAACAATTTTTCGGTTATTTATATGATAAGTCATATAATATACAAATTCCAATGTACGTAACACACTTGCTCGGTAGAAGTCCTTGAAGTCGTGTCGTTCTAACACGTGTCGATAGTCACGTGTAATATTCATGCTCGATACCAGGGAATCAGAAACGTTCCGGAGTTCTCGCCGGAACAGGTGCAACCCCTCGGGATGCATTCCTTAATGGATGAGGCGGGGCTTGCTTTTTTTTTCGGCTCAAATTATCCTTTGTAGGATCTCATTGGTTAGGCCGCCGTCCCTTAGGCTGGTTGGTAATGGTAATCATAATAAGACTGACATTTTAAGTTATGGGGGGGTTGAAAGTGGCCCGAAATAGGTAGGTTCGTTTGAATATACACACTATTACAAACGGCTGGTGCGTTGCCGTATTTTTCGTCGCGATCTTGGCTTACACTCTATCGTGTGTAATCTTGATAACCGATGCCGTACGATCTCATGTATTTACTACAATTGTATTTTTACTGTAGTTTGTGAGGTCGGTCATCGATTTTGCAACCGACACGATATAATGATGAATACAACGTCAAAGTCCCCTTTAGCGTAATCATACAAAAAACCTGCCAAGTGCGAGTCGGACTCGCGCACTAAGGGTTCCGTACCTATCCATCTACCACATGATATATACCTACTTACTACAAGCTTTTGCTTTTTTGTAGCATCCAAAAATGACCACCTGAACTTCACCCCTCTTTTAAGGGGCTGATAATAGCTGAATTACCTCCCTGAATGCGCGTGCTAGAACGGAGCGGATTCGCGCTGTTTTACGTTTTTCACTCATTTTTGCATTTTTCTCAAAATCTGTACCCGTAATATTAATTATCACATAGCTATATTATTATGCATAATGTATTGAATAATGTGTAAAATTTATGGCATCATAGATTAATGGGTACTTAAGAAAAACGGTTTAAAAGCAAAAAGCAGAGGTAACTTTGGATTTTTTTTATGGCGTACAAAATATATTTTCATCCCATCTATTCGAAAATCGCTGAACGGTTCGTCAATAAAGGCGAACAAAATAGCTGTTTTCTGCAAGAGACTTTCGTAGCGGGTAAAAATGGGATTTAAAATTTGAATTTAGGTCCACCATAGGGATATTTTAGGTCAACCATAGAACTCGAACCAATATATTGTATGAAAAATGATACTGGCTGGTTGCACTATTAAAATTATTATGAATATAAAAAAAGAAATATACTTGAAATGTAAACAAGACTACCAACCAAAGAGGTTCTGTTCCTAGTCGATACAAAAATGTCAATAAAATTTTCAGTGGTTACAAATAATACTTAATATGATTTTTAGTATTGTTTCATGAAGTAATAATATTGTAATGGTATTTTTTGTTTAAAATTAATGACGAGTGTGACTTAATGAGCCTCTTATTCTTTTCTCTTAGAGGGAGATGAAAAGTAGAGTGTATTACGCGGCAGCAAAAATATTTTTACCTTGGGCGACCTATTGAATCCCTCGCTACGTTCAAGATTCTACTTTAGAATCCCTCGCCATGCTCGGGATTCTACTCAAGAATCCTTCACTTCGCTCTGGATTCAAAATAGCGCCCTCGCCTTAAAAATATTATTTTACAGCCTTGTGATACAAACTACTATTAATCGTCTTTCGGATAATTTTTTTTCACGGCCATATATTATATATATTATATTCATCACTTTTCGGTAAAAACCTGTTCAAGTGAAGCGTATTTAGCTCTTATCAGCTTCTTAATATAAATTTACTTGGAATGGAAGCCCACCTTACTTTGGTTCTTATTGGTTTTGAGAAAAGTTAGGTACAAAAATCAACGAAAAATCTTATGATGAATCTCTATATATAGGTAGAAATAATCTTCATTCTTTCGCCCTGGTACACCGAGATTATACCGCTAAAAGTACAAGAATGTTATGTAATTACGCAGATCTCGTTAGGGTCTAGGCTGGTAAAGGTGCTTTTGTTCCTAGCACCTACCTAAGTACCTACCACTGTGGAATTCGTCTTTTCCGGGTTCTTCATTTTTAGCTCACGAGGTTTGGGTTTTGTTTTCTTCCCCACTTTTTGCCCTTGTTTAAATTTTTAAATGTTGATTTTGTTTATTTTTCCTCAAAGAGCTTTTCTCTTTTTTGAATTGGTATTTTTGTTCGGAATCTTGCCCTTTCTTGCAAAAAATCGCTCAAATGTTAATGAAATTCCCATCAAAAGATCTGAATTATTTCCAATCGCGTAGGCAAGGTTTTTGGCCGTAAAGGGACGAATGTTTTACGTGTTTTTTATGACGCAACAACTGTGCCCTTTTAAAAAATCTAAGCTTCTTGTACGGTCAACCGCTTGTCGGTAGAAACTTTTTCAACTCTATTACCACGCCATAAGGTCCAAAAGTGTTTCTACCGATGTGCGGCCGTGTCTACCTTCTGCGACCTTGTCAACCTTGCTACTGTCGTGTGACTGCAGTCTCGTCGGTTTGAGTCTTGAGAAAAAAAATATGTCGTTTGTTTGTCAAGGTTTGCTTTAATAGTAAATAAAAATATTATTTTCCTTTCATCTATTCGAAAAACGCTGGTTTGGTTCATCAATAAAGGCGAACAAAGTAGCCATTTTCTCAGAGACTCCTAGAGGGTGAAAATTATATTTAAATTAGGAACATGAATATTATTGCAGTGATCCGCGATATGAGCGTGAGTGGTACTGATTGTGCCACAGGGTTGTGCTATAGGTGGTACTGTTTAAAAGGTATATAGTTAGGTAGCATAGAAGAAAGTAGACGTAATAAAACAAATGGTCAGCTAACATTCAAGCGAACAGCCCCACATTAGCATAAATTAGTGTAAAAAGTGTTATAGGGCAGGTGCACAGAGCATTCTAAAATTAAAATTACTGCTGCAGCGCCTTACAGCACAGGGAGAAAAGAATTTTCATTAAAAATATTTCGCGTAGAACTTCTGTTGTACTACGTTAGTGTTGCCAGATGTTTTTATTTTTATTAGACTAACTGTGGAAATATTTTACTTTATTTACGAAGTGTGCGGGAAAAGTGCTGCTGTGTACTTTGCACTCTTTTTTAAAGTTATTTTGAAGATCAAAATAAACTCAAACAAAGCAGCTCTACCGTGTTAAGCAGGGTTTCCCAACCTTTTTTTTATTGAGGCTCCCCGGACTATAAATTATATTTTCATGCCCTTTACTTTTTTCAATAAATACAAAAAAACGCACATTATATAGGTACTGAAAAGACTTTTATTTTAATAAAATAAGAGTAGGTACTAATGAGACACTTGAGATTGCATGTTCTATACCAGTTAGTTGATTCTAGGTTCGGTTTTTGCCACAGCTATCATGAGGTCGCTCTCGACTTCAAGACGATTTCGCTGTTTAGTTTTAATTAAAACTAGAGCAAAAAAGCCTGTCTCACATAAGTAAGTTGAAGAAAAAGGAACTAGTGTTCGTAAAGCAAGAAAGGCAAGTTTCGAATCTATAGGCAATCTTTTGATCCAAAATTTCTCCAATGTCAAGATATGGAAGTCATCTTTCATAGACGTTTCAGTCTTCATTTCTAGAAATTCTTTCTGAACTTCTTCTGGTAATTGGTTTCTTGTCATGTGCTATATTAATGACTCTGAATTGATGTCTCGATAGTATCGGCGAACTTCTTCTTCCAGCGCGTGCAAATGATATTTGATGTCAGCTTTTAAATTTGTTATTTTTAATTGCTTCGAACAGCCTAGAAAAAGATAAAACATTTTCAGAAGACATTTTTTATTCCAAAGTTGAAGCTTTGATATGAACCCCTGAATATAATCATAATTGCTTATTATATTGCTGTTTCTGTTCCTGAAGTTTCAGCTAAATATATAGAAATATAGAAATGTGTCACCTTTGAACATGGTCAAGAAATCGTGTTTTTCTTTGAACTCAAGAAAAAGAATTACCTCTTCTTTCAATTCATAAAGGCGAGCCAACATGTTGCCTTTGGACAGCCAGCGTACTTCTGTATGGCACAGAAGAACTTTGTGATCAAAATCCAGAAAAGTAAATAACCGACTCTTCAAAGCGCTGCTCTTGATGTAGTTTACAATCTTTATAGCCGAGTCCAAAGTCTGGCGTAACTTCTGTGGCAATGTATTGGAAGCCAAAGCTTGCCGATGAATGTGTCCTAACCAATGCTGGATTTTTTCCTTGATGTTTTTAGCTAAGCCCGATCGTACACCTATCATTGCAGGTGCGCCATCTGTGCAAAGTCCAATGAGTTTATTCCAATCCAAATAATTTTTTTCCATCCGAAACGGCGTAGACTTACAGAGGAAATACGAAAAATATATAATCGTAATATTTTCAAAAAGAAACTACAAACATATCTCATTGAAGAGGCATACTACAGCGTAAAGGATTTTCTGGAAAAGAGCTTTTTACGTAATCAACAGCATCAATGACACTGTCCTGACGGGCTTATGGCAATTTGTTTTTTTTCTTTATTATTTACCATAGAATAAACAAGGGGAAATAAAAAAATTTTGATGTGTTGATTCTAAATTTTTTGACAATGTTTGCACGAACTTTCTTTGTTTTTTTTTATGACATTTTATTTTATTTACATTTTAACGGATTTTGACAATGTTTTGCATGAGTTTAAGTATTTTAATGATGAACTTATCTAATTTTACTATATATGTTTCATTTAATTTTTTGGGATTGTATAATTGTTTAATTGTTAAAATAAAATAATTTGTATGCTTAATGGCAGGTCACAGCTGAACTTAATATTGTTAAACATCTCTTCTTGTACTTACCTGTGTTCCACAAATAAATTGATTGATTGATTGATCTCCGCCGATGTAACGAACATAAACTAGTTACTGTGAATATTTGCATAATTAACGATGTCGGTGGATTCACTGTAACAAATATAATAAATAAATATTTTATTTTTAGATAATAAATTCACTGTAAAGTATACAATTTTAGAATTTATATCACGTTTGTTTTACTTTAATACATCATTGTAAAAAAAATTAATTGATTAAATAAAAATAAAATAAGGTTTAGTAAAAAATTGCATCTGGCAACACTGCAGCAGGCTCTATTAAACAGAAAGCTCTGCGATTGGATATTTCTGGTTTGATGCGCGCCACGTGCCTTGCGGTTAAAAAACATGTAAACTGGATTATGATTTATGCGAATTAATGCAACTTGCTGCACATTTATTTGCTTTACAAGTTTGTATCGCTATGCGTTATCATTCTAGGAATATTTAAAAAAAAAGTGCTGGACTTCGACTTCCAGGAGGTATTTTTAATGGTTAAATCTTCTATAGGTAAATATAAAACATTATCTGTGACTAAGCGATCAATATTACCTAAAATGCTTCAATAAAATCATTCATTTTAAGAATGATATTCGTTAGATATAAAATTGTGATTGATTTATGTAGATTTACATTTTAAGAGCTTATCGCTGTTATTTATTTATTATAATCTCATAAATCATTCGGTGATGTTCAAGAATTGATATCCAACTTTGAAATCAAGAAGAAATATGAGGTATATTTATAATAGTAATATTTATTTAGTTTCAATTTTTGCAAATACTTCCAAAATACCATCTAGAATGGCACATACTGGGGTGTTGGCAACGGATGATGATGTACACCTGATCATATTGCGAATCAAGCAAAAACAGTTGTAGTTAAGAGAAAAGCGTCCCTAGGATTAAGAACCGGTACAAAATATAAGGTAACCTAAATATTTTTATCTGAGTAACCAATTTTTCTTCTTTTCAGGCGGAAATCTGGTCGGTGTTCATCGCTATTCTGCGCAAGAGTGTGCGCAACCTGCAAGCATGCACCGACGTGGGCCTCATACACCACGTTTTGCAGAGGCTGCCACACGCCGAGACTGTCGTCGCCGGTATGTACCCTACCTTATATTCCCTATGGAATCATAAAACTTCTTCCAATTTTCTGCACGCCTGGTCCCAATGGGAAGGACAGAAGGGTTGAGAAAGGGCTACCTGCTGCACACATTACGTTAATACACGTTAAGGTTCATTGTCTGGAATGCCATGGGAATTTTTAACGGTCTGTGAGAATAAAAGGGTCGGATAACTACTTTTGATTTCTGTTGCCCGAATGCACATGAGAAATATAAGATATCTTTGTGAAATTGCAGCGTCTTCCCAGATTACTTCTATTTCTGTTTTGTAATAGGAACATTTCGTGAATCCTTATGCACTAACGCAATCTGTCGATGCATAAGAGAACTAAAGGAAGTATGTTTAATTTCTCGCGACCAGGAGCTTATGCAGTAACGCCATCTGTTGAAGCATAAGTGAACGAAATTATTAAGTGATCTACTATAATGTTACTAAATGATCTGCTTGTTTTTTTGCACGTAACAATTACTGTAACAGTATGAAAGGGCTTCATTCATTTGTACATTCCAAAATAGATTTTAATTTTTTTTACGACTCTTAGTTTTCAAGTTATGATGAAAAATGTCTTAAAAATACCATCTTAACCCCTTATCTTGGAAGTTTGCTACAGGAAAATGTGAATTGATTTTGTTATAGTCGAGTCGATAAAGGTTTATGTAAACATTGTAATGTAAAAATACAACGATCTCTTTAAGGCGATATGTAAGTTTTTTTGGATATTCTAAAGAGAAATATCTTTATATTTACCCAATATCTTGCCGTGATTTTCAGGTCTGTATTTATTGACCATTAAAGTGAGGGCATCACCAAGACCAAAACATGATTAGTGAAAATCGACTCGACAAAATAAAAATCCAAAGTTGCCTCTTCAATTTTCATTTATTCCTCTTTTTGTGGAATCGGAGGTATTTTAAGTAGTGAAATTAAGTATACAGAATGGTATTTGTAGTTGCTAGGGTTTGCCCAACCTAAAATTTTATTTTATTACTTAGTTTTTACAAAAAATTGGATATTTTATATCAGGCGCTTACGTCATTTAGTTTTGGTAACACGAACAGTATATCTCGCAGTCTTTTCGCTTGAAAGAAGGGGATAAAGTGCGCAATCCGCAACGCATTCGATTGCGACAGATATACTGTGAGTGTTACCAAAACTAAATGACGTAAGCGCCTGATATAAAATATCAACTTTTTGTAAAAACTAAGTTTTAAAATAAAATTTTAGGTTGGACAAACCCTAGCTATTACAAATACCTTTCTGTATACTTAATTTCACTACTTAAAACACCTCAGATTCCACAAAAAAAGGAATAAATGAAAATTGAAGAGGCAACTTTGGATTTTTATTTTGTCGAGTCGATTTTCACTAATCGTGTTTTGGTCTTGGTGATGCCCTCACTTTAATGGTCAAGAAACACGTACCTTAAAATCACGGCAAGATACTGGGTAAATAAAAAGATATTTGTCTTCAGAATACCCAAAAAAATTTACATATCGCCTTAAGTAGCATAGGTTTTTAGTAATCTGCGAAAAATCTTTACAAACAAACTTAATTTTGCGGTCCTGAAAATGGAATTTATTGCTTCTAAAAATACTATACCTACCCTCCGTGCGCTAGTCCGACTTGCACTAGACCTGTCTTATAGCAGTTCCATTTCTGTAGTTTATTTTGCCCTAGTAAAGGTGTGAATTTGAGAAGGGTGTGATGCAAATGATGCAACCATTTTTTTGATGATATCTACCTGCCCTCCTGATTTATGTTTGTGTGCGCCATAAGTAAGCGTACACCCTCTTTGTCCTTCGATATTTCTTTGAGTTTATGATGGCTTAGTACTATTGGGAACTTGAAGACGTTCTTGAGAAAGTTAGCGTCTTAGAGAAATGAATTGATGGTGTGAAACTTCTACAATAGTTATTGTTGGTGGAAAGTATAATTTTCAATACAGTTGCTTGAAAAGTGTACTTACAAGGGCATAAACTCGATTTAAAGTAGCTATTTGCCGCACTAAGGCGATTTACTATCGTTTTAACTAATTACCATAAGGCCTACACAATTATACAAAGTAGCTAAGTACTAAAAAACAGAAGCATAAGAAAAAGCTTATGTATGTATGCTTCTGAGTATTACTGGGAATATTAAAATTCTTTCTTTAAAAATATTCTTCTCATTCAAAAGACGTTACTGCCGTTCTTCAAAACGACCGATTAATTTTTGTTCTATACCTACTTTTTAGCCGTTTTCGTTTCAACGTTATTAAGCCGAAAGGAGGTATGTGACGCCCTACTCGTCCTTAAACATGTCTTGTAAGTTTATGGTAGCTTAGTACTACTGGGAACATCAAGGAGTTTTTGAGAAATGTAGTGTCTTGGAAACGTGGGAAAAGTTTCAACGGTTTGGCTTTGTCCGTGAGATAAAAGAGCGCCCTGAAAAAAATGCACTTTTTATAAGCTCCTGATCTAAAAAATATTAATAATTCTTACGTAGACAACACTCCTACTTCAAGTTCAAATGTGGGCTTTCCATAGGTATTCCCAGCATTGCTAAGGACCGTTTTTACCTTATTCATTACTACCTACTTTTTACCGATTCGACTCGTCAATTTATAGTTCCTTAGTAATGCTGGGAATAGTGGGAATGCCAAGGAGTCTTCAAGAAATAATGCTTGACATAAATAGTTCGTTGCTGATGTGGGAACCGGTTTGATTCTATGTGAGAAAAATACGTAAGCGTGAGAGAAAACTTGTATTACTTCTTCTGTACGCTTCTGGAGATGTATTGATATTGCTGAGAATATAAAATTCTTCCACCACCACTCCTCTAGTTCAAATGACGTGAATGGCCTCAGGCTTAGGGCTGATTTACTTTTTTATTGACTTTTCACTGCTTCCGTATCAACGCTACTAAGGGAGGCTACGCCCCTCTCGTACTAATACGTGTCTTTTAATTTTATGGTACCTTAGTACTGCTGGGAATATCAAGAAGTCTTACCTAGATCGTTGCTTTTGATCGTGGGAAAAGTTTTAACGGTTTGATTATATGTAAGAAAAAACAGAAGCATGAGAAAAAACTTGTGTTAAAATTTCCGATGTAATTTACTGGGAATAATAAAATTAAAAAAAGAACTCTTCTAGTGCAAATAGCGTAACTGACTGCTTTATGGCAATGTTAACCAACGTTTTTAAAGCCCTTTTCGTCCTTAAACATGTCTTGTAAGATTATGATACCTTAGTACTGCTGGGAACACTAAGGAGAGTCTTAGAGGAAGACTTTGCATGAATAGTTAGTTTCGTTGCATTTATTCGTGAGAAAGGTTGCAACGGCTTAACCACAGGTAACTTTGAACGCGAGAGAAAAAATAGCAGCGTGAGAAATAGTAGATTACCCAACAAGTGAAAAAAAAGGAAATTCCTTTCGCGAGGGATACAAGGCCCGAGATGAATTTTATTTTCACATGTTAGGTACGATACTTTTTACAATCGACTGCGTGAAAATTGTACACAGAAACTTTTTTAAAACTTTAAAATTAGCTATATTCTGTGCAACCAGCCAGTATGTTTAGTAGGTTTTTTTTTTACGTACAACTCGCAGATTGGCGTTTGTTCCAAATTTAAAAAGTATGTCTTCACTCAGTAAAAACATGAGCTTATCCTCACTGTTTTTAATAAATCGGAGGTATTTTTTGGAGTGGCAATAGAAAAAAAAATCTTGAGCTTTCCGTTTACATATCTCTGATGTCCTGATTTTCAAAGGTAAATGACGTAACGACGTCGTAAAGACGTCCCATGGGATCTTTTGACCTGCAACGCCATTCTCGCACATCTTTTTAGTTTATGATCCCTTAGTAATGCTGGGAACTTCAAGGAATCGTAAAGAAATACGTTTTCTTGGGAACCTTCTTGTCTAAGCGTTGCACAGAAGATAGTTTGTTGCATTTAATCGTGGGAAAGTTCCAACTGTTTATTTTTGTCTGTGAGGGAAAAAGCAACAGTGTATGAAAAAAATCTTGAAATTTCCGTTTGCCTCTGATGTCCTGATAATATTGGGAATAATACAATTCTCATGTTCAATTCTTATGTTTACAATACTTAGTTAAATGACGAAATGGACATGGGGTTTTTTTACCTGTATCTCCATTCTCGCACATCTTTTTAGTTTATGATCCCTTAGTAGTGCTGGGAACTTCAAGAAATATTTAAGAAATACGTTTTCTTGGGAACTTTCTTGTCTAGAGCGTTGCACAGAAGATGTTTTGTTGCATTTGATCGTGGGAAACGTTTCAACGGTTTAACTTTGTCCGTGAGAGGAAAAAACAGGAGGAAAAAACAGCAGCGTGAGAAAAATATCTTGCTCTTTCTGTTTGCTACTGATGTCCTGATATTACTGGGAATATCAAAATTCTTATGTTAACAACACTGTTGTTTCGAATATTAAAATTGATGTCCTGATAATACTGGTAGGTAATATGTATTAAAATTCTTATGTTAACAATACTTTAGTTAAATGACAACGGGCATGCGATTTTTTTACCTGCAACGCTATTCTCGCACATCTTTAATGTTTATGATCCCTTAGTAAGACTGGGAACTTCAAGAAATCTTTAAGAAATACGTTTTCTTGGGGAACATTCTTACCTGGGATTGTGGGAAAAGTTTCAACGGTGTAACTTTGCCAGTGAAAGAAAAAACAGCAGCGTGAGAGGAAAATCTTGCAATTTCTGTTTGCCTCTGACTTTCTCATGTTACTGGAAATTTTAAATTCTCACATAGATAGATAGATAGATAACTCGTTTATTTTGTCTACAGACACACATACATAATACAATACAGAACAGAAATTAATGCGACAAGGACAATAACAACAGTTGGAGCAATAGAAAATACATTTAAGTAAGTACCCGCTTGGGGTATGTATGTGTGTGTAACAATACACTCTTTGTAAAAGTCGTAACGAACATCCCATGGGATCTTCTGATCAGCACTGCCATTCTCGCATATCTTGTAAGCCTATGGTACCTTAGTAATGCTGGGAATCTGATAACTTAATCTTAATCTTTAGAATACGATTTCTTGGGTAACTTTATTGGCTGGAGCGTACGTTGCACAGACAACCGTTGGTTGCATTTGATCGTGGGATAGCTTTAACGGTCCAACTTTGTCCGTGAGAGAAAAATCAGTAGCGTGAGAAAAAAATCTTGTAAAGGCAAGAGCACATCAAGTTTAACATTTGTAACGTGACTCTAGCACGTACTTGTTTGAAATAACAAGTTTGACGTGATCTTGACTGTACTTTCTATTTGCCTCTGATTTCCTGTTGTTACTGGCAATACTTATTAAAATTCTTACGTTAACAATATATACTCTCTTTGTCAATAACGTAACTTAAATCCCATAAATGATCTTTTTCACTGGAACTTCTTTCAAGTTTATTGTACCTTAGCAGTGTTGGAACCTTTAAGAAAGCTTAAAGAAGTACGTTTTCTATAAGGAATTGTTCGTTGCATTTGATCGTGGGAAAGTTTTACCGGTTTATCTTTGAACGTGAGAGAAAAAACAGCAGCGTGAGAGTAAAATCTTGAACTTTCCTTTTGCCTCTGATTTCCTGATAATACTGGGAATAATACAATTCTCATGTTCACAATACTATAAGTTAAATAACGAAACGGACATGGAGTTTTTCACCTGCATCTCCATTATTGCACATCTTTTTAGTTTATGATCCCTTAGTAGTGCTGGGAACTTCAAGATATATATTTAAGAAATACATTTTTCTTGGGCACCTTTTTTTCCTGGAGCATTGTACAGAAGAAGACCATTTGTTGCATTTGATCGTGGGAAAAGTTTCAACGGTTTGACTTTGTCCGTGAGAGGAATAAACAGGAGGAAAGAACGGCAGCGTGAGAAAAAAATCTTGCTCTTTCTGTTGGCTTCTGATGTCCTGATATTACTGGGAATATTAAAATTCTTATGTTAACAACACTGTTGTTTTGAATATTTAAATAGTCCTGATAATACTGGAAATATTAAAATTCTTTTGTTAACAATACTGTAGTTAAATGACAACGGAAAAGCGATTTTTTTACCTGCAACGCTATTCTCGCACGCAAATCTTTTAAGTTTATGATCCCTTAGTAAGACTGGGAACTTCAAGAACTCTTTAAGAAATACGTTTTCTTGGAGAACATTTTTGCCTGGGATGGTGGAAAAAGTTTCAACGGTTTAATTTTGCCAGTGAGAGAAAAAACAGCAGCGTGAAGGAAAATCTTGCAATTTCTGTTTGCCTCTGACTTCCTCATGTTACTGGTAATTTTAAATTCTCACATCAACAATACACTGTTTGTAAATGTCGTAACGAACATCCTATAGGATCTTCTGACCTGCACCGCCATTCTCGCATATATTTTAAGCCTGGTACCTAAGTATTGCTGGGAACTTCGAAGTCTGTATATAATACGATTTCTTGAGTAACTTGGCTGGAGCGTACGTTGCACACACGACCGTTTAGTTGCAATTGTTCGTCGGAAAGCTTTAATGGTCCAACTTTATCCGTGAGAGAAAAAACAGTAGCGTGAGTAAAAAAAAATCTTGAAATGACAAGAGCACATCAAGTTTGACATTTGTAGCGTGACTCTAGGACGTAGCGTGTTTGAAATAACAAGTTTGACGTGCTCTTGACTGTACTTTCTTTTTGTCTATTATTTCTTGTTGTTACTGGCAATACTTAACGTAACTTAAATCCCATAACTGCAACTTCATTCAAGTTTATTGTACCTTAGCAACGTTGGAAACTTCAAGAAATCTTTAAAAAGTACGTTTTCTAGAGAAACTTTCTTACCTGGAGCGTTGCACAGAAGACTGTTCGTTGCATTTGATCGTGGGAAAGTTTCATCGGTTTATCATTGAACGTGAGAGAAAAAATAGCAGCGTGAGAAAAAATCTTCAACTTTCCGTTTGCCTCTGATGTCCTGACAATACTGCGAATAATACAATTCTTATGTTCACAATACTGGTTAAATAACGAAACGGACTTGGGGTTTTTTACCTGCATCTCCCTCTCGCACATATTTTTAATTTATGATCCCTTAGTAGAGCTGGGAACTTCAAGAAATATTTAAGAAACACGTTTTCTTGGGAAACTTTGTCCTCGAGCATTCTACAGAAGAAGAAGACCATTCGTTGCATTCAATCGTGGAAATAGTTTCAAAGGTTTAACTGTCCGGAGGAAAAAACAGCAGCGTGAAAAAAAAATCTTGCTCTTTCTGTTTGCTTCTGATGTCCTGATATTACTGGGAATATCAAAATTCTTATGTTAACAACACTGTCGTTTTGAATATTAAAATCGATGTCCTGGTAATACTGGGAATATTAAAATTCTCATGTTAACAATACTGTAGTTAAATGACAACGGAAATGCGTTTTTTTTACCTGCAACGATATTCTCGCACATCTTTAAAGTTTATGATCCCTTAGTAAGACTGGGAACTTCAAGAAATCTTTAAGAATTTCGTTTTCTTGGGGTATATTGCCGTGGATTGTGGGAAAAGTTTCAACGGTTTAACTTTGCCAGTGAGAGAAAAAACAGCAGCCAGAGAGGAAAATCTTGCGATTTCTGTTTGCCTCTGAATTCGTTATGTTACTCGGAATTTTTAATTCCCACATTAACAATACTCTCTTTGTAAATGTAGTAACGAACATCCCATGGGATCTTCTGACCTGCACCGCCATTCTCGCATATCTTATAAGCCTATGGTAATCTAGTAATGCTGGGAATCTGAGAACTTCGAAGTCTTTAAATAATACGATTTCTTGAGTAACTTTCTTGGCTGGAGCGTACGTTGCACAGACGACCGTTGGTTGTATCTGTTCGTGGGAAAGCTTTAACGGTCCAACATCGGCCGTGAGAGAAAAATCAGTAGCGTGAGAAAAAATCTTGTAAAGACAAGAGCACATCAAGTTTGATATTTGTTGCGTGAATCTAGGACGTAGCATTTGAAATAACAAGCTTGACGTGCTCTTGACTGTACTTTCTGTCTGCGTCTGATTTCTTGTCGTTACTGGCAATATTAAAATTCTTATCTCTTTGTAAATAACGTAACTTAAATCCCATAATATGATCTTTTTAACTGCAACTTCATTCTCATATATCTTGTAAGTATATAGTACCTTAGCAGTGTTGGAACCTTCAAGAAATCTTAAAGAAGTACGTTTTCTAAGGAACGTGGGAAAGTTAAGTTATCTTTGAACGTGAGAGAAAAAATAGCAGCGTGAGAAAAAAAACTTGAACTTTCCGTTTGCCTCTGATGTCCTGGTAATATTGGGAATAATAAAATTCACAATACTGTAAGTTAAATGACGAAACGGACATGGGATTTTTTTGCCTACAATCTCCATTCTCGCACATCTTTGTAATTTATGATCTCTTAGTAGTGCTAGGAACATTAAGAAATCTTTAAGAAATACGTTTTTTTGGGAAACTTTTTTTCCTGGAGCGTTGTTCAGAAGAAGACTACCCTTCTTTGCAGTTGATCGTGGGGAAACGGTTTAATTTTGCCCGTGAGAGGAAAATACAGCAGCGTGAGGCAAAAATCTTGCACTTTCTGTTTGCTTCTGATGTCCTGATATTACTGAGAATATTAAAATTATTTTAACAATACTTTTGTTTTTTTGGTCATATGGCACACGACACATTCTTAAAAACTTATTGTAAAAGGAAAAGTAGATGAAAGAAACAGATGGAGACAGCTACACCGACAAGAGCATAGCTCTTAAATACTGAAAGAAGAAACAATACTGCAGTTAAATATCGTAACGAATAT
This sequence comes from Athrips mouffetella, assembly GCA_947532105.1. Taxonomy (NCBI): domain Eukaryota; kingdom Metazoa; phylum Arthropoda; class Insecta; order Lepidoptera; family Gelechiidae; genus Athrips; species Athrips mouffetella. The sequence goes on along the minus strand of OX383968.1, from coordinate 28,987,579 downwards.
GTTTTTTTTTTACCTGCCTCACCTTCTCGCATATCTGTTTATTATACCTTAAAATGCTGAGATCATCAAGAAGTATAATTTCTTGGGAAGCTTTGAATCGTTCGTTAGAAAAGCGAAGGTTAGTTGCATTTGATCGTGGGAAAAGTTACAACGGTTTAACTTTGTCCGTGAGAGAAAAAACAGCAACGTGAGAAAGAATCTTTTACTTTCCGATTGCCTCTGATGAGATGGTTTGATCCTCATAATCCTTTTTCTGCCTGACCCATTTCAGTCTTTAGCGTTTATTACTCCTTGTTCTTAGCCCTGCTTATCTTGCACGTAGCCATAACTGTTTCCTTTTAATTCAATAAATAATCATTTTTCTTTCTCTTTCTTTCTTTCTTTCTTTCTACTTACTTACATCCTTTATTTCTTTCTTTCTTAGTCACACTTTATATTGTTTAGAGTTCCAAGTGCTATTTTAAGAACGTTTTGTATCTGATTATTTGAATCCTTAAAATTTGCTAATGTGATTTTGTAATATTAATAGAAATATGTATTAAAATATGTACTTCTAAAATTTTCATCAATTCAAAATAAATTGCTAAATTCACAATGTCCGGACGAAGCAAATCATATTAAATTTTTAGAAGCTGTATAGTATTTTTCTTACTAAATCATTTCATTCCTTTCATTCATAAACCTTGACAAGGGTATAGCGGCTCTTGGCTTCGTGAAGGACGTTCGAAAGCAGGTAAAAATTTGATGGAACGACTTCCTGTTCATTTCTGTTGTCCCAGTGTTCTTGAGAACTTAATTGCGCAATAAACTGTAATCAAGGATTCTCTTCAATTTTACGCAATTTTGTTGACAAAGAGTCCTCCTGCGTGACTTTTATTTGTTCTAGCTTTTTGTAAAACTATTTTTGTTTTTATCTAGGGTTTTGCCTAGTTAAAATTGTAATGGCTCATCACTTTTATATTAACTTAGAACAAACCTGATTGATTAACTATGTTCATGGAACTTGGTAGCTAGTTGAAGGGGAAAATATTTTATACCGGAAACACAGTCTTATGATAGTATGAGTAACGAGTACTTACCAAAATTCTAGGAATTCTACAAACCTCTAATTTGCTAGCTTGCTCAAAACTACGATATTTTATTGCTGTTTTGATAATAAAAAGAAAGATAATTTCATATATTATGAACTTCAGCAACAGTAGTTGTCGATGAATTTTGAAAGCACAATCTAAAAAAAATCTTAGGAACACTAAGGCATCAACAGAAAAAGAAAGCGTTTCTCTGAACTACAGATAAAAATAACCGTTGAAATATTTTCCCACGAAGGAATTCCAACGTTATTTCCCACGATCCAAGACGCTGATTTCTCAAAATCTCCTTAAAGTTCCCAGTGGTACTAAGCTATCATAAACCGAATGGAAGTTTTCGAAGGCAGACACGAGGCAGGTAGCTATGGAGATCATGGAAAAAACCAAGGCATCAACCCCTTCTTAATTTCACACCCTTACTAGAGCGAAATGAACTAATAGAAGGTGCCTGGTGGATTCGAACAACATCCCTTGCATGACGAAGAATTTTTTGCACCTACTATTTATTTATGATCATGAGACAACATTATAACGTTCTTTGGCGTGAGAGGGAAGAAATAGGGGCGTCTACATTTTTTACTTTGACTGTTTTTGTATATATTATGGTATTTTATAACGTGAGCAGGTCAGCGGGTAGATTTTGAACTCTTCGACGGTTGTGCTATCCTGATAACTTGTTTTGGTTGGTGTTCTTTATAATTTCCAAAAAACTAGCGTGAAAAAATAAATATCTTTCAAAAATTGCCTTAGGGCTCCCGCACACGACCGAGAATCGGTGGCCGATTATCGCCCAGGACAAGGACGGAAGATCCAGGTGATAACACGTAAGAGCGGGATGCCGACAAAAAATCGGCCACCGATTCTCGGTCGTGTGCGGGAGCCCTTAGAATGCATAAATATAAAATTTTATACAAATTTGATTGTAGCGCAGACTTCCGATACTTTCTGTAACCTTGGTGTTTGTGAGAATATTGGTATCCATGAGTGCATCTAATAATTTAACACAACGACAACTAAAGTAGAGATCTGTAGAGGGCTGGTAAAGCCGTTGACAATTCTTGATTCTTGTGTATTTAATATTTATTGTTTTACCAACTTTTGAGACCTTTCACCTTTTTTATTTCATTCTTTTTATGATTTAAGTTCACTACTAATAACGACTTGATTTAAAATGTTTCAATTCCTGAGCTTCGAGTGTAATTATAAAAATAGCGCACTTGCATATTAATGTACTATTTCATTTATATTCTTCTATTCCAAATCATGATAATAAGATTTTTCACCTTTACGGAAAATCAACCAAATCATGTTATGAGATCTTGACAGGGGAAAAAGGAGGGCTATGGGTGGAGCTTTGTGAACTCAGGTAGATTGTGCGTGAAGTGCCAACGCCAACCGACGACTTCCTACCCCTTTCTGTTGCTTTAATACTCTTGACATCTTAATTGCGCAATACGTAATCTTTCAAGACTGAAGATTATTGAGATCTGTTTCTTTAAATGACTACTAAATTACTTATAGGACCCTAGTCACATTACCATATATGTCTAACTCTTCTTCTTTGCTGGATACCTGGTATAAAAAAGAAAGGCTTTGGGAGAAGCTTTGTGAACTCAGGTAGACGTTCAAACCAACAACTTCCTACCAGTTTCTGTTGTGTTAATACTCTTGACATCTTAATTGCGCAATAAGTAATGTACTTTGAGATCCTTTTCTACTAAATGACTTCTAATCTTATAGGACCCTAGTCATATTACCATATTGGTCTACCTCTTCCTTGTTGCTCGATTCCTGGTATAATCTAACGGATATGCTAACTAGCATCTGATGCAGTCGTAAGTCCCTTTGATTCATGTGGCCTTGGTCATCGCGGTGTCAATCTCGTGAATTATGGCCTGCGGGCTGTTACGTCACTGTTCTTCGTTCCCTATTCTCACTATGCGCTGTGGCACAATGCGTTGTATGTATTCCTAGTACTGTCCGTGAGACTGTGGGCCGATATAGCCCAAAGATTTCGGACCTTATTTTTTACTATGGAATGACATCTGCCAACATGTCCCAAATTTTTATGTATTTTTGGTTTAGTTTTAGCAGCACTATTATTTCCATAAAACATAATATTACTGTACGCCATAGAAATCGGAGGAGCAGGGTCACCTGACACAGGTTTATTGTAACTTAATAGGTTGACCCTGGCCTTAGCTACTTGTCAAAAGTATGTTTTGAGAGAAATAAACTATTTTTTTATTTTTATTTAAATTATCAATGATCACTAGGAAATATTCAAAAGAACCCGTCAATTCCATAGAACGACGCCTTCACTACCTTGTGACGAATTATTTATTTAATCCTCCTTCTAATTACTCTTATTTTTCTGTGATATAGCCCCAGAACCGTGACGTCACTGCTAGAATTTTTATTTATTTCAATCGCGACACCAATTTGTTAAAGTTTTGAAAATTCTGTTATATAAAAAAATAGACCTAAAGTTTTTGACCTGATGAAAAAAGAAACAACTTTCATAAATAATTCTCTCTAAGATTTGTTTAATATACCGTTAAAATAAAATACACCAATAAAAATTTTTGCTTACACCAAACATATTAATATGTGAGAACAGCATCGACGTAAACCTATTTGCAGTGCTATACTGGACCTCAAAATATAAGCGGCCACTGTGAGCGCCACAGTTACTGGAAACAAAATTCGACAAAAAAGGGGATGTGAATGGGAATAAAAAGGGCGGATTTTTTTTTACTTCCATATCAGGTAGTTACGTGGAATTTTCGAATCTCTTAGACTATTTTGTTATCCTGGTATTGTGGTGTATTTATTTGCATGTCGTTGACCCAGGGTTCACCACCATATTCTTAAAGGGAGAGCCTCTGGCCCTTTGCTCTGGCCCTAGAGCTGTGACGTCACACGCCGCCCTCTCTGACTTTTGCTGTGTTGTAAACGTTTTGGTATTATACTTTCCTGGTACTGTCTGTGGAGTTCTTGGGCAATATGGCCTCAGGACTGTGACGTCACAACTGGAGCTGCCTTTCTTCTACTTCGTTTTGTAGCACTTTGACCTTGACCGGGTCTTTTTTTTTGGACGTTTGTAGCGTAGCGCTCGTTCAGCATTTGACTGGTTTTGTTGCTACTTACTTAATTTTAATAATTTGTCATGTCATTTTTGAATCTCGTTTCGTCTAAAATGCTTGAAATACTATAAATTCGAAAACCATTATAATTTTAACAGTTTTAACGTGTTCTTTTCCAAATGTGCAAAAAGGGTCCGATTATAATTGGTCGATAGCAGGAGGAGAGGTAGGAATGTAGAGCAGTATTAACTCATTGTTAACCGGTTATTTTTGTGGTAGGTGTTAGGTTGGTAGTCTTGTGACTCTTAGATGGTGTTGTTGGCCTGGTGAAATTGGGATTTGATTTGCATCAGATGTCATTGTCCCGAATCTTTTTAAATTTGATTTTGGAGTTTTCCTTCTTTTTTGCAGAAAGATCCATCTTCCCCTAAACATTGTTATTTCGATTGCGTAATAATAACAATTCTTAATAGTCAATGTGTAAATTTTATCTAAGTGTCATTGACCCTAATTCTCTATAATGTTTGTCAATACCTATTATGCAAAAAAAAAATTATGTGATAAAAAAGCACCTTTATTTTTCCGCACGATTATCTCGATTGCCGCTTCTCCATTATTTGCAATGAAGGAGCCACAAGGCGTATTTAATCGACATTACAAGACGATATAAGGTACTTCGAATTTCTACCTGGCGGTTTTTTAAACTCCTCCTACCTGGCTCTACAATTTATTCGTTTCACTGCCTTTGAAATCTTTGAAGTGACTTCTCTCAGATTGTTATGCAGTCTTGGTACTAAAATGGAGCATGTTTCACCCTTTTAGGACAATTGAGCCCTTTTACAGGTAATACATACATGTTCGAGGAACCTGCATAATTTTAATTTGGAGCACAAAAGAAATGATAAAAGCAAATTCTCTTTCCGATTCTTAGTTTTCCTCTTACCTTGTTTACGATTATGACTTTTCCTGCTTTCTTTCCCTGACAATATCCAAGAAAAGATAATTAAATAAAAATAATCTGGAAATTCGAAAAAATATAGGTAGATACCTATTTACAAAAATATATTTGCTAGGTAAATCTGAACTTCCACACAAAGCTTGCCGACCCATTTTCACGGAAATACGCCAAATTTTCCTTGTGTGTCGTGAAATTGCGCACGTAATGTGATTTCGTTGTTTATTTTATGTTTTACAAATTCTCCCCCTTTAATGCTCGTTTCCTAAGGTATGGTGAACTCGAGTGGTTTGTTTCATAATTTTCTTCACATTGTTGATGTGTATTATGTGGTTATTTGAATATTTCTATCCATGTTTCTGTCCTAATTTTATTTTCCGTTCTCGTTGTGTTCTCTACAATAAATGTGCCTGGAGTTAAAAATTTGTTTTGTAATTTGAATGAATCTTCGGTGTGTGTGTAATGCTGTCAACAACAAATACAACAAAACTGGCATGTGACGTGGAGATACAATGGCATATTTTTTCCACGTTTACACGGAATGCATAAGGATACAATGTCATTCGCAGTCACCGTCCCAGCGGGCTATTGTGTTGTCTGCTTCTATGCACGCCTGGTTCTCTGTCAGGTTATGCCTGTGATTCCCGTACCCGTGAGGCAGTTCTTCACATCTATTGTGCTCATGCGAGCCTAGTTCGTACCTTGATTTCGCTGCCTTTTATTTTCTGGGCCGCTTTTGCGAGGAAACCAGGTCAACGTGTTCCCAGGTGAAATGAGCAATTGCGATTGGATATTTGAGAAATTTTTCAGTTTGAATTGGAAGGGGAAGGCCTAGGCGAACGTACCAGGACCAAATTCAGGACGTTCTGAATAAAGGCCAGGTTAAAAGTACCCTAAACCGACGAGCATGTATGAAAGGATTGATGAAAGTACAGGAAGCAAGGGAAGTATGTCAAGATCGTAGCAGGTGGAGGACTGTGGTCTCTGCCTACCCCAACGGGAAAGAGGCGTGATGTTATGTATGTATGTATGAATTTTCCACCCGGGCTATTTTAGATCTAAGTTATCGAAATATTTTTCAAATATAACATTTTCTTTTTAATCATTTTCGCAATGAAAAGTAGCAACGTTTACAGTTAGGTTACGTATCAAAGCTTTTACAAAATTTATTTTTTATGTAATAATCCATTCTGGTATGTGACATAGTGGGGAAGCCAAGTGGAAGTAATTCTAGCCAAGTCAGTTTTCCGAACACTATCTCCCTATATACCATCTACTGAGTAAAATCATCTCCCTTAATTTATTCAGGCTTAATAAAATGTGTCAGTCTATACGATTAATATTGCAACAATCAGTTTAAAACTTTGTAGGACACTGTTTATGTAATAAAGCCAAATACGTGTTAAAACAAATGTTGACCCTCGTAATCAACTATCATTGTTATTATCTGTTTGCATTCAACACGCGGAGCAACAACTATGAATACATATGGATTGTCTGTCTATAGAAACTATGAAAACGATTGTACAGGACTTTGCAGTCGCATTGCGAATTTCAGCGCTGAACGCAAAATCGTCTCCCGTCTCTGAGGTCACGTGACTCGAATAATTTTACACATTCTGAAGTCTACGTCGTCCGTATCTATGATGCAGTAAATTATCATTTTAATACGAGAATTCAGCTTATCTCTTAGTAGTTTATGATGGTTTTATTAATACTATATAAATTGGTTTATGACCTTTAACAATAGGTTTTTAGAATATTCTACGAGTAATTTCAAATATAAGGGCTGTCTCTGTCTCCAACTCGTATTTTGAACAAAAGTTTTCCTATTGGAATCTTTTTGAGACGAATTGCTAAGGCTTGTGTTTATTTTACTCCTCTTTGTTAGTGTGAAAAGTTTGTTTACAAACGTTCATATATTTCCAACATTTTAAGGATTTCTTTTCGAGATAGGGTATTGATTGATGTTGGACGAACGAATCCTATTTATTTTCTCTATTATTATAGACTAGCTGGTGCCCACGACTTCGTCTTTGTATTGCATCTTATCTTAAAGGCAAAAAATCTCACTTTTCCTTTCTCCTATGAGAAACTCCTCCTGCTTGCTAATAACATTTGCAATTAAAATAAAATCGCGAGGCGAGACAAAAAGTCTTGTTTTGATCTATTAACCATATTCCAGGATAAATATGGTTACCAAAAAAGGCCAAAAGGATTTTTTGGAGGCGCCGGGTATCGATCCCGGTACCTCTCACATGCTAAGCGAGCGCTCTACCATCTGAGCTACGCCCCCGGTGTTCAACTTGGCTAAAACCTCGATAACATTAAAATATACGTGACGAATAAACCAGTTTGTGTATAATCATTCAAGGCTTGTTGTGCAAGTGACATTTGGAATGTAGATCGGTTGTGCGTACGCAGATAACTGACCTTTCACTTGGACGTGATCAGTACGCATGTGCTAAGTAAGCAGCTTATTAATTCATGACTTATTTGTATCGATAAATATACACTTGGGGAGCGTGAAAGAACTGTAATCAAAGAGTTTATAATGAGATGAAACCTCCGTGATCTAGTGATAAGATCGTTCGAGTTAAGTATCGATTCGGAGCTTTAAGGAACGATTCCCGGTGGGGACATTGTTGAACAAAAATTACGTGAGACTTCCCCAAATTGATAAGGATATCGTAAGATGAATGATCTGATTGTCCCAAAAGTAAGATAATTCTGTGGCTCGGAAGGCTCGTTAAGCCGTTGGTCTTGGCTGTTATCTGCGGATATAATCGTTAAATGAGCTGTGTCAATTCTTATTAACTCTGACGTCTCTGACACCAGGGTTTGTGAGGTCGGTCATCGATCTTTCTACCACAATAATGATGATGATGACCGTAAGACATAGCTTGGGTCAGGCTCCTTCGAGTTGAACTGATGCTCCGGTTTTATTTGCCGGAACCCGCTTGATGCGAGCAGCGCAGGACCGGTCGTCGTGGATATCTTTCTGGTAGACCTTCGTCAACTTGTGGCCATCTTTACTATCATATAGTATTGTGATATGAAGACAAACATTTCAGTCGTGTTTGATACTATCTCTAATTCTCTACGGTTATTGAAAATATTAAAACACTGAAGATGCTCATACGCGTGCACATTCTTTTGTTTCTGAATTCCTTGCATAGGATTTTGTAACATAGTCTATAAATACGATAAATGTAAGATATTGATTCAGCAAGTTTCCTTAAAAATAAAATTTTATGGAGAACCTCAATCTGCCAAAAATCTTTAAGTGAATTCAAATTGTTGATGCCTTTTTAATGAAAGTTCAAAATGAAGTCTGGATGTCCAAAAGGAATCCTTGGAGGCGCCGGGTATCGATCCCGGTACCTCTCGCATGCTAAGCGAGCGCTCTACCATCTGAGCTACGCCCCCTGATATCAAAACAGACGAAATTCTCAAACACGTTGCCGCCCCGCGTGACAGATAAACTTGCTTACTTTTCATTGCCAACTACCTCATTTCGCAATCTCCGCACGTGATATTGTTACTTATTGCAACAGCGCATTGAATGAAGAGTGGAAATACAAAGTAAAGCTGTAAGGGGGGCGTAGCTCAGATGGTAGAGCGCTCGCTTAGCATGCGAGAGGTACCGGGATCGATACCCGGCGCCTCCAGGACCTTTTTACTCTCTTTAGAGACAAAGGATCGATCTAGTCTCTCGACCTAGTCTTGAAGACATCTCTGTCTTCAAGACTAGATCGAGGTCAAGAGTAAGCCCATTTTCAATAAAAAAAAAGGACTTTCACGCTAGCTAGCTTATATTGTCCCATTGCTGGGAATAGGCCTCCCCTTCGTACCTGTTTAGTTGAAGTGTTTTTAGGGTTCCGATACCAAAATGGTAAAAAAAAGGAACCCTTATGGTGCCGCTCTGTCTGTTTGTCTGTCTGTCTGTCCGTCTGTCTGTCACACCTCTATATCTCAGCAACCACTTATGCTATCAACCTGAAATTTGGAATAGTTTTAGAATATAGTTGCCCAACTTAATTGCACAAGAAAAAATTTTGAAAAAAGTATGATTATTCATATAAAGGGGGCCAAAATAGGGGGGGCCAAATTTCAAATTGTCGCTACTAGGTCGAGTGGGGTATCATATGAAAGGGCTTTACTTGTACATTTTAAAATATATTTTTGTATTTTTTTAAATTTCTTAGTTTTAAAGTTATGATGAAAAATGTCAAGAAAAATACCATTCCCCCCCCCCCCCCCCCTTATCTCCGAAGTTTGAGGAAGGAAAAATCTGAATTAATTACAGTTGACAGAAGTTTATATAAACTTTACAGCAAAAATAAAACGATCTTTCTAAGTTGCACAGTTTTTCAGAAATCTGCAAAAAACCTTTACAAACAAATTTAGTTTTGCGGTCCTGAAAATGGACTTTATTGCTTCCAAAAATACTATAGGTATATCGGAACCCTCGGCGCGCGAGTCCGACTCGCACTTGACCGGTTTTTTAAAGAAGAAACTATCGTCTTTTAAGCTTTCATGTCAGAGGCCTTTTCCTTAATCACAGGACATCAGAGCATTTCGACAAAATGGTATTTTTGTATTTAGCAACGGGTACATTAGGACATTAGTAAAACATTTTTTTTATATGTCACAAATGGGTAAATGAGCAGGTGGGCCACCTGGTGGTAAGTGGTCACCACCGCGCATGACTCCCACTGTCTTATTAGTGAAATAATTTGAAACTAATAAGAATAAGACAGCAATGCGCGTTACCCACCCTGAGAACTAAGATGGTATGTCTCATGTGCCTGTAATTTCACTGGTTCCCTTACCCTTCAAACCAAAACACAGCAGTGCAAACACTGCTGCTTCACGGCAGAAAAAGGCGAGGGGGTTGTACTTCCCCAGACGGACTTTGCACAAAAACCCTACCACCTACAACACATACATTGGATTGAATTACGACTTCAAAAGCTGAAAAATATAACTTGACTATGACATGCCCGACCGACACATTCTAAAAATGGAAAAGAAAATTTGAAAGCCAGATTGAGCCATTAAAAAAAGCATGCTTTTTTGGTAACCTAGTATTATTTATTAGGCATTTGCCCTGCAGTGGGACACGACCGACTCCTAAATAAAGTATTATCCTTCATTTGTAATTCTGCGTTTTGTTTATCAACCCGAAAATTTTAGGGGGTGGTTCAGCCCATGAAAGTGATCATTTTTTTCTTTTCTTTTCTTGTACAAACTGGGCTGTCACCATATCTAGTTCGTATAAGAAGTCGAAAAATCTTTTTCTTATTTCCACCTGGGTTCCTTGGGAAAAGTTGTTCAGTTTCATGGATAGAACCACCATAAAACTACCAGGTTGATATAAAAGTAAGGGTGTAGGATAAGAAAAGATGATAAATTATCTTATTCTATACATACATAATATCAAGCCTTTTTCCCGTCGGGGTAGGCAGAGACCACAGTCCTCCACCTGCTACGATCTTGACACCCTTGCTTCCTGTACTTTCATCGATCCTTTCTTACATGCTCGTCGGTTTAGGATACATTAACCTGACCTTTATTCAGAACGTCCTGAATTTGGTCCTGGTACGTTCGCCGAGGCCTTCCCCTTCCAACGTTTCCATTCACTCTCGCCTTGTTGATCTCTTTCGTCAATCTTCGTTCATTCATCCTCTCTAAGAGTACATGGCCAAACCATCTCAGCATTCCTTTCTCAATCCCTTATTCAATTTAATTACTCATGTTCAAATCCACAAAACTATCACAGTTAGTGTGATTGATGATGTCAATTTGCGATTGCAAACCGTGGTTGTCAGCACCTGATTAATTGAATAAATAAACGCGGGCATTGTCGACGGTGGCTTATTTCAAACGTAATGTAATTTAATGTGCTGTGACAATGCCTTGTCAGCAGAATTATACCGGTAGTTTAACTAGGTAGATTGATAAATATTTTATTACTCTAGCTTATGAATTGTTTACAAGACTTGTTGATAAGATAAACGTCGGTTTCAACCAGTTTTCATACATAATACACATACATAACATCACGCCTATTTCCCGTCGGGGTAGGCAGAGACCAAAGTTTTCACCTGCTACGAGTACGATCTTGACATACTTCCCTCGCTTCCTGTACTTTCATCAATCCTGTCATGCATGCTCGTCGGTTTAGTTTACACACAAACAAACAACACAAATCTTTCCCGTAGGGGTAGGCAGATATCACATTCTTCCATTTTCTGCGATCTGGATACATAGGGTTTAAGGTACTCGTACAGCTTTCTGAAAACTGAGAGGGCATGATAAATTAACGAAACTGAATAAGTTTCGGTGAATAAAACTTTCAGGAAATGAAAACATAAATCGGCATCTCCATACAAACAGTTCAGTCAAGTTTGCAATTTTGTATAGAAACGCCGATCGTTTTTCATGTGCTTAAAGTTTTATTCACTGAAAGTTGTTTAGTTACGTTGACTGATTGTGCCCTTTCAGTTTTCGGGAACCTATCACTTAAACCCTTTATATAGTTTCGTCGCTTTATCTGCTGTCATAAATAAACTAAAATATATATTTTTTAATCTATTTTCAAATTTTGTTTATTCATCGTATCGTGTGGGTTGCAAGGTCGATGACCGACCTCACCAACCCTGGTGTCAGAGTTGTTCAGCCGCCAAAGGCCTCTGACATGGCTCATTAACGACTACTTTCGTAGTAGGGACCAACGGCTTAACGTGCTTCCAAAACACGGAATCATATTACTTTTCAGACAATATCAATAACTACAAAGAAGTCGCGAGTGAATAGGCTTCAAACTATTCAAGTCGCGAGTGAATAGGCTTCTTTTGGGCAAGCTCGTTCCATCGTCGACCTCATCTCTGTCTTCATGACTAGATCGAGGTCAAGAGTAAGACCATTTCTAAATAAAAAAAACAGAAAGGTACAAATAACAGGACATTTACAAAGGCGGGCTTATCTCTTTAGGATATTTCTTCCAGTCAACCCATGGTTGTGAGAGAGAATGTCCATTTGCGGGACACTAAAGTGCATTATAGGACATGGAATATTAATAGAAATTACAATACAACAACACAATATTAAATAAGAGTCAGGTGATTCATCCTGATATGTCCGAACCAAATGAAAAGCACACCACAATAACGAAGTGTAATCAAGACATTATGCTCACAAAACGTAACTTACTTTTATTGAATGGCTCATGAATTGTTCACGTAATAAATATTATGTATACGAGGCAAACTGTGGTCCCTGGAGGCTGTCAACAAATTATAATAAGTTCATTACGCCGCCATTGTTGAAAACCCACGGCGCAGGTGGTTTTCTCTTACCGGTACAGTCAAATGTGTGATTATTATAAATTTTATAAGTGTAGTTTTAGGAAATGCATAGAAATACCTGTTTTCGTTACAAAAAAGTCAATCAAGCGAATAGGACCTTGCGGCAGATACCAAAATGATAAAAAAGATTATTAGGGATATGTCAAAACTAGGGACTTTTGATTTCCCGATTTTCAAGTCCCTTATTTTATCATACTTGAGATCTCTAGATAAAAAACTGCACTTTTTTGGTTAAGTTGGGTTTCATTATGTTAGATTATGATTGTTTAGGTTATAGAATTGGTCATTTTGTCTTCTCCCGGGATTTGATCAAATTAGGGATCTCATCAAGTCCTTTATTTTATCATATCCCTGCGTCATATACAACATGATGACGTACTTAAAATAGCAATGAGTTTTTTACTGTAGATTGTTTTGCCATATAAATATAATAATAACCATTAAACAATATGAGAGAGATTATAATAAAATTTTGTTACTTTACTCAATAATATTTTGTATTAGTTATATGTATATCTATAGTTTCAGCACATTTATATATTCACGGTATGCTGTTTTCGATTACAATGATTTCGATAGATTATTCAAATGTATAATCGGAGTAAACTGTACTCAACAGGCTCACTAACAAAACAGCTGAGTCTGTTGTAAGTCTGCACGAGAATTTCATCCTAGGTTGTGCAGATTAGCACTTGTTCGTGTGACTGTACGAGGCGTGTTAGCCGCAAATTGATCTCATTGTTCCGCGGACAGACGTGTTCAATGTTCATTAACTTCATTGAAATACTTTACTAAACTATTTAGCTATATTTTAGTTTGTGAGAATGAAGATAAAATATATTCATCAATGCAAATGGCTCAGTTTTACAAAACTCGAGCAGATCGCTTCACAAACTACGCGGTCTTATGTGGAAAAAAGAAAAACCGGGCAAAGGCGAGTCTGACTCGCACACCGACGGTTCCGTAACACCATAAAATAGGTATATTTTTAATGGACATAAATAAAATCTCGCTGTATTATCAAACGATTTTTTTATGCCAAAATTTAGGATCTTCCTACGAATAAATAATAAGGGATCTTCTTTCAAAATGGTTTGCTGATCTATCAGAAGACGTCAACTCAAGGTTCTCTAATACCATAATAATATGATAATCTTAGATAAATGATTCGGAGCGCAGCGAATCATTTATCTAAGATGATAATGTATGGGATTGACATTAGCTAGCACATGACATGTCGTTAGCTAAAGTCAATCCCATAGTTCTACTTTAGTGGGATTTACGCGTGGTGCTTTTTTTAATACATCAATGAGTGTACGATAACAGAAAGCCACTTGTTTATGGCTTCACTCCATTTTCTTAGCAAAGACACTACATACACTAAGCGCGAATTTAAAATAGAAAGAAGCGTAGGCCTACATATTCATTACAACTGTGGCACAATTGACCCGCAGAAGCACCAGGCGACTAATTCATAATGACTTATATGTTTATTGTATCAACCCTTTTTCAAACATATTTTATAAAGCGCGTGGATTTTTATTGTCAGGTGCGCGCGGTGAGGCGGAGAGTGCTTTTTTTATACAAGAGGGAGGCAGACGAGTAGACGGGTCACCTGATGGTAGGTAAGTGTTCACCGTCGCCCATGGACACCCGCAACTCCAGGGGGGTCACAGGTGCGCTGCCGGTCTTAAAGACATTTGTAGGCTGGTTTCTTGAAAGCTGCAATGTTGAACCTGTCCGAAAATAGAAGTTTCTTTTGAAAAGTACGGTGGTAGACAGACAGTTACCTAGGTGAAATGGATGAAATTTCAACTTCTGGCGAGTGGTACGGTGGTGAAATTCTGCAGCAGGTGTTAGCTCAAACAATTGTTCAGAGCACTCTGCACACTGTGCATAATACTCGTATGCTCAACGACGGAATATCTCTCTGCAGTGCCAGATGGTCGAGTCGGCCGGTGAGAACGTCGTCGCGAACGATTCGAGTCCCTTGGCGTTGAACGCGTTGTCCGTTCTGTACTATTGCTTTATTCTATGGCGAAAAGCCTTACCCCCCAGTTGTATAAAGCTTTTCAAAGTTCAAGATTCTTTAACTCTAGTACCGTCTCTTTCTGTTTTGCTGACAGAGAAAGTGTCAGCAATAGATTTAAAGGAGCTTTAACTTTAAAGAAGCCTTTTGTAGCTGGCGGTTTGACATTCAATAAATTATAGAACATTCGAAGCCTAAATTAAACGTATTAGGTCTTTACCTATGAAACTGCCGTTTTGTATGGCGAATTTTAGGTCAACTCAATTTTCAGTACTAACATTTTTCTTGGGAATTATAAATCCAATTTTTCAAATTTTTTTAAAGCATTATTGGGAAGACATTAAGCTAACAGAAGCTGAAATTTAATTTTCGATAAATATTATCTGTAAAAAAATATAACAAATCTAATGATGAAATCGGACGACATTTAAGACGAACAATTTTCGAACCTTTAATTTTATATATCAAACTAAAAATAAAAACTTTATTTTATGCATAAATTGATAACCTTGAAGTCAACTTTCGAATATAAGACAAATGAAAAAAATTGCATTAGAATTATAGGAATTATGATCTCATTAATCTGTAAGAAAATTTCGGCAATTTCATAGGTAAAGACCTATTATTATGTAGACTTAACTCGCATTGAATACTTTTGAAAAGAAAAGTTGTCAAAAGAAAATTGGTATCGATGATGGGTGTAACAAGAGACCTAATTTACGGCTTTTGAATTGGAGCTCTGTGTTGGCTGATAAAGGTAGGACTACTTAAATCTCTAAGTGATTAGAGTTAACAGGCTAATTCAGATTGACTTATCGTATCAATCCTTTACGTTGTTTACAATCAAACATATTTTAAAGAACGCGTAAATTTTTCTTGTCGTTCTTTTTTCCACAATCATCATCGTCATCATCATCATCATATTAGCCGAAAGACGTCCACTGCTGGACATAGGCCTCCCCTAAAGATCCCCATGACGACCGGTCCTGCGCTGCTCGCATCCAGCGGCTTCCCGCGACCTTGACCAGATCGTCGGTCCACTTTTTGGGGGCCTGCCAACGCTTCGTCTTACGGTACGTCTGATTCGATTGCGCAGAGAGACTCCGAGCATAGCCCACAATACAATAAAACTATTCTAAAATTAATAAATAACTTTTGGTTTTGAGTTTTTCTCTCCTATCCCTATTAAATTCGTTCTAGAACTTAACATACAAAATGAAAATCTTATCCGATTCTTTCAAAAGTCGAGATTGAGACTTCTAAAAGTTCGACAAGCCCGTTGGTGTGGTTGGTAGTGAGCCTGCCTTTCACGCCGTGGGCCGCGTGTTCGATCCCCGCCCAAGGCAAACATTTGTGTGATGAACACAAGTGTTTGTTCTGTGTCTGGGTGTTATTTATCTATTTATGTATGTATATCAATCCCTGACACCCATAGTACAGGCTTTGCCTAGTTTGGGATCAGATGACCTTGTGTGAAATGTCCCCCAATATAAAAAAAAAACAAAGTTGTAGAACGAAAGTTGTTCAGTTAAATGGGTTGAACTACCCACAAGAGAGGTTTTGCCTTAGTAGAGTTACACGTTGTATAAACTCTCGTACTTAAACTTAACTGAGGTCATAACTTGACCGTTATCCTTAAAGTTCGAGTCTAATTTGTGAATTTGAGATTGCTTTGGCTGGAGGCCAACGTGTCTAGAACTTTAGAATGTCGTTAGTGTGAGGTAACTACATTTTTGGCCTAGTGGGAAAACATTGGGCTCACGATCTGTTAAAATCGTTGATTCGAATCCCAAAATGGGCAATGTTCCGCAAAACAAGAGACAGGCACAAATTGAGTCAAATTCACGTGTTTTTTTTGTTAAGTACTGGACCGTTACAAATACTCCGTTCATAATAAATTATCATAATAAATTATAAACTTTAACATTCTTATATTTTTTTCAATTCATCATCTATAGTATGACATAATGGCACCTCTTATCAAAATTTTCAATTTCTAATGGCACCGCAAATTTTAATAAAAAATGTCAAAATCCCCATACACCATATATCCCCCCATCCTCAACCCCTATGAAAAGATATGCAAAAAACATTTTTTACATAAAATCTAGACCACGCAACTGATTATAGTGTATAAAAAATAAACCAAAAAATTAAAAACTAAGCATAGCTTGGCTATAGCATATATGTAATAAAGACACCTAATGACACAAATGTTCATGCAGACTGGCTAAAAACTCTTAAAAAATAACCTTAAAATCCCTTAACCGAATAAATCATGTGTTTATATTGTTCGTAAAACAAAGGACAAGGCTGAGCCTCGTAAAGGCGTTTTTCCGGACAGTATGCTGTAAAATGTAAAAAAAGATGATGAAGTGAGAGTAGGAATCCCGTCCAAAGAAGGTTCCATATCATCCACAAATTGCATGTTTCAAAACTATAAAATAACACGGTTATTTTTCTCGCATTTCGAGATTTTATTGTTTTTTTATTTGTGTTTTTGCTTCATTAGCCAAACGGTGCTTCGCGTCCACTGATTATATACAGGGAGGGGTCTTTATTTAAATAAATCTATCTATCTGGCTCAGCGAACCAAAGTGGTTCTTGGCCTAAATAAATTCTAAATTTATTAAACGATTTAAGATATATACTTTTAGCCGTTTCTCTTCAGTCTCTTTTCTCTGTGTTTCTTATCAGTCTTTAAGGTACGGTTACAGACAGACACACCGACGCAAATCAAATCAAATATAGTTTATTTATTGTTGGATATTAAAATCTCCTAATGGCGTCAGCTAAACTACTTTTGATATGCGTTATTTTTCGTTGTAAGTTACGGAACCCTAAAAAGTTTATTTCGCAGCGCATTCTAAAAGCTTCGTCCCGTGAATTATGCCGCATTTTCCAGCTTTAAAATATGTAGCTAGTGTATGCTCAGTTTTAAGATGAAATTTTAAAAATAAAAATGGCGAGAAGATGTTAGAGATAAACAATGTTAAAACATGGCTTGCGCTGACACGTAAAAAGGCGCCGGTGGTGCAGATTATGCAACGTGTTATATAAAGGCATAGCATTATTATACACTAGGTTTTAACAACCTTTAAGGGTATGCATGCATCTGCCCATGAAACTCAACAATTTTTCCCAAATTTAAAATATGATAATAGCAATTTGACCTTACATTGAGAGACGAAATTACTTTGTAGCGATCTGCCCCGGCTTCGCATGGGTGCAAATTCTATCACACATTCAGTATTTTGTTATATTTCTAAAGAATAACACAGCATTTTCGATGAAAGCTCTCAGTCGATTATCTTCTGACATCTTGAATTCCATGCAATATCTTCATATTCCAACGGTTATGTCACTCTGTGGTTTTTACTCGAGGGAGTGACTGCCATCTGATTTTTTTTTTTTTGGGAAAGTTGCTTGTTATCATTAGTAGAATGGGCTTCGGGAGCAAAACCAATGAAAATTCAGGGTGTAAGGGACGGTGTACCGAAGACTGAAAGGGCGTGCTTAGTCGACAAAACTGATCAACTTTCCCAAAGAAAAATTTTTGGGAAATGAAAATTGTAGGGAGAGGTAATTTTTTTTTTTTCAAAAATTTTACTTACGGAAAGTTGTTCAGTTTCGTTGACTGAGCACGCCTTTTTAGTTTCCGGTACACCGTCCTTTACGAACAGTATGTGTAGATGGGTTATCATTCGTCTTTCCTGTTTCAGGCGTGTTTTGAGTGGCAGCGAAAGCCTTTCACATGTCTTTGTGCGATTTATCGTTGGAGGTCTTTTCTCTTCCGTTTCAACCTTTTCGGAAGATATATTTACCTGATCTATTTTGCAGGTGTGAAAGTCTGCGATTATTTTCAAATTATAAAATCTTTTATCTATTGTTCATTCTAGGAGTTTATACATAAAATGGAAAATCGCTAAATTAATAGAATTTTATGTTATTTCTTAGGGACCTCGCGCACAAGCGGCCACGACCACGGCCAGTGGCCGCAAAAACCAGAAGCCACCATATGAACGTCGCGCGCTCGGCCGCAACGGCCAACTTAGTTAATCTGGTCGTTGGCCGTTATTTTTAAAAAATGTCCCAAAACAGCCTAAATTAAAAAAAATATTACTAGGATTTAAAATTGTTTTATTGTGGATTGTAAAATCGACTCAGATAACCAGGGTTTCTACTCTTAATTTTCGATATATCGATACGATACTATTCGAAACATTTAAATTCAAAACTTCGTCGTTGGATGCTAATTGCTATTTGGCAATTCATTCAACCATTATTCTACTTTAATTGTTAGTGAGCGAAGTTATGAATTCGACTGTATCGAAGTAGTAATCGAAAATTAAGAGTAGACTCCCAGAATGTCAGATTTTAATCGTTCAGCACCACTAGTTAAAGATCGTAGGTCGATATAAGGGCATTATTGTGCGCTGCTTGTAAAAAACATAAGTCTTCTACCAATGGATAGGGTGCCAATAGACGATCATTTAACGATTGGGAGGGAAATCAGATTCGTCCCGTGTGCGCGGGGGGAGGGGATAGAAGGGGGCGAATTACGCACCATTATGATTATTTTTTTAAGGATCAGTTAATGCTACTAGGGCTTGTGTGGTATTGTTTTCAGGGAAAACAAACACAAGGAATTCATTTTTAATGCTTAAAATGTATAATTCCATAGAAAAAATAATATTTTTAACGAAAAGTAATAAAAGTCACATACATATATTTTTTATAAACTGCCATATTTTTTGAAGACCTTATTTATTGCGACCACAAAAAATATTTATGTAAAGTTTATTTAACCTAGTTTATAATAATATATAATTGAAGTATACTTCTCATACAAGAACTATAAGAAAAAAAAATGCGTAAATGGTACCAAGGATTGCTTGCACTCGAGTAGTGTGAAAGTTTCATAGTGTGTCCACTCAGGTTTTTGTTTTCATTCATGACAAAGCTTTTTCAAGCTTTGGCACATTGTTGCAACCAGTTAGTATCTTATACCGGGTGTTAGGGACAGCCTTCCGAATACTGCAGGAGCGTGATCAGTAAACGAAAAAAAAAATCAAACACAGGATCAAGTTTACAATTTTGTATGGAGACGCGGAATTTTCTTTTCTTTCCTGAAAGATTTGTTCACTGAAAGTGGTTCCATGTTGTTGACTGATCATGCCCCTTTAGTATTCGGAAGGTTGTCCCTAACACCCGGTATGTTTCAATAAGATCTCCACGTTTACTTCTCTCTTTTAATGTGGTTAGGCCTAGCGATGCTAAGCATTGCTCGTAGCCAGGTTTCGAAGGCAGGTTACCATTTTTGTAGCTCTTCTCTGTACTTTTTCTAAAAGGTTGATGTCTTTTTGAAAATATGGACTCCATATTTGAAATCCGTACTTTAGCAAGGGACGAACATAGATTTTGTAGACCTTTGGGAAAAGTTCTTTGTTAATGTGGAAAAACGCCTTCCTTATAATGTATATTAAAGAATTTGCTCTTTTTTTGATACCAATAATGTGTTCTTCCCACTTCAAGTTCTGCGTAACAATAATGCCTAGATCCTTCTGACAGGACACGCTAGGCACTACTTTGCCCTCTATGGTATAAAGATTCTTGGGGATTTTATTGCCAATGTGTAAAACAGTACACTTGTCAGCTTTGAGTATTACAAGCTAGCCTTTAGTCTATTCAATAATACGGTCAATATCGTCTTGCAAGATGTTATGTTTAATTAATGGGTGGCCCATAATTTTTGTGTCGTCAGTGATCAGGGAGCCTTCGGACTGTATAACTTGCTTAAGATCTATCAGGAAGATACCAAAAAGAGTAGGTGCCAACACTGATCCTTGTGGTACACCGCTAAGGACATTGTGTGGTTCACAAAAACATTCTCCAATTCTAACACGAATGTTTTTCCTGTTAAGAAAATCTCTATCCATTTGAGGAGATCACCACGAATCCCAAAATGTTCAAGTTTACAAATTAATCTTTTTATAGGGACTCGATCAAATGCCTTCTCATAATCCAAGTGGATAACATCTGTAGGTTCATGATTGTTCTAGCTCTGAGTCCATCTGTCAAGGCAGCAAAGCATGTTGGTTACTGTGGATCTTTTTGGCACAAATCCGTGTTGTTCCTCGATTATAACATTCTCCATCTCCAAAAATTTCCTCATTTCTTTAGCTATAATCTTCCATCACTTTGCGTACTATAAAAGTAAGGCTGATTGGATTATAGTTAGCGGCAGCAAGTTTGTCACCTTTTTGATAGATGGGTGTGATAATAGCTTCTTTCCAGTCATCTGGGAGTTCATGTTGTTCGAAGGATAGTTGCATAATTTGAGCCAAGGTTGCAGATCAACAACAACAACATCAACAACACAACAGCAACATCTCTTGAGTTGTTCAGCTGGTAATTCATCAGGGCAGTATCATCTTTGAATGTTAATCGTTTTTGCTTTTTAATTGTCTGATGTAAATTCTATGTTCTCTATTACATTTTAGACTCGAGGAACACTTGGTGTAGGAATGGTTACATTTTCTGGTTCCCGAACATACGATTTTTAAAATTGTTTGGCAAAGTGATTGGCAAATTTTTCTTATCGTTAGTAATTAGATGTGTATTTTCGTTTCTAAGTGACGGTGGTATAGAAATTTTTGAAGTTATCTCCTGGCGCATGGAGTTGTAAAATGTCTTAGGAGCCTTTTAAACAATATTTTTCTCAAATTTTTTCCTTGTCGATCTGGCCAGGCTCACGATTTTGTTATTAACTGACCGGTATTCTCGATATGAGGCATCACTCTTATCAGTTAGGTAAATGTTCCAAAGAACCGCTTTTTCTTGGGTAATTTTTAATAATTTTCTGTCCAATCCATGGTTTGTTTAAATTTTGTGATTTCTTACATTTTTTTATAGGTACATGTTGAAGAACAGCACTGTCTATTTTATTCTTAAAGGTACCCCACGCATTAAGTACATCGTTGGTTTGGAGATTGATGGGTTCATTTAGTGCTTGAGATATCAGCTGATAGTCGGTGTTGGGCAACGAGCCTGTGTAGTATTTATCTGAACTTGAAGAGTTGCTATCAGTATTTCATGATCACTCTTTCCTATATTAGCATAATTTTCATAGTTGCACAATATTAGATCTAAAATAGATTTCTGGTCATGTGGTCATTTCTTTTACGTGTCATTTTAGTAACTAGTTGGTGTAGGTTAATTTTGTTAAAAGTTCGACTGAATTGTATCTTTATTTTAAATACATCTTTAATAATTATAAATAATGTCATTTTATTACTAGGTATCTAATAATTCTTCATTCTGCTACTAATATAAGTAGGTACTTAAAATTAATTACGTTTTTATAGACATAAAATGTTACTTTCTCACTTAATATATATTATAATATAACAAAGGCGAAAGATTTGTATTTTTGTATGGATGCATATTTGTAACCAATAAATTTAAAAACAACTGGACCATTTAAAAAAAAAAATCTTCTATTAAAAATCTACGTTCACACTGAGAAATATAGGCTACTTTTTACCGCGAAGAAATATCTGATTCCCTTGGGAAAACTCAAATTTTAACTGAAAATTTAAATTTAGCATTTTTATATAAAATATATATACCACATAAGCCCAAGCATTAATCTTGAAATTAAATAATATGATCGGATAAGTACCTCAGCGTATTACAGCGCGCTTATTTTTCTTGACGCATTCTTTATTTTTTTCTTACAGTTCTTGTATGAGAAGTATACTACAATTATATATATTTTTAAATTGGATTAAATAAGCTTGAAATAAATATTTTTTGGGGTCGCAATAAATAAGGTCTTCAAAAAATATGGCAGTTTATAAAAAATATATGTATGTGACTTTTATTACTTTTCGTTAAAAATATTATTTTTTCTATGGAATTATACATTTTAAGCATCAAAAATGAATTCCTTGTGTTTTTATTCCCTGAAAACAATACCACACAAGCCCTAGTAGCATTAACTGATCCTTAAAAAAATAATCATAATGGTGCGTAATTCGCCCCCTTCTATCCCCTCCCCTCGCGCACACGGGACGAATCTGATTTCCCTCCCAATCGTTAAATGATCGTCTATTGGCACCCTATCCACTGGTAGAAGATTAATGTTTTTTACAAGCAGTGCACAATCACCAAGGTACTATCTTTAACTACACTTGAACAACTGTATTTATACATTCGTACAGTCAAGAGTACATCAAGCTAGACACATTGGACTTTGTACCGTTTTTATTTCAATCGACATACGGGCTGGAGTCGCACTGCGAGTATCAAGCTCGACCACTAGACAAAGTTGCCCCACTATATTGACTTATTGACACATATGTTTTGCGGTTTCTAACATTTTTTGTGGCGTTTACTATCAGATTTTTACATAAATCCTAGTTTTTTTCATGGAGTGGATTAAATTGTGTAAAATATGTATAAATATGTAAAAAGACCAACTGAAAAGTTCTAAATTAATCTAAAGATTTAGTTTTACCTTTAAGAAAAAATCGGTCTAATTTGTAAATGCAATCCTAATCAAAATTTCATCCAGAATTATCCCGGTACTGAAAAAACCCGGGAATTTGGCTCCCATCAGTTAATGGGCGTTATATTGTCCGGACACGCTAATCCCGTGGTAAGCTCGCCCGGTCGGGTTCGGATTCGCAAAAACTCTTCGCATTTGCTGTTGCCCTGGTATTATTGTGGCTGCGGTGAAAGTTTCAACATTTATGTAATTAATAATTATGTGTGCAAAGAAAAAAAAATCATATAGTGATGGGGTCAGTAAGCGTCAATATCTAATCCAAGTAATAAAAATAAATTTAAGTTGTAAAATTTTTAGATAAGAACCTTTTCAACAAAAAAGAAATAAAACCAGTATAAGCTGAACCCGCGTTACGCTACAATCACCCGAAACCAGACCCCGGTGAAGGTGGACGGACGTGTTTCTATCGACTTACGGGCGAGTTTACTTCCTTGAAATCGGGCTAAAAATCAAGTTCCCATAGAAATTTCATCAGCTGTATTGTGCTCCAAGATCAGCTGATAAGGCATTTTGTACGGGGGGGGGGGTTAAATCTTTTTTTTTCATCTTTCATTAGAACAGAAAAACAAATCATCAAAGATAAATATCTTCAATGTACAGACAAAAACAATTTTATGACGGACTAGCGGCCCACCACGGGAAACACTAAGTTTGAGTTCGTACAAAAATCCTATGGAAAAAAGCACTTTCAGTTTTTCTAGATTTCACATATCAAAAATTTCGAGGAAAACCCTCCACTCAATTCAATAATTGTATGACAGGGTATGACAGAAACCACACCCGGATTAGGATGTACTGGTAAACTTAGTAGCAGAAGATTGTTTGCGCTAAGTATGTTTAATCTAAGATTTGTCGGTAACTTTATAAAGAAAAAGTTATAGCACTCACAACCGATCGGGCATTCACAGTACCATGTTTATTGCCAGAAATATCAGCCTAATTGAAAACAAAACTTAATTTATTGAGAATCCTTTATGTAAATTCAATTTACGATGTTATTTTGAAGCTAGTTCAAATCCTTCGTACGCCGCCAAAATTGATATTTGATACTTTAAGTACGAGGATCACAGGGGTGCCGAGGGAATGTGTATGGAAATTGGTGTAAACAAGCTGAAGATATGGTAGTGTGATATTCGAGGTGCTATTTTGGAAAGTAAATATTAAGGTAGCTTTGAACGTTGTTGTCACATAAAGGTTTTAAAACGAGATTCCTATCAGAAGACATAAATTAATATGAAGATGACTTTAAGTGACATAAGAAGTAAAAATGGTCTAGAAGGGAAACAGTTACTTTCTCAGAGGCCTCGTCCTAGGCTTAACGATTCTGACAGCAGGAACAATCAGGATAGTCACATTCTTGACGGTATACAGCACGATATCAATGGAAACTTTGGAAGGGGAATGGAAAATTTGGAAGGGGAAGGCCTAGGCGAACGTACCAGGACCAAATTCAGGACGTTCTGAATAAAGGCCAGGTTAAAAGTACCCTAAACCGACGAGCATGTATGAAAGGATTGATGAAAGTACAGGAAGCAAGGGAAGTATGTCAAGATCGTAGCAGGTGGAGGACTGTGGTCTCTGCCTACCCCAACGGGAAAGAGGCGTGATGTTATGTATGTATGTATGTATGTATTAACTATTTCAAAACAATTCGTGACGTCAAGAAAACTTGTTTATCCACTCTAAAAAAATGGAGCCTTGAAAAGAAAACCCACGCGCTTAAATTTATAAAGTGCAGTGTGATTTATTGTTTTTGTTTCAACATCACAGAATACGAAATTAATGCGAGTACATTAGCCTATCGCGCAACAGACAACAGCACCGAAATTAATGCATTTCACATAAGTATCGGTTTTGTTTCGCATTAATTCGCTGAAAGCCGATCATTCAACCGCTGTTAAATGGAAGCGTGCACCGCAACTAGGTATACTGCGGTTTTGACGCTAGCTATCGATCTCCTGCTGAATATGCACGTCTGGTATATTGTTACTGAATGATTAGTTTCCAGTATCTAACCACGCATTTCATTAATTTAGTGTTTCATCAATGTAACGTTCAACCGTCACAGCAATGTAGTGGCTTGCAGAAGAACACTGGTATCCATCTTCTTGAATAAGTCACAATACCATTGGAAAGAGATGGCGTGATAAAACGACATCCCAAATTGGGGGCGTACATTTGTTTAGGCCTCTGAATATCATATCCTTCCTCAAATACATAAAACTTTCTCAAGCGTAATCTTTCCTTTGAAGGTAGACTTTTACGACGGTTGCATACGTTACGTCAACGGTCTAGTTTAGGGTTGCAGAGGTTAGATGGCATAACCTCTGTAAAAATTTGTGCTCACTTCAAATCCCTAAGGTAATGCCGACTCTTTAAAACGGAATAAGGTTAGGACAAGACATGCGTTACTTTCATAAACGTACTCCAATTGATCATTTGGTATCTAGACTTGCCAAGTTTTGATGACAATTGACAACTCGTTTTAAGAAGATAGATGCTCTGAACTATGAATGAATGAATTTGTTTATTGCAATAAATGTGGTGAAGATACAGATTTTTCGAAAGATAATAAAATAGTTTCACACATTTAGCCATTAATTTGACATGCAATATTATAATTATCTAAAATAGCAAAACAAAAACAAAAATGCCTTAAAATTTCATACAAGAATGCGAGTCTAACATAATATCTCTAATTATAATTAATGTCAAGTGAAGTGACAAAAAATATTGATAAAATTGTCATGAAATAATAAAACTAAAAGTGCTAATATGACGATTTTCTTGTTTCAGACCTCCTGATAGAGATGCTAGGTGTTTTGGCGAGCTACAGCGTCACGGTGAAAGAGCTCAAACAACTGTTCAGTGCCATGAAAGCAGTCAATGGAAAATGGGTGAGTGTCCATGTGGCTTTCATTTATAGCGTCATTTTCTACGATTAGGTACCCACTAATAAATTTTTCGCATAGATATGCAGAACGGACGACCATAACATCATCATATAATATCAGCCAGAACTGTCCAAATAGCCTCCTTTGAAGATCTTTCCGTATCTAAACTTAGATCTGCAGTCCACCTTGTGTTTGCCTGGGCCTGCCCACTCTACGTGTAACCAACTAATTTGTGATCCTTTTTCACAAGAAATCTTTTTAAATTGTCAAATCAAAAAGGTTTTCTTTTTTGACAATTTGAATGAATGTTTACGTGAAATTCAACCCATGATTTAAACTGGTCGACTGTACATGGCTGAAAATTTGATTTGACGTTGGGAATATAATTGCCTTTAGTTTCAAGTCGTTGTTTAAACTACCGGGGATTTTTATATCATGTACCAATGGTTACCAAGTTGGTTAAAGAGTCTCCGGTACACGTAGAGATAATTGTGTGGAACATGAATCAAATCGCCGGGATTTTTCAAAATCCGGAATTTCGTCAATAATTTTTGGACGTTTCAGTTGCGGGATTTAAGATTCTAATATCGAAATATCGAAAACCCTCCCGGAATACCGGGATTAACAAAGTAAATAAAGTACAGGAAGCCTGTTGTAAATTCTGCGATATTTTTTTACTTTGTAGATTTATGATACCACTTAGAGAACCAATAAATTAAAAGTTCTGTTCCAAGCCACATTCTACGTTTGTCGATATTCGATAAATTCTACTCGCAGTATATTGAAAATATTCCAAACTTGCGGCTCGGTGGTCAGTGGAGATAGTTTTACTCAGGGTTGTCAGACATTACTTCATTTGTACATGATTGTACAGAAAACTTTTAATTTTTGGGGTTCCGTAGTCAACAATATCTCCCTGTCCTGCAGTGGACGTTTTATGGGATGTTATGAATATCAAGTGTTACTACTGACGTGCTGTTGGGTGTACGAGTCCATTTCTACCCATCTGGCATCCCTCTTAGCTTCCGACGTGACGTGCATTCGGTTCCTGAGCTGCTCCATTGACCTGGTCTCCAGGGATGTAGTGGGGTCTCCATTTAGGCTCGGGTTACCCTTGTCAGTCGCTTGGGTTAACGCGTATACTCACATTACTCACCTATGTGAATTGAATGTTGATTAAAGCCACGATCACACCTAACTGAATTCAAAGACTGATTCAACATACATTGCTGGGAGGCTTGGTTATGTTAATTGCAATATCCTTACTTCAACTAGCAATGTATGCCGAATTAGTCTTTGAATTCAGTTAGGTGTGATCGTGGCTTAACTATGCGAAGACATGATTTATCGAAGTACAGGCCCCGAAAGGTATAAAGAGCTCTGGACGACATTGGACATGTTTTTGCACATATGTTCTTTAAGTATTACGAGTATGTGAAAAAGCGCGAGCCACCACAGACCACAGACACTCCCACCTTCACGCCTCTCTTCGTTCTTCCAAATCGATTTTTGAACAGTTTCATGGAAATAGTTTTTAAATTGCTCGATTTGAAGTGCTTGGAAATACAAATAAAGAATACATGGAGATAAGGTGGTAGCCTCTTTCTTTTTAAGGTTCCGTAGTCAACAAGCAACCCATATAGTTTCGCCATGTCCGCGGCTTAGCTCAGCGAACCCTAGTACTTGAACTTAACAAAGTGCAATAATATAACATTAAAATAAAAAAAGTAGGAATGAAAAAAGTAGAGATAAAAATATTTTAAGTTTGCTTAAACTACTTTTCGATTTAGGGATCGGATTATCGGGATTATTATAGGGATTTTGATAGGGAACATTTAGCTTAGAAGCGCTTGTTAAAGTAAGTGGAGATAATCGGTTGTTACTAGATATGTAAAAAAAAAACATAGTTGTAGCATATTTGATGAAATTAAAATGAAAATTAATACAGCTAAGTAAGCTTTACAGGTTAAAGAGTAATAGTCGAAAAACTGAAAAAAGTATAAACAAAGTATAAAAAGTAATCAGGCGCTGGGCTTCGCTGGCCGTTAAGACGGAATAAGTTATGATAAAATCGAAACCACAATACAAGGTGTACGGGACAGGTTGGCAAATACTGAAAGGGCATGATTAGTTAACGTAACTGAATAACCTTCAGTGAATAAAACTTTCAGGAAGAGAAAACAAAATCGGCTTCTCCATACAAATTGCACATTTAAGTTTGCAATTTTTCATGGAGAGTCCGATTTTTATTTTCATTTCCTAAAAGTTTTATTCACTGAAAATTTTTGGCAACCTATCCCTTACATCCTGTATAGTTTGTAATCATGTCTAAGTTGATGTGCAGTGTTTTGTTTACACAGAAGTGTATAAGTTTGTTGTATCCTCAGATAAAGTATACTCACTAACGTTCGTCATATCTCTGGTTGTATCGGCGTTTTAGAAGGGAGTTTTGCAGAGGCTTTAAATGTAAGGAAATTAAGTATGCCCAGGGCGCTCACTGCTCAGTATGTGATAAAAACGTACTGTGTCGATCTTAAGATTAATTACAAGTTGAAGATACTATTTGAGATAATATAGATAACTTAAATTAAAATTCTAGTGGTAATACGAAATGATAACCAGATTGTAAACCTCAATTAAGTTTGTAAATTTGGAATTTTAGAAGATTAAGGCCTTAATTAAACCAGGTGAAACGGTGGTCTGAAGCGTCTGAAGACGAAATTTAAACTTGAGCTCAAAAAGTCTACGACTTAAAACGCTGCCTAATTAGATGAATAAGCGGGAAAGTTCTTTATTAATATTCCACCAAAGGTATAAACTCGTACATGAACGTAATTTATTGCAGTTGGCAAACTTATTTCGTCAGATAATTTCTGAAATACATTTTCGAATTGGAATATTACTTCGAAACGGCAGAGAGAGAGAAAATTGGTAGGTACCAAACCAACATAAAAGCAGCGAAACCAAAAGCGCAAGCAGTCTGCAACTACCAGAAGAACATAAACACAAAGTAACCAGGCCGTTCCTGGCTAATTACACCCAGCCGCAATGCTGCGATGCAAATTTGAAAAGCACTCGTGGTTCCACTAATTGAACGGGTAACTGCCGCCTTGCGCACTCAGTCGTTTTATACCGGCCTCCCGTCTACTCCTGTTGCCTTGGTAGAATTAAAGGCCATTGTGGGGGCGGTAATGTGGCTTCAGTTGCAACTCTGGGCTTCTTCGGATGTTAATTAAGGAATTCATGTTTACTTTTCTTGTTCTAAAGTGGGTCGTTTAGGGAAGTGTTCTGGAGCTAATAAGTATGTGCTTGTTTCAGCCACGGCATTCAGCAAAGCTTCTGAACGTGCTACGTCAGATGCCTCACAGGAACGGGCCAGATGTGTTCTTCAGTTTTCCTGGGCGGAAAGGATCGGTAAGTTCATAAAAATACCTCATAGGTCATACATAACATTTTCTTATTTCCACATCAAACTAAATTGGAATATCGCAATTTGTGGATTCAGGAACGATATAAACTGCAAAATGTTATACTGCATCCAGACGAAAGAATATGAAATTTAAAAGAACTGAAGTTTTGCATAAGCTAGCTTGAACGGGTTTTCCAAATGGATTTCCCAATAGCAATCCAAAAGGAATCCTTGGAGGCGCCGGGTATCGATCCCGGTACCTCTCGCATGCTAAGCGAGCGCTCTACCATCTGAGCTACGCCCCCTTATTGCTTTACTTTGAATTTCTACTCTTCATTCAATGCGCTGCTTCAATACGTAACAATATCACGTACGGAGATTTCGAAATACGGTAGTTGGCAATGAAAAGTAAGCAAGTTTATCTGTGACGCGGTGCGGCAACGTGTTTGAGAATTTCGTCTGTTTTGATATCAGGGGGCGTAGCTCAGATGGTAGAGCGCTCGCTTAGCATGCGAGAGGTACCGGGATCGATACCCGGCGCCTCCAACTTGAATCTTTTTTGGTTTTTAATTTTCCCTATTCAGTAATAACCTAAACTAAAATAACAATCTATTTTACTTGTCAAATGGCAATATACTCGTACATTTGTATGGTCACGAAGATACAAAGTAATACTTCTTTCTTACTTAGTTAGACACCACTTCCTTATTTAGTTAGTTTGACAGTTTATTTACTTACCACTTGCCTATTTTCTGGAAGACTCTTTGTCTATGTTTACTTTAGAATGTCTTGCGTATTCTTTACTTTGATATAATAAAAAAAATTGCTTTCTATGTTATACCACACAGTAAAATAAAGATCATATAAATACGTTTAAACGTACCTTAGCTATACCCGATGCCGAGTAAAACTTCGCGTAACACCTTCTCTCCACAACATGCTAGTTTCTAGGAAAGCCGTCAACCGTATCTTGATTAGCTGTTAATTCTCCACTCAAATGCCCGTTTTTTCCATTCGTTAGTCCCTGCTGCTGATCCCAATTTTTACAAAAGACATCTGCGGCCTATAGGACTGCAGCCTTCTTTCGCTTTGCCGCTATCAGGTGACAGATGTTTTGGCCCAAAGTTTTAGCAGCGTGCGGGATTCGTGTTTCTGTATTCTGCCATTGTCTGTTTGAACCTGAATATTGTCTAGGTTCATCTGAATGTGTCCTGCCCAATGATATTAAGGTTCACGGCTACGAGGGACATATAGATAATTCTTTATTTGTTGTATAATAAGGGATTATTGTGTTTTAAAGCGTAGTATGGGTATTCCTATTACAAAGCGGAGCCTCCTGGGACAGGCGTATAAAAATGCTTAAAAGGAGACTTCGTCAATTAGTTGTTCTAACAAAAAATCGTTGAACGAAATAAATATTTTTATATTTTTTTTTTGTATAATATCTAACAAATTATCGACTTTTCTGTACACAAAACTGTACATGCCAAAACTAGGTAGAAAGTTGGAAATGCGCAAGAAGGGACATGTTATCCCCGATATTCCCCGAAGTTTGGACTAGTTTATTGTTTTCTTTCTTCAAAAGGACAGTTTGGGTTTACTTCAGTATTTTCTTTGAACTATGTTAAAGTTATATTCAGTGAGGTAATATTGGCTCCGCTCTTTATATCAAATAATATAATATTTACGACAATAATATGCCCCAGTGAGTTAAGGGATCGTGTTGCCAATTAAATATTGAAGAAAAGCTGTAGGGCGTTTGTATAAAGTCCGTCTGGGGAAGTACTACCCCATTGCCTATTTCTGCCTTAAAGGAACAGTGTTTGCACTGTTTCTTCGATTTGAAGGGTAAGAGAGGCAATGAAATTACCGGCACATGAGACATACCATCTTAGCTTTGCTGTCTTATCAGTTTAAAATTATGTCACTATAATATGGTCACATTGGAAGACGTCTTCAAACTCCTGGACTGGGAAGGACTTGGCATCAACATCAATGGCGAGTACATGACCCACCTTCAATTTGCCGACAATATTGTCGTAATGGCTGAGACCCTGGAAGATCTCGGCACGATGCTCAATAACCTCAGTAGAGTTTCACAACAAGTGGGTCTTAAAATTAACATGGATAAGACGAAAATTATGTCTAACGCCCTTGTTGTCCCACTCCACTCAAAGTTGGAGACTCTACGCTCGAAGTTGTTGATGAGTACGTATACCTGGGACAAACAGTCCAGCTGGGTAAATCCAACTTAGAGAAAGAGGTTACTCGTCGAATCCGACTCGGGTGGGCAGCGTTCGGGACGCTCCGCAATATCTTCACGTCCAAAATACCGCAGTGTCTCAAGACGAAAGTCTTTGACCAGTGTGTGTTGCCAGTGATGACATATGGCACCGAGACGTGGCCGCTCACGATGGGCCTTATCAGAAAGCTCAAAGTCACCCAAAGGGCTATGGAAAGGGCTATGCTCGGAGTCTCTCTGCGCGATGGAATCAGAAATGAGGAGATCCGCAGAAGAACTAAAGTAACTGACATAGCCCTGAGAATCGCTAAACTGAAGTGGCAGTGGGCAGGGCACATCGCAAGAAGAACCGATGGCCGATGGGGCGTGAGGGTTCTAGAGTGGTGACCACGTACCGGAAGACGAAGCGTTGGTAGGCCCCCCACAAGGTGGACCGACGATCTGGTCAAGGTCGCGGGAAGCCGCTGGATGCGAGCAGCGCAGGACCGGTCGTTATGGAGTTCTTTAGGGGAGGCCTATGTCCAGCAGTGGACGTCTTTCGGCTGATATGATGATGATGAATATGGCGCGGCGTTGGTGACTTCTTACCACCAGGTGGCCTACCTGCTCGTTTGCCTACTTTTACCTATTCTGCAAAGAGACTGGTATACGTTCATAGATAAAAAAATACTCAGACACACATGAACACAACAAACATCTCTAAATTAAGTACCTACAGTATACAAAGATACTACTCAAAACAAAATAAGGGCCAGCAGGTTTTTTTTTATATATCTTAAATTGTAATTTTTTTATTAAAGTTCGATAAAAATTTCCACTGAGCATTATTTGAAACATTTATTAGTTCAAATTGTCAACAATAGAACAAGCTAAACAAAACGGACATAAAAATATACACTACTTTTATCATTTTTATGATATATCAAAAGAACTTGCTGGCCCTTATTTTGTTTTGAGTAGTATATATAAAACTGAAGCTAACAATCATTCTATATTTTTCTATCGCATTAGTTAGACTTCAGTACAATAACTTTTTTTTTGCTTTATTGGTAACAAAGCAGTTACAGGTCATGATACATGTTAAAATCTTTTTGTGATGGCGATTTATTGGAACAACGACGTCGTCTAACAAAAGGAATCCTTGGAGGCGCCGGGTATCGATCCCGGTACCTCTCGCATGCTAAGCGAGCGCTCTACCATCTGAGCTACGCCCCCTACGTACGATCTAGTTGAAATAGTCGATCATATTTCAAATTATAATTAAACTCAAGTATTGCCTCGAGCAAGGACGGTCACAACAATGAACTCGATAGCCTTTCACTTTGTAAGTGTATGGAATTGACAATGTAATTAACTTTGTTGCTTGTATTGTGGTGCTTTAAGTAGATATTTTCTGTGGTTCACATCACTTTCATTGTCCTTTATTTACTAGCCGCGAACTTACGTTAACTTAATTCAGAAGTGTCTGAATGTCTTTTAATACTTATTAAGGCCTGGTAGTCATGGAGCGTAATTCCAGAATAAAGAGGCTTTCTAAATAAGAAACACAACAATCCATTAACATTTGTATATAGCTCGTATGTAATGTTGTTCTTCAAACTTAATTCTGTTTGTTCAAGTTGTTTCATTTCACTTTACCTACTCATTTTAAATTATAACACGGTATCAAAATTACAAATTACTTGGAGGAACTTCCTCGAATCCGTTACCAAAACAGTATTCAAGTTTTCAATCTAAACAATTCGAGATTTGTTTTGCATGTTGCGTCGTGGTCCCTCTTGAATTAATAATGCCAATTTAAATGCTATCTTCAAGCTATTCCATTTGTTCCGAGTTTGAGCCTAAAGTTTTTGGCCGGATAATAAATTAGGAAGTGATTGTTTATATCGAGAGTTATGAAAGTTGGCATTGTTGCCAACTTGATCGCAGAAATGTTGTGGATTTCAAATTTGAATTAATCCAATCGCGTTGTGTTCGAATTTCAATCTGGGGTTTAATGCAAACAATGACGATATCTGGTACGAGAGGATTTGATAAATGATCCTTTACGAGTGTTGCTACTTAAACAATTTTAAACAGATTTGAATAGGTAACTGAATTGTTTTCTTGCGGACAATTTTGGATGTATGTGCATTTTATTTTATGAGATTAGAAAAGCACAGCAGTGAGTCACTATAGGCTAAATAAATAATATTTCGATGAAATTCAGTAAAACGCGTTTCAAAAACCCTGCAGCGCCATTTGTTAGTGAGCTTTGGTTAATATTTCGGTCGCCCAGGTACTGAGCATAATACGAATTGAAGCCAGGAGCTAAAACTAGGATGCTAATTATTTGAAAGTGAGACCTAAATTTTTATACATGAATAAATTATTCATGGCCATATAATGTGTGAATTTTCAATTCAGTGAAACTAAATAACAATCCTATTATCGATTATTGGTTTTTCCTAGTTTTCAATATGTCGTTTCCCTCGAGGTTGGGAGTCGGGGTATAAAAATAGCAGGTATCGTGTTGCGACCCGATCTATTTCAGGAACGAAGACTAACGATGGGGTATTAGGTGCTGTTTTGTAAACATTGCATCATTATTCATGTTCGTGAGCTCCAATGCGGGTAGGAAAATACTAGCTTTTCGAATGAAACTCTCGTGAAATTAAACGATGTCTTAGGGTGGGTTGCTACAGAGTGGAGAGAGCAAGAGGCATATATTCGGTTATGTTTAATTAGATGGTTAGGAACCGGATGATAATTTACGGAAAAGAAAATGAAATACAGCTTTTTTCTAAGCGCTCGGGGAAGCTATGCAATAAAAAAAATAAAAGGTTTATTCAATTTATGGCTTGTAGGTACATTAAACTAACACTAACTGCCAAACTACAGAGTAGTTTGTTGGCAGTACATGACTCCTTACAAAACTTAACATGTTGTTTACACATACTATGCTTGCCCTCAACCAAGCTTACTTTCTAAAACTAGGTACAAGTGGTACAAAAGGTAAAATCAGGCTACGCCACAAATTTTGTTACTCCCAACAACACGTCAGCAGAAACATTTCGGACTTTATTACATAGTAATAGGTTTACAAGTATTTCTACCGACGTGCGGCGGACCGCACAACTATATGTTACACATTTAGCTTTTTAAGATAAAAGCGCTCGTGGCCGAGTACTTGCTCTTTCTTTCCGCTAACGAAAGGTTGGCCGCGGTCTGTACCCGGATGGGTGACCGCTAGTGGCACAACAACTAGAGCGTTTCCGTGCTTTGGTCCCGGCTTCTAGCACCGATAGTAGTCGTTCAACTAAGTCAGAGGCCATTTGGAGGCTTAAAACCCATGACAGCCAGGTAAGCCACTAACCTAGTAAAATTTAATCTAAGATTGGGTCTGGTTTGTCCTCTGGGTTGCGGAGTTCAGATGGCTTTCGCTCTATGTAAAAGCTAGTGTCCTCGTCAAATCGCCTGGGTTAGGTAGCCGACTCTGTAAAAACCATTGGTAAAAACGGAATAAGGCTAGCGTAATTGTAATGACTGCTTTTATCTAAGAAAGAGGAATGGAAAAATGCTGAAAACTAACCTTTGTACGCACGGCTGCAGGATAATGGTCCAAAACTAGTATACGCAATATTTGCGCTACGGTAAAAATACAAGAAGCCAGGGTCAAGCGCAAGGTCATAGCGTAATCGTTGCCTTGCGGCCAACTGTACATTTAGTAGTTTTATGAAAATATTTGAGATACACAAGCGAGAGACGCTCTCCTCGGCGGGAATGTGGATGCTACATAAAGCAGGCAAAATGAGTGTAGAAAAAGTACTTTTGGGCTTAACATTTCTCTTCTTGTTTTCTGATTTTTTGTTAATTTCATTTTGAACTGGAAGTAGTTCAGCTACGGTACACCGAATTATGAAATAGGATAGAGATAATATACTATAAGCAAAGTTGGCGCCTGATCGAAACCTGGTTACATACTTGCATGTGGCGATCTTAGCCCGTCCCGTCCTTATCAATGAGAGACAACTACGGTTTTTAGTTTCATGACATTTTAGAACTTTTTCTGGTTTTTCCAACTGCCAAATGTTGGTCAGTTAAAACTTGCACTTTGCGGATAAAAACTAGCAAGGCGCAGCCAGCCGAGGCTCCTGCGAGCCACTTCTGCACACGAAACTAAACTTAAAGATGGTCAGGCGCCAACTTTGTGGATAGTACAGTCAACGATAAGTCAAACTTGACTCTAGCCAGTACGTCTATTGAAATAAGAACGGTACAAAGTTCAATTTGTAAAGCTTGATGTGCTTTTGTTTGTACCTTCAAACAAGAGAAACTACGACCGCTGAAATTTTCTGCTATTTTCGTATTTATAGAAACTATCGATAAATATTGTAATAACTGTTTCTCAGCATTGATACTAACTTCTATTTGTGGAAAATGTTATATCCTACTCTAAATGTAATAAACATTTCTCTTTATAGTCCATTCTAAGAAAACTGATGTTCTTGAAGATATTTCTTAGTTGTTTTATTTCTAACTTAAGGTTTTTTTTACAAGAGGATAATTAAAATCCCGGCCCTTACCCGACCCCCCGGCCAATTATTAAACAACAGCCGAGTACTTTTAAATGCTACTAATTAAATCATCCCAATAATGGAAGCCTTAGAAATCTCTACTGTGTTTTACAAAATTACTCCCCTTTGTTTCGCCCAGCTGCTCTCTTTCAGATTTATTAAAAAGAATCCCAATTATTCTTAGACCGCGTTTTTAATCTGGCTACTATTTGGGATTAATTGCTCGAAAGAGAAATAATAATGGACTAAGAGGCGAGCCCTGCGGCAATCGACCTCGATTCCCGCGCGCTCCGAATTCTGCGAATTCCCTTTAAAGTGCTTCGCAAACTCCAAATCTCGGCGTTATCAGCGTAAATATCCAAGTATCGCGTTTCAATAAACTAAGTGACTCTCCAAACTTTCCAATCACTCTCCCTATAAACAAAACCTCTTCTTATCCCATCTTCAACTCTAGACTAAACCTCAACTTAAACAGATCAATACCAGGCGAGCAGGACGCTTGAGACGCATCGTTTAAGCGGCCTTCTTCTCCTTATTGGCAATTCTTATTCAAATACGGGTCGGGCGTAATCCGTGTGACATACTGGGCTATCTGTGCGTCCGTTTTTTCCTTATTTATCGCTGCCCCGCCCTGGGCGAGTCCATTTCTCTCTGTCGCGCTTATCCGGAGATCTGACGGCGGACTGACGCTTCTCAGCTCTGTCTCTTCCATGTTTGCCTGGTACTAAGGATACACGTTGCGTTATTTATCAGGAAGACTCGCTTTGGATGCGGGAAGCTGCTGTTCTTGTTATTTCTTTTCCAATCTGGAAAAGGCCTACTCTTATTGAATTTAACTTGGAAAGGATTCTTAGCAATTTCAATACAAACTCTCTTTGTGGTTTCTTTGCATGCTTGACTTCTTTTAAAAGAATTTCCGATACTCGTTGAGAAAATATTTTTCTGTTTTCTTGTGGTTTCACCGACTGTTAGAAAAGATAGATTGTTTTCCTTTGTCAGCACTTGTTAGGTTTTATTTTTATCAGTATGTTGGCCTTCGTTTTCTTATTTATGTTCAGTACAATATGAGAAAGAAAGAAAGTAATAAAGATTTTTTTTATAGATTTTGAAATTCATAAAGTATGCCTTCTTCCACGTATAATCTATTTTTATATTTTGGTCTATGTTCGTTCGAAAAAGTTGCTTAGTTTTATGTACTAAGTAACATGCTAAATATATGTGCATGACTTAAAAAGGATCTATAACAACTCCGAAGGATTTTAAACTGAACATCTTTTCCCAAATTGTAGGTCGAAATACGAAAAATAAATAATTTCCCATAGAATCTGCATTAGCTGCTGATAGCGCATTTTGTATGGGAGATCAAAAAAATATTTTCGTATTTCAATATTATCCAACGTGAAACAGAAAGGTGTGATAATACTAAAGGGTGTGAATCTGCCCATGAAACTGAACAACTTTTCCCAAGAAACATAGGTCATAGCCTGACTCATAGGTCAATTTTTGACCTCCCATAGAAACTGCATCAGCTGATAGCGCATTTGGTATGGGGGGGACAAATTTGGTTATTCGTATTCCGACTTATCTTCCTTTTTAAAATTGATTCACACTCTTCAGTATTATCACACCATTCCGTTACTCGTTGTATATAGTCCTTAGGAAAAGTTGTTCAGATTCAAGGGCAGATTCACATCCTTCGGGCTTGTTACACATTTTCTATTACAACTTGTACATTCATCATCATAACATCCCATGAAACGTCCACTACAGGACAGGGAGCTCCCTCCAGAATTCTAGCTTTTGTTGGAAAAATGTGGAGGGGAAGTACCATATTCACCTCGCTTGTTAGCGTTACGGCTGGCACCATGGACCGCGGTTGTAGGTGACCGCAGTAAGTAAGATGTAATATACAAAGGAGGATGCTGCTGCCCATCCTTCAGTCAACCCTTAGTCGCCTCTTACGACACCCACGGGTATGTATGAGTTGGTACTATTCTTTGCCGGCACCACACCGGCACAGTTAATGCGCAGAACTAAATAAATTTGTAAATAAGGTTGTGCGTTGTCTGTACATTCAGCGTATGTAAATTAATCAAAACATCCTGTGTGAAGACCATGGTCAAAACAGCTTCAAAGTCCGCACTCAAGTTAACAGCCGAGCTGTCTAAAGCACTGGCACTAAAACGCAAGCCTCAACCCAAGCCTCAGCACTGGGCCAAGTGGCAGTAAAAACTTATTTTACGCGCCCAAGTGTCCCCAATCCAAGCGAACGTTAGTGATAAAATCTACATACGGGTTCTTGCTTGCAACGATTTGTAAGATAGTGTACACTGTACAGTTAACAGCACGTCAAGCTCCATAACAAAGGACTTTCTAACGTTCTTACTTCAAGAGCTGTGAGAACTAAAGTCGCGCTGCTAGTATCAAACTTGATCTGCTCTTGATTGTACCTTATTCGGAAATACTTAAAGAAATCTGAAAAACCTAAAGACACGAGTCACTATCAAATTGAAATTTATTTGCAGTAAACATGTTTAAACGCTGAAGAACGGCACTCGCTGAAAATAACCCACGCGTAATCGGTCCAAATTTTTATGAAAAACTACCGTCTGATTTAAAAGGTGAATGTTCTGACGATACATTTAGGGTAAATCCTTTTATTCTGTAAAAGAATTTTTGAATTCAAACTATTCGGATTTTAGATTTATATTTTATCTACCTACATGTTTATGTACGTACATCTTTGTACTTGACATTTTATATTTTCAGAGCGGCATCGAGCTGTGTTGATGTATTTTTTGTTCTTTTTCGTTTGAATTAAAAACTAATTTTAAACTGATACACGAGAATTAATTAAGCACAAGATATATCTAATCCACTAAATGTAATAAGTCAGTAGTAGTACTCAATCTATTGGTATTTTTTGAATACCAGGCAAAATTTGGTATGAACTGACCTTACTTTGAAAGATAAATATCTATCGAGAAAAGTTTCAGAATCTCGTGCGAAATTATTCCCTAACTATTCCAAAATATTCAAAAACGCACAACGTTGATGTTTAAGTTTTCACTTCTGCCGGCACTCCCGGAGTGCAACCCGTCCTTTTTTTTGGGTTCCAAACCTCAAAATAAAAAAATTGAACCCTTATAGGATCACTTTGTTGTCCGTCTGTCTGTCTGTCAAGACCCTTTTTCTCACGAACGAGAAGAGGTATCAGGTTGAAATTGATAATGAATATTAAAGTCCATAAACCACACAAGATCTGAAAATTTAAATTTTTTACAACGACGCAATCAAAAGACATGGCTTTTTATGTCCTCATCTCCATACATTTATGCAAAAAAGCAAAACCTACAGGGTACTTCCCGTTGACCTAAAATTATGAAATTTGGCAAAAAGCTAGGTCTCACAGTACAAATAAAGGGAAAAGTCTAAAATTATTAAATATTTCAATTTTTCTCACAACTAATAGTAACTAATTAAGGTGAGCTCCCGTTTCAAGAACTTTTCTATAAAAGAGGGGTCAAGTTAAAATCAAAGAGCAAAAGCTTTTAGTATATCATATGGTAGATAGGTACGAAACCTTTAGGGCGCGAGTCCGACTCGCACTTGGCCGGTTTTTTTTTAAGTAGGATTGGTAAGCATTTGACTCCTATCTCACCTAATGGTAAGTGACGATGGAGTCGAAGATGAATAAAAGATGGCGCCAATTTGTTTGTGAAGCGATGTAGTTTAGCTGACGTCATTAAGAGATTTTAAGATCCAACAATGAATAAACTAGTTTGAATATGATGACTGCTGGTCTTGCCTTGAAAAGATCCAGATTGGATTGATTGTTCGGCGAAAAATTCTGCAGGGAGGGAGTTCTTATCACGGCCCGCCTTTTTTTTAAATCTCAAAATACAGGTTTTAAACCGACCGAATCATCTGGGGATTTGAATGGAAAACAAAAAAAGTCATTGGTCACTTCATCATCATCATATCAGCCGAAAGACGTCCACTGCTGGACATAGGCCTCTCCTAAAGAACTCCATGACGACCGGTCCTGTGCTGCTCGCATCCAGCGGCTTCCCGCGACCTTGACCAGATCGTCGGTCCACCTTGTGGGGGGCCTGCCAACGCTTCGTCTTCAAAGTTTATTTAATAAACAATCCCAATATCCTTAATAAACAATACCAATATCTTCTTTAACCCTTACACTCTGTATGTATAATAATCAAAACCAAGTGTTGCCAGAACGTGAGATTTCAAAATGCTGTAGTCGTCACGTCTAGTTTTGATGGCGCATTATTACGTCATTGGCGCTGGCGATAAGAGAAATAAAGATAATGTGCAAATTTGTAGACATTACGTGAATGTAAGATAAGCTTGTACTTGTTGGGGTTAGGGAGATATCGCTGAGGATGGGGATGGAGGTATTTAATCTGATTCAGATTCTTTCATCTATTCAATATGGAGTCATTACAGAAAACTTAAAGAACGCCATAATATACAGAATACAATGCAAATAGAGCGAATCTACTATTTATTTTTTATTATTTATTTATGATCGATTTTTTAAGGACATTTGAAGTCCCGATAAACATATTTTAACGAAAATGAACTTCTTATTGAAAGCTTCACAAAATTCTGAAACAACTTGTGTTGATAAAACATACTCAGCTAAATCTATGTTTAACTCCAACAGATAACACTCAGCTTAAACTGCTTGGTCTCGTCTAGAGGCATAAAAGTTAGGCGTTAGAAAAAGTCCTGGTTTTGGACCTATTGTTGTTGTAGTTGTTACATAGGTACTTTTAAATGGGATATACACATTTTCGAGAAAAGTAGTGACAGGCACAGTGTCAAAATAAGAAACAAGAATCAACTTGCTTCTCATGTTAGCTGTGTCACAGAATATATAATAGTAATTGCTGTGTTCACAAAATTAGGAACTTCTAAAGGCCAATGTATACGCTTCTATAATAAGGTACCCACTGACAAGCTCTTCTGGGCAAGGTCGTTCCATCGTCGACCTCATACCTGTCCTCAAGGCTAGATCGAGGTCAAGAGTAAGCCCATACATAGTACAAAAAAAAAACATTTAAAGTTTACCCTCAGATGAATTCAAAACTGTTATCTATCAAGCAAAAATTTTATAAGAAAGGTTATTATAAAATATCAGATT
This sequence comes from Athrips mouffetella, assembly GCA_947532105.1. Classification (NCBI taxonomy): domain Eukaryota; kingdom Metazoa; phylum Arthropoda; class Insecta; order Lepidoptera; family Gelechiidae; genus Athrips; species Athrips mouffetella. The sequence continues at coordinate 28,946,208 of OX383968.1, read as the reverse complement.
ACCTAGAAGAGAAAAATCCATGGGATTAAGCTAGGGTTCAAACAGGCTAATTCAAAATTCATATTTAACTTATGATTATTGTATCAACCCTGTACATTGAAACATATTTAAAAGAGCGCGTAGGTTTTTATGTCGCTTCTTTTTTTCCCATTATGGCGCCACTTTGTTTGTGAAGCCATGTAGTTTAACTGACGTCATTAAGAGATTTTAATATCCAACAATGATCAAATGATTTTGAATTTGAGTTCTGTTTGCTTTGTATCGTTATGTAAATATCTATTTCTAAAAAATCATAAAAGATGCATAGTATCATACACGAAAACTCAATAACGACACCCAAAGAAACTGTAAGAATGTGGCGAGTATATTTTTTACATAAATTTCCACAAAATGAAATAAAGGCCCTAACATGTCACCTTGCCCGAACGTTTTACGGACGCGCCATATTTTATATGAGAATTTATTATAATCATATTTCTTTGGAAGATTGAGGGTAACGTGGTTTTTATATTCAAAGGTTTTTGGTCGTTTTGGCATGGCTGTAAAGTGAAATATTTATTTCACTTTTAGAAAAGGTTAAATCCTACGCTAAGGTATGGTAGATAATTTGGCAACTGAGTCTTAATCTTCGAGTCATACGATCCATCTGAGACATACTTGATGTTGTAATTATAATTTTTTAGCAACTGGTCTATGAAGCCCTTTTTCGCTTTGTTTCCTCTGCATTGACCAACCTAAGGCCGTAGACGGCTTATCCACTTTAGTCTAGGCAGTGAATTTTGCAGTTGTATGAGATTTTCACAATAAAACCTACAACAGGGATTTTTTGTAGTTTCTTAGAATATGTCATTCCAGCTTTAAATTTCTGGTTTTCTCCCGATAAAAGATTGAGATTTTTTTTAAAATTATTTAAATAGTCTTACTTTGGTATATCTTCCGAAGAATAATTTCTACACAGGGGATTTTTCCTGACAAGACTTTTTACTAATAAATGAAGCTAAGCTTAGAATATCTCCTCTCAATAAAAAGAGATAAAAAAAAGGAAAACAAAATGTTACGAAAAATTACTATTATGTATATACGAAATTCTACACTAGTGATCTTTTTGTAATAGTATTATAATATTGTAAAGATCAATGTCACAAGTTTTCCCTTCAGTGACTTGAGAGGTTTTTTTAAAAGTACATTTAATGCCTTTTCATGCCTATGCATTAATTCTACAGTCGGAATTTGTTTAAAACTTTACAGAGTGTTATTTTTTAAACCGAATTATAAAAATTTCTCCTATGGTGAACACGAGGAATTCCTGTAATAAAAAATAAAAACAATAGTATTAACGAGTGCATGGAGCGGGGTGCGGGCGGGGTGGGGCGGTCGGCGTCCGTCGGTGAGGCGGTGATGGCGCGCTCGCTGTCTGTGTGAGCGACGCGACGCGGGACGTGGACGAGATAGTTTGTGGCGAATTTCCTTTTCTTACTATAGTAGAAATTACATTTAGGTAAATGGCTGAAGTAGGTACACAATGGTAAACTTTTTTTAAAACCTGTGTTTCGAGTGGAGCTACGAGCGGAACCTGTAGTGCTAACAAAAATTATATTTTAGTTGCCTAAATATTGAATATAGGTACCTACCTATACTTAGGTACTTAATTTGGTAAAAACAGTTTAAATAATAGAATAGCCTCAGGTTTGGGGGGGAAACGGGAAATACGAAACCAAGCTCAAAGACGATTAGCGCGCAAGAAAGCTCATATATATTTTGTTGACCTATTTGGCTTGGGTTTTTCGATTTTCGTGTAGCCCAGCAATTATGTTCTTAAGGTGACACCCACGCCAAAACTACCGCGCAAGTGCTCGGAATTTTCAACTTAATTAATTGAAATCTACAAAAAATGGAGACGTAATTTTTTTTATTATTACTTCAATATATTTGCTAGAAGAACATGGGGCCCAAAACACGATTTGGTAAAATTTTCTCGATAGAAAAAAAACGCAAAGTAAGCTCTAATTTCGCTTTTTTAGACATGTTTCTCAGACTAAAATCCTGAACGATTTAATTATTGTAAAATAATGGGTAATTTATTTTATGTCTACTTCTTACTCATTATATGTATAATGTACGCTTGGGATTAGTTTTTCAATATTTACATAATATCATTTAATAAAAACACTTAAACACAAAATTTGCGCACCCGCGACGCGCGGCAAAAGACGTAAGTACCTACCCATAACCACCAGGCTGCAGCACGCGCTAATATAAACATTATTTCAATGGCATGACGTGCGATATTTGTGTATCTCGAAATGTACTTGCTTATTTGTGAATAGACTTCACCTTAAGTGTGTCTAGACTCCTGGCCATAATACCTACCTACCTACCTACTGCAGTGAAATAAAGTAAATTAAATTGTAAATGTACTGCAGTTAGATTGAAATAGAGTAAGAGTTAACTTACCTTAAACTAATCAAGCAAACAAAGAAATATAACACACAATATTTTAATAAAAACAGATTGACCACAGTTTTGATGTATAATTTCACTAATATATAACCAACGTAATAAAGTTTAAATTTGATTGTACGATCCGTGATTAAATTTAAATATATAATATTGTTTAAAATATTAAAAATCAACGATAGGTGTTAAAAATAAGACAAATAAATTTTGAAAGGAATCCGCGATGCGTGCATCAGGTAAAACGCTCCGTCTATAGCTACTAGATACTATCGCTTGGAAAAGTCTAGTGATAACTTTAAGTGGCCACCTAACCTATTACTATAGCGACTAGTTAAATATGGTCATAGTTGTACCTTCCGCAATGTATCGCGGTTAAATGTTCTAAAAGTTTAAAAATTACTGCCAAAGATTCGAATCTAAATAAATCATGGCGCGTCTGTAGGCCTTTTTAGAATTTTGAAAAACAACTTAATACTAATAATATACCTAAATGGTTTAAATATCTGGAGTTTGGTTGTAGTTAGTTATGCGCAGTTCGTGGCGTCCTCCCGTGCTGCTAGGAATCCCGCAGTTGAAGAGGTGCAGCAGCTGAGAGCACGGTGCAAGCAGCAGATGTCAAATTGTCTCTCTGGAGACAGGGCTTGGCAGTGTTGCAGGTGCTTGCCGGAACCTACTGCCCGAAATCGGGCAGCTTTAGCTGCACGAATAAAAATGCGGCATAAGAGAGTGGCAACCTCTCAGCAACAAAAATTACGTAAAGACAAAAATACTTACAAAATTGTAGAGTTCATATCGAGTAAAAATCCAAATCGTTGAGGTATTATAATTGCACAAGTCAAAGAAATAACTACAGCAGCAAAACTGCTGTATTAAAATATAGTTTAAATAGTATTTAGATTAGATTTTCAAAATATTTTGCTAGATTTGACAAAAACACTCTTGTCTCCAAACAAATAATAATCACCGAGAAAGGAAAATCAAAATTTTGAATCCACTGTCAACGAATACAAACAGCCAGTCAATACATCGAGAAAGAAGCAAAAAGTATCGAACACGAAAAAGGAATATGAGCGATAACGCTACACTACCTACCTACCTAATAAATACGTTGAAACTGTGAAAGTGTTGCGTTTGCGTACGAGTAGGTAGGTAGGTATAGCTACCTACCTACCTAATACGCAGGCTAGAAATTTGTAGGTAGGTATACCTACCTACCTACTCGTACGCAAACGCAACACTTTCACAGTCACAACGTTTCATTATCATAATTTAGGTAGGTAATCAATGTAATTTTATGTACACGTATAGGTGAGTAGGTAAATGTAACGCTTGAAGACATATCTTTAACTCATAGATTACAAAAAAACATTAATCACAAAATTTGCCAAAACACCGGCTATCGGCCATTTGATTTGGTTATCGACCACCCGTGTACCGGTTATCGGCCTCGTAATTCACTGTAGAAAAATGAGTCTTATTAAAGAGCTCAAAAGGTGGGTAGTAGTTTGAAAGTAAAACAATTAATTAAACCACAATTATCAATTTATTTGCTCCAAAATCAAATCGATAATAAAGGTTCAAACTAAGGTAATTTTGAATTTATCATCATCATCATATCAGCCGAAAGACGTCCACTGCTGGACATAGTCCTCCCCTTCAGATCTCCATGAGGACCGGTCCTGCGCTACTCGCATCCAGCGGCTTACCACGATCTTGACCAGATGGTTGGTCCATCTTGTGGGGGGCCTGCCTACGCTTCGTCTTCCGGTACGTGGTCGCCACTCTTTACGCCCCATCGGCCATCGGTTCGTCTTGCGATGAGCCCGCCCTGCCCACTGCCACTTTGGATTGGCAATTCTCGGGCTGTGTCAGTTGCTTGGTTTTTCTGCGGATCTCGTCATTTCTGTTACCTCCCGCGGAGAGATTCCGAGCATGGCTCTTTCCATGGCCCTTTGGGTGACTTTGAGCTTCCTGATTGCGTCCGTCGTGGGCGGCCGCGTCAGGATGTCATATTTCATCAGTAGGCACTGGTCGGAGACTTTCGTCTTGGGACGCTGCGGTGTTTTGGGCGTGAGGATGTTGCGGAGCTTCCCGAGCGCTGCCCGTCCGAGTCGGGTTCGACGAGAGGCCTCTTTCTCTAAGTTGGATTTGCCCAGCTGGACTGTTTGTCCCAGGTATGCGTATTTATCGACGGTTTCGGGCGTGGAGTCTCCAACTATGGTTGGAGTGGGTGCGGCAAGGGCGTTGGATATAGTTTTCATCTTATCCATGTTTATTTTGGAACCCATTTGTTTTGAAGCTCTACTGATGTTGTTGAGAGTCGTGCCGAGATCTTCCAGGGTCTCAGCCATTGCGACTGTGTCGTCGGCAAATCGAAGGTGTTTCATGTACTTGCCATTGATGTTGTGTTGATGCCAAGTCCTTTCCAGTCCAGGAGTTTTGGAGCGTCTTCCAGTGCAGCGGTGAACAGTTTTGGAGATGTGACATATCCCTGTCTCACTACTCGCGGCGACTGGATGGGTTTGGAGTCCTGGTCCTGGGGACGAGCTGGTATGGTGGCGTTCTTGTACGGATCCTTCATCATTTCAATGTACCGATGGTCGACTTGTCTCGTCTGGAGGGGTCGTGGCGCGGCCTACATCTCGATCGAATTGAAGGCTTTCTCGTAGTCCACAAAGCCTTCGATTCGATCGAGATGTGGGCTGTGCTGTGGTCTCTCCTGGGGTGCCAAGTCGACTATCTGTACGGGAATGCCGCTGTGTCGGTTCGTCTTCGGGCGTTTGGGAGGCTTCGCAGTATCTTTGCGTCCAGAGTGCCGCGGGGTCTCAAGACGAGGGTCTTTGACCAGTGTGTGTTGCAAGTGGTGACATCCATATGTCACCACTTGCAACACACCGGGGCGTGGCCGCTCGCGGTGGGCCTTGACTGGGGTATCAAGGTCACCCAAAGGGCTATGCTCGGAGTCTCACTGCGGGATCGATTGAGGGGGTCCGCAGAAGAACAAGAGTGGCTGACGTAGCCCTGAGAGTCGCTAGACTGGGGTGGCGGTGGGCAGGGCATCTCGCAAGAGTAATTTACGCCTGCCTTGAAACTCGTGCTCTCCAATTTCAATTAAAAAAAAAACAAATATATGAAAATTATGAATGCCATTTATCGAACACTTATTAATTTCCACAGCCAGAAACAGGTCAATTTTTTACCAGTTTCTAATCGGTTGTGTTGTGTTAATTTCCTATGGTCGCAAATAGGTTTATTTTTTACTATTAATCGGCATATTGTATTTCCTACAGCCGGAAACAGGTGTAATGTTGACTAGTTATCGGCCGTTATTTACATGCTACGGCCGAAAACAGGTTAAATGTTGACTAGTTACCGGCCGTCTTATATTTCATACGGCCAGAAACAGGTTTGATTGTGACTAGCTATCGGCCGCCTAACATTCGGAACTTTAGAACGTCATATCTTCGAAAATAGAAGCCATATTAGTGGCCGGAATCTAGTTGTGAATACACAAAAATCTAGTTGTTTATAAATTTAATGGGATCTGAGTCAGCAACTTTAAGGTTTCCACAATAAACATAAAGAAAAAAGTCCTAAATAAAACCGGTCTCCAACCTCCCTGTCGATAACTGAATTTTGAAGAAAATGGTGAACGGGTTTACCGGCCTCCATAAATATCATAAATGATGAAAGTTTGATGAGTTTTGGGGCTTTAATATTAAAATTTAATATGTTAGGATCACACAAACCACGCCATACACCAATAGACAAACAGTCACACTTTAAAACTTACCTTGAAATTCAATCCACTTGCTATTTTTTTTGCTAAATTTTGTACAGGTCTACTCAGCAAATTTTAAAATGGCAACTGAGAGCATGGTTTTAGATTTTGGAAGCTAAGCTGTCGTATAATCTATAGTGAAGTTAGTCCGGATTGAATGGCGCGCAAATTAGAGAAAGATGGCCTATGAAACTTCTATTATTCAAAATATTGTACTAAAAGGCCGATAAGGGGTAGAGGCCGGTAAACCGGTACGCTTACCCTACTTGTTTTTTTTCTTCCGATCCGAGGCGCGTCATACATAACTTCGAAACAAATGAAATGAGAAAGAATCCTGCGGGCGGGGCGGGCGGCACGTGTAGCTATAATGCTATCCTTTTCGCAAACGGGAAGCGAGCAGTGCAATCAAGGTCACGCGCATTAGGAATATTGTTAGAAAAGTGCGTTTTTATGTAAATAATGGAATAAAAATAATTCTCTTGTAATTGACGAGCGATATTTTGTTTTTAGTAAGATTAACTGTAACTGTTTACAGATTTAAAAAAAGTTTAGGTGTAGAATTAATGTACGAGGTAAAATAATATAAAAAAGACAAAAAAAATAATAATAAATAAGTTCTACGTATGTCACCGTGGAGAAAATTTACAGGCTTACTCGAAATTACTTTTTTTAAGCTTTTCCAAAAAATCCTCACCTGTAAGAATTTGTAAGTATTATTTATTAATGATTACGTTTAAATTTATTTTATCTCTGAAAATACTTGAAAAAAACTGGAGAATTTATATTTATAGGATAAATGTTAAAGCAATTAATAAAATTATACAACATCCCTACTGTAGGATTTATTGTTTACGAGCAAGACAATATAGTTTATTTTCCCCCCTTTTTCGTTTTTGGTATGGAGGGGGGTGAAATTATTTTGCAAAGTTTTCTAACTACATCAAAATATTTTTTAGAAAAAGAAATCAGGAATGTAGGAATTAATGTGGATTTTTTATTAGAATGATCGTACTACTTCTAGGATGACCACTGCAGCATGTGTACAGATGACAGTTTCTGCAGGAAAAATGTACCCTTATGTGACTGAACTTTTTTTATTGTCAATGGGCTTTCTCTTGACCTCGATCTACTTTTGAGGACGGAGATGAGGTCGACGAGAACTATTTATAAGATGATGACGGATATCTCGTGTGGTGCCGGAAAAAAATACTACCAGCTCATCTCTACCCGTGGGTGTCGTAAGAGGCGATTAAGGGACTATAAACCGAAGGATGGTCAGCAGCGTCCTTCTGCATATCTGCATCTTAAATGCCGCGGTCACTAACTACCGCGGTCCATGGTGCCAGCTGCAATCCGAGGCCGCAACGCTAACAAGCGTGGTGACTACGGGTACTTCCCCTCCAAATTTTACCACGCGTATTTAATTTAGTGGAATTTTGAGGGAGCTCCCTGTCCTGCAGTTGACGTTTCATGGGATGTTATGATGATGATGCATGACTTATTTGTGTTATATTGACATCTGTGTTTGTTGCAGGCGGTAGTGCTGCCCCCCCTGGCGCGATGGCCGTACGAGAACGGGTTCACATTCACAACCTGGTTCCGGCTAGACCCCATCAACTCTGTCAACATCGAAAGGGAGAAACCATACCTTTACTGGTAAGTTTTTTGTAAGAATTAAAGCCCAAGTCACACAGAGCGGTATGATTGCGAAAGCAGTCCGGGGGCGGACCTGCGGGAAGCGAAAGCGTTCCGGGACCGGTCACACAGAGATACCGCGCAGAAACCGCGGCGGACAGCGGTCGGTGTGACAGCAAAAGCGGCCATATTGCGGAGTGTTTTTTTTCCTGACTTCAGTGTCGAAAAGGAAAAGCCGCAATTCTTGTAAAAAAAATACAAAGTTAAAGTCCGGGCCTGGACCGCGCCGCTGCCGCTCTGTGTGACGGGTTGCATTGAACCGCTCCCGCCGAAAGTTCGGCCCCGCGCCGCGCCCTGTCCGCGGGGTTGTACTAGCGGCCCGGCCGCACCTTTTCAATGTAACAGGGTACATAAGAACTCATAATTTACAAAAAAATACCGCCCCCGGAACGCTTTCGCTACCGCCTCAGTGTGACTCGGGCGTAAATAAAGTACCTGGGCGGGCGGACGAGCTTTGCTCTGTATAATAAAGTCCAATAACAGATGGCACCGTAGGGTTTCTGATGCTCAAATACAGAGAAAACCAATTTTTCCAGACATGAGACTTAGCTAGATTGATTTTTCAATGAAATTTACTATTCGGGGTTTTCGGGGGCGAAAAATCGATCTGGCTAGGTTTCATGTCTGGGAAATTTTGTGAACTCTGTGTTTTTGACCATTTTTTAAAGCCTTCTCAGTGTCGTCGGCAAACTGTATGCAAAGGTTTTGATTGAAAGAGTGATGAAAGGTACTGACGAAAAAATATGGGATGTACAAGCGGGATTTAGAAAGGGAATGGGATGTACAGATCAGGTCTTTTCCTTGCGGTGCATAGCTGAAAAGTTTTTGGCTAAAAACCAAAAAGTCTACTGCGCGTTCGTGGATTTGGAAAAGGCCTATGACCGAGTAGTGAGGAATGAATTGTGGTCAGCATTGTCTATGTATGGGTAAACGGTCATCTGATTCAAGCACTGAAATCTCTCTATGAGGATTCCAGTGCTTGTGTCAGAATAAACGGGGCGTACACTGAATGGTTTAGCATCGAAAAAGGTGTTAGGCAGGGATGTGTAGCGTCACCTTGGCTGTTTAACCTGTTCATGGATAATTGTTTGATTGATCTGAAAGAGAGTATGTGTGGACTGAGAATGAATGAGTTACCCATCAAATGTCTTCTCTACGCTGATGACCAAGTTGTACTTGCGTCATCTGCTGACGAGTTGCAGGAGATGGTAACAATGATGAATGTGGCTTTGGACAGAAAAGGAATGAAAGTAAATGTAAGTAAGACGAAAGTAATGGTACTTGAAAGAGAAGAATGTATGATAGAGTGTACTATATTAATAGGTGGTGAACAAGTCGAACAAGTGAAGGAGTTTGTGTGTCTGGGCTCAAAGTTTACGAGAGATGGAAAGTGTGAAAGTGATATTGAAAGAAGAGTGAATGCTGGAAACATGGTGAATGGTGCCCTGCACGCCTTTATGAGGAGTCAGAAGGTGTCTCACAAGGCCCGTTTGGCTGTGTTTTGGTACCGACACTGATCTATGGCAGTGAAAGCTGGGTATGGCAGAAGAAGCATAAAAGTAGAATTAATGCAGTGGAAATGAGAGCGCTAAGGAGTATGATTGGTGTTAAATTTAGTGACAGGATTAGAAATAGTGTGATAAGAGAACGGTGTGGCGTAAAAGAAGACGTAGTGACCAAAATCGAGAAAGGGATGCTGAGATGGTTTGGTCATGTATAGAGTATGAATGAACGAAGATTGACGAAAGAGATCTACCAGGCGAGAGTGAATGGAAACGTTGGAAGGGGAAGGCCTCGGCGAACGTACCAGGACCAAATTCAGGACGTTCTGAATAAAGGCTAGGTTAAAAGTACCCTAAACCGACGAGCATGTATGAAAGGATTGATGAAAGTACAGGAAGCAAGGGAAGTATGTCAAGATCGTAGCAGGTGGAGGACTGTGGTCTCTGCCTACCCCGACGGGAAAGAGGCGTGATGTTATGTATGTATGTTTAAAAATAGCACGTTTGAGCAATCCTACAGCTCCATCTGTTGATGAGTAGATGATATTTTTATGTTTAAGGTTTTATAATAATATTTATTTTTCATTGTTATTAATAACTATTTTTATATACGTTTTAAGAATCTATAGCGGCTTATTTTAAACCTTTCAAGCCCCATGTCAAAATTCGCAGGAATCGAAAAGAAAATGTAACTATTTACGCGATAAGGTACAATTTCGCATAAATTGCAAAACATTTTTCATGTATTTTCCATTTTCCGGAAACTCTATGGGAAATTGACATATGGTCATATGTCAAAATTTTCCTGTATCCCAAAGGATATCAAGAGTCTTGGGAGTAGTTGTAATGTTAATTTTTGCAACACTGAAAATCGACCGGTCAAAAATTGCGGTTAGTTTTTCTACTCCATACTAGATGGCGCTGTATGTGATGGGCTTTGGAGAGCAAAGCTTGATCGCCCAGGTTCTACAATATAATATACGATAAATTATTATTTTCTTTTACATGGCTACTTAATCTAGAAGACATCTTATCTTATCTAATTACGTGGGGCCGAGATCCTTGTTGGGCCTCAGAGCACTTCGACCCTATGGGATCTTTTGTGCTTCCCCTGCCTTATTTAGTTATAGATATTATAGTTAGTTATATTAGTGATCTTCCGCTGTCTCCGAATATGCTCGTTATGAGCTTCGATGTAGATTTCAGCGGAAGGAGCCTGTAGTCTTCTGGTGTCGGATAAGCCTGACCCAGAATCTTCATTCGCTTGTTAGCCAAAGCGTCGCATGTGCACATAAGGTGCTCCATGCGTTCGCTTTCTTCACCACATGCTCTGCAGGTAGTTCTAAGTTCTAAGTTAAGTGTGTGGTTTCCGCACTTAATCCTATAAGGACCATTGTGCGTGGGCCTATGTGGCCATCAAGTTAGCCACCCTAACTGTTGCCAGAACTCAGTCAGTTTGTCCAGTCTGTTGGGTATTTGATCAAGGGTTATGTCTGTTCCAAGTGTGTTTTCTCTGATGCTATTAATTACTTTGCATTCTAGGATGACGTGTTCAATGGTTTCGTCCGTTTCCATGCATGCCCTACATAGAGGGCTGTCTGTTATACCTATAGTGTGGTAGTGTTTATTCAGAGCAATGTGCCCTGTTATTGTGCCTACTACATTGCGGAGCTTAGTCCTGTTCATCTGTAGTAGTCGTCTTGTTAAGCGTGTGTTAGTTGATGTTATAATTTTTTTGGATTGTTTGCATGTTGCAATGTCATTCCATTGTTTGTCTGCTTCAATTCGTGTTTTTTCTCGTATCCATGTCCGAAGCTGGTTGAAAGGTAGCGGCAGCATTGGTTCTGGTCCTTCATAGATCTCGTTGGATCCGCCCCTTGCCAATTGATCTGCCGCATCATTTCCCAGAGAACCACTATGTCCTTTTATCCATTGTAATGTTATGTTGTTCTTTTGTGATGACTTCTGTAATTCTTCATGGCATTGTAATATTAGTCCTGAGGTTGTGTAGCTACCTCTCAGCGTTTGGAGTACCGATGCGCTGTCCGAGACTATACGAATGCTTGTATTAGTGATGTTCCTTGCTGTTATTGCTTGTGCAGCTTGTATAATGCCGACACATTCGGCTTGATATACCGTGTTATATTGTCCTAGGGCACTTGATATTTCTATGTTAAGATCTTGTGAGTATGTGCCTGCACCTGTGCCCAGTTTTGTTTTTGACCCATCAGTGTATATGCGCAGTTCGTTAATACCTGAGTAGTCATGTGTCTCTTCTTGCAGGTTTATGTTATATGTTTTGTTGAAGGTGTTTTGTTTAGGTATCCTGTCACATGGTGCCGCTAAAAGCGGCTGGTGGCTTAAGGCCTTGTCTTTTATTTTTGTGTGGTGAATTCTGGAGTCTGTGCTTAGTGTCCCTGACAGTCCCAGTCTGAGTGATGCTAGAGTTGCCTCCTGTTGTATGTATAGGTGTAGTGGTGGCAGGTCTAGCATCACCTGCAGAGCGGCTGTTGGTGTGGTACGCATTGCACCCGTGATGCAGATGCAAGCAAGTCTCTGTAGTTTTTCTAGGTCCGCTTGAGCGGTACTTAGGGTCGTCCTGGGCCACCATACCAGCACGCCGTATGTGGTTATCGGTCTTACTACTGTTGCGTACAGCCAGTACGCAATTTTAGGTGTGAGACCCCAATTCTGTCCTAGGAGTCTCTTACATTGAAACATGGCTATACTGGCTTTTTTAATTGTGTTGTCTAGGTGTTTTTGCCAAGTTAATTTGTTGTCTAGGGTTATTCCAAGGTATTTAACCTCGGTTGAGAGGGTTAGTTCTGTTCTGAAAAATTTTGGCATTTCCATTGCTGGGAGTTTCCTTTTCTTCGTGAAAAGGACCATTTCGGTTTTGGTAGGGTTTACGGAAAGATTATGTTTATCGCACCATTTCTCTACTATCTTTAGTGCTTGTCCCATGAGGTTGCATAAGGTGTTTTCTTGGTTGCCGTTGATTAGGATAGTGATATCATCAGCATATCCTACTGTGAAGTAGCCATTATCGTTTAGTTGTGTGAGGAGGCTGTCTATTACAAGATTCCATAGTAGCGGAGACAGTACTCCCCCTTGTGGACATCCTCTCGCTACTACGGCTCTTGTTTTGTCGTTCAATGTTACCTGTATTGCCCTTTGTTCTAGCATGTTGCATATCCAATCTTTGAGGGTTGTTTCCACCCCGTGGGTTTCTAATGCAGTTCTCATGCTGTGGAACGTTGTCTTGTCGAAGGCTCCTTCTATGTCTATGAATATGCCTAGTGTTGATAGTTTGTGTTGTATCGCACACTCTATTTTCCCTACCACCTCGTGTAGTGCCGAGTCAGTGCATTTGCCCGTGATGTAGGCGTGTTGTCGTTTGTGTAACGGTTTTTTGTAAAGTATAGTGTCTCTTATGTGTTTGTCGCATAGTCTTTCTAGAGTTTTTAATAGAAATGATGTTAAGCTGATTGGTCTAAACGATTTGGCCTGTGTATAGTCGCTTTTACCTGGCTTTGGCAGAAAGATTACCTTGACATCCCGCCACATGAGTGGTATATACCCATGAGCTAGACATGCCTGATATATCTCTACAAGCCAGGGTGTGATTGTGTCCTTTCCCCACTGTAGTAAGGCGGGGAATATCTCATCCAGCCCTGCGGATTTGTAAGGCTGAAATGTTTCTAAGGCGCACCTTACCTTGTCTTGGGTTACAATTACTTTCGCTGTCCTCCAGTCAGGTAGTTGTAGGTAGTTGTATCCGACAGACCCATTTTGTGTAGATGATCTCTAGTGCCAAAGTGGCCGGTGAAAGCACCTACAATATTACGGGTCTGGTGCCTGCTTAGGTTTCTTAGATGTTTAAAGTAACCTACTTTTGTGGTCCCTAGAATTGTTTTCGAATGAGTAAGTCCAACAGTGTTTGCCCACTCAGTGCAGTGCCTTCTCTGGGCATGATCCTTGAGTGCGCTTCTGATGGTACTCCCTGATAATTCAATAAAAGGTTCAGGTCCGCAGAAGTGTTTCTCTGATCCCTCCCTGACTAGTCTGTCAGCCGCTTCATTGCCCTCTACTCCTACGTGTCCTGGGACCCAAATCAGTCGTAATGTGTTGTGCCTACCTAACCTGTTAAGGGTTTGGATGGCATCAAGGACTATTTTGGAGTCTACTTTGTAGGATGTGAGAGCCTTTAGTGCCGCTTGGCTGTCACTGAGAATGTAGATATTTTGGCCGGTAGTGCCTCTGTCTAGGTTCTCTTTTGCACAGGCAATTATTGCATATGTTTCAGCCTGAAAGACTGTTGCATATATACCCATGCTTTGACTGTGTTCATATCCTTTGGTATAAACACCCGCCCCTGTACCTGACTTCATTTTTGATCCGTCAGTGTACCATGTCAGATTGTCCTTTCTTGAGGGATTCAATCCTTTATTCCAATCCTCTCTCGAGGGTATGTGGATCTCATAGAGTCTCTTGGACATGAATCTAGGCTGTGTTTTATCGCAGCCCATGGATGTAATAGTGTCAAGTTCTCTATCTGTGTCAAATTTTGTGTGTCGTGTTTTTGACAACAAGTCATTCCACAGTCCATGGGTTTTTAACCTATGGAGTGCACTTCTTGCCTCCAATTCCACGACTATATGCAGCGGTGTCAAACCAAGAATGTTTTCCAGCGCTGCCGTGGGGGTGGTCCTGAAAGCTATGGCTATGCAGACAGTTCTTTGGAATTTAGCCAATTCCTGTCTGCACCCAATTTGCTTTGTTCTGGGCCACCAGGCTATACTGCCATATGTGATGATCGGTCGGATCACCATGGTTTACAGCCAATGTAATATTATGGGCTTAAGCCCCCATGTCTTGCCATAGGTAAATCTACACATTCCAAAGACTCTTTGAGCTTTTCTTACAGTGTTGTCTACATGTGTTTTCCACGATATTTCCTTGTCTAGTGTAACTCCTAGATATTTAACCTCCGTGGCCCATTTTAGTTGCGTCCCGTATAGAGAGAGCTGGCCTAAGGTCTCTAGTTTCCTCTTCTTTGTAAATGGTATCACAACAGTTTTTCCAGGGTTGATGGACAAGTGATGTCGTGTGCACCACCTTTCCACCTTATTGAGGGCTTCTTGCATGAGCTCCGAAACAGTTCTCACTACTTTGCCCCTCACCAATATGACCAGGTCATCCGCGTATCCAACGGTGTAGTATGGTCCTGTGTTGAGTTCCTTTATAAGAGAGTCTATAACCAGGCACCACAACATCGGAGACAGAACCCCCCCTTGTGGGCAACCTTTGGTTGTCCTAGCATGGATTGTGCCTCCCATGAGCGTCGAGGTTATTACTCTTCCTTTGAGCATGCCATTGATCCACCTCCGTAGAGTAGGCTCGATGCTATGCTCTAATGAGGCCTCCTCAATTGATGCAAAAGTGGTCTTGTCAAAAGCTCCTTCTACATCGAGAAATGCCCCTATACATATTTCTTGAGTATCTAAGGCAGCTTCCACTCGACTGTTTACTAAGTGTAATGCTGTCTCTGTTGATTTTCCCGGCTGATAAGCACATTGGAGTCCATGAAGAAGTCTCCTTTTTAATGGTCCCTCTCGTATATGCCTGTCCACTAGTTTCTCGAGTGCCTTGAGAATAAATGACGATAGACTAATAGGCCTGAACGCCTTGGCATCCTCGTAGTCCGGTTCATCTAGAAGACATGCTCTCATGTGTAACATTCTTTGTGCACAACATAAGTGCAAGATAGACAGCGTACAATGTTTAAAATTTGCAGGAGAATTTTTATATTTATTTGTCTTCTTCCTTCTGTTTTTAAATTATTTTTTACCTGCGGAGACCTATAATTGGCTGTTCTGTTTCTTTTTATAAGTTTATTGTAAGATTGTAGTAGCTGTTGGTCTTCCTACAATAAATAAATAAAATGAAACGAAACGAAATAACCTAACTTAGATAACTCTTTACCCAGTTATCAATGAAAGTTGTTTTTACAAGTTGTTTGGCATTTTGTAGGTCTGAAATAACGTGTGTGAAAGGGTTGATGAGAGTAGATGCGAGGGGAGTAAGTCAAGATCGTCGCAGGTGGAGGTCTGTGGTCTTTGCCTGTTCCGACGGGAAAGAGGCGTGATGTTATGTTCGTATACCTATATGTATGTGTTATAGGTTTCTGTTCCATGGGCTCGTTTCACAACACTAAAATATTGGAAAAGAGCAACTGTCAAGTTAATAGACCAAAAGCAGACCACGTGAAAAAAAGCTGCCGTTTGTTTCGAGTTTTAAAAAAGAGTCTTTTATTTTAATAGATCAACCATCTAATGCCATATTCCATCATGAAACGGTTGCTGTTTGACGACTCATCTCGTTTTCTGAAAAGGAAAGTTAAACAATATTGTTTCTGTATCCTGTATAGTGATTTCCATGTTTCGATAGGCACGTTAAGCTGTTACTTAAGGCTGCCTATCTTAGATGGTGGTTGATATGACATTGTTTGGAGGTCTCAAATCGCTGAGAATTGGGTCAGTCCGGGTGATCCATTCTGGGTGATGGATGATTCCTGGAAAAACTAAGTTGAGCATCAAACTTTGCGTGATAAAAAGTTTCTGAAATGATCAACAGCATGAATATCAATTTCGTGAACATTTGCTATGTAGGCTTTAGACATTTTTCCGCCCCGCCAACTAAATACCTTATTACCTCCGATACCCAAGGTTAGGAAGCATAGACCCTGAAATCGAAGTTGTTATGATCCCCTAGTGCACACGAGTGGAAGTAACTACCAGTACAAAACCTATTGACGCATGAACCGTGATATGTGGACTAGACGCAGTTTTTCATGTTGTCTTGGTAACTTCTTAAGCGCGTTAAGTAGAATTATTAGCAAACTTTTTAAATAGAAAGAATTAAAACTAAACGTTGTTACTTATAAATTTAATTATTTCCAAAATATTTTTTTATACCTCTATACACTTCAGACAAAATGGATATGGGTAATTGGTTACCAAATTTATGCTGGTCAAAATTAGCCGGTTCGGTTAAGTTCGTTAGAACACAGGGTGACACAGGTTAGGTTATCTTGTTTTCTTTGTGCGTTTTTATGTTTATGTGTGCAATAAAGAATTCATTCATTCCAACGCACGAGGACAGCGAGCGGAGCGAGCGTGCCGCAGCAGCGGCCGGCGAAGTGCCAGAAGCAAATTTGGTGATCATTTAATCATTTTGATAAACAAAATTTGGTGAACATTTATCCATTTTGGTGGATAATATTTGGTAAAAATTTACTCAAATTTGGTGGCACGTTAATACACAGCCTTTTAATATTATGATCATCATAATTGGTAAGATCGATGAAAAGCCTCACAAACCCTGGTGTCACAGCCGTTGAGCCGCCAAAGGCATCTGACATAGCTTATCTGTTTCCGAATATCTTGGTACGTCAAGACTCAGAGTAAAAAAACTATAGAGTCCGTCACATATATATTCTGTATGAACTAGTGAAGTGTAAATCGTCTCCCAGTCGCCTATACTAGTCGGTCAAAAAACTCAGTTAAGTTTTACAAACATCAAGAAATCTTTAAAAATCTACCGTCTTACTACAAAAAAGATAGACATCTGTTGAACACTTGATCAAAAAAATCGTACAAAATACTCTGGCTATGTCATTGATGCGCAGAAGTCAAAAATGACTTATTTTCTTATGACTTGACTTCTGACTGACATAGCCAGTTATTTTGTGCGATTTTTTTATCAAATGTTCAACAAATGTTGTAGTAAGACCCTGCGAAAGTGAAAATATATCTTTTTTTACTTGTGAATTGATCATTAATACTAAGAACGGAAGCGTAAATAATCCGTAATAGCCATTTTATGCGTGATTTTTATCACCGTTTTTTTCCTGAATGGTAAGTGTTTTCACCAGAAAAACTGTGGTAGTAGCGTTTTATTAGTCCCATGTCACATATTTCTCAGAGAGAAAAATAAAAATTTTACGTTTTTAGGATTTGATAAATATCCATACATTTTAGTATGGAGATCCCTCGCAAGAAAGTGGTACGCTTAAGGCTCCTCCTTAGCAGTAAGAGCTGCTAATTAAACCTCCTTGCGTCAAGACGTACCTTGCGGACAATCGGATGATTCTATATCCTAACCATACTGGGGGTAGTCTCACAATATGATTTTTGTTTAATATTGTATCAGACCAACAACACAATAACACTCATACTATGAATATCAGTCCCTGGTACCCATAGTACAGGCTTTGCCTAGTTTGGGATCAGATGACCATGTGTGAAATGTCGCCCAATACTTTATTATTACGGTACTGTTACGACTCAACCGATTTTGATAAGAAAGACATACGCATTTTATTACAATTATGTATATAAATTAACCAGCTTACTATACCTATGATAAAGGGGGCGAACAGTTTCTGCTTTAGACAAACTAAACCTTTATAATTTCTGTATTTTGAATTGAATGTTTCCTAAGATCAGCTACAGTTAAAACAAGTTCCTAAAGAATGAATTGAATGATGTAAAATAAATGTGAATAAACTAAGACCCGTGCAAAGACAGGGCGGGCAGCTAGATTTAAATACTATGAAGTTAAATGACTTGGAAACACTGGAAAAGAGGCTTAAGCGATGTTCTTGCCAAAACAGATATTTACAACAAGTTTTAAAAGTTTTTGAAGTGTAAAGAGGATTGGAAAGTAAAGTACTTGAACTTTTGACGGCGTCTAAATTTATGACACAAAAGCCGATTAATTTTCTTTAGCATTAAAATGTTTGTGATTATTCTGAATTTTGAAAGCGTTTATATTATAATGGAATTTTTATTCAACTTAAACGGTCGCAGCTTGAACCGTTATTGCAGCAACGTAGAAGTGACGTTACGCTGCCATAGCACGATCCGAAACGGCGTAGACTCGCTCTATTAGCATTGTATTCTGCATGACATTCAATAAGTATTCTGTAAAGAATCTACATTGAATAAAATTATCTGAATCTGAAAAATAATCTACGTATACGAACTGCAAGAGACAAGTCGCAGGGATGTGAATCTGCCCATGAAACTGAACAACTTGTCCCAAGGAACATGGAAGTTTCCAAAATAAACCGTTCTTCTATACGAAATGCACCGACCTTACGTAACCACTTATACAGCGTAATTTTTTATCACACTGGATGTTTTAAGCGGTGGTTCTTCTCTTGAAACTAAACAACTTTTCCCAAGGAACATAGTTCGAAATAAGAAAAAAAAAATCGACCTCCCATATACAAAATGTGATGTTAGCTGATGCAGTTTGTACGGGAAGTCGAATTTTTTTTCTAGTGCCTATGTTCCTTTGGAAAAGTTGTTCAGTTTTAAGGACAGAACAACCTCTTAAAATATCCGGGGTTATAAAAAAATAAGGGTTGTAGGAAGTGACATCAGAACTCGGATAAACCCTTGGCAACCTATCTGCCCTTCATTTTTGGAAATATCTTCAATGTACAGACAAAATTGATTTACGAGACTAATTCATTATTTTTGTAATTGAAACACTATCAAACTTTAATATATCAACCAAATTCCATCAATCGGTACCTGATTTGTATCAACAAAACGCTATATAGTGGCTTTTCGTAGCCACAGAGCGCCGTAATTAACCAAAATGTTTCGGCTGTGACTTCGAGTACGCTATCCCAAGCGCCGAGCCAATGACTGCACTACAATCCACTCCCTACACAATTTGCACTAAAAGCTAAAATACAAGTGAATATTCACTGAATCCACTGACATACTCGCCATTTGCTCAATGGGTACGTAGAATCACAGAACAGAGAAAAGCATAGAACAAGAATTGTTAATTTTTTTTCTAAGGTTACACCAAATTATCACGAGTTTCAAATTTCGATAGCAAATCATATGTGGAGAATGTCCTTATAAAAGTAATAGTTTGTGGCCGTTATTATGTTTTTAGTCATTTTATATCCTACAGATTCTCAAGTGTAGGCACCATAAAACGACGAGCGTGTAAGAGTTGATTTGAGTAAAAAAGTGAGGAAAGTATGTGTTGTTTATGCGTGCGTGTCCATGCGTATTTAACAGTGTATTAGGATCGTAGCAGGTGGTAGATATTATCCACCCCTACTGGATACAGACGTAATATTTACACATACAAAAAAATAAAATAATCAAGATGACTTAGGTCATCTTAAATTAACCATATTTGAAAAATAAGCATGCTGTACCTGAATATAAGATGGCGGGAATCGTAAAATCTTGGTATATTTTTGTTAATGTGTAATGTGATTGTTTGTCTAATTAAAATAGATTGATTCTTCTACCGTTTCGGAAATGTGTTTACCAACTTAAAAATAACAAACGAATTGCTAAAGTTATTTGCAATCTTTCCCATTTGTCCAGAAAATTTTATGTCTTCTGTTGCCAATTTAAAGTAAATACATATCTGAGTAAATAAGTACATAATAATTTTTTTCCTGACAATAATATGTATTTGTCCTTGTAATATTTTCAAAATTTAGTTTGTATTCTATGGTTTTAGTGTTTATTCTGTGTGTAGATACACGTGCGGTGCGACCAGACGCGTGGAACAAGTTTTCATTAGATTCGAGTGCAGCTCCCATCAAGTGCAATTTCGGCACATATATGTATATGATATCCTGGTAGTTCGAGTGCGTGAAATCCGATTTTGGCTTGTGGTTTTGGATCCTCTGTTCAAAGAGAGACCAATGAGTTCCTGGAATTAGTACACTGTACTGTTGCAAATGTACTCGTGTAATCTCGTTATGAAGCAATTTATGAAGCTCTATATTTGAAATTGGTTTATAGTTGGTTCCGTGCTAATCTTTTGCGATTCGTTAATCTTATCTTTGCGATTTTTATAGTCTATGCCAATAAGGTATGGATTTTTACACTCGTAAATTTACGAAACTGTAAAATATAATGATGTTCATTTAAGGCTTCATTCGTTTCTGAAACACTGACACGGACAAAATTCCACTAAATATGCAATTTTCCTCCACTTTGATTCATAAAGTTACAAGAAAGACACAATTTGATTTCTGCAATTTGAGTCCACGAATTTTGGCTTTTGAAACCGATCTGTGTGTGGATTGTGATTCAATAAGTATTCTGCAAAGAATCTACATTGAATAAAATTATCTGAATCTATGGATGTGTGTGTGTGTAAGGATGAATTATCTGTTCAGATTTGGACACTTATGTGCTGTTAGAAGAAGATTAACCTAAACAACGAAGAAAACCCTAATGTAATGCTATGTTGTTTATCTACTGTTCACAGTTTCAAGACGAGTAAAGGCGTGGGGTACACTGCGCACTTCGTTGGCAACTGTCTGGTGCTGACGTCAATGAAAGTGCGGGGGAAGGGCTTCCAGCACTGTGTCAAATACGAGTTTCAGCCCAGAAGGTAAGTCATGTTACCTAGTTTGTTTACTGTGGCGACAACAGAAAGATTTCAGGCGAGTGTTTATGTAATAGACAAGTGATTGATTATTACGTAAACTTTATCCTTTGTCTGGTCGTGCAAATCAAATCAATTCAAATATAGTTTATTCATTGTTGGATATTAAAATCTTTTAATGACCTCAGCTAAACTACATCGCTTCACAAAGTGGCGCTATCTCGGGAAAAAAAGAAATAAAAACCCACACGCTCTTGAATGTACAGGATTGATACAATAAACATAACCCACAAGCTCTTTTAAATATGTTTGAATGTAAAGGGTTCATAAAATTTTAATTTTGAATCAGCCTGTTAGAACTGTAGCCTAATCCCATGGATTTTACTATTCTAGATAATCTGATATTTTTGCTCGATAACAGTTTTGAATTTATCCAACGATAAACTTTCAATGTCAGTGTGTGGGTACCTTATTATTAAAGAACTAAGCGTTTACATTGACCGTTATAAGTTTTACTGATTTTGTGAACACGGCTGACAAGAGAAGCAAGTTGATTCTTGTTTCTTATGTTGACACTGTGCCTGTCAATATATATATTTTTTGAAAATATATATATATATACTACTCAAAATAAAATAAGGGCCAGCAGGTTTTTAGTTCAAATTGTAAACAATAGAATAAGCTAAATAAATCCTACATAAAAATATACACTACTTTTATAATTTTTATGATATATCAAAAACACCTGCTGGCCCTTATTTTGTTTTGAGTAGTATATATTCCGTTTAACATGTATTGCATTACATTATGAATCATACTACGCGATCGTTGGACAAGTGACAAATTAGGTATGCCGCTATAAGATAGTCACATCCATGAGATAGTTATCTAAAATCCGTTTTTAGGGTTCCGATACCAAAATGGTAAAAAAAGGAACCCTAATGGTGCGACTTTGTCTGTCTGACTGTATGTCTGTCACACCTATATATCTCAGCAAAAACTCTTGTTATCGACTTGAAATTTGGCATAGTTTTAGAATATGGTTGCCCAACTTAATTGCACATGAAAGGATTTAAAAAAATATATGTCTATTAATGAAAAGGGGGCCTCTGCAAGAAACCTTTACAAACAAATTTAGTTTTGCATTCCTAAAAATGGACTTTATTGTTTCCAAAAATACTATAGGTATATCGGAACCCTCGGCGCGCGAGTCTGACTCGCACTTGACCGGTTTTTTGTTTTTGTTTATTCCAACACTTACCAATCTATTTTGCAGTCATGAGACTGAAACCAGAGTATATTTTATTTTATTATTTTATTTATTTGGAGAAAAAACAGAACAGTAACGTACATGAGATATTATGCTAGTGGTAATGTAAAAAAAGACTTAATACTACGTATATAAACTTTTCTCGCAGAGAAATAACAAATAGGCTTATCGAAGGCTAAAGTAAGAAACATACTTAGCTTAAAAGAAGGAAAAAGTGAGTTAAATCTTAGTATTGAGTGTTACGTATATGTAAAGTGTTATGCGGGTGACTACAACTCCGCACACATTGAAAAGATAAATGAAAAAATGAAAAAAGGCACGCGATAAACACACTTAGATATTTAAGGTTCCTAATAAAAGTGTTAAGAAACAATCAGAAACTGGTGTAGCAAAAACAAAATTAAGAAAGAAAGTATGTAGAAACCATGATAACCTGGATAACCTGGATTTGACGGAAAGAATAACATTGTATTACAAACTTGTTTTTTCTGACAGCTTTAGCTGATTGATTTTTTCCATGAATACATGCAACCGCACAAGTACATGTACCGATAAGCTTGTTGGTTTGGTTGGTTGTGAGCCTGCCATTCACGCTGTGGGCCGCGGGTTCGATCCCCGTCCAGGGCTAACATTTGTGCGATGAACACAAGTGTTTGTTCTGTGTCTGGGTGTTATTTATTTATTTATGTTTAAAAATCTCTGATACCCATAGTACAGGCTCTGCCTTGTTTGGGATCAGATGATCTTGTGTGAAATGTTTCCCAATATTTTTTTAGACCAACAGCTACGCACATGGTGGAACAGGATGGATATAATAACCCCGAACGATGTGATGTGAATCTGTTCATAAAACTGAACAACTTTGTTTTGTGAAAGTTATGCCGAAAAACAAAGAAGAATCGTTGAAACTCCCATACAATAATGACTATCAGCTGGTGTACTTTCTGTGAGACCTATTTTCCGCAGGAAAAGTTGTTCAATTACCGAATTCTTCCTGATAACCCTGTATGTTTTCCATTTTAGAATATGATCTGAATTTAAGTATATGTTTGTGTGCAGGTGGTACGCTATTGCGGTGGTGTACATCTACAACCGGTGGACCAAAAGCGAAATCAAGTGTTTGGTGAACGGACAACTTGCCTCCAGTACCGAAATGGCCTGGTTCGTCTCTACCAACGATGTGAGTACTACGAGTAATCATTTGTATTGGAATAATGATTATGAATGCTTACAGAAGAATTTAAATCGGTTGGTTGCAAATTTTGGAACGTCAAAGAGAAATTTTGTAGACAGAGACACCATCTCCACCATATGAAAACTTGGGTCTTAGGGAATATTAATTATTTCTTTCAAGAATGAAGGTAAATAAATCTATTGCTTTAAAAGCTTTTTCATCCCATCTATTCGAAAATCGCTGAACGGTTCGTCAATAAAGGCGAACAAAATAGCTGTTTTCTGCAAGAGACTTTCGTAGCGGGTAAAAATGGGATTTAAAATTAGAATTTGAATTTAGGTCCACCATAGGGATATTTTAGGTCAACCATAGAACTCGAACCAATATATTGTATGAAAAATGATACAGGCTGGTTGCACTATTAAAACTATTATGAATATAAAAAAAGAAATATACTTGAAATGTAAACAAGACTACCAACCAAAGAGGTTCTGTTCCTAGTCGATACAAAAATGTCAATAAAATTGTCAGTGGTTACAAATAATACTTAATATGATTTTTAGTATTGTTTCATCAAGTAATAATATTGTAATGGTATTTTTTGTTTAAAATTAATGACGAGTGTGACTTAATGAGCTTCTTATTCTTTTCTCTTAGAGGGAGATGAAAAGTAGAGTGTATTACGCGGCAGCAAAAATATTTTTACCTTGGGCGACCTATTGAATCCCTCGCTACGTTCAGGATTCTACTTTAGAATCCCTCGCCATGCTCGGGATTCTACTCAAGAATCCTTCACTTCGCTCTGGATTCAAAATAGCGCCCTCGCATTAAAAATATTATTGTACAGTCTTGTGAAATCTATCGTACTATTGGTTAAGTGTTGCACGTCTTTGTTTCGTCGATGTTCATTTTGTCATTTATTTTGAGGCGATCATTTTCAAATTTGGTTGACTGGTTTAATATTGTTAAGCTTTTTATCGGTTTAGGCGGTCGCATGCGAGGCTTAAGCAAAGTCTTCCTTTGTCACGCCTTTAACAGCTGACTTCCTCCCAAAATTAAATGTGTGTACCTTCACTTCATAACCTTTATCACCACCAGCACTAATGGAAGCACCTAAGAGGGTTAATGCTTCCAAAATTAATAAGCAACCTTCATCAGCTTAGCTCAGCAAAGTATGGTAGTAGCTTAATGTGCCAGCCTAATCCATCGGAGGCACCAGGCTCTCATAACTCGACAGAAGCTTAGCGTAATATATTCAGTTATCTACGAGAACACCCTTGTTCGACTCCACTCGTCACGTAGGTGTCGTTAGTAGCAATTTATTATAGTAATGCATGCAAAACTCCCGTGTGGTACGCGGCGAACATAAAAATAAGGAGATCGCGTTAAGGGTAAGGAATCAGACTTTCTCCTGAATTATGGTGATGGCGGTTTGAATGTCGATTATTGGCTGTCACATTTTATTAATCTCTTGTAAGATAAATGAGAGTTTTCCTTGTCGTATTAAGTTTGGTATGACTTAGCTGTTCTTGTGATTTTTTACTGAACAGATTTTTTCATTTTTATTGGCACAATCGTGTTACGTAAATCTATCCTTCACTTGACAAAATTTCGATTTAGCATTGAAAATATTGAAAATATTGAAAATATTTACGATTATATTATATCCTATCTATACTATTAAACGAGCAATATTTGTATATAATATACAAGGAAACGCCTCTAACTATTTTGATGAAATTAACCATACGGCGGTTTTCGGGAGCCCAAAATTTATCTAGGTAGGTCTCATGTCTGGGAAAATTCATTTTCATCTCATCTATTCGAAAATCGCTGAACGGTTCGTCAATAAAGGCGAACAAAATAGCTGTTTTCTCCAAGAGACTTTCGTAGCGGGTAAAAATGGGATTTACCCGCTACGAAACAACATACCAACATAGGGATATTTTAGGTCAACTATAGAGGTCGAACCAAAATACTGTACTTATGAAAAATGATACTGGCCGGTTGTACTATTAAAAATGTATGTAAATGAAAACAAGACTACCAACCAAAGTGTTCCTAATTGATACAAAAATGTCAATAACATTTTCAGTTGTTACAAATAATACTTAATATGATTTTTAGTATTGTTTCATCAAGTAATAATATTGTAATGGTATTTTATATTTAAAATTAATGACGAGTGTGTGTCTCAGTGAGCCTCTTATTATTTTCTCATAGAGGGAGATGAAAAGTAGAGTGTATTACGCGGCTGCAAAAATATTTTTACCTTGGGCGACCTATTGAATCCCTCGCCTTAAAAATATTATTTTACAGCCTTGTAATACAATCTACTATTTCACCGTGGTTTTAAGCATTATTTTTAAATACCGCGTTTTAGACAGAAACTATAGCGCCATCTGTTGGCGGGTAGCATAGCTTGCTCACCCGATGATATTTTAATGTTGAGGCGGCTATTACAGAGCGAAGCTCGGTCGCCCAGGCTTTCATTTAAGTGTAAAATTGTTTGCTATCGCAACTGTTTCAAATATGGGAAACTAATCAAATATGCTTGCTATTTCCATGCGAAACCCATTCGGCACACGTGCAACTTAATTCCATTTCATGTTTTCACTCGGTTCTGTTCACTGTGAACACTTGTACAGTATGTTCGCGGCGAATTGCACGCATACGGATGCATATTCATAGTTCTAGTGAACACTACAGCGACCGTGCTCACGCATTCAGTTCGCTAATAACTAGCAAGTTCGTGGTTACTGCATGTAAAGCCACGATCACACCTAGCTGAATTCAAAGACTAAATCGGCTTACATTGCTCGTTGAATTAAGGATGTTGCAATTAACATAACCAAGCTTCACAGCAATGTATGCCGAATTAGTCTTTGAAGTCAGCTAGGTAGATTAGATTAGATTAGATTTCTTTATTTCTTATGAAAAGATAACAAACAGTTTTTACAAAAGTAAAAAAGGGCTACCCGACATAAGGTCGTCATAAAATTTTATATATGTAATAATAACCTAAAAGTTACTCATAATACTCGTACAAAGTTCATGTCAGAAAATATAAAATAAAATGTTTTTATGTCAAAAGTAAAATAAAAATTTAAAATATGTCTACAAAAGCAAATAAATTATTGTAAAATAGTTATAAATTCATTGACAGAATACAACTCTTTGTCTAACAGATATTCTTTTAGTCGGTGACAGAACACTTCGTCATTTTTTTCATCCCTTAGTTCAGCGGGTAAATGCTCGTAGTATGTGGGACCAATAACGCGCGGGTTTTTTGTCGCGAGTGTGGTGCGTCGTGGGACTGCGTCCAGCCTGCCGGTGTTCCGCAGCACTCGTCCCTGCGCCTCGCCACGCCGTTCGTATTTAGTTATGTTCTGCCTAGTGTATAACATTACTTCGTATAAATACAAGGAGTACAAGGTTATGATCTCATTCTTTCTGAATAGCGATCTGCATGAGTCTCTTGGTTTTAGTTCTAACATTGTTTTTAATATGTATGTAGGTATGATCATGGCTTGAAACTAGATGCGGACGTGTCGAGGATGTTTTGTTAGAAATTTTATTAGTCGGATTTGTTGTTTAAAAGAGAAATGTTTGGCCTAAATCAAAGGCAACGTCTTCAATCGTTTCGTTATCATGTTGAACAATAAAAAGGGTTGCGGCGCTTTTTTTAATATTCAGATTATATTTGTGATTGAAAAGCGATATCTTGTGTTTGAGCATCGTTTTACGATGAACCAAAGCTAATTATGTTACAGCGAAGTAGGACTTAACCTACTTTTTCGAAAACCCCGTTTGAATCGAGTTTGTTGTTAGTGATTTAATCTTGAAAAAGAAACAGTTAAACGGACAAAAATATCATAATTCTAAATGGGTTCTCTTACCGTTTTCATGTCTCTTAACATTTTACTTACACAAATATTCTCATGTACAGATATTTTCAATATACAGATTTGTAGAGTTCATAGCGAATTCCATAAACATCGGAATTTTGACTCCAGCTCGAAAATCGCATTCGCAACAAGAACAATTTTCAGAAATTTTCATATTAAATTCATGTAACACGTCATGATTACGGAATATTCTCTGAGGAACGCAGACATTCATGAAACTCTCATAACTCATGCAGCACGTAACTGCGTTGCAGTGAAGCTCCTAGCGTTTCTGTGTGCCTGGTATTTAGGGATGTAGTTGAATGGAAATTACTTTTAATAAAAGATTCTTTGTTCTTAGATCATTCAACCGGAAACAGGCTCATATGACATTGCTATTTGATAAGCTTTTTCATCTTTTATCATGAAAGCTTTGTCTATGGAGTCCAATTTTCTTCTACATTTCGCAAACATTTCGTAACACAAATATAAAATTATTCAAATATCTTCATATCGGCCCGCGACAATCGTCGTAATTTCCATTCAACAGAATTGTATAATCCGATTCTTTCTCAACACTTCCCTAGCTTTCGAACGACTCAATTACCCTAACAATTGTATCAGAGAACATTATCAGTTTTATATCGTACTTAGGATCGAACGCTTGAGATACAAGAGTAAAACATTAGGCGGCCCCTTTATTATCGTTTAAGCGTCTCCACGTGCCTTGAAGCACCTCTTAAGAAATGTGCTTGCATCCGAGCTCTATCGTCATACAAAAAGCTTAAGCATAGATTTTTCTTTAAAAAAAAAATACAATTTATATGTATAGGTATAACATCATTAATTTTAAAAAAATAATAACTCCGTATTAAACTTGAAATAAGTCTTCACGGAATCGATGGTCAGAGGCTTTTTGGATCCTTGGCTTTATTCTACTAGTCATCATATCAGCCGAAAGACGTCCACTGCTGGACATAGGCCTCCCCTAAAGATCTCCATGGTGACCGGTCCTGCGCTGCTCGCATCCAGCGGCTTCCCGCGACCTTGACCAGATCGTCGGTCCACCTTGTGGGGGGCCTGCCTTCTTCTTCTTCTTCTTTTCGAGTCAATGGCAAAACTGACTATAAACGCTTAGCCCAAAAAGTAGCCACATCAATAGCCTTTTGATGTGGGGGCCTGCCAACGCTTCGTCTTCCGCTACGTGGTCGCCACTCTAGAACCCTTACGCCCCATCGGCCATCGGTTCTTCTTGCGATGAGCCCTGCCCACTGCCACTTTAGTTTAGCGATTCTCAGTATTATTCTACTAGTACGTTACTGTAACTGCACAACATTTTTATTAGAGAAATTAAGTCAAGAATTTTGTTATAAAACAAATATGACTAAAAATACTACTATTGCCGGCGTGAGTTTTGTATGGAAGAGCTAAAAAAACTTGTTTTTTCAACCCATGTGTCTTTAGGCAAGTTGTTCAGATTCTGGGTAACTAGAATTTGACCAGGGGTTAAAAAATAACCGTGTGCAGTTATTTTCGTTTGTCAACGTCTACACGTGTCTTGGAGTACCTCTTAAAAACATTCAATCTCAGGATTTTCTACCATCGTATTTCTTTGTTTTCTCGTTACCTGTGTGGCATATAGACATTGGTATGCTATAATTTTATTGTAAACTTCATGGTTTATAAATAAAACATTGAACTTTTTTTTTATTTGATACAAGCATATGATAAACATCTAGATCACATTAGTTTCCTTTTTGCGTTGAACAGAGCTTAGTTGTACGGTCAACCGCTCGTCGGTAGAAACTTTTTCAACTCTATTACCACGTCATAAGGTACAAAAGTGTTTCTACTGACGTGCTGTTGAGTGTACGTGCCGCAGCCTTCGTCAAAGACCGCAGCAAGTACGTAGAAACAAAACCAGTATAAACTGCACCAGCGCTACGCTACCATCGCCCGAAACCAGAGACCCGCTCTAGGTTAAATTGTTTCCATCAAACGTGCGGCCGTGTGTACTAAGGCCACTGCAAAATCTGGTCACTTGAGAGTTTAAAACTGTCTCCAGGGGAATCGATCGCTAAAATATATATACCTATAGAGTGAAACGTTAAAGCAACCCCTTTATTATTGTTCAAATGTCTCCACGTGTCTCAAAGCACCTCTTGAAACACTGAGAACTCTCCTAAGGGATGCAACTAAACATCTCTAGCCATACAACATTTTTTGCTGAATGAACCGTTTTTTAAAAAAGAAAAACTAGTTTTCATTTTCATGATAGATAGCTTTGTTGTAGGAAAATTT
Organism: Athrips mouffetella; assembly: GCA_947532105.1. Classification (NCBI taxonomy): domain Eukaryota; kingdom Metazoa; phylum Arthropoda; class Insecta; order Lepidoptera; family Gelechiidae; genus Athrips; species Athrips mouffetella. Next base: position 28,916,696 of record OX383968.1, on the reverse strand, counting down.
AACTGTCAACTTCTTTTTTCCTATCTGTTGTCTAAGTAAACGTAAGTGTTGCCTAAGGAGGTTTATTTACTTCACGCTTCATCTATAACAGATTTATTTTAAGTTCTTTAGCAACTGTCTTCAGCGCAATCTATCGACACCTTTGAATACTATGTCGACACTTAACTGTGAAAACAGCTCATTCCCTATTGAATTCTCGTCAAAGATTGATAGGTCAAAGTTTTGATGCCCTCAAATCGAATGCAAAATTAATAAAGGTATTTAAAGTAGTTTTATAGTTTGACTTTCATACATCTGTTTAAATTGTGTGGCAAAAATATTCAGTCTTAGATAAAAATAAACGTAGCTCAATCAAGCTACATCAAGCTAGATATCGAATGAAACATTAAAGCTGTCATTTGTTTAATTTTAAGCGTATCCACGTGGCTCAAAGCACCTCTTAAAACACCCTTAATACTCTCCTAAGGAATTCATTTGATAATCTCTCACCATACTAAAAAATATAGTTATTTTATTTCCGAAAATACTGAATATGTGTAAACTGTATATATTTCCACTGTACTGAACTGTAGGTACATAATTTTTAAAACTAGTCTAATACGAGTATGTATAGAACAAGATTTTAGTTTGTAAATTTTCTCTGATTGTATAGCTTGTCAGCGTACCTCTTTCTTTTGTTTTAGTTCTATTTTAAAAACGGGAACACTTACAAACTTGAAAATTGGTATGTTTATAGTGCATAAGCTATTAAATAACAACAAATAATAAAATTTGGTCAAGCGCGTGTCGGACTCAAAAAATCTTGCACATTAACTAATACAATTATGATTATGTGGTGGTACGGAACCCTCAGTGCGCGAGTCCGAAACGCACTTGGTCGGTTTTTTTTGTATGGCGAGAGCTGAGATAAGTTATACACGCGCTATTTTCGAGTAAGGAATTGAGAAAAGACATAGCAGCACTACGTCTGTATTTGAGACAATCGAAATAGGATTACAGCGAGATTTGCATTTTATTCCGTTTTACACTTGTTTGGAGTGAGAAAAATGTACTTTAAGAAGATAATGGCCATTATTCTTTACGTAGTACTAGAATCGTAGCGTCGCACTCTTCACCGTACAGATTTCAACATCTGAAAGGTTGCCTGGTAGAGATTGCTACCTTAGCAATAAGGCCGCCTTTTGTACATTCTTTTGTTTTAATGTTTCTTGTTTTTTAAATTTCTGTCCTGTGGTGTGCAATAAAGTATATTTGTATTGTATTGTAATGTTGTTCCGTGTGGTACCGGCAAAGAATAGTGCCGACCCGTCTCTACCAGTGGGTGTCGAAAGAGGCGACTAAGGGTTTATAAACCGGAAGATGGGCAGCAGCGTCCTTCCGTGTATCGTAGCATCTTACATACTGCGGTCACCAACAACCGCGGTCCATGGTGCCAGCCGTAACGCTAACAAGCGTTGTGACTAAAGTACTTCCCCTCCACATTCTTCTAGCAAGAGCTGGAATTCTGGAGGGAGCTCCTGCCCTGTAGTGGACATAGTATGGGATGTTATGATGTACTAGAATGAAAAACGGAGATGTATTCCAGTTAGAGCACCCCACTAGGTAGGTACTAAAATTCAGTCAGTAGGTAGCTGTTTTTAAAACAACCCAACTTAACACTGTTTCAAAACCTATGTTTATACAACGTGTTAATGGAATAAGCGAAACCCTCATACACCTTAACTGATTTTTATTAAAATAAATCCATTCTTGTTAAAAAATTCTTTAAAAACGTTTTTTTTATCTAGATATTGTTATTTTAAAGTTTCTACACTGTTCTCGTTTCATCGTTGTTATAAACCGCGCACGCCGCCGCGCGGTGTCACTGCCAGCGCGCGTATCCACAGTAATATTTAGAATAGAAGAGACAAAAATTTAAATAAAAAAAAAATACCCCTATCAAAAACCCGTGAAATTGATTCTACTCTTGATTCTGAACAAACTACTTTCTCAGTTTTGCTTATTCCGTTAACACGTGGTATAATAACACAAAACACCTCTCGAGCCGCTATAGTACACTTAACAGCACGTCAGTAGAAACACTTTTGGACCTAACGGCGTGGTAATAGAGTTGTAAAAGTTTCTACCGACGAGCGGTTGACCGTACATATAATGCTGCAAGACTGAGTGCCGATTATGAACTGATAAAATTACCCTAAAATTAACCCTCTTGTGTAAACGGGCGGAGAGGATCTTTATGCTAGTAGGGGAGTCTTTTGGTAAGCTCATGGTACTCATGGCCCGCTCGTAGATGGAAACACTTTGACCTTGACCGGGTCTCTGGTTTTGGGCGCTTGTAGCGTAGCGCTGGGTCTTATTATACTGGTTTTGTTTCTAAGTGCTTGCTGACGTGTGTACTGCTTGTAACAGAACCAAAATATCGGAAGCTCACAAAAATCGTGTATCCTGGTCAGTGGTACACTTGTACAAGGTTATAATAATAAAATAAACTAGCTTTTGCTCGCTACTTCGCCCTAATTTTATATAAATAAAATAAAAAAGTAGGAGTGTTTCAAAACTATTAGCTATCAACCAACTAAATCGGTTCAGTAGTTTTTGCTCTAACAAATAAACAAACAGAAAAAAAGTCCAACAATCTATGATTTTTAAATTGTTGACCTTTAGGTCATTGTTATTCTTTTACAGTAATTTCTCTTTGTGACCTTTGTTTTTTTTTAGTTATTAAAGATTTTTATTTATAAAATATAGAATTTTACATGTCAAAAACATGTTTTAGAACAAATGTTTTTCGTCTGAAACGCTCAATGTATTTTATTCATTTTAATTAAATAATACTAATTAAAAATATATTGCTGGAAAAAGCTCACAAAAGCTTTTTTCTTTGATGGCGTTTTTTTCTGAAAATTGTTTATTAGTTCCGTAGAGTTTTAATAAATAATAAAATACCGGAATACCGTCTGGCGTGTTCGTGTTGTAAATTAATTAGAAGCCCTTTTTCGCGTTTTAGAGTTCCGTAGCCTCCGGGTCCTGACACCTAATTTGTTTTGCTATGAAGAAGCTCTCAAAGTTTTTTTTATGTTACGAGTGAACAAACGAGCAGGTGGTCACCACCGCCCATAGCGCCCACTGTCTTACTAATGGCATATTTTGACACTAATAAGACAGTAAAGCGCGTTGCTCACTTTGAGATAGTATGTCTCATGTGCCGGTAATTTTACTGGCTCCCTTGCCCTTAAAACCGAAACACAGCAATGCAAACACTGCTGCTTCACGGCAGAAAAAAGCAAGGGGGTGTTACTTCCCCAGACGGACTTTCCACAAAAGCCCTACCACCTCCATAATTTAAAATCGTATTCCGTAATTTAAAATAGTTTCAATTGTTTACATACACATTTTCTAAAATTAGAATTAAGTTTTGATACGTAAGAATTACTTAAAATATTATCATTATTGAGATGCTTTAATGTAGTAGTTTGGTTATCTAAACTACTCACACCTGCCTTTTAAGGCAATCAGTTAAATCAATTTATAACGAGTCCGTGTGTTAAATGAATGGTCAGTTGTTTATGTTTCCGACCTAATTTCTCTCTTCTTTAAAGAGCTAGGCTTTTGACCGCGATGTCATCTCCACTGTCTTTAGCTAGTAATTCGATCTTAAGTATTTGTTTATTTTAAAAATATCATTTGCTCGCAGCCATTCGACAAATGCTACATCGGTGCGACGGCAGAGCTGGACGAGGAACGAGTGTTCTGCGGCCAGATGGCAGCCATCTATCTCTTCGGAGAGGCGCTGACGACGCATCAAATCTGCGCCATGCATCGCCTTGGCCCTGGATATAAGGTATGAATTACCTCTGTTCTTTTATGTTCTCCTGGTATTTTATAAGATATTAACTTGTAATAATTGGATCTTTTCTCAGAAAACGTAATTTATTAAGAAGTTCTAAGGTTTCCAGAATACTTTAATATTCGTAATCTTGTTGTATCTCATTACAATTTAGTCTGTATTACCCAGTTAATTTTGAGAGATCAAAGTTTTGATAAGTTTGAACCGAGTTCATTTGGACAGACTGGAGAGTTTGTAAACTTCCAATTCAATTATTTGATTGGAATTTTGATGAAGTTAAAAAGTTTGACAGATAGAAATTGATTTTCGTTTCGGACTATGTCATTTAATAAACATTTTACATTTAGTTTTTTAAATTTTAAGTGCGATTGGAAATTGAACTAACACATAAAATGCCTTTGTTTCCTGCTAACCAATGGACAGAGTCAATTCCGATTTGACAACGAATGCAACATCAGTTTACCGGAGAACCATAAAAGGGTGAGCGAGCTCGCTCCCAAGCTTGAACTTCCTGCCGCCGAAACCCTCCCTGAACTCCCTGCTCCTCCTACTCCCGAGCCACCCCCTGACGCTTCGCAAGAAGACGATACCAAGCCGCCAGAAGTCGAAGAAGCATGCGTAGTTGTCAAAGAAGATGCTACGCCTAGAGGACGACGCTTGGCCGACGAAGCGCGCGAAGTCGCTGCCGCGCATGCGTCTATGCTCGTAGATATTGAAGCATGCAAGCGTGTAAGCATGTCGCGCCGCTTGCGTTCAGTTTTTATATGTTTGTCTTGCTTATTTGTGTTCGTCTGTGGAATCTTATGAAGATTTTTAGTTTTGTAATCACCTGATAGGTTACTCCAAGTTTATCAAATTCTGTTTGTTAGTTTTCATAAATCTCGTAATTGGGGGATTTTAATGCTCCCATCAGCTAACCACAATTTTAAAAAAATTCATTGGATTCCACACTCACCATCATCACGCTAACGTATCACACCGTAATGTCCATTGCTGTTTGTGTGGTGCCAGGGTCAGTTCAGATTTCCATACGAGTGTCGGACACCTCTACCCACTTCTGAAGTCTACGTAGACCGGTTTGGCGATCTCGTCCACGACCCTACGCAGAATATTCATGATGTAAGATGATTGTAAGATGATTGCTTTCAGGGTTTTTGTTACTTTTTTAAAATGCGGGTCTTTAACACTTTCACTAACTTTATGGTAACCCTATTCTTGAAGTCAAGTCTCTTGTTTTAATTTTGCATGTCAAAATGTTAAAGAAAATCTTGGGTGTATAACTTGGCTCTTAAATTAACAAAAGTTTCAATTTAACAAGGTAATAGCCGCTATTTCCAATTCTCTATGTCTAAGAGGGTCTATTTTCCTTCAGAATTATCCCTGAATACATTATATCTTAAACAGAATATTTGAATAATCCGTTTTGTTTGAGCTTTAAGAGATAATAGCGGAAGGTGGGTTTATTGAAGACGACGTGGAGAATGCATGATAAGACGTTTCACAAAGCACACACATAAATTGTAAGTCACGCACTGAAAATACATGTTTTTATCCGCAAGCAGAGGTTAAATATAAAGCAATATCGATTTCTCTCAAAGTATTTATATTATTAGGCCATAAGGCATGTATTTTGAGTGTGACATGTCGACAAATGCGACTTTTGATAGTTCAATTGTTATCTTTCGTGGATGTTTTTGTTTGCTTTTACCTAGATTTATTTGATAGCTAATAATTGGCCTCTATGCTATAGTCTGGATTTACAGATTTTTACAGAAAATATAGATTTTTTAATGTAAATTTTATAAAACTCGTTACTACAGGGCAGGGGTCTCACTTGGTCCACTTTTATAAAGACTAAGTGACTTAAAATACAATCCAGAAAATTAATTCACGTCCCAAAAGACAAATATTCTGTACAAAGGCGAGCATTTTGTTAATTACATGTCCACTCTTGCCTTTCCTCGGGGAATACAAACAAGAAGTACAAACAAGCTCGTCCACCGCCGTACTGACCTGGAAGTTTTCTAAGTTTGTCTTTTAAACACAAGCTCGTACATTTAGTAAACCGGTTTTCATTTTGACACAAATTAGGACACTAGCTTTCAAGTCGTTGATTGATTACATCATATCTTATAGGTTGTAAGATCAATGACTGACCTCATAAACCTTGGTATGAAAGTTATTGAGCCGCCAAAGGCATGGCGTGACATGGTCCATTAACGACTTCTCTTGTAGGTAGTTTTTTTTTTTTTACTATGTGTTGGCTTACTCTTGACCTCGCTCGATCTAGCCTTGAGGACAGAGATGAGGTCGACGATGGAACGAGCTTGCCCAGAAGAAGCCTATTTACTCGCGACTTAAATAGATTCGGGTTGTAAGAGCTCAGGAACACAGACGCAGGCAAAAAATTCCACTCCTTAGCCGTGCGCATTATAAAGGATGTTTCAAATCTTTTTGTGCGGATGTGCAGTAGTCGGAACATATGGTTTGACGCACGTGTCTTCCGAAGCACAAGATCATGTTAATTTTCAGACAGTCAGGTGATTCATCCTGCTATATTCTAACCAAACTAGATAGGGAAGTCTTATAAAGAGTTTGTAATTTCTATTAGTGATTATGTCTCTAGGAGGATTTAAGATTTTTATTTATCCTCATAAAATAATTCCTAAGAACCTTTTAATACGACGCTTCTAGTATCCATTTACTTCTGAGAAAACGTTATTATTCCATTGTTGATTCTCCTTATATTTCTAGAACAATTCAAGAAAACAATTGCTCGTTAATAAAAAAGATTCTATCGGAATATTGCTCCCAAGTCTTTGTTAGGTTACTGTTCAGCCACATCAGTGTAGTTACCCAGCTTTGCCTTAAATAAAATGTTCACGATGTTGGATGCCGTTGTACTCCCGAGACGGTATTCCTTGCCTTCTAAATATTTACTTTACTCTTTGATCAGGTAAAAGCATATATAGGAAACGCCGCAAGAAAAATACTTAGAATTTAGTTTACGCGTATGAATGATAAAAACACGTTTTCCTTCGCTCATATTTCCGTCATGTTGGTGTGGTATATATGTATACGTGGAAAATTAATAATACCACAATAATATGAAAAGTTTGGAAAATTCTCGGTTTCGCAAATCGTTTCGAAAAACTTTTTCATCTGTTCAATTTGTGAATTGACTTTCAACTTCCAAACTTCTTGATGAGTCTAATTCCAATTTCGCAGAATTTTCCTTGTACTTATAACGCTATTACTGGGAACCTATTCGGTCTGATTTTCGTATTGTTTGGGAATTTTCCTATAGGTGGTAACTGGTATACCTTTTTTTTATGTTAAAAGTGAGCAAACAAACGAGCAGGTGGGCCACCTGATGGTAAGTGGTCACCACCGCCCATAGCACCCACTGTCTTATTAATGGCATATTTTGACACTAATAAGACAGCAAAGCGCGTTGCTCACTTTGAGAACTAAGATGGTATCTCTCATGTGCCAGTAATTTCACTGGCTCCCTTCCCCTTAACTATACTATTATATTCTTTTCGTCTTAAGATAGCATTAAAACTTGCTAATTGAAATTTGTGATGCTAATTATCAACGCGGCGGCAGGAAAATGGATTCCGGTCTGATCTTCTGATTTGACTAATCTCTGAGAAGCTATACGACCCTGGTTACTTAAATGATGGTATAGACATTCTGAACAATTTCGAGATTTTTTCTGTGAACTTGTAGGATATTTTTACTGCTCAGTGTCTTCTTGGACATGTGAAACAAGATTTTCTCTAAAGCCGGGCTTGGTCTGGTCCGCTTTAAATAAATACAGCGCTGTCAGTAGAAGTGAGTTTAAACAAAGCTTGGAGGATAACGCGCCGCAGCGACGAGTTTTCTTAGTTTTCGCTAGAACCACGGACGCAGCGGAACTTTTATTGAGGAAGTGAAAACTCTCAGCTGAAAGTTTAAATTAAGAAGATCTGGAGTTTTGGAGTAGTTTTAAAATTGATAGCGCTGTCTTGAAATTTACTGTTTCTTCCATTTTTGAATTCTTGGTGCACGTTGAAGCTGTAACTTGTAACTACTCGTAACTACATTTTACGGTGATTATGGCGTTTATTTTCTCCAGCACTAATAATTGATATCGTTCTTTTAAAATACAGTGTTCTTTGATCCTCCCTTGGGTATTACCCACAGAACAACAATAGGGCCACTCCGCTTGCGCGCGGGCAACGCGCATGGACTTCAAAGCTCTGTGGGTATTACCGGTACTTATTTTCCGGTATCTCTGTCAAAGTGTTTTCCCATTTTTAAACTAGAGTAAATTTTAAACCTGTTTGAATTCGTATTCAAATCTCCACCGCTACCAGGGCTACAGAACTGAGCAGACACTTGTAAATCTCCCTCAAGACGACCGTTCCCATTGCACTAAGCTAAAATTCACTTGTGCGCTTGACAGCACACATTCCCCTCGGTAGAAATCTAAGAACGTTGCAAGTTTTAAGGTAGGTTTTGTGCGACTGGCAAAATGTATAACGTAATTTTAAACGCTAGATAAAAAAAAATAACAAGGATCTGTCTTACTAGTAACGTACTTTGACACTTATAAGACAGCAAAAGGTCGACTGCCCACTATAGAAATTAAAGATAAAGTGTCTCATTTCATTGGCTCCTTTATCGTTGGAACTGGAACAGAAGATAGCTGATTTGCGTCAGAAATTTATTATTTATTGAAATCATTGACAATTTATGAATTTATAATTAATGATGCGGCGTCTCCTAAACCTTAATCTACCTAAACCTTAATAGGCAAAGTGTTGAACTACTAGACTTCACACAGTAATTTGTGTTGCATTGTACACTAAGTATGCATGCATTTTTTTTTCCTGAACGTTATATTCACCAAAAGTTGTTCTGTTACGTTGACTTAGGTACCTGTCCCTTACACCATAAAAAATGTTTTCGTGTTTAATCCAAACCAATATTAAAAAAGTGAAAGTAACTTAGCCTGTATGTATGTATGTATATATTCTTTATTGCATCACAAATAAAAGGAGACAAATTACAAACAAGAAAAGTACATATGCAAAGGCGGACTTATCCCTAAATGGTCACGCTTTCACATCGAATCGAATCCATTCCACCGATTTTGATGAAATTTCGTATGAAGATAGTTGAAGAACATGGGCTACTTTTTTCTAATTCCACGCTTACGTAATTGCAGGCAAGAAAAAAGGCCTAACGTCTTGAATGCTCTGTAGTTGACAAGCTATCTTCTTAGGCTTCGTAATACTTATTCAGGGCTTTAGGTACTTAGTTGGAACTTGACGCTAAGTATTTCAAAAGGCCTCTCAAGTTCCTTCGAAAAAGTTACTGAGCAGGAGTTTCTCGCTGTGTGATGGATGGATATTTTCAAATATAATATTGTATTTTTATAGAAGCGTGGTAGCTTAAAAAGAAAACTTTTTATAAATTTTAATAAATACATGCTTCATTAAGAAAATCAATCAATTTACAGGCTGCCTGCCGTCCAGTGGCGACCTCATAAGTACGTACAAAAAAACGTAAAAGTCTCAAATATTAGAAAGTCCGGTCAGATAGATTACATAAGTACATAGTTTATTTAGAACTTATCACTGTATTTTTTTTTATATGTTAAAAGTGAGCAAACGAGCAGGTGGGCCACCTGATGATAAGTGGTCACCACCGCCCATAGCACCACCTGTCTTACTAATGGCATATTTTGACACTAATAAGACAGCAAAGCACGTTGCTCACTTTGAGAACTAAGATGGTATGTCTCATGTGCCGTGCCATTCAAACTGAAACACAACAGTGCAAACACTGCTGCTTCATTTTATTTTATTTTTATTTATTAAGGTCACCAACAGAGTTTACAATAATAGGTACTTACAAATAACATTATAAGGACAGAAGCTTAATTGCAACTCTAATTAAAGGTAACGACGACATGCACCAAGTTAATAAATTTAAGTAGAGTTTGAAAAATCTAAAACGGAGAAAGAAAAAATTTATAGCGAATTTAAAATTACTATTATTAATGACGAATGATAATATAAATAGGTTGTAAAACTAATTCTCAACATTAACTAACAAGTTCTTTTTGTATTTGGATATAACATCTGATACATCTAAGTCTGTCTTATTGCTTAAACAATTATTGTACATTCGCATAAGCCTGTTTAATGGTGAATTATATCCCAGATTGCTCTTTGCAGGATTTTCAGAGAAGCATCTATGCCTTACAGTATTACGTGGTAACTTATTGGGTACGCGAAAATTTAGTTTAGTAAGTAAATTCGGGGCATCCAATGTGCCGTTTGCAAGCTTATGCAGAAACATTCCATCAAACAACTGTCTTCTCTCATTCAAAGAACGCATTTTGAAATACTCAAGGCGGTCCGAGTATCTCGGCAGTTTTTTAGCCATAAAACAGCTGTAGGCCAAATGCCACAGGAACCTCTTTTGAACGCTCTCTAAACGCTTTTTGTAAATGTCGTAATGTGGGTTCCAAGCGACACTGCAATACTCTAAACCTGATCTGACTAAGGAATTATAAATAATAATTTTAGTTCTAGGATTTTTAAAACTTTTCTAGCTTCAAGGCAGAAAAAAGCAAGGGGGTGGTACTTCCCCAGCTAGGGAGGTTTCCCAAAAGTGCTGGGAGCTAAACTGTGCGTTGGGAAAAGTTTAACCAACAGTATTAGTCCACTTTCCTAGCTTGTCAAATACGCTGTCAAATGGAGCTATTGGTTTGAATTTTCCAGCTTACAGCTTAACTACCTCGCTCATTTTTGGTAGAAAATCAACCTTAATCTGTCTGACCGGATTTAGGATAAATTTTGTTCTCAACGAGTTATATTTTTTTCACTGACGGGGCGCCACTGGGCGGATACATGAATTTCTAAATTAGTGAAAGATTATCTTGGCCACTTAACTATCATCTCGATTTAGAAGGTGGTAGGGCTTTCGTGCAAAGTCCGTTACTAATACTTCTCCAGATGATATACTGTATCACCTCTTGTCTCTTTTTCCATAAATCGAAAAAACTTGCACTGCTGTTTCAAATCGCAGAAGAGAAAAGGAGCCAGTGAAATGACCGGCACATGAGTGGTTCACGTTCAGTCGTAGTTCTGCCATCAGGGTGGTTTATTTCCTTTTTTGCTTGCTACATTAAAATGTGGTCGTAATCTCAGAATACTTATCCTTCATCTACTGCAGAATTACCTTCCAACATCTAAATGTAAAATAACTGGGACGTATGTAACGAGACGAGATGCCCGCGGCCATATTGCGTTTGCGTTGCTATGGCAACCGACTCTACTCACAGATATTGCACGAGCCTCGCCAAGATGGTTTGCATTCTACCGCAGTAGGAAATTTTATTTGAATGTTATTATTTTATTTGCATAAGTTTCATGTTTAGATCACCTTTTAATAAAATAGGAATTACAGCAGTGTCTTATCACAAAATTAGTATGCCTTTAAAAAGATAAAAACTGGCCAAATGGGAGTCGGACTCGCGCACCGAGGGTTCCATACCACTAAGGTAAAAATACCGTCTTAGTTACGGGCGCGCAGTTCTTAGTTTTTAACTTCTAAAAAATGCTATCCCACCCCCCCTTACGAGTATCTCCGAAGTTTACGAGTTTAAGTTTACGTATATCGGAACCTTTGGTGCGCGTGTCCGAGTCGGGCTGATTTTAGGGTTCCGTACCTCAAAAGAAAAAAACGGAACCCTTATAGGATCACTTTGTTGTCCGTCTGTCTGTCTGTCTGTCTGTCTGTCTGTCTGTCTGTCTGTCTGTCTGTCTGTCTGTCAAGACCCTTTATCTCACGAACGGGTAAAGGTATCAGGTTGAAATTAATACCATATATTAGGATCCATGGACCACACAAGGTCTGAAAATTTCAATTTTTTACAACGACGCAATAAAAAGATATGGCATTTTATGTTCTCATCTCCATACATTTATTCAAAAATGCAAAACCTACAGGGTAGTTCCCGTTGACCTAAAATTATGAAATTTGGCAAGAAGCTAGGTCTTACAGTACAAATAATGGGAAAAGTCTGAAATCATTAAATATTACAACTTTTCTAACAACTAATGGTAACCAATTGTGGTGAGCTCCCGTTTCAAGAACATTCATATAAGAGAGGGGTCAAGTTGGATGGTCACTGAGTTTTTAAAGTCAAAGAGCAAAAGCTTTTAGTATATAATAATTATGGTAGGTAGTACTGGGTAGTATGGGTCATACTGTGCCTGGACGGTGGTGGTATTGCTTATTAAATTTTTAAAAATTTTTGCTTTTTTACTTTTGAAATGTTTTTGATATTTTTAGACGCTTACCTTACAGGTTTCGCCGTCAATATTTAAATAAAATAAAGATAAGAAAATAGTTAATGTTTTTTTTACTTTTATAATATAATTATACTTACTAAACAAAGTTTATTTAATACGTGACAAAGTGTGGAACCATAATCTGATATCAGCGCCATCTTTAGGTACACGGTACAGACTTTTTAACCTAACTTCCTCTGAGACATCCAAAGCTCAAGATAATACCAATTATGGCCGCTAGGATTGCCACTAGGACGACACAGGTAAAAAATAATTAGAACCGTTTGATTGTATGCTATAGGTACTCAAAAAATTTGTCCTGCTTATAATAAATAAATTATATCACGGATTGCTTTGAAAATTAGAAATATGCAACATAAGCGTAAATTGGGTTAGGATGGAGGTAGGATACGCCATCTATACCGTTTAATATAGCTGGTAGGTAGGTATACCTACTGCGTGCAAAATAACTTTGTCTGTGACCGTTAATGCGCAGAAGTCAAAAAATTAGTCGCGGGGGTGAGCACGGCTCCCCCCAGGGGGCGAGCGAATCGCTCATTGGCTCTCCGCCTGTCACCCATGCGCGGAAAATAAAGACTTGTTCTGAACGCGCTGTACCTATTCCAACCTATAGCGTGAGCTGAGGTTGGTCTTAGGTACACTTAACAGCACATCAGGAGAAACACTTTTGCACCTTATGGCATGGTAATAGAGTTGAAAAAGTTTCTACCGACGTGCGGTTGACCGTACGTACACACGGCCGCACATCGGTAGAAACACTTTTGGACCTTATGGCGTGGTAATAGAGTTGAAAAAGTTTCTACCGACAAGCGGTTGACCGTACGTTGACCGACCGTACGTAGCCATGATCACACCTAGCTGTATTCAAAGACTAATTCAGCGTACATTGCTCGTTGAAGTAAGGATATTGCAATTAACATAACCAAGCCTCCCAGCAATGTATGCCGAATTAAGTCTTGGAATTTAGGTAGGTGTGATCGTGGCTTAAACTGTCAAGCTTGATGTGCTAAGCAGGTAATTTAGTTTTATACTATGGTTTTATTGTACACCTTTTGAGATGTACCTACGTCAGCAATCAACTGTAACAAAACGTAAGATGAACATGTTATCTTCAATTATAGGTATAGGTTTTATCAATGAAAAACCTACAGGGTACTTCCCGGTGACCTAAAAATATGAAATTTGGCAAGAAGCTAGGTCTCACGGTAAATAATGGGAAAAGTCTGAAATCATTAAATATTACAACTTTTCTCATAACTAATGGTAACCAATTGTGGTGAGCTCCCGTTTCAAGAACATTCATATAAGAGAGGGGTCAAGTTGGATGGTTGCTGAGGCGATTTTTGTTTTAGTTCTATTTAAAAACGGGAACACTTACAAACTTGAAAATTGGTATGTTTATAGGGCATAGGCTATAAAATAATAACAAATAATAAAATTTGGTCAAGCGCGTGTCGGACTCAAAAAATCTAGCACATTAACTTACTGAAATTTCAACTAATACAATTATGTTTATGTGGTGGTACGGAACCCTCAGTGCGCGAGTCCGACTCGCACTTGGCCGGTTTTTTAATACTCCTATAGGTGTGTACTAGCGACTCTTAAACGTCACAGACATTTTCGACAATTCAACCCTCTGAGATGAAAGTAGAGCACACAACTAGTTTAAATAAACTCTCTTTAACTAAATCACCTTTATCTTACTTAAGAATCCAATCTCAAGTTAAGTCACACGGTCTCAAGCCGCGAGTTGACATCAGTTGAACTTGCTATATGCAACTTAGTTATAGCTCTTATTAGCGACCCGCCTCGGCTTTGCACGGGAAGCTCTTAAATTTGAATTCATACAAAAATCCCATAGAAAAAGTACTTCAGTTTTTTTCAGTATTAAGGGGCTGATAACTGCTAAATACGCTTCATTTGAGCAGTTTTTTAACGAAAAGTGATGAATGTTGCCTTGAAAAATATTGTGATAATTAAGTATCATTCCAATAAGATGGCTGACTCTGAAACTATAAAAAAAAACAAAGTTACCTCTGCTTTTTACTTTAAAATATTTTTTTCTTAAGTACCCATTAATCAATATATTATGTATTATCATATGCCTATTTATAATGCATATTATGGGTATAGATTTTGAGAAAAATGTAAAAAACAGCGAAAAACAGCGCGAATGCGCTCTGTTCTAACACGCGCATTCGGTTCTTTGTTAGAAAGGGAGGTAATTATGCCTGTTATCAGCGCCTTAATAACAACATCGCGTTGCGTCGCTAGTTCTTTACTAGCAGCTATAGTAGTCGTCTTATAACAGTTATGTTATGACATTGTTCGCTCAAGTTAGTTAGCAAGTCGTACCGTTACATATACATATTTAACTTTACAACGTGACTTGCGCAAGTAATTAATCCTGACAGGGATTATAATACCATCACTTTGGTTAGGACATTGCAGGATGAACTTCTTTAGCGGCGCTTGACACTTTTTTAGATGGGTAAAAAATGTTAAACTCGCGTCAGATGTCGCGTCAGATCTCGCGTCAGATGCGTAGCCTGATCGAAAAAGCGTCAACTGTCAACCGTATTGTTATTACAATACGGGTTTTTATTCGTGACATCAAAGTTCCAGTATCTAGGTGCTGACCGCTCGCGTGTCTTTCGATCGAAGTCTGACAACATTTTGCGGGCTACATTAACACGGTCGGGCTACTACAAGGAGTCTTTTGCTTTAAAATCTGCTCAACTGTGGAATAATTTGCCCTCTGAAGTTCGTCACTCCGAGTCGCTTGCTATTTTCAAAACAAAACTGCATAATTATCTTCTAAGTCGTTCCTCTTCTGTTTGCAACTGAGTATACATGTATTCGTAACACTATAGTTATATATATGTATATTTATATTTATTTGTTTATATTTTTGTATTTATTTTATATTTATATTTTATTTATATATATGTGTTTTCTGTATGCAATTTTTTATTGGTACACTACCTGCTGTGATTATTTATGTATGTCTTTTCCTCTATACAAAGGTTGTCTGGTAGAGATCGCTCTCAGCGATAAGACCGCCTTTGCCCACTATAACCTTAAGTGTTATTCTTTGTGTGTTCTTATGTTTATGTGTGCAATAAAGAATTTATTCATTCATTCATTCAAAGAAGTACGCGAGCAATGGCGCGATTGACCCTTACAAAAAGCATAATATAAAAAAATCCAAGTTTTCACTTCTGCCGGCACTCCCGGAGTGCAACCCGTCCTTTTTTTTCGTTTATTCATTGTTTTTTATTAAAATCTCTTACTGACGTGTATGAGTGAATCATCAGATTGTCTGAATAGTAAGATGAATCATTGCTGCAGAAAGCATGTTAAGCCGTTGACAGGACTGTTTCATTCCGCACTGTAGGTATGACCCGCGGCGCGCGAATGTTTCTTTACAAAGGCAGTCGAATGTCACACATAGCACGCGCTCAATGGACTGCACGGCTTGAGGAAAAATTCACCGAAATATGTTATTTACATTATAAAAAGTAGGTAATTTTTAAAATTATAAATACACCCGATCGCACGCCGATAAGTTTTCAACAATATTTTCTTTTTATCCGTCGTTAAAAGGTTTCACAAAATCATATTTCGATGATTTTTCTCTCAAGCCGTGCAGTCCGTTGAGCGCGTGCTATGCGCACTAATAATATAGTTGTTCTTAATTATTAATTTATTAGCTGTGCTTGCGAGTGGCTACAATTATATCTACGTCGTAGCAATTGCCTACGGTAGAAATATGCAAACTAAAAAACTCAAACGCAAAATCATTTATTCATTTATTCATTGATCTCTTAATGACGTCAGCTAAACTACACCGCTTCACAAACAAAGTGGCGCCATTGTGGAAAAAAAGAAGCGACAGTAAAAAACCACGCGCTCTTTTAAATATATTTGGATGTAGGTACAGGGTTGATACAATAAACATAAGTCAATTTGTATCAGCCTGTTTTAACCGTAGTCTAATCTCATGGATTTTTCTCTTCTAGGTAATCTGATATTTTATAATAAATACAATTTGAGATTCTTCGAGATTAGTTTTTAAATTTTAATATTTTAAATTTGGAAAGAAAAGTTTATGTTGAGAGATTTTAAATGCTAGAAGTCTAGATTCCGTCTGAATAACATAATAACCAGATATCGGTAAATAAACAGATTAGATCAAATCAATGAAACAGATTGGAGAACAACAAAACTTGAATACCGTATACGTCCGAGGTATACGTATACCAACAGCACGTCAGTTGAAACATTTTGGACTTTATGCCATCGTAATAGAGTTGCAAATGTTACCACTGACGTGCGGTTGACCGTACGTCTGTTTAGCTTAATTTTACCAAGACCAGATGAGAGTCATGACATGACTTCCGATCCGGATCCCTTATTTAACTCTTTAAGCTCCATTTCCTTTATAAATGTGAGTTTCTTTGAATGTAATTCAGTTTTCCGATTTAACTCCTAACAAGATTTGCTCAATTTCATTATGGTTTTGTTTATTTAACCTTGATAGAACCCGTTTCATCTGATATGGGTAAAATACTATTAAATTCCTAGAAGCCTCATTTACTGGTTAGGACCAAGCATAACCGTAAGTTAACCGTTATATCGGTTTTCAAATAACCTTTACGGTGATGTTATCATTTTGTTGGTTTTGGCCCAAAGTTATAAAGATGAACCACCAAAATAAAACACATCAATATTTTATTGAATAAGTATTTTTTAATAATCAAGATTTTATACATTAAAATAAAAAAATGTTATATTTATTAAGACTAAACCATTTTTTAATTCTTTTTATTTATTCTTCTTTTGATGGCTTAAAATTGTTACAGTAAAAAAAATCGAAATCAAATATCGTTTATTCATTGTTGGATATTAAAATCTCTTAATGACGTCAGCTTAACTACATCGCTTCACAAACAAATAACTTGTCTTCACAGAAGAAACGTTTTTCTTAATTTTTTTTTCGAGTTTTATGGTTTCTCTAAAACCGTAATTCAAAACCAAACGGTTAACATGCATTTTAACCACATAACAAAGCAAATTTTGCCATAACTTTTTGCTCAGTAGAGTTTATCTTTTATTCACTGCCGTGTACGTATACTATAGTAATTACATTATTCCACAAGAATACTCCAACTGGTATCGGATTAACTGAACTAAAACTATTTACTTCGCGTCGTCATTAGCTTGTAATTTCATCCGCTGAGTGAGATGTCAAGACGTATGTTGAATTAGCTTGTGTTTGATGTGGTTTGTGAGTCTGTGTTTTGATATTTTTTGAAGTTTGTGCAAAGATTCTTTTAGTTTTCATTCGCCAGAATTATATTAACGTTTAAAAATTCTTTCTCGGCTTTAAGTCAGATAGTGATGTAGCTTGATGAAAATGATAGCAATATAGCAGCAAAACGAAACGATGATGAAGCGAGGACCGTAGCTGCATTTCTTCAAAAAAAATTGTTCCTAAATTATTCCCTTATTTCCTCCCTTGATAACGTCTGATAAGCGATGGTAATTTGTTTTTAAATCAAGGTCTACTGTAGGCATGCCTCTGTGAATTATTTTCTTACGAAAAATAATTGTCAAAAGAAATATGACTACCCAAGAACCTGAAAAAATGTCCCGTTTTTCAGCCATATTTAGACGACTACCAGAAAAAAAAAGTTTTCAAGGTAGGAGCGTAGATCTACTCTTTCTTTAAATTTTGATACCAATAAAAAATTCATCAGCTTAGTTTTGAAGAAGAAAACAGACGAAAGCGGAACGTCTTTTTGTAGGTAAAATCGGTCTAAGCTGTAGGTTGTCCCTATCGCACACTACGGGAGGATTGTTGGGGCGTAGCGAGACTGCAATAGTTTGTACAAATACCTATTTCTCGGACTAGAATACCCTTTTAAGATGATGGAGCGACAAAAAACACGTGTCGCTTTGTCCTGCTCTCACGCATAGCTTTGTCCTGCTATCTTTATAAATCAAGCCAATAATGTTATTTCAATCTTTCTTAGTACATTGAATGTTTTTTATTTTCTCTTTGACTTCCTTCAACTGATGCAGGTATTGCTTGGGCAGTTATAGAGCAAAAATCTGTTTTTGAACCTAATTCATAAGCTTCTGATGATTTGATTGTTACTTATTTGTATGGTGGGTATTGCATGTCTATCTTGGTGTTTAGATGTTTTTGTATGTTTGTTTTTTTTCTTATTGTTACTAAATTTAAGGTTCCGGAATATGTTAGTATAATTAATTAAAAATCCCCGATTCTAAATGTATTTGTCGGTTTTTGACCCAAAGGCTTTTGATCAAGAACTGGAAGAAGACAAAATTATCAAACGTAACCTAACTAAATGAAAGCTAACATAAAAAAGTTTTTGATAATAAACCAGATCAGGTTTATAATAAATATTTTGTCTACTTCGCTTTTAATCGAGATCCTAATTTAATCCAAAACCCGCGATATATTAAATGCAACCAATAAAAATGTATCATTAATATCGACCCATGAAAGAGCTTCCATGACTTTTCTCAAATTGCTCATTGAAGAATTCGATTTTTATATTGCGAAATTCTTCTTCCGCATTTCTAATCTGATTGTTCGTGCAGGTGCTATACGACGGCAAGTTATCATCGGCCATCGTATTCATGTACAACCCTGTTGCAACGGACGGCCAGCTGTGTTTACAATCCGCACCTAAAGGGAACGTCTCCTACTTTGTGCATACGCCGCACGCATTAATGCTCCAGGTAGGTTGTGATGCCCTGGTACTTTGAGGAAGGATTTGTTACTAATTTGTTCATTTTTACGTTCCTCTTTTGTAAAATTCGGTATTAATTAATTTTTATATTATGACTGCAAGCTGCTGCGTTGCATAGAAATGCAGTTGAAAATAGAACAGGATGCCTGTCAACAATTCATGACATCCTGGTATTCATATAGAGCATTATCTCATTCCCTTGGCAACCGAAGGAGTGAGCAAAAAATCTACGCACTTTGTTTGAAATATACAAGAGCAATCGAACCAAAATTTGTAATAAAGCAAATTGAAAGATGCCATCTGTAGCTCCGTATCAAACGGAAATTGAAAGGAAAAGAAATAGTTATTTGTTATGCAAGGCAGCAAAATCGTTATTTGGCCCGAGTGCCTTGTATTGACCCGAGCAAGCGAAGGATTCTAGGATTTAGCTACGAGCGAAGCGAGTGATTCAAAAGAAGAATCCTGAGCGTAGCGAGTACACACAATTTTTCACCTCACTACAGCGAGAAAAATGCTATTGCCAGCACCTTATACCATAATTCATCAACACGTTCTAATATCAAAAACTATTCCCACGCTAGCGGAATTACTTTTGCACGCAGAATTAAACCAATAAGGCAGAGTTTCCCCAGCTAGTGAGGTGAAAACGTAGTTATTTACGCAATAAGGCGTAATCTCGAATAAATTGCAATTAATTTTCCATACATTTTACGTTTTCCTTTGGGAAAATGCTATGGGGACCAAATGACAAAATTTTCCGCGATCCAATCGGCTATTAAAGGCGGTTCCTAAGGGGGTTCTAGTGGAATTTTTGTACATCAAAAGAGTTTTATCATTTTTTGTACCGGAGCTATATTTCAGATTCGCTATCCATCCATCGAACGATGTGTTTGTGCTTTATCGTTCGTTATGCAAAGATCGCTAACAAAAAAAGAGCTCCTGGTGAATTCACAAACTGTCTTTGTCCTCAGGAGGTGAAAGCAGTGATCACCCACTCGATACACAGCGCACTGAACTCAATAGGAGGTGTCCAAGTGTTGTTTCCTCTGTTCGCTCAACTGGATCTGCCTCACGACGCGCCCGCGGCCGACCCTAAGAGAGACCCCATGTTGTGGTATGTTGTCCTGGTATATTTTAACTTTGGTTGTACCGTCTAGTCAAAAACAATAACCGCAGCCATAACAGTTGTTGCACTAAAGCTCGGTTATAGTTACAGACAGTTATTATCAGGGTTACTAGTCGACTAAAGCATCTTTTCAGCAAAACAATGCGAATGTTTTTTTAGACTTGTTGTTTAGGATCTACCAATACTTTCAACGAAACACGACAAACGTAACTATCTTTTGAATTTATTGACCAAATGGAATTGTATGTAACGGCATCAAAGATTTTGGAAACTACGGCAGCGTTTTTCTTACGTCAATGAACGGCATGTACATGATTTAGAAAAAATGTTTTACGAACTGTTAAACTTCAACTTCTCAAAGAAAGTGGCAATCACCTGTCTAATGTAATGACATAGCAACTACACCCTATGTTTTATTGACAAGAGCACAGTAGAATGATTCCATGTCAGCAACTAGAGTGTACGAATTTTATAAAGATGTAGAGCACAAAATTTTGTTCACAGCTTTTCTTTCTTTTTAGCGTTTTTGTTAAGTATGTTCAAAAAAAGATTTGCCAAACCGAGTACAAAATTTCACACGCTTTTTCCCGAATAAGATCGTTTAATCAGAAATGATTCACTCTTCAGTAAATAAGGGTGCGTCGTCAGCTCGAGTCTTTGATTACTACATTTGGGTATATCAGAGAGAACTCAAGTGACGTCATCTACGTACAGCCATTAATCAGAGATTACTGTAGATGAAGCCGCGCGCGTCTTAGGACATTATTGTATTTAAATATTGTGCAAAATGTCTTCATTTATACTTCAGGGGTGGAAAATGGTCAGTAAAGTCAGTAAAAGTTAGTTTTTTTGACTAAGGTCAGTAAAAGTCAGTTATTTCGAAAACGGTCAGTAATGTCAGTATTTTGAGGATCTAAGATCTTTCTTTCATAAAAGTGGAACATTTATTGCAAATTGAGGTGAAATCTTGTGGTTGTTGTCCATCTTTAAGATTTTCGGAGCTTTCCCATTATTTCTGCCCCTCTTTGTATTGTGTAACCCCTAACTGTATGCATTATGTATACATTAATGGTTATGGACAATAACTCGTAGAAGGACAACCAGGTGAAGTGGCGTCTGCATTCTGTTTTGACTTAACGTTAATTTTTAGAGGTTTTACTCCCAAAGCCTAGTCTAAACTTTTACGAAGAAAAAACACTGATACTCAAAAATTGTTATTTATTATAGTTTATAATAATAGTAATAGTTAGTAATAGTAAATAGGCTGCAAAGTTGTGTTTTAGCGCGAGTAGCTTGTTTTGAAAACCGAGCATGCGAAGGATTCTAGGCTTGAACCACGAGCGAAGCAAGAGGTTCTAAAATAGAATCCTGAGCGTCGCGAGGCTTTTGAAGCACGAGACGCAAAATAACTTTCAAGAACTGGCCAGTTTAATGCATAAATGGGTACTACAGAAGGAATAGCAGCCAAGTGCGTCTCGGACTTCGCACATTTAGGGTTCCGTGCCAGTGGCATGCTGCCGCCCATTATTCCTTCTGTGTTACGCATTTGACTGCAAAATCAAGTTGGTTGTAATAGGAAAAATTAGAGAATTTCAAAGAAAAAATCTGATTTATCAATGTACATGTATTTGTTAGTAAAATTTACGTTATAATAAACATTATTACCAAATTTCAAGTACATAGTAGTTTTCAAGTACACACTAGTGGACAAAAAGCACTTTTGTAAGCAGATTTCAAACGATAAAGCAAATTACTTTCTGACCTAGTGATGTGAAAATATTCTGTCCCATACTAAATTGGTTCAAAATTAGTTAGTAAGTACATGTTCGACACATTTTGTGCGGGAAGACGAAAAATTTTTTGAAGTAAAAATTCATTTTCTTCACAAAAGTTGCTTGTTCTTATGAGTAGAATCACTGGGCTTCGGGAGCAACCACTTAAAAAAATCACGTTGTTTATACTTCACTTTACCTGCATTAAGCACTAATCCAACATCATGGGACCACTTAACCAAGTGAACTCTTGTTTTTAATTGAAGTAGGTAGGTACCCTATCCCTAGCCCTACCGTAGGGCTAACAAATAGGCAAGAATCGTCGGTGATCTGGTAAACGCAGGTGATTATTAGGTTCGTCATAATTATTTTTACTTATGTCAGATAGTGAAGGGGGAAGCACTTAGCCTTAGGCTGTGCCTTCCTTCCCTAACTGCTGCACTGCTGCGTAGCTTGTTTCCGAATTTAAGTAGCTCCTAAAAGCTAAAGTTAAGTAGCTCCAGTCACACATAGATATACGCGTATTTCGACGCTAAATTGACCGACGGAAGATCATTATTCCAGAGATGAGGTCAGTAGATGGTCAGTAAATAGTCAGTATTTCAGAGTGTTTTAGTCAGTAAAATCAGTATTTTTAGCCATAGATTCAGTTTCCACCCCTGATACTTGCATATTGGAATGTGAATTTTATTTCTTTAAGCTTTTTATGAAGCACTTGATCAACGTTATAACAATTTTTTTGCTCCTGTTAAATATACGTATCGTAAAAAAAATTGCCAAGCTAAAAAGGAATAGAGGTACTGATAAATCCTGATAAGAGCGGGAAACCGCGCGGTAATCTGTGTATGTACCCAATGTCCTTAAATGGGTATCGTAAATGGCGACTAAGCGATTTTGAACCGGAGTATGAGCAGTAGCGTCCTTTTTCGTAACGTACCACCATATTGCATCGCGGCCCACTCGACTCGAGGCATACATACGCTAACAATAAACATAGTCACTGGGTCCATCTACCAAATTAAGCATTCTGGGTCCTCTATCCAGCAGTAAATGTTGGATGGTACACCCAATAGTAATTTCAAGTTTTTGCCGCTGTATTAACTAGTTCTGCAAACAATTAGCTAACTTATACAATTTACGAATATTTATTGGGTCATAAACTGGCACTGTCAACCCAATATCGTCGTAAATTGTTTATAAATCCCTTGGCGCGGCTATAAATTCAAATAAACTATAATTTAATAACCGACCGAACGAGGGTATATGCAAATAACTGTGTCGCTATACGCAGTGTTAATACAAGTTGAACATCTGATTATTCCCGGATCAGAATAGTACCACCTCATCACTTCCGATAGGTATCGTAAAAGGCGACTGAAGGTTCTTGGAGCAGAAGATGGGCGGCAGATTTTTTCATCAATCATCGCTCTACATTGTACTGGCCGCAACGTTAGAACAAATGTTTTGACTATGGTGCAACCTAGGATCCTCTGCTTGCTCGGGTTTTAACATTAGCACCGTGCTAAATAATAACTTTGCACCTTTGTATGGAAGAAATATTTTTCCTTTGTGTATTAATTTTGTCCTTTTGTGCCGGTTAAGAATAGAAACAACCCATCTCTTCCCGTAGGTGTCGTAAAAGGCGACTAAGGGGTATTAAACCGAGGGGTGGGAGCAGCGCTCTTCTGATTAACTTACCATCATACTGCGGTCTTCAATCATAGCTCTACATTGTGTCAGCCGCAATGTTAACAAGTGTATTGATTATATTACATTGTGGCAACGCTAATAGTCGAGGTGACCATGGTACGAGTACATTCCCCTCAAAGTATACGAAGCAATTTTGCTGTGAAATACTGAAGGTAGCTTCTAGTTTTGGATCTGGGAAACAACAACCACTACCCCCGCTAAAACCGTAACGCAGCTACACCTCTCATTTTGTTATACAACTTGTTAACGGAATGGAATCGGGAGTACAATCAATTTTACGGGTTTTTGATAGGGTTATTTTTTTTTTATTATTAAAATTTTTGCCGCTTCAGAATATTTCTGTGGATACGCGCGCGGGAAGGCATTGGGCTAGAACAACGACGAAACTTTAAAATAACAATATCTAGAGAAAATATACTTTTTTAAATATTTTTCACGGGAATGATTTTCTTTTAATAAAAATCAGTGTGAGGGTTTCGCTTATTCGAAATACCTGCGCAGGGAGCTGATTCCACAGTGCGATCGTACGTGGTAAGAAGTTTCTTGTAAAATGTACGGTGGAAGTTGAATAGTTGAAGCTCTGACAGCGTTTTGGACTTGGTCGATGCATCGATCGATACGTAGGACGTCCAACGGGACGTCTCATCATCATCATCATAACATCCCATGAAACGTCCACTAAAGGATAGGGAGCTCCCTCCAGAATCCAGCTTTTGCTGGAAAAATGTAGAGGGTAAGTACCATAGTCACCTCGCTTGTCAGCGTTACGGCTGGCACCATGGACCGCGGTTGTAGGTGACCGCAGTAAGTAAGATACAAATGAGGATGCTGCTGCCCATCCTCCAGTTTATAACCCTTAGTCGCCTCTTACGACACCCACGGGTATGTATGGGTTTGTACTATTCTTTGCCGGTACCACACAGGTCGTCTTCCAGTAGCTATTATAACCGCACGATTCTCTCTCATACATTGCGGAGGTAGCGAAGTCGGGCTGACTTGGTCTCCCCAAAGATGTTGGTGTTGGCCTCGGCTGTCAAGTCTTCTATCTCCTGTTTCTTCCTAAACCTCCACGTGCCGTCTTCTCTTCGTGTTGGAGCTAGAATCTTCCAGAGAATATTTCTCTCCGCTACGTATACTACATTTACATTCAGCCGAAGTGAGCAGGGAAGTGGGCAGCACGAGTGTGTCAACCAACACGATACTTCTCAAGCCACTGCCATTGACACTCGCGCTGCCCGGTGCTCCCCAAAAGAGCGGTTTTTTTGTGCGGATGTCAAAGGACGGACAGCGTGAGCGTCAGTGCCTGTTTACATCCTTCTCCGTCGCTCAGTTCTCGCCGAGCGCCCGGAGGAGACAATTAATTAGTTCAGTTATATCGACGTCTGCTTGCCGGTGTTCAGAAGCGCTAGGGCAGGACACACTTCTCTCAATCCTGCTGCGACAGTTTTAGGGAATTATTTCTAATGTGAATCTGGTAGGTATTAAAGTTTGTTCTCCTCCTTTTGCCACATTTAAAGGTAATACGAGTAAGTAAGTTACGAAAAGACCCTGTGTATGCAAATATTTCTGCGGGTAGTAAATCTGGGCCACCAGGCAATTAGAACCGGAAGGAAGTAGTCAAAGACATTCGTTCACCATCCGAAGTTTTACATTATTTTTGTATCTGCAAATAATACACTTTAAATGGTATGATCGAGTTGAGGTTAGGTTAGTTAGTTAGTTAGTTAGTTAGTGGGCTCCTGTTTCCGCAATTAAACACTTGTTTGGTCCTTTTTGCGTGGTTATAGGATACTTAAAACTAAAAAATAAGACTAAGTGACGCTATGAAAAAAAAGACACAATATTGGGGATATTTTACACAAGGTCTTCTGATCCCAAACTAGGCAAAGCCACTTCTACTATGGGTAACAGAGACTGATGTACACCATGGTATTACAATTATATAACGACATACATAAATAGATAAATAACACCCAGACACAGAACAAACACTTGTGTTCATCACACAAATGTTTGCCTTGGGCGGGGATTGAACCCGCGGCCCACGGCGTGAAAGGATGGCTCACTACCAACCACATCAATGGGCTTGCCTTGCCTTGCTTGTAAGCCAGCCTGGCCAAATCAGGGGACCTTATCAATTATGAAGTTAGTTCCCGTAATCTACGCATTTATCTAACTAATTGACAATACGGTCTCTTATCATAGATAACGTCACATATTATTTCTATTTTGAAACCAACAAACTTCTTAGGTTTTGCAAACAATTTAGTCACTGTCGAAACAATGTAGCTTGATTAGAATGACAGAATTACAGAGCTACGCGTGAGAGCAGGACGAAACTATACGTATGTATCATCATCATCATATCAGCCGAAAGACGTCCACTGCTGGACATAGGCCTCCCCTAAAGATCCCCATGACGACCGGTCCTGCGCTGCTCGCATCCAGCGGCTTCCCGCGACCTTGACCAGATCGTCGGTCCACCTTGTGGGGGGCCTGCCAACGCTTCGTCTTCCGGTACGTGGTCACCACTCTAGAACCCTCACGCCCCATCGGCCATCGGTTCTTCTTGCGATGTGCCCTGCCCACTGCCACTTCAGTTTAGCGACTCTCAGAGCTATGTCAGTTACTTTTGTTCTTCTGCGAATCTCCTCATTTCTGATTCGATCTCGCAGAGAGACTCCGAGCATAGCCCTTTCCATAGCTCTTTGGGTGACCTTGAGCTTCCTGATAAGGCCCATCGTGAGCGGCCACGTCTCGGTTCCATATGTCATCACGTATGTATGTATGTATATATTATTTATTGCATCACGAATGAAATGAGACAAATTACAAACGAGAATAGTACCTATGCAAAGGCGGAGAATAGTACCTATACGTGTCTCTGTCGCTCCAATATCTTACGCATCGTTCAGTCCTGCTCTCACACTGCTGTCAGTCTAATGCTGATAAAGACAACATCGATTAAGCTTGCCTAAAATTAAGCAGGAAGATAGATTTTGATTCTACATTAAAGGAACTCTTAACTATTCAGTGTTATAATGAATAATTATAGCTTCATTTTAACAGCTTTGTGGGAGAAGGACGGAGCGATGCGTAAGATATTAGAGCAACAGAGACACGCATTCCTTCGTCCTGCTCTTACGCATAACTCTGTCCTGCTCTCAATCTAATCAACCTACATTATTTCGACTATAGATAAATGGAATCTAACTTCAATAATGCTTTTAACCTAGTCTATCTGTCTGGTTTTCCAATCAGTCTGGTTTTCCAACTAGACCGGTATAGTTCCTAGTCTTGGGCTAGACAACATCGAAAATGCATTTAGCAGTGCCCCTTGGCAGACTAAGTAATATGTACTATCAGCAAATCGCACGGCATACCACAGATAAATTTAATTATCTGTATGTATAGTCAAATAAATAATTATGAATTATGTTCTTGTGCAGCTCAGATAATTTTGTTTGCACGTATTGACTCACTCTATTCTCGGTTTTTATTGTCGACCAATAATAAAGAAGAAATCCTTTTATACCAGGTTAATTTTCTCCATATCTCTGTTAATAATAATAATAAATTCTTTATTTGTAACTTTACAGTTTTTGTGTAGAAACTCAGAAGCTTGTGTTAGTTAAAACTGTGTTACAAGTTAAGACTTTAGGTACTTTTATACTCTAAAACTGTGAAAATACAAAGAAGCTTGTAGATTGATAAAAATATACGGTGTTTGCAAAGGTGACCGAAAACAAAAAAGTTTTGAGCTAGTAATCAACAGAATCCGCAAGTTTCCAACCTAGTCAATTGACCTACTCTTTATTGAGCGTCAAAACAGAAATCTTCTATAGGTTTTGTATGAAGTTTTTGAACGATGACGTCATATTTTCTGCCATCGTTTAGTAACTTTGTAACATTAAATTAATAATTACAAACTACGTATGACATTTAAAATTACTTGGCTATCATAAATTGTAAATGATTCTTAAACGCAAACAGGATTTCATTTTATTTAAGACCCAGGAAACTCGCGGATTGTGTGTTTTCTCCAATCTGCTGATAGTACATAGAAGACTCTCGACCCTAATACTACGATATTAAGTTGACCAGCTGGACTTAATACAGGGTTTAGAGTTGCTTAGCCTGTGGTTTACTTGGTAATTGCCAAGTTTGTAGAGCAAACAGTGTCGGGTCGTTATAGATCAGTACACTACTACACTTCACTCACTACACTTACTTAGCTCACTACACTTCTAAATACACAATTCACTGCTGTGTTTGTGCAGTAGGCGAATTTGGAGAAAGAATGATTTCGCAAAGAAATATCAGCATCTCGCCTCTTTCCCGAAGGGATAGACAGAGACCACATCCTTCTTCTACTTATATTCTCGTCAACCGTTTCACGCTTGTCGGTTCAGTGTACTTGTGACGTTGCCTTTATTCAGAACGTCTGCGTCCTCAATTTTTACTTTCGTGCGGAGTGAGAAAGGTATTGTATTCGTGAAAAAAAAAGTTTTTCTAATTTTCTCAAAAATGTGTTCTATATCACTTATACATCATAAAAAACAAGTCTCCCAAAAATGTCCGTCCGTCGGTCGGTCGGTCGGTCGGTCCGTCGGTCTGTCGGTCGGTCGGTCTGTCCGTCACGCTTTGGCCTAGCGGCTAAACGAATGGTCCGATTGACACCATATTTTGAATTTAGGAGTTTTATGCAAATCCATCGAAGGGTTCTGAGTGGTTTCCTTCTGGCTCTCATTTTGAGGGTAGCTGTCATACAACGAAAATGAAAAATTGAAATTTTCTCAAAAACGACTCATAGAATCTTGATGAAACTTTGCATGACCAAGCATCTCCATGTAAGATATCATGCACCAGTATCAATTGATCTGTGTAATTTCATATAAGGGGTGTTCCTGTACCAACAAAACGTAAATATGTGATTTACCCAAAATTGGTTCCATTGAGTTTATTAAAATTCTCTATAATATTAATCCTGGATTGGTTGTCTACCTGACTGGATATTATTTATGATTTTTTTCAACAAAATTTAGTTCACAGGGTAAACTGAAAGGGCTTGCTCAGTAGACCAAACTGAACAATTATCCATAAGGAACATGTGTAGGGAAATTAAAAAAATGTGCATGCAAGTATCCTACGGTAGTATCCATTGATCTGTGAAAATTCATATAAAGGGTGTTCCAGTACTACCAAAAGTTAAACATGTGATTTACTCGAAATCGTTTGAAGTTTGTTTGTTTTAATGTTTGACAATTTGAATTCTGAATTGATCTGTATATTTCATTTGAACATTTTTTTGGAAAAAACGTAAATAAAAGTTTGTATTTCCATACTATGTGTATGGCATTACA
Source organism: Athrips mouffetella (assembly GCA_947532105.1). Taxonomy (NCBI): domain Eukaryota; kingdom Metazoa; phylum Arthropoda; class Insecta; order Lepidoptera; family Gelechiidae; genus Athrips; species Athrips mouffetella. Next base: position 28,887,718 of record OX383968.1, on the reverse strand, counting down.
AATTTAAGTTTGCGGTTGATAGTTTTTTCCTTGAGTATTGCGAGAAAGTAAGTGCAGTGCTGCTGTACCATTTATTTTCTCAATTTCTTGGGTCTTTCGCCGAGGTCTGTACCCCTTCCAGCATATTTGTCATTCATCCTCGTCTACTAGATATCTTTCGTTAGTCCCTGTTTATTCATTCTCTCTTCATGACCAAACTTTTTTAAATTTCACCTACTATATCTACAGCGTGAATTTTCATTGGTTTCGCTCCCGAAGCCCAGTGATTCTACTCATGAAAACAAGCAACTTTCCCGAAGAAAACATTTTTTTAATAATAATAAAAATTGTTATTTTAATAATAACAATAAAAAAATTTTTTCTTCGGGAAAGTTGCTTGTTATCATGAGTAGAATCACTGGGCTTCGGGTGCGAAACCACTACAAATTCACGCTGTATATTAATTTGACACAATCTTTGCATTGTCTACGATTTTAAATTAGCATATTCAGGGGCCGTAGATAGGTGGGTTTAGTTTAGAAACTTACGTAAGAGACCAACGGCTGAACGCTAGGAAATTAAAAGCACATATCTCCTCTATCCAAATTATTCTTTCACTTTTTTTACAGCTTGTTCTTTTTATTTCGGTGGGGGAATCCAACATTTTTCAAATTCAACTTTAAACTAAGTACATGATAATATGATTACAGTAAAGAAGTTCTAACCGCTTTACCCTCCGCAGTTCAAAACTCCTCGGTTTCGTGTGCTCGCTGGTGGAATCGTGCAGCACAGTTCAGCAACACATGCTGCAGTGTCGTGGGTTCCTGGTAATCTCCCACATGCTGCAGAAGTGCAGTCGCGACCATCTCACTCCGGACACACTGGCCTCCTTCCTACACTTGACAAAACATCTAGTCACTTGCTGCTCTCCTAATTCAGACTTGTTGTTGAAACAGGTAAGTGTTATGTTTTCTTAGCACGGGTAAAACAAAATATAGGGTCAGCTATATTTTTTGTAACTTGTTACTTTCAAAATTATTGTAAAAATTAGCAAAATATTAGAACTGATGCATATTTTTTTTTTACATACAACAAAGTAATTGTTTATTAATTTATTAAAGTTTACGTACATAATTGCTGCCCCATTCTGGTAAACTCAACAAAGTTAGTTGATCAATCTTAGTGGTTTCCGAGCATCGAGGTAAAAATCTAGCCGATTACACCTTGATCACTTTGAATAAAGAGTAATATATTTTTTTTTTACTCAAAACACAAGAGTTATTTCAAATAACCTCCTGAAAATCTCTTAAATGCATCATCCATGATTTTTTTACAATTCCGTGTAGTAAATAATTTTACAGCTGTATCAAAATTCGCATCATAAACATAAAAGGCACAGATTTATTAGATATTTTATAATGTTCTTCACTTTACACTTTGCTTTTGGGTTATTACTTGCACTGAAGCGGTAATGGTTGTTTTAAGATCCTATAAAGACCGCAACAGTGTTTATAAAGGATTTAATGGATGGGAGATGGGCTGTAAATGTATTAATTGAAATTTTAGTATCTTATTACTATGTTAGTCATAAATTTAGACCTGAGACTTCACACGCTTAGGATTTATATATTGCACTGGGAATCAATATTTATTGTTCAAAATCGGTTTGAAATATACAACGTGTTAATGGAATAAGCGAAACCCTCATACACCTCAACTGATTTTTATTAAAATAAATCCATTCCCGTAAAAAAGTCTTTTTTTTTGCTATATATTGTTATTTTAAAGTTTCGTCGTTGTTATAGCAGATTTTTATGCTATCATGGCGCGTCCGCCTCGCGTCCACGCACGCAACGCCCACTTCCCTCCGACCTCCACTCCTCACCGCTCATGAACCGCGGACCGCTGCCCGCGTGCGTAGCTACACAGAAATATTAAAAAACCGGCCAAGTGCGAGTCGGACTCGCGCCCTAAGGGTCCTGTACCTATCTACCATATGATATACTAAAAGCTTTTGCCCTTTGATTTTAAAAACTCCGAGACCATCCAACTTGACCCCTCTTTTATAGAAAAGTTCTTGAAACGGGAGCTCACCTTAATTGGTTACTATTAGTTGTGAGAAAAATTTAAATATTTAATGATTTTAGACTTTTTCCTTTATTTTTACTGCGAGACCTAGCTTCTTGCCAAATTTCATAATTTTAGGTTAACGGGAAGTACCCTGTAGGTTTTGCTTTTTTGCATAAATGTATGGAGATGAGGACATAAAAAGCCATATCTTTTGATTGCGTCGTTATAAAAAATTAAAGTTTTCAGATCTTGTGTGGTTTATGGACCTTAATATTCGTTATCAATTTCAACCGGATACCTCTTTTCGTTCTTGAGAAAAAGGGTCTTTACAGACAGACAGACAGACAGACGGACAACAAAGTGATCCTATAAGGGTTGCGTTTTTTTATTTTGAGGTACGGAACCCTAAAAACGGCAAAAATTTAATTAATTAAAAAAAATATATTTACCCCTATCAAACACCCGTGAAATTGATTCTACTCTCGATTCTGAACAAACTATGTTCTCAGTTTCGCTTATTCCGTTAACAAGTTGTATAGTATTTTCAAAACATTAACAAACACTATAAAGTTGTTCAGACTTTAGTCTGGTTTCATATTTTCATCGTTATTAAATGTAACCCTGTATGATTTTGCTCTATTTTACAACTTTATATTTGGATTGGGATTTGCATATCGTTTCTAAATGCTTCAAACATACCACTATGGAAAATGTTGCTATCGAACGAATTTCCGTAATTTATTTACTCTAAAATGGTTCACCTAATCTAGCAATAAATTTTAAATGCAGTTTCAAAATGTGTACTTAACTGACTTTAATATTCATTTTGTGGGTTTAATACGACCAATGGAGGTCGTTTTATGAGCAAATGGATTTTGTAAATATTGTTATTTTGTGTTTCGATACCAGTTGATTGTAGTACTACATAGTACATACATACCTACTACACTCTCTCCTCCTGTGGGTAGGTAGCAGAAAGGGTTATTTTGCTAATCCATTAATTTAAACAAACCTTTTTAAGGCAAATTGTAGTTTATATTATGCCTCCCTTAAATTTTTTATACGAATTTATGAAAACCTTGTGTAGAACATAATAATTATTAATTGTAGGACATTGAAATTCCACTACAATTGGTTTTTTAAACATTTTGTTTCTGGTTCTATATCTCGATTTCAAGTTTATTATTTTAATATACGTGTTGCCCGCATGTCAAATTTACTTTCGGCTAAATTAACCACCACTTGGGAGCCAAACGCCAGAAGACGTCGCGGTCGACCTCGAAAGAGATAACGAGACGAGTTGAACTAACACTCTCGTCAATGGCAGACGCTAGCTCAAAACCGGGATGTGTGGAAGGGAGGCCCTGCAGTGGGACACGACCGGGTCGACCGGCTCCTAAATAATAATAAATAATGTAGTACACTTATCAGCGATCAATGTTTAATATAAAGGGTGTACCGAAAACTAATAGGGCGTGCTCAATCAATAAAATTTAACGACTTTCCCAATAAACATTTTTGGGAAATGAAAAAAAGGGCCTCGTCATAAAAACTGTTCGATCTAGCAATTTCTATAGAGATGTGATTATTTTTTCATTTCCCAAAAATGTTTAGTTTCGTTGACTGAGCATACCCCTTCAGTTTCGTCAAACCGTTACTTACCCTTTCTTTCATCTTCCCGTTTCAATAAATTTGCAAATTTTATTCTACTTGAATTTTATTTTTAACTTTAAAATAATAAAATCGAAATCGAGAGATACATTTGTTCCCTAAATTTGCACTATCGTGACATGTGAAGTGTATAGCATTAAGTTTTGTTTCGATGGTTGTACGCATGCTACTTGCTTTACCCCCACCCCACTTTATTAATGCACAAAGTTCCAAGTCCCGTCGTCATCATACTTTTATTATGAAAACGGTGGGACTTCCTGATTGAACGAACTGTATTTGTACACCTTTTTATTGAAATAATAATTTAATACGAGGTGTATACACTGACAGTTTGTTTGAAATTCCCACTCACAAAATTCTCAAACACAAATTAAAATTTTATGTCCTTTTTTGATTGTTTTTTGTTGTGAGTTTTGACCCTTTTTAAGGTCCCACACTGCCTTAAATTACACTCATGCAAAAACACAACACGTAGCTTTCTAGTTTATAGCCTCTTGTGGCTTTGCAAATCTTTAAGAAAGCCGCAAAGTCACACACCGCCTTAGATACGCACAAAAGTCGCAAAACACAATTTTTATATGTAATGTTTGTAAACTAAAACCCCATAGAATTTCCAAAATGGCTTCTGGCTCCAATTTCCTCCAATTTTATTGGCACAGTTTTTTTCCAAAATTATGTTTTTCGATATTTTTCAGTGTATTTATAAAAAAATCTTCATTTGCTTTTTAAATCATTTCGATGAAATGGTGAGAATCTCCTTTTAGGCAAAAATACGCTAAAATTACGAACTTACTTCCTTCTCATGTTAGTAAGAATCTTTAGAGACTTGCTTAACATAGATAGGCTTTAGATATAACAAGCTTAACATGTAAAGTACTCATAATAGACATCTCCTAAAGCAAGTACAGTATGCGTCAACCATCGGACAGTCAAAAGTCTATGCTAACGGTAGTCTTTCTGCCAATCCTTCTTGACTTGGCAGTTGCTGGACCACATTCTCTTCAACCCCGCGTTATGGATCCACACACCAGCGGCAGTCCAAGCTAGGCTGTATTGCTACCTAGCCACGGACTTCTTGGCCGATGCGCATATCTACGGCAGCGTGCGAAGAGTCAGCACCGTTTTGCAGACTGTGCATACTTTGAAGTATTACTACTGGGTAGTGAATCCTCGGCAGAAGAGCGGCATCGTGCCTAAAGGTCTTGGTAAGTTATGTTACATCGAACGAAATTTGTCGGTCTTCGAATAACTTAAAAAGAAGGGTCCTATATATACTGAAGTAACATCATATTAAAATCCTGTTACTTAAAAACATTTCTCAGATTTATTTGACATAGATTATACACATTAATTAATAAACAGCTTTTAAATTGCGTTAAAACATTATTATGAAAATTAGTTTATGCGGTTTTAATAGCTGTCTTCTAATTTTAGATTTATTGAGGTCGTTATCTTGGCTTCCACGGCCTATTAATTTTCTAACTGAAAATCTGAAGTTCATCATAGCAGGGTACACGTAAAACGATATGTTTAAATTACCCTGCGTGAATTTTAATTACGGGTGAAATATTTTATAAGTAAGAGGTATTTGTGTTGAATACGTTGAATACATATTTTTGACGAAGTCTTCGGCTTAATTTGATGTTGAAAAGTCAATTAAAACGATAATAAAGTTTTCTGCAGTGTACTTGCAACCGACAGTAAACATTTTACGGGCTAAAAAAGACTCAATAACATAGCCGTTGTGCGTCATTTTATCGCAACGTAAAGTCTCTTAACTATAAAAACTGAAAATGTATACAAAATAAGCGAATCTGTTAGCATAACAGGAGCAATCAGTAGATACGGTATTCAGGATTGAATTTGTCAACGTCAAATGCAACGCCCCGTCGCTATCCATAGACAAATGACTGCAGCGTTCAGAACAACAGATTCACAATGACGCCAATATTTCATCGCTGAAAGCTTAGGCTCAAACGTTTTAAAGAAAATCTCGGCTTTTAATTGGTATTTGGCTGATAAATTCTTCGTCGGATTTGTTTGAAAATTATGGCGCAGTTGGTAGGACTTGTTGTTTTAATATAAGAATAAATATAAAAAGAATAACCTGTTTTTAATTCATAATTTTATACTGACTTTTGGGTCAGTTATTTTGACGAAGTGTTTTTTCAACTGTTACCAAAAAATTGTTTAATTATCAGACACAATTGCAGTTCAGCAAAAAGGCATTGCTTAAAAGTTTTAGACCAATTCTTAAACAGCTATTTATTGTACATTTAGCTATACAATAAATAGTTGTTCAAGATACTAATTTATGGAAACCAAAAACGAAGCAGGCAAAATTGCCAATAGAACTTCCTAATGAATCTCATCTTCTCATACATACAACTTTAATATCTTTTTAACATTACAGAAGGACCACGGCCAGCACACAAAGACATCCTAACGATCAGAGCGTACATCCTTCTGTTCCTGAAACAGCTTATTATGATCGGCAATGGGGTGAAAGAAGACGAACTACAATCGATACTCAACTACCTGACTACTATGCATGAGGTAGGTTGTCTTGGAACTTTGATGTGTAGTACTTTTTTTACGAACAGAATAATGTACACAAAACAAAAGAGTGTGTCAGAACCGCCGCACCGCAAATTCTTTGACTTAATGACCGCCTTTCAATAATATTTCATAAAATGTACACTACACTGCAGGACAGGGAACTCCCTCCAGAACTCCAGCAAAAACGCGTCGTGCTTTGGAGGGGACTTACCATAGTCACCACGCTTGTAAGCGTTGCGGCTGGCGACCGCTGTTTTTGGTGGCCGCAGTACGTAATATGGTACGATGCACAGAAAGATGCTGCTACCCATCCTCCGGTTCATAAGCCCTTAGTCGCCTCTTACAACACCCACGGGTAAAGATGGGTTGGTTCTATTCTTTGCAGGCACCACACGGGCAATGACCGCCTTTATTTCTTAGCAAGCACAACAGATGTTCTACAAAATAACGATGAAATAAATTTTTATATAGTAGATTAGCAGCCAGGCATCAATTGCAGCCCGAGATATTTAGGCGCACGAGCGCAGCGAGGGCGCCTATAGTTCGAGGGTGCAATTGATGCTTACACCCGAGCTAACTACTCTGCTTTACATCTCGATTGTGAGGTAAGTAGGTCCTTATTACCACCAAATTGTAGGTGACCAATTAGCGCTATAGGGTAATAATGTAGCTGGAAAAGCCCTAGGACGTTAAGTAATAAAAAAAAAATTCACTTTCAAAACTCAATTACTTACCGCCCTAGGGCTTTTCTAGCTACATTATTACCCTAGAGCGCTAGTTGGTCACCTACAAGCCCCATTTGGGGGTAATAAGGACCTACTTACCGAATATGAGAGATGTAAAAGATATATTGTGTTATTAATAAGTTCCTTTACTATTTCAGGACGAAAATCTGCACGACGTCTTACAAATGCTAATTTCGTTGATGTCTGAACACCCTAGCTCTATGGTGCCAGCTTTTGACGCCAAGGTACATAACTTTTATATTATGCTTTCCTGGTATTTTATTGTTAGATATCTTCGAATTCTGAACAAACTGTCCTGTATGTATATATGTATACAACGTGTGTAATTTTAAATACGCAAAAGATCTGTGGTGGTAGAACTCGTATAACTGAACAACTTTTGTTCTATATCTTTTGGAAATGAAAATAAAAAATCTGATCCGGTAAATTCGTATGGAGAATATTTTTTTTAATTTCAATTTTCAAAAGTTGTACAGCAACAGTTACATGGGTAGAGCTACCCCCCGAGAGGTTTTGCGTATTTAGAATTAAGTAATTAATTATGTGCCGGCAAAGTTAGGCTTTGAGAGGCCTTGTTTAAACGGACGATCATAGGATTCTGTCTGGTGACAAGGTCTAAAAAAATAAATAAAGAAAGAGCTTACAATTTTTTTTTTTACTTTCAGGGAGGAGTCCGAACTATCTTCAAATTACTATCGTCTGAGAGTCAGTTGATCAGGCTTCAAGCACTCAAACTGCTTGGCTTCTTCTTGAGCAGAAGTACACACAAGTATGTTGATATGTAATAGTTACAAGTATTTTAGTTGAATCTACATAGTAAAAAGTTAACAGCAAAAGTTACAGAAGATCATATTTTGGAATCAGTTATCTTCCTGCTATTTGATTTTTCTTTCAGCTAATTCATAAAATCTTGCCATGAAATCAATTACCGACCTAGCTTTCTGATTCTGTCCTGTTCGGTTTCCTCTACCCTTGGGTCGGTCCACACAATTTACGCTTATTCCAAAATTTCGTCTACAAATCTCTTTTTGGTTTAAACTATTATTTGATGAACTATCAACAAAGTTAGCGCCTGACCACTTTCGAAACCTTGTTGCTGTTACCAGTAAGATACGATAACGGTTTTGGTTTTATTAGTTTTATAATATTTTTGGGTCCTTTAGGGTCCGTCTGTCACATGTTGGTCAGTTAAAACATGCACTAAGCGGACAAACACTAGCAAGGCGGAGCCAGCGGAGGTTCCCGCGAGCCACTAAAGATGGTCAGGCGCCAACTTTGTTGTACCTTCTTTACAATCTGAAATGCTGGGACAATTACATTACTTCTCAAAATGCAACTTCCAGACGTAAATACGACGTGATGTCTCCACACAACCTTTACACGTTGCTAGCCGGCCGTCTTGGCGCATGTGGTGAAGCTCTATCGCTACCAGTATACAACGCTCTCTACGAACTGTTGACTGAACATGTCGGACAACAAATCCTATACACCAGCCACCCGGAGCCACAGCCGCATTTCAGACTGGAGAACCCTAGTGAGTAGATGTGAACCCTGGTGTTAACGTGGCGGGTCCCTCCCTAGTGATAAGATAGAGAAACCCCAGTGCGTAGTTAGGGAGAACCCTAGTGAGTAGTTCAGGGGCACCTGCTAACGAAGTTATGGTGAGTAAACGCCTGCGTATAGTTGCGGCCCTAACCAGTATATAACGCGCTCTACGAACTGTTGACTGAACATGTCGGACAACAAATCCTATACACCAGCCACCCGGAGCCACAGCCGCACTTCAGACTAGAAAATCATATTGAGTAGATGGGAACCCTGTGTTAAGGTTCGGGACTCTCCCTAGTGATAAGATAGAGCTAGAGAAACCCCAGTGCGTAGTCAGGGAGAACCCTAGGAAGTAGTTCAGGGGGAGTGCTAATGAAGTTATGGTGAGTAGATGCCTATGGATATATGCTGCGTTTACCAGTATACAACGCGCTCTACAAACTGTTGACTGAACATGTCGGACAACAAATCCTATACACCAGCCACCCGGAGCCAAAGCCACATTTCAGATTGGAAAACCCTAGTGAGTAGATCGAGGGGATCCTAGTTATAAGATAGGGGTACATAATATTAAGAAGGGAGACCAAAGTAAGCTGAGAAGAGGGTTATTGTGAATATAATTTATTTTTACTCGCCTGGGCTTGAGCTTAAAACTCTAAGATGAGCAAAACAGAAGTAAACAAAGATTTCTAGCGTATTACAGAAAACAAGCGAATAGTACTAAATGTTATCATTGTTGTACGAATTCTAAAGTCATAAGCACAGTTTGCTTAACACTTTCTATTGTGACACGTTGTATTAGCCCATCTAAATCAAATCAAAATAAATTTCCTTCCGCGAGAGCAAAATGGGAATATCAATCTTGGGTCTAGTTATTTTGGCAGCAGTTACAGCTTTTCCAAATTATATCCAAAAGAAGGAAGAAAGTCTAGGCTTTGTTTATAATGAATGTTAAATAAAATCTTCTCACCTTTCAGTGATCCTCAAAGTCGTTGCAACGCTAATCCGCCAATCGAAACAGACTGAGCAATTATTAGAAGTGAAGAAACTCTTTCTATCCGACATGACTCTCCTGTGCAGCAATAACAGAGAAAATCGGCGTACAGTGCTGCAGATGTCCGTATGGCAGGAATGGCTGATTGCCATGGCGTACATACATCCGAAGAACGCGGAGGAACAGAAGATATCGGATATGGTGTACTCGTTGTTTAGAATGTTGTTGCATCATGCGATCAAACACGAGTATGGAGGGTGGAGGGTTTGGGTTGATACGCTAGCTATTGTGCATTCTAAGGTGAGTTGTAATAAGACATTTTGTCATAAGTTTAATGACAATGCGATCTATCAAGCTTGACGTGCTCTTAACTTTACCTCCTCATATCTTACCGTGGGCATAGCCGTGGGTGTTGTAAAAACGACTAAGGGGTTTTGAACGATAGAAAGGGTAGCAGAGCGTGTCATACTATTACTATAACGCACTCACCAATCCCCGCATTCCATATGCCAGTTGTGACTATGGTACGGGCAGGGCAAATCAAGTTGAAAGTAGTTATAAGTCATAGTGACCATGATATAGTTAGGTTGACATAATCAAGGAGTCAGATGTCCCTCTGCAGAAAAAAAATTATGAGGTGGGATAGGTTTAAGACAATTAAAGGAATTTTACAAAATTCAAAGGTGTGACTTAATCAATGTTTTATTGAGTATCGAGTTTTAGCGAGTTTGGTTAATTAGTTTGCTAACATAATAAAACATAGTTAGAAATTTCGAAAGTTTCAAACAAACCTTACTAACTGTACAAATTAGAAAAACTAACTGTCCTTAAAAATTGCAGGTGTCGTACGAAGAATTCAAGCTCCAGTTCGCGCAAATGTACGAGCACTACGAGCAGCGGCGCGCGGACAACATCACGGACCCGGCGGAGCGCCAGCAGCGCCCCATCTCCACCATCTCGGGCTGGGACCGCGCCGCGCCCACGCCGCACACCAACCACGCCGCGCAGACCGAGATCGGCGCCGGCCTCTCCCTGCGGGACGTTCAGTGCGGCTGCACCGAACAAGACGGCAGTAGGACTACAGTGCTCTACAGCCAAGTGTGTAAAGTGCATACCCCGGTCAAAAGTGCTAACGATGACGGTTGTGATAGTGTTACGGAAAATGAAAACGTTGAACATGCCATAGACGAAACTGAAACTGAAGCCGAAACGCCAGTTGAACAGAAAGTCAATACAGATAATGAATTAGTAGAATCTATTATTAATGAAAATAAATTACTAGAAAGTTCGGAATCGGGAATCGAAACATTGGTCGAAGAGAAGGTTGAAAAACCTTTGACGAGGCAAGGAAGTCTCGATTATATTCCGGTTAGAGATGTCGGTGATAACCTTTCAACGAAAGACGATAACACGGACAAAAGCGAAGGCCTGCCCTCGAGTTTATCAATCAGTGAGACTGCAAGTCCAGAAAGGGTTGCTGATGCGTTAAACATAGCTACCGAAAGGGAGTCAGAGCTGTCCGATCCGTCCGAGCTTTACCTAACGCCGAGCGAGACGACTAGTCCTAAGAAAACACAAGATAAGACTGACAATTTAGACGAAGAAAGCGACGATCCCAAACACATAGCAATTAATATTGTCAATGACGTATTGACAATCGCTTTAGAAACCGTCAGGTTAAAAACTGACGACGATACGGACTCGGGCGCCATTTCTGGCGGACTACAATCCGAAGGTAACACACCGAATGGACGAGAAGACTTTGAACAAGAAGTTGAAGAAATTATAGACGAGCAGCGAACTGCAGAAACGGTCGCTAGCGAAATTGTAAATGACATTATTTCTAACATATTTTCTAAACTTGAAAGTAATGAGACTGTAGTAGCAGATGATAATAGCCCTCAAAGGGTGATACCGTCTGATCATCCACATGAAGGCAATGTTCTGCCTCTAGATGGTGAATTTTTAGTCAATTCTAGGAATGAAGAAGATTCTGAAAAACTTACTTCGGAATCGGAAACGAAAGATAAAGTAACGGAAGAAAATTTAAAGAATGAAAGTCAGAAAGTAGAAACTAGTATAGAAGAAGAAGAAAAAACGCCCGAAATACCCCCTATATCGACGATAAGTGAAAACATTTCACGAACGATAGAGAATCAACAAAAGCAGGAAGACAAAGACAGAGAAGAGGACATTCGTGAGAGTGATAGAGAAAAGAGACGAGTAAGCTTGCCTGGTGACAGTGAGATGAAGCAAGACAGCACGAGGGAAGGCGTTGCGTCGCAAGGAACTAACGCGTCGACGTCACCGAAGAGGCCGCGCAGTGCATCTACAAGCACACAAGTAGACTCAAATCATTTCGGTAAGTAAAGTTTAAGAATTTGATTATTCGGTAAGTAAGGATTAAGAATTTGTGTTTAAAAGCAATATCAAAGCACAAATAAAATATCATCGACATCATAATTAATTATGTAAAGAAAAATAAACAAATTTTAGTGTTGGAATCTGTTGGAATTATAATTATACCGTTGGAAATTTTACTATTCTTTTAGCAAATTTAATCCACTAGACTAAATACTTTATTAAGTATGTTAATTTGTGGTAATTCCTCTAGCAGAAGTATGATAATTGAAAAAAATGAGTAAACACCGAAATTTCCCTATGAATTATCCATTAATAGACATAAAAAAATATATAATAATAAAATTAAAAAAAAAAAAAACAAAAAAAAATAATTGCGGAGGAATTGTTCTATCCATATTGAGTTGATTGTAGGTTAATTTAATATTCGAATTATTAATTTGGAGCATTTAACCACGACAGTTTTCAAAGATCTAACATTGTATATTTTTAGCGGGATGTGGTCCACTTGTGACTTTTATCATTTTATTAATGGATTTAAAATTGTCGTTTCATTGAAGTGTTCTTATATGATTTATCTACCTTTAATCTTTCTTTTTAGAACAAAAGCGGCCATCGAAGTGCAACCGGCCGATGTTCTCCCCCGGGCCGACGCGGCCTCCGTTCCGGATCCCCGAGTTCCGCTGGTCCTACATCCACCAGCGACTGCTGTCTGATGTTCTCTTCTCCCTCGAGACTGATATACAAGTAAGTATCATATCAGTTCAGTCTGGACCTATCAGTTTCCATGAAATTTCTATTCCTTATCTTGCTGCTGTAATTTAGCTACCTCTGGCCACACACTATCCACTCGCGCGATTAATCGCGACGCTCCGCACTAGATCACTTAAATAAATAAATAAAAATAAAAAAAGATACTTGCGCTCATATTACCGGTCCTTTAACTCGCACCCAAAAAACCGTCAAAACAAGAAAATTTTTTTTGGTTTTTTTAAACAATTTCTTTGGAAACGTTGTTTAGTTTTTCGAACTTTTTTCACCCTGTATAGCCTTTTAAATTGTGATTATTTTGTCACTCCCAGGTTTGGCGAAGTCATTCGACGAAGTCAGTGATAGACTTTGTGAATAGCAGCGAGAATGCGATTTTCGTAGTGAACACCGTACATCTGATCAGCCAACTCGCTGACAACCTCATTATAGCTTGCGGTGGACTGCTGCCTTTATTGGCATCTGCTACTTCGCCAAATGTAAGTAGTAATATTCTAATAGTTATTTCTCCATGCTAATCTATCTTCTTCAAAGATACAAGTTCATCATAACATCCCATGAAACGTCCACTACAGGACAGGGAGCTCCCTCCAGAATTTAAGCTTTAGCTGGAAAAATGTAGAGGGCAAGTACCATAGTCACCTCGCTTGTTAGCGTTACGGCTGGCACCATGGACCGCGGTTGTAGGTGACCGCAGTAAGTAAGATGTAAGATACAAAGGAGGATGCTGCTGCCCATCCTCCAGTTTATAACCCTTAGTCGCCTCTTACGACACCCACGAGCATGTATGGGTTGGTACTATTCTTTGCCGGCACCACACGGGACGTACAAGTTAAGGTGGACATATTTTGTCGAGGCGAAATTTCGGAAGACTATGGCGATCAAGACCTTTATTTGCTTGGTGAGCAACCAACAACAAAACAACGGATTGTCCGTCGACATCGTGACTATGTGAGGGAAAGCACGGGATGAGGAACGCGCGGTATTGGAGTGGATGCCATGACATTGAATACGTTTATAGTTATCAGCAGTGAGAAAATCAAAATTTATTCAAGTCCCGAATGAATAGGCTTATTCTGGGCAAGTGGACAGTTTAAAAAAAAATCGTGCTGAAATTATTTTAGCTTCATCAGCCCATTGACTGAGTTCAAAATATTTATTTGGGTCTGGATCCAGATCACTTTCGTAGCTCAGAAAGATCATATTTCAAGAAAATATCCACATGCCGAATTTACTTTAATGCTAAAAACCACCAATTGGGTCCCCCCTAATGCCAAAAAACGTTGTTATCAACCTCAAAATAGGTGGCGAGGCGAATTAAATACTCTAATCTAGTAAGAACTTTCCAAAAAAGGAGGTCGGGATGTTTTTCCCTCACATTGAAATCAGCCCACAAGTGATGTAAAAATTGTTTCTTACCTTTTAGAACGAACTAGACGTAATAGAGCCCACCCAAGGGATGCCGGTGGAAGTAGCTGTGACATTCCTCCAACGGTTAGTCAGTATGGCTGACGTACTGATATTCGCCAGTGCTTTGAACTTCGCCGAACTAGAAGCCGAGAAAAACATGTCCAGCGGCGGAATACTCAGACAGTGCCTTCGATTGGTAAGAAATAGGAACTTATATTTTTGTAGAGTTCACTTTGAAACTTTATTGGAACTTTGATGAAGCGCGATCAATATTTTTAAATTTTTAGTTCTCTTTCCTATCCTTTCTGTTTTTGAATCGATTGATCAGTTTAGAATTTCAAATCTAGTGTATCTTCTTCATACTTTCTAGAAATTTAATTAGATTGCATTTAACAATAAAGTGAAGACTTATTAGTCCAATTACATAGTTCAATTGATAGTTTTTTCTAATAGATTAACCCTATCTTGCATTTTATTTCTTTAGTTAGTTTTGGACGCCAAACTCTTCAATCCATATCAAAAAACGTCATCGTACCATAATCTCAAAAGAAAAACTGGTTACCAAACAATAGAAATCATAACCGCCCTCTCCAAAAGTACCAGGCGCTCATGACGCGCGGAGAGTTTGGCGTTTCCTAGTGTAGCGTAGTGTTTGTAGCGGCGTGCGTGTGTGTAGGTTTGTACGTGCGCCGTGCGTAATTGTCTCGAGTGCAAGGAGCGGCAACGCTACGCGGCAGGTCGGGCCAACCGCACGGGGGAATCGCCTTCGCCTAAGGTAACAGTCATATCCCACTTCTCATATTTTCACCCTTACAAATACACAAAACCTCAACCGTAACGTAACCCTGCCCGTGTTTTTTCATAATGCCATTTCAAACTGCTTCATTCTGCCCTGGTTTTTCAATCTTCAGCTTAAAAGCTATTACTTTTAAGTTCAAATTACGATAAAATCTAAAATTACATCACGTGTTTTTGTCCTTCCTCTCATAAATGCACATTTTACTGAATGATCCTCGCTCGATAAATCACAAAAACTTAACAAAAAATGGTCGAAGTAAACGCCTTCTTAAGATCCGACATCCTTGTCTTGATTTTTAGAGTAAGATACCTTTTCGTTTCTATGAAGTCCTGGTGAACGGTGTTCCGCTAATTGATTAGCTGTCAACACTTCGGTAATTTTAAGTGATTTATCGACGTATTCAAGAATACTCTCTCAGTGGGGGTTGGTTTCTTATTTTAAAGTTTTGCCTCTTTAGGATGGAT
The DNA here is from genome assembly GCA_947532105.1 of Athrips mouffetella. Classification (NCBI taxonomy): domain Eukaryota; kingdom Metazoa; phylum Arthropoda; class Insecta; order Lepidoptera; family Gelechiidae; genus Athrips; species Athrips mouffetella. The sequence goes on along the minus strand of OX383968.1, from coordinate 28,872,349 downwards.
GCTATCCTAGTACCGAATCTGCAACCGATACCACAAATTTTGGCAATTTTGATTAATTTTATCAACTTTGATGCAGGTTGCATAATTAATTATATGTAAATAAAATTATTATTATTATAGTTTATAGAAAAATCGCTGTTCTTTAGAAAATCTTCGCATGGTTTGCCCTTTCAAAATCTTATAAGGATTTGGAGACTGGTTATGTATAAATCCAACAAGACATAATTTTCAAAATTGTCACGTGACACAATCTACCTACCTATGCATGTTTACTCTGTATGTTAATCTTTATTACAATCTAGTTAGTATATTCTGTATTTCCGATTTTATTATTTTTAAACTTTGCGTGAACCTAAAAGTAAAATATTAAAAATTTATGAACATAAAGCAAAAAGATCGTCAAAATATAACGCTTCGTCTTGTTTCCGTTCATTTCATTTTTTGCCCATCAAAATATCTATACCTATTGATTTGTCACAAAATCGTGAAAGGGTTGCTATAAACCAATTATTGATATTTCGAGAAAGAATTTTTGATTATGTCACAGAATAAAATAATAGTACTATCCATACAGAACGGAACATAGAAATATAAGGGTAATAGAAGGAAGATTAATGAAAAAACGTATCACAATTCATTCACTCATTGTAAATACAGCATAGGCGTCATTCTCTAAACTTTGTATGAGGATGTCAAGTCACGTTTGATGATTTGATATTTCAACTTGGGACTCAATGGCAGATGTCATCCCATGTTTTTTTTTTTAAATAAAATAAAATAAAAATAAATAATAATAAAATAAATTTGTATTACTACTATTCCGAGCGGAGCAAGGAGTCCGAATTCCTTGGAACGGACACTTTTCGCCCCCTTTGCAATCTACCCCGCACCCCCCGCGCGCACCAGCGAGATTCTCGTGGTGCTTCTGAGGGTCCTTTGTCCTGAATATGCGGGCCTACACGACCTTCCAATTTCAAATTAGCGCTCGTTGTATGTATTGTCGGGGGTGTGGTTATGTTTAAGAGATCAGTATATCAAAAATAGTTGCTCACTGTTCTGTTGTAAAAAACTACTGGTCTACAACCCTCCAACGATATCTTGATGAAATTCTGACCCTGCACCTATATATACTTGTCCAATAAGATTATTTGGCATGTCTCCAGAGTGTGGTTGCGAGCTTAGCTGATGCTTCGAGCCCTGTCAAGGACCCGGAGAGATTACTTCAAGATATGGACGTAAATAGACTTCGAGCAGTCATCTACAGGGACGTGGTAAGTTTTAATGTAAGATTATGTAGAGAATTCATATTTACACTGAAATTTCAATTCATACTCTGAAGACTTCTGCAAATCAACGATAGAAAATGTTACAGGCTGTTTTTAAAACTGTAACGATATAAATATACACAAAAAAATATTTTACTAAAACTGCACTGATGGACAAACTCTTGAGCCCGCAACCTGTCTTATTTGAAGTCAAAATAATGAATCAATCATTTTATTTTAAGTCTCGAACAAGTTAAGTTAAAAGGTCTCTGAAACAATACAATAAAAAATTATAATGATTTTTATTTTATTACTTCCTGTTTGCGGATAAATAAATCTACAAAGTAGAAAATCGCAAACACAACCACAGGCAGAATTCGAACCTGCGTCTTCTGCGTCAGTACCGCAGACGCTTTACCAACTAGGCTACCGTGGTCCTGCCTGATGTTGTGAAATTAGCGACCTCTATACGCATTTCAACGTTGCGTTTGTGCTGCCACCTAGTAAGAATTTGTTGTAGCTCAACTAGTCCATCATTGCAGATAGATTTCAGGTCGAAAATTGGTAAACACTACGTATAATTGAAATTGATTTTTATTTGAACACTTCCTGTGTTCGGATAAATGAATATACAAAGTAGAAAATCGCAAAATTTCACAACCACTGAAACGGTACTGACGCAGAAGACGCAGGTTCGAATCCTGCCTGTGGTTGTAAAATTTGGCGATTTTCTACTTTGTAGATTTACAATCAAAAATGTTCTAAGGAGCGTGTGGATCCTTTTTGTGAAGATTGACATCCTAAAGTGATTTTAAGTAGGCATCCTAATTTGAACAAATCTATTTTGTTTTTTAAAACCAATTTTTATAACGATTCCACAGGAGGAGACGAAACAGGCGCAGTTCCTGTCTCTAGCGATAGTTTACTTCATCTCAGTACTGATGGTGTCAAAATACCGCGACATACTGGAACCTCCTCCCGACTGCACGAGGCGGACGCATCATCAACACGAACACCACGGTTGGTATTCGTATCACATTGCCGCTTACAGAAAAACTACCAATTTGGTAGATTTTGGTACGTAATGGTAGAATTTCGCCGAAGTTCTAGTTAGCAATGTTTCGCGGTTCGGTGGTTGTTAGTATTTTGAACTGGTAGGATTTTATGGTAGGAATAAAAGGTTTGGTTTGATAAAAGTATTAGGACTAATTTGTGTGGAAGTACTACGCTAGGCTTTAGAAAATTTGCTAATGATTTAAAATAGTAGGATGATTGAGAAGTAGTACTTAATTTAATAACCTAATAATAATTTAATAACCTTCAGATAATAGTGAAAAGTTTGAATGCTATGAATATTTTGGAAGTTAAGGTATGAAAATTTGTAGAAGTAGGTAGGTAAATCCGTAATATCTGTTATGAATTCATTCGTAAGTGTTTGACTTACTACAATCATCGTAGTGTAGCGCATCGAACATCTCAATCATTATGCAGTCTGTTTTAATATCAGACTGTGTTATTCAAATAATATATATTTGAATTCGATCTTCCGCTATCTTCATCTTGGTTGCTATGTACTAGATATTTTGTACCTACTTATTTTTCCATCATTACCTGTAAAAATATTGTACATACCTATTTCCTACATGTAGTTAATAACGATATTTCTATCAAATTTTAATTTAATTTAAAAGTAATCAAAAGAATTTAAACTTCATATTTTTATAGACGAAATATTTTATTAGAATTATATATGTCAGATCTTTATTTTGCTTCTTTCTATGCTTCATTGCACTATTAAAATTATTGTCATATACATATTATTAAACTCGAACCTACATATTTGTAAATAAAAAAACCTCCGTTCATCATTTCATTAAAACCGTGTACTGTGGCGGTCTTCAATTTTTAGGGTTCCGTACCTCAAAATAAAAAAAACGGAACCCTTATAGGATCACTTTGTTGTCCGTCTGTCTTTCTGTATGTCTGTCTGTCAAGACCCTTTTTCTCACGAACGAGAAGAGTTATCAGGTTGAAATTGATAACAAATATTAAGGTTCATAAACCACACAAAATCTGAAAATTTCAATTTTGTATACAGACGCAATCAAAAGATATGGCTATTTATGTCCTCATCTCCATACATTTATGCAAAAAAGCAAAACCTACAGGGTACTTCCAGTTGACCTAAAATTATGAAATTTGGCAAGAAGCTAGGTCTCACAGTACAAATAAAGGGAAAGGTCTAAAATCATTAAATATTTAAATTTTTCTTACAACTAATAGTAACCAGTTAAGGTGAGCTCCCGTTTCAAGAACTTTTCTATAAAAGAGGGGTTAAGTTGGATGGTCACGGAGTTTTTAAAATCAAAGAGCAAAAGCTTTTAGTATATCATATGGTAGATAGGTACGGAACCCTTAGTGCGCGAGTCCGACTCGAACTTGGCCGGTTTTTTATATTTATTTAGCTTTTAAACTTGTGATATTTTTATTCTTTCTAAATGTGCTTGTGACTATGAAACTAGAGAACTTTCTGAAAAAAATGGGTTGAAATTAAATCTGGGTCAAATAGACCCAAATTAATTTTTACTAAATCCTAGGTTTGTTTTGTTCTGATGACTTATCTTAATCTAACTTGAATGTTTCAATGAATCAGTTCAGTTGATCAAAACTAAAGGTTAAAAGCTTTTTAATACCCAATAGTTTCTTAACATATTTTTAGTTTCATGGATGCTTTTGCATTTTGAAATATGACCACACCAATTGATGCACATTGTGAAGATTTGTGCATTTTGGACCGCAACAGTACATCTGCCACAGGTTACAAAAGTTGCATACCTATCTGAAGTGTGTCGTTTCTTATTTTTCACGCCGCTTGATATCGGTCACGGTTTGGACACTGGTAAAACCTACATTTATTACACTACGGCACTGCATCGATCCAATCATCAATCGACCAATACTTAATGATGGATTTGTGTCGATCTTTTCTCTTACTCACTTTAACATCACTTGTACATAATCCACTTGCGAGCGTGCGACTTTCATTTACTCCTGGTTGATATTTTGTTTACCTTTTCATATTTTCTTGTCTTGGTATACTATTTTTATTATCTTATGAACTTCTTTTTATGGTTGTTGTCCTTTTTCTGTCTGGTTCATTTTCTATGATTATTATTGTTTTTATTTCGCCCCTTTGTTTTTCTCCCGTATCTACCTTCTTGCTTCATACTTCTTCTCTGCTGCTTCGCGTATTCCATCGTCTTTCTTGTTTCATTCTGTCCGTTTCTTTTTATTTGATTTTTGTTGTTTATATTTCTCTCTTGCTTTTTGTTCTTATCTTCCTGATTAATATGTTACTTCATTCCTGTTTCACCCATTCCTTCCTTTTCCTTGTTTGGTTTTTTTATTCCTTGTATATTGCGCGTGTCTATGCGTCCTATAGCCGGTGGCCCAGGCTCTAGGCCACTGTTTCCTCAGTGGTCACATCACGTGTACCCTCAATTCCTGCCTGGTGGGCACCCCGCGCACAGACATGCGCATTGCAAACTCGACTGCGCGCACAACAATAATAACGCGCACGCTCGCCTCGCTAACTACCACCGCGCGCACGCAGGTAACGCGCGGGACTCACACTGGCGTTTGCATCGTAGTACCTCTTGAACATTTATGCAGTCCTGGTAGTTTTTCGGTCAAATTACCATAAAATTCTTGTTTTCGAAACTCATTCGGTCTTTGAATTTAAAAATCTGAAACTTGTCTTTTTGTGATCATGGTTTGAAGAACGGTTTATGTTTATGACTTAAAAAAATCGTCTGGAGAGCATCAAAAGTATTGTCAGTTACGCTTCTGTCTTGCTTTCATGCTTGTAGTTGTACTTTGTTGCTCTCTTTTAATACAAATTCAATAGTCAAATATTAAGGATACGATGCGAATGCCCAATCTACTTAAATGTGGTCAATGTTCGCGTGGACTGTCTTGTCGGCTTACGCTAAGTTTTTATTTCTTTCTCTTTCCGTTTTGAGTGACAGGACAGTGTAGAAAATGCACTGCTAAGGCACTGCTTGACATTTTGTTTAAACTTTTATATCATTTGCATCATCATTCGTCTTAGGAGACGTGATCCTCGTTTGAGTTCATGCATGAGTTTTTTAGATGTAGTTATAATTAATATAAGAAATGTAAAAATTTGTTAAAGAAAAGAATATCTATAGAGCGAAAAATGAGTTGAACTAACATTGAATAGTTATACTTCCCTCAATGTAGAATCAAAACCTATCTTCCTGCTTAATTCAGGCAAGCTTAATCGATGTTGTCTTTATCAAAGGCCTTACTAAAATCTGTTCTAATAAATTCGTTTTGTTTTCTTTAGATCACAATGGAGATGATGTGGAATACGCGATGATCGTCGTCGACGAAAATAATTCTACTTTGAATGAATTAGATTCTCCTTCGATGAAGGTAAGTTTTAATAATGTAGTACAATAAAAACTTCCTGAATTCCATTGAAGCATGTAATTTGAGTATGAGAGACTGAACTTAAATTACGATTCTTTTAAATTTTAATGTAGTTTCGGATAATTCTATTAGTTAGAAATCTTTCTTAGTAGGTAAATAAGTTCGAATATTTGATAATTTCCAAATTTTAATCTGACAATTCTTTAGCATGTTCTGCAGTGTTCTCTATAATTGGTACAGTATCAACAATATCTTTACTGATAATTGTAGATTTGGCAGTTTCTTTCATTGAAATAAATAGTTCAGTATAAGTTTTATGTAGTCGAAGCATGTCATCCATAAACCCCATATTATTATTATGATTAGTGAATTTATTGAATTTTGATTTAAACCCATAAAATTTTGTTTAGCGTGTTTTGTTGCCTTTACTGTGATTGGTTTTTGATGTCGTGTTTGACATGTTGGATTTACATGAATACATTTTGGTCTGTATTTGGCAGAATTTCGATCGACCATACAAATACTTATACGTCTTTATGAGTCATTTAAAGTATTCAAGACCAATAAATACTATCAATCGACCAATAGTATTAATACTCTTGAAACAGATTAAAATAAGTAATTAAATAGTTACTACTATAAACTGTTTTGTAAATGGTTGATTGAACCTAAAGCCAATTAAAGATCAATAGTTTTAAAGCGCTTGTTTAAATTTTTATTTTGCTATTGCCATTAAATGATAAAGGAAGGCGAGAAAGAAGATGGAGTGGCGAAAATTGAGACCACCACTGACGAACTGAAGCCAAATTCGGGAGACAAACCGAAACCAGAGAAACCGGAGCCCTCACCGGCCTCGGAAAAGGAAGAACCTCTGTTCAAATCAAGCCTTCGAGTTAAGAAGCCCAAGGTTAGTTGACACAAGTCCATCGTCAAGAAGAGTGTTGTCTCTCTCTATTAGATCTTGCGTCTCCCTTTGACTTTGGTGGTCTTTAGGTCTCCTTTTTTGAGATATAAACTTTGGTCGGATCTCTAGTTGTAACTACGTTTTGTGAATTTGTAAGTGTAGTTTAGGCAACGAAGCAGTTGACCCCAACATCATTCCCTCAGGCAGATTTTTTTGACAGGATGATAAAGTATCATGAATTAAATGTAAATGCAAAATATCAAAAAAAAAATACAAAAAAAAATTCATACGTTTTTTGTAATTTTTGTACGGAAAAATTAAAAGTACTGTTGTTGAACTGTTAATTGTGGTATATGGAATTATTATTATATTGACTCTACTGTACTTTATCAGAAGGATATGTTCAGTCTAGTGCATTACGCGATATGGAATGAAAGTCACTTTACGACTATAAGGTTATATTGTCAATTCACACACAGATCGATCACTTGTTACAGAATTAATTATCCTAATTATTACGTAACCGGTAGAGGAATGGTGGAATGACAAGGTAGCGATGTGCCCGCTACGCGGTGAGGGAACGACTGGTCGTCGGCGGCGCGGGAGTGCGTCGCCTCCAGCCTAAAACGCTGACAAATAGAAATGTGTCACCACAGTACCGACTTTTTTTTGGATTTTTTTATAGGTTTGTCTCATATAGTGTCATACCTGACGACTTAATGCGGGGGTCTTCATACAACGATCCGCTTCGTTGCCTAGACTAGTATTTCAGCTGGGCATCTGTTTCTTGTTTTGATGCAACATCTATTTCAAGTTGATCTCTATTTACTTACAACTCCTTCTGTACCAGTCATATCCAAAATATTTTCATATACTATTTGGTCAAAAATTACTATGTGACGTAACATTAACTAAAATTGCGGCAATTCCTTTAATGATGAATGAATGATGAAAGGTAATGATATCTTTTCTGAATATTTTTTAAAACGTCTTTAATTTTAAGTCAGTTTATTGGATTAGATAAAAAAAAATGCTTTTGTTTTTGGGAGATCCGACCAAAGTGAACTAGGCCTACCTACCTAACTTAAACTATCCTGTTCTCGGTGTGAAAGTTTTCAAAATTCCTCTTTACTAAATGAATGTTTTCCTGTTGTAAGCTTCCAACTGCAAGGTCGAAACTATTGTCCGAGATAACGGTGTCGGTGGTCAATTTGGTTTGTACACGTTATATACCGCAACAGTTTTTGTGTCAACTTCTGAATGGTTCTGGTTGCCTGGTACTTTTGTGGATTAGAAATGGTCATTTTGACTTATTTGCGCATGTCTTATCATTCCCACTGCCCGCCAGTTGCACAAAGTGCCTTCAAAGATAAAGCTCAATCTACAGTTCAAAAGATTTGAAAGAGCTTTCAGAAACCTGACTGTCGATTAAAAAACTGAACTTTACCTATGAATTTTTACTAACAAATGAATTAAATTAATTATTAAAAATGTTTTTTTTTTAATTAGCATGGAACTACGAGTATCTTCTTTGAATTGAATGTCTCTTGGGTCATTCTATAATATTGCTGACTTAAATGGAATCAGGACTTACATCGGAAAACAAGATATCACTTCTTATTGAAACTATCAATCTCATCTAATCTAATCTATTTCTAATTCACAAAACACTGCTACCATCCGGAGCCAAACAATACATAACACAAGCTTCTCACTAGTGTGTAATATACAAAAATTTTATGAATAACAATATGGTTTAACACAAACTTATGCTATAGCTAAGCTCACTGTGTGACGTTTTACAAAACCTATGTATAAGCACTTCGCACAGATATTAGTTAAGGGTTAATTTATAGTTCTAAAGGCCAAAGTGGCCTATCAAAGTCCTGTGCATTGTCCTCCAAAGAAGCATGCATCAGTGTAAAAGGAATATCCTTAAAATATATTCTCCTTTCGTAGCTTTTCAGCAAATAAAGAAATACTCAAAAGTGAAAAGAAAGAAAAAACTACCTATTCTTCTTTCTTTCCTAAATTATTGGCGACTGAATGACTTTTTGTAGGTGATCTCGTTTTTTGCCGACCTCGTTTTTAAGTTTTCATGCTCACGACAAGCTTCAATCCAGAGCGAGCGACATGTATTTAAAAAGCTGCATTGATCATTGTCGGACGCAGTTCATTGACTCTCCATAATCATTCAAAATTATTAACTAAATACGGTATTATATAAAAATATATTTTAACCAAGTTCGTTAAAGTATTTAAATGTAAATAACAATATAGATAGTCGTGGTCGTGAATATCGTTAGGCGGAGACGGAGTATGGAGATGGGTAGAAATGTGCTTAGGCAATTTATTAATAAACGGTTTTAAGGATTCAACATTTTAAGCCAATTTTTGGCCATCCATATTGGAGTGTTTATCGAAATTTGGTATTATAATATTATATTTTACCTACAGTCAAAATGCAGCTTGATTACAGTGACAGCAGGACAGAGAGCGTGCGTGAGAGCAGAACGGAGCGATACGTGTTTCTGTCACTCCTGCTGGCTTAGCACGCTGCCCGAGAGAAAATATATTTCGGAGAAATGTCACTTTATTTGAGGAATTATGTCATCTAATCTATCACCTCCAAGCGCGAAGAAATGTCAGTGGAGAAAAATGTTTAGCAAATCCACAAATTACGTTTTTGCTATTTTAGACAGAGATAGCTTTATACACTAATACATGTAGCCATCCTTGTCTTTCAAAACGTGTCGCACCGCACTGCTCGGATGTCAAAAAAACGTGACCATGCTTAAAGTCTTTAATCTATGGGCCTAGATAAACTGACAACTGCAGCGTGCTAAGCCGGCTGTATTTTAGGCGTCGCTCCGTCATGTGTTAACACTGCTATCATTCTAGTCCAGCTAAATTATTCCGATTGTAATCTTAAGAAAGAAATATGTGACCATAATATGAGTGTACGTTCTTGCATGGTGTCGCTTTGCTTGCTTTTTCACCCCACCTTGTCTGGATTGCATGTTACTTTATATTTTCACTTTCACTTTTAGAACCTACCTAATTTTCACATCAAATCACCTTGTAGTATTTACTAAAGTATAAGATGTAGAAACAAAATAGTGTTACTAAATTAAAGGTAAGGTAAAATTACATGCACTTATTTTAAGTATTAAAATAATAGGTAGGGAAAGGTGAAACAACTTTATAAACTTTTTATTCGCATTTATTAACAAAATATGGAAATACCGTAGTAGAGATGACAAAAAGTGAAATTAAAATTTAAATCGGCTAAGAACTACGGCCGATATAAGCATTTAAAACTACTAATTAGACAGAGAGATCCGACATGAATAGTGACGTCACAATGCACTACGGCCATATAAACTCCATATTAAATTTAGTTTTGCTAAAAAGAGACAGAAACAAATCTTCGATGGCTTATATCTTTTTTGATATGATAGTTATTCGAAAAATTGTTTTACAAGACTGTTTATTCCATGAATGAGAATAATTAGTTTAAAAAAAAATTGTGCATGTTCCCTATTAAAGGAAGATGAAAAGAAATATTAGTGCCTAATAATATCAAGATAAAAATAAAGGGGTGACACAGTCATTTAAAAAGAAGCTGTGATTGTTGGAGCCATTTTACAGTCGGAAAAGTGCTTCCGATTTAATCAAGGTCGCGGGAAACCGCTGGATGCGAGCAGCGGCCCGGTCGTCGTGGAGATCTTTAGGGGAGGCCTATGTCCAGCAGTGGACGTTTTTCGGCTGATATGATGATGGTGATGATATAAGGAAAAAACATCAGGTCTGTCTTACATCTTCTAGGCAGTTTCGCTGGTCAGACCATAAACCACTTTTCTCTCCGACGGTAACAAACCCGACAGGTTGCGCATTGGCAGACTAACGTAATGTGGACCTAGTAGGCCACTACTATCGCTACAGAGTTGCAGATTTCTTGTACTCGATGACGTAGGATAACTTGCGGTGCCCTCAGGGTCACTACAGGGTGAAATTGAAAACATTCGACAAATTTTGAGATTGAGTTCAGACCGCGAAACTGATCAATTTTTGCCTAGGAACATACGTCATCGGACGAAAAAAAATATTACCCTTTCATAGTAAAGTCAGTCAGCTGAACATACATTTTGTATGGGAGATCGAATTTTTTTTTACGTCTAACGACCTATGTTCCTTGGGGAACGTTGTTCAGTTTCGTGGTCTGAACTCAGTCTCAAAATTTGTCGAATGTTTTTAAATTCAGCATGTAGATTGCAGCGAAATACCTACAACGTATAATCAAAAGGATACCACAACTTTAAAGCTTCCCACACACGACCGAGAATCAGTGACCGATTTTTTGTCGGCATCCTGCTCTGACGTGTTGTCACCTGAATCTTCCGTCCTTGTCCTGGCCGATAACCGCCCACCGATTCTCGGTCGTGTGCGGGATCCCTAAAGGATGTGAATTTACCCATAAACTTCTTTTCCCAAGAAAATTATTATACAAGGTTATTTTGATATGAGTATGCCTAGGTACCTTCTTAGTGAGGTCAAAAGCAACAATTTTTGTTCTAAGACTTTGCTAACAACGCACATAAGAATTTTGACTTCCCATACAAAATGTGTTAATCATTTACGTTACTTTGTATGGAAAGGCAGGAGTACTCATATCGGGTCCAAAAAAATAACCTTGTATTTATTGATAAGATTTTGTAATAAAAACAAGTTATGGTAAATAAATATGTAGCTACGAGTACCTTCACTTAAAATGTTTAAAAGTCGAACGAAAAAAAAACCGCCTTTTAAAAATAAGTAACAAGGAAATGTAAAATAACGTAAATAATTTCAGAGCGTGGATTCTATAGAAGACGCTGGGTCTTTCCACTTGAACTCTACTGAGACGAATAATGACCCTGAGACCTCCAGCGAGATCGCACTTGATGACAATAAACATCCGGTAAGAAATAAGTAGCTCATATTTTGCGTCGATAGCCGGCAAAGAATAGTACCAACCCATCTCTACCTGTGGGTGTCGTAAGAGGCGACTAAGGGTGAACCAGAGGATGGGCAGCAGCATCCTTAACAACCGCGGTCCATGGTGCCAGCCGTAACGCTAACAAGCGTGGTGAGTGGACGTTTCATGGGATGTCATTATGATGATGAGTCAAATAAATTAATTGGTACAGCAGAAGCAATGCCTTCAACACTGCACATACTGTCTCATATTGCGAGAAAGTAGGCATTGCTATATTTGCATGAGAGTAAAAATATACTAACTGCAAACAAATAACATGAAAAATAGTATGGAAATACAGTATAAATTATGCAGTCAGCCGGCCGTTTTTGAGAAAATAGCAATTCTTCATTTTTGTTGTATCACAGCTACCCTGTAAATAAGAGCCAGCAAGAAACCACTCAGAATCCTTTAAATAGTTTATTGTTAACTGCTTGTCCGTCACGTTGTGATGGGACTTTAATTTTTCAAAAGATAAAAAGTTAAAGCTCCTTTCAATCTATTGCTGACTCTTTCTGTTTTTTTTTGACAAAGAATATGTCAGAAATAGTTTTAAAGGAGCCTAAAATTTAGAAGAACTTTAGAAGAAGTTTGTGCAAATACCTTATATCGCTTAAACTGAGGTAAGTTTACTTATCCGCTTGAGACGAGTTTGATATACAGGGTGTAACAAAAAGGGTATACACACCCTGAATGATGTGATTCTGCACATGAAACTGAACAACTTTCCCAAAGGAACGCGTAGGTCGAAATATGAAAAAACCTTTTGACCTCCCATTGAAACTGAATCAGCTGTTAGCGCATTTTGTATGGGAGGTTAAAATTTATTTTTCGTATTTCGACCTATGCTCCTTAGGGGAAGTTGTTCAGTTTCAAAATTACATCCTTGATATAGCCTTGCTGTTAGACCTAGTATTAAAGTATTTTATGTCGTCGATTTCCAGGTTAGCAACGATGAGTCTTGGACTGATGTCAACCTGAATGAGGACGGCGAGAGAGGCCCCGCGACCATCACCGGCAGAACTAGAGATCATGAAGGAAACATACATGAAGGTGATTATTCTTCTTCTTTGTGTCAATAGTCAAATGTTCTTCCTCGGTCCCTCACTGATGAGGAAATGAGGATCGCGACCACATATGATTTCTTTATACAGACTGCGATTATATGATGTAGTAATAATGATAAATATAATAATAATATCTTTATTAAGTTTTAAGTAAGTACAAAATCAGTATGTTATTGATTTTTTACATTTTACTTACAAAGGCTGGTATCAGCTAAAAAACAGCTGACATCCATGCTAGGTCATAAACCAGTGTTATGGATGCCGGCCACTTTTCCGGATACAACGCCAATAAAATAGTCTTATTCAGTGAGTGTATTCACTGTACAAAACAGAGTACGAGTACCATAGCGAGAGTAAGTACTATTTGTCTGTCAGTCAGTTTTACAAAGCGTCCCCCAAGCCATATATATAGCCCCTGCAAATTCAAATTATTCTGTCATTTGTGTGTGGACCGCACGCTGCATGTTCCCACACTGCCTTCTTCATTGTGGCTGACTACCTCGTAGGTGCCCTACCCTAAAAAAATAAATTAAACTGTTAATTTCATGCAACAAAACACTTATTATCTTTACAAGACTAGGAATCTTAAAAAATATATTTAGACCTGCTTAGTTACTCGCTAGCGTCTGCCTTCCATTTGGCCCAAAATAATCTGCTTCTGGAAAAGAAACAGATTATTTTGGGCCAAATGGATGCTCCGTTTCTTCGGACACGCTTTCAATATACAAGGTAATTTTTTTTTTTGACCTGATTTCCTTTTGCCCACTTATTAGTGAGGTCAAAAGCAACAACTTTTGTTCTACGACTTTGCTAACAACGCACAAAAAAATTTCGACTCCCCATGCTAAAGTGGTGGACCGACCCATTTTGTGTGGGAAGTTGAAAATTTTTCGTGCGTTAGAAAACTCGTAGAACAAAAATTTTTGCTTTTGACCTCTGTAATAACGTGGGCATACGCAACTCAGGTCCAAAAAATAACCTTGTATACTTAGCGTGTAACGGAAAAGTGTGATAGATTCAGATTCAGATAACTTTATTCAATGTAGATTCTTTACAGAATACTTATTGAATGTCATGCAGAATACAATTCAAATAGAGCGAGTCTATGCCGTTTCGGATCGTGCTATGGCAGCGTAAAAGAAACGGCAAGAAACCACTGCAGCACGGCCTACTTTAAGAGTCGGCTTTTTACAATGTGTTTCTTGTGTTTCGCTGGAATATCAGAGCACCATACCTCTTGCATATAGTCATCCAATCTATAGTAATAATACTGAAGGGTATGAATCTGCCCATGAAACTGAACATTTTTTCCCAAAGAACATGGGCCATACAACAAAATAAATTTTTGACCTCCCATAGAAACTGCATCAGCTGATAGGTCAAATTTGGTTTTTCATATTTCGACCTATGTTCCTTGGGAAAAGTTGTTCAGTTTCATGGGCAGATTCCTTAGAGCATTAAACCAGACCGGAGGCGACACTCATAGGCGTACCCCTCTGCCAAAGGTACGAGAGCGGCGGTCATACCCGTTATATAAAACTAGTTGCCGCGCGTCGACCGCCAGTCAGTTGTCGGATTGCAATGTGCGCAGAATAAGCTCCGGTAAAAATGCCGAGTTGCAGTGTTTTTTGGTGCAAAAATAGGTCAGAAACTTCAAACCTACAAAAGGATAATATTACATTTCATCTGTAAGTATTATTTTGTCCAAATTCTATTAAATAATGCACTTATTTAGCAAAGATAGAAAAATATTCGTCTGTACTAAGGTGTTGCCAGTAAGTTATACAGTGTAATTTTCTGGAGCAAATTTCGTAGTTGAGGTAATACTAAAACTAAATATTTTATTTTACAATCATTATAAAAGTTTTCCTACTGTAATAAACCAATAATGATTATTATAGATTCATGTGATTTTTAGGGAAATACTGCAATTTCACCGCATTTATATGGGTACATTTCAAAAAAGCACAGATTTTTAGAAAATACTTTTATTAGTTAATTTATTGTGCATGTTTTACATTATTATTACACTTTCTTGTTGAATTATATTTTCAGTCGACACTTTACCAAAAAACATCAGTTTCAACTTAAAGAATCTGGCAGCACCTCAACAAATTTAGTGATGGGAATGCACAATCACAAATATCGATATTCTTTTTGTTTTAATTTAGATATTTTTTATATTTGTAAAAAATGTATTAAACCGAAAATTAGAGCTGGAACAGCACAATTGCGAATATCGATATCATTTTCTTATACTTTTCTCCAAGAAATTTAGAAATATGAAAAATATTTTTGAACATACCATGATAAATAAGCAGTTTTGTAAGAGTAAGGGAGAGAAATACTATCACCTATATTATCAAACAAAGTAGTTCAGTTACAGTACAGAGAGTACAGTCATCCCACAAAATATCAATTACTTAGAAAATATCGTTTTCTTTTTCTTACAGATTTCCAAAGGATATTGGGATTCGATCTGAGTGGGTTAAAGCATGTGGGAACCATGAAACATGGACTCCTAAACGAACGAGCACAATTTGCTCCGCACATTTCATAACTTCCTGTTTCATCACACAGTCAAATAACAAAAGAAGATTGAAACAAGACTCCATCCCAACTTTGAAATTATTATCAGAGGTAATTTTCATTTACTTGCTTACGACTATGTCTGCATAAAATATATTATGATCTCCGGATTTAAAAGAAATGCGAGGGTTTACAGGCTATTTTTGTCGTTCGTTTCAGTTTCAACCTTGCGAAAAATCCGAGGATGAACAAGAACCTACAAGGAAAAAATTTAAAACTTCTCAACCAGTTCAAACTGAAGAAGGTGAAACTAGCACGCTAAAGACCCAACTACCGGAACACAACATTTGTATTGCAACCACTTCAACTGTCAATCCACAATTACAAGACACTAGCAAGCTAAAGACCCAACCACTAGAACACAACATTTGTATTGCAACCACTTCAACTGTCAATCCACAATTACAAGATACGCCAAGAAAAATAAAATTAAAGAAACAGCTACAGATGAAAAATAAGCAAATAAAAAGACTTCAGTCGCAAAAAAGTTATTTAAAAAAGAAAGTTGCAGGGCTGCAAGAAATATTGAACACCCTTTCAGATAAATCTTTGATAGATAAAGAAGAGCGTCAAGTTTTAGACAAGATTGGCGTAGAAGAGAGAGAACTTCTTAAGAGACAGCTAATTAAAAGCAAAACAGGAAAAATCCCTACAACCAAATATTCTGCTGAACTTAGATGTTTCGCTTTAACCTTACATTTTTATTCGCCCAAAGCCTATAGGTACGTGCGAAAAACGTTTGGGACATGTTTACCAGCACCAAGAACCCTTACAAGATGGTACAGTTCTATCGACGGGCAGCCAGGTTTTACTAAAGAAGCGTTGGTTGCATTGAAACTAAGAGCTGAGTGTAATCCTCAGAAGAAAATATATAGTACTTTGGTGTTAGACGAAATGAAAATAAAAAAATATGCAGAATATATATCAAGCACTCAAAGACATTACGGTTACGTTAACGTTGGATTTGATTTTATTTCAGATAATTCTGAAGAGGCAACTGACGCTTTAGTATTTTTGTTAGTTGGAATAAATACTACGTGGAAGTTACCCATTGCGTACTTTTTAATAAAAGGCATGAATGCTAGTCTGAAAGCGCGACTTGTGACACAAGCTTTCTTTTTAGTGCATGAAACTGGTGTAGAGATCAAAGCTTTGACTTGCGACGGTACAAAAGCGAATCTCGCTATGGCTGAAGAGCTAGGCTGCTGTTTGGACGTTAAAAACTTGCAAACCACAATTCTGGATCCGCGAACAGGACAACAATGCTTCTTCTTTTTAGATCCCTGCCATATGCTCAAGCTTGTGCGAAATTCATTAGAGCACTACAAGTTCTTTTCCAAAACAAACTCAGCAGATTACATTCAGTGGTCTTTAATTGAAAGATTGCACGAATTACAGGAACAGGAACTATTTTACTTGGCAAACAAATTAAAAGCAAACCACATTTTCTTTAAAACAAAAATCATGAACGTTCGACTAGCAGCCCAGCTTTTCAGCACAAGCGTGGCCGATGCATTGATATTTTGTAAAAATGTGATGAAGTTGCCCATGCTCGATAATGACAACGTCCTTGTGACAGCAGAATTTTTAAAATTGATGAATGATTTATTTGACATCCTTGATAGTAAAACTTGGGGCGACGGACTTAAGCAGGCTTTAAATCCAAAAAACTATGAAACTGCTTTTGCGAAATTAGACGAAGCAAAAGCAGTTCTTTTGAATTTGGAGACTGACGTTCAAAATCGTCAAAAAATCACAAAGAGAGTCAATCTTTTGGAGTCCCCTCGTTACACAGGTTTTCTTGGATTTCTTGTGTGCATAGAAAGTGCAAAACGCCTATTTGAAAACTTAGTTTTGGGTCCCAATGCACACATGACATACTTACCACTGCACAAAATAAGCCAGGATCATATAGAGATTTTTTTTTCGGTTGTTAGGAGCCACGGCGGTTATTCAGATAATCCAACTGCACGTCAATTTGAAGCCGTATATAAAAAATTGTTAGTCCATACTGAATTGATCCGAAATGAAAGGGGTACAAACTGTATACCACTAGAAAAAATTTCAATTCTCAATTGTACGTCCGCGATCGAAAAAATTAATTCTAGCTCGCAACAAAAGGAATTAGAAATACCTTTAACGGACAATCCCTCAGAAGAGACTGACATGATTACAGAAATAGAGGCACAAACATACTTATCACCTTTTGGCGAGAAAGTTGTCGAATATATTGCAGGTTTTGTAGTATATTCTATTACTAAAAAAATTAAGTGCAGCACATGCATAAAAGGCCTATGTGGTCAACCGAATGAGGAAAGTTTAGCATATCAAAAAAGTAGAGGTGGTCTGAAGTACGCTTCGATGGAAGTGATTGAAATTTGTCGTCTTTGTGAAGTGCAAATCCGGAAACAATTAACTCCTGACAAAAAAGTTGTTCGCTCTTGTTCAACGCAGAAAGTCACAAATAAAGTAATAGAATACTTTATTGGCAAGCAATGCTTTCCTAACATCGGGGGTCACTACTTTGATAATGATTTCATTGTTCACAATATCGAATTAGCAAAACTTGTAACACAAAAATATACTAATGTTAGAATTACTTATTTGTCTAAAAAAAGTGACCCTCAAAAGTGTATTAGGCATGTATACACAAAGCTGATTCACTTCAAAAATCAATAGAATTGTATCTTCTTTTTATGTTAAATCATTCTTTTAGGCTCAAGAAATGGTGATATAAATGTGGATAGTTTAATTTTGGTCTGTGACATTGACATGTGTTGTAAATTATGTACCAAAAGAAAAAAAAAACTTTTCTTAAGTCAAATACCTAGTAGGCGTAAAGTCTTGTTCTTACGGTGGCTGTTCTAACTATCCCCTACAAACCTTTTGAATTGCCTTGAGTAATTGCGAATAAACATTATAAAATATTCTGTATTTTATTTTACCTCTGAAAGATTCACAACAAGAAAAAACCATAATAAAAAAAATCAGAACATTCTCATGAATCATTAGGATTTATCGAAAATTATCGATACAGCAAGCAAGCACTAGTCCTGTTTACGTAAGTCATGCAATAATTGCGTGTACCGATAGATGTCCTTACGTGTGTGTATGTGATTGTGTGCATAAAGTTCAAGCTAGTGTTCGGTAATTTTCTTGTGTGCGTGCGTAGTGACACGAACGAAAATGCATTAGTAGTATGCATTATATTTGTGTGCGCTTCCTCGCCCCGCACCGAAAGTGACAGACTTTTTTTCATAGAAATTTCAGTGCGTTGCTACTCCTGTCTGGTTTAATGCTCTAAGGCAGATTCACACCCTTCAGTATTATCACACCTCTCCGTTAAACGTTGTATAGTGGAGAGCCGTCGTGATGTTAAGTTCTTTTAAGGTGATCCGTTTTCCATACAAAAATTCAAATGACTTGCATTCTTACGCGGGGCATAAAATTCTGTAGAAAAACGAACGAATATTTCTATTTTTATTAGTAAAATTTTTCGCTAATTAAAACAAAAATACAGCTAATTTACTGAAAGTACTATTTTTGTTAGCATTTTTTGGTTCAATATTACGATTGTGGGCGTGCGGTCAAACCTGTACGGTTGTGCTATGTGTGCATGTGTGAGTGATCGTACTCATGTAAACACGGACTGACGAGAGTAATTGACTTTAGTGGACATATGGAGATATTTTTCTTATCGAAATTGTTGTTAGGCGTTGAATTTGCACGATGAAATTTACGCGAATCAACTTTTTGCACATATATAGTTGGTACTTATTGCAGTAAAAAATAAAACCTTATATTTGCAGAAGTAGCTCCATCTAGTTGCGTTCGGGGCTAAGCTGGCCGTCACAGATCACCTTAATATAGACTCGTTAGTTCGCATGGAAGTCAATTATCAAATACTAGACTAAATATTCACCTCAACAACAACAACACCAGGGTTCGTGAGGTCGGTCTTCGACCTTGCAACCCACACGATATGATGATGATGATGAATACTTGGTTGATATTCCACTCATCCGCACAAAGCGCTTTGAAACATCCTTTATAGTTTAGCGTACGGCTAAGGAGTGGAATTCGCTGCCTGCGTCTGTCTTCCCAAACTCTTAAAACCCGTATCTATTTAGGTCGCGAGTGAATAGGCTTCTTCTGGGCAAGCTCGTTCCATCGTCGACCTCATCTCTTTCCTCAGGGCTAGATCGAGGTCAAGAGGAAGCCCATACACAGAAAAAATATATATATGTTCCTTCTAAAATGTTGCTTCTGCTGGCGTTATCTGATGCCTCACATAGATCCTCATCACAAGTGGATAAGAGAGATGGTGCTCCACAGTCACGTTTAGCTATTGTCTCTGAAGCCTTATCTCGCCATGTTTTCTCTGAAGCGGCGAACCTGACTCACGGTTTAGGCAAGGTTTTTTTTTGGACTTGATATCCGTTTGCATACATAATAGTGAAGTCAAAAGCAAAAAGTTTTGTTGTAAGACTTTCGCAACTTCATACAAAAAAATATCAACTTCCCATACAGAATGTGTTGTCAATTACGTTTCTTTATACGGGAAGTAAATTTTTTTGTTATGCGAAGTTGCAAAAGTGGTCGAACAAAAATTGTTGCTGTAGTCGTCACTAATAAGTGAGAGCAAATGGATGTCGGCTCAAATTCAAAAGACTAAGTATACCTTATTTATATTATCTCAAACTCAAAATAATTTAATCGTTGTTGGATATTAAAATCTCTTAATGATGTCACCTAAACTACATCGCTTCACAAACAAGGTGGCGCCATGGTGGGAAAAAAAAGAACCCACGCGCTCTTTTTAATATGTTTTTATTAGGATTCTTTGATCACTTTATGACGTCAATTGAACTAAAAGCTACGTCACTTCACAAACAAAGGATTGGAAGTGAAACCATGTATTCAGCGTAGGGCATTATCATGTGTCTACTCATGAATCGTTTAGTGGTTTAGCGACTTCCAGGTTGGCCCCACTTTACGGCCACAAAAAACCGACCTCTACATACAAACTCCCCAATTTAGTTTACAATTTTGTACAGAGCTATGCTATTATATTTCCTGAAAGTTTCATTCGTTGACTGATCAGACCGTACCCTTTCAGTTTTCGGAACACTTTATATGTTGTACTGTTACTCTCAGTAAGTACTCTGTCCATATAGTAAAAAGTTTGTTTGTTATGTTTCAGATATAGACAAACAAATTCACATGAGAAATACAGAGTCCCATCACCACTTACAGCAAAGGCAGAGGAGTCTTCAAGCTGCACAGAGACATTTACATCCGGTATTTTTTTTCATTATATTTTTCGGTAGATTTTAAACTATTTGAACTATTACATTTCTTTATCACTGTTTCAAAGATAATTTAAGCACGAAGGAGCCTTATTAAACAATTGTTTTATTCTTTACTGAATTCGTTGATATATCACTATAGATGAAGCATGAAGTAAAATTTGTACAGGTCATCGGTGGATTTATGTAACTCCGATATTGACCGTTAATGTGCAAAACAAAACAAAAATGGAGGCAGCTCCGGCAGCACCCACCCACCCATTCCCATGCGTAGCAGGCCAAAACCTGTTATACTTAAAAAAAACTTACTGTCATCCGCAGACAAAAAAAAAACAGTTAATGTTCAATGGAAACAAAACAGAAAATGTCTAATAGAAAACTTTTTTAATTCCAGGACAGCGAAACCCTAGCAGGGTTGTCAGCGATGAACGCATCAATGTCAGCCGATGGTATGTCTCGTGAGGCATCCCTAACCCACAAATTGGAGACAGCGTTAGGACCAGTGTGTCCTCTACTCAGGGAGATCATGCTGGACTTCGCACCGTTTCTTTCGAAGACGTTAGTGGGGAGCCACGGACAAGAGCTGCTTATGGAGGGTAAAGGTTCGATGTTCTTGGCATGCTAGTTATTATTCTTGGGAAATGCTATTGGAGAGTGTGAGGTACAGTCTGCCCGTTACTTGGAGAGATTATACTGGAATTCACTGTTACTTTTGAAGACGTTAGTGGCGAGCCACGGAAAAGAGCTGCTGATGGAGGGTAAAGGTTCTATGTTCTTGGCATGTTAGTTGACAGTTCTTGGGAAATGGAGATAGTGATGGGTCCAGTCAATCCGTTACTTGGAGAGATCATACTGGACATACTGGAGGGACTTAGCACTATTTCTTTCGAAGACCTTAGTGGAGAGTTATGGACAAAAGCTGATTATGGATGGTAAAGGTTCGATGTTCTTGGCATGTTAGTTGATAGTTCTTAGGACATGTTTTCGGAGATGTCCTCTACTCAAAGAGATCTTGCTGGACACATCGTTTCTGGTTAACCATGTTTGTGGTTAGCCACGGACAATAGCTGATTTGGGAGAGTAAAGGTTCGATGTACTTGGCAAGCTAGATGATATTAGAAATTTCAGTTTATCCTTTGAAGAAATTAGAAAAGAAGACATTTCGGATTATACATTAAGCCGTTTCTCTCGGAGATTTTCGTGGAAAGCTATCATAAAGATTCGATGTACTAGGCATGCTAGTTCTTATGAATGTTTTTAAAGACAGCGCTGGGATGGGAATTTTTAATACTTGTTTTTTACGATAATTCACACGCAAATGTTTTCTTGTTTTCAGGTTTCCAAACCTTCAAATCCAGCACATCGGTAGTGGAACTGGTGATGCTGCTCTGTTCTCAAGAGTGGCAGAATTCCTTACAGAAACACGCTGGCTTGGCCTTCATAGAACTGATTAACGAAGGCAGGCTACTCAGCCATGCCATGAGAGACCACATCGTCAGGGTGGCCAATGAAGCAGAGTTCATCCTCAATAGGATGAGGGCTGATGATGTACTTAAACACGCAGATTTTGAGGTAAGTTATAGAAAAATATTTAAATGAGGCGTTCGATACTTTATATACCATAAATATATACCGAATTTATTTTAATGTATGACTTTACTGTAGTAATCTTTGAACACAGACAGCTTTTTTTATTAAATATTTTATAATAAATGCTATTAATGCCGTTCTATTAAATTTAACTGTTGATGTTGTGCGATTGTAAACGAGGAGTGTCTCAGGGCTCCGTTTCGGGTATTGTACTATTTAAGTTCTTCAGTGGTGAACTCTTATATAATTTGCAACTAACCAACTTAAATTAACCTAATACCAATTTGTTTGTTACCTCACCAAATATTCAACTTAAAAGTAATGGTGATTGTTAATGATTGCAGTGTTTATGTGCGACAACGAGCGCGGAAAGGGCCGAGGAGGAGAAAACGTGTGAGCGGCTGATAGCGGCCGCGCGCAGGCGGGACCACGGCGCCGCGGCGCGCCTGCTGGACAAGCTGCGCCACGCGGCCAGCCACGGCACGGGGTGGGTCTCTTCTTGATATTATGCCTGTTTCATCATCATCATATCAGCCGAAAGACGTCCACTGCTGGACATAGGCCTCCCCTAAGGAACTCCATGACGACCGGTCCTGCGCTGCTCGCCGCTGGATAGCGGCGTCCCGCGACCTTGACCAGATCGTCGGTCCACCTTGTGGGGGGCCTGCCAACGCTTCGTCTTCCGGTACGTGGTCGCCACTCTAGAACCCTCACGCCCCATCGGCCATCGGTTCTTCTTGCGATGTGCCCTGCCCACTGCCACTTCAGTTTGCGATTCTCAGGGCTATGTCAGTTACTTTAGTTCTTCTGCGGATCTCCTCATTTCTGATTCGATCGCGCAGAGAGACTCCGAGCATAGCCCTTTCCATAGCCCTTTGGGTGACTTTGAGCTTTCTGATAAGGCCCATCGTGAGCGGCCACGTCTCGATGCCTGTTTGGTTTATTTGAATTCAGTACGTTTCTATTCAGGTTTTTAACAAATTCGCTTAAGACTTAGGATAAATGAGAAATTATTTATTTGATGGTGGGCGGAGTCTTCTCACTTGAAAGAAAGGGATAAATTGATTACATCCGCAACGCATTGGATTGCGACAAATATACTGTGTACCAAAACTAAATGACGTAAGCGCCCGATAAAAAATATCGACTTTTTGTTAAAAATAAGTAATAAAGTAAAATTTTAGGTTGTACATATAATAGAAATTACAAATACCTTTCTGTATACCCAATTTCACTACTTTAAACACCTCAGATTCCACAAAAAGAGGAGGAAATGAAAATTGAAGAGGCAACTTTGAATTTTTTTTTTATCGAGTCGTTTTCCACTAATGCATGTTTCGGTCTTGGTAATATTATCACTTGAATGAGCTGAAAATCAAGGCAAGATACTGAGTAAATAAAAAGATATTTGTCTTCAAAATACCCAAAAAAAAAAGAAAATTGCTTATCGTCATAAATGCAATACCTACTTTTGAACGTATTTCTTTACATATTTAAGTTCTCGATCAGAAACTGGCAAATTATAATTTTCATTTGTAATTCAAAATATCCAAATGGTTTTTTAATGGATATTAGCTACATAAACACATGTTAGTAACGTTATTTTTAACTATTAACGTGTAAATTTCAGAATCACAACTCAGTTCTGGAAGCTGGACTCGTGGGAAGACGACGCTAGAAGAAGACGCCGACTGGTACCCAACCCGCACGGGACCCGGCACGCGGCCGCCGCACTAGCTTCCTCGCCCGGCTCCACTCCGCCTCATGACGCTATCTTACAAGTAAGTTTAATAACTAACAGCTCAGTTCTGGAAGCTAGACTCAATCCTAGAAGCTTGACTTATAATTCTGGAAGCTAGACTCGATTCTGGAAGGTAGACTCGATTCTGGAAGGTAGACTCAATACTGGAAGCTAAACTTAATTCTGGAAACGACTCGATTCTGGAAACTAGACTCAATTCTGGAAGCTAGACTCAATTCTGGAAGCTAGACTCGTGGGAAGACGACACTAGAAGAAGACGCCGACTGGTACCCAACCCGCACGGGACCCGGCACGCGGCCGCCGCACTAGCTTCCTCGCCCGGCTCCCCTCCGCCTCATGACGCTATCTTACAAGTAAGTTTAATAACTAACAGCTCAGTTCTGGAAGCTAGACTCAATCCTAGAAGCTTGACTTATAATTCTGGAAGCTAGACTCGATTCTGGAAGGTAGACTCGATTCTGGAAGGTAGACTCAATACTGGAAGCTAAACTTAATTCTGGAAACGACTCGATTCTGGAAACTAGACTCAATTCTGGAAGCTAGACTCAATTCTGGAAGCTAGACTCGTGGGAAGACGACACTAGAAGAAGACGCCGACTGGTACCCAACCCGCACGGGACCCGGCACGCGGCCGCCGCACTAGCTTCCTCGCCCGGCTCCCCTCCGCCTCATGACGCTATCTTACAAGTAAGTTTAATAACTAACAGCTCAGTTCTGGAAGCTAGACTCAATCCTAGAAGCTTGACTTATAATTCTGGAAGCTAGACTCGATTCTGGAAGGTAGACTCGATTCTGGAAGGTAGACTCGATTCTGGAAGGTAGACTCAATACTGGAAGCTAAACTTAATTCTGGAAACGACTCGATTCTGGAAACTAGACTCAATTCTGGAAGCTAGACTCAATTCTGGAAGCTAGACTCGTGGGAAGACGACACTAGAAGAAGACGCCGACTGGTACCCAACCCGCACGGGACCCGGCACGCGGCCGCCGCACTAGCTTCCTCGCCCGGCTCCACTCCGCCTCATGACGCTATCTTACAAGTAAGTTTAATAACTAACAGCTCAGTTCTGGAAGCTAGACTCAATCCTAGAAGCTTGACTCATAATTCTGGAAGCTAGACTCGATTCTGGAAGGTAGACTCGATTCTGGAAGGTAGACTCAATTCTGCAAGCTAGACTCGTGGGAAGACGACGAAGCTAGACTTATTATTCTGGAAGTTAGGCTCTTTTGGAAGCTAGACTGAATTCTAGAAGCTAGGCTAGAAATAAGTCTAATTTCCAGCATTGCGCCAAGCTTCCAGAAATGATTCTGGAAGCTAGACTCAATTCTGGAAGCTAGACTTAATTCTGGAAGCTAGACTTAATTCTTTAACTCAAAAGCTAGACTAAATTCTGGAATCTAGACGGAATTCTGTAAGTCAGACTCAATCCTGGAAGTTAAACTCAATTTTGGAAGTTAGGTGGAAACTAGTCTTAGTTTAAGGCATACGCATAGTTCAAGACAGATCAGACGTATTAGCTAACTGATCTAGCCTGTTTAGGCAAATCGGTAACATGATGTAGTCTCCAAAAACAAAATAAGGTATTCGAATTAATACCAATTAATTGTAGAAACATTGGTATATTAAAAACAATAGAGAATAGAAGACCTGAGGTGTTTGGACTTCGCCTCGGATATTTGTCAAGAAAATCACATTTAAGGAAGGAAGTGTAAGACGAAGTTACTTTGACCAATTTAAGAAAAAGTTCGAAGTCGTTTCGTGTCAGGAAGTGAAGCATCTAGCGCAGAGAAGAACATACTGGAAGTTACTTCACTATAAAGAGCTAGGCTTTCAAGTACGAGTCATCGTTTAGCATCGGACGCTGATGAATTTTGCAATAATGCGTTGATATATCGGTTTTTTTGTAGGTAGTTTTATAATATCTACTGAAAGGGTACCGATCTTCGATTTTTTTTTATGTATGGTCAACGTCATGTCAAGCTTTAAAAAGCAGCGTGACTTAAGCTCCTATGGCTATTGAAATAAAAAAGGTACTGTGAAGAACACGGGACCGGGGTTAATATAAAATAAACGCAATGAATACGCTTCAAACTTTTGTTATATTATTTTTTTATCACGCATACGAATATCAACGTCCGTACCCAGCCGAGGGCAGGAGTTGACTGGCGATTGTTTTCAGAACGTGACGTCATTAATCGAAATCAAATTCAATTTAGGAAATACTCGCTAGCCAGCTCTGCTAAAAGAAGGCTTTCAAGGAGGATCACTACAGTACTATGTCTAATGTACTTAAGCTTGATGTGCAATATACTGAACCGAAGATGATTTTAATTCCTTCCAAACAACGTACATTCATAACATTACGGGCTTAGGCAGAGATCACAGTCCTCCACCTGCTACGATCATGACAAACCCTCGTTTCTTTCATTAACCCTAACGAAAGGTTATTTTTAATCAGGCACAAGAAGAGTTACACACCAGGCTGGCAGCAGAGGGCAGAGCTCGCGGCGCTCAGCTCGCCACGTCGCCTCACGCTGACTTACTAGACGACGCCGAGCTACTGTGTGACGACAGAGAGATCGACACTGACCTCACCGGTATGTACTGTAGTGTAGAGGCACAGAATAAAGTATAGATAGTACTATCTTACAGAACGGACACTCTCCGCCCCCCGACGGCAATCCACCCCGCACCCCCGCGCGCACCCGCCCGCGAGATTCTCGTGCTCCTTCTGAGGGTCTTTTGTACTGAATATGCGGGCCCACACGACCTTCCAATTTCAAATTCGCGCTCGATTAATGTAGTGTCCGGGTGTATCCATAGATAGTCCAGTAGACAAAAATAGCGAAAAAAATAAAAAATATTGTCTGTTCTCTTTACTATTTTTAAGTTTAATTAATTGTATTAATTTTCGTTTTGCTTTCATATTTAACAGTTTCTTTTCCAAGGCCATGCCATGCGGCAGTCTCACCCGTTTTTGCTAAACACAGTAATTTTAAGGGAAAAGAATATTGTTTATGCTCTGAAATAAAATGATCGCGATCCTACAGTTTATATCTCAAAACTTGGCAAACAAGTACCTATATAAGAAATTCGAATTCTCGCACCTGATTAAAATAAGGGATAGATAATTGCCACAAAGAATTTCTATCTTAAGTATTTGCGAATGCATTGCATTCATTCAAACTGTTGCAAACGCCTGACAATAGATGTAAAGCAAACTGCCACTTCATATTGCTCACTCAAACTCAGCAGGCGTTTGACAATAGTTTCTTATCTACAGGTCCAGTGAATATCAGTACGAAGGCAAAACTGGTGGCTCCAGGATTGGTGGCTCCTGGTACCGTGTCGCTGACGTCTACCGAGCTCTACTTCGAGGTGGATGAGGAGGATCCGGAGCTGAAGAAGATTGATCCTGAGGTAAGTGATGATCATGTTATATGAATTTCAGAGCTAAGCTAGCTGATACGTAACAATATAAAGTTTGATCCAAGGAGGTTTAAGTAGCAGAACTTTCTGCTATGGAGGGAGCCATAAGCGTATCATTTTCTTGCGAGGGAGACCTCCATACTAAAATGTATGGATTGTTATCAAATCCTAAAAACGTAAATTCTTTATCTTTCTCTCTAAGAAATATGTGACATGTGACTAATAAATGTTACTACCACAGTTTTTCTGGTGAAAACACTTACCATTCAGGAGAAAAACGGTGTTAGTAATAATGCATAAAATGGCTATTACGGATTATTTACGCTTCCGTTCTTAGTATTAATCATCAATTCACAAGTAAAAAAAGATACATTTTCACTTTTGCAAACAAAGTTTATACTAAAACATTAGATTTTTAAAAATTTCTTGATTTTTCTAAAATTTTATTGAGTTTTTGACCGACTAGTATAGGCGACTGGGTTACGCGATACACTTCACTAGCTGATACAGAATATGTATATGACGGACTCTATAGTTTTTTACTCTGAGGTTTGATCTATGTATCTTTCGGAACGATCGGTTTTGTGTTTCATTTAAGTATTCCTCATACTTCTGCCTGGTTACGAAAGTCGAGCCCCTAACAAAAAGTGTGTTAGTAGGCATCTGCATTTACTACACAACATTATGGTTTCGTTTCGTAGATGAACTATACGAGTATTCTTACGATAAATAGTCGTCGGTCCCACAGGCACAAACCTTTTCTAAAGTTACAGCTCTGTTAATTCTATTGCTGTCCCTTTCTGTTTTGATGACAAAGAAAGGAAAAGCAATAAAATTACAAAAGCTTTTACTTTAAACATCCTATTTGCTTCCAGCAGTTAAAGTCGCGTGCTTATTCTAGTAATCACTTACTTTAGGCATACGTAACCAGCGTCATAGATGTTTATGTTTGATGATTCAGACTATATTCTACGGAATACTGTCAACGGGTACTGAAATAAGGTTCATTTACACACTTTTTCTCTCAGGTAAAAACGTTTAGCAAAAAAGAACATTAAACATTTTTTTTTTAAGTGGGTATTTTATTATAAAAAAACAAAGCACTGATACAGCCAACATGCAGTTGAGACGGACGTGTCTACAGCATAATTAATTTATTATAAATTAATTTCGAAAAGCAAAAATAGTGTAACTGTCTCAACGCCAACTCAGCACTTTAACACTTGGTGACTTCATGAGTTTTGTGACTTAATCGCGTAATCGAATATACTTAGTGAATTTATACAAAACATGCCAAAATGAATGTAAACCCAAACAATTTGGACAGCCCGAGAAACTCCAGCGCTACGCATGGAGAATCAGCCCAACAATTTGGACCCGCCAGGAGCGCGGTCTCGACCCCTGAAGTCCAGAAGTGGATAGCTTCGATCGAGCAGAGTTTAAACGATATCTGTATGATCTCTGGAGAGAGCAAGATGAACACGGAGCAGAAGTTAAAAATAAGCAACATAGCGAGGACTGTACAAGTATAGGCCAGATGGCTGTGCAATACCAGTCAATTAAACAGAGATACTTTACAGCCACTGACATAATTGAGGTTTTGAAAGAAAAAGCCGATATATCAGAACAAATAAAAGACCTTAAAGAGCACGTGCAGAGTACACCCAAGCCGTCGCCACCAAATTTATCATTCGCCGACATGGTAAGAACTGGAGGCCAGCCTCTCATCCGCCCACCGACCACAAGCAGCGTAACTATCTACCCGGCCGATAAAAATATATCCAGTGAGGACACGAAAATACTTGTAAAACAATTAATTAAACCCGATGAACTAAAGCTGCATATACGTGGAGTGAGAAAAACAAAAAAACGGAGGCGTTATTATCAGCTCAGAAAGAAAGGACGACCTTGAGAAGCTAAAACAATCCGAACAGCTCATTAAATCAGGGCTAAAAATTCAGGAAACTTCTAAAAAGCTACCAAAAGTCATAGTCCTGGGGGTCCCTTCAAATTTAACCGAAAATGAAGCATTAGATTGCATTTATGAGCAAAACATCGTGGACAAACAGCCCAGCCTAAACAAGGATAACTTTCTTAGCTCCATTAAACTGAGCCATAAATCGGGTAAGACAAATGCCTCTACGTGCAACTTTATCTTCGAACTTACAGCAAATCTTAGAAGAACGCTCATTAATCAGCAGCGCTTTTTTATTAACTGGACATCCTGCCCCGTTAGGGACTTCACCACTGTGACCCGTTGTTATAAATGTCATCAGTATGGACACTCCGCGAAGTACTGCAAGGACGAAAACACCACGTGCGGCCACTGCGGCGTCACTGGACACTCAATAAAGGAGTGTCCTAAAACATCGGAACCCGCAAAGTGCGCAACCTGCCAGCGCTTCAAAAAACCCTACGATCACAAAACTGGAGATGAGCAGTGCCCAGCTAGGAAGAGCGCAGAAGCCAGACTTTTAAGTACCATTGACTATGAAGGAGCCTAGGGCCGCGCTCTCATTGTCACTATAAACATAACCGACAATTTGGCTGGGAAGTACAAGCCGCTGTCAGTATAAATCCCGGATTTGTGATCCAGATAAATGCGCCGTAAAGACACGGATATAAGGAGCAGGTCATGACATAAAATTAGATTATGAACAATCATCAAAAATAAAATTATTTAACTAGGTTAACTTTAAGTTGCCTGCACAGCAGCGTATTGAAAATACGGCGGCTAAATGCAAGCCACACAAAAATTGCGCAACAGAAAACTTATTGCTGAGTAACCAATAATGTAGAATTTTAAAACTAGTTAAGTACTTATTCTAATTTCTGAATTTACTTATTTTTAGTGCTATTAGATTACAAATATGTTTAATTTTAAGAGCCTAAATTTTTAACTGTCTTTGTCAATGCCTAAGATACAAGTAAAATTGTAACTTAGTTTAGGCATTACAATGCTGTTTGAGTCCCATATCCAATTGTGTTATAATTTGTATGTTTTAGCCTAAGTGATACAAAATAAATTTTATCTTATCTTATCTTATTATTATGATATTACCAGAAAACTAGAGATTAATTTCTTTGTACCCGTACCATAAACTAGTTTACTAGTATCATATGGTCTGTGCCATAACAAAGCTCTACCACCAGTAAAGTTGTAATCCGAGCTATGCTGTCATTACACGCAGATTAATTCGGTATTTGAATCACTTACACTTTATCAATACACTCTTATACTTCCTTATTCCCTGGTACCAAGGTTCACAGAACAGTGTTATGTCAGTTTGTTTATCTTCATAATTTTAAACCTCCACTAGACCTGCATTTTTACTGATTCTTAAATCCTGTTACTTAAGGTTGATTATTGTATATTACTGTGTATTTTTATGGTATTTGTTTGTCTGCCCAGCGGGTAAGGATCTGGCTCGGCGGGGCGTCTTTGTCCCTCTGTCTGTAGGACTGAGATGCCCCCACACGCCGACGACTGTGGGGTAGTGATGGGGTAAAGGGCGATATCGGTGGTCAAAATATTTGAACCACATTAAAATTTGAATTATAGGTATTGCTTCTTACAGCGGATAATTTAGAGACAGTAATCCAATACATTAATATTTACGTTCTCTTTATCGAGTTAAAATACAACGTTACGCCATTAATTTAATTCGCCTATATTTTACAAGATTTACGAGTATTCATACTGACTGTGGTAGACGGCATCGGGCTCATAATTTAATATGAGTAAATACAATGACATTCACTTACAAAGCTATTTCAAAGTTAAAGGAAGCTTCATTGAATTCGTAAGTATAGAGGGAAATGCTTGGAACACAATTTTTGACTTCGTAACTTTGTTTGGACTAGTTAGAAGGTAAACAAATCAAAAGTCAAAGCCCGTACCACTAACGCCGGGGGGTGAGGGGGGGGGGGGGTTAGAAGGTCCCATTTTTAGGTTTTTCGCATATATCTCGGAAACTATGCGCCCTAGCGACATGAAACTTCTTGCAAAATTAAAGCTTATTAAATTTAATAAAAGCTTTATTCAGTTAACTAAAATTCTACGCCTTTTCACAAAGTGGCGCCATGTGGTAAAATAAGAAGTGAGAAGAACTCGACAAGAAATCAAACGAGCTTTTAGTTCGAAGATGCGTTGTGCAACTGGTGGACAGTCGCTTAGATTTAAAAGATAAACGTAATATTTTACGTAGTAGATCAGCGTGATTCCAATTTAATCACTTTTACAAAAACAGACTACTATTTCAAGTGAGTATCTATAGCAATAAAGGCAATGTCAAATCTTACATGATCTATTCCCAGAAACTCATAAACTATCGATATCGACGGTATTATCTGCTACATCACTACCGTGGCGCCTCGTGCGCGCGCGCCGCAGGCCGCATTGTCCGGGCGGCTAAGTGCCTCATATTCGGTTACCGCCTATATTACACCGTCATACTCATATCGATATCCTCATCACATTTGTTTACGAACGTCCCTAGTACCAAGTCTGGTATAGAAATTTTCTTCTTAGCTGTCTGTTTTTAAGGGTGAGATTTGATAAAATTGGCAATGGTTGTTATGTCAATGGTAATAATATAGTAAGAGATATAATTTTCATTTTACTACTCCGTGTAGGAACAAGATGCTTAATAAATTATCGAACAAAGATCCCATGTCGCACCTTATTTGAGCTCCGTTTTGTCAACCTTTGTCTCCAAAATTTATAATATTTGTTTAATAGTATTCGAAAAAAAGGTCTCAATTTATGTTCAAAGTGATAAAAAGTTGAATTTATCGTCGATTTCATTAATTCTTGTGTTTAATTTGTAAGCTAATAGTCAAAAACGACTTGTTTATGGCACGCGGATATTAAATTTGCTTTTATGAATAGGTTCTAGTTGACAACTAATAAAAATAGCTGTAAAAGTTTAGATTGTGGTTTTAGTTAATTTAGATGTAATTTTATGCTGAGAAGAATCTCATTTGAGGTAATATGGGCATTTTCCAATGATAAAATAAGCTAATAGCACCAGATAATATCTGATATTGAAATTCCAATTAAGTCTCCACACCACACTCATGCGCATTTTTGCCATTCAAGACAAGATATTCAAGTTAAGCGAAGCCTAAAGAGATGTCACATTTTACACAAGAACAGTCAATATCGCTTCGAGCTAGACACGTTGGACTTAGTCCTATTCGTATGTCGAAAGTATAGGAGCTAAAATAGGGACTGTCAAAGTTGACCTGCTCTTGCCTGTACTATTACGCTACTGTGGTCGTGATTTTGTCACGTTATGACGTTAGTATGTCACGCCTTGTCACGTGTTCTCGTCATCGTGATCTCGACATTGTCATTTGAGAACATCTTTTGACAACAACAACATTTTGACAACAACAAGTTCACTTCACTTTTTAAAAAATATGGCAACTGGCCGTTATAAGAGGCAACAGCCATTCCTGCCGATAACAACAACATTTTGGGGTTGTTAAAATAAGAAAATTGTTTGACATTAACAACATTTTGACAACAACTACAATTTATAACAATAATATCATTTAACATCTCGACATTTTCACGTGATCTTGTCATCGTGATCATGTCACGTTATTATTTCGCTGATTCTTTCACAAGACGTCTAGCTAAAATATGACTAATTAATGTGGTAATTAATAAAATAATGACATATATCTTATTGCATGTTTTTTAAACTGTCTAAGTGTAATTGAAATCATCTTTCGCTGGTCTTTAAGTTAAACAACTTAGGTACAAGTTACGAGTGAGAGCGTTATTGGGAATGAATCTTGTTCAATCAAAAGGCAAAACCCGTGATAAAAAAAAAATTGCGCAGGCTTTTTCTCGTTCTAAGGCAGGTGACCCAAAGCTGGTAGCGAGGTTAAAATCTCTTTGAGGTGACAATACGTGACGCTGCTGTTACGTGAACTCTGCTGTAATTAAAATAAAATTGTTATGTTTTATATTGTTTATTTTTAGGGTTCCGATACCAAAATTGTAAGAAAAGGGACCTTTATAGTGCGACTTTGTCTGTCTGTCCTGTCACACCTGTATACCTCATGCTATCGACTTGAAATTTGGAATAGTTTTGCCCAACTTAACTACTGAAAGAATTAAAAAAATATATGATTATTAATGTAAAGGGGGCTCATATAGGGGGGGGGGGCAAATTTCAAGTTGTTGTTACTTCTGGCAGACACAAACTAAATTAAATAAATTTGCCTGGCCTAAAATTGTTGCTGTCTTTTTTCGAACCTGTTCGAACACTTCTAGGCCTGTCAAATTTAGTTTAGTTTTAGTTCGTGTCTGCCAGAATCGACACCATTGTGATATCACTTCGCTCAGCTCTTGTAATTACGCCATAACTTTATTATCGAGACTGTATCCGAGATATTATTTACTGCGACTAATTCAACCGATTTCGGAGATTGTAAATTGAATTCGTAATGGGGCATTTTATTTGTTTATGCTAATGTACCGTTTTAATTGACCACGACTGGGAAAGAGACGCAAGATCTTATTTGACAGGGCTGACACTTTGATAAAAAAAAAAGGTTAGACGGCGCTGAATCATCCGGGGCTGCCAGGTCTGCTAGAAAACAAAACAATTGTCATGAAGTTAGGGATTTTAAAGTGCAATTCAAGATTTTTCTGATACAAATAATAAAATTTCCAAATCAAGTTTCAAAAAGATTTTTAAAGTAAAAGAGATTCGAGTAGTCTAATACTTTTGACCATCCGTTACTGGCAATACCAACTCAGCGCAAGCTGAATCAGCGACACCTGAGAAGGAATATAAAAAAAGATCCGGCTCCATCATTCATCAGAGCCTACTCGTTGAAATCATTCAGGTTCGTTCTTTTAAGTAGGTTCATAGACCATCCATTATCAGCTCAGTTTAACGTGACTGCTATTTTATTGAAAATCTGAATAAAACAGGCTCTAAGGAACCGGCTGTAATGAAGCTTTCAGGAATTTTAAAAAACCATCATCTCGAATCCATAAAAATTTTCAAACTTGATTAGACGGTTCGTATGGAAAAGCCAATTTTAATTTTCATATCCTGAAAGTTCATTGACTAAAACTTGTTCAGTTTCGACTGTTTCGTTGGCTGATCATGCTATTTCAGTGTTCGTAAACCTGTTACCCCATATACCTAATTTTGATGTGACGATATGAAACAAAGTTGAATAGTAACATTTCTTTTTCGTATTTCAACCTATGTTCTTTAGGGAAAGTTGTTCAATTTCATGGGCAGAGGTCACATCCTGCAGGGTTGGTTGGTATACCTTTTCTTCGACTACTTTTCACTTGGTAACGAGACACGTGGCAACCCTACAGCTCGTGGTATGCGTGCTATGCCGGTCGGTACGAACGACATCGATTTATTGCCCAGTAATTCATAATTAAGCTCTTTCTGTACAACTACCCTCTTAGCTTTTATTTAGTTTATAAAGGGTCCAAATCAACGTCTAAATTACTTATATAGGGTGTAAAATAAGTACGATGATCCGTCTATGGGGTGATTCTACATCACTAATAGATTGTATAAAATAGTTACTTTTATTAAAAAAATATTTTTTCTTAAAAAAGTAGTTTTAGCTCAAGAAGTGAAGTAAGTAGTATTTTATAGCTACAGTGTAGGCTACAGTATGTATTTATGGTTTGTTAGTTTCGGTGATTCCTGCGTTATTCTATTTACAAATATGGAAATAAATGTCAGGGATATTTCATACTGAGTCGTCTAACTGCCCAAACTAGGAAACGTCTGTACTATTAAAATGAGATAAAATGAATTGATAACTAATATCCAGACACAGAAAACAATAGGTACCATGTTTCCCACGCGATTCGCGTGGTAGCTGCGGGTCAGGATTTATGGGAAATGAAAAAAAATGTTGACCTTTCCATACAAATTGATCTCTGAAAAGTCGAAAATATTTTTAATTTTTCAAAAATGTTTCTTTGGGAAAGTTGTTCAGTTTTGAAGACTGAGCACGCCCTTTAATTTTTTATCTAACATCAAATGTAATTTTTTTCTTTCAATGAATGGAGTAAACGTCAATGTTCTAGCGAGTGTAAATAAAGTCTTTATCTTTGGGATCGTGCTGCCGCTGCTTGACGAGAGATGAACTCATGCCCTCGGTGCAGAAGCACTTAACAACCATACTAACTGAACTGGCAGTTACCTATATTTCTCGAACCATCAAATTTAACTTTGCGCTCTTGTTGCACCACGGCGCCAATGACGTCATAAATAAGTAATCACTTACTACGTATCACTGTTCTTTGATTTTTATGATATATTAATGGTTGGCTACCTTAAAAACTCAATTATGAACCCTCTTTCAATATATTTAGAGTTAGGTTTAAAGAAATACATTTCTTTTTAAGTTTGACTTGTAAGGATCCTACCTGTTATTCGCGTTTTATGATATTTTGATTTCCCTATTAGATAACGTTCGTTTTGTTATTTGATTTGTGAGGACCTTGTGTATTTTTTTTGAAAGTGTCTAGTATTATTTTTAGGTTAGTGATGATGATTGATGTAATTATTCGGATGTCCTTCATCAGTTCTGCTGAAATTCTTACAAATTTTTGTTTGCTTATAGTAAGATACATACGTTGTACACACGGCCGCACCTTGGTGGTGACAGTTTTGACCTTGAGCGGGTCTCTGGTTTGGGGCGTTTGTAGCGTAGCGCTGGTTCAGTCAAGCAAGAGCACATCAAGCTTGACACATTGGACTTTGTACCGTTCTTATTTCAATAGACGTACGGGCACAGTTTAAATAATAGTAAACTAACTGCTGTGCGGTGCCGGCCTAAAAAGAATAGTACCGACCCATCTCTTCCCGTGGGTGTCGTAAGAGGCGACTAAGGGAAATGAAATCCGGAGGATGGGCAGCAGCGTCCTTCTGTGTATTATTTCATCTTACTGCGGGCGCCAACCCGTCTGCCAAGCGTGGCGACTATGGTAAAACCCCCTAAGAATCGATGAATCACAACTATAAGTTCCGGCCCCTAGTCCCCGGCGGCCCCGCTATTCCTGGCTCCGGTAGCGGCCATGGTAACGGTGGGGCAGGGGGTGCGAAGAATCCCCGGCAGATGTCGAGCTACCAACAACGACGACCTCTGGCCCTGGCAACTTATAACACGCGCACATTGCGGACCGACGAGAAGGTTGCAGAACTCGAAGAAGAATTGAGCAGGTTACACTGGGACATCTTGGGTCTATCTGAAGTCCGAAGAGAGGGGGAGGACTCGATAATCCTAAAATCAGGTAACTTGCTCTATTTCCGGGAGGGCGACCAACTGTCCCAGGGAGGTGTCGGGTTTATGGTCCACAAGTCTCTCGTGAACAACGTGGTCATGATCGAGAGTGTGTCGTCGCGGGTAGCGTACCTTATACTCAGAATCACCAAAAGGTATTCGCTGAAAGTCATACAGGTATACGCCCCCACATCGACACACTCTGATGATGAAGTCGAGGCTATGTATGAGGATATATCTAAAGCCATACATACGCCTAAGACCCACTATACCGTTGTCATGGGGGACTTCAACGCGAAATTAGGCAAGCGAGGCGATGGTGAGCTGAGGGTGGGGCAATTTGGTGTTGGATATCGGAATTCCAGAGGCCACATGTTAGCCGACTTTTTGGAGAAAGAAGGACTCTTTATGATGAATTCCTTCTTCAAAAAGTCGGAAAACCGAAAATGGACCTGGATCAGTCCCGATGGTGCTACAAAAAATGAGATTGACTTTATCATGTCGACGAAGAAGCAAATATTCAATGATGTCTCTGTGATCAATGCGGTTAAAACCGGAAGCGATCACCGGTTGGTAAGAGGCACATTGAATATCAACGTAAAGCTGGAAAGAACTCGACTGATGAAGTCTACGCTCCGACCAGTACCCACCAATATCCAAAACCCCGACGGCTTTCAGCTCGAACTGCAAAACCGCTTTGAATGCCTTGGTGAATGCGTAGATGTGGACGACTACAATAACGGGTTCGTGGAAACTGTCCATACAATTGGGTCAAAGTACTTTAGACCCCACCGTACTAAAAGAACCAAAAAGATCTCTGACCATACCCTCAAGCTAATGGAAGAAAGACGCGAAATGGTTCTGCAGTCTCCGGAAGATGCTTCTCAATATCGGCGGCTCAATAAACAGATCTCTAAGTCTCTGACTCGCGACCTTCGGCTATTTAATACTAACCATATTAAAGAAGCGATTGAGCGGAACACAGGCTCCAAAGTGTTCGCAAGAGATCTGTCTATTGGACAGAGCCAGTTGACGAGGCTGAAGACCGAGGATGGCAGAACCGTATCGTCCAAGCCTGAGCTACTGAGGGAAGTCGAGAAGTTCTATGGGCAGTTATACACGTCAACCGGCCCACCCGTTAGCAGTCTGGCCAACGATCCAAGAGCTAGACTTACCCGACACCATACCGAAGATATCCCGGACGTCAGCTTGTACGAGATTAGAATGGCTCTCAGACAGCTTAGAAACAACAAGGCACCCGGGCACGATGGAATTACGGCTGAGCTTCTGAAAGCAGGCGGAAGGCCAGTGCTTAAAGCTCTTCAGAAGCTGTTTAATTCTGTCATACTCGAAGGGAAAACGCCACAGGCATGGCACAGAAGTGTGGTGGTACTCTTCTTCAAAAAGGGTGATAAGACCCTGCTGAAGAATTACAGACCCATCTCACTTCTGAGCCATGTCTATAAGCTGTTCTCGAGAGTCATTACGAACCG
The DNA here is from genome assembly GCA_947532105.1 of Athrips mouffetella. Lineage (NCBI taxonomy): Eukaryota > Metazoa > Arthropoda > Insecta > Lepidoptera > Gelechiidae > Athrips > Athrips mouffetella. The sequence continues at coordinate 28,834,180 of OX383968.1, read as the reverse complement.
TCTCGCGCGCAGGCTCGACGACTTCCAGCCTCCCGAACAAGCCGGTTTTCGTAAAGGCTTCAGTACCATAGACCACATACATACGCTACGGCAAGTTATACAGAAGACCGAAGAGTATAACCAGCCACTTTGCCTAGCGTTTTTGGACTATGAGAAGGCCTTCGATTCGATCGAGACGTGGGCCGTGCTACGATCTCTCCAGAGGTGCCAAGTCGACTATCGGTACATTGAAGTGTTGAAGGACCTGTACAAAAACGCCACTATGTCAGTTCGTCTTCAGGACCAGGACTCGAAACCTATCCAATTGCAGCGAGGAGTGAGACAGGGAGACGTCATATCTCCTAAACTGTTCACCGCTGCATTGGAAGACGTCTTCAAACTCCTGGACTGGAAAGGACTTGGCATCAACATCAATGGCGAGTACATGACCCACCTTCGATTTGCCGACGATATTGTCGTAATGGCTGAGACCCTGGAAGATCTCGGCACGATGCTCAATAACCTCAGTAGAGTTTCACAACAAGTGGGTCTTAAAATGAACATGGATAAGACGAAAATTATGTCTAACGCCCTTGTTGTACCCACTCCACTCAAAGTTGGAGACTCTACGCTCGAAGTTGTTGATGAGTACGTATACCTGGGACAAACAGTCCAGCTGGGTAAATCCAACTTAGAGAAAGAGGTAACTCGTCGAATCCGACTCGGATGGGCAGCGTTCGGGAAGCTCCGCAATATCTTCACGTCCAAAATACCGCAGTGTCTCAAGACGAAAGTCTTTGACCAGTGTGTGTTGCCAGTGATGACATATGGCACCGAGACGTGGCCACTCACGATGGGCCTTATCAGAAAGCTCAAAGTCACCCAAAGGGCTATGGAAAGGGGTATGCTCGGAGTCTCTCTGCGCGATCGAATCAGAAATGAGGAGATCCGCAGAAGAACTAAAGTAACTGACATAGCCCTGAGAATCGCTAAACTGAAGTGGCAGTGGGCAGGGCACATCGCAAGAAGAACCGATCGCCGGTGGGGCGTGAGGGTTCTAGAGTGGCGACCACGTACCGGAAGACGAAGCGTTGGCAGGCCCCCCACAAGGTGGACCGACGATCTGGTCAAGGTCGCGGGAAGCCGCTGGATGCGAGCAGCGCAGGACCGGTCGTCATGGAGTTCTTTAGGGGAGGCCTATGTCCAGCAGTGGACGTCTTTCGGCTGATATGATGATGATGAAACTAACGTTGTACGGGCTAGTGTCGCACTGCGAGTGTCAAGCTTGTCCTGTCGTTGACTGTACAGCTTATACTGGTTTTTTTTCTACGTGCTTGCCACCGTAACTTTCACTGTTTGGCTGAATGTTACAAGTTACGCATAAACACATAATTTAGGCAAAACTTGTAACGCAGATATGTAAAATTACGCTTAAAGAAATCGACACGACACGAGTAAAAAAAACTTTTTGTTTCTTATTTTTTTATTGTACTCGTACAAAAGAGTTAAGGGGCTACCACCCGTCCACTAGCTCCCCAATACAAATTTTATCGAAAATCAGGAAAGACGGATTGAAGTAAAGATATACCTTTGTTTATTTAGAAACTATTTACTCTGTAAAATGAAGTTCACTGTAGTTACAACTGCTAAAAGTGGCCGTTTTTCGCACTTTTTGTATCTGTAACTAAGTACAAAGAACTATATTTTGCAGAATTGATAGGTTCTGAATAAACTAGTGTACTTTGACTTCAATCTGTCTTTCCGGATTTTCAATAAGTTTTGTATTTAACGAGTAATATTTTTTTAACTGATGGGGGCGCTAGTGGACGGGAGGTAGCCTCTTAAAAGAAGGTTTAAAATACCAAAAGTATAGTATAATAAATAACATAGTCAGGAGCACGTCAAGGTTGACTGTGTACCATTCTTATTTTATTAGCTTTAGGAGCTTGTCGCCCATCGAGTGTCAAGCTTGACCTGCTCCTGACTGTGTTGTTGATAAACGCACGATCAGAGGTGTGTTTACTTCTGGCCGGTGTGTGTATAGAGTTTTACGTACCGCTGCGGACAGAAAGTACCCACTTTCCGACCACAACCACTTAAAACAAATAGAAAATAAGATCTCATGTACCAAATTTATCCCCATACAAATCATACACTGCAGGACAGTATTTTTTGGCCAGTTCAACATAGTAACAGTTCTTGGGCATCGGAACCGATTTCATTGAATTCCAAAAGTGATGAGTGTACTCGTTCTCCACAAGCCTGGGCAGATGGTCCATAGGAAATAGATATAAGTCTGCATTATTGTAGTTTAACGGACAGAAGTACTCGTTGTTGAAAATAAAAAAATCTGGAAATAAGATTTTTTTTTAAAATTTTTAGACTACCTGGTTTTTTCATCGTCATCGCCTAGCCTTATTCCGTTTTTGACTAACGGGTTTTTACGAAGTCGACTACCTAACCTAGGGGATTTGACGAGTACACTGGTTTTTACACAGAGCGACTGCCATCTGACTTCCGCAACCCAGAGGGAAAATCATACCCAATCCTAGATTAGGCTCTGCTAGGTTAGTGGCCAACCTGGCTGTCAGAGTTTTCAAGCCGCCAAATGGCCTCTGACTTGGCTTAACAACTACTATCATTGATAGTAGCCGGGACCAACGGCTTAACGTGCCTTTCGAAGCATGGAAACGCTCTAGTTGTTGTGTCACTAGCGGTCGGCCATCGGGGATCTGACCACGGTCAACGTTGCTTAACTTTCGTGATCGGAAAGAAAGCAACTACCACACGGCCACTCAACGACCTGGTGTCATACAAAACGTGAGTTTATCCGTTCATATAAATAATTATGTGTAACACTCACGAGTCGTTTAGTGATAAAAAAGGTATACAAATATTGCTCGTTTAATGGTATAAGTACCTGGGTGACCGAGCTTCGCTCTACAATAGCCTTCTCAACCGGAAAATATCATAGGGTGAGCAAGCTACGCTACTCAACAACAGATGGCGCTGTAAGTTTCTTGAACGCACTAAAACGCGCTAAGAAATATTTAAAAAGACGGTGAAAACGAATTTTCCCAGACATGAGACCTAGCTAGATCGATTTTTTGCCCCCAAAAACCCTTGCATACTAAATTTCATCGAAATCGTTAGAGCCGTTTTCGAGAAACCGATTACAAATATATATATATATATATTTATATATTTACAAATATTGCTCGTTTAATAGTATAGGATAGGTTAGGTAGGTAATTGTTACTCCAATTAAAGGTGACAACGACAAGAACCAATAAAAATAATAACGAACAAAGCTAATTTTTCTGAGCTAGTGAGGTGAAAAAGAGATTTATGAACTGACCTTCACATTCAGTGTGTGGATATAATTGCGAAATTTTTGTTGTGTTACAAAGTTCTAACATTGCATACTCCAGTAAATAAGGACCATTGCTATTCCTGTATTTTGGATCATAGTACTTGGCTAGCCATCTGTAAATAAATCGTAGAAATAAAAAAAAAGTACTATACGATTACAATCACAGATCATACTGTGCCCTGGACACAAAGTACACACGTACTTTCATAATTACATAGTACCTGGGCAACCGAGCTTCGCTCTGTTCAATCTTAACCAAAGGCCGACAACAGATGGCACTGTAGGATTTCTGAAACGCGCTATAGCCAGGCACAATACTCCAACATAAATAATTGGTTGATATTCCACACATTAAGACATGCTTTACTTATAATGCGCACGGCTAAGGAGTGGAATTCTCTGCCTGCGTCTGTGTTCCCAAGTTCTTATAATCCAAATCTAAGTCGCGATTGAATAGGCTTCTTCTGGGAAAGCTCATTCCATCATCGACCTCATATTTGTCCTCAGGGCACAGATTAAATAATAGTAAAGCTCAGAGCTACGTCGAGGTGAAGAGTAAGCCCATTGGAAGTAAAAGAAGGTGCTTGCTACCAAAATATCGTTTTTGGTCTTGGCATCTTTAATAGTGGTGTCTGATGGTTACGCTATTTAAGAATCCATATGTCTCTCTCTAACACAGGTTATAAAAATACTACTTACTTTAAACAGCCTTCTGACACCATCTTTCCAATTCCATCATTCGACATTGCCATTATAAAAGTACCAATGCTGTCACCGTCTTGGAATGAAACGAAATTTTGAGGCAAACCATTAAACGATCTCGTCACAATGACATCCAAATCTAAGTACACTCCGCCAAACTTGTACAGAGTCAGAAATCTGAACACATCCGAAGCATGCGGCACGGCATACTGACTGGTTTCCAGTATACGTTGACTGAAAAAGTTCTCCAGGGGCGTGCCTCTGGAATAAGTCGTTCTGTTAATTCTTGCAAACTTAACGTTGTTTATATTTTCCAGTGTTTGATAAGGTTCTGCTTGTAATGACTCGTTTATAGGTCCAACAAAGAATACCCTAACTTGCCATGAAGGGTTTTGTTTAGCCGCCGATTCGACTGCGCAAGCTTGTCCAGAATTGAGTGTTCCATGGCAAGATGTTTCTATAAAAAATATAGTTTTATTTGAATATTTTAAGTTATCTGCGGAATCCAAAACGTTATCAGCAGTGTCATGACATGATATATCTCTCTCTTCCTGCTTGGGAAACGTATCTATTTTCAAATTTGTTTTCAGATCTTCTTTAAAAGTATTTAATATTACAAAAATAAGCAGAATACTGAACGTATATTTTGTTGTTGTTAACCAGCACGATTCACTTTTAGGCATTTTTCAATCATGCCTTTTTATTGCTCAATTTCATTTCAGATAGTAAATTCAAATCGATTTCATTGTTTTACTTAATTTAATAAAGAAGGTTGGTTGGTAGAAATGCCATTGAAAATAACTTGCAGATATAGAGTTCGTTTCTTTACTTACAAGTTACTAGGACATGTGAAAATTAAGGAGAGGTTTTTTTGCGAGCTAAGACACCCAATTGAATAAACACCCAGTTCATTGACGGAACAAAGCTATTATTTTTCTTTCTTTTTGTTCCGTACCCAAAGGGTGCCAGCCAACGGGACCCTATATTACTAAGCTGACGTCGTTTGTCTGTCTGTCTGACCTATAAAGGGCTATATCTTTTGAACCGTAGTAGCTACATGGTTAAAATTTTCACAGAATACCTATGTGTTACTATGGGAGATTACCTAAGAAATAATGAAAATAATTAAAAGTAAAAAAATAAGGGGAGTGTTGCGTCGATTCGGGGTACCTTATTAGAGTATAGCTATATATATTATTATTACTTTGTAGAGCTTGAGCTTGACTCTCCAATAATTATCTTTTTTAAATTGAAGAGCTGTGCTCTTGTCGGTGAAGTATCTTCAATTAGTCGTCCAGAAGTTAAAGTTCTCGCTATCACGACATTGACCTTTTCCTTCATTTGGTCGAAGTAGCTCGTCCTGGGTCGTCCTATCACTGTTTTTCCATCAACCTTTTTCGTTTATGATATTTCAAGCTCGTTGGTGATGAGAAACTGGTGGAAGTTTCACAGTCTGGCCGGCCGTCACAACGTTGCATGTCTGTCGGTCTTTTACAGATTGTACTTCAGTGAGTATGCCCAAGAGCTCCATGAACCTTTACTACCATCCCCCTTCTACCATCGGGAGTCCAGATGCAGAGCAGGATGTCACCCATACTTGTTGGATATTCCGTAAATTCGTGTAAAGCTTCGCAACATCTTTTATAATGCGCACGGCTAAGGAGTGAAACTCTCTGCCTGCGTCTGCATTACCGAGTTCATATAACCCGAATATATTCAAGTGAATAGGCTTTTTCAGGGCTAGCTCTTTCTATCGTCGACCTCATCTCTGTCCTCAGGGATAGATCGAGGGAAAAAGTAAGCGTATTATGAATTTTTAAAAAACTGGAAATATCATCTACCACCTTGCCCCGGTTATTGTTCGAAGTTTGTAACATTTCTCTCTATCTATAATACGAGTAGTTGCGTGTATTGATATTAACTTGGTGTTCGGAATTTAGGCGCCAGATGTCGTGATAACCACCCGCTGCGCGTGCGGCGATCGCGGCCGGATAACCAACTAACCCGTAGGAAGAGTAGAGAGCGTTTGGGAAGCCTTTAAGCCCAAGTCACAAGGCGGTATGATTGCGAAATTGGTCCGGGGGTGGATCTGCGGAAAGAAAATACCGCGCCACAACCGGTTTTCAATGTGACAGGGTGCATAATTAATAACTCATACATAACAAAACATACCGCCCCCGGAACTCTCCCGCTACCGCCTGTGTGTGACTCGGGCTTTACTCTTTTTTTGTAAGTTTTATACGTAATATTTGTTCACTATTTGCAAGTTTGTAGGAATTGAAGGTATCTGAAAAATCATTGCCCCAACTGTATTCCGTTTTTAGGGAGTCGGCTACCTAACTAGGATAAAGCAATAAAGCAATAAAGGATTATGATTATGATTATGATTAACCTAGGAGATCTGGAAGAGGGCACTTTTTACACAGAGCGACTGCCACAATGCCAATGCGACCTTCGCAATTTAGAGGTTACACCAAACCCAATTCTACTGGGTGAATTTGAAAACATTCGACAAATTTTGAGACTGAGTTCAGACCACGAAACTGAACAACTGTCCCCAAGGAACATAGGTCGTTAGATGTAAAAAAAAAAATCGATTTCCCATACAAAATGTATCAGCTGACTGACTATACTATGAAAGGAAAAAATTTTAAGCGAAAATTGTTCAGTTTCGCGGTCTGAACATAATCTCAAAATTTGTCGAATGTTTTCAATTTCACCTGTAGAATAAATAGGCTTTTCCAGATTAGTGGCCCGCCTTGCCGTCTTCAAGTCGCCAAGTGGCCTCTGACTTGGCTTAACGACTACTATCAGTGATGGTAGTTGGCTGAGGAAAACGGCTCAACGTGTCTTCCGAAGCATAGAAACGCTCTTTTTGTTGCTCCAACAGCGGTTACCCATCCAGGTTCACGCCACGGTAAACCAAAATTTGGAAGTGACAATATTGTCATGATTTTTATCCGATGTTGGGCTGGCAGCACCGGATGTCATGATATTTATCCGATATTGAGCTGGCAACGCCGGAAGTCAGCTTTGATGCAGTAATTCAATTGGCTAGTTGGTGAGCCATTCACAGTCGACTACGATCTGGACCCCTTTGGTGGGGATGCTTGGAGAAGGGGAGGCAGTCGATTCGGTCGTCTTGAGCTGAACAGTAATCTAGTAATAAAGTGACATTGAGTGCCATAACATTGTGAAATTTCTACGTCTGAAATATAAAGTGGTTATTCTGTTCAACTGAGTTTTCTTTTATGAAAATATCGATTATTAGATAGCAATTTGAAAAAGAAAACCTGTGTTGGTAGAATAGCAGCTGCTTTAGGGCTCACCATGAGAAGGAGAGCGAAATTTTCGCTTATAATCTCTGTTTTTAGTTTATTCCAACTCTTACCAATCTATGTATCAGCCATGACGCTTAAACCTGAGTATATTTGACGGAAAGAATAACATTGTCTTACAAACTTGTTTTTCTGATAGCTTTAGCCGATTGCTTGAGACATAGCTGCAAAATGTGTTCTTACGCGATGGAATTAAGGAAAAAAATGGATAGACTATTGTGTCCAATTTATCCAAAATGTATTTATTACCGATTTATGCGCTGGTTATCTGCGAAATGAGAAGACAGCTCCTCAGGTTAATAAAATATAATAAAAAACAGTAAAAACACAGTATTTACAAGCAAACCAAGTAGAGACTGAGAGACTGCCAAAACAAATCAATGTCGTAATTTGGAATTTGCTTACGTCTAAGTTTAAATATACATATTTACAGAAGCCTGCCAGCATCAGGCTAGCAGGCAACCTCCGTCGTCGACAGTAATCATTATTCAGTTTTAGGTTATTTTATGTTGGAGAGTAATTAAAACAATTCCAATAAGACGTGTTTTTACGATTGGGTAGTAAGGAATGTACCAAACGAGCTTGTGCCGTGTACGGTTTTTGCTTAAACACCGTTGGAATTAAGAGACCACACAAAAATACCCGGTGATAAATCACAAACAGCCATTCAAATTAGTCGCCGAGCGTACTGGGGCATACCCTGCTAAGAAGTTATGGTTCTCTAGTATTTTTGTGTGTTTGGTTGAATGTAATTTTTTAAAGGTTTTTTTGCTAATGGTTGGCTTAAAGACCACAGTTTGATATATGTGATGCGTAGGTATCTTCACAAAGTGCAAATTTGTCAGAAAGAAGTTTGTGCAATGCAAAATTAATCACCAATTTACTAATGTATGATCATTTTTTTCGTTTACTCCAACGCTTACCAACTTATTTTGTAGCAAGTTGCAGATGAATGGCCCGATTTTCTGAAAAGTAAAGATACCATACCAGGTTTCAGATATTTGCTAGTCAGTCTTTAGTTTCTGTGTTTGTTGACCAAAACTGATACAAGGGTTTGAGGGGTCGATTATCGACCTGCAGCCCACACGATGTGATGATGATCAAAGTAACTCAAAACTAAATCCATGTACAACAACTAGTTTCTCCATAATTACAAAACCACATACCTTAGTAAAACTATGCAAAGCATCCGGGCACTCCCGGGGGCGCCAGTGAAGCCCTAATTGCCGGCATCGGAGCGCCGAGCGCTAAGCGGGGGCTGAACCGTGTAACATTGAAAAACGTCTGTCATGTGTTCCCGGTTAGAAGTAGGAAACGGTAGTAGCTCTCTTGAGGGCAATTTCACTAATTTGTTGTGATTTTTTCTGCAATGTAGCTTCCGTTGATTCTTGTTAGAAGTTCTGTATTTACAATTTTTGTATCATCAAGAGCTATCAGATTATCTAGAAGAGAAAAATCCATGGGATTAGGCTGCGGTTCTAACAGGCTAATTCAAAATTCAAATTGACTTATGTTTATTGTATCAACCCTATACACACGGCCGCACATCAGTAGAAACACTTTTGGACCTTATGGCGTGGTAATAGAGGTGAAAAAGTTTCTACCGACAATCGGTTAAGCGCACATTCAAAGATATTTAAAAGAGCGCGTGGGTTTTTATTGTCGCTTCTTTTTTTCCCACCTTGGCGCCAATTTGTTTATGAAGCGATGTAGTTTAGCTGACGTCATTAAGATATTTTAATATCCAACAATGAATAAACTATTTTGAGTTTGAGTGAGTTTTATCAAGAGTGTAGTTTTGTGTTGCTAGCTAGGTTTTATGACTTCCATTTATTGTCTTTTTACCTAAAGGTTTCTTGGAGTTCTTATTTTGGCTGGCTCAGCAACCCTAAGAGGATCTTGGCCTCCTACCGATACCTAAGAACCGCCACTCTTTTCTGGCTCAGTTTTTCGAGAATTTACGATTTTTTCAGAGTAATTTTTTTGTTTTTTGTAATCTCATGATTAAAACAAGCTAGATTTCATTCGAAGCAATTGGATAACATTTGTGCTTTTTAGATTCTGAAAGTAATCTTAACTACAACAGTAAGATATAAGTACTTATATTAATAAAATTGTCAGTTCACTAGAAACAGTTCATTATAGCTAAGTATACTAGACGGACGTGGACGTCTTTCGGCTGATATGATGATGATGATGATGATACTAGAAAATGGTTTAAAAGATTCACATACTTATTTCCAGCTCTGCGAAGACAAGGTTATTTTACGTGATTTTTGCTAGAATGCCATTAATGAGTATACTCGTAACTCTACCGCTTTTGGGTGAACGTTTTCACCTCAGAACAAAAACCTCCTTGCTTCGCTCGGTTTTCACCTTTAATTTTGTTAGCTTTCTTTGACCTCTAAAACCATCAAGGTGGTATCGATTCCCTCAGTCTCACGAACAAGAAACAAACTATTAACCACAAGAACATCTGCACGCGAACAACTTGCCTTTACCTCGTTGCGGTCGAGTTTTGTAGCTACTCGTGTTTTTATAACTTTTCAACACGAGATGTGTTATTTTATGGTATATTTTGACACGATCAACAACGTTATTTCAAGGACGAATATTGTATTTCAGCATTTGCTGTCTTAAATGATAATTTTGTCTTTAGAAAGTTGTATGGGAAAATCGTGTTTATAGGTCATACCCGTTGACTCGTGTTGTACCGGTACCAACCCATCTCTACCCGTGGGTGTCGTAAGAGGCGACTAAAGGTTTATGATCTTGCATACTACGGTCACCAACAACAGCGGTCGTCAGCCGCAAGACTTGGAAGCGTGGTGACTATGGTAAATCCTCTCCAATGTACCACGCGAAATGTATGGCGCGCCAAACTCCACGTTCGTACTACTGAGTACCTACTATATATACCTCTTTATCGGCAATAAGTATAGGTTTTGTACAAAGTAGAAAATCGCAAAATTTCACAACCACAGGCAGGATTCGAACCTGCGTCTTCTCCGTCAGTACCGGAGACGCTATACCAACTAGGCTACTGTGGTCCTGCCTGATGTTGTGAAATCTGCGATCTCTATACGCATTAAAATTTTGCGATTTTCTTCTTTGTAGATTTATCCGAACACTGGAAGTGTTAAAATAAAATCATTTTCAATTATAGGTTTTGTAACTTTATTAAGTCATGAATTTCTCTTATCATTAATTAAGCCAACTTGCATATGCATTCTATTACATCTTTAAAGTAAACTTAATAGAAATATAAATAAAAAGCAATTATAATTCAATACGGCTTTAATACAGTTATCTACCTTTTTCGAATGATAAGTGCATAGTGAATATATATGGCGCAGGCGCCGACATTGCAGCACGTCTGTGGAACAATGGCCGATATCAAAATAAAGTCATCTTTGCACGTGATAGGAAAGCCATCATGTAAAGCGGTATTAGAAGGCCATTCGCCAACATTTCCAGGAAATTTGGGACCATGGGAACCTGGGGAGTTGGACCGCAAACGCATTCTTGTGGAATTCTCACGGATGTTTTTGTTTTTACTTGAACTTTAAATGTCATAGAGAAAATCTAGGTTTTCAAAGTTTGACTGATTTAACTTGTATTTTTACAACGTTTACAAAGTAACATACCCAATTTTTTATTTCACTAATAGTTTGTGTTCCAACAACTTAGACAAACAGAATGATAGTTATTTTTGTCAAAAAGTCTAATTAATTCGTCATACTGGGACAAAATTCATTAAGAGAGCGGTTCAATGAGACTGTCACATGATTTTAATTATGATCGTCATTTCCACTTAGAGACATCCTAACAAAAGCCCTACCCCTACTTTAGCTTGGATCACATCTCAGTATGTTGGCATTTGTAGGTGGATATATTTCGAGGTCTCTTTACTTCGGTGAGTGTGCCCAAAAAGCTCCATGCCATGAGCTTATTACGCCATCCCCATTCTTCCATCAGGAGTCCAGACGCGTTGCAGGCCCAAATTTGTCCAAACCGCTTTGTAGTATGCGTACGCAACTAAATGCGATTGTGTTTCTAAGTTCATATAGCCCGAATCTATTCAAATCTAAGCGTTAACTTGTTCCATCGTCGACTTCATCTTCTCTGTCCCTGAGCTAGGAGCATTTTTGGTCGAGTTAATATTACTTTTCACGAAGAAAGTACCTCTACTAAACTAAGCTCGCATGCGATGGCAGGAGGTACCGTTTCCAACTCAGGGTGCAATTTCACCGAGTACAAGCAAATTTGCGAGAGCTCGTGCTTGCCCGAGGGCGCTCCGCGGGTGGCCCCTCGCTGTCCCGCTAAACACACTCCTGTCATACCATGATTGCCTGGTACGAGATAAGTTGATGAGAAGATTTTCTCAAGTGATTCCGGGCAGCAGAACATGTTGACGGTAACGACAGTGTTGTTATTTCATTGAAATTGAACACTTTACTGCTTGAGCTGCGGCAAAGTGATTATGAATTGTGTCAATCGATATTTATTTACGGTACATGCTAAACCAAGCTAAACGGTAAAATTTATCTACTCTTGTCTTCGATCATACGCTGGTAGATGCACGATAGTTGCTCAAAAAATAGCACCATAGAAAAAGCTTAACTTAAATAAGGACATGTTTTTAATCGAATCTTGAATGTGAAAATCTATCTATGAGAATTCTCTTGTAAATATAAATTTCCAGAAATGTCAATGAAATTTGAAATGAAAAAAAATTAAAATGAAAATTTTTAAAAATCAATTTTAAGAATGCATCCTCATCATCATCGTCATATCGAACGCCATAACGTGCCTTCTAAAATCGTTTTACGCTTTGGAAAATCTGGTTATTCAACTTGCGATATCCGGAGTTAAATGGAGGGTTCCTGCAAAGTGATTTCTGTTTGATAGTGTCCAGTCCTCACTGGGAATTTAACCCAGAACCTCCTAATCGAGAGCCGAACGCTCTAAATTACAACATCGTGTGTAAATTTTGTGACGAGTTGACCCTTTGATAATACGTTGAAGATGTTAGTTTATTTCGAGATTTTAATTCCGAACGACTTCTTCTAATCGTAATCTTGTCCAATTCTAATGAGTTTGATACAAAAAAACTTGTACATAAGTAGATCGGGCCTGTTTGTCGGTTCGTTGCCAAACAAAATCTCATTACGGACCATCCGTGGGTGTGCCTGCTACTGTATACCAGATAAATATTAGATAATTGCTAAGTATCACTTTAAAGCCGGTAGCGACTACCGTATCGGTATTGCCACAGAATCAATCATGAGTTTAATGAGAGCCGTCTGGGATGGAAGTACCAGGGGAGTAGGAGCGGCAAGGTATCTACATATTTCACTGCTCTATTACGCCGTCAGTTATCCTGCATTCTTTCTATCTCATTACTCATTATTAAAAGTGGCTACCGTTACGAGTTCGTCTTTAGAACGTATAGCGTCGATAAGGATTTGGCCTTCCTCATTATTCTTAAATTGTGTATATTGACATTACAAAATTAGAAATATCTTCGGTTAATTATTAGTTTCCTATGCGTAAAGGCCTTATAGACGCCGCTGATTCAGCTCGCGCTGAATTGGTGTCGCCAGTGACAGATGGTCAAAAGTAATACACTGCTTGAATTTCTGTTACCATATCAAATCTTTTTTGGAACTGGATTATTAATTATGTGTTGTTTGTAATGCATTATTAATTTATAGAAAACATATCACAAAATTATTGAATTGCACTTACAAGTCAGCTAGATAAGTTCCATCGAATATTTGTTATCTTCATGTAATTTTCTGTTTTCTGGTAGGCCTGGCACCGAGCTAGTTAACGAGAAGAGTCAGCTACGTCTAAAGACCCCTTATGTTCTGTTCTGTCGATTAGTTACTGTCGAAGAATTTCCATTTTACGCTCATTTTATATGACAATTATAACGTCGGTGTATTCAATTAGCTATAGGCGCAAACCGCATCTAATTATGTTTTCTGTCAGTCGTAGATGATATATTTACTGCAATATTTATGGATCATCTCCTATAACGGCTGGAGTGCATTTTTCATCACTGATGCCATGGTGATCGTTAATTTTTATGACCATTGTCGCTTAGTGGTTTTTTGCTCATACTCTCTTCTCTTTCGTGCTGAAGTACCAATACTTCAACAAAACAATGCGCATTCCCCACTAATTAGAAATTAAATTACCGTCTTTTCTTTGCCTGTCTAACAATATTTGCTTTCCACCTGTCGTGCATAAACAATGAATTATCCTTCTGCAAATCGATTAATTAAATTAGCGTCCAACCACAAGGTCTGTGGAAGACCAGCGCTTTTTCAGTTTCATTTCCTTTTTTTTTCATTTATCATATGTTTTAACTGGTCACTTCAGTATTCTTATTTCATGTTAGTATAGATACTTGTTTATCATTTAAGACTGGTTCGTTATATGATAGTAACACATTTTTTTCGGGTATTCACCTGGATGTTCTGGAGCAGTTACAAGTATCATAGATATTCAAATGTGTATATTTATGTAACTTTGTCTCACAAACTTTTTTCTCCTATCTATTAGGTCATCGACCTTGCAACCCACACGATAAAAAAAAAAAATCTCTTATCTATTAAAACTTTCTTATACCTTTAAAGGCGCTTCATGCACTTGGCAGTGTATTTATTTATTTATATCTTTACTTGTACGTAACTCATCTCAACTGACATAGCCCTGGGAATCGCTAAACTAAAGTGGCAATGGGCACATCGCAAGAAGAACCGATGGCCGATGGGGCGTAAGGGTTCTAGAGTGGCAACCACGTACCGGAAGACGAAGCGTTGGCAGGCCCCCCACAAGGTGGACCGACGATCTAAGTACGGTGGCGGTCGCACGAAGCCGCTGGATGCGAGCAGCGCAGGACCGGTCACCATGGAGATCTTTAGGGTAGGCCTATGTCCAGAAGTGGACGTCTTTCGGCTGACTCATCTAAACAGCTATCGGTCTGTCACTGTTTCAGTTGATAAATAGTTAGTTTCAATAGCGTAACCATAATGTTGAAATTCTTTTAACATTGCGTCAATTTTTTCTCCCTGAGAGTGTTTTTTGTTTGATTTGTCCAGTTATCCAAACAAGCTGCCATCTCTGCCACCGTCAGAAATCTGTGCCGGTGATGTAATTGGTAATTTATATGTAAAACGTAGCGCGGGCGGCGAATGCGCGTCAATCATGCGCGGCGCTCCTCCGCTCCGTGGTGCTTTCCGATCGTATGCTCACGCGCATAACTTTGACATTCTTTTATACAAGTTGTTATTATACCGGAAAGCCAAAAGAGTGTTAGTTAATCTGCTTATTAAACTGAACAACTTATTCCAAGGAACTTAGGTCGAAACAAGAAAAAATATTTCGAATTGCCATACAAACTAGATCAGCTGACTGCACATTTTGTATGGGTCTTAAAATATCCTGGTTGATAAAAAATTATTCTGTACATAAGTACAAGGTTATTTTTTGTACCTGACCTCCGTTTGTCCACTCATTAATGAGGTCAAAAACAACAACTTCTAAACTACGACTTTGCTAACAATGCACAAAAAATTTTCAACTTCCCATACAAAATGTATTAATCAGTTACGTTTCTTTGTATGGGAAGTTGATAATTTTTTGTGCGTTAGCAAAGTCGTAGAACAAAAGTGTTTGCTTATGACCTCACTAATAGTGGGCAAACAAATCTCAGATACTAAAACAAATACCTACCTAGTATTGAAAAAAAAAACAACATTTTAAAATTGTGAAGAGAAATTATATTAGGATTTTCTTAGCATATTGTTTGACATTTTCGATTACTTTTATTAAAATCAATAAAGAAACACGGTAAGATTCTAAATTCTTTTGGATTTTCTCTGTTCACACATTTAAGATAGAGCCATGCTCTTTCGTAAGGTTCAATTTTTGTTTGTGACGTACATTGTTTTACTACCTCCATGATGGGACCATGATCTGGAAGAGAAATACTTAATAAAACATCTCATCACCATCATCATCATAACATCCCAAGAAACATCTACTGCAGGACACTCCTGGGGCTCCTGAACTCCAGCAAAAACGCGTCGTGCTTTGGTGGGTATTTAATAAAATCACGACGCTTGTAAGCGACCGCAGTATGTAAGATGGTACGCTACACAGAAAGATGCTGCGGTTCATAGTCCCTTAGTCGCCTCTTACGATACCCACGGGAAGAGATGGTTTGGTATTATTCTTTGCCGGCACCACATGGTGTCACATAACCCCCGTAGGGGCACTATGGAAGCCTAATAAGAGAAAGAAAAGGGGGTATAAAAGAGGGAAAAAGGGACCTCCTTACTGCCAAACTCGCGGTTAGGTAGGCCCAAGCTAGGTCAGTAGGCAGTTAGGTAACTCTTTTCCCGGACGCTAGGTAAAGCCACGATCACACCCAGCTGAATTCAAAGACTAATTCGGCATACATTGCTCGTTGAAGTAAGGATATTGCAATTAACATAACCAATCCTCCCAGCAATGTATGCCAAATTAGTCTTTGAATTCAGCTATGTGTGATCGTGGCTTAACAAGCAAAGCAGTTTTTATGGGAAGTTACTTTTTTTTTTCGTATCTCGGCCCATTTGCATTACGAAGTAGTATCCCGAGTTAATTCGCCTAGGTACATTAGGTATGTATAAATAATATTCGTAGTCCATGGTGCCAGCCGAAACGCTACTAAGCGTGGTGACTTTGATACTTCCCCTCCAAACTACACCACGCATTTTGGCTGGAGTTCTGGAGGGAGCTCCTTGTCCTGCAGTCTGCAGTGAACGTTTCATGGGACTTCAATCACATAGGTGAACGAAATCAACTGTACTTGGTTGTTCAGTTTGGAAAGTTGTGTTCTGTATCACACACAGGCTGAATCTAAAGCAGTTTCAGTTTTTTGCTCTTGTTCGTACAGACAGCAAGACTAATAAGTGACCATTAAAAAAATTACCATTAAAAAGTTAAATTTAATAAAGTTTACCGTGTTCGGGAACACCCTTTAAAGCGTAGTCCTGTTTAAACACGCCTTGCTTGGTCATTAAACCAGATTGCACCAAGACACACAGCCCCCACTGCTTTAGTGGAACATCAGCGCTCTGAAAGATAGAAACACTCAACCATCATGCCAGCTCAAAGACTTCTAGGGTAAAACCAGGATAGATACCCCAGGGGTATAGTTGTTCCGATTGAAATTACTCTAGTTTCGCGGAAAAATCGCATGCTATTTTGTTTATCTATCGAGAGACTGCATATCGCATCTCTGGGAAGGTAAAATGCGAACAAAGTGTTTGGTGGATAGATGCCCTATTTCGCGGCGGAGCTTTTATCCCAAATGTAATTTTTATGGATTAGGCAGCTATAAACTGCTATAAAAAGAAAAATAAATAAATAGCTTGTTAGTATTGAAGTATTGAATATTTTTTTTTATGTTACAAGTGAGCAATCGAGCAGGTGGGCCACCAGATGGTAAGTGGTCACCACCGCCCATAACACCTACTGTCTTATTAATGGCATATTTTGACACTAATAAGACAGCTAAGCGCGTTGCTCACTTTGAGAACTAAGATGGTATGTCTCATGTGCCGGTAATTTCACTGGCTCCTTTGCCCTTCAAACCGAAACACAGTAGTGCAAACACTGCTGCTTCGCGGTAGAAAAAAGCATGGGGTGGTACTTCCCAAGATGGACTTTCCATTAAAGCCCCTTCAAAAAGTTAATTAACAACAAAATCGCTAATACCTTTTTATTATAAAATAAACAATAAAAAAGCATGGCATACTAATTAATACTTACTTTCCAAATATTTCCACGTCTAAGTTTGAGAACATCAGCAACGGTCACATTGTTTGTCTGATCCAAACATCTTAACTGCCACATTAACATACCATCACTGTGGACCTCATGAGTTAGATACGAACCCTGAAAGTTTCCAAATTCACTTTACTTTTTTATACAAATTATATTACTCTTGATTCCAAGACATAAACACTTAAAAAAATCGCAATATTTTTGTGCGACACATTTTATTGGCCCTGAAATCTGCATGATAGCTTTTTTTAACCAACTTCAAAAAAGGAGGAGGTTCTATGTTCCACTGTATGTATTTTTTGTTACCTGCACGAAACTATTCACTAAGTATAAGGCTAGATGCCAAGTGATTTGTGATGTTCTCATGTTCGCTCAGCAGACAATACTGAAATAAAATAGTCACGTAGCTTCCCTACACTTCAATTTATAAGTCTGTAATGCGATAATCTACACTCATGTTATTGTATAATAATATTGTACATTCTTGGATAACGTTATGAGGTAAAATTTGTAAGTGTGGATGTAAGAGTAATCTCCGGAACTACTCCTCACATTTAAAAAAAATCTTCCATCAATATTTAGACTGCGGTCTAGTCAGGGGTCCAATATATTGATCCCACAGGAAAAAAAAACACAATTATTAACTACAGCTACTGGATGAAGCTTAAAATTCTTTCATTCATTAAAAACTACACAAATTTAAGATTATAATAGGCTTCATTTAACCACGGAAAAAATTAATTTTCACGGGAAAAATGTTCAAGGCAAAAGAAGTCGCGGGCACGAGCTAGTCAATAAAATATTCATTGAAATTGTAAGAACAATTGAATGTTTTTGAAAAAGAGATTATATTGATCAAATACCTCTGGGATTATGCATAGGCTAGAAAGAAAAGCCGTCACTAAAGGAATCATGTTATTTATGATATCTACACGCCGCAGTACGATAGTCATATCCGTAAGATAGTTACACAGCATGAATGTTCATTCGTTTTAAACTCGAAGCCCAGTGATTCTACTCATGAAAACAAGAAACATTCCCGAAGAAAAAAATTTTTTACTCGATAAGATTTTTTCGTCTCCCCATAGTAAAGTGGTCACGTGATCGACGCATTTTGTATGAGAAGGTGAAAAATTGTTTTCAAGGAAAAAAAATTTTTATTCGGTAAAGTTGCTTGTTTTCATGAGTAGAATCACTGGGATTCGGGATTAAAACGAATAAAAATTCACGCTGTATATTATCGAAACCCCCACTTATTCGTGATTTCTGAAAAAGCACAAATTTACAAAATACAAAAAAATACAAAATTTATTTATTAATCAAAAGGACTTAGGTTATCTTACATTAACAATAATCTTAAAAATAGGCATGCTGTACCTGAATATAAGATGGTGGAATCCTAATTCCTAAACTAGGTAAAAACCTGTAACTTAGGGATCAGTGATTGTCTGACGTGCAGTCGTGGGACGTCAACATACCAATATCCTATATGGGCAAAATTTAAAAAGGAAGGAGAAATTATATAAAGTTAATACGTATATATATTTAAATGTACATTAATAATTAATAAATTAATTATAATTATAATATAATCATATTATCAAAAATAACCATTTATTTTATGGAAGCGTGACTCTGCATGTGTGTGTGTGTGTGTGTGTGTGTGTGTGTAAGCGTGTGTTAGTGAGTGCGTGTGTGTGGGTCTGTAAGTCTGCTGTTTTTGGGAAGGTATGTCTACATAGGTTAGAGTGAATTATTTAGTCAGTACATCCTCGGTTTGTGTATAGTTGTAATTAAGAAGTAACTTTTCGATTTTAGTTTTAACTTCATATTTACTTAGATTGTAGATATTAATAAGTTTATGTATTGTGTTATATATATGGGAGTT
The DNA here is from genome assembly GCA_947532105.1 of Athrips mouffetella. NCBI lineage: Eukaryota > Metazoa > Arthropoda > Insecta > Lepidoptera > Gelechiidae > Athrips > Athrips mouffetella. The sequence continues at coordinate 28,815,054 of OX383968.1, read as the reverse complement.
AAGAATAAAGTATTGACGAGCAGCAAAAGATGTCTTATGAGTGTCAACAACACAAATGTCACGACTAGTTCGTTTGTTAGGGTCAGGAGAAGGTGGGTTTTTAATGTGTCTGCGTAGGGTAGCTCGGAGCACAAAAAGCTGTCTTACAGTCAAGACTTTCACTATAGAATATAGATCTGAGGTTGGAAACCTGAAGGGTTTTGAGAGCATAACTTTTAATACAGCTCTTTGGGCTCTTTCTAGCTGTAGCATAGATGTTTTAACTGCACCCCCCCATACCGGAATGCAATAGGTAAGTAACGATTGACAAAGAGCGGTGTATACTAGTTTAAGAGTCTCACGATCAGCTGACTGTCTTAGGGTCTTAAATATATATATTAAACGACGAGTACGAGCCGTAAGCGCGTCCAGGTGCACATTCCAGTTCAAATGTTGGTCTAGATGAATACCGAGATACTTGAGGTGAGATGAGCGCGAGAGGGTGAGACAACTGCAGTCGGATGAAGAGAGAGAACAGGTATGTGCTTTAATTGACATTGATTGAGGTAGCTGATTAGTTGACCTGATTGAGAAGGGTAAATATTTGGATTTTTCGATGTTCAGTGTAAGGAGGTTGGTTGACAGCCAGCTGTACATTATTCGAAGAGCATATTCTGCATTTTTTATTGCGCTGTGCCAATCAGCACCCTGTGCTATCAAAGCCGTATCATCAGCGTATGTAAAAATCTCGCAGTTAGGTATAGACAAAGTGCATAAGTCATTTATGTAAATTTTGAAAAGAGTAGGTCCTAATATTGAACCTTGAGGTACTCCACAGGTAATTTGTTCGTCTGAGCTTATTTGATTTTCAATTTTGACGCACTGTGATCGGTCAGAGAGATAGTCTCTGAACATTTCCAGTGCGATTCCGCGAACGCCAATATAGTTTAATTTAGAAAGGAGACTGGGGACATGGACAGTGTCGAAAGCTTTAGCCAAATCTAAGAAGACACCAATGCACTTATTTTTGCTGTCGAGGTTCCTCGCAACTGATTCAGCTAAGTCAGCAACTGCATCCTCGGTTGATATACCCGCCCGAAAGCCATATTGGTGTTTTGAAATAGATTTATTAAGGTTTAAAAATTTTGTAAGGCGGGTGTTTAGTGCCTTTTCCAAAATTTTTGAAAGGGTGGATAAGACGGATATAGGCCTGTAATTGTTGACACTGCCCCTGTCCCCAGACTTGTATATCGGATGTACGATGGCTTTTTTAAAGACACTTGGGAATTTTCCAGAATTAATGCAAGCGTTAAAAATATAAGTAATGACAGGCACGAGAACCTGACGCGATGCTTTCACAGTTCCAGCTGGGATGTCATCCCAACCAGAAGCAGATTCTGAGCGCAAAGTCATAATGATAGCTTCTATCTCAGCTTCGTCTACCTCAAATAAAGCCATAGAGTTAGGGTTTGTTACGCTCGAGAGATAATTTTGGAAAATATTATGTGTTGGGGGAGTTACTTTGGATGCTAGCTCTTTACCTATTTCAACAAAGAATTTATTTACTTCATTAAGGGATGATTTAGGGTTATTTGTTATAGAAAGTAATTCAAGAGGGGTCCTTACTAATTTATTAGTATTTGTTATATTTTTGATCGCACTCCATGTTGCTTTAGGACTATTTTTGGCTTTTTGAAGTTCTTGTTTATCGTGTGCTCTTTTTAATTTGCGTAGGAGACAGTTGCAAAAGTTTCTGTAACGGGTATACGTGATATGAAGGATGGGGTTTTCAGGGGACTTTTTTGCTTTTTTATGAAGTCGATCACGGTTGCGGATACAGCGAAGAAGACCTGGTGTGATCCATGGTTTGATATTTCTGTTTTTTTTAGGTATTTTCATTACCAGAGTATGTTTGCGAATAATTGCATTAAGGATCGAAACAAGGGAAGAGGCAGCAGCATTAGCATCATTAGTAGTTAAGATTTGGGAAAAGTCCGTACTGTCAATCTCAAGTTTGATTGCTATGTGGTCAAGTTTTTTAATGTAGTGATTAGGTTTAGAAGGTGTTTTTTTTAGACTCATTGCTAAAAGGGTTGGTTGATGATCGGTAGGTAGTGTTTCCAGGACAAGTACCTTACAGTTTAAAACCGTTTTAAGAAAAATGTGGTCTAAACAGTTACTGTTCCTGGTGGGAAACAGGTGACCAGGGAGTAAACCGTGAGAGGCATTTAGGGTCAGATAATCATGAGACTTAGGATCGATGTTATTGTTCTTAATATCGATGTTAAGATCTCCAGCTAAAATGATGTTTTTGAAATTAGATAGTGATTGGTAAACACAATTTAAACTATCGATAAATTTTTCGTATTTATCACACTGTGTATAGGAAGGGGATCGATAGATAGCCACTAATGCTATAGAACCCTTAAGTTTACATGTGAGACAATTTGCATATTGAAATTTAGGTTCTTCTACAACACAATGTAAGTTAGATTTTATATATAGGATAATACCTTCATTTTGGTTACGGTTTACTTTTGTGTGATATTCTGTATAGCCTGGCATATTAGGTACATTAGCAGTTTTGAGAAGCCAACATTCAGATAAAATTATAATATCGCAATCTAATTGAGTTTGAGTGAGTGTAATACACAGATTATCATAGTTTTTATTTATGCTGCGTATGTTTAAGTGTAGTACTTTAAGTAAATTAGGTGAATTCCCTATAATTTTAGTACAGTTTTGAGGTGGGCATAAGAAACTGTCTGCTACTTTCAAAGAATCTATTTCAAGAAAAGTTTTATCTAAGTTAGCCATTTATAGTAAAATATAATATAATAAGTGTATATATGATTGAATTACTAAAAACGAGAAGGATGGAAGCAGTGCGATGCGTTGAACGGTGGGTATAGTAAGGAGGATAGGAGGGTTGGTAAGTAAGGAGACTGACGTAGAGATAATTATTTATTGTAGGTGTAAGTGTGTGTGTGAGAGAGTAGGTTAGTGTGTACTGATTAATAATTAACTTCATTACAAAAAATGCCCTTGGATTATCTGTAATTATATGAGTGAGTGATGTTTGACAATACATAATATTGTTATGTTCAATTTCAAAAGCATTCAAAAATAAAACCGATAGGAACATTAGGCAATAGGTGATATAAACTAGTCATTCTTGCTGCTGGAGTTCAATCAAGATTTGTTCGGAGTTGACTATAATATGTTTAGCGTCCTTATCTTTCCGTAGGTAGATTTTTCCATTTGTGGTCCAGCAAAATTGATACTCTTTTAGTTTAGCGAATACACGAGCTTTGTGAAATAGCGTTCTGGAATATCCTGGCAGGAATTCGGCTACAAAAATGGGTTTCGGTTCTCCAGGTATACCAATTTTCTGAGTGTTGAGTCTGTCTTCTTTCTGTCCATTTTTGAGGGATTTTTTAACTGCTGTAATAATATTATTCTTAGTCTGGACAGTAGCGAATTCTACAATAATAGGCTTGGTCGTACCAGACTTCCCCGGCAGACGGTAAACATCCCGTATATCAGAAGTGGAGATAGGTGTGTTAAGCGCTTGTCCGACGGCAAAAACAATTTTTTGTAGTTGTGGGATTGACTCCTTCTCACTCCCTGGAACGTTACGAATCTCTACGCTTGATGAGCGAGAACTTTGATTACGATCTTGAATTTGACGTTCCAGCTGAAGTATACACTCCTTGTAACCATGCTGTTCCTTTTGGAGCACAGCTATTTGTGACTTCATGTCCTCGTACTGTTGGTTAATGAAGGACATTGAGGATTCAAATTCCTTATTTGACTTTTGAATATCAGAAATCTGCCGCTTGAGCTCGGATACGTCAGTGTTCAATTTATTCAAGATAGCACTTTGATCATTGGCTATCTTTGTTAATTGAGTATCCTGATCGGCTTTCAAGGTCATGAGCATGGATTTAATTTCATCTTTAAAAACCTGAAAGTCATTGGCCGGTGACGATGTGCGTTGAGGGCGATTTCTTCGCGAGTTAGTATTGACATTTTGCTGTTCATTTCCATAAAATTGTACATCTGGCTGCGTAGATTGATGGGAAATCTGATCAGGTACCGAAGATGCGCGATGGATGCTCGAAGGAGAATTTGTAGGTGATCTTTCTACGCGAGGCATAATTCACAGTAGCAAGCAACCGTCAATTTAGCAAACAAGAATGTAAACAAAGCGGTAACGCGGCGATGTGCAGACGGTGAGGTGATATACGCTAGGCGAATGTAGCTGTCCTCTTCGCTCGTTAGTGGGCGTAGTAAGCGTAGGCAAGATAGGCCTATTTCACTCAAACGAGACACTGAGCCACTCAAACTGGTCGGCGCGACAGTGAGCGTCGATGTCCAATCGACCGAGACACCGATCGCTGCGCAATATTCCGTATGCGGCAGGTCTATGGTAACTGGTTTTACGCCGTAATATAGCAAGGAAACGACCGTACACCACGACATGCACGTCGACACTGAAATTTCACTCGAAGTCGTGGTTTATAATTTCTAGGCTCCTTTTTTTCACATTATGCGACATCTACATTCAAAAGAACAACTATACATTTTTAATACTTGTTATACTAATAACACATAGTGAAAATTTTAACCGGCCACCTAAAAAATTAAATGTCGGAAAGAATAGTTTGGGGAAACTCCGTAATGGAGAGGGTCAGATAAAAGCAGGCGTTAGAACAGGTGTTCCCATAGGATAGGTGTTCTTATAGGTGTTCCTTGGTCTGCTGATAAGTGATTAAGTTAAAACGTTCATTAGATTAGAATGCTATTTGGATAGATTCGTGAGGTCATTAATTAATAGCTTTTACGTGCTTTCGATTGTCATAGCGTGAATTGTTTTTATTTTTAACTAGTCGCGTCTAAGTATTAACTGTATAAGGTAGTATACTAGTGTTTTATAAATTTGGTAATATTATGTAGTGTGGGTACGGTCGAACGCACTACTGTAGTATCTTTGTTTTAACGTGTTTGCTGGTTTTTGGTATTCGGTTACCACTTATCTATGTCTATGTTTATTGTACTGTACGTACATGTTATATTGCCTTCATACTTTTCATACTTTTTTGTCTTTCTTGTAAGTTGTTTGAACCTGGTTGATCTTTACAACAGTATTTTAATTTTTTTTCGAATGATTCCAAAAACGTAACGCCTATTCAAAACAGCCGATAAAATATAGACCTCATTAGCTACATTTATTCAACTTATTAGCATAGACAAAGGACATGTTTATAGCGAAGAAAGAAAATGGGGATAAAAGTGACCCTTGTGACAACATATGGGCGCGACTTGGATAAGGCATTTGATATGCTCGCGATAAAATGTATAAAAGGTATATTACTTCCGCGGTGAAACGTTGGGTCCCTTGATGATTAATGTAGGGTTAGGTAAGCAGTATTATAAAAACTAAACTAAAGGATATGTAAATATATTGAAGGAAGTAAAGGAAATGATTGATCCATGTGACAGAAAAGGGTTCGATTTTAACTAAGCGTTTGATATGCCAGCTATAGTAACTATCGTTGAATATCAAATGTATTTTTTTTTTGCTTGAGTAGTGTACAAAAGTGAATAAGTAGTGTATGAAAATCATATTTGATATTTTCTTATTCGGAACCGATACTTGTTACTACTTTTGACAATCCCTTTGGTGAGGTTGGTTTGGTAGTAAGCCTACCTTTCACGTAGTGGGCCGCGGGTACGATCCCCGCCCAAGGCGAACATTTGTGCGGTGAACACAAGTGTTTGTTTTGTGTCTGGATGTTGTTTATTTATATATGTATGTATATCAGTCTGGTACCCTTAGTGCAGGCGTTGCTTCGTCGTCGGTCAGATGACCTTGTGTGAAATAATGAATAGATTGGATTTTAATAACGTCTGAATGGTTTTCATCAGAAACATTTACATGAAAGCAAGACCCATCATTATTTTATTCATTACTTTTAGCACTGTTAACATTCAAATAAACCAGAGTATTTCCGCAGGCATTCCCTTAAGACAAACATTAAACCCTTTACAAGAGGAGTTATTAATTTATATTTAGTTTAGCTCTCTCACCGCCGCCCGCCGCAGGGAATTCGACTGCTTTTTTATACAATTTTTTATTTGAACAAGCCTGAGGATAAACAAAAAAAGTTGGATGATGCTCACGCGTGATGGATGGAGAAGGCACGGGAGGGCGGGACGGGCCATTAAAAAACAATAATCTATACGGCCAGTGTCCGTAACAATTTGTATACCACAGCACTCATCTTTATAACAAGCCTTATTAGCTTTTACAAATGAATTTGCATCGTATGCCATTTAGAATAAGCTCTTCGGAGTTATGATCGCCTGGTGTTCTTAGACCAAATTGATTTGGACGTTCAAATGGTTAATTTGATTTTAATTTATGGTAGTTAAATAACACGTGTCGTGTAAGTTTTCTTTCACGGTTTTTTAGGATTCTGTACCTATAAGGTGCCCACGAAACCCTAGTGCGCTAGTGTTGCCATCCTAACCTAACTTAAAAACTCGTATGTTTGTATGAACCGTAACAGAAATTCAGCTGAATAAAAAAAAATATCCTGATATCCGTTTGCTCACTTACTATGGCAGGTTTTTTAACGGTGCTGTAGGTACTACTCGTACGAAAAATAAGACACTGTGATTAGTCAACTGATAATGCGAAATCTGAGCTTTTTTTATGGAGCTGTCAACTATAATCGGAGACGTTTTACCTTTCTCTTGCGTGCTCTACTAGTACGTAAAACATGAAATCACAAATAAAAAAAAACATAACAGTGCAACAATGATGTATGAAATTCTATTATTGCACTGTTTTGTTTCTGAGCAGTGACGACCTCCTTTGTGATAAATTTTTGAGTAATTAAATGTCATAACAACCTAGTTAAAATAGTTGCCTCGTTTATAGCCACTGCGCCTATAGTCCACGCGTTACCACATTTATAGTAGCCACGCCTTTAAGTACCGCGTCTATAGTAGCCACATCTATATAATGGCTATCATAATATGTTCATTCCTCACATTTAAATTCACCCCGTTCGAAATCGCCACTTTTTTATCTAGCCAATATAAACTAACAGCCTTTATGATAATTCCCGTACTGTACCGTTAAAAAAATCTACACAGTGTGGTCAAAAGCAACAACGTTTGGTCTAGACCAGGGTTTCTCAAACTTATGACTCCGCGTACCCTTGTTAGTTCCCAGATGACAGCGAACCCCCAACTTTCTCTAAAGAAAATAATTAAATTGGATGTTGAAAAAATTAGTTTTTAATGCAATAAAAGTAACAAAAATGGTGCGAAAAACAAATATCTTTTTAATATTAATGCGATAGGTGCGCTTGTTTTTGTTGCTTGTTTCAGTTTTGGAAGTAATTTTCGACAATTTTAACCTTAATTCTAACTCAGCATCCTCGATTTCTGTATTTCGTTTGTATCGTGACCAGAAGTGAAAACTCACTCACCTAATACATCCTTTTCACATCAGCTTAAAAAGTTTTATCTACTGACATTTCTAGAAAAGACTCCTGTTGAATAATACTCAAATTATAATATATGCTCATGTTCGTGACTAGTGTCTAGACTCTAGACTACTCGTAACGTACCTGTCTGTTCTTGGTTACATAATCCACAAAACTATATTGGTCATGTGTTTGTTCCAGGTAAGTGACTTGGTTAGTTACTCATCGACGTCGCAGTGACAGGCGAAAAACGGTAAGTGCAAAGAGATCACGGCGACTTAGGCGGATAAAACTATGGAAAAGGACTATTTGTTTTATATTGTAGTTTAAGTTTTATTTATATGTTATTTTTTTAGATATTTATATTTTTAAATATATTTTCATTTATTTGTTTGTAAAGTAAGCTTAAAAATAATTGTGATTGACTATTATTCGAACACATGAGTGCGCCTACGCAGGATTAAAACGAAAAAAATCCTTAACTAAGCAGGCTCCCCGCGACAGTGTTCTTTTTTTTGTACATATATATTTTACTGTTACAAGGTTCCATACTTATAACCTTTTGTTGTCAACATTGAGTCCGTTATTAATTCGACATTTCTGATACCCGAGTTAAGGGGTTAAAATAAAAGACAATGCTTCTAAAGTAGTTAGTCGCAAGAATACCACAACAAAGGACTACTAAATCTGTTGAAACAAGTTGTTAACATTTCATTCGGATTGATTAATTATGTGTAATTGTATTGTATGTTCATTCTCTGTGTTTGGCAAGTGACATTCTGTAAATATAACTAGCAGTTTGTGGAGTTAAAAGCATTATTGTTTAAAGTATAGAGATTGATGATTTTCAAAATTACGTAATTAAATTTTCGGGGATTTTCACGGTTTATAATGTCCTTCTTATATTTTTAAATATAAGACGATAAGTGAAATGGGAAAGATATATAGTTTTGTCATAAATAAATTTTCTTATGTCAATTGGAACTTTTTTATATAGCTTAGGCTATGAGGTGATTTATGGTATGTACTGTACAATGCTTTAATTATAAAGACTGTTTTGAATACTGGGGCTACGGGCTGACAGGACTTGGTACAGAAAAAAAAATAACAAATGGAAAACAGCCTGGTGCCGCAGGTTTCTTCGTTTCTCTTGTATGTAAAAAAAAAACTATTGTTTAATTTCACAAATTAAGTAATATTATTTTTCTGTATTATTATTATATTTTTCGCATCATATGGTAATTAGCCTTAGATTTTCTTAAAGAGATCCTTGTTATCCATCCAAAACGTCCAAGCGAGAGTTAACCACCTCATAGCCAGCGGCAGAACACTAACTTACCATAACCATAGGGCGCTACCGCCTTCCACTTGTGTGGTCCTAGTACTTGATGGTGGCAAGTAATGCTGGTATGGTGGTCCATGGAGACTAGTGGCAAATGGCGCTTTGACATAGAACTGATGAACTAACTGGTTTTGAGTCAAATAACTGGTTTCGAGTAAATTAAAACTAATGTCGCAAAAGAAGTACCTACTACTGGTACTCTTATACAGTTAGGTAGGACCCCCCCCCCCCCCTTTTACTTGTAGCGTGGCTGTTGCTGGGGTGCGTAACTACGGGTCGGTAGGAGCGCGGGCTTTCGAAGACACTGTCAGTCGAGACGCATTTTTGAAGCGTTCGAACTTCGATTCGCATTCGAATTGGCAAGATTCGTATACGAATCCGTAAAATCGCAATTTTTGAATATTCATACCTGTGAATTCTGCAACGAGTGGTCCGACCCACTCGTTTTGCACTTCTACCGCTCGAAAGTATATATAATCTGTGATGAGAACGACATTGACGTTTCCTTCACATATGACATTATACTGACATATCAACTTTTTAATTTGCGTTCCATTCCACCGCAATTCATTACCGGTTTTTAAAGTCAATGAGTAATTGCTTTCCGGTTTTTATTTTTTCTGCGTGAAAAGAAAATTGTTCAATGATTTGAATTTAATGGCAACACTGCTTTCGAATGATTCAAAAATGCGTAAAATCGAGAGCATTAGAAATTGAATTCGCACACGATTCGTTTTCGTATGCGAACTAAAGATTCACTTCGAACGCTTCAAAAATGCGTCTCCAGGCCCAAATCCAAAAGGTAGTTGTGATATCGCGTGCTCCAAAATAGAGTCTGAAGTGTGCATAGGTGGCTTAGGTTTAGGAAGTTCCACAAGCTAAAATGACTTAAAAAAAGCCCAGTGTAATTTTTTAAATTTTAAAATAGAAAAATGTGGAACTAGAATAGCGAAAAGATTAAAATTACTAGAATGGCGAAACGATTAAAATTTTAAGCAACGTACAATCACTTATTAACATTCCTTTAAAAAAAATTATTTCTTAAAAACACTGAGATTTCACAGTTGCAAATTAAGATCTTATCTACATAAAACTGTTCGAAAACTCTTTAAACACGCGTGTAGGTGTAGACATAAAAAAGAAGAAACGCCTAACCGATTTCTCGAAAAATCAATTTTCACTCGCAATTTTTTTCGGTAAATTTCTTCTCGCAATAACTCATTGAGGAGATCGCCTGTGCCAATAAACAATAAACAACCACTTTCCCATACGTTCTTCAACAATTTTACTCAAGTACATCTGGTAACTTTATTACCATTGAATAATGTCCATTTTGGACAATATTTTTCGCAAATAGAGTTTGCAGGGCTTTCATGGTGGTATTTTACCTTCAATGTTAGTTGAACACTCGTTAATTTCCTTATAACTATCCCCTTAAAGTACAGTTTCACTAGGGATGACGGTATGAAAGTATTGGGAGAGCATAACTAGTAAGAGGAGTGCGTATTAACGCGTCGTATTCTTGTTGGCCAGCGCCTAATTGTAGGTTCTCGACGCCTTGTGACGCCAGCCTTGTTTATAGGGCTGACCCTTTTGCAAATTATAAGCGCCTGTTATTTTAGATTTCACCAACCATTTAAGCGTATTGCTAGATCCTATACTTACGTTACATGTACGATCAGCTTTGGTCGTTGTTTTAAGCTAACGCCTTGTTAGCTACAAATTATAGGTGTATAATAAATTTCATCCTACGCCGGATGTAGAGATTAATGTAATGTAATTAAAAAGAAAACAATCAATAACTAACAACTCCACACTTCTTTACATTCCATATTTTTTCATAATTTGCCGTTGTCAGCGCATCCAATAATTAAAAACCAACAATCACACCAATTAAAGCACAAAAAACACCAATCTAATAAATTAACGACAGTAGTAATCAAATGAAAAAAATGATTTGGATTTCGAGCCAGCAATTATAGGGTTGCCTCCTGTTACTCCGTAGAGTTGAATAACAAATATCAATTTAGGGTTCCGTTCAAGCATTTTACTTTCCTGTAACGAAGACTAGCTTCCCGCCCCTGCAATAAACTAATGAAACTAACTAACTTGCGACTTACGAAAAACCAAGTCTTTCTCTCTCTACAAAAGTTTCCGAGTGCTGAGCTGATAGATTTTTTTTTGACATAAGATCATACGGTAGAGAAAAGCGAAGTTTCGCAACAACCCATTTTTATTATCTTATCTATTATCATCATATCGCGATTAGTTTAAGTGTGCACTTTTTAAATACTCGTAGGTATGTTTTTTGAGGTATGAAAAAAAAGAACAGTTATAAATGGGTTGAAGTACCGTTTTTTGTGTCTCCAAATTTTTTTTAATGTGTATTTTCAATATACAGTTTACGATTTTATAATGCGTGTTTCTGATGAACCCTTTCAACCTCTTTCCACCCACTCTTGGCCTCTCGTAGGTGGTTGCCACACGAGAGTTCGAGGGCGGTTCCCGCGCGGTAATTTGCCAGCGCCGTGTGTGGCGACCCTAACTCATGGCTCTCGCGAACGCTTACGCTGACGGGGTAAATTGAAAAATAAACACACTGACTGATGGGTTACCTGACGTCCGGTTCTTGACCTTAACGATTTGCACGGTTAAGCCTTTGAAAAGGATATTGGCTTTGATAATGGTTTATGTAAAAGGTTTTGATGGTGAGGTTTTAAAGGATGGATATTTGCATTTTCGGTAGCATTAAATTGGTTTTGGTTTTGTTGGATGTGACTATCGAGAAGTCAACGATTTTTCGGTTACTTATTATTTTAGTGTTAGACAATTGGCCTCTCCATGTATGCATGTCACCGGGAAATAATAAGAACTGTAAGTTGATCATTTTCCTAGTAAGTTGATCAACTTTCGAAAAATAATAAACTCGTAGGAAATTCGTAGATCCACAGGTCTGTTAGGTAAGGCAAACACAACCTAACCGATCCCGAACGGGATCAGTTACGTTGTGTTAGGTTGCCTTTCGATCAAACGCCAGGAGCGAATTCGGTACTGTTCATTATTTATTGTTGATCAACTTACTAGAAAATTTATCAATTTACGATCACGTATCGTTTTTCAGTGACATGCACACACATTTTGATCAATTTGCCAAGTATTGAAAAATTACGACAATGACTTCTAAACTGCAAGGTTTTTGTAAGGTGAAGTTTGAAATATGAAGTGATGGAAGGCTTTTGAAAGTAGTGGAATATTTGAGGACTACTGCATCAAAATTATTTGTACGTTCGTTATACATTAAGAAAGAAATATATTAGCTGGGTTACAATATCTATTAAATCAACCAAACTATTTACAGTATTGTTTACAATATAATGACCCCACTTAGCAATATGCTCGATTGGGCCGTAGTTACAATATGTCATCATATTAATTCTGTTGAGCACAACCCACGAACCACTATACAAATGATTTGTTTATTCAATAGTACTTGCAGTCATACATCTCAAATCCAACGAGAGTATAATCGCTGATCAAATAACAGTGCGCGGGTTGTAATTAACCATTGAGATGCGCAAGAGTCGAGTGGTGGCTGAACAGACGGGGGCCGGACTAAGTGCGGGCTAGTCGGGTGGTACAGCGTCACAGGCTTGTTATCAGCTTATAATAAGTATATATAATATGACAAGTCGTACTCCAAGCGTAATATCAAAATATTACTGTCTGAAATGAATCATATCATCATCATATCGTTTGGATTGCAAGGTCCATGACCGAGCTCACAAACCCTGGTGTCAGAGTTATCGAGCCGCCACAAGCCTCTGAAATGGCTCATTAACGACTACATCCGTAGGTAGTAGTCGAGACCGACGGCTTAACGTGCCTTCGGTAGCACGGAATGATCCAACTTTTCGGACAATCAGGTGATTCGTCCTACAATGTCCTAACCAAACTGGAGAGGTCACACGAAGAGATTTTTGTTTGACAGTGTCCCCACCGGGAATCGAACCCAGAACCTCCGGATCGAGAGCCGAGCGCTCTAACCACTACACCATGGAGGCTGTTGAGTCATACAACACAGATAAATCAGCTCAAGTATTTGTCTTCCATAAAGCTCTCTTAGATGTTTCCGGTGCAAAGTTGTCCATTACACTAGCGGTTTTAGGACGAATATCCACCACTGATATGCGAGGGAGCTAAGCTGTGAGCTGGGAAAATTCCAACCAATTGGATTGCGCCATTTTCATAGCTTGTCAAATGCGCTGTCAAATGGAGCAGTCCTATTGGCTGGAATTTTTCAGCTTACAGCTTAACTTCCTCGCACAGCATTGGTTGAAAATCACCCTTACCACGCTGTTCTTCAGCGTTTGACAACCTTTGCAACAATGCTCCCGAGCGAGGTTCGCCCCCTAAAGCAGATTTTTACATTAGCTCAAGACAGTTATTAAATGATGTACCATCATAACATCCCATGAAACGTCCACTACAGGACAGGGAGCTCCCTCCAGAACTCCAGCAAAAACGCGTGGTACATTGGAGGGGATTTACCATAGTCACCACGCTTGTAAGCGTTGTGGCTGGCGACCGCTGTTGTTGGTGACCGCAGCATTTAAGATGGTACGATACATAGAAAGATGGAATTATGTATTCGTAGAAAGTTTTAATTTACTTAAATTGGCTTGGATTAAATTACATTAATTTCGTCGAGGCCTGTTACAAAATGAATAAATAAATTGAATTGAAAAATTGAATAATAAAATCACAGTAAAAGAATTAGCAATAAGTAAGATTAATTTTAATAATAAGTTTTTAGTTTATTTAAATTGGCTTGGATTAAATTAAATTAATTTCGTCGAGGCTTGTCACAAAATAAATAAATAAATTGAATTAAAAAATTGAAAAATAAAATCACAGTAAAAGAATTAGCAATAAGTAAGATTTATATTTCGCCCCGTTTGGTGCCGGTAAAGAATAGTACCGACATGGTACCAACCCATCTCTACCCGTGGATGTCGTAAGAGGCGAGTAAGGGTTAAAGAACCAGAGGGTGTATCGTATCATCTTACATTCTGCGGTCATCAACAACCGCGGTCCATGATGCCAGCCGTAACGCCAACAAGCGTGGTGACTATGGCACTTCTCCTCCACATTGTTTCAGCAAAGGCTGGAATTTTGGAGGGAATTCCCTGTCCTGTAGTGGACTTTTCATGGGTTGTCATGATGATGATGAAGCTTTATTTTTATATGTGGTTTATATAGTTTATAAGGAAGTATTGTTAACTTCGATATACATTGACATTCTTTAGTATGAATACCAATATTTTTTTAATTTTTATATAGGTAAGAACGTTGCTTTGTAATATTAATAAGCAAAGTTCCTTCTCATTTGAACTCCACAATTAATAACGAGTTAGACGCGTGCGTGCGATAGGCCGCTGTGTAAACAAAAGGCCAAGTCCTACATAAATCATCGGTCGGTCTTGGCCCTTGGCTATGGTCTGCTTTTACGATTGAAAATGATATCGACGGTTGTATAAATACCGTCGAATTGATTTTAATGGAATTTGAAAACCTGTACGCATACTACTGTTACCCGCGATTTCGTTTGCGTGGAGTTTTTAAATCGAGGTCTATCAACCACACGATATGATGAAAATGATGAGTTGTGTGATTTCCTGTAGTATATTTGTAAGCCAGTAAAATTGTAATAACAGTAAAAACACATGGAATTCGCGATGTTAGTTCTCGGGGTGGGAAACGTTCTTTGCTGTCTTATTAAAAATGGGCCACAATTAAAGTGCTTTGAGCGGTGGGGATCAGTTCCCATCAGGCGGTTCATCTGCTAGTTAACATTTAAAAAAAAAGTTGAGGTCCAATTAATCAATTTTCAAAACACGATTGTTAGTATGTTCGAATGGTTAATTATAATTTCATTGTTAATTATGTCGTTACACTGTTTTTGCACAGTTACGTGTGACAGTGGACACAGCTTTTTTGCTTATACGAGTAAGTACTTAGTTTGGCACGCAAAAGTGAAATTAGCGAATGTACATTTCAGTTTGAATAGTGAACTCTATTTATTATTTTTAATTGTTCTTTTGAGGCATTTATTTATTTAGCCTCATTTGCAAGCTTTATTTTTCTTTTGATTCATAAACCATTTTATTTTCTTTGTCAATAAAAAAACAAATTCTTAAGTAACGTTTTTATTTAACTAAGCTTAGGGGATAAAGTCATGCAATAGGTGGAAATTTTGACATGCTGTTGACTAAAAGTGCAAAAAAATCGAAATCATATTCAGTTATTTTTTACATTTAAAGGAGCAATACCTTTTACCTTAGAAAGGAGGAGGAAAGCTTCTTAAGAAGGTGCTTTCTAAATTCAAATGAAATTAAATGTTGTAATAAAAATTAAATAAATTACGAAATAAAACGATCACCAGTTTTGGAAAAATAATCGTAAATAAAACACAACTTTTAAAAGCACTTGGCCTCTTTTTCTTGTAAAAAGGTGGTCGATAATATTACTCCATAAAAAAGAGTTATTTTGACGTTATCGGAGGACTTTTAAGAATTTGAATATCAAGGCTTTGAAATTGCCGAGAGATATCGGTTCTGCTGAAAACACATCTTTCGCAATACAAGCATTGGGTATTTACCTAAAAGTTCAGTCTGTGCAACCCACCGTATATCGCTAATGTATCCCATAATCGTAGTTTGCTAATGAGGCGATCCTGCATATCGTTTATACTGCGTTTTATAACAGGCATACTTATTTCTGTCACTGCTAATTGATAAGAAAATTAATAATTACATCATGAAGTTATAAATTTGTGTAAAAAATTTGGAGGGATGGTTTTGGAAACAATTTTTGTCGTAGGACTTTTAGAAAGACGCAAAAAAAAATCGTGTCTATACAAAATTATTAAAGTCGATATTTTTCGCAAATCAAATCAAATTATTTTAACCATTATAAGATGTGTTGACGTCATTTAGATGTAATTTAACGAAAACAAAGTGGCGCCATGTAGAAAAAAAGGTGCGTATTTAAAAATGTTGTTGCATATAGGCTGCATCTTTAAACATCTATAAAGCAACTTAACACGATTTTTATTTAAAAAAAAAAAACAAAGTAACCTGTCTTGTGTAATACAGGATGATCATTGAAAAGTATTGCAATCCTTACCTAAACCAAATGTTCAACCTATGAAACTGAATGACTTTGCCTAAGGAACATATAATTCGAGTGCTGTGCGAGGTAGCTTAGCTGTGATCTGGGAAAATTCCAACCAATTATAATTTTTCCAGCTCACAGGTTACCTAGCACAGCTCTGCTGGAAAGCCACCATTCTTCTGGGTGGCTTGTGCCGCCATTCTTCTGGGTGAGCTTGTACCGCCATTCTTCTGGGTGAGCTTGTACCACCATTCTTCTGGGTGAACTTTTACCACCATTCTTCTGGGTGAGCTTGTTTGTACCACCATTCTTCTGATTGAGCTTGTACACACGACCGCACATCAGTAGAAACACTTTTGGACCTTATGGCGTGGTAATAGAGTTAAAAAGTTTCTACCGACAAGCGGTTGACCGGACTTGACCGTACCACCATTCTTCTGGGTGAGCTTGTACCACCGTTCTTCTGGGTGAGCTTGTACCACCATTCTTCTGGATGAGCTTGTAGTTGTACCACCATTCTTCTGGGTGACCTTGTACCACCGTCGACTTCATCTATATCATCAGCGCTAGAATGAGATCAAGAGCAACCCCATTGATAAATAATTTTCCATTGATCTATTTACCTTTTCTAACTTCGAAATGGAGAATGCATATAAATTGCTATGAAAAGTACTTTCGGTGATTGAGTACCTAAATTAATGTGATTAAACCATGATCAACCTGAGTATCGTGATCGACGATACTTGCCCTGATGCGTTTTTAACTGCTACCTTATTTTCATGGTGCATGGTATATATATTATTACGAGATATTAATGTAATCGAATTTGTTTATCTTTTTTATTAATGAAAATTATTTTTATTTTACTACCTACCTAAGTATCTTTATAATTAAACGTAAGTTTATTCAAATACTCAAAGAGTGTGATTTTATTGTGCTTTAATTTCTTTTGAATACTTAAGTATTTTTTGTTTTTATTTCTTTTATTGCAATATACAGTAAGGACATAAGTTGCATGCTTTAAAGCTTGCATAAAATAGGCTTGAATGTTAAGGAATGCCAGCACTTAGTAGATTAGCATGAATTAAGCATTTAGCGGTGCTAGGTAGGTAGTATGTGGTGACCTTTAGCCCTTCGTATGACAGTGGTGTTGCAACATATTATCGTGTGGGTACAGTCAATTTGGAAAATATAGGTTTTCAAATTTTTTTTTGGAAAGCGAACATTGCTTCGCACAAAATGACTTAAAATAATGTAATTTTTGAAATGGGATGAATGTGTTTTTCATTTCTTCTCCAAAAAAGAGCTCACATTTTGAATGAAGAAAATTTCAGGAATCGTTGAAGCATCTTGTAATAGCTACATTTTCTTATCTAGTTGTGCCCGCGTCTTCATACGCACCCTCAAATCCGTGCTTCTTTTGAACACTTTTTTTGAAGCTAACCATACAAACAATCGTATTACATTTAGAATTATTACCAGGGCCACAGCGTCGTATGCAAATGGCTAGCCTACTGCAATCGAATGGCACCGGTTGCAAATCTAGCGACAAGTGGCTGGCGATTATCTTCACCTGGTACTTATTGTAATGTAGTGGTGGTTTATAAATCCCTACATAAATGCGAAAGTGCGTTTGTTGGTTCGTTCTTCTTTCAAGGAGCTAACATGCGTTACCTGAGTACCTAAACCAGGCCTTCTATTATCGCATACGCCAGTAGAATAGAATGAAAATGTATGAGATTGACATTAGCTGTCACGCAACATTTCGGTAGCAAAATCAATCTCAAACATTTTTATTCTATTTTACTGGCGTTTGCAATAAAAGGAAGCCGCAGCATTATTGCGGAGAAAAGAAGTATTTTTGTGACGCGCGGTCCTAGATCGTCCATAGTCGTTTTGTCTACATGTTTTTACTTACCTGGCCTGTCTCGTGTTAGATATTTTTTTAAATTTTCCTGCTCACTGAAGATGAGAATTTAGACCATGAAACTGTATTTTTTTACAATCTATTAGTAATGTGGAATCACCCCTTAGAAGGATCGTCGTACTTTTTTGTTACTCCCTGTATATACACCCTTTATTTAATTTTTTAAGACTATTGCATACCTGCCTTACAAAAAACTATGCTCCAATAAAAGATCGTGTAATAAATATGTAGGTACTTTTTTGTTTGTTTTAAATTCACCGTTTTAGTATTGTTTATTCATTTTAATATAGATTTAAAGCATGTTTTGTTATGCGGAAACCTTTTTATAGTCAAAAGGTGTGCTTTTGTTTTTGGGACTGATGGCTTGAGGGATGTGTCGGGCCAGTAGATAGGCGATTAGGGTATTTTCCTCAACTCATGTCTTGCTATGCAGGGGCTACCTGCAGTCCACTAGCGCCCCCATCAGTTAAAAAAATATTACTCGCTAAAGACAAAACTTATCGAAAATCCGGAAAGACAGATTAAAGATAAGGTGCCCTTGTTTATTTAGAACCCATCAGTTTTGTAAAATAAAGTTCACTGTAGTTACAGATACAAAACTGCTAAAACGGCCGTTTTTCGCAATTTTTGTATCTGCAACTACAGTGAACTATATTTTAAAGAATTTGTAGTTTCTAAATAAACTAGGGTACCTTTACTTTAGTCTGTCTTTCCAGGATTTTGATAAGTTTTGTATTTAGCATGAAATATTTTTTAAACTGATGGGGGCTCTAGTGGTCTGCAGGTAGCCTCTTAAATCAGAGAATGGGTAGCAGAGTTTTCCTTTGTTAACGAAACTGGACAACTTTTCCAAAGAATTATTTATGGGAAATGAAAAATTTTTGACCTCTCCATACAAATTTCTCACTTTGCTCAAACAGTTTGTATGGAGAGGCTATTTGTTTTTTCATTTCCCAAAAATGTTTGTTTGGCAAAGTTGTTCAGTTGCGTTGACTGAGCACGCCCTTTTAGTTTTCGGTACACCGACCCTTACATCCTGTGGATCCTAGGATCCTAACTTGTTTTTTCTTTTCAGTTACGCAGACGGGTTTTTTTATTTTTATTATTTTGTTTTAGCTACACCTGGCTGAATTGTTATCAATTTAATAAACCCCAAGAAATAAAAAGGGAGCTATATTTTTCTCTCGTAAAATAAAATTCGGGAAGCGGCTTTAGTTCTAATTGTGTCCTCCTGCCAACAAAGCCTTGTCGCTCTGTACCTCGTCATGTTTATATGCAATAAACATTTTCTGTCTGTATTACTTCTTTTAACAGTGGGTTCGCGATCTTTATGGCTCCACATCCAATACCCCATGCACAAAACCTGGCAAGCAAAGGGAATGATTGACCGTTTCCTCCTCGCGTTTTGATTTATTCGGCTGCGCCTGTTAGCACTCTCTATAAGCATCTACCTATAGATACAAGCCTACACCTGACCTCCAGTCGAAAGAAATAACCCCTTCGTTTTATGAGCGCTTGGTATTTCAAGTCGCGCTCCAAATTAATTTATGGTAATTTAATGAGGGTTGTATTATTTTATGGGAGTTTATTTACACTCAGATATTATTTCTGTAGTTTGTTTTTATGTTAACTTTTTGAATGTAAAAAATAAGAATTCATCTATAACTAGTCATAGTTCTTAAACTAGCAATTTCTGTTTTTATTTTAAACCTTGTATTTTTTGTAATTATTATGTCCTCATTGTAATAACTCACACTCTAAAGTTGACTGGAGGAAGTCTTGTAGCTTGGGATTGAGTTTTTACTTTTTACTTATTCAACACAATTTATTCTAATTCTGGTTTTAAATGCGCTATTCTACGTTAAACAACTGCCTATTATTTGTTTTTCGATAAATAAATAAAAGACATATTTTATTTACATAATTTGACTTTCAAATCTTAGCAAATTTCTATACTAACATTATTTCCAAATCATGGCCCAAAAATCTATTAATTAGCATTATAAAATATAACTATCAATAATGGTCACCATAAAAATGATTTACAGCTGTCTCGGAATCTATAACAAATAAATCATGGACTAGTTTTTTCCCATTCTTCGTGTGAGATCGTGGCCACGGGTCTATTTAGTTAATTGATTAAAATGTCTGTTTGTTTGTATTAATAGATTATTGGTACGCCCTCCTACAGTGGGGCAGATGTTTAAAGCATGATTTGCAATTTTTGGCTTAAAAATTGATTGAATTACAATAGTTGGTGAATATTGAGACCTCATAATTTTTTTTTATTGTCAATGGGCTTACTCTGGGCCTTGATCTAGTCTTGAGGACAGGTATGAGGTCGATGATGGGACGAGCTTGCCCAGAAGAAATCTATTCACTTGCGTCTTGAATAGATTCGGGTTACATGAACTCGGAAACACAGACGCAGGCAGAGAATTCCACTCTTTACCCGTGCGCATAATAAAAGATGTTTCAAAGCGCTTTTCGCGCAATGTGTGGAATATCAACCAAGTGTGGGTGATATCCTGCGGTGCTTCTAAACTCCTGATGCTACGAGTAGAAGGGGGATTTGGAATAAGCTCATGGAGCTCTTGAGCACACTCTCCGAAGTAAAAGACCGATAGACATGAAACGGAGGACCAGACCGTGAAACTTGGTTTTTACCAGCATCTCATCACCAACAAACATAAGATTGAATGCCTTGTTACATCTGAATTAACCTTTTCGAATAGAAAATCTTCCAAAGCACTCGTGGTGTAGTAGTTAGTGCCTTCGGCTCACGATCTGGAGGTTCGGGGTTCGATCCCCGTGGGGACATTGTAATCTCGTCTACTTTCTACGAGTCGTTAATGAGCCATGTCAGAAGCCTTCAATGGCTGAACAACTCAGACACTAGGCTTTGTAAGGTCGGTCATTGATCTTACATCCCACGCGATATGATGATGACTCATGTCTTTCTTCGCTATCACAAAAAGTTGCTCACGAGGTTCAGGCGGACCCAGTTAGGTGATATCAACTTGATCGAGGCTTCGGAAGGCAATAAATCTAGTCCTGTTTCTGTCGCTACGAGTATAAGAAGTCACTGTCACAGTAAAGAGATGGGCTTATCAGCAGTATGGAAACTCTGCCTATTTTTTGAAAATCGAATCTTTCATCCTTGGAGCGTCAGGGTTGTAACAAACACAGAAAAATAGAGGTCCGAAATCTTTGGTAACGAATCAAACATCAAATCAAAATTTTATTTTTCGAGCAACAAAGAGCCATACATTGCATAACCAAACAATAAATAAATACATTAAATAATAAATGAAAAACGAAAACAAATTTTAAACAAATTCAAAACAAATTCAATTTCAAACAAAGATTTTATATAGACTTAGTCGCCTTTTATCACTCAAGGGAAGGTTAAGTCACTTAGTCGCCTTTTATGACACAATGGCAGACTAAGACACTTAGTCGCCTTTTAAGACACTAGGGCAGATTAAGACACTTAGTGGATGATTAGGACACTTAGTCGCCTTTTATCACACCCGGAAAGGGTAAGTCTCTAAGTCGCCTTTAATCGCAAAACGTCACTTAGCCGCCATTTATCACACAAGGGCAGGGCAGAAATAAAAATTTATATATCCATCCATATGCCGCACAATATGACATGAAACAACCGACAGCAAACTAACCCACCGCTTCCCTTCAGGCACAGTAAATATATAAGCTAAAGCAGTATGGAAACTCGGGCCTTTTTTTGAAAAAAGAACTATTCTACGTCGGAGCGTCAGGGTTGTAACCCAGAAGTTTTGTAATAAGAATACGAGTAGTATGATGAACTCAAATGTTGGGTGCTTCTATCAACTGTGTTCCTTTCAGCATGTTTTCGGACCATAAAACTAAACAAGTTTCCGTAAGAAGTCAAAATACGAAAAAAAATATTTTTATGTCCCTTAGCATTAGAAACTTCGTCAGCCGATAGCGCGTTTTGTATGGGGAAAAATTTTTTCGTCTTTCGACCTAGGTTCTTTAAGGAAAGCTATTCAATTTTATGGTCCTGGGACTCCTGATCGTGTCAAATTAAAGATAAAATTAAATTTAGCAGATAGTCTTGCATAAAATGTTAAGTCAGAAGGTTAAGCCATGCAATTAGTCGCCTTTTAGGTAAAGTTACCTCTATCACACAAGGGCAGATCAAAACACTTATTCGCCTTTTACGACACAAGGAAAGGGTAAGTCACTTAGTCGCCTTTTTAACACAAGGTCAGATAAAGACACTTAGTCGCCTTTTATGACACAAGGGCAGATTAAGATACTTAGTCTCCTTTTATCGCACAAAGACAGGGACATACTTATAGGGACCCTATATGTACCTACCTACTTGTTTGTTTTTGGCACCCAGGACTTACTCCAGCGCGAAAACTGCTTATTTTCCTGTAGCGGTGTGCGCATGTGTGAGTGCGCCAGTTTTGGACGTTTGTTAGGAGTTTCCATACTGCTTTAGCTTATATATTTACTGTGCTTCAGGCGACAACCGCGACAGAATTCAGGGCGAACTTTGCTTAGCGGCCTGTAGAAACGTGCGTCTGTGTGAGTGCGCCATTTTGGACGTTTGTATGAAGCTTCCATACTGCTGATAAGCCCATCTCTTTTGTCCTGCTTTGGACGTTTCATGGGCTGTTATGAAAAAGTCGTCAACCTATAATTTTTTTTTGTGAGCAATAAATTATCTGCCTGTGTTCCCGAGTTCATATTACGCAATATATTCAAGTCGCGAGTAAATAGGCTTCTTGGTAAGCTCATCCCGTCGTAGGTGGACATAGTACGAGTAATAGGCCCGTTGTGACAGTTGTCAAACATATAAAAAAAAAACCGGCCAAGTGCGAGTCGGACTCGCGCCCTAAGGGTTCCGTACCTATCTACCATATGATATACTTAAAGCTTTTGCTCTTTGATTTTAAAAACTCCGTGACCATCCAACTTGACCCCTCTTTTATAGAAAAGTTCTTGAAACGGGAGCTCAGCTTAATTGGTTACTATTCGTTGTGAGAAAAATTGAAATATTTAATGATTTTAGACTTTTACCTTTATTAGTACTGTGAGACCTAGCTTCTTGCCTAATTTCATAATTTTAGATCAACGGAAAGTACCTTGTAGGTTTTGCTTTTTTGCATAAATGTATGGAGATGAGGACATAAAAAGCCATGTCTTTTGATTGCGTCGTTGTAAAAAATTGAAATTTTCAGATCTTGTGTGGTTTATGGACCTTATCAATTTCAACCTGATACCTCCTCTCGTTCGTGAGAAAAAGGGTCTTGACAGACAGACGGACAACAAAGTAATCCTATAAGGGTTCCCTTTTTTAGTTTGAGGTACGGAACCCTAAAAACCGGTCAAGTGCGAGTCGGACTCGCGTGCCGAGGGTTCCGATATATCTATAGTATTTTTGGAAGCAAAAAAGTCAATTTGTAGGACCGCAAAACTAAATTTGTTTGTAAAGGTTTTTTGCAGATTTCTAAAAAACTGTGCAACTTAGAAAGGTCGTTTTATTTTTGCTGTAATGTTTACATAAATTTCTATCGACTGTAATTAATTCAGATTTTTCCTTTCACAAACTTTGGAGATAAGGGGGGGGAATGGTATTTTTTTTGTAATTTTTCATCATAACTTCAAAACGAGTCGTATAAAAATACAAAATATTATAGAATATGCAAGTAAAGCCGTTTCATATGATACCCTATTCGACCTAGTAACTACAGTTTGAAATTTTGCCCCCCCCGATTTGCCCCCTTTACATTAGTAATCATATTATTTTTCTGATTCTTTCATGTGCAATTAAGTTGGGTAACCATATTTTAAACCTATTCCAAATTTCAGGTCGATAGCATGAGTGGTTGCTGAGATATTTAGGTGTGACAGACAGACAAAGTCGCACCATAAGGGTTCCTTTTTTTACCGATTTGGTATCGAAACCCTAAAAAATATGACCTGCAAAGAAAAGTGAACCCTGTGTGTTGTGTTGGTGTTGAAGAAAAGTCAAAACGGAAGCTGGCCCACAGAAAAATAAAGGTACTTAGAAGAAGGATTAAAGAAATAATTCGTCACTAGGTGGTGTAGGCGTTTTTCTATGGATTTGACAGGTTATTTTGAATATTTTCTATGAATCATCGATGATGGGGTTGTGACATGTTGGCAGATGTCATCCCCACTAAAATAAATTAGCAAGGTATCTATTCCGAGCGAAGCAAGGAAGCAAGGAGGTCTGAAATTTTTGAGCTGGCCCTACTTTATTTAAAAAAAGTCTATGTGACAGATAGATTTATCTATAAACAGTAATTTTCTCTATCGTCAAAATGCCCCGGTTGATAGGAAGACGACTTTTTATAAGCGGATAAGGCCAAAGAACACAATGTAATATTTTCACACACATAAATCACAAAATGAATTTATCTTGACAGCTTACTATCTTTAATCTATCGCGATTTAAGTTCTTATGCGAAGCACGCAACTTTTTTGCAGTATTTCCCTACTCAAATCAAATAACCTAGTGTATTTTAACTGCTTATGTAATGTAATGTAATTTAATCAGTTTTGCTTTTTCGTACGAGATATAAAAAGGCGAACCTTGCTCCTAAACCTGCTGGGATGAAACTTGGCAGGAGTCAAGTACATACCCATAGGTAACATATTAGAAGTAGTGCTCCCCAGCAGGACGCGACGCGACTGAGATGCACAGTGGGGGTGAAAGTTAAAGCTAAGTAAAAAACTTTGAAAATCTTCCATTCATCTGACGGTAGAGCAAAAACAAAAAAAATACGTTTCTTGTATGGCGACCACCCTTATTTTTTTTTTGTTATAAGTTGATATATTTGTTTAAAAAATACATATTCTGTAAAATTTGCAACCAGCTTCCTATGTCGGTTCAATAGATACAATTTTCAAGCTAGTAAAAAACTACACATGTTCCACTGTGCATCTCATTCGCGTCCTGCTGGGGAGCACTACTTCTAATATGTTACCTATTCCTACTGCCAAGTTTCATCCCAGCAGGTTTAGGTGCAAGGTACCTACCCCATACAAGCTCGGCCTTAGATCTCCTACTATGTTTGTTACATAAAACCCAACCTAAGCCAATATGTATTTTGAAAAACTTTACAGCCATCAAACTTTTAAAAAGTCTGTAAAGTTGTATTGAAGCTGGCAGTCATCATAACATCCCATGGAACGTCCACTGCAAGACAGGGAGCTCCCTCCAGAACACCAGCAAAAAAGCGTGGTACTTAGGAGGGGATTTACCATAGTCACCACGCTTGTAAGCGTTGCGGCTGGCGACCGCTGTTGTTGGTGATCGCACAGAAAGATGCTGCTGCCCATCCTCCGATTTATAAGCCCTTAGTCGCCTCTTAGGACACCCATTGGTAGAGATGGGTTGGTACTATTCTTTGCCGGCACCACACGGGTTAAGTGGTAGTAGCCAATCTAATGTGGTGTGTGTAGCTTATAGGAGTCTTCTTAATTTTAGAAATAAGTTGGATTATTGATTTACATCAAAATGTGACTTTCATTTGACCCGACCAAAGTAGAAAATAAAAAACAACGTATTTTATTAAAACCTCTCTATAAGATACCTACAGCCTTAGTTTATACTTAATTGAATATAGTGAGATATACGCGCCGATATCGCCTGTTTCTGGGAAACGGCAGCTGGCGAATAATGCCTTATAGGGCGTAAGAACGGTTATTCTCATAATCGAGTTGCTAGGGAAATATGCAGACGTGATGTTGCGGTCTTGAATGGAATTCTTTTGGTTTTGTATAGGTTTCGCTTGAAAGGTTTTTTTGTGCGATGTTAGCAAAGTCGTAGAACAAAAGTTGTTGCTTTTGACCTCACTAATAAGTGGGCAAAAGGAAATCAGGTCCAAAAAATAACCTAGTATAACTACCATTATAAAATTGCAAAACTTTTGTCCATTCATAACATTTGTCCGTACATTGATGATATTCTTAAAAAAATTATGCGGTATCACAAATATTTGAACATTTTTGTATGTGTTCAGGGTTAATTCACGTATCACGCAAAAACTGCTTGAATTTTAATGAAACCCTTTTATAAAAAGCATGAAATGTTTCGAAATTCAATTAGGCGTATGCATATTCAAAACCAGAAGCGAGTCATCAGTCAAGCCCCTAGGTGGCTGAACGCTGGACTGTGTTGGCCCCAATCTCCATAATATTGATGTTCTTCACGCTCACCTATGACCGCGCCTTCTACGTACGAGAATCAGCTGTACAGGGTGGGCTTCGTTTAGAGGGTGGACTTAGTTTTTGATAAGCCCGTTGTTGTGGTTGGCAGTGAGCATGCCTGTCACGCCGTGCGCGGGTTCGATACCCGCCCAGGGCAAACATTCGTGTGATGAACACAAGTGTTTGGTCTGTGTCTGGGTCTTATTTATCTATTTGTGTATGTATATCAGTCTCTGAACGGGCTTTGCCTAGTTTAGGATCAGATGACCTTGTGTGAAATGTCCCGCCATTATTTTTTTTAGATTCGAAACCGTTTATCGGTTTGTGTTCTAACTTGTGAACGTGTAAGTAAATTTTGAAGTAAGTATGTGAATTTTGTTAATTTGGCCAAATACTTTTGATTCTTCGTTTTACAAACGTTTGCATTTAAAGTGGCAGTTTTTATGAAAAATAATGTCTCAATGCGTATTGATTGACCATGTTAGGATTACACGACTTTGAGTAAGTTCATACGGTTTTTTCTACATCCTGTAGATATCGTCCTTGTTTGACTGACTGCGGGCAATCTATCTAATTTTATGCCCTATTTGTTTGATAGTTGCAGCTTTGTTCTGAACATGTTTTTTTAATGAGTCTTTTTAACTTTAGGCGATGTAGTATTTGCCATAGTAATAATGGTAATCTTTTCATTTAATGTGAAATTCGTCGCAGCTAGCCCGTACCGCGCCGGCGACGCGCGCACCGCGGGCGCTTGTAATTGCCGGCCAGTGTTTGTTTTGTTCACCCCTTTACTCTTCACTATACCACTCTCTCTTTCCGGCTTCAATAAAATTCAATTTACCCATCTCACTCGCACACACTGTTTGCCCTGCTACTTAAACTTTATTTATCACTTTTGACTTCTCAAGACGCCGCTTGAAAGTTCCAATTTCAATTTTAAAATGTTCGCAATAAAGTATATTTTACTTCGTAGTGTGTTGGTAAAGGTTATAGTTTTAAGATTCAATTTTCGAATCGGCATGGCGCACTGTCGGTTATTGATGGTAATTATCATGGCGCCCTCTAGGGCTCGATCGCGCGATCACGCGAGTGAGGACGATTTATAGGGCGGTCGGTGAGTCGCGGTGCAGAAATATCGACCGGTATTGAGCTGTAATTCTTGTTTTATGGACGGCTCTTCAAAGGGTTTGCATATCTGGAATCAGTAAAATAGGTAGAATTGTTAATGTGGATACTGCTTTTCTGATTATGGTGGGTAACGAGATTTTTCTGATTCATTTTGTCTCAGCGTACCTACTCTTTCTTTTAAAAGTGTAATTTTGATCATCATGTAAAATACAAAGACTTGAATACACAAAGCTACAAGTTACAAGACTTGTTTAATAATTATTGGTCAATTCTAAAGTTTTGGTCTATTATCACTATTTAATTTAACAAGCTTATTAAGAATGACCGAAAGTGTGAAATGCAAAACCCAAAACCTATCTTATTTTCAAATTTTGTTTGAAGATAACTTAGTAGTTACCTACTCTGAGTTAAGTTTTATGTTCGACGTTTGAAAACCGTACTATAATTTATATCCACAGATATTTGTAAATAGTACCGTATATTATCTACCTAGTATTTGAATTACCTTGGGGTTTAAAATATTCTCAATCCTGAATACTTCTAATCAAGTTTTTAAATCGCTCTATCGCGTTTTTCTGTTTCCATTGAAACTTTGATTTATTCCTAGCCCTACATAATCTGCGTCAAAGACAATGCGCAGTAAATCTGTAGGTTTTGGCGGCAAAGAATCCGACGCTCCAAAATCGGCGGTAGTTTTTGCGCGGGAACCAAAAAGATAACAAGCACTCGCGTCCGGAGTTAAGGTCTGGTTTTGTCGAGGTTTTGGAGATGTTGCTTAATTAGGGCTGGGATAAGGCGAATGTTTTTAAAATTAAACTTGTAATAAGAGGTAAAATTGAATGAAATGCTCAAATTTTGATTCATGGATTATTTTAACATCCACCTTTCATCATCATTCATTATATCAGCCGAAAGACGTCCACTGCTGGACATAGGCCTCCCCTAAAGGTCTCCATGACGACAGTTCCTGCGCTGCTCGCATCCAGCGGCTTCCCGCAACCTTAACCAGATCGTCGGTCTACCAACACTTCGTCTGCCGGTACGTGGTCGCCACTCTAGAACCCTTGCGCCCCCATCTGCCATCGGTTCTTCTTGCGATGTGCCCTGCCCACTGCCACATTAGTTTAGCGGTTCTCAGGGCTACGGCTGACGCAATGGATTGAGGTGATTGGTGATCGTTGTCTGCTGCCTATCCTGCGATTCAAGATTCCTTTATTCTTTAGTCGCCTTTTGAGAATAGAAAAGATGGGGTGTTGGTGGGCACGCCGTCCTTGAGAATAGTTAGGAGTAGGGGTAAAAATTATAAGCCTTTAATCTATATTTAGCTGTTGGAATGCCTAAACGGCCTGTATTTGGGCAAACAGGCAAATATACATGATCTATAAATTAATACACCTTGGAGTAAAAAGTCGTTTCTCGAAGACTGAAAAAGTATATAAAAATACCTATTTCCCGTCCACACATAAATGTCGTTTTTGTGGAACTAAGGTAAAAGTGGTTCAGTTATACGGTCTGAATGCAGTTTTTTTTAGTTTTCTCCATATTTGCAAATTTAGTCCAGACGCACCGCAGAATATCACCTACACTTGGTTGATATTTCACACATTCGCATTAAGCGCTTTGAAACATCTTTTGTAATGCGCACAGC
The DNA here is from genome assembly GCA_947532105.1 of Athrips mouffetella. Classification (NCBI taxonomy): domain Eukaryota; kingdom Metazoa; phylum Arthropoda; class Insecta; order Lepidoptera; family Gelechiidae; genus Athrips; species Athrips mouffetella. Next base: position 28,786,123 of record OX383968.1, on the reverse strand, counting down.
TAAGGAGTGGAATTTCCTGCTTGCGTCTGTGTTCCCAAGTTCGTAGGTATATATATTCCGAATCTATTCAAGTCGCGAGTGAATAGGTTTCTTCTGGGCAAGCTCTTTCCACCATCGACCTCATCTCTGCCCTCATGGCTAGATTGCCTTTGAAAGTAAAAAAAAGATGTTACCAAAATATCGTATTCCATTCCTTAAAAAGAAGTCTATAATCGTTTACTTCTTGGTTTATTTTATGGTAGTACCAATGTCCTTGTCGTTATCAAGTTTTTTTTAGTTAGTATTCGCGCAATCATTTTATTAATTGCAACAGATCAAAATAATTTAGAGCTCGTAAAATTCAAATCTCACGATAAGTATCCGTCAAAATAGGATTTACTTTGATTTGATTGCTTTTATATTACTACAAATTTATCTCTATACCACTTCGAAACGTTTTTAATCTAATTAGATAATAAAACATGAATAACCAATACTAATTGTCAGAACTGAATATACTACTTTGAAACGTGTTTAATTAGATAATAAAACAAGAGTATCCAATACTTCTTGTTACATCGGCGTCACAACCGAATACTAATTAATCGACGCAAAACAATTAAACGGACAAATTACATTCAACATTACAATACAAAGCCCAAAATAAGCACATATGATTTATCAACCATTGTATTCCATATTAATATTTACACGTTTCTTGCGTGTCGGTGTGTTTGTGCGTCTGTAGCGACACAATGCGCGTGATGCTTTGCGCTCGATGAAATGCGCATGAGCAAAAAAGTGGAATTTTATTAGAGTTGTGTCAAACAAGAGTCGTTTTCGATGTTTGGATGTTGTAGCTTGTTTCGTGTTGGAATTTGTTTTGTGTGATGGGAGGGAGGGACGTGAGGATGTTCAGAAATTTGTATGAGGCTGATCTTATTGATCAATTTTTATTTGACGCTGTACTACTTACCTGCACCGCTTAGGCTGAGATTCCGAAAAGAAACTAAGCGTGATCATACTCTTCCAGATGTCAAAATCCAATACAATTTTGACACTAATTCAATATAACTTTGACACTAATTCAATACAATTTTGACACTAATTCAATACAATTTTGATACTAATTGTGAGACTGCAGCTAACACCTAGTTCCGTGTCGGAATCTTGGCCCAGTGTGTGGTGTTTTCGTTGCGTTTTGATATTGGGTTTTTGTATAGAGAGCAAATCAGTAAGCGTTAATTACGTTCGATAAGATGTTCGTACTCTATGAAATATGCTTATTCTGTAAGGCTTAGTTATGTACGAGTATACTTAAAAACGCTACATATTATTAGCTGGACTCTTCTTTGGAAGTGGATGTTTTCTTGTTACTTTTTGTTCCACATGGCGCCACTTTGTTTGTGAAGCGACGTGAGAGATATTAATGACCTTCTAAGAATGAAGACAAAAATAATATGTATTAAATATGAAGATACTAAGAAGGTACGCACATTGCCTAAAGACAGCAATTACAGCCCCGTTTTCTCAGTAAAATGTGTTTAACTAGGTAGTTGCCGTTGACCGTGCTTCTTGACCTTCATTTACATTACCATAGAACGCACCCGAAATGTTAGTAGAATCTATATTTACTATTATATTCTAATGAAATATTCTACATGAAATCATGTAAAAAGTCTCAATGTGATTCAGTTTTGTAATATCATCAACTTCTTCTTTCGTTAACAAAACTGCCATTCGGTTTACAATACCCTATAATAGATGATCAAACGAACTCCAGGAGTGAACTTCGATCGTTATTATATGAGTCGCTTCATTCTTCGAATGAAGCGACGAAATATAGTCTCAACACATCATCGCAACATCTCGCGATATGTTTTGCCGTAGCGTCTGTCCTCACTCCGTCATGTTTAAAACATGTCTACACATGTCACACGATACGACATGCACTATACATGTCGCGTCATAAAAATTTGCTCTCGCCATGACGTCTGGGCAAGTTTGGAGCTAACAAGTCACAATGCTCATTTGTGACGTGGTCTGAAATTCAATTTCGTACTGTCACCTGTACCATCGATAAAGATATTAGAGACAATGGATGAGAGCATGTAAAACAAATGCTAAAGTTGGCGGATTCATTTTTTAGGTTTGATACGTATGTTCAGTAAAAGTAAAATGTCAAATATCCTATCCACCAAAATGGCTCTGTCGCGTAACGTCCGTTTTACGTTTGAAGCAAGACTTCCAGTTAGAGTGGATTTAATAATACTCGACCACACTTAATTTGTAGAAAACAATTTACATCAGAAGACCGACGAGACCGCTGAGACTACAGACTAATTTAATGTAAATACTAGTACTTAAACGGTAAACTATGTCTTAGTAGACAAGCATATCTTACTCGACACGTAGACAAGACTGTCTCAGCAACATACCCATCACTCCAGCTCGTGTGTTATCTGTTAGTAATGATGATGTATGTTTGTCTGTCGGTCCGTTTGTAGTGCCAGCTCATCCGTCACTCAGTGGGCTAGTTCGACAGCGAGGAGACGGACGGAATGTGACCAATGGTATTCGTGTACTGATCGGTGTAACGACGAACTCACGATTTAAATGACGCAGTCTAAGGCACGCTGCCAGCTGCTTACCTACACAGACAGAAGATAGAGACATTGGACTTTTTACCATTCTTAATCCAATCGCCGCTAGAGCCAAAGTTAAATTGGGAGTGTCAAGCTTGACCTGCTGTTGACTGTACACCCATTCAAAATATAAGACTTATTAGCTGTGAAAAATGAGGGAAGCGCCTTTTTTATGTCTACCTATGTTCCTTGTAAAATGTAGTTCAGTGTCATGGGCACAATCATCAGCAGAATCAATCATCTCCTAAAAGTTCCGGGGTGTTCAAAAAATAACGATGTATTACTTTTTTTATCAACATTAGACTTTTGACCTCAATCTAGAGCAGAGTGGAAAAATGAGAACGACTTTAGCGTGAGCTCACCTTCCTTAGAAACCTGTTCACAAAAAGAAGATGGTTTTGCGTAAAATTTATTTCGTCAATCCTTTAAAAGTTCTTCATTTAGCTATAAATAAAAAATGCATTAATTCCATTTTAAGTTCTAATTATTTCCTAAAAACTACACAAGCATCAGTACCTACTTATTTAGAAGGCTATGAAACTCCACAACTTCCCTAAAGTTTCTTTCCCATATTATCAGTGGCATCTAAACGGGCGTGATAAAAAGCGCAGTGGCTTCATCCCGGCGGCCATTAAGGCTGCGCGGACGCAGCACTATGAAATTTTACTGCCGAGTCCTGCGCGTAACTCGTCGACTCGACGGGACAAGCGGGAAATCGTTAGACGAGTTTATTGTGTTCGGGGTTCAGTACACGAAAGTTGAGTAATATCGACCGTGGTCATATTCTAGCTATAAAAATAATTCGAGCTTTTTTCGCGATTTGAAACGCAGGTTAATAGTTCGGGCACCCGCAGCTTGCTCATCTATCTAATAAGATACATAAATTAAACCAATATACACACACTTTTTCTCAGCGGGTTATTTCGTAACCTGGATGGAAGGGTTATGAGAAATCCCTAAATGAAACCGATTTTGGGTTTAAAATTATATCATGCCTTAAGATACATGAACCAAACTTTATACATATAGTGAAAGAAAAGCTTGTCAAAGCCATAATAAACTAAGGTTTCCACCTACATTCCTTGCACAGTAGTCAATCAGCCTGGTTGAATATAACCATATATGGACTTCAGAGATAAAATGTTATATCATCGGAAGCAAGAATGAAACTAGTATAGGACGATAGCCCTGAAGGTCCTAAGGTTGCTTTACCTCAACCTTGAAGATTTTCAGAACAGCCAAAATCAATAATATATTTTCGGACTTCACGTACTTCTTCCAGGTTGCGGAATTCGAGCCCCTGATAAAAAGTGTGCTACTAAGCATCTACTTTCACCACATTATGGATTAATTTATGTATCTTATGTATGAGGTAGATGACCAGGCTGTGGGAGCCCGAACTATAAGTCATTGGTCGTAGGTAACTCTTAATGATACCAGTCGCTAAACCAATTCGGAGAACATATGCGGCTTGAAAACTGTGACAAACATTTTGGGCACTTATCTCGAAAGTCCTAATCTGGGAATGATTCTAGTTTGCCTTCTTGGTTGCAGAGGTCAAAAGGCAGCGACTTCTGTGTAAAAACTAACGCCCTCGGGAAATCCCCTGTATGTAACTGACTCCATAGCTAGGGATCAATGAGGATCTGAGACCGAGTGTTGAAAAAAATTGTGGAAAAGAAAGTACGGTGGAGGAGGAGGTGTGATGGGAGTGAGTGATGGTGGTGGTAGGTGTCTCAAAGAAACATGACCAAACAGAAGGAAAAATTAAGTATGTTATCATATAGTTAGCTCCAAACTATAGGTAATTTCTAGTTATTCAACAAGCCATTTCCAAACCAAGAAGTCTTTATAACAAAGAAATTGAATATGCCTGAAAATTACCAGGACTGTAGAACTGTGTCCTTCAAACACACTGTTCGTATCTTTATTTCTCAGTAAGTAAGAAACTGGTCTTTTTCCATTTCACTTAGGAACCCCAAAAAGATCAGGCTATTAAAAAAATCCAAAAACAAATAGAAACACCTCTCAACTTATCTCTCGCATCTCGAATTTCCCGCGTCGCCGCTCCGGAATTAAAACATTGCATTTTTGTCCGCGCCTCGGAATGTACGGTTGAGTTGAGATGGTATCTCGAACAGGCGATTTATGTAAGCGGCTGACGGTTTGTTTGTCTGTCTATCGGACTGCTTTGGATGGTTGGAGGTTCTCGTTGGAGATACGAGGCGTGGACGTTATAAAGATCGGAGTGTTTTTAAATATCTTTTTTTTATTATAGTTCAGTTGCGTAGATGCTTCTGTTTTCGGGCTATTATTAACAAAAACTCTACTGTTATTAAAATTATGTTTATACAATTAATGTAGCACCCACTGCCTTATTGGTGCCATAATTTGACAGGAATAAGACAGCAAAGTAAACTTGAGAACTAAGATGGCTTATCTCGTGTGCCGGTAATTTCACTGGCTCCCTTACCGTTACCACCAAAACACAGCAGTGCAAACACTGCTGCCGTACTTTCCCAGGCGGACTTTGCAGCAAAATTCTGCTATTTTTAAATTACAAAACGGAATGTTTTTAGGATAGTAGCAGGAACCTACGGCTTTATTGTCTGAAGCACGGAAATTGCGGTAACTCATCTTGTTCCCGGTCAAGATCCTTAGTGGTTGGATTTTCATTATCAATGTTTTCTTTATTTTAATGATTAGTAATTAAAGAGTGGAACTCCCTCGCTTACAGATTTGTTCCCCAAACAATACAATCTGAATATTTTCAAGGTATTCAAGAGTGAATAGGAATATTCTAGGTAGGCTTGCAACATCTTCGACCGCATCGTTACTTACCATCAGGTCAAAGGATATACGAGTCAAATGCTTACCTTCCACCACCACCATAACATCCCATGAAACGTCCACTAAAGGACAGGGAGCTCCCTCCAAAACTCCATCTTTTGCTGAAACAATGTGGAGGGGAAGTACCGTAGTCATCACTCATCACGCTTATTAGCGTACATAAAAAGAAACATAGGTACTAAGTGGGACTTCTGGCGCCAACTCTTAGTACCGTCCAACAAGTCGAATCGAAATATTTTATTCGTCTGAATATCGATTTATTGATCCCATATATAAATCATTGGCTCGATCATTACCGTGATAATTTATCGTGCGTGTGCGATGCGCGGACGCCCGTTTCGATAAATCACGGTGCGGCAGGCAAGCGCAACCATCGAGGGGATATTTATCATAGGAAATGACATTCAGAGATGCTACTTCAAGGTTTGTCAGGACTTGCTACCTTAGGAGTCCTTTTTTATCGTGTGAGGCTTGTACCCCCTTGACATGGTTTCAATTAAATGTCTTATATGAGACGATCTCAACCGAAAAAAGCCTGTTTACTTACAACTGGGATAAATTCAATTAATTGTTAAATGATGTTGCGAATTAAGAATGTGTCGAATATCAAATTCAAAATATTTTATTTCAGACTCATGTCCATAATAGGCATTAGTAAAACAGAAAGTAACTTAATTGGTAGTGTTAGTAAAAGACTAAACTACTAATGGACTAAACTTATGTCGGTGTGGAGCTGCACCCATTTGCACATATCAACTAAAGGAGTGATTACACCTTGCTGAATTCAAAGACTAATTCGGCATACATTATTGGGAGGCTTGGTTATGTTAATTGCAATATCCTTACTTCTACGAGCAATGTATGCCGAATTAATCTTTGAATTCAGCTAGGTGTGATCATTCCTTAAGTGGGGGTGATATCCTGCGGCGTTTTTGGATTCTTGATAGAAAAATAAGATCGCACAGTAAAATCATGGAGCTCCTGGGTACACACACAGAAGCAAATTGAGGCAAGCTCTCTTAATAAATCGAAAATTTATAATACTTTTGACTGACCCGTTGGCGTAGTTGGTGGTGAGCTTGCCTTCTACGCTCGGGTTCGATCCCCGCCCAGGGCAAACATTTGTGTGATGAACACGAGTGTTTGTTCTGTGTGTGGGTGTTATTTATCAACAGCCTCTGTGGTCTAGTGGTTAGAGGGCTCGGCTCTCGATCCGGAGGTTGTGGGTTCGATTCCCGGTGGGGCTAGGAACACGTCAAACAAAAATCTCTTTGCGCGACCTCCCCAATTCGGTTAGGATATTGCAGGATGAATCACCAGATTAGGCCTTTTTAGAAAAAAGCTCAACCGGTCGAGAGCACATCAAGCTTGACACATTGGTCTTTGTACAGTTCTTATTTCAATGGACGTATGGGCTAAAGTCGCGCTGCGAGTGTCAAGCTTGGCTTGTCTTTGACTCCACAAGAAACTCCTCCACTTTATTTCTGTTTAATTCAAATCGTCTCATTTTCAGTATTTCTTAGAATAATTTCAAGTTCGCTCGTAATATCACAGCGCACGCTTAAACCTTTAAACTTTTATAAACTCAGGCGCACTAAGGTTTTACCAGATTTACCTGAGCAGTCGGCTCTATCAAAGCAGAGCTCATGCCCGCGGCGCACTAACGATGCGCGCAACGCAATTGATTGATAAATCAACGCGTGCGCACCGGCCCTTTGTGCGCGCCGCCCGCGCCTGTTTCTTGCGCGCCGTATTGAGATGTGCGCAAGATTGGGTTTGGGCAACGCTATGCAAGATTGGTTTTGCGGTTATTCGTGAGGTGTTGAAGGTTTTTGTTGTGTTTCAAAATGACCTCAGATAACGTATTGTGAATTGAATAACTCTTTTTTGCACTTGAATAAAATAAGACCTTGAAACCATACCAAAAGTTAAGAACCTCGCTTTGCTTGGTTGGTAACCATGAACCAAATAAATAGGTCTTCAATTTGGTTCGTTGATTATAAACACTGTATTGGTTTTAAACTAAGACAATTTATAAAAGAAATCTGATTTCGTTAGTAATCAAATCAAACCACACCAACTTTAAAAGCTTTTCAAAGAACCAAAACGTGATCAAAACTAAATTAGTCTCGCACGGATTTTCCATATCATATTTATCATTATTTTGCATTTTTTTCATCTGAATAAATCAGTTTTCTCAGAATCATTCGTAACTTAACCCTGCATTTCCCACTTGACTATCAAATGTTTATACAAAACACTCTTCTCGATTAGAAAACTCTGCACTGTCTCACAAATCATCATGCCACTGCACAGGGGGCTCCCGTAATCACTTTAAGAGCACCCTGTGCTCTCGCCCCGGCTCATTACACCCTGTATAATCGAATTCGGATTTCATTAGAACACCCTCTGACTAGTTTGTTTGTATTGATGTCGTTATTTTCTTTTGTTGGTCTGTAATTCTTGATGACAGGTTTTGTTAAATTTTTGCCTAGTTGTGAAATCTTTTAGAAAATTTTTCTTTTTTTGTGAGATGTGAGGTTTTTTTTCTTTCTCTTTTTTAGTACTTTAGTCTTCTCCGCTTAGATCTATTTCGTACTTAGTCCTTCCATAAATTAAAATCACCGTATTTTACTTTGTTTGTGATTAGATTTTTTCCAAATTTGCGGAACGCGTATTTTAAAATGTGTATCGATAGTCGATATTAACATTTATAGCCCATGGTCCTACCAGGTTGTCCTACTAGTTGTTGCGGACATGTTTTTTTTCTTATCGATCAAATTTGCTAGTGCTAAGAAACGATAAAAAACTCTGCCGTACATGCAAGTTTTTCCATCAACTTTACATGCACTCTTTTGAAATTCAAAAGTAATGACCATCTCCATCCATAAATTCCACATCCCTAATGCATAACCTCCACCCTTGTAACCTTCCACCAGGGGGGTTTCCACGCTAGGGTCTGTTTTGCAATTCGGGGGTCCAAATTAGATTGTCCCACAGTTTCCGGTCCGATGCTCCGAAGTGCATCGACATTAGTTTTCATTTGTGTTTATTAGATTGCGACTATTGGATTAACTTTGAAAAATGTTTTTGAGATAGAGATGTTGTTTCTAATATCATCTTTGAAGTCTTTGGTACAAACTGGTAGCTATGCAACCTCCTGCGTAAAACATGTTTTCATACGACGGTTGCTAACTTGATTCTTAGCGTGGCGATTACGGCAATCACTCTACACCTTTCTTGGTGAAATTATATGGCTGTGAAGTTGCAGTTTTTATCTAGCGGTGAGCGTTTTCATGATAATGCTGACCTACTACTACATGTATTCACTACCTTTTCTTGACTAAAATGCAAAGTATTTTTAATCGTGCATAGGTTTCCTGTAAAGTTGTTATAAATATTCAAAAAAGTATTAAAAGTCTATAATACCTCTAAGTACTAAAACTAAAATTGTGGATTTAGGCCATTAGACTAAACAGCTTTTCTCGATTTGTTTTTTTCGCTAAATTCCATCCTACCCAAAGGTAAGACTACTAACAATGCATCACGCTTGTAAATTCTCAATTAAGGGTCATTTTGTCGAGTCTGATCCGCTTATAAACGACTCGGAGTCAAATTTCCTGACTCCCACTGCGATTGCTGATGCAGATGACACAAGCCACGTGTCTGTAGGGCCCATCACATAGGTATTGTCACAAAACTGTAGTTGTTTTAAAGTGATAATATCGATAGGCGTGTGGTCGTCTGTACGCCTTGTGACGCTATGCGCCTTAGTATATCACAAGGGTATTGTTACAATTTCAAGCTTATTTCGAAGGGATATTGTCGATATGAATGTGGTGGTCTGTAAGCTTTGTCGCGTGCCCTGATTAGATATGCTTGTGGAGACTTTCTTGCGCTTCGCTGTACTCCTGGTGCATGAAATTGGATTTTTGGTAAAATTTTTGCTAAACCGGCAAAAATTTAAGAAAATTTTAATGGATACAGCTAAAGCACGTCAGTGGAAACTTTTGTAACTCTGTTACCATGTTATAATGACCAAAATGTTTTTATGAATAAATAAGATAGAGTAATTAATAAGATTGCATGCGGGCTCTGTCAGGATGGACCGTAATCCCTTGCTACTCGTGGGAACGCAATGTTTTTGAATAAAAATAAAAACTTAAAAGGCGGCGGTGTGGTTCGCAACCCATCACGTCACGTTCCTCCCGGGGGCGAAAAGCGGGCTACGGAGAGCCGCTTTGCTACGATGAATGTCAGAGGTGGAATGAATGGAAAAATAGATGAAGTATGTCAGATGATGGATGAAAGGCGTATAGACGTTCTCTGTGTGAATGAGACTAAACGGAAAGGTTGTGACACCACAGAACACGGCCCTTACACAGCGTACTGGTCTGGTGTTCCCAGTACCAGCAGATGCTGGCAGGGAGTCGGTGTCATACTTTCCGGAAGAATGGTAGAGTGCGTGAAAGAAGTCGAGTGTGTGAGCCCAAGACTCATCTGGGTCAGACTGAAAGTCGGACTGACCCGAATTTTTGTTCTAGGTGCATATGCACCAACGAATATTGGTTCGCGAAAGTCCCTGAAAGCCCAGAAAGAAACAGATGAGTTTTGGGAAAATATGAGAGATACGTTAGAGAAATGTGATCAGAATGAAAGAGTTATCATGCTAGGTGATTTTAATGGATGGGTAGGAAGAAAGCGTGACGGTTATGAAAGAGTTGTTGGTAAGTTTGGTGATGAACGTGTGAATGATAATGGAATAAGTTTGCTTGAGATATGTTTGGAATGGAGTCTTTTTGTGGCAAACACTATGTTTGACCACAAAAGGATCCATATGTATACAAGAGAGGAGGGTGATGCGAGAAGTATGATCGATTTTGTAGTTGTGGATGAAAGATTGAGAAAAAGAGTTCTGGACGCTCGCGCATATCGTGGAGCCGCCATCGACACAGACCACCACCTGGTTGTGACCCGAATTGGTGGTCTATTTAACCGGTGGCGGCATAGACCACAAGAGCAGACGAGCGTTCTAGAACGTATCAAAGTAGAGAGATTGCAAGAGGAGGATGTCAGAAAAGAATACTTGAAAGACTTGAGTGAAAGATTTGAGAACCTGGATGAAGTAAATGATATTGAATGTTTGTGGAATGAATTTAAAGATGGAGTAGTAGGTATAGCTGTCGATGTTTGTGGGGTGTCAAAAAGGAAAAAGGGTGGAAAGAAGAAGAATATGTGGATGGATAAAAGTGTACAGGCAGCTGTTTGTGAGAAGAAGAAAGCATGGTCAGATTGGTTAGCAGTAAAAGCTAACCAAAGAATGCAGAGGGCAACAAGTGATGACGTAAGTGTAGCAAGAAAGGTATATAAAAGAGCGAAAGGTATTGTTAAGGAAGTTGTTGAGAGAAAGAAAGAGGAGTGTAAGGATGAGTTTGACAGAAGGCTTACTGAAGATTTCCAGTCCAACCAAAAGTTTTTCTGGAAATCCATACGGACAGCCCGAGGAAAGTTTGGAACATCGGAGCTGAGTAAAATCAGAAGCCAGGATGGAAGTATTATAAAAGGTGAAGAATGTGTTCTGAGGAGGTGGAAGGAATACTTTGAAAGTCTGTTTGAGAGAGAAAAAGCAGAGGCCAGCGAACCTAGGTCTTCTGTGGAAATGAATGAGAATGAAGAGGAGAATTGTGTAAGTGAGATAAGTATGGATGAGATTATGAAAGCGATGAAAAGTATGAAATCAGGTAAAGCAGCTGGGTATGATAGAGTGTCGGTCGAGATGTTGAAGGCTGGGCGAGGCATTGTGGCTAGTCAGTTGTACCGCCTTTTCAACTTGTGTTGGACGAACGGCCAAGTACCAGGTGACTGGTGCAAGGCTGTGATTGTGCCGTTGTACAAGGGAAAAGGGTCACAACAGGACTGCAAAAATTATCGCGGGATAAGCCTTCTCAGTGTCGTCGGCAAACTGTATGCAAAGGTTTTGATTGAAAGAGTGATGAAAGATACTGACGATAAAATATGGGATGTACAAGCGGGATTTAGAAAGGGAATGGGATGTACAGATCAGGTCTTTTCCTTGCGGTGCATAGCTGAAAAGTTTTTGGCTAAAAACCAAAAAGTCTACTGCGCGTTCGTGGATTTGGAAAAGGCCTATGACCGAGTGGTGAGGAATGAATTGTGGTCAGCATTGTCTATGTATGGGGTAAACGGTCATTTGATTCAAGCACTGCAATCTCTCTATGAGGATTCCAGTGCTTGTGTCAGAATAAACGGGGCGTACACTGAATGGTTTAGCATCGAAAAAGGTGTTAGGCAGGGATGTGTAGCGTCACCTTGGCTGTTTAACCTGTTCACGGATAATTGTTTGATTGATCTGAAAGAGAGTATGTGTGGACTGAGAATGAATGAGTTACTCATCAAATGTCTTCTCTACGCTGATGACCAAGTTGTACTTGCGTCATCTGCTGACGAGTTACAGGAGATGGTAACAATGGTGAATGTGGCTTTGGACAAGAAAGGAATGAAAGTAAATGTAAGCAAGACTAAAGTAATGGTACTTGAAAGAGAAGAATGTATGACAGAGTGTACTATATTAATAGATGGTGAACAAGTCGAACAAGTGAAGGAGTTTGTGTATCTGGGCTCAAAGTTTACGAGAGATGGAAAGTGTGAAAGTGATATTGAAAGAAGAGTGAATGCTGGAAACATAGTGAATGGTGCCCTGCACGCCTTTATGAAGAGTCAGAAGGTGTCTCACAAGGCTCGTTTGGCTGTTCATGGGGGAGTTTTGGTACCAACACTGATGTATGGCAGTGAAAGCTGGGTATGGCAGAAGAAGCATGAAAGTAGAATTAATGCAGTGGAAATGAGAGCGCTAAGGAGTATGATTGGTGTTAAATTGAGTGACAGGATAAGAAATAGTGTGATAAGAGAACGGTGTGGCGTAAAAGAAGACGTAGTGACCAAAATCGAGAAAGGGATGCTGAAATTGTTTTGGTCATGTAGAGAGGATGAATGAACGAAGATTGACGAAAGAGATCTACCAGGCGAGAGTGAATGGAAACGTTGGAAGGGGAAGGCCTAGGCGAACGTACCAGGACCAAATTCAGGACGTTCTGAATAAAGGCCAGGTTAAAAGTACCCTAAACCGACGAGCATGTATGAAAGGATTGATGAAAGTACAGGAAGCAAGGGAAGTATGTCAAGATCGTAGCAGGTGGAGGACTGTGGTCTCTGCCTACCCCAACGGGAAAGAGGCGTGATGTATGTATGTAGTTTGTATAAAAACATCAAACCTGTATGTAGCAGATTTAAGATAATAAATAAATAAATATAACAATTAACTAACATAGTAATACTTCTTCAAATTATACTATGAAGTATAATTTAGAAAAAAATGTGTTAAAAACAATACCTACTCAAAAGTAATGATGTAATTCAGAAAACAAAGTTAACCATTGTATAATTTGTTTATAAATAGACATTAAAATTTTAATAAGTAGGTAATAGATATGGAAAGGAAGAACAGCTACTGTAATGAGCAGAGGCGGCTCGTCCTAAAGAGCACTGGTGCAGTGCACTCCCTCTTTCACAAAACTCAAACTTAGGATGTATTACCTACCTAGTTAAGTTACATACGATTACATACCTATTTTCATAACCCTATACGTTGTATACATTTATAATAGCCTAAGAAATAATTACGCAACAAATACGTAGTCAAGTTGTACCAAGTGGATCGCCAGCGATTCCGCTCCTATGAAGAAATCTTCAGTACAATTCCTTATACACAATTCAATGAGTGTGAAAGAGAAACATCAACACACTCGAGCGCGTGAAACAAAAGATTTTCTATGAGAAATTAGCCTAATCAGGAGCGCTGCTCAAGGCTACGTTGCCAGATCGCGATGCCATGCAGTTCGGTCAGCGCTGTTGCCGATCATACGTAAACAAACTTTTCGTATACAGCTCTCAGTTACTGTTCGCAATTTTGCTTGAAAATTTAGATATAATTGTTTTTAATAGTGTACGTGCTTAATTACTGTAAAAATGGACGAATACAGTGTCGTTTACATAAAAAAATGCGAAAAAGACTTTACAAATACGACTTGAACTCAATGAAAAGGGGCCGCCACAAACTGAAATCGCGCTAGTTCAAAAATGTAGTACAAAAATTCACTTTTAATCGTGTTTTCAAACCAGAACAATATTTAAAAACACCTTGGATGTGCGGTTATAATTAAATTGTTTTGTTTCCCGTGTCTGGTATTTGGAGCTGGCGCTGGCGCGCATAATATGTAGGTAACAATAAAGCCATAAAAAATATTTCATCTTTAAATGGTAGGTAAGTAAATTTATTTAAGTATTAAATTTTTTTGTAAATGGAAACGTTGGAAGGGGAAGGCCTCGGCGAACGTACCAGGAACAAATTCAGGACGTTCTGAATAAAGGCCAGGTTAAAAGTACCCTAAACCGACGAGCATGTATGAAAGGATTGACGAAGGTTCAGGAAGCAAGGGAAGTATGTCAAGATCGTAGTAGGTGGAGAACTGTGGTCTCTGCCTACCCCGACGGGAACAAGGCGTGATAGATAGATAGATAGATGTACACTTTATTGCTCACATAAAAGAAAAATACAAACATACACGGACAGCTTAACCTAATGTGGGCAAAGGCGGCCTTATCGCTGCAAGCGATCTCTTACAGGCAACCTTTGACGACAGGAATACATTGCGTGATGTTATGTATGTATGTATTTTTTTGTGCACACCCATTAAAAAATGTCACGAGCCGCCTCTGGTAATGAGAAATACAAATTGTATTTTGAAATTACCACTAAAAAAAGGCATCGATTTCCAAGTCGATGGAAATTTTGAAAAAAAAAAAACCAAAATGTCCAAAATGTTTCTACTGACGTGCTGTTGGATGTATTTTTTTTATTTTAAATTGTTTAATATCGCAGAGTTTATAATTTATCTTACTTACAACTAAAGACTACACAAGCTTGATGGGCTTATTGGCAGTCAGTGAGTTCAGTTTTACAATGGTGTCGATTCTGGCACACCCAAACTAAAACTAAACTAAATTTGACAGGTCTAAAAGTGTTGGTGTCTTTGTTACCTCCTACAGATTAATAAAAGACAGCATCATTTTTAGACCTGTCAACACCTGAAAGGTTGCCTGGTAGAGATTGCTACTTTAGCAATAAGGCCGCCTTTTGTACATTTTTTTGTTTTAATGTTTCTTGTTTTGTAAATTTCTGTCCTGTGGTGTGCAATAAAGTATATTTGTATTGTATTGTTGTATTGTAATTAGTTTAGTTTTAGTTTGGGTCTGCCAGAATCGACACCATTAACATTTCAGTAACTTGACTAATGCAACCCGAATGTTTAAAGTACACAAACATGCATCAAAAGGATTTTAGCATTTAAGTATCACAATTATTTTAGAAATACATTATACGAAATACTATTTAAATAAATAATAAACAGAAAAAAAATTAAAACTGACAAGTAGTTTCATAGGCATTGTATGAAAGGCATCATTCTGAATCATTTGACATAATTCCAAATTATTTGAAGTCATTAGATATTTTACCTAGCAATACAAGATTTCTCTTCAACACATGGCGCCCACTTTTGTAAGTAGTTTTTATACAAGTAATTAATACAAGTGCAGAAAAGCCTTTGTACTATCAGACTTCATCATAATACTATATCAGCCGAAAGACGTCCTTTGCTGGACATAGGCCTTCCCTAAATATCTCTATCTCATCTATCATTATGGAGATCGGACATAATACTAGTCAAGTGAGTCTACATTTTAAGGGCGGGATAAGAGCGACGCAGATGCGGACACACGTGACACTTTTACACAAAAATTGTCATTTGATTAGTCAATTTTGTGGATTCCGCTGTACAACCCATACTTGTAAATCTTCCTCCAGGATTAACCATCTATTTCCTTCACATAACTCATTCCCATCCTATAATATACATTCCACCACACTTCACCCACATTGACGTCTCATATTAAACTCCTAATCCAGGGATTACTCCAAACTCTAAACGAGTGATTTAATGACACCAGCTGTCATCGCCTTAAATGCTGCGATGAAAAAAGACTATCTTAAATCTTGAATAGAGCAGCTGCGCCTGCGCCATTTGCTTCCTTTTAAAAAATGATGTTGTTTAACGTATTTAATTAAATCAAGGATATTTAATCAATAATTTAGGTATTTATTCTTCTATTTTACTGTGTTAGCTGTCCGTTTGTATGCTATAAATCTTTAACGCTTCAAATCTGCAAAAATAAAATTTCCCTAAATATGGGTATTTGGATGTTAAATCATTGACAGAGAACCAGGGAACAGAGGTAAATGGAGATTGCCCCACCGATAAGAGCGACGTGGCTCTTAAATATAAGAAGACGATGGGTATGTACTAGTTTTGATTGTTTAGTCTTAAGATTGCAGGTGGTAGGGCTTTTGTGCAAAGTCCGTCGGGGAAGTACCATCCCCTGGCCTTTTTCTGCCGTAAAGCAGCAGTGTTTGCACCGCTGTGTTTCGCTAATGGGTCCCGCGCTTTGCTGTCTGATTAGTGTCAAATTATTTCACTAATAAGACAGTGAGCGTTATGGACGGTGGTGATGGCCCACCTGCGCTCGTTTGTCCACTTGTCGATTAGATTTTTTTTTTTTTATTTAACTAAGATCTACAGCATTAATACTTAAAATACAAACCAATACAATAAACAGTAAATTAGCCAATTACAGATCTTCACTACGTAAACAAAAAATATTATCAAGTTAATTTACGGTAGGTAGGAAAAAATTTCGAAATAAAAATTGAGACAATTACAAAGTTAAACAAAATTGATAAGGTTTGTCACTCACAAATCACAATAGCAATGAATGAGATACGGTGTGTGTGTGAAGTAGTGTGTATTTGTGTTGAGTAGTGTCAGTGTAGTTGTATCTTAAAATGG
Organism: Athrips mouffetella; assembly: GCA_947532105.1. NCBI lineage: Eukaryota > Metazoa > Arthropoda > Insecta > Lepidoptera > Gelechiidae > Athrips > Athrips mouffetella. The sequence continues at coordinate 28,769,667 of OX383968.1, read as the reverse complement.
TTTAAATAAGATCTTAGAACTTTTTTTTATTAGACTGGACAGTCCCACTGCAGGGCAAAGGCCTTCCATTTTTATTTACAATCGTGACTGTCATGAGTTTTGCCCCGCTAACCCTTTATGAAGGCATCGATTTCGTCGTGTTACCGTTTTCAGGCCTTGCTTCACCGCGTCGGCCATCAAGGGGGACCCATTGGGTTGCAATACTTGTAATCCTAGCCCATCTCCCCGGCTGTACTCTGCATACGTAAACTGGGTAGTAGATAACAACGAAAAATCGCAGAGTTACGCGTTAATTTATCTATGAGTACACTATGTAGGGATCGAACAATTTTTGCTGTGATGTTACTCGTAAATGAGAAAAAATCTGCAATCTGCATTTTTTTTTACTCTAGTGGGATAGGCCCACTTTTATAATTTTAATTCTCATGTGTTTTATTTTATTGTTTATTTTATTTATTTAAGAAAACAAACAGTAGTACATAGTGTACGCAACGAAGCAGTTGACCCCAACATAATTCTCTCAGGCAGATTTTATTTGACAGGATGATAAAGAATCATGAATTAAATGTTAATTCAAAATATTAAAAAAAAAAAAAATCATACATTTTTTGTAATTTTTGTATTGAAAAATTAAAAATACCGATTTTTTAAAGGATTTTTTTATAGGTTTGTCTAATGTAGTGTAATAATACCCCAGCAAAGTTTTATCGACTGAGGATTTAATGCGGGGGTCTTCATACAACGATCCGCTTCGTTGCCTAGACTAATAGTTTAAAGTAACTACCAACGAAATTTTCCACAGATTACTAATAAAAATTGAGTAAGGACTTCTTATGTGTACAGAACATGTTATACCTATTAGTGAAAACAAATAAAAGAACTAGAATGTTTTGGTTTCTGAGATAAATCTCTAAAGAGTTAATTTTCACGAGATAAGATAACATTTTGACTATAGCTATATCTTAAAAATAGGAGATGATAAAAATATCTATACTTATCGTGTTATAAACTCAACTCTATGAAGGTTAGTATATGTAACAAAAAACCATAAGCAAGCAAATTAATTACCAAAAAGACAAACCATCCATTAATTACTCATAATCATTACATGAGTTTACAGCTGGTGGTCTAGTAAAGAGAGAAAGGGACGCAATGAGATAATGAGCTCCGTACTAAGTAGGCGGGTTCCCAATGTCGACTAGTGGTGTCGTGTCTTTATCGATAAAAGCAATGCATATTCTTACAGGATTTAAATTAATTCTTGTAAAGCATTCATGATTGAATAGGTTTTTTCTAAAAATGCTCGTTACATAGTGGACATTATCTCTATCCTCAAGACTATTATGTATGAGGTTATGAGTAAGCCCATTCATGAAGAAGAAATTGTAAAATAAGAAGGGGTCGAAATTTATTTCATTCCCTTTACAATGAGTTGGTGCAGAAAATGCAATTACACAAGTGGCAAGGCTTTTTTGCAAAGTCCGTCTAGGGAAGTACTCGTAACAACTCCAACTGCCGCAAAGCAGCAATGTTTGAACTGCTGCCTGTATTTTAAATGGGTAATATAGCCAGATAAATTACTGGCACATGAGACATTCGTCTTAGTTCTTAGAGTGGGCAACGCGCTTTGCTGTCCTATTGGTGTTAAACTATGCCACGAATAAGGCAGTGGTTTCTGTGGGCGGTAAAGACCACTTTCCAACAGGCCCATCCATCTGATAGTTTGCTCTTTGGTACAAAATAAAATTGTTTCTTAAATAAATAAAGTTTTGCTTTTTATGTAGGGTAACAAGTGAGCAAGCGAGCTTGTGGGCCACCTGATGGTAAGTGGTCACCGCCGCCTTTAGCGCCCACTGTTTTATTAGTAGCATAATTGACACTAACAAGACAGCAAAGCGCGTTGCCCACCTTGAGTACTAAGATGGTGTGTCTCATGTGCTAGTAATTTCACTGGCTCCCTTGCCCTTCAAACCGAAACACTGCATTGCAAACACTGCTGCTTTCCGGCAGAAAAAAGCAAGAGGGTGGTAGTTCACCAGACGGACTTTGCACTGAAGTCTTACCACCTTCAATAGTACATTGTGTATGTATCTAGGGCGGAAAGTAAGCAATTTCGACAGAGGGGACATTCAAAGCACGAGCGTCAGCGAGTGCTTTAATGCCCCGGGCGTCGAAATTGCACTTCCGCCCGTGCTACACACAATGTTTTTCATCACATTTGCGAGGAATATAAAAAACAAGTAATCTTAGAATATTTATTCAAGTAAATAATTCACGCAGAAATTTAATTCTTTATTATTAATATGAAATGCTGCGCTGAAACTGTTCACGTCTAGGAATACAATATTATGGTGCTATTAATAAATCGCATGTTTTATTTCATAACTTATACTTTGTGGAAAGTAAAAAATCGCATACAGCCTAAGCAAAATTGTAAAAAAAATATTTTTTTTATAAAAACTATTGTAAATTGTGAAAACTAATTGTAGTTAACTAATTTTAAATTAATTTATTGTTTTAGGAACAGTGTAAAAACATGATAAATTTTAAGCAAAAGATTATTAAAATTTAAATTTAGCTTAGAACCTCTTTGCATCAAAGTCTCATTTCGGAACGAAACCTCTTCTGACAGCCAGCAGTCACAGAATGTCAACGAAAAGTCAAGATGGCAGATAAAAAAGCCCTAGGGCGCATTTTAAAACTTTCCGACCGCAATACGTGTATAGATTGCGACTCATTGCAAGCAAATGTGATGAAAAAGTTATAAAAAAAAAAAGTTATTAAAAGTTATTCTGTAATTTCTACTTGATAGTAGAACTATGCAATGACAGCTATACTAGGTCGTCTCTAATTATTGAAATCACTGCGGGGCGCATACTGCTAGCGAAAATAACAGCCTGCTGCGTAATAGAACAAGTTCCATAGAGATTTCATTTCCAGATATCACAAATAGAGTTCTCACGCGAAGGACAAACGCGTTCGCGAAAAAGTTTCCTTGTTTCTCGTTTCAACACTTAATGCTAGGATGTTCATAACAGTGACTTGAGCCCTCCTCATATTTCCTCCGAGTGCTTGGCGTAATAGATTACCACGGCACGGAACGGTTTTCGAAACAAAGAAACATACCTATCTGATATTATTTTTTTTATTTCGGCAGTCCCAATCAGACAGTCAATCGTTGAAATTAACTTTTAATTGCAAACGTTTTTTCTCCAGTCATCATCATCATAACATCCCATAATTCTTCCACTACAGGACAGGGAGCTCCCACCAGAATTCCTGCTATTGCTGGAACAATATGGAGGGGAAGTACCTTAGTCACCACGCTTGTCAGCGTTACGGCTGGCACCATGGACGATACACGGAAGGACGCTGTTGCCCATCCTCTGGTTTATAAACCCTTAGTCACCTCTTACGACACCCACGGGTAGAGATGGATTGGTACTATTCTTTGCTGACACCACACGGGACACACCTTCTCCAGTCACCACGTAAGAATTTTCAATGGTGGACTAGATCCTGTGAAGGTTGTTCAAGCAATCGTATGGGTTGGAATTTTCCAACTCACAGCTTAGCTGCCTCGCACAACATTGGTAGAAAAGCAGCCGTAGGGCTTACAGGGACTTAAGCATACTCAATATTTGTAAATACAGTGTATAAATTGCGATACAAATTGTCTCGTTGCATGAGCATTGAGCACTCTAGTTGTTTAATACATGGAATCTCTGTGACAAACTCTAATTACAAAAGCAGGCTTTATTTATGTTCCGGGAGGTTATATTTATTTGAGAGTGTATCCGAAACTCGTGTTTGAACTCCGGGGGGCTGTAGGTTATGTAGAAGTTGCTTAATTAGTTGTTTAAGTTAATGAAACATTAATTCAGCGTAATTTTGTTTCTCTCCACAAACATTACCTTCTGTTTATAACCGACCAGCCATTTTAAATTGTGCATTTTTTTAACATAGGCAAAATGGCTGTATCTTACGAATGACTGCCACTTTTTGAAATTGTATCTGCGTGAATTTGGTTTTCAGTACTGTTCAGGCCTTCTCTGACCTTTTACGCTTAGATTTCGTAAGCCTGCTGAGATAGGGGTCAAGTCAGGTAAGTAATTCGTGAGTAGACTGTACTCCCGTTTGTAAATCCATTTTGCAAATAATCAAGTTATGCAACTAGCGTTGTTGTACATTCAAGGGCACATCAAGCTTTACACACTGGACTTTGTATCGTTCTTATTTAAATAGACGTAAGGGCCAGATTCGCACTGCGAGTGTAAAGTTTGACTGTAAAAAATTATTGAGCCTTTTTAGGTTTAGTGTAAAGCAACAACATCTACGTTTAAAATGGTCAGGAAGGGATCGCCTTTTCCCAACTTATTACTGTTTCATGCAAATGTATTGTTGTTTCAGCATTGTCTTGTAACAGTAAATATTATTTACTACAGAGTTCATTTAGACACTTTAAATAACAGAGTTGCTAACTATTTAGTATTTTTCAATTTGTTGCCGTCTTGCATCAGTTTTGTATCTGCTACGGTACGGGACGTTAATTAGGAATTCTGTCGCTTATTTATGGTTATGTAAAAGATATTTATATGAGAATGCGTCTGGAAACTCGTTTCAGCCTTACCCACAGTGGGGGGCATCGGTTTCTCCTGTAGTTTTACTATATTAGTTAATTAATTTATGTCTGTTTGTTTAGGTTAACAAGGGTTAAACAGAATCTAAAAAGTGATTAAAAGGTTGGCCAGTTTTCTTGTCATCTTAACCACAAATTAAATAACATAATCTTAACTTAAAAGCTATTGTAAGGAATCCAGTATGGATTTAGGGGTGCTCTAAATACCTTAGCTGACTTTCTTTTCCAAGATCAGGGGTGCTAGCACGTAAAGTCAATCGGAATCGTTTGAAAGTGCAATATAACGACTCGCTCAGGGTTCTCTTCCGCCTGCCGCGATATTGCAGCGCCTCGCAGATGTTTACGGAGGCTCGCCTGCCGGGTCTGGATGCACTGATCCGCCATCGTGTTGCCAAGTTTAGGAGCGTTGTCTTTGGATCTCAGAACAGATTAATAAAGGTGCTTAGTTGTAGATGTAATCAGAGTGACCTTTTCTCCCACTGGGGAAAACTGTTGTTTTACAGATAAAATTAATTTAAGCTATTTTTGTACTGTACTATGGATATTTCTATCTGAAATAAATGAATTTTATTTATTTTTATTTATTTAAGCCGATAAAAAGCCATCATACGCAAATAGTATGATGCTGGATCCTATTTATGGTGTAAATTCTCTCCGATCCCCGGCAACAACCCAAGACGAGGTCCGAGCCCCGCGAGGCGCGCTTAGGCTTGTAGCCTTACGTGTTTCCTGGGTAGAACCTTCCGCTCCCCAACCGTCCGGCTAAGTTGTGACAGCCACTAGGGCTAACAATAGGAGTCCACTACAAAAAAAGGCGTAAATGTCGTTGGCTGTGGAAAATGTCGTTGGCTGTGGAAAATGTCGTTGGTAGTACCATAAACTATGTTTTGCAAATATTTAAATTTAGTAATACACATTGTACTACTGTTTGTTTTCCCAAATAAATAAAATAAAATAAATAGGATCCAGTTTCATATTATTTGCGTTTTGCAGCTTTCAATCAGGTGTCAAGCATGAAAATAGAATAAATGCAATAGAAGTGAAAACGTTGAGAAGTATGATTGTCGTGAAATTGAGTGACAGGATTAGAAAAACTGTAATACGAGAACTTTGTGGCTTAAAAGAAGACATAGTGACTAAAACTGAGAAACGGATGCTGAGATGGTTTGGTCATGTAGAGAGGATGAATGAACAAAGATTGACGAATGAGAGTAATTGGAAGGGGAAGGCGCTTGACCTCACTGGTCGTTAGAAGAAATGAAAAAATCAAAACCTGCTTAAAAAATATATTTTCTAAAGCAACATTACTACGGAACCTTACCTACATTGCGCGTGGCCCTTTTTAGATAGATAGATGAACACTTTATTTCACACTAAAAACAAATTCAAATTAAGGCGACTTTCTTTCTGTAAGCGATCTCTTCCAGACAACCTTTGGGAAGAGGAATCCATCGAAGATAAACGAGTAGGAAGTGCAGTGTAACAAGGTTAGAATACCCCACTTCTGATGTCGTGATGGCTGTAAAGGCTTACTCGTTGATCACAATCCCTCATCATCTTAGCCAACACATCGCGTCTCATCTTACTGTAGTCAGACTTGCGTATTTCTCCTGATGGCTCATATCAGACACACAGTTTGATCTAATGTCTAGCACAAGTCAGGACCCAAGTAACTTGCTCGGCTGCCGCACGTAGACTGATCCAAAAATGGAAGCAGGGGAGGGGCGCGCTATGGGGGCGCGCATTCCCAGTCACACCACTCAGAAGTCAGTCGCTATTCAAATAATTGCTGGTCATTACAAGAACCGTACTCATGACCCGGAAGTATACACGACATATAAGTACATATGTACGAGTATATACGTATGAAACATACATACATACATAATATCACGCCTTGTTCCCATCGGGGTAGGCAGAGACCACAGTTCTCCTCCTGCTACGATCTTGACATACTTCCCTTGCTTCCTGTACTTTCATCAATCCTTTCATGCACGCTCGTCGGTTTAGGATACTTTTAACCTGGCCTTTATTCAACGTACATATAAGTAAGTATATAATATTAAATACATACTACTTACATAATATAAATACAAAAGAAAGAAAGGAGATGCACGTGTACTTTTAGTTTCGAATGTCCTGTGGCAAAGAATTCCACAAGTAAGTGGCCTTAACCTTTTTAATTATTTAATTATTTTAATTTCCTGAAAGTTTTTTTCACTGAAAGTGGTTCAGATACGTTTATATCATAAGAACTGAGCTTATAATCACGTTATGTTATGGTAACTATAAAAGACAGAGTTGACCGGGACACAGTTGGGATAAGTTATATCCGTCATTTACATAAAGATGTTCAAAATGATAACCGGTCTGTTAATTGGAGTCAAACATGTAGTGTGGAGATATTAGCTAGCTTTTGACCATAATATAGATCTGTTCGGAAAGATGAGGTCGATGGAACTTAAACAGTTTTTGGTCATATTAACCGACGAAAGTGTATGAAAGGGTTGATGGAAGTAGAAGAAGCCAAGAAAGTATGTCAAGATAGGAGGAGGTGGAACATCTCTTACGGGACCAATGAGAGTCATGGTCGCGAAAAGCCGATTGATGAATGAGGCAAAGCAGGACCGGTAGTTGTGGAGATTATTAGGAGAGGACGGTTCAGACTGATATGATGTACTCAGAAGTATGTGTGGTAGCTCAGCGAATAATAGCTGTTAGTTGTGTTATAGATTTTTCATTTTCTTTTATAAAAATAATTAATATCTTGTAAGTAAGTGACTTCAGACTATACAGGATGATTGGAAATTCGACGTATCCCTGATAGGGGGTTGTACTGCAACTCATATGAAGCAAATTTGCCCATGGAACCGGTGGTCGAAAATCAGTGGCTGCGGAGTCATCCGAAGATCAGGTATCTTGACGAAAATTCCCGCCTTACTACATTAAAAGGGAAAATTTAAAAAAACTACTCCATCCTGTGCAATAAATTTATATTTCTCTGATAGAGGATAAATGACTGATTAATTTTATTATAATTTATGCCTACTAATTCTGATCAATAAAAAGAAGTGTAAAAAAAAATCATAATAGTTTTTTTTTTCGAAGGGAATTTTTCCAAAAGTCATACATTCACTTGACGTACAAACTACAAAAATAAGTTCCTCGTTACATAAGCTTTCTAAAAAGCTATAGTTTTGCAGTTTTACTGTGGCGCTTAAAAAAAAACCGGCCAAGTGCGAGTCGGACTCGCGCCCTAAGGGTTCCGTACCTATCTACCATATGATATACTAAAAGCTTTTGCTCTTTGATTTTAAAAACTCCATGACCATCCAACTTGACCCCTCTTTTATAGAAAAGTACTTGAAACGGGAGCTCACTTTAATTGGTTACTATTAGTTGTGAGAAAAATTGAAAATTTTATGATTTTAGACTTTTCCCTTTATTTGTACTGTGAGACCTAACTTCTTGCCAAATTTCATAATTTTAGGTCAACTGGAAGTACCCTGTAGGTTTTGCTGATTTGCATAAATGTATGGAGATGAGGACATAAAAAGCCATATCTTTTGATTGCGTCGTTGTAAAAAATTGAAATTTTCAGATCTTGTGTGGTTTAATATTCGTTATCAATTTCAACCTGATACCTCTTCTCGTTCGTGAGAAAAGGGGTCTTGACAGACAGACAGACGGACAGACAGACGGACAACAAAGTGATCCTATAAGGGTCCCGTTTTTTTATTTCGAGGTGCGGAACCCTTAAAAATGAGCCGAAAATGCGCTGCGGCACTAATTTCTAGTCGGATTCGTTTTTCTGATTGCTAAAATAAATGGATTTTTAAAATCTTTCGAGTTACTTGGGCCAATGGTGTATAAAACATTTCGTTGATTCAGACGATATACGTCTTTAGGTTTACTATATCTACTCTGTGAAGAAATTTGGAATTTGATTGGATACTATACCACCCACCTTGATGTGGCAATTGCAATAAATATGATTCATCAAAAATGGAAAAAGGCTATTGTATAAAAACATTCGTATTGATTTAAGCAACTTGTAAAATGAGATGCCAGCCTAGACGCTACTGTTGTTAGTTGGAAATATGAATGAATCCCAAGACCATTAAATTAATGTGTAACTTGATACCAACTATACTTCTTTAGTTAAATGAAATAGAAATATTGGAGATTTTATGTGTGCAATATTAATTATTTGTTAAGTTGAGTTTTTGTGCTTTATATTTATTTTTAATTTATACTTCTACGACTCCACAATTATAACTGCGAAGTATCATTAATTAAAAATATCTTTAAAAAAAATCCATGGCCATGAAGATGTTAGAAGCACTGAAAAGCCTGACTTTCGTGGTAATAGTTACAATTTAAGGTGGAAATATTGTGAAATTGTCTGATTGTTGCTGGCCTAGAACCAACCGCTCCTAACCATGGGTGTCGTAACAGGCGACTGAAGTAAAGGATGGGCAGCAGCGTCCTTCGCTGTATCGAACCGCGGTCCATAGTGCCAGCTGCAACGCTAACAAGCGTGGTGACTATGTATACTTCCCCTCCGATTGTACCACGCATTTTTGCTGAAATTCTGGAAGGGCGTGTCCTACAGTGGACGTTTCATGGGATGTTATGATGATGATTGTGACCTCGAAACGCTGGTATTTTTAAAAGCGTCCATCTATTGACACACATTAGATAATAGTAAACTGACGTTTCCACCGTGCTGTGCGGACCCATCTCTTCCTGTGGGTGTCGTAAGAGGCGACTAAGGGAATGAAATCCAGAAGATGCCCATCTTCTGGATTTCATTCCCTTAGTCGCCTCGTAGCAGCGTCCTTCTGTGTATTATCCCATCCATCACACTGCGGGCGCCAAACAATCTGCCAAGCGTGGCGATTATGGTAAAACCCCCGGACCGGTCGTCATTGAGATTTTTAGGGGAGGCCTATGTCCAGCAGTGGATGTCTTTCGGCTGATATGATGATGATGGTGAAACTGACGTTTTCATTGATGGGGACCGCCTTCACTTCTGCATATCGATCCATAATACGTACCTACTGCGAATCCAACAACCGCGGTCCATGGTGCTAGCCTCAAAGCTTACAAGCATTGTTAACATAGTAAGTATACCTACGTACTTTCCCTTTAAAATAAACTACGCGTTTTTTGCTGTGAAATTCTGGAGTTAGCTCCCTGTCCAGTAGTGGAGGTTTCATGTGATGGTATGATGATGATGAATTGTGGAATCCGAACAACCAACCGGTGTCTCGGCGGTTGGTGCGTGGTGGCGCCGACCATATTACGCGAGGTCTGGTGCGCTCGTGCGCTTCACTGCATCGCACTAATCCTGCGCCTGGGCAGGGTACCCGACATATTGTTAGGGCTGAGGTGAAGGCGACAGCGAGTATACTGATTTTACTCCAGCTATGAACACTGCTTATTGAGATACAGGTTTCCTAGGGCTAGGGCTGCCATGTTACTCTTTATTTACCCTAGTCACGTTAATCGAAAAAAATTAAAGATTTTTATTTCCTTCCCATACTAATTGGATCGATCAGTTCATTATTTGTAAGAATGAAAAAAAAAACTATTTTTGCTGAATTTTGAAAAGTCGTAGAATAAAAGTTGTTGCATTTAGCCATTAACGGGTATAGGTTGAGCTACAAATAACCCTATATGTTTTGTTCTTTTTAATGAATTTTGATGCGAAAGCTCCCTATATCGCCATGTTTTCTCTGCAAAGGCCACCCTGGGGTTCGTAGAAAGTTTTGCGACTTCCAAATGTTTCACTGGATATGTTTGACACTACGGTTGTCATTCAGAGACATTTCGCTAGTATGCTAATAAGTTAGCTCTATCCTTAGCCCTTGGTCTATGCCCGAGATAAGGAAAATGTCTTAAACCTTTCACAGGTTGATGCTAGTAATCATCATTGGTGATAGGGTTCGACCGGGGTTTTGGATCCATGCTAGCGTAACGTCTCTGAATGACATACATCATTACATTATAAGTGTGAATGTGTACAGCAGCAAGTCTTTTCCTTTCATTGAACTATCTATAAATTTGTATCATCGTTGAAGTAACAATTTTAACTTAAATTTCAAATTGAAGACCCGCTCCCGCTTCTGCTCCTGCTCTAGCCCCTCGTTCCTAGATCTTGATTAGCTCGCGCTTTGTCCGCGCCGGCCTTTGTCTCCTCACTATCGTTATCGATATCGACATCTTTTACGCCCAACTAGACAACACTATTATGAAAGTTTCGTAACAATAAACTTTTCATAACATTGGAATCAAATCATTCTTCTTCTTCTTATGCTGGCTCAGCGACCCGAAGAGGATCTTGGCCTCCGACACTAAGAGCCGCCATTCTTCTCTGTTGTGTACAGCTTGTTGCCAGTCGGCTATTTGAAGCTCCAACAGATCTTTCTTGACTTGGTCGATCCAACGATACCTAGGACGTCCGACGGGGCGTCTACCAGTCGGACGTCCAAGATACTCTCTTTTGACCGCACGATCCTCCCTTATCCTTTCCACATGGCCGAACCAGCGGAGTCGGGCTGACTTGGTCTCCCCTATGATGTTAGGCTCGGCTATAAGGTCTTCTATCTCCTGGTTCTTCCTAACCCTCCATGTTCCGTCTTCTCTCATTGCTGGTACTAGAATTTTCCTGTCTGCTACTAAAAGTTTGCTTCCTCCTCCTCCTTCAGCGTTAGTGTCCACGCTTCGCATCCATACATCAAGATTGGCCTGATGACGGTTTTACAGACCCGAATCTTGGTTCTTCTGTTGATAAGCTTGGACCTTAGTGCGCTTTAGATTCGGATATCAATCTCCTCGTGCCTTTGGTTGGTATCGGTCACTGTGCATCCAAGATACTTGAACCTGTCCACCCCTTCAATCAAATCATTAGACCATACGTTTGCTGCTGCTGAGAAGCATAGGATTTATTTCCCATCGTCACGGTCCAGGATCCAGATCATCATCCTTAAGACGAAGAGCCTTAAGGTTGTTGCTGAGTGGCAGCACCTTACTTCTAAAAATAAATTTATTGCGTCGCAAATACAAAACTTTTCATTAGTATTGTTCGTTTGGCGGCAATATGGAGTAGTTATGTATGTTTTAACCCATAACATCATAGCTTAGTTTATCATTTATAGCTTTGTATTGGTAAAGTGCTAAAAGTGGCCGTTTTTGGCACTTTTGCGATACAAAGCTATTCACGATAAGCTAAGGTGTAATGTGATGGATAATAAAATATAGAATTACCCTAAATTGCCGCCAAACAAACAATCCTTATTAAATGTTTTGTATTTATGAAGCAATAAATTTATTTCTCAAAGTGGCAGCACCTCTGCTCATAAACCACCTTAAGACGCATAAAACCATATACGCAAAACATCACCTGTAAGCTTAAAGTATATTAGCCTGTAAGCAAAACACCAAACTTGCAAAATACCACTTACGCCAAACACCAACTAGGCGGGTTCCGTAGTCAAAAAGGAACCCTAAGAGTCACCCAATTTATCAATTATAATTCATTTTGTAAGTTTCATATCTGGAGCTTTTATTATATGGCTGTAGATTTAGGAGGTCCGAAGTCCGAATCCTTATCACTTGCATAGTCAGTAATCTCCCAATCTCCCAAAGAAACTTTGGCGTTACCTCGATCTTCACTGAAAGGCTGAAAAACTTCTTAGCTGGATGTAAATACCCTATTTGCTGTCTCTCTACTTAAGTGCGCAAGCGCACGCCGCCGCCGCCTCTTTATCGCACATCCGCAAAAAATGCACATCGCACCGCAACATCCCGCCCTTACAAACTCGGATAAAGGATGAAAGATGCCGACGGCTTAAGTTGCAGTGCACTCCTTCTAAGTAGTGGTAAAGACGGAGCTGCTTTGTTAGCGGGCAAAAGAAGATTTGTGTGCAAATACTGGTTCAGGGTATATTTTGTCAGAGTTCATCTGACGACTTAAAAACTTATGACAAAAGGGTTGGGAGTGAAAACACAAAGAAGCTAAGGAGTGGAATTCTCTGCCTGCGTCTGTGTTCACGAGCTCTTATAACCCGAACTATTTAAGTCGCGAGTTAATAGGCTTCTTCTGGGCAAGCTCGTTCCATCGTCGACCTCATCTCTGTCCTCAAGGCTAGATCGAGGTCAAGAGAATAAAAAAAAAGCCAGAGTGTCAAATTTGGTATCGGTAAATCAGAGACAACCAACATAAAAAAATAGGTAAATAAAAAAGGGGGCAAAATTCATCAAGGCACAAAGCAATCCTGCCTGACTGAATATTGTTAATGTGATGTAGCTAGTTTTTTGTTTATTATTATTATTTTATTTATCCAGAAAGCAAACAGTCGTGTACATAATTCCTATTTATAAGTATGAATACTAGACCTACAGTTCTCTATATTCATAAGCGAAAGCGGTTACAGCGATCCTTGATCCACTGGAAGTATTTCAAACTTAATGCTGAAAGTGAGAGTAGAAGACGTACATACGTACTTCCCAAGTCAAGATGAAGTGAGAAGAACATGTCGTAACCGGTGGAATGATGTCGTCTCTGCCTATGTATTATAGATTCGTAATATCCCTCTTAAACTCGCACCACACCCTAACACGGTCCAGTTACCTCAAGCCAAGGAATCCAAAGGACCAAGAAACAAAGACCAGTGGAGCTTTTGAATCCAAATCCCTTCTAAAATCTCTATTCAAGCATTGTGCGTGCGAGTGCTCTTCGGGATTCCTTTTTTTGTGATCACAGTGTAATTGCCTTGTGTAATCCATGCGTAGTGAAGTGACTGTAGATCTCTTAGTTTTGTGATAGTTGTGCATTTTGTGTTGGGAAATTGTTTCCTATGCACGTGCCTCTTTTGTATTGCTAAACTTAAAAATAAAGATTTCCACTCCTCTGCCGGCAAAGAATAGTACCAACCCATACATGCCTGTGGGTGTAGTAAGAGGTAACTAAGGGTTATAAACTGGAGGATGCGCAGCAACATCCTCCTTTGTATCTTTCATCTTACTTACTGCGGTCACCTACAACCGCGGTGCCAGCCGTAAAGCTAACAAGCGAGGTGACTATGGTACTTCCCCTCTACATTTTTCCAGCAAAAGCTAGAATTCTGGAGGGAGCTCCCTGTCCTGTAGGGGACGTTCCATTGGATGTTATGATGACTCCTCTTTGCAAGAAGTAATTTTACTAAGCATTGCTATAGATCCGTCTCATACTGCGGTCATGCCTCGGTGAGGCGCTTACTCAGCAAACAATTTCCTTTTTTTTATTAGTAAGTATTTCTGATGCTGCGGTAGAATGGATTTGGATTCTCATATTCAACTGCATATTACAACTTAATTGTAGTTTTCTTTCTGCAATGCTTCTGTTTCTAAAAGTAAAAACCTTCAATTGGTTTTCAGCTAATACTAGCTAATACTAACTCTCCCCTTCTCCTTACGCATACACAATATAATAAAATATTTAAACACAGTTATACATATAAACACATTCGTACACACTCATACACATTCTCACACACATTAACACACACACATACACTTACATTCACACACACACATTCACACTCACATCAAAATTGTTTAGTTTAATTTCATTCTATTATGTTATTATATAATTTAGTTTTTCTTTGAGGTCATAAACTATTCTTGTATCAATTGATAGATATGGAAGAGCGTGTTCTTCTGGCACAGGTATATTCTACTTAAAAGAAGATCCCAACAATCTGTAATTATGATTAGTTTCTGACTGAATAAAGACATTTTAATTTAATTTTTTTTAATTTATCTAGTTATACTGTTGGGGACATATATTAATTATAATTTTACGAACCCGCCTATCAAATTTTACAATAATCCTATATAGCTATATCACTTTATTGTTATCATCATCCTAAAAAAGAGCATGTTCAAACCCTTGTTCCACCCATAAAAAGGACTGTAGCATTGTAAGCCATCAGATGTTGCGATACGATCAACTCAGGCGCACCTCACAGATGACAATGGGTACAAAGTTACAATACTTGTCAACACTCTGTCGCGGGTACATTGTTGGGGCGGGGGTGATACAGAAAACTTGTCGGCACTGTGTGTTATTCGTGGCGTCAATTGAAGGTTCATATTTAAGTATTTGTAGTTTTTGATTTTCGAATCTAGGTACTTTATTTATACCAAAAGGACCAAAATTGTAATTTTTTAAAACAAAACTGATAAAACTTAGGTATGTATAAACCAATGTTATGTATATCTCACCCGGCAGATAAAGCATACGCATTAAGTCCATTGTACATATTATTGTGCAGAAATTAAATAAATAAGTAAGTAAAAGTGGTGTTAGAAGTTGGTAGCGCTTCTCCTTATATAGTATTAATATTGTTCTTTTTTTCTAATTATTATGTTCATAAGCTATGATTTCTTGTTAATGTTAAAATGCTTCTTCTTTTTGCACATCTACTTTTTGTTTATTATCATGATCCAATCTGATCTTTTTGAGTCGACTATATGTAATTAAGTAGACTAGTCCAGCCAGTTGCTTCATCTTTCTCAAACTTAAATATATTTTTCTTCAATTTCGTTCTGTCCGTAAGATCCTAAGAATCAAAACTACATTGGATATTACAATTACAAAAAAAATTTGCATTTAAGTTGTCGCCTCTTTTTTTTACTCTACAGACCCGGCGCTTCGTGGTCTATGAATATGGATCTCTATACAATACATTACAAACTATTGTTGTTTTTTGTTCGCCGGCTGTTTGCACAAAGATAAGTGCGTGAAATTGGAGGAGTGCTGTTTGTTATTTTGACATAATGCCAGGGGCGGTTCGTTTCTTGATATATTGTTATTTTTAAAGAATATTTGGTTTACTTTTTCATCTTAAGAGAAGATATTAATTTAATTTTCAAATAGTTCCGAGCAAAGAAACTGAGGAAGATAAAATTACTCGACCATCTCTTGAGAAATACGTACATCTAAACTACATCTATAAGAGCTCATCCTACGCAAGCTCACAGATGCCGTGTACGCATTTGTATGGTAAACACAGAGAGACCGAAACAAAACTGATAACAGAACATTCATTCAGGCCACGCTAAAGGACAACTGTCACTTTCGTACCGTGTTTAAAGTTCCCGGGATCATAAATAACGTCAGGGACTCGATTGTTGGCCATGATCCACGGCCCACTGTCACTGGCCACTCACCACATCCAGAAAAAAACTAAACAAAACAACCTTTCCCAAGAACACAGCGCATAAATACATCAAATCGAAAACAATAGGGGACATCCTGATACCGCATCACACGCGGACCCACACACATATTTCAAAAACGGAGACGAAAAAAACTATAAGAAATAAGACCAAAAAGGTACAAAAACTAACATTTGAAAAAATACGTGATGGGCATTAATTAAAACGAACTCGACCAGGAATCCAGAAAAACAAAGAGGTTAAACAAACCAGCGCAGTGGGAGCTCGCATCATGATCGGAATCTCACATTTTTTAATCATCGAATGCTAACCTCTCACGTCAGTGGAACTGCGACCGTATTTTTATGTCATTTAAGATGGAAGCGTGGTCACTCGCTGTGGGTTATTGAGGATGATTTTTTTGTAGATATTGTCACCGTTGTTTTAATGGCATTAGGTTGGGTTATCGCGGTCCGATCAGGTCGGGCTCGGGACGGTACGGAACCAAGATTGATTGGGCACGAGCAGACATTTTTATGCTCTCAGCCTTGGCTCAGTGTCGTCGACTTCAGATACCTCTACTAATGTTATGAGCGATAGGATCTGTTTGTCTGTTTAAATTAATTTGAAGTAGCTTTTTGAAATGACCATGAGTACTTGACTTTCACTGTTATGGAATTCTATTTTGTAATTGAACTACAATAAATAGAACAGTGTGTTCGTTCTCTACATTTTTATTGCATATGTTGATAATCTCTTCATATGCAATTTGTTAAACATTATGATTGATTGTCACTTGTAACTAATGTCCTCTAGTAATACGATACATGCGTAAGTACATTCGTGATAATATTCATTATTGTCATTAATTTATTCCACTTGAGTGACTTTGTAGTAATCTACAATGTTATTTCAATTTTCTTTTCTATTCGCAAACATTAATTTATTATCATATTAGCTATTGTGCTGTGTCAAATTATTAGTAAAATTTTCTGTAATATCTAGGAAAATATTTCTTTTCTTTTGCTTTTTAAAACCTTTTTTTATTTAAATACCGTGTTTTAGAATATACAAAATAAAAAATGGTCAGTCTGCCCTTCAAATTGAACGACTTTTCCCAAAGAACATATCAAAATGTATTTACGAAAAGAAGAAATCCATACAAACTGATCAGGTTTGTATAGTTTGTATTTTGACCTTCATCATCATCAACATCCCATGAAACGTCCACTACAGGACAGGGAGCTCCCTCCAGAATTCTAGCTTTTGCTGGAAAAATGTGGAGGGGAATTACCATAGTCACCTCGCTTGTTAGCGTTACGGCTGCACCATGGACCGCGGTTGTAGGTGACCGCAATAAATAAGATGTTAGATACAAAGGAGGATGCTGCTGCCCATCCTCCATTAACCCTTAGTCACCTCTTACGACACCCACGGGTATGTATGGGTTGGTTCTATTCTTTGCCGGCACCACACGGGACATGCCGGCACCACAGTTTAGTGGGCAGAGCAACACCCCTTCGGCTTGAAATTTATGTCTTGTAACATCTTGTATAGTTTCTCAAACTAAGGGGTGTTGCAAGGATTCTCTCCTCGTTATCAGCAAAACTAAAGATGATTGACAGCCAATTAAAAGGGTCCAACATTGTTCAGTTTTGATCACTAATGATTGGCAGTTTTTGTACCTTTTGTGAATGAGTTGTTCCTCTTCCTAATTGATTTTGACATAGAAGAAAATGTTTAATTTTGTAAGTCTTCTAAGCTTTTTTAGCTTTTATTGTTTTATTCTTAAAAGGATCTGTGCCCCTGTCGGTGTAGTGTCTTCCAGTTATCTTTTGTCTATAGATAAAAAAATTGAGTAGATTAGGCCTAAATATTATTATACATTTATCATTGTATAGCTCCCGTCCAGCAGTGAATGGGATGTTATGATTGACTTGTATATTTTTATGTCTCTTGCTTGTTAGCACAGTCTATATTTTCCCCTGAATAAATTAGACTTTTTTATTTGTTACCATAGTTAATATCGTTGTTGGATAAGTTGTTGGTACACACAGCAGCAAGCACTTAGAAACACAACCAGTATAAGCTGACCCAGCGCTACACAACAAACGCCCGAAACTAGAGACCCGCTCAAGGTCAAAGTGTTTCCACCGACGCGTGCGGCCGTGTGTACCTATTCTTCAAAATGTAATTTCTTTTTTCGTTTATACTGACTCTTTTGCTGTCAGTCCAACAAACAGTTTTTTTAACTACTCGTAGCTTTTTTGACATTAAAGGTGGACTATAAAAAAGTTGTTTTTTATGCAATAGCATTCACGAGGTTACACGACATCGTTAAACACATAATTGACAGCAATTAACGAATGAAAGTTAGAGACAGGCTGGCCCTATTTATAGTGACGTTGGACCCTTATTTCAATGTCTAGATCATTGAGTAGACTAAAGATTAAAGGACGAAGCCCTGAGCTAGGTCAGAAAATAATAAAAACTGCCTTTATTTTGGAATGTTTACGAGTATCTTACACATGACGACGTTAATAGTTAGGAGTCGTTATGAATTCAATTTTCACACTGATGAACAGGAAGATTATACAAATTTTATAAAAATCTTGAATTAATTACACAAATGCTGTTACTACTGTGTTTTTTTCATAGTCATGTTAGCGTATCTCTCAAATGATTCATTACTGATCCTGAAGATCAATCATTAGCTCGGCATTGTTATATTTTTCCCAATCATTATTTTCTGTCACATCTCATTATGAGATCATTGTGTAAGGAAAATTGTTAACTTTACTTCGTTTTATTATAGGTACTGTGTGTCAAATAGTTCATGTATGAACGCATAGTTATCTTACGTAGGTTTATCACCATTCCCATTCCCACCTCGGCACCCATAAACTCGGCTCATAAAACTTTGTCTCGCGTTTATAGTAGCACATGTATAGATAAAGCGAGCACAATTAAATTAATTAAGTAATTTATTACATTCTTTACTAGTTACAACTTCGTCCACGAACTTTTAGATAAGTGGCGAATCTTGAGGCGCTTCGAATTTAGATAAATTTTTGTCGTAGATAAACTAAACTTGTTCAAAGCTTGATTCTAAGTGTCTGATTGAGATGTCATTGGTTTACTAAAACAACGGTCTGTGTTCTACGAGTCTTGTATGAAACTTGAAACCTTGTTTTAATAAGCCAGTTTGTATTAGAGATTCACATTGATAGTTACATTTGTTTTGACCAGTTCTCAGTCTGTTATCTGTAAGATTCGTGTTGCTATCTCGGTAGCTTATATTATCGTATCTAAATCACTCTGTTATTTCGTAATTTTAAGCTTGTTCAATTTCGTTTCGATTTTGAATGGCATGTTGCGAGTATTGGAAATAATTGGAATCCATAACACAGTACTTTTATCTTAAAAATCGTTTCACAGTAAAGTACTAATGCAAATGAGTTGATCCAACTGAGCTCGAAACCCAAATTAATGTATTAAGAAATATGCAGCACTTCCCTTCAATTTACAAAGATTCCGGAGAAAGATAGCGGCTGCAACTAAATATCCAAGTTTGCAATTTTATTCCGCCTTAATATCCACGACCGGTCAAATGTCTTGATTTTTATTTTTTATATTTTTTCTCGCGTTGTAACGTATCTGTTTTATCTTTCCAGGTAAGTGTCGTTGAAATCCGAGACATTTTTCGCTGGGTTTTATTTTTGGTCCTTCGAGCCAGATCCGAGATAAGCCAGCGATACTGATGGCCACCTTATGAAATGAGAGACGATAAGGTAAGTGATACTTAAAATATGCCTGCCTTAATATTTAAACCTCTTATACTTCAATACTTAGGCTATCGCGTGTCCCGCATATAGGGGTAGTTAAATTACGTTAAAGAATGTTAAGAAGCATTCGATACTTGTGATGTCGTATCTTTACGATTGAAACTACTATGAACAATTTAAGTTCAATGAGTCTTATCTTTACATTTCTTTGAGTAAAATAACTATTCGTGTTGGCATTTATATGAAAATAAAAAAGGAAAATCGTCGTTGGCGGCTGTGCTTTGGGGTCCATCAAAGAGTCCTATTTGGTCCTTTAATATTTTATAGTAAAATTTTACGTAATTCAATATATATATATATGTTCTTTATTGCACAATTACTACACATAAATATACAAAAAACAGGACATTTACAAAGGCGGGCTTATCTCTGCAAGAGATATCTTCCAGACAACCCATGGTTGTGAGAGAGAATGTTAATTAGCGGGACACAGGAGGAAATGCTCTTTACTTTTTGTTTAAAAGAGGCAATAGATAGAGGGACTCTCTTGAATCGATTTCGGAAGACGATTCCACAAAAGAACAGCACCAACAGAGGAGGAGCGATGAAAGAAATTAGTGCTGCTCCTAGGCACCTCAAGCATCCTGGCAATACAAGGGCGCCTAGGTCGAGTCGGTCGAGGAAGTAATGTTAATTTTTAACATAATAGACGGATTTTTTTTTCTAAACAAGCAGGAAACTAACGAAGAGTTAATTTGTTCTCAAGTTTTGGTGTCCCTTGGCATTCAAAAATATTTTTCAAAACAAAAATGTGCCTTGTACCTACTTTGTACCCCACACCCCCTGTTTCGTAACGTAGTGTTATGGGTGTACAAATTTATCTGTTTGCCTGTAGTGTCTGGTTACGGGTCTCGAGGGTATCTACCGGAGGATTACAACCCTCTGCCTGAAGTTGGGCATTCAATAACTTTGCTATTTGGAGCAGATACATCTGTATGGGTGAAATTTGATGTCTGAGAGTAATTTTAGCTGAAAGTGAGACGACTAGCTCTACCCTTTATTTAGCTACTTTTCATGTACGATACGAATTAAAACGCAAACGCAAAACATTTATCTAAGAATTCAAAGATTTGATAATCAAAAGTCTGAATTTCATTTTCATGCAAATTTAATCGTTTAGCTGCGTCTGACAGCCAGTTGCAAAAAGCTTCGTCAAAGTTTATAAAGCTCCTTTAAGTCTATTCCTTCTGTACCCGACCTCTCAGGACCAACTTATATGTGCTCTGACTAGAATAAGAGGCGTCTACATATCGAGCGTAGACGCATCCGGTAGTTCTATCTGCACTCTGAACTTGCCGCCGAAACCGGTGGCGTGATGTTAAGCGTACCTAATCTTTTTGCGAAAAATTCTTCTACTCGTACGTTTTTCCAATATACTCATCACCTACATTGTTCATCACAGTATGAAATTTGCCACCATAATCTATTGCTTCTTGGTTCTGACCAGCCGGTTCCGATAGCTGCTCATGCGCCGTGATGCATTCACAGTTGGGGTCCATGTGTCAGTCATCAGCTTTAGACGGAGGCGAGGACATTAAGTTGTTTCTTTTTCAATTTCTTTCCCAACGAAAAAGCCTATATTCCTTGAAACGCAACTTCAAAAAATTGTAATAATGTTGAAAGATCTATCTATCTATCTCTATGGCTCAGCGAACCAAAGTAGTTCTTGGCCTCCTACATTAAAGCTCGCCACGCTTCTATATTCTGTGCCAATTCCGTCCAGTCGGGCACTCCCAGCTCGTTTAAATCCTTGGTATTAATCCTTCCATCGGTATCATCATCATCATGACATCCCATGAAACGTCCACTACAGGACAGGGAACTCCTTCAAAAATTCCAGCTTTTGCTGAAACAGTGTGGAGGGGAAGTACCTATCATAGTCACCACGCTTGTTAGCGTTACGACTGGCACCATGGACGGCGTTTGTTGGTGACCGCAGAATGTAAGATGATAAGATACACAGAAGGATGCTGCTGCCCATCCTATGGTTCTAATGAACCCTTAGTCGCCTCTTACGACACCCACGGGTAGAAATGGGTTGGTACTATTCTTTGCCGGCACCACACGGGACTGTCATCGGTATATTAGCCTTTGTCATGTGAGCTTTAATTTTATTGCCAGCAACTGGCAGAGAATATATTTTTTTCATTTCTATTTTGTAATCAAAATGCATCCCAAATCATACTTCACTAACTTACTGCCAGTTAAAATCCCAACATCTCTATCAAATTCTGCTAACATCTGCGATTCTGCATTGCTACCCACCTAGCACCCAATATTGATGCGACAGACTCCACCGGGCTGGAAAATTGAAACAAGGGAAAGATACAATGAAAACCAATATAAATTTGCAGTTAACGAAAAGCTCTTTGGAGGAAATAAAGAAGAGAATGAAAAAAATAAAACGAAAGAATATGTTTGCAATGCACTGATAGATGAACTCGCAGACCAGTTTAGTTTTGTTTACAATAATTCTTTTATTCCAAAGAAATAAAGATGAAAATACAATGATATGGTTTTGTATAACGTTGGTAATTTGCAGATTAGGGAGGATACTGTCGTCCCATGTGATTTCAGGGATTTAGTTGTTATTAGGATATAATTCCTTTGTTATTTATTTATTATATTGTTGAATGTTGGTGTTCAATTACTAACAAAGCTTAGCTTGGTTCTAATGAAAATTGTAGAAAGTTGAACTGCATGAAAGAATTTCGAAGCAGTTCGTTAGTCTCTAATTTTTATTATCCTGTCAATTTTGATATTAAGTATGTATCTATTTGGATCTTCTATGTATGCTGCTATTTTTTTTTAGTACAGTCACAAATGACATACAGGTAATTTATCTAAGAGCTCTTGGCAACAACAAGGAATACACAATCTAATTTCGCAAAAAAAAAAGAAACTTTACTTAACAAATTGCATCCAAATCATAAATCACACCGATCTATAAAAAAACACCAACTTCTTTGTCGCCCCTTGTCCCTAATAGCAGAAAAATCGCAACTCGATAGTCATTTGTAGAATAATGACGTCATCAAACAGTAATCCCTTGGCTTTCATGTGGATTACTATTATACAAACTTATAAATACAGTTCTAACATCCAAACCCTCTTTTTCATTCTAAGTTGCACAGATTTTTGCAATGGCATAGAAAAGTTTGCTAAATAACACTACGCTCTTGGTCTATTAAACCGCGAATGTCTCTTCCTAATGCAAATAAAAATGTACCTTAAGCACTTCTATTTGAAATAAAATTTTCGTTGAAAAATATTTATGCATTGTAAAATCCTAGCTTTAAATATTTATGAAGCAATTTAAACATTTACGTTATAGAAAATAAGGATGATTTTTCTTCGCCAGTGGTGTAAGGGTATATGCACACTAGAGGCGCGTCATTTCGATACATTAGGCGTGTGATTTATAGAAGGGAAGCGGCGGAGTCAAAACATGCTGGGTGCTTGTTTGTAGGGCTGGTGTGTGATTGTAATGTGATTGCTGGTGTAAAGAAAAATGCAGCGGTTTTGTCAATTTTGATGATTCTCTTTTTAGGGTTCCGTACCTCAAAAGAAAAAAACGGAACCCTTATAGGATCACTTTGCTGTCCGTCTGTCTGTCTGTCTGTCAAGACCCTTTTTCTCACGAACGCATAGAGGTATCAGGTTGAAATTAATACCATATATTAGGATCCATGAACTACACAAGATCTGAAAATTTCAATTTTTCACAACGACGCAATTTAAAGATATGGCATTTTATGTCCTCATCTCCATACATTTATGCAAAGAAGCAAAACCTACAGGGTACTTCCCGTTGACCTATAATTATGAGATTTGGCAAGAAGCTAGGTCTCACAGTACAAATAATGGGAAAAGTCTGAAATCATTAAATATTACAACTTTTCTCACAACAAATGGTAACCAATTGTGGTGAGCTCCCGTTTCAAGAACATTCATATAAGAGAGGGGTCAAGTTGGATGGTCGCTGAGGCGATTTTTGTTTTAGTTCTATTTAAAAACGGGAACACTTACAAACTTGAAAATTGGTATGTTTATAGTGCAAAAGCTATAAAACAACAAATAATAAAATTTGGTCAAGCGCGTGTCGGACTCAAAAAATCTAGCACATTAACTTACTGAAGTTTCAACGAATACAATTATGTTTATGTGGTGGTACGGAACCCTCAGTGCGCGAGTCCGACTCGCACTTGGCCGGTTTTTTTTTATAATATTGATGGAGTACCTCTTTTTGGCACCATGTCTCTCTCTATGCAGTTGATTTCCATATATTTCTTTCAGTATGATTAATTGCCCGACAGCCTCTGATAGGATGTAACCAAATTAACCAATCATTAACTATGGAACATTTTTTCTCCTATACCCCGCGTGTCCTGGCACCTTACACGCGTGAGGACTTATTTGATGCCACTGAAAATTCAGTGCGATTGGCAAAGTACAAGCAGTAGAAGTAACGAAAGGACCCACAGTAGCCTGGACCCACGGCTCTCGACTTACTTAAAAGATAACGTCATTTACGATCTACTTATCCCAAAATTAATATTTGTAATATGACCTAAATTCTCCCTTGCTAATCAGACCAGCTTATACAAATCCAAAGACTGCTTGCTGACAGCCCTGTTTTCATTTGTCAAATTGTACCAGCTCCCTAGAGATTGCTACTCTCTAGGGCTGCCCCGAATTATAAGCGGATGTTGCTTTTTGCATCGAAGTGTTTATATTTGTAGTGGTGTGTAGTCTCTTTTATCTTAATAGTTCTGGCACAGGTGTTGGTAAAAAGGCACGTAAAAAAGGGCTTCTATGTTTTAGGTTAGGACGGAAATACACTGAAGCATACTATAAATCCATATATTTGCAATAGCAAAGCAAACTTTTTAAAAAATGATCTGATATTCTGACGGATCTGATGACGGAAAATTATGTTACAAAATTCAATTATCTGTGGTTTAGGAGACAGATTAGTAGTAAACTAACTTAAGGGTCGGACACGGATATTACTATTGTAACTATTGTAACCAATAAATTATTTCATTTCATTAGAATCGGTACTTGATTGATCCCTTATTTATTTTTAAATCCCTTAAAAAATCGCTTAACCTGCTTCAGAATCATAATACATACCTACATATTTGTAAATTGCTTAGTTTCCATTTTCAAATAATAACACTACAAAGCAAAAATATAAATTACGCACTCACCAGATAGAGATCCATCATAATTTGCAAACGAGGGGTCGATTAGACCCGCGTTTTGTACAGCAGAAGGGTTAACGCAAAGTAATTCCATCTAGAGGGGTTAACCCGCTGAATCGTGTTTTATGCTTTTTAATTTGTTTCCCGAAAAACGATTTCCCCCTCTTACAAACAAGGCTGGTGGCTACCCCTTCATGTAAACAAACTCAAGTTTAAGTTCATTACTAATGAAACAATATCATTTCGTGAGAAGTAGAATTATTGTCTACATGAAACTTTTTTTAGCTATACAGTTTAAATTACAAATGAAAGCAAATTATACCCAGTCCAAGCATTTTTAAAATTAAACCTCCTGTGAATCTAATGCTGTATTTTGTTAACAAAACTGAAAGTGGCCGTAATAGATTTTAAGAAGCTTTATCTTTGAATACACTTCCTGCAACTAGCTAGCGGTAACAGTACATTATGCAAAGGCTTTTAGATTTACGTATCATCTGCACTTTCGTATACCTCGACCTTTTGATGTGAGTTATTTATGGTTTAAATAATCATTTAATTTCCTCATTGAATACAATTTTAGCCTATTTATCTCATAACCACCTTGGCTGTTTAATTCAAAAAGACTCCCAATTAAATTTTATATACTGTCAATTATATTCTGCCTTTAACGTATTATCCTGCTCATCTTAATGAGTGCTTAAGGTAATAAAGTACTAGGAAGTCAGCACCTGGCTTCGTATTCTATTAATATGTAAGTAAACGCTTTAAAGAGCCCTTAATGCTTGCCTTCCATTAGGCGAAGCAGTGAATTATAACCTCCTCTAAACGCCTGCGGGCCTGGTACTCGAAAGTAACGCTAAGTGACATTGTTGATATAAATTTCGTTTTGGAACATCTGGGTTGTAAAAAAAATAATATATATTCTTTATTGCACAAAGTCACATGCAGAAAGTTACATACAAAAGGACATTTACAAAGGCGGGCTTATCTCTAAAAGAGATTTCTTCCAGCCAACCCATGGTAGTGAGAGAGGGTGTGTTCATTAGCGGGACTCAGTAGTGCATTATTAAAATCCACAAAAACCAGATATTAAATAAATAAATGGTATAAAATAAACAAGTTAATAAAATATATTGATGATATAGGTATAAATAATTTACGTGATATAAAAATAAGTAATGCAAGTGATGCTAAAAATATAGATTTCTAAGAAAATTTTAATAGCACCTATACGAAATAAAATGAGGGCTTCGCTGGCACGGGTGATGACTGTGTCGAGGCATCGATCACATGACCAGACAAGTGATGGCAATACCAGAAGTAAAGGGGCATTGGTTGCCACTTGCCAGAGACTTCCGAAGTCCGAACTGTAAGCTGTTGATTTTTTTTGTATAAGCTATTTGAAAATGTTATTGTACCTAAGCAGGATTTGATAAAAATCAAAATTTAATTTATTTCTCACCACAAAATAATACAATAACAACAATATAAAAAATGTCACGGTATTTGTGGGAGCCTAAACTAAGCCGAAGCCTGTATTTTAGGACTACAGGTCTCCGTCCTACACAATTTTATTAATATGTAAGGAATAAAAATTTGTCTCGAGGTGATTTCATTTTATAAATATTAATTAGTAAATATTTTAGAATAGAAGCGAATATTATTTGGGTTAGTGTACAGTTGAAAATCGACCGTAATATTTAGAATAACCAAAATATATCGTGTTAAAGGTCGCGCCACGCAACTAATTGTTTTGAGACCATTTTACTTTTGCTTCTGACAGTACTTTTGAAGATTTTAGGTAAGCAAATTTCGTGTTGAGGTGGAATCGTGTCGAGGTGGGATGTCGCCGAAAATGACTTCACTCAACTTGATGAGACATTTGTATGGAGAGGCTGATTTGTTTCCATAAAGGTGTTCATTTTCGCAAGTTTTCTGTCCTTTACGTACATGCTGTGTCAAATTAAATTATCTATCAGACTCATCGGTGTTGATTGTGATTTGACTTCTACAGTTTTCAGTAAAACAAACGCAATAACTTTATACTAGCGTCTCACAATATTATTTAATAAGGAAATTCAATGTATTTTTTGAATAAATACTATAAAGATGTAAAGTTGCAAACAATAAAATAAATATACTATCTAAATTGAACACAATTACATATTATGTAATTATGATGTAGGTAACATAAATTATAGTCTTTATTCATGAAAAACATTAAGATGGAAACAATCGATACATGTAAGTCTATTTCTACTTCAAGGAGTTTTGAACCTCGCTCCGCTCTAATACTTACACAAATTGTTAGGTATACTGTACATCCTAATCTTTAATTATATTAAATTTACTTAGTTGAAACTAAACGTTTTGATCAAGCAAAATATTGTTGTTTCATCATAATAAATCTAGATTATTTCAACTGGCGGCTTAGCACGCTGCAGTTGTCAGTTTATCTAGGCCCATAGATTAAAGACTTTAAGCATGGTTACGTTTTTTTGACATCTGAGCAGTGCGACACATTTTGAAAGACAAGGACGGCTTCATGTATTAGTGTATAAAGCTATCTCTGTCTATAATATCGAAAACGTAATTTGTGGATTTGCTAAACACTTTCCTCCACTGTCATTTCTTCGCGCTTGGAGGTGATAGATTAGATGACATAATTCCTCAAATAAAGTGACGTTTCTCCGAGATATATTTTCCCTCGGGCAGCGTGCTAAGCCGGCTGTAAGAACATTTGAACACTTGCATTTTATGTTTAAGCTTCCTCATTTAAACCTGCGTAACTTGCATTGCATTGCAATGGACTTGAAGTGAAACTATTCAGCGTAACTATCTAAAAGCCAAAGACAAATAAACAGCTGTTTTAAGATCGCTCTGATTTCTTTGCAATATTTTTAAACACCCGCGTCACTTTTCAACTATTTATAATTCTCTATTCGAATTTAATTATGAAACATCATATTTCACATCTCAAACTCACAAAATAGAACATAAAGTTATGGAGATATAAACCAAATACCTCTTATTTTTGTGCGACCGTGAATTGAATTTTTTATGGCTTCATCGTGGGGAACTGTCATTTGTTTTCATTACAGCATCCCTCTAAGAAAAAAGTTTATGCGTTAAGTGTATGACAAAAATGGACAACTGGGAGAGAAATAATTTGAATTTTTTGTTATCAAAAACAAAGTGTGTTTTTTAATATGTATGTATTTGTGAAAAGTAATGGATCCCAATTATACTGAAAATCTGGTTCGTGAATGGTTGTAAATTTAATGAAATATAATTTTCTATATTACGGATAGAGAAACAACGGTACAACAAAAGCAGCCGTTTGTCCTTTTTTTTTAAATCTCTATACCACCTTTAGAGTTCAGAATCCTTCACTAAATAAATAAATAAAATTGATTTTTTTATGTGTCTATTAATTTTTTTTTCAAAAATATCATGTCGTTATAAGTAAATTAGTTTACAACACACTTGCTCATAAAACAGCTCAATTTGCACTGTATTAAGGTCCATAATTCAGCTTATTAAACACGCGTGCTTTTTTTCATTATATTACCGCACTAGTGTTTTATTTTTGACTTTTTTTTAAATCGGCAAGGTGAAAGGAGTTTCTGTATAACATTCATAATATTTTCATGAATAAATGAACTGTGTTCAATTATATGATAAATAAACGTCAATTACATGAAAATATTTGTATTAACCAACTAAATAACTACAAATTTGTCTTTAAAGTAACAAAATATTCAATTTTAAATAATTCAAGGAAGTACGCTGTTTGGCAGTTTCGAGCGTAGCGAGGTTCAAATCTCTTTGGTTTAGTCTCCGAGCGAAGCAAGGCGGTCTTTATTGTAAGGGTTTAGTTAGTCAGTGCTTCCTGCGCACGCATGTATAATCTGGGTCTTCCGAAAAAGTAATACGCGCGCAATTTATACAATTATTTGTTCTGTTTATTATGATTATTTTCAAAAGTATTGACTTTCACAAGTAAAAAGACAGTAATTGGTGTAGTTCTTCAACGTCGAAAATACTTGGACATAAAACACAAGTCTGGAGTATCTGGTGAACCTAGAAATGTGAGGCAAAAGTAAAAAGAATTTTCCTTCGGTAGAAAAGGTAAGCAAATTTGATTGTTTTTAATCGAATATGTGTTGAAAAACGTCGTAAGCAGCTCGTGCGCTTTGGTGATTACACCCTCGGCTCCATTACGCCCTCGCCTGCGGCTCGGGCTTGCAATTTCTGAGCCTCGGGCGTAATATCCAAAATAACGCACTCGAATCTTAATGTAATATTCCATGTTTAAACCCATTATTCGTCTAGTTCTCTTTTTAATAATATTATCCACTAAACAGAGGTATAATTTTAGTTGTGATTTAGCATGTTATTGCAAGCAATGTGCAAGTGAGACAGCGACTGGGACAGTAATTGTACTGTCTCACTAATATACGAGCAATTAGTTTAGTATATTGGAGCAGAGATGAGCTGGAAATTTATAATATCTGTGAAACTTTCTGATGTGTTTTGGTTTGAACATTCTTGTGGCCGCAAGTATGCATTCTGTTACAAATTTTTATTTAATATGAAGAAAGATTTTAGTTAGAAGCAGAGCAATATTATTATTTAAAAACAAAGCATATTAATTTATTTTTAATTAATATTTGAAAAAATTATACGAAACTAAAAATTTAAAACTACAATTATATAAATAATGATCTTGAATTTGGGAAATTTCATATGGAGAAAAAAATATAGCCAGACTGGATAATTTACTTTCATCGATCATCCTAAAACACCAAATGGTCATCCGATAAAATGACAAATGCTTACACAACATAATGGTGTAATAACAGCTCCATAGCTCAAGTACTCTTAACATGAGGGTCCGTTTCGTCTATTAGAGGGTAGGATAAGAGCACTTGATGTTAGCAGTACAGCACTTACGGCACACGATATCTAAGGGTCTAAAATTATGTAGCTACCTTTTGGTAGCAGCTGGTGGATATGGGGTTACTTTTGAAGCTAGAATTTAAAAAGTTGTATATAATGTGTGCTATAAATAAAGTAAGTAATATAAAAAAACAAAATAAAAAACGGCTACTTTTTGCAGTTTTTGTATCTGTAACTACAGCAAACTTTATTTTACAAAGTAAATAGGTTCTACATAAACAATGGTAGCTTTACTTCAATCTGTCTTTCCGGATTTTCTATAAGTTTTGTATTTAGCGAGCAATATTTTTTAACTGATGGGGGCTCTAGTGGACGGCAGGTAGGCTCTTAATGTCTGACAGTAGGGTTCATAAGAGAGAAGAACAGTGAAAATGGGACGCCTATGTCCAGCTGTGGCCATGTTAGAGGCTATATAAATTATGTAATTATGTTCTTAAGTTGTAAAACCTCCTCGAGCTCTGTATTGTGTAACTTAACATTTCTTTTTATTTTATTTTCTGTTTAAAAAAGTTTAATTTCCGAAAAGTAAATTTTTTATTTTCTTCTATTTCAGTGCAAAATAGTAAAAATATAAATTATTTTCCACTCATGATAATAAGCATATTTCCCAAAGAAAGTTTTTTCGACTCCATAGTAAAGTGGTCGGCTCATTTTGTATGGATGGAAAGACGAAAAATTATTTTCGAGTAAAATATTTTTTCTTTGTGGAAATTTGTTTGTTTTCATGGGTATGGTCATTGGACTTCGGGAGAAAAACTAATAAAAATTCACGTTGTATCTTGGTCAACACGATCCAACTCGATCATAACAAAAAAAATTGGTACAGAGACCAAAAAATCAATCGTAAAACTATATCAAACCAATCTTAGCCCCCCACACACAATATTACAAGATTTATAACGATATTTGTGTATAAGGGAATAAATGTCTATACAGCCACGAGCAGGTAAAGCTTGTAACTCGCAGCCCGACTTGCTCCACAGGCTATAAAATACAAACGATAGAAGGTTCAATGAGTCAACCTTGACGTGGTCTTGACTGTACCAGGGCGCCACGAGCCGCGACCGGTGGCGCCTGTATCCCGTGGAGAAGGTGCCAGGCGGGAGTAGGTATCTAATGATGTACCAGGGAGGTATGACTGTATGAGAGATAGCATGTGTCAGAGTTATGGAATGAAAGGAATGTGTGCTTGCTTCCGGAATGCATTTTTGATGTCACTAAAGAGGAAATCTTGGAGAAAATAAGGATATATAAAATAAGAAAATCTACAAAATAATTTGAATATAAAAATAATAATAATAAATAATTTGAATAAAAAAAAATATATATACTCGTATATAGTTGTTAATGCGTTTAAAATTACTTCCAGTCTTTTCCAGGTTAACAAAAATGATGGCGTACCTACTTCTTATTAGCCATTTCTGTCCCACTGGCCAAGGCCTCCCTCCGTTCCTTCCACTGGTCTCTACCTACTTATATTATTGAATTTACGAATGGAATAGTGCATGCATAGAAAGGAAAAGTGTGTATTATCGCAGAATTGACTGCCTGCCCAAAAAAGATTAAGTATTTTGTTTGAATCTAGCTTAGGCCTTTGTTTTTATCTATAGGCAAGAAAATATGCAATTAGTTCGCTTAAATTATTATTACTTTCTAAGCTATTGTCTACTATTATTGTATACAAATACATAATTTTGGTCATTTCATATTCGCCAGGTCGAGGCTAGCTAGAGAGTTATTTCGTCTTTTAAGTACAAACGAAAATTAGTTTATTAATGATCAGGCGAGAGTAGTCGTGATAGTACATTATTATTTTTTATTGGATTGAAAGGGTAGCATTTCAAATCCGTCATCAGTCAGATATTCGCAAAGATCTTATTAATAAGACGAGAAGCCCACACATACAGGGTCCTAAGTTAAACAGCTGATCAGTAGAGGGTCTTAAAGTAATAAGGGGAGGATCAAGTCGATACTAATTGGATTGCAACTCGGGGCGGTACGGTCAGCTGCACGTCGGTATAAACGCCTTGACCAAGATCGACTTTATTACGAAGTTGTAGCGCTGATATTCGGTAGTCCAAGTGTTTCATTAGATGTGTGGTTGACTGTAAGAAGTGGACGAATAGGTGATCTAAACAGAAGAGACGAAGAAATAATGAAGAAAAATGAGGATATATTATGTAAGTAAGTGTAGCGTAGGAGATACTGTTTACATACTTTATTTAATAGCTTTTTACTTGTTGGGTTGTAAGGACCGAATATCTGTTTTTTTTTAAGAAAACAGTATAGCTCAAATGCTTAATTTTAATCCTAAATTACACTGAAGAAACTAATCATTACATGCATGTTTAGTTGCACGAAAACACTTTAAATTTCTAATGTACAGTCAACGACAGGTCAAGCTTGACACTCGTAGTGCGACTCTAGCCCATGCGTCTATTGAAATAAGAACGGTACAAAGTCCAATATGTCAAGCTTAATGTGCTCTTGACTGTACAAAGCCTCCGTGGTGTAGTGTTTAAAGGTTTCGGCTCTCCGGAGGTTCTGGGTTCGGCTCTTGGTGGGGACACTGTCAAAAAGAAAACCGGTCAAGTGCGAGTCGGACTCGCGCGCCGAGGGTTCCGATATACTTTTTATATTTTTGGAAGCAATAAAGTCCATTTTTAGGACCGCAAAACTAAATTTGTTTGTAAAGGTTTTTTGCAGATTACTAAAAAACTGT
The DNA here is from genome assembly GCA_947532105.1 of Athrips mouffetella. Taxonomy (NCBI): domain Eukaryota; kingdom Metazoa; phylum Arthropoda; class Insecta; order Lepidoptera; family Gelechiidae; genus Athrips; species Athrips mouffetella. The sequence goes on along the minus strand of OX383968.1, from coordinate 28,737,084 downwards.
GCAACTTAGAAAGAATGTTTTATTTTTGCTGTAATATTTACATAAACTTCTGTCGACTGTAATGAATTCAGATTTCTCGTTTCACAAACTTCGGAGATAAGGGGGGGGGGGGAACAGTGTTTTAAAAACATACAAAAATATATTTTAGAATGTACAAAAAAGCCCTTTCATATGATACCCCACTCAATCTAGTATCCACAATTTGAAAATTTGCCCCCCCCTATTCGGGCCGCCTTTACATTAATAAACCTAATTCTTTTTTAATTCTTTCATATGCATTTAAGTTGGACAACCACATTCTTAAATTATTCCATAGCGGCACCATAAGGGTTCCTTTTTTTACCATTTTGGTATCGGAACCCTAAAAAGACTTCCACAGTTAGGTTAGGTTAGGTTAACCCACACGATATATAAATGATGAATGTCTTTGACACTCGCTTTTTTTATAGTTATGCACTAAGGCTGCTTAACCCAAAAGGAAAACAAGCCGGATTTTGTGTATCTGTTCTTTTCTCTGCTATTATAAAATTGTAAATTGATTTTTTTCTGTGCATTGAAGATATTTATACAAAAATCGATTTTTGGATATTTTTGTCTGTTTGATTATTTGTTTTCGAACATCACGCAAAAACTACGGAACCGATTTTAATGAAACTTTTTTTTCATAGCTAATAGTTGGCTTAAACTTACATTTTCCGGTAAAAGCGGTGTTATGTATAAATTAATAGAAACAGGAAGTATTTAGTAGTAACTATTTCAAATGATTACCTGCTTAGTTTTATACTGTACTCACGGAAGAATACAGATTTATGTTTTTAAAATGCTTATAGAATAATTCAAGAAAATTACTCAAAGACACTTTTTATTGCTATAGTTCTCATGACTGTTCAGTTCTGTATTATACAATTAAAATATAAAAATTATACAGGGTGTCCGTTTGCTGAAAATTAAGGATAGCTCAGTAAATGTAGAAACATATTGAACATTGAAAACTTCTGAGACAATTCCATCCCAACCCTCTAAATTTTGCGATAAATAAAAAAACAGTCATAGGCAGAGTTATTTTGTAGGAAGAGTAAGTAATTTTAAGAATGCTATAAAAAATATTTCGATTCCTCCTAGGAAAAACTCCCACTTTGTAGAAATTATCAATAAGTAGTTAAAATGTTTTTCGTTACCCAGCTTTGTTAGAAAGTTGTTCAGTTTCATAAGCGAAACCACAGATTACTATAATATACTTCGTAATCGATTCTTCCTTTTGTTGTGGAACGGTCCCATAACCTGTCACCCTGTATGAACCTTTTCAACATTTATATCCAACTGTTCAATTCCTTACGACCTACGTGAGCTTCTGTTCATATGTTACGTTAATTCAAGTAACAGGGCGAAATACCGATAAAAACAGCCGACAAAGATAAGTTGACGCCCGAAAGGGATGAATAATTCTACGAGCGTATTATAATCATAATAGATTGTTTAAACGGTTCGTGACAAAGTAATCCAATTCATATATGGTACACATACTTATTTTTCTCTACAAAACGATATATCTATCTATAGAATTTGCAGCTAAGATAGACTTGTTCTTCATTTTGTTCATTCAGGGATATTAAGTCGAAAATAAAAACTTATAACATTATTATAAAATACAAACGCGATGTCGTAAATTTGCCGCAATCGAAAATACAATGCTTTGTGTTCGCATCTTGCTTTTTCCAACAAAAATCACAGAAAACAGGAATGAATAGGCAAAGAGCAAGAACTCAACGAGTATGAAGCAACACGAAATAAATTAAAATAAATGCAGGCAAATGATGATGCATCACCACTAGATTTTGCAAGATTTAGAAATAATGAAAATTTTCAAATATACAGATATATAGAGGAACTGTATCAACGCGTAACGAACCGTAGACTCCTGCACACCGCCTTTCGTACGATAATTACGACGGAAGCGAGCCGTGACGCGCCGCCCAGTATAAATCACAACCACTTAACACTATGCATGTAAAAACAAGTAAATAGTATCAACTTATAGAATATTTTCACCAAAATCTTTCATTATCACTTTACGTTGATGACTTGGTTACGGTGCGTTCAAAGTTGCACTTTCAATTTTAGCTCTACGCTCACCAAATAATACCTACTTAAAATTATTTAAAATTTACCTACAGTAGAATCAGTTTAGAACGACGACGTCGCTTATAATGACAGACCGCTTTTAGCGACGCAATGTTTCGTTGATTTGTTATGAAATGCATAAAAAGATGACTTCTTTAGTACGACACGTCCGGATAGTATGACGCAATATTACCGGTCCCTTGAGTGTCGTTACTCGTATAACCGGATTCTACTGTAACAAAGGTAATGCTGAATTAACTGATAATTAATATGTCGACTTAACGTTTGTATCCTTTACACAAGTAATTCATTCGAACAAATATCTTCCCTTTCGACTATTATAGGACGCCCACCTAAATATACCAAAGACTCATAAAAAGTAAATAAGTTTATTTTAGCGTTGGACGATGAGAAACTATGCGGCGGCGCCTGAGCTACGGTGTGTGTCAACGCATTGGACGCCACCCGTCCATCATAGATCACCCTTCCCTTTCTAACATACGAGTTTATCACTAAACTGTCACCTTTTAACAACCCGTGCGTGAATCCACGCTCCAAACAATAACGCCGATAATTTCTTAAAACTATTTTCGAATTTAGAACCTTATATTTTTAAATAGAAGGAGATTTATTTTTAAAAACAAAACTACGGTCAGAATCCGTCCTTTGATGAAGGTTTTTTTAAGACAATGCGATAGTGGCCAGTTATTTTTGCCTTATAATTCGGCTAATATGTTTTTTTGCGTCGATATTGAAAAATGTCGCCGGCGTCACGGTCGAGCCGCGCATTTTTTATTTTTGTTTTTATTTTCGAGCGAGTGACACAGAAATGCTTTTTGGCCGTCGTCCGTTATCGGAAACGAAGAAAAAAATGTTTTGCAAATGGTTTCTTTTTATGTGATACCTACTTTTGTATTTTTTTTAATATCTAAACGTAAATCACGGTCTTTCTTTATCTTCATCTAAAATAAGCCTTTTCGAATTCATTGGTCTATCAAATTTTTTGCATTATATTTAATTTAATTACTATCTTCTTTCTACTATAGATAACATAGCAATTCCATGTCATAACAATTATGCTTAAGGCCTCAGCAGTTTACTGGTTCGTGTAAAACCTTATCTATTCATATGAATAAATAAATATTATCCATTGTAAGAGCATGCTCCGTGCGGCTATTTGTATGGAAAACCAAACATTATTTTTTATTACAATGCGGTATAGTAATTTCGTGAAAGGTGAGCCGTTTTTAGTAAAAATTCAATATTTTTCGGGCGGGTGCTTTTGAGGTTAAGCTCTTCTGTGGGCGGGTAAGATATTATTTGTTTTATTTTCGCATCCTGAGATGGTTTTCAATATTTAAAAATACTCACGAGATTAATTTATATTATATTGATTTTAAGTTAAAATTAGGTAACAAGAAAAAGTTTTTCCTGCCGTTCAAATTATTAAATATTAGTAAATATTAAATATTAGTTATTTATATTGTGTCATAATTTGATGCAGTGAATAGACGTGCCATTTGGCATTATACAACTTCTTTGTATATCCTTTTTTCGTTATCGCTCTCCGTTCTGCCTTCCGCGCTCACTGGCACCATACATCTCGTACCATATAAGTCGCAGCTAAGCATTATACATCTTCTCTAATCATCTATCTTCTTAAATCGACCGATTGCGTTCACTGGCACCACACGTCGTTATACTTTAATCTCTGTCCATGAAAGTAGCGTGCGGCATTATACTTTCGTAATCTCGCCATACCTCCTTTCTTGTCAATCGCTCTTCTTTTCCTTTATCGCCCTCACTGACAACCCACACAAGGTAACGCATTAGTTGCAGCCAAAGCCAGCTTTCCTTGTCCTCCGCCTATCGCCCTCACTGGAACCTAGCACCACACACATAACACATTGGTCGCATTCAACGAAAGCAGCTTTTGTCATTGAACTCTCTTCTTTCGTATATCCTTTAATGTTACTCGCTCCCCGCTCCGCTTATCGCCCTCACTGGCACCACACACGTCGCATCACATTAATCGCACGAACGAACGCACTGTGCGGCTGAGTTATTAAATATTAAAGTGATGCGAGCCGGTGTTTCTTTACAGTCTATTCGTTTATTTATTTAATGCTATCTTGTATATGCGATGTTCACAGTCGAGTGCTGCTTTTTGGGTGGCTTGTTGATGTTTGATATGATAACTTGCTTTCTGTTCTTCTATTATATTATAAATAAGTAGGTACTTACTTATGTCTTTGCTATCAAAAAACAATTCCATAATCGTGGCCGTACCAGAGACTTTCGGACATAATATAAGGTCCTAATGATAGTGAACATAATTTTAGTATGTTACTCAGACCATGAAACTGAACAACTTTCCCCAAGGAACATAGGTCGAAATACGAAAATCAATTTGTGACCTCCCATGGAAATAGCATCAGGTGATAGCGCATTTCATATGGTAGGTCAAATTTGTTTTTTCGTATTTTATGTTCCTTTGGAAAAGTTGATCAGTTTCGTGGTCTGAGTAACATACTAAAGTTATGTTCACTATTTCTGAAGGACCCTATATATATTCCAGTTTTCTTCTGCAGCGATAGAAAATCATTTATTTACTATGATAAGATAAGATAAGATTTTATTTCTTTATAAAACTAAGTCTAATTACAGATTCACATATCCTAAATATTTATACGAACACGGATTAATAATGACGAAGATACCTAAACTAAGTAATTTAATACTTGTATCTCATGTACCAGTTGTCATATTGAATCAGTCCTTGATTTAAAGTAGGTAAATTTGAATAAAGATCTCTCATCATCATCCTTCCTCTAGCCATATTACGATTTACGGAGTCAGCACCTCACCTAAGGGATTTGATTTAACGAGGACACAGATTTTTACACAGAGCGACTCAGAGAGCAAACCAGACCCAATACTAGATTAAGCTTGGTCAGGCCAAACTGACTGTCAGAGTTTTTAAGCTGCCAAATTGGCCTCTGACTTGATTGTGACCAGGACCAACTTCTAGTGCCTTCAGGAGCACGGAAATGTGTCACTAGCGGTCACCCGTGTGGGTTCTGACGTGGTTCTGACCACGAGCGGCTCTCGCTGTCTGACATTGCAATTTTTTATAGATTTTTTATTTAGTTTCATTTTAGACTTAAGTCCTAGCTCAGCCGCAGCAAGAATTAGTACTGACTGATATTCCGTATCTTTTTAGGGTTCCGATACCAAAATGGTAAAAGAAGTAATAGACGGAGAGCGCGTGGTCGTCAACCCTACCTCATCGATTACCAAGATGCGACTAATCTAGGGTGATGCACGTTAAAAAGTTGTATCCGAATCAACAGGGTTGCCTGGGCGCAACCTGGCAGGTTTTGTACAGTGGGCAAAAAACTTGTCATTTTTTGGGCAAAAATTACCTCATCGAATACCAAATAGGTACATAGTACATTCGATAGTACTCATCAAGTAGTGCCTAAATCAACAGGGTTGCCTCACTCAATCCTGGCACATTCGGAAGTCGGCCTGATTGAAGGTGATCAAAAATGACAAAAATTACCTCATCGATTACCAAGTAGGTACTTATTACAACTGATAGAGCTCTTCAAGAAGTGGCAAAATCAACAGGGTTGCCTTGCCAAATCCTGGCACATTCGTGAGTCGGCCTAATTTTAGGTTGGCAAAAAAATACAAAACCTACTTACGATAATGAGTAATGAATTGAAACTTATGCCATTTGAAGGTTCTAGACATCTTAATAATATTTGCTATAGTATGCCAACACTTAAACTCATTTTTTATATTATTATACAGGACGAAAAGTTAAGATGGGGTACACAGGGCAGCTACTATAAGCATTATAGCTACAAGAAAACTTAGTACAGAGACTAACCCTAACTTTTAGAGATATTTTGATCTACATTCACAGATTTTTGAAAAGATGTACAGGCAACAAGAAAAATGGCAATTTCCACATAAACTTTTATCATTCCATTTCATCTTCTTATCGATAAAGAACATAATTTTTTATGGAATTAACCGAGCCGACCATAATGGAGAGAGATGTTATAGGAGAAACAGAAATTTTCATGTACCTTTTTTACGAAATATTCTATTCGAAATGAAATTTAACCTCAGTTATTTTCATAAGTCCTGAAATGTTTTTTATTGTGTTTTATGTAGTCTTGAAAGAAACTTTATCTTTATCTTTGTCCTAACAATCGAGAAGTTTAGGGTTAATAGATTTTAGAGGATATTATGTGAAAAGATAGTTACTTGACAGTAGGCGCAGTCTTTTTGCTTGAAAGAAAGGGATAATGTGCGCAATACGCAACGCATAAGATTACGACAGATATAATGTGCGAGTTACCAAAACTAAATGACGTAAGCGCCTGATATAATATATCCACTTTAAGTAAAAACTAAGTAATAAAATAAAATTTAAGGTTAATCATATGATAGCAAATACGAATGCCTTTCTGTGTTCTTAATTTCACTACTTAAAACACCTCAGATTCCACAAAAAGAGGAAATCATGAAACTTGAAGAGGTAACTTTTGATTATTATTTTGTCGAGCCAATTTTTACTAATCGTGTTTTGGTCTTAGCGGTATTATCACTTGAATGGTCATGAAACACATAACTGAAAATCACGGCAAGATACTGAGTAAATAAAAAGATATTTGTCTACAAAATACACAAAAAAAAATCCATGTCATCTTAAAATATAGCTATTTTTAGTTTGACAGCAGTCAACCGAAATAAAGACGAATAAATGAAGATCTCAACGAGATCTGTTATTTGCGGGTGCCCGATTACCCGTTTTTTTAAGAGACTTTGTATCGAAAATATATTTTACATGTACTTGTTAGGTAAAAAATATCGATACATGAAAACTAGTTTGTTTCGAACGTCCCCGTCCACCTACCAGTGGGACACTGCAGTAGGACGACTGGGCATTTACCCAAATGTGTTTTGCCCACTTAGAAATTGCTAATGGCCCTAAAAGTCAGTAAAAAAAATATTTTGCGATTTCTGAGAGTTCAAATACCTTTACCCTAGTGGACCTTTTACAGACTTCTGTTTCTTAGTATCAAAAGGATAGAATGTTTCGAAAAAAAGGTACATGAAAATTTCTGTTGTTTCTATTACATGTTTGGGAAAATAATTCTGTGCTTTCTGACAGTTCTAATACATTAACCTCGGTTGACCCCATAGAAAATTATGTTCTTGATGAATAAGAAGATCAAATTGAAAAAAAAAATGTGGAAATTGCCGTTTTTCTTGTTTACTGTACATTTTTTCCAAAATCTGTTAATGTAGGTCAAAATATCTCTAAAAGTTAGGGTTAGTCTCTTTACTAAGTTTTCTTGTAGCTATAATGCTTATAATAGCTGCCCTGTATACCCCATCTTAACTTTTCATTCTGTATAATAATATGAAACGTGAGTTTCAAGTGTCGGCATACTATAGCAATATTATTAAGCTCTAGAACCTTCAAATGGCATAAGTTTCAATTCATTACTCGTTATCGTAAGTAAGTTTTGTATTTTTTTGCCAACCTAAAATCAGGCCGACTCACGAATGTGCCAGGATTGGGCGAGGCAACCCTGTTGATTTTGCTCCTTCTTGAAGAGCTCTATCAGTTGTAATAAGTACCTACTTGGTAATCGATGAGGTAATTTTTGTCATTTTTGACCACCTTAAAATCAGGCCGACTCCCGAATGTGCCAGGATTGAGTGAGGCAACCCTGTTGATTTAGGCACTCTTTGATGAGTACTATCGAATGTACTATGTACCTATTTGGTATTCGATGAGGTAATTTTTGCCCAAAAAATGACAAGTTTTTTGCCCACTGTACAAAACCTGCCAGGTTGCGCCCAGGCAACCCTGTTGATTCGGATACAACTTTTTAACGTGCATCACCCTAGATTAGTCGCATCTTGGTAATCGATGAGGTAGGGTTGACGACCACGCGCTCTCCGTCTATAACCCTTATGGTGCGACTATGTCTGTCTGTCTGTCACACCTGTATATCTCAGCAACCACTCACGCTATCAACTTGTGGAATAGTTTTAGAATATGTTTGGCCAACTTAATTGCACATGAAAGAATAAAAAAAAACATGATTATTTATGTAAAGGGGGTCCGAATAGTGGGGGCAAATTTTCAAATTGTCGTTACTAAATCGAGTGGGGTATCATATGAAAGAGCTTTACTTGTGCATTCTAAAATATATTTTTGTATTTCTTTACGACTCTTAGTTTTGAAGTAATTACAAAAAATGACAAAAAAATACCATTCCCCCCCCCCTTATCTCCGAAGTTTGTGAAATGAAAAATCTGAATTAATTACAGTTGATAGAAATTTATGTAAATATTACAGCAAAAATAAAATGATCTTTCCAAGTTGCACAGTTTTTTAGTAATCTGCAAAAACTTTTAGAAACAAATTTAGTTTTACGGTCCTAAAAATGGACTTTATTGCTTCCAAAAAGGCTATAGGTATATCGGAACCCTTGGCGCGCGAGTCCGACTCGCACTTGGCCGGTTTTATGTTATGTGCTGTCAAGTTTCAGGACCTTGCATTGTTTCATAATATTCCTCTAAGATCGACGTTCAATGTTCCAATATCAAGGATGATATCTAGACCAAAGTATAGCAGCAAGCCATAGGAACAAGTTGAAACCTATTAATTCCGTCTAGACAGCTCAATGTATTCTAGTATTTGTTATACAATGACTGCACCAAATCATGAGATCGGTTTTTAGATTTTGCACGAAAGATCCTAGATTTTTGGAGGTTATTTGTTTTTAATTTTTTATTTTGCTCTTTACCATCTACAGGGTGAATTTGAAAACATTCGACAAATTTTGAGAGTTCAGACCACGAAATTGAACATATTTCCCCAAGGAACATAGGTCGTTAGACTTAAAAATATCGATTTCCCATACAAAATGTATAGTCAGCTGACTGACTTTACTATGGAAGGGTAAAATTTTGTTTCATCCGATGACCTATGTTCCTAGGCGAAAATTGTTCAGTTTCGCGGTCTGAACTCAATCTCAAAATTTGTCGAATGTTTTAAATTTCACCCTGTAGATCAGATTGTTAATTGATTCTCGTGGTAACTAGACGATGTATGAGCCTACACCGTTCAACTGAAAAACACTCGTAGGTTGTTAATCTGCCTATCAAACTGAACAACTATTTCTAAAGAAAATAAATAAATATGAAAAGTAAAATCCACAGCGTAAGTTTTTGGTCTCGTTGCCGAAGCCCAGTGATTCTACTCATAAAAAACAAGCATTAGGTGGTAAAAAGTTTATTACCGATTTATGCGCTGGTTGGCTGCGAAATTAGAAGACGGCTCCTTTGGTTAATGAAATATAATAAAAACGGTAAAACACACAGTAAATATAAAGTAAATCAAGTAGAGCCGAGAGACTGCCAAAACCTAAATCAATGTCGTAATTTGGAATTTGCTTACGTCTAAGTTTAAATATACATATTTACAGAAGCCTGCCAGCATCAGGCTAGCAGGCAACCTCCGTCGTCGACAAAAATATTACTGATTTGCGCTGGTTGGCTGCGAAATTAGAAGACAGCTCCTTTGGTTAATGAAATATAATAAAAACGGTAAAACACACAGTAAATATAAAGTAAATCAAGTAGAGCCGAGAGACTGCCAAAACCTAAATCAATGTCGTAATTTGGAATTTGCTTACGTCTAAGTTTAAATATACATATTTACAGAAGCCTGCCAGCATCAGGCTAGCAGGCAACCTCCGTCGTCGACATTCCCCCTCCTGGTGGCACGACCAGTGGCACCAAAAGTACTCCGACGGCGCAGGTTGCCCATCAGGCTCAGCGGATCGGGAGAGGTACGATCTTTCGCATAGGACGTCGTAAGACGCCACCTTGGGTTCGCACGTCTACCACACGCACGATCCCATCTCTCCCGGTCAGCTTCTGGGTGACCCGCCCCAACGGCCATACGTTCCGTGGCATGTTAGGATCAGCCACTAGCACCAGGTCTCCTACTTCTATTTCTGTTCTGGCTCCTGTAAAATGATGGCGTCGCAACTGAGGTAGATACTCGCGCACCCAACGATTCCAAAACTGAGTCGCCATGGCTTGAGATTTCCGCCACTCACGTCTTCCAAACTGGTCTGATGGATCGCAGCGTCCGACGGGAGCATCTACTGAAGAAGCGCCAATGAGGAAGTGATACGGAGTTAGAGCTTCTTCACTTCCTGGTTCGGTTGGAACGTAGGTCAGGGGTCGGGAGTTCAAAATTATTTCGACTTCCGCCAGAAGTGTTACTAGAGTCCATTCTTTGGGAGTGTTCTGGTTTAGAATTACTGCCAGACTTCTCTTCATGGACCCAATCAGTCGCTCCCAAGCACCTCCCATAGAGGGCGCTCCTGGCGGTATGTTTTTCCATATGATGCCGCGCTGAGTTGAAAATTCGCTCTGTTCCTCCAGCAATGCTCGACGCAATTACGACGCATTAGCCGCCCCGTGAAAAGCAGTTGCGTTGTCGCTTATGATTGTTGTTGGGCGGCCCCTTCTTGCAATAAAACGGCGGAGCGTGTTTATCGCGGCATCTGTTGTAAGTTCATTCAAAACTTCAAGGTGGACGGCGCGAGTTGACATGCATGTAAATAAGGCGACCCACCTCTTCTCGTGTCGACGTCCAATCGTTACCATGAGGGGTCCAAAATAATCTAGACCGACGTGAGTGAACGGGCGAGTGTGATGGTCCAGACGCTCTGTAGGTAAGGTACCTTCCGGTGGGATGGGTGCGGTCGACGCTTTTCTTCTTCGGCAAAATGTGCATTGGTGTACCACGGAACGTATGACGTTTCGAAGGCCTATTACCCAGAACCTTTGGCGGCATTCGTTGAGCACCGTCTCATTGTTCCCATGACCGAACTTGTCGTGTAAATATTTTATATATAAACGTACTGCGGTGTCTCGGCCGGGAAGAATGAGAGGGTGTTTAACAATTTGTACGTTGTTAAAGTTGTCAATTCGCCCACGCATCCGCAACAACTGTTCTTCGTCGATATAAGGGTTCAGAATTCGAATATTACATTTCAAAGGGAGAGAACTAGACCTGCGAAGGATTTCGTACTCCTCGGGAAACGTCTTCCTTTGAACTTGTCGCCAAATCATCTGCTCCGAAAGTTGTAAATCATCACAAGATAAAGTGATGTCATCGACAAGAGGAACAGAAGTTGCACCGACTGCGTTTCGACGTCTGCGCTGTAACAACAATGCGCCAAATGTATACACATATGCAGTAGAGCGTAAGAATCGACTCCAGCTGCTGAATCGATTCACATCTGGTAGAGGGATGTGAAGCGGTTCGGCCGGCTCCACGATAAGTCCTACAAAATTTCTGAGTTCTCCGCACTCATAGATAGAGCGCCAGTATGCGACAGCAGCGTAGGCTGAGCCGCTGGCGTCACAAAAGGTATGGAGCTCTAACCTAGCGAGCGCGCCAGAAAGGAAGTAGCAGCGAGGCACTTTCAGAGATTCGATATTAGTAAGGGCCTCGTACCACCCCCCCCACTGGCGACACTCGCTGGGTGAGAGCTCTTCGTCCCAACTCTTCGTTGTCCGCCACGTTTGTTGAAAAAGTATTCGACCGCGAATAGTAAGTGGGATCAGAATGCCCAATTTGTCGAATATTTTCATTAGATCACTTAAAACCGATCGTCTAGTAAGTTTGATAGAATTTTGGGTAATCGAACTTTTAAACATAAAATTGTCTGATTTTGGTAACCAATACATACCCAAAATTCGGAGACCGGTATCAAATACGTTCGATCGCCACAGTAGACCAACTTCAAACCGCCCATTTGGTAGCCGTCGCGTGGTCTCGTTTAATATATGTAGCGCGCGTTTCTCAGACTCCGTATAAGGATCCGCTTTACAAACTCCTAACGATTCCAATTTGTAATAATCTCGAATCAAAACATCTAGTTTGGTATCGTCAAAAGTTTGTAGTGTTACGTTGTTAATTAGATAAGGTTCTAAGTTAACTTTTGTGTTCCCGCCAAAAAGTACCCAGCCCAATTTTGTCTTTGATGCTATGGGTTGTGAAAGAGTTCCAATACGATTTTCCGTTGATAAAAGTGCATGCCAATTATTTGCACCGATTAAAACCTTTGGGGTCGCCGAAACATAGTAAATTTGTGGAAAGAGGTCTGAAAGGTAATTTAGTTTATCAATGTCCTGGTGTTTGATTGACTGTGTCGTCAATGTCAGGTTTGGCACGGTATGGACGTTTGTCAAACTTATTATGTCAGATGAATGTTTACCTTTCAGCTCTACAGAAAAAATGAATGATTTTATGCTTGATTTTGTTCCTGTAACGCCTTCGAGACTGATCTCTGTTGGTGTGCCCTCTGCACCAATCTGTTTTGCAATGTCCGTATCCATCAGTGTAGCGGTGGAGCCATCGTCCAAAAGTGCATAAGTATCAACTGAGGCTTTCGGTCCGAAGAGCGTTATGGGAACAATTTTGAGGTATACTGGCTGAAAACTAGGAATGTTTGTAGTATATACAGGGTTGGCGGTCGCGGACGGCAAGGAAGGTGATACGGCAGCAGATGTGGTTCCAGACTGTGAGGGGATGGGTTGTGATGATGATGATGTCGGTATGGTTGTTGTGTTGTGACACGGTTGCATAGGCCTTTCGTGCTGTACTGGTCTCTCTTTGTGGAGTAGCCTATGATGAGGTTTCTTGCATAGACTGCACGGTTTTGCCTTGCAAGTGCGCCACCGGTGGTTGTCTTTGAGACATCTTGCACATACCTTGTGGTTCATCACCCACTGCCATCGATCATCTACAGACAAGGCAGTAAACTTATCGCACACCTTGACTGAATGAGCCTTCTTGCAGTAGAGGCAAGATATTATTTCTGCTGCTGGTATGTTAGGTTGCTTCGGGTTACTAAGACCCACTGCTGGACTAGGCCTAGGTGGGATAAAACCACTGGTCCCTTCTCTTGGGAAAGTAGGAGGTGAGAAAGAGAAAGGCTGTGTTGGGCCAAACTTTAAACTCCTATCAGCTTCTCTAGTTAGGAATTTACCTAAAACTTCTAGGCGAGGAGCCAGAGGATGAGCAGCCTCATAGTCAGCAGCATAGTCCTGCCATCTTGCTAATAACAATGGTGTTAATTTGCCTAATATACACTGAAACAATTCAGGTGAAAACAGATAGCCAAATTCTTTCATAAAATTTATTGTTGCCAAAAAGTTATTTAATTTACATGCCAAAATATTTAAATCACGACCGAAAAATTCAGAATTTAGTTTCGGAGAGATTTTTAAAATATTAAGTTCGTAATTTATAATTATTTCGGGTCTGGCGAAGCGCATGCGAAGTGTGTCGATTATACATGTAGGGTCCTCGGCAGTATAAAGTAAGGACGCAACTGCTTCGCGCGCCTCGTTATGGAGGCTTAGCCTTAACCTATTCAGGTTCTCAGTTGGCGAGAAATAATTCTTAGTATCATCGTACTGACGCTTGAAAGCTAGCCATTCGTGCGGATTTCCAGCGAAGGTAGGCAGCGATGACACTACTGCTGGCTTCCTCGTAGCGGCGGTGATCTGCTCCCTCGTTAGGCTTACGATAGCCTGGGCCAGAGCCAACACGCTGCTGTTGGAGTCAGGGTGGACGTTGGTGGGCTGCGGTGGAGGCGGTGGGGCATCGTTTGCCTCCCACTCGCGTTGTACATCACACAACCAATCTGTAAAACGTCCCGGCCCATCTCCGGGACTCAAAGGTACTTGATTAACTAAATTAGTATGAGTGAGTGGTAGAGG